>OX465529.1:7505000-8755000 GCA_950022985.1 Udea ferrugalis | reverse complement strand
TCGTCTGTTCATTGACTATCAATTTAAATTATTTTCACTTTTGTTTGTTTAGGACATTAATTACCTAACGTTTTGTTTAGTGATGGCTTAGGATAAAGTATGGATAGTGCTGTTTTCTTTTGTCAAAACACAGTAGACAAGCACGCAGTAGTTTTTCGCTGGATTGCTTGTCAACTTGTCTACTTAGTCAACTAAGTACTGTTGTTACTCGTGTCGTATTATTATTATTCGAGGTTATGCAGGATCTCCTTCACATAAACTTTCTATTGATATGGGTTCAATCTTACGAGTATTAACGTAATGAGCTCCTTTACTTCTACTCCTTTACTTTCCTTAATATACTTAAAAATGACCTGATTGACCTTAATTACAATATTTTTAACTAAATTAATTTGATTATCCTATGAATGCTATTTGGGGTAGTACTTAACTTAGTTAGGCTCTCAATAACCTAGTTCTTAAAATATAAATTCTAATATATTCCGGCTAGACCTATATGGCGCACCCCTTCTAAGACCTAACCCACTGCATTCTGAAACAACATTATAAACGGAGCTATGTAGCCATTTTTATTTAATTAAATCCATTATCGTTACTTCAAGACTCCATTTAAAAGCTAGTTGGACGCCAATTAAGAAAAATAGGAGTTGGTTCATAATGCCTTTAGCGGAGTTTCTAAAGTTTTGTAAACCACTTTTAAATGGCTAGACTAGAGGTTTTTATTCGGCGTGCTTGGTTGACCAATTAAATACCTTGGAAGTCAAATAAATAGAATTCTCGTTGGATTGCTTGTTTTTGAATTTCACTTGGCTGAGAATTTTTCTTCATGGGAACAAAATGACAGTAAGTAACCACAACCTTTATAATATAATATTTTGTTTTGACAGCCTGCCTGTCATACGACTCACTTGGTGTCCTGATTGAGAAGTTGACTACTACACCAGAGGTCGCGGGTTGGATCCCTTTACACAAGCTTTCGTACAGTACAAACTTTCGTGTGCATGAACATGTCTGTTTGTATTGGTCTGGGTGTTTCCTATTAAGTATGTATGCCATCATTATCATCCTAGCGATTATCCCGGTTGCTGCCGCTACGGCGTCCGTGGTCCGCTTTTCTGGATCTGCTTTTCCACTTCGCCCGGTCTTGTGCATCCCTCTCTGTGGGGCTACTGGCACGCATGTAATGTATGTATTTACAAAAAAGAAATATCTAATATATTCATCCGTTGTCTTGAATCCCATACCAGAAGCATTTCATTGCTTAATTTGGGGCTAGATTTGATTGGTTTTAAACCTTATTCCATCAACATGGTCCATATTTGGTGCTAACTATTTTTCCTCTGCCTCCTAGAAGGGTTAGACCACTAAGCAAAGATGCTCTCATAATTCTGACAGTCTTTGTAGATTTAGCTATTTTTTGGTAATAAACTAATAATGGCACTTGGTGGACTTTCCTGAGAAGGCCTATGTTCAGCTGTTTACTTTTCAAGACTGCAAATGATGATGAAAATCTTGTTCAGAAAGATGTAAGAAATCTAAAAAAGCTACATTTAATGATTGATGTAAATGTATTACCAATTCTAAACTTTCGTAATTGAGATATAGAAAGTGAGTAGAACAAATGTTAGTTTAGGCCTTTTGAGAGAAAGGGTGAAAGTTTATCAGGTTGGATCGTAAGATGATTAAATCAAATAGGTATTAAAAAGCGATTTAGGCGGTACCATTAGTGAAACTACAGCATCATAATAGTAATTGAAAACTACTAAACAGTTACTTGAACTTTAGGACGTTTTTCCATAAAGCGGTTTATGTGTACTTATGCACTATAGTGTGGCTTGGATTGGCTTTTGAGCATTCATTCATTTTTCATCATTTTGTTGTAGAGTAATTCAAGAAATCACTCATTTTAAAAATCACATACGGGTATTTACTGACTTTTCGGCACAATGTTAACATGAAACCATCTTTGAAGACCAACCCTATTCCATTTATACATTCTTGGTTGCCTATTGTCAGGTTCCACCTAGCTAGTCAGATAAATCAATTCAGATCATGTCAGGTAGACTTAGTCTTCCGCAGTGAGAATAACTAGTGCACAAGGCAATAGCGGTACACAGCTTCGATGTGCAATATAATGTTCCATCTGCATAACATCGTTTGTCTTAATCGCAAATTGCAGACTAGGAGCACAGTATAAACCATACAGTAGGCTATCTAAGGCCGCCCGCCGAGTTATTAGCCTAGCGTGCACACAGACACGCGGCACAGCGCGTCCGTACTGCCGCCTCCCTATTTTATGCTAGCGTGTGCGTGAAATGGCATGTGCGTGATATCGTGACACGGCGCGCGACGCGCACGCACACATTCAAACCCATAGTGGCACGTTTGCATGTAGATGTTCTACTGTATGGTTTATACTGTGCTAGGAGTTAGCATGCATCCCGCACAGCGAAGCGAAGCGTGGCAAACTGTTTCGTTATAGGCGCGTTACCGTTCGTTTGCTGTGTGGTGCAAGGCTTGCATTAGTATTTTAATTTAAATAAATTAATGCCTGTAAGTAGCAATAAGATGTTCTACTGTTTAATTAAGGGTTCCAATAAAAATATATTCGAGTCTGAAATACCCACCTCAATGTCTCAAGACGAAAGTTTTGACCAGTGTGTGTTGCCATGCCAGTGATGACATATTATGAGAGCGAGACGTGGTCGTTCACTAAGGGTCTCATAAGAAGGCTCAAAGTCACCCAGCGAGCAATGGAGAGAGCGATGCTTGGTATTTCTCTGCTTGATCGAATCAGAAATGATGAGATCCGCAGGGGAACTAAGACAGCCGACATCGCTCGAGGGGAGGCCTATGTCCAGCAGTGGGTGTCGTTCGGCTGATATGATGAATAACAAAAAAAAATATTGATGACCGACCGAGACTGACGTAAAAACTTAAATGATGATTCAATGGTGAATGACCAAAATGATGAAAAAAAAAGTTCATTTCAAAACATGTCATTTTATGCGTCAATTTTTTAAAATCAAAATTTACTTTTTTTCTTTATTCAGAAGTGTTATAAAGACAAAAAAAATGAAGACTCTACCAAGCAAAGCTTTTTATAACTCAACAAACCCTCTAATGTCGGAACTGTCGCTGAGTGCTATCACGGGTTGACACCCGTCCCACCCAGATTAAGGTGGACACCTTAATCTATAATTAATTGTCATGTCATAAAGGGCTTAGGGTTGGCTTTGGCTAGCCAAAGGTTGAAGCTCAGTTAATTTTAGTGAAAGCTTCCCCAAATTGTTATAACTACTGAAAAAACTATAATATCCAAGGGTTTTAAAATATTTGGTCAAAATCAAAAGCTCAAAAGTAAGTAAGTATGTATAATTGTTTACTTTCTCAGTATCTCTAGTGATAGTTACGTGTTGGTAACTGCCTGTTATTATCAAAAACTACCTAGTAACAATAAAAACGCAGTAAATGTTTAACTTGGACAGTGAAACCTGTGTCTTGACAGACAGTTATTGATATTCAGCCGGCGCAGCGCCCACGCGCCGTAATGACGTCGATAAATTGTCATTTGTCGATCGGTTACCAAACTGATAATGTGCGCCATTGTAACTATCTGAGTACCTGGTGCGAATTTACGCGTCCAAACGCATCGAGAAAGTTAACGCGGATTTGTATGGCATCGTAGTCATGGACCCCGTGGCGGGTACTTGGACGTAACCGTTTATTTAGTAAATTGGTCGTGTACTAAATCGTGGCGTCGAACAGGTTTCAACTTTGAGTAACACTCATCAGTGTTTGATGTGTAAACTAAACTTAGTTCGTCGAAACTTCTTCGTTCGTTGGGTTCAATACCACCACCTTATTTTGAACTGTAGGTAACAGTCACAGATCATAAAAAAAACGATACAAAGCCGTATCTCCCAAGCCAATCATAAATATTAATAAAAACTTTTTCAGTTTCGTAACGTTTAACTTCAGTTTTTAAGGCTCATCTATACCAACTGTACTTTAACGCATGTTTTTCTTAAAACTAATACTTTCCATTTATTAAATAACAGGTGGTATTGGCACACTGTGTTACAGACTTTTGAATTGTTAGTCACCTATACTTAATTATGTAGCCGGAACCTAGAAACACTAGTTTTCTTAATATTACATCATTTCACGATCTTCCAATAAAAGCTACTTTCAAAGCGACGCGAACATTTAACACTCACTTAACAAAAAAAGCAATTTGAATGATCCATTCTAATGTTACCTAACACTACTAATAAGATTGCATTTTACTTGCACTCAGCATGTGTGCTGTTATTTGAAAATAAATCCTAACACTGAGCTTTAAGGTGTGAAACCGTTTTTACATAGTTTAATAATATGTTCACGAATGCGTAACTATCAAAGACACAGTCCGTTTCACTATTTGTGTAAAAAAGCGTCCGTAGGCAATTAGGTAGTTGGCGGTTTTAATATTTAAACTGTCGCATGTTGACTGACGGTAAATATTTTAACTATAATATTTCCGACATATGAGTTTAATTGCACTTTCATTTGCATTCGTAAATGAACAATTTATGTGATATTGTCGTGAATGTTTCTTTTGCCTCGTACCGTAATTGTGTTCGTAGGAGACAGGTAGGAGGTTATAGTAGAGTACTTAAGAATCAAATATACGCAAAAAATAAAATGTTATATGATTAAACAACAAATCAACTTACTAGGAGTAAGTTGATTAACACATGATTTTGGATATATTTTCTCTCGATTTTTATAATAAACCACTAAATACAAAATGGCATGCACCCCACCTTGCCACGTATGTACGAATAACTAAATCACTAGGTGGTAAATTTAATGAAATTTGTTAAACGTTACCACGTAATGGCCCCATTAATAACTGCCATTTTTAAAAATTTAATATCTTATTTTGCAGTGTTATCAAACACAAGCTCAATATGATACGTTTAACGGAGTCACAATTGAGCGGGCTTTTATTAACCCACTAGCAAACCCGGCGAACTCCGTTTCGCCACCAGATGGACTCCAAAGAGTTCAAAAACTCCGTTGGATAATTTACTACGTCATCGGGATTTGTTATGGAGTCAAAGGATTTGTATGTCACCAAATCGCCAGCAATTTTTGATTGAATAGTGAAATTAAGTGCATTGCATCAACAATTTACTCATTGCACTGGATCGCGAAATATTGCATGTTGGAGTTTAAATTGTGTTTCAATTGAGTGGCAACTTGAGCGCAGAATGTGCAGTACGACCGCCATCTAGAAGAGTCGCCGCAATTCCAGATGATGCTAACGCCAAAGCTATGTCATCATCATCATCAGCCTGTTGCAGTCCACTGCTGAACATAGGCCTCTCCTTTTACACGCCACTGAACTCGATCTTCGGCTGCTCGCATCCAGCTCCTGCCAGCAATCCTGAGCAAATCATCACTCCACCTTGCCTGAGGACGTCCTACACTACGCTTGCCGAGACGTGGTCTCCACTCAGGAACACGTTTACTCCAACGGTTGTCAGTTCTACGGCTAACATGGCCAGCCCACTGCCACTTCAGCTTGCTAATCCAGTGGGCTATGTCGATACCCTGGTTCTCTGCCGTATCACCTCATTTCCATAGCCCGCTGGGTGACTTTAAATTTGTGGACCAGCCGTGCCGTTAGTGTCCACGTTTCGGCTCCGTTTGTCATGACGGGTAGGCCACACTGATTGAAGATTTTTGTCTTTAGCTATGTCACATGTTGGTCGAATAGTGGCCAAAATCAATGAAATGACAAATGTTTTACCTGTTCCTCCAGGTGCGTCCGGGAAAAAAAAGCACCAGTATTATTGTCCACCGCTTGCATTAATGTTTCGTATACTTGTTCTTGAACAGCAAGAACAAGTTCTTGCTGTTCAATCAGCAATGGCACATTATTTCGAACGAATTCCTGCAATGTGTCAACATTGTATTGCATCTCTCCATTTAATTCTTGGTTGAATGCATCGTGGATCGATCGATTTGGCGCAATCATTCCTACTTCAATCAGTAGCTTGTTTGCAATAGTCATGCATTGATCCTCAATCAGAATCAATCCTTCATTGTAGATTTCATCGGTCATTTGGATGTCAGGATTGTTCGTTTGACTGCGCAAGCGATGCAAGATATCTTCACATATGTCGTCTTTGTATTTGTTCCATAACTAAACTGGTTGTGAAGGAAAACATGTGGTGATGATAATTTCGATCAGCGTTCGTATTTAGTACGCATTTGATGAAACACCTGAATCCGCAAGTGTTGAAAATCCCAATGAGAATCAGCAAACCCAATAGTTGACATGCTTCTCGATATGTTTGGCATTGGTGGCCATTCACTGTTTTTAAATGCGCAAATGATTTTGGTCCACGTACATTTACCAACAGCAGTCGCAAATAAAAACATTCATCATTTCTAGGATGAACAGTATACATGCGACCTAGTGCATCAGTAGAAAACACTTGTGGCCAATCTGGAACTGGGGTTCTAGGGTTCAATCCAGCCGTTTCTCTTTCGAACTTTAACGCATTACAATATCAGCATAAAGTCGTCATTGGTCCAATATCTAAATTTTCATCATCACTGTAGTTCGCAGTGGGATCATATTGGAATGCCAAGCAATTGTATGATGCCAATGAGATCATTCATTATATCAGCCGAACGACGCCCACTGCTGGGCATAGGCCTCCCCCAAAGATCTCCACAACGATCGGTCCTGCGCTGTCCGCATCCAGCGGCTTCCCGCGACCTTGACCAGATCGTCGGTCCACCTTGTGGAGGGCCTGCCCACGGAAAGTCGTCCGGTACGCGGTCGCCATTCGAGAACCTTTCCGCCCCAACGGCCATCGGTTCTCCGCGCTATGTGTCCCGCTCACTGCCACTTTAGCGATGCAATCCTTCGAGCGATGTCGGTTGTCTTAGTTCTCCTGCGGATCTCATCATTTCTGATTCGATCAAGCAGGAGAATCATTGGCATCATACAATCACACGAAGATTCATGTGCTAACGCGTTGTCTCAATCGGGCATTTCTCTTCTTATATTTTGTCTTATAAAAGTTCAACTTGCTACCTTAAAGACCAATGCCTACTGTTGAAATTAAATAAAAATTTGCACCATACTCGTGATTGATTTAATGGTTTCCAATTGAAATGTTAAGAAACGAATATCTTAGTGTTTTTTAATTTTTTATACAATTTCACAGTGAACACAATGCCGGTTTGTCACATGAAATTAAAGTAGCTGTCAAACAATTACTCAAAATATTGGTTTGTAGTACATGCTATATATCAGAGATGGCGCTGTATGTGAAAAAAGATTTTCCCGCTTAAAAAAAGATTTTCCCGCTTTTATGTAAAAATTTTCCTGAATTTTCTTTGCTATAAACCTTGCGGAGCCCAAGACCTTTCCAACGAATGCAAAATTGTGGAAATCGGTTCGTGCGTTCTGGAGTTATAGCGTCAGGAAGGAAAACCCGACTTATTTTTATATAGTAGATTATTCAATGTGCGAACTAACGAGTGCACTAACTGACCGTGACATCCCATTTGCATTGCACATGTAGCTGCTAGACTGTTATCTTAGTCAAGTTACATAAAGTCCAGTAAAATTTTAAGTTATCGTCATCATCAATATAAGGTCTGAGTCCACTGATGTACATAGAAATGAACAACGTGAAATGGTTACCTTTTCTTCCCTATGGATTTCAGTTGAACAGAAAAATTACAAAGACCGCTCTAAAACTTACTTTCAACTGAAATATCTCAACGTAATTAAAGGTATTTAAGTTCTATCATTGTATGCTAAAAATTGTTCGTGTGTTGGTGGACAGCCGCATTGCTCCCGCATAGCAGCTCTCCGACAGTCAGTTTAGCCAATTTTCAAGTTATTAAAAAATACTAACGTGCTTCGGATTTTGGTTTAATAATGTCATAATGCACTTCACCGTACTAATCAGTCCAAATCACGCACACCTACTCTGAAGCACCAAAGTTAAGACACAGCTACCTAACACACTCCTTGCCGTTATGCACGCATTGGTAATGCACCAACCTTTAGGAACTATATTCCACCTAACTCTACTTATAAATGAATATTAATGTCTTTTTTCAATTGGCGGATTCCACAAGGTACCAGTGACATGCACAGCAATTTTATTCATATGAGATTCAATTAGCCAAAGTACCTAACAAGTTATGTTTTTGTGCGCGTTTAGTTAAAAGTGAAAATATAGCGAAAGCTAAGTAAATATACCGGTTATAGCGTTGAACACTATCGTAGACACTTTTATTATGATAATTTTATAGCGTAAAAGGCGTTAAAATAGATTTACATCAAATTAGGGTTTTTTCATAATTAACTAGTTACGCAGCGTTACAAAAGGCCCTTTCTTGTGAATAAACCTGTAGTTAAACATTCGCCATTAACATGCACAAACACTCACTACTACACACTAAATGAATTAATAAGAGGTACTCTGATTGTTGCTGTCATGGTGAATGGAGTATTCAGAAGCCTACATCAAGTGAATTGAAACCTAACCATACGTTATCCGTTATCCAAGTTGCTCGAGTTTATCTCAGGTTCCTATCCAGAGTACTTAACTTAACCACTAGGCCACCACGCTCTGCATTTATTGTTAAGTAATATAGAACCGTCTTAAATGTAAGTAGGCACATTTAAGTGTCTATTTGTAAAGATAGAATAGCTTACGCCAATGCCATGACAGGCTACCCATTACCATTCCATTACATTTCCAATCATTCCTCCTTACTCTATTGCAGAGAATTTGTCATTACAAAACAAACAAATGTGTAGCCCGATGAGTCGTTGCCTGTACAGTACAGACGGTCACAGGTCTAGTGCAAACCTTCGACAGTTCGAATCACATTACGATTATATTAGTGCACTAACGGTAATCGTTCAACAAACTGACAGGTTGCGGTTGACGTGCGAATGTCTCTCCGAGTAATAAATGTTTTGTAATTTTACATAGGTCTGAACATAACATAACATACTCTCACGACCATATCCCTAATGGGTTAGTCAGAGGCACACTGATTGTGGCCGTCCATGGTGAACGGAACATTCAGAGGCCCAAATTTCGCCGAGGGAATTTGAACTTAACGTAGTCCTAGCCTACCGCCGTTATCCGGGTTGCTTGGGTTTTATATCGGCGTTTCCCTTCACGGGAGAGTTAGCCGCAAATTGTACAATTAACATAATAGGTGTGTTCCAGCCAGATTTGATCTCGTGACCATCGGGTTTCGAGCCAGAGTGTTTAACCACTGGGCCACGACGCTCTCTCTTAAATCTTAAGTCTGAATGTTAGTATTATTTGTTGTTTTAGTAAAATTCATCGTTATAAAGTATCGGCCTGGTTATATTTTTTAACGGAACATTTCCCGTAAGCAGTTTATAATTTCACTGGCATTATTTGCGTCTATCTTAAGCCACAAAGTAATTAACTCGACCATTACCTAGGAAGTGGCAGTGTTACGCAATTCATTGTTATAGCAGGATATGCCATCATTATTTTCTAATTAGACATAGTGTTGTCGACCTATCGATAATAAACCTGTTAGTAACATCGAAAAGGAAACTATTGAGAACTAAGTACATTCAATTCAATACTTATATTAGTAATACTTGCAGTATCGAATGTACGGCCGGTAATATTAAATTACCCAATCGAAGATACAATTTAGGCAATAAAATTATTGAATGATTCATATAGAGACATATATACTATACTCACATACTTTTGTAAGAAATGTTAAAGAATGAGAACATCTTTGCAAAAACGCAGTATCAAAAGTCAAAACTGCGTGACATTTACCAATGTGGTCGTACGTTAGTCTCGATGCTCTAGCAATTAGTATCGATATACTGCCAAGTGACAACACTAGCACTTGTATATCGTATTAGTAGATCCAAAGAGCGACGTAACGTTTACAATGAAGGCATTAAGGTAAAGGCTCCTTATACGGCGGTAGTCGAAATCGTATTCTATTACGGTGGTATTTTTATTTTCGAGATTTATTTCTATTCTATTCAGTTTAAATACACCAAAATGTAAAATATTTCTTCTAAATCTATCACTCTATGACTGAATTGACGTTTGCAAGTATAACACATAGACAACACAACAAAATCAATCAATCTGTGTAAAGTCGTCGACGGGAGAGGTGGTTTCATACAAACGCGTAACGACAAACGTAAGTACAGTGATATTTATAAACTAAGTTTTTCGTATAAAAAACCCGTTAAAGTTTGTTTATGAATTATTTATATCATTTTCCTATTGTCATACTTACTATTTAAATAGCTTGTTTCATATCTGTTACTCATTTTTTACCTAAAAAACAAGAAATAAAATACCGCCGTGAAAGGATACGAATTTTATAGCTTCATCCTAATTCGGTGGTATAACTCCGAAATAGGAAAAACACTGGGCATGTTTAATTGTTTATAACTTTCAATTTATTACCTTGATTAATTAGTTCCAAGTGTTGTTGAATTAATTATTAGTCTCATACATTGGAAACCATATTCTGCGGTATGTGTTCTTTATTAGAAATCTAGTTAAATATGAAAACTGTTCAGTACAAATTGTTGGTTTCTTAGAAATTGTCAAATTAGGAAGGTGTATTTTAACTTATCACAAATGAATTATTTTGTATAACTTTTGACTTGAGTTATACACATCTGACCCAAAAACTTGCTATCCTCTGACTAAGCATTTACACTCTTTTGTTTATCGAAATTTTGATGGGTCAGAATTAGGATTAATAAAAACACGAGTAGTTTTCCTATTACGGTGGTAGTTATTTTAGATAACTCTGTATTAGGTTATATATGATCTCCTATTACGACTCTATTAGAACATAAATACATTGCAAGTTTTGGGGTTCCGTGAATAAATAAAAGGTTTTGTACCTTTTTTGTGAATTCTTATTATTGTTCGCCATTATTTAAAAAAAATATGATCAGGTGATTTCTAAATAAATTTGCATTTTTTTTCTATAAAATCAGTTAACGCTGTACTGGCGCGTGTAATACACTAAGTGCTACTTTTTTATTCATAAAGTCCTTCAGAATTTGTTGGAATTCCGGAATAAGGAGTATTGTATTTCAACATGAGAGAATCCTAAGCAATTCTCATGTTAAAATACAATACTAAAAAACGAAGCGGAGTCAGTCTGTCCGGAAAGATCTTTCTATACGGACTGATGTTTCTTCGCTCCATTTTTACATTTTACTGAATGTTAAAAGCAAAATCAACCGAATTAGAATAATCCAAAACTCTTTTTAAAACGTATGTGTAATCAAATCAATGGTCAATAAATGAAAAACTTACAATTTACTTAACTACTTAAGTAATTTGTTTATATTATTTAATAAATATTATTTGTACGGAACTCCAATGAATATAGTTTATGAACCTCCGTATTAGGAGCCGTCCACCGCAGTAATAGGCTCTGACCAATATCATACCTCAGTATTAGGGAAAATCGACTCGACCACTTAAATATTTTTTTAAATTATGAAATATCATGAAAATAAACTAAAACTCAACAGCAATACAAAATTTAAATTCCACTTTTGAACATAAAATGGTTTGGCACCTTTAAAAATATTAACAAATGCTTATTTTTGCGTCTTACTTTCAAATGTTGCGAAATCCCTCCGTAATAGGTGCTTTTACCTTAGTGGATATGGATATGACGTAACATTAATTTTCTATTGTCTGTTTGGGGTTACACTCTGTATCGGATCTTATAAGCGATAGAAATTGCGAATTTAAAGGAAGAAGAATTTCCGATCTGTGATTTAGTGGTAGCTCTAGAGGTTAAACACTCTGGTTGGTCCTGCGTTCAAGTCTGGCCGGGACTACTTTAGTTGTACAATTGGCGGCTAACGCTCCGGTCATAGAAAACATCGAAAAAAAACTCATACAACACGGATAAAACATCGATATAAAACTCATACTCGCGGATAATGGAGGTGCGGCAATTTCTTACCACGATAGGTTCAAATCCACTAGGTGAATGAGTGCGGGAGTCTCAAAATTTTAAGCAGTTGATATACTTAAGCTAGCTTTATAGCAGCATTATAAGGGTACATAAGTAGGGTTTATACGAGTACCTAATAAACAAATACTTACTTTCTTACACCCTAAATACTTTTCGATTTTTCATACTTTAAAGGAAATAGGCGGTGAAAGTTTTTAAGCATCTAGCAGTAACATAACCTTTTAGGTAAAGAAGAGCAGAGTGGTTATTGCATAGATCCAAACCTGCGCGAGGTGCGCCGACGCGCCCGCGCAGAGAAAGTCGAGGAAAGTGAAGGACCTGCCTTTACAACTGGACACTGATTACGTGTGACGGAATAGTCTGTTGTTGGATGTATTTGTGATTTCGCATCTTGGTAGGTACCACCGCCTATTGTTTCAATTGTTTGTGTATAACGGTATAACGCAAGTGGTAAGGCTCAAATTAGTGCGGTAAACCCTCTCATAAGGTCTTAGGTCTGACATTACCACTGTCCTGTTAAATGACAGAAAAACCTGTTGAAGCTCCTTCGCTTAATTTCTGTCTATCCATATAACCTGAAATGAAAGAGCTCTAATTTCATGAGTTTTGTTCTGAAACGCAATCACAACACTCAATTTAGTAATCTATATTTAGGTAACAATAAATTCAAGCGTTTTATTGGATTGAATATTAAAATCTACAGGCTTGATGAGCTTTTGATTTTGTTTCATAAAACGGGTCTAGAATTCGGTTACGATCAATTTATATTTTATACAAGCGACCGCCCGCGACTCTGTCCGCGTGGACTTAAGTTGAAAACCAAAAAGATTTTTTTTGTAAATTGTAGCCTATGTGCGATTCAGATGTATAAGCTATATTATTGTAAAGTTTCATCAAAATCTGTTCAGTACCTAGTTATTACGTGAAAGAGCAACACGGCACATCCAGACATACAAACTTTCGCCTTTATAATATTAGTAGGATGGTTCTGGCGCGAAAAAATATGACATAATTTCTATTGATTGTAAATGGTCTTTGAAACATACGTCTAACGCCCAAAAAGTCTTCACCTGTTCCTAATGACGCAATCGAAAGGCTTTCTCCAAATTCGTTACGCGACAAAAATGGCGGGAAAGTTATGCGACATCCAAACGGTCCACGCATCTTAATATGAATTTTAACGCGTGCCATAACGCACCCGTTTCTTATCATTATGACCATTTGTATGCATAACATAATGAGATGTTATTTTGTAACACCCACAACATTATGAAAGTAGAACACTATCAAGAACTGTTTTATTTCCATGTTTTGCAACAGAATGTGACTATAAGTAATCAGAAGCCAGGAATAGCAACTGGTGATTTGCTATCATCTTTACTATGAGATTGCGGAGCACTGAAACCAGCGCCGATTTAGCAAGACCCACCGCTGCATTATTATGATTTCTGTATTTTTAACAAGGACTGAGAAGAACGGTGGTAGAGTCACATTAGGTACATGTATTTTAAGTATTGTTATATATTGTATTATTATGGGTATGTTTATTAAGTGGTTAAAATTAAGGTTCTTGACGATTCGAAAGTACTGTTTATTGGTCTACTTGAATAAAGAAATATTAATTTTGAATTTGAATTTGAACAAGCTAGCGGACCGTCTGATGGTAAGCGGTAAATAGACACTAGTAACATCAGGGGCATCACTTCTGCGATAATGCCCCTATGAGAGGCTTTTTTAGTGTAAGAGCTATTATTTTGTACATATTAATTAATTCATGTTCAGTGTCCAGTGATATTCTGTATTTCAGGTTAAATTATCGAAAATAAAAAATGGTTTAAATTTTAATGCATTTTCAGGGATACTCTTCTCTTATAAAATATTAAATTTTCGAAAAATCCCTATATTGGCGCAATCTTAGTATCAACGAAATCCGCCCAGAGAAACATTCACTTGGCTAACATTACTTAGTGTTTGTTATTTTTCTGGGTGCTATTATGGGCCATATATTAACCAAGTTTGGGAACATTGATCCTGGTGTCAGCTGTTTCTGATGTTTTTATTTCGAACTTAGCATTTATTTCATAAAGATTCATCTAGTTTTTCGCTAAGCTCGTAGCAATTTGGTCTAATTTCTACCTATGTACCTAAATCGGTTAAAAAATATGCTTGTATCTTTGTGACTATCAGTCAGACTGCCAAGCAGTTGTATCTATTCTTCTTGCTGAGTAAGGTGAGCAGATCAACGACCTTGTATTGAGGTGAGCGTCCCGTGCGTGGGCGCAGGCGAAGCCTCGAGTAATGATACGTTAAGGGCTGTAGGTACTTGATGGGCCTGTCGGTGTGCTGGCTTTCTAGGCACAGTCGGCATCCCAATGAGTGGCCACAAATATCTATACCTACTCCTTGAAAATTCGAATACTACTATGATAGAGTCGTATGTTGTTTGCAGTCACTTAAATCTAACACCACTGAAAGATATAAGTATTGTAAGCATGAAGTCGCTTTTCTCAGGTACTACAAAAACATATGTTTGGACATTTCGTCCGTAGGGTGCTAGACCACACTTTGGCCGAATGTTTCTTACCATTGTTGTTAGTTCCTGAATTTATCAATGAACATTTTGATATAGCTTATATTTAGTGGGCGTGACCGTTATCAGCCGAGCGGAGAGATGCGTCTATAATTCGTATACAGGGGTGTCACTGGCTTAATTAGTTTATGAATGATAGGACTTAATGATAATTATGTTATTGTTTATAAAAAATACACATAGCAGTCTCAATGGCATGAAACGGGCATTCGTTTATACCAGTGTACAAAATCAGTCCACCAAGTCCGTTACATTCAATAGAAATAGTAATTATTTTTTTTTGTTCTTCCTCCATTCCTGATGACTGAATATCCAAAGAAGAATGAACATATAGCGATTAATTTTTTTTAATAAATAGGTGTAGATCAATGGGGAAGAACAACTTTCATACTCTAGATTACTTATAATGAAATCAATTCTGCAGTTATTTCTCTACTTAAAATCCGCAGCCCTAAACAACATGTGAAGTGATTTTGTTTATCAAACGTACGCGGTGTTTCGGTTCTTGTGCGTTACGTTGTCTGATGATATAAGCCTCTAATGACTCCACTGCCTTCTCAAGTCACGACAGTCAGCTACTTCAGACGTTCATCTAGATAAAGTATAGGCAAACCCAGTAACAAAGCTTATATCTAGTTATATTTTTGTAGTAAGACTTAATGTGCGGTAATTCGAAAAGATGGGACGCGCGGCAAGAAGGTTCAATTATTTTAGCTTGTCGGACTGAAAAAAATACATCAAAAAGGATGCACAGGGCTAGGAAAAACTGGCTCTTGCTGAAAAGTTGTTTTAACCATAAACATATTTATTTTCTCTTTACAATAATGGCTTACATGTTGCTTAATTCAAACACTTTTTAAACATTTTTGTTAAGATCAACCGTCGTTGAATTGTGCCGGGCCTTTAAACTTCCACATTTACTGAATTACTTAAATTGCTGATGATTCCGTTACTGAATTAAATATACCTAGCCATATTAAGCTTTCTAGTTTCAATAGCTTCAGCTACTTTCAGTCAAGTAAACGTTTTAATAAACATAAATTGCCTCTTGAATATACTTGTCTAATTAACAGTCTTCGCTTTAAAACTAATCAGACAATAAACGTTTTTAAACACAAATATAAGGAAATGGAACGACTTCCTTACGCCTCTTTTAATTGTTTAGTATAATTAATTAATATTTGACTTGCATAATAAGGTATAAAACACCGGTAGCTTACCTCCTTAAATGTTTTTTACTATTTTAATGTATTTTTCATTAATATTCTTTTAATTTGCTACGGAACGCTGTTGCCAATATAGAGAATACCCGTACCTAGTAACCATAGGTAGGTGACTAAACTCCAGATCTTTAATACTGAATGGAACATCAATATTGTATGGAATTTAATGGTAAGAGGTAAAGGGTGTGTTGGATTTGTTGAATCAAGCCCATGTTTGTTAAATCACTAATCCAAAAAATAAGTTAGGTCATAAAATATGAGACATAAAGGTCATTGCTCTGGCTGCTCCCAAACTTAGATGCTCTCTAGTAGAAATAGCATTCGGGACAAAAGACCTCACAAACGACACTCGTGAGCACTGCACCAAAGGGGTGATAGCTTAAAGTCAATAATTGAATCATGATGAATTGCTTTGCCCAGAAGTGGGACAGTAAATAGAACAATGAAAAACTATGCGCTACGAATATCTTTAGTCAAAGCCACCAAATCATGATAGAACACGTAATCAGACCTTTAAATGTTTACAAACCCATGCCTAATTAAACACATTGCTTGTTTACTCATATTATTACCCAACAAACGCTCTAACAAAAGGTGAGGTTGCCTTTACGTAATACCCAAACAATCTTGCTCAAGAAATGTTCAATAGATTCCGTAGTTTTCAGAGATACAATGGCTATTTGCTTTCGACAAATTAGTGTTAAGTATTAGGCACTTATTACCTGATTAACCAACAGTAGAATAATCGCATAACTCATTTCTTCACTTTTTCGCGATAATGTTCCGTTGGGAATACTTACCTGAAACGAAAAAGGCTTTTTAAGTACAAATGAATAATTTAAAATGTTTTAAAAATGGGTAATGTTAACGTGATAGCTCATTGTACCTGTCTGGAAGACTCATGTGAAATACAGAGAATTAGATCGGGATTTGTTCCTTTCCCGTGTGGAGCCAACGCTCTCCCATCGGACGCATCCCCAGGTGCCGGATAAGGGGGTGCCCTCCAGATATGGGTGGCACTAGTTTGTCAGAGTGGACCAAAACCGTACCCGGCAGGTTCACCTTCTAGGTGTGGGTGAATGGGGAATGCACTGACTGACTTTGGGTGTCCCGTTTTTTCGGCCACCACAATCTGGTCGGCCACTACTATTGCTGTTTTTTGCTAGCGAGTTCAGTTCACGACTGTACCTGCGCATACGACTGACCTGCTGCCAATCATGTGAAATCTCCAAGCTCGTATTCCACACGCTTTCCAACCAGATTGTGCACCACCGTGTAATATACTAGGTACTTAATTTACTCGCTATCCCTCGTAATGATCCGGTTGACCGACCACCCAGCTGTTATTATTGTTTACTGTTTTTACCATAAGCGGGTATGGTCAACGATTACAACTCTAATTAGCTAAGGTTAATTACCGATTGCAGTCTGATTCAGTAATTGCTTTGTTATTATTAGGTTCGCCTGTTCGCACTTGTAGACTGTGGAAAATGGCCGTGAGATTTTTAACTTTAAGACTTTGATGTGCGTATCATCGGGGTATTAAATCAAATCAAAATAACTTCGATCGAATAAGTATTCATTTAAAAAACCTCAAATTAACAAAAATATAAATGGATAGAGAAATAATATGGATTTACTAAATACCTGTATAGAGCTCTAACAAAATATGACTCTAGCTAATATAAGTAGATATATTAAAGGAGTAGAAGTGCGTCAATGAGTTAGAGAAAAATTTACATCTATCTTAGTTGGAAATGTTTTTTAGTTAAAGTCTGTGGTAAGGCATCAAACTATAGTCCGTTCGCGTTAAGAATGCTGTGATTTTTAATATAATTCTGACTTTATGACAGCTGATTACTTCTACCACGTACACGTTCTCGATCAATTTCAGCAAAATTAACAATCATAGTGAAGGAAGTTGTCATAAAATTATCAAATATTATCTAGAACTTAACACACGGCTTATAGGTAGGCCAGCTGACCCCGAATTAGTCAGCTAAAATTTCCGTTCTAATGTTCTCGAAAACCTTAATTTTAACGGCATCATAATGCTACACAAATTATAAAACTAGCATTGCGTTTTTAAAGCCATACAAATTCTGTTTGATGTTCCGTTACAAATAATGCTACCATTACAATTTGCTACTCCACGAAATAGTATCTCGCGTGCGTGCAGCTACATATCGGGCGCGGGGCGATCGTGAGCAAACACTTAGTTCGGTCGTTAGCGGTGAATTCAAACGTGCACCTGTACACTTATTACCGGAACATAAAGTCCAAATTCGAACGAAATAGACGAGGTTGGTGGCTAAAGCAGCAACAAGACACTCCCATACATTCCAACGATTGCTGACACACATTTTAAACGTGATGGTACATAAAGGCGTGTTTAAGTTCGTAGGAGCGAGCACCCTGACATATTCCTATACTTGACTTGATAATTTATAGGTATATATTCAAGAGGAGGTTGTTCCATTCCCTAGAAGACGGTTGAGTGGCACTGTGTATGAGCCACAAGTTTAAGGCTCACACGTCTACTTTTGAACAGGCACCAACGTCGGATATTGGTCTGGTCAAGATAACTCTCTATTATATTTTCAAAATTAGCCTTTTCATATTTTTTAGTTGCATGGCGGTTAAAATGTGCATAGGAATTGTCAGTTTCAGCTAAACCATATAGCGAAACAACCTTTTTTTAAACACCTTTACGTCGCGGGCAGTAGAGGCAGAGATAGGTTTATTTTGTATCGTGAAACGGTTGACATTTGAATCCGAGAACTTGAGTTATTTAGAGAAGAGCTTTGTACATGTATGGCTTATGTATCCTAGGTCTTTACCTAGTCCTACATTACAGTTGCAAAACTTGCATTACAAGTTGCAAAGTTCAATTTGGCGATTTCCTAAATGTCACTCGATCCATTCAGTAACAAAAAGTTGATTTGACGGAACAAGTTATGGTGTAATAGGTCACTATTTAAATAATTAAGAGTTAGGTATGTCGAAGATTTTCCATTTCAATAATAAGTATAGCTTTTTAAGGGTTTTTTTTTTTTTCTTTATCACATTCCGGATTTGTAAATTGGAACTCATATTATGTTGTTGGTCTTTTCTCTCAGTATTTTCTTATCTTAGAAGTATTTAAAGAAATATTGCTGCTTTGATATTGTATAAATTAGTCACATTAATTAATTTATGTCTTAAGTTTGATACAATCACCTCATAATTATAACTAACAAGAACCTTACGAGGTATATGAAGAACAGCAGGAAGTCCATAAGAAAATGTAAACAAACAGTGTTATCGCAAATGAAATGCAACCTGCATTCCGATATCAGAACTCTGGCCTATAGATGGAGTACTTATGCTAGTGAGGAACTGCAAGGAAGGACTCATTTGAATCTTATTAAAATGTATGTTATGTATGAATGTTTATTTTCATAGCAGGTATTTAATCTATAAAAATAGTCTAGTATTATTGACATCTCGCACTACCAAATCTACTTCCTTTTCATGTGTCTCTAGCTGATGATTGTCTTGTCTGGAAGAGATTTTAGCGATTAGGCCGCTTAAATTTGTGTGAACATTGTTTTGTAGTTGTTTTCGTTGTGCAATAAGTAACTATATCTTACGTTAAGTAAACCAGAAACCTTCTAAAAATTTTGACAATCGGTCAATACATTTGCATTTATCGGTTATATTGGGTCTGGGTATTTTTGACCATTGCTTTCGTTATTGAGAGAATATTTGAAGTTTTGAGTAGGCCCATTGATTTCCCTGCCCACATTCTTAAATATCAGTCACAGTGAAGTGGGCCTTATAAAATAAAGCAGTCACTTGTATTAAAGCGGAATATAACTTGGCATGAAATTCAATATAGAGGCGAAGTAAAAACATAAATCCAGTTTTTGTCATTCTTGTCAATCGCCTTCACCAATGTGTATCTTTGCAAACTTGTTACCCAACATCAGGCAGAGGAAATGATAGCGGTATTTTATTTTAAGAAAATACCGCTATGGCTTTTGTCGTTTTTTATACAGGTAGGTGCATATTAGTGAAAGGTGGTTCTAAATTCTATAAAGTATTTTTTGTTCAATTTATTTGCTTTTCAGTACATATTTTCTATTATTATTGAAATAATATAAGACAAAATTTTAATCAAATGCCATACAAAATATTCGAAGTGTATCAATAATAAAAGCATTGACCACTTTTACATTAAGTTAGGATAAAAATGTTTTTCATTATAAGTGTTCGTTAACCTGTCACAATTATCTTATGTAATGATGACCTATATTGATATCAGAAACGACAAACTTATCTAAAATTAATGCATTTTACAATTAAGATAAACTACTAAACTCAAACGCTAAGTACTTCAAATACACTGCTCAAAAGTGTCTAGGGATACCTCAAGCATTTTCATACAAAGTATAGCTATTTGGGAGGCTGTAAAAATTAAAATATTGATACCAACGTAGAAATTTTTAGAACACAGAAACTGCTATACCTGCCATTTTAGATTGCATAAAGAAATTCATTGTAGTAGCATTATTGTACAATCGTAAGGACGTTAAAAAAAGACAGATTTTTCTTTTAAAAGGTGTTGAAATTTTAGCAAAATCAAACGTTTTTTTTGTAACATTCTTAACCTTTATCTTATGCCTCTGTCCTCGCGTTATTCTAAGATAATGCTCAACTTGTAAACAAACTTAACTTTTTGAAATATTTGAAAAATAATATCCCTATGATATCCCTAGACAGTATTTGACATGTCTAAGCACCAATCAAACAAGGATTTGGTTTAATCAAAGAAATTAGATTGTGAGGACACAAGTGGAGTAGGCACACATTTTGACAGATCCTATCGTCTTGTATAATTTTTAGCATCAAAAGGATGCGTTTATACATTGTTAAAATTTTGAATTAAATTAGGAAATACGTTCTTGACACTACAGAATTAAAATAGTGCTCCACTTGTTTCGGATTTCAATAACGCTTCAGCCTTCAAACGGCATTACGACCCTGTCATTTTAATGTTAGAATTGCTTTTGTCAAAACCGTCAATACCCTTTTGACCACTCTGTTAACACATTAAAGTTTTGGTACAGGCTCTACAAAGGTAATTTTATTTAAAATAAAATAATTAATTGATTGTGTTGCACTTATTTCAAAAACTACAATTACGACACCTCCGAAACCTAACTCAAGGCAAACTCAATAATATGATAATGAAACTACTTTTTTGTGAATAATTTGTATCGCATTTTATACCAATGTATTCTGATGTGTACATGTTAAGTTATCTCATTCATCAAGCTTATAATATGTTAATAAACGAATGGGTACCTATCTTTCCTTGAGATGTTAAAGCTAGATATAAACTTACATATTGAATTTAAAACATTTTATAACTGATTTATTAATAGATAATAATTAATTCTGACCTTTTCTGATTTCAAAGTTACAACTCCACAATAAATAATACCATTATGTTGATAAGGCCCTCGGGTTTTAAACGACGTTGTTCGTAAGTGTACGTTAGAGTGGCCGTGATCAACGTTTAAAGCCTCCAATTATATCCAATTTCAATTTGGGCAATAGTTCACTTTGATTGATTAGGTTTAAAATAAGCTGTCTCACTGCAGGATGAAAGCCTTCGTATTATGTAAGAACAAGTAATTTTTTTAAGTTTAAGAACATTTAAGTTAGTCAGATATTTAGATGAGTTTTAACCTAACAGTCAGTTTTTTCTGAATGTTCCATTCGTCATGATAGCAACAATCAGTGTTACTCTTTCCACCCCGTTTGGAACATCTTAGTCATGAACGTTTGTATGAATGTATGATTTAACTGTCTCAGATATTGTGGATATATTACTCGTTGAATGTTGGCAGCATCAATATTGATAGGTAATAATTTTATTCAGAGTTCTCCCATGCTTACTACAATTTCGCTAAATGTATTCGCAATAATAATGAAACCAGCGTGTTTTAACTATGTTATAATAACGCCTAGGGCGCTATTTGGGTGTTCGAACAACAGATCAATGCCTTCATAACTGTAGGAATGCTTTGATGCATTTGATTGCATGCCAGTGATGTAACCGCATAGAACCACGCCTGCAGACGATTACTCATTTACTTGTACAGGCGGGCAGATATCAAGCTTAGCGTTTGTTTATTTAAAATTATTATCAGGCAAAAATCTGCAATTTTCTTGAGTAAGTTGTAATTGCACAGTCAAATTTTACTATGTTACACTACATACTGCTACACCAAAAAAATAGTTGAGTATCTTCAAAACGTCAAATATTTGAATGTTAAATCTCAAAACTAACCGTGCCGTTGTATTATACTTCATTGAGAAGTCAAAAGTAGCACCCACCCCCCTAGTTTGGCTTTTTTATCATTCACCCTTTATACCTTACATTTATGCGAGTACACAACAAAAAAGGAGTAACGCACATCTATTGTTAAATGACGAATTACATGGTCTTGATTTCTTGCAGAGCCCCATGGATGAAAAAAGACGCTCAGTTTAAGGGAACTTTACCGATATTTTAATTTTATGAAAACCGAATTCGGACTGAGTGCCTATTATGAACACTAAAAGTTGTGGAAATTCTAAATAAGTTTCATAGGGTAACATCAAGTACTTTCTTATGTGCATTAAACTCGAGGCCGACTGTAGGTCCAGCCCATTGGTGTTGTGTCGTAACTAGTTGCAGTTAAAATACAAGTCATTATATCTGAAGTACTTTTAGTTGGAATGGGCGACTTTATGTGGGCTGACGGTGTCATCATCGGCAAAGTATCGTTCTGCGTTCAACCTAAATAAATGTTAGGCAGGCCATAGATGGTTAACACGTTCAATACAATGTTAAGGCCTAAACTCTGGTTTAGATATTACTGATATTAGGTAAAAAAGGTCAATATATTTTATGAGTAGATCTATACTTTTTTTTAAAAGTAGTACAAACCAGAGATATCGAGTTTATCAAAACCTTCTAAAGCTCTTACACGTTGAGGTCACCGGTGACCTCCAAACAACAGATTTTTTTCAAGGTAGGTAGGTATATCCAAAACCACATTTGCAAAACCTTTTACAGAAATTTTGAGAGATTTTTTAACCTGCCTTTCTGAAATTTAAAACTGCTCTCCATCCGATGTCGTTGTTTTTCGAGCTACTTTAGACAAGCTTTTTATTAAAACATGTGTTAATTCTATTATGAAACTGAAGGTTTAAAAAAGTTAACTAACACCTAAACAGAGAACAAATACAAAATAAATGTTCGGCACATGAACCTCGGGTTAACGTAGACAAACTGGATGATACTGAGGCAGTTTTGAAGAGTATGAATATGTTTGTATGGACCCTTGACGATGGCCAGCAGTGTGATGTTTAAGTAATTTAAAGCTATATTTAGCATCAAAGCGATGTAACTAATTTTAATCGCATATACAATCATGCTCATAAACGTTTAATATACGTAGCTTCCTATAAACCGTGTCTGCGTTTTATATTCGTTGTTGTTGTAATATGCTTATTATAATTTTAACATTAGCATACGTATTACCTAAGCAAACTGTATAGCCAATGTCTTTTCAACTGTAGGCAAAAATACTTAAACAAAGATCATACATGTAAATTCTAATTTTGAATCTGTATTTTAACATGCATGTTAAGCAACTTTTTTGTTGTTCTGAATCCCATTATTCTATTGTGAACTCAATGGCTAAGTATAAAAGTTCTAGACGATACTTCATTATGATTTTTCATTCAGTCAGATAATATTAGGTATTATCAATTTTCGTTTTGAAAGTGAACGGTTATGTAAACGAATTTTTGAATGTTCAAACAGGTTATGTAAGTTTTTTTTCTTAGAACGGCATATTATTTTTATAAAATCAAATCAATGAACCGCTATGCGATCTACTGTTCACGTCCCTCTTCCTCAATCTCGGCATTGTCTGCTTATAATCATCAAACCCTCATCAGAACAAATGGTTCAAAAGTTATCACTTCATCAGCTATTCCGCTCGCGTTATAAATTAAGACAACGGCAATAATAACCCCGTGGGACGTCATTACGTGCAATTATAATTATGACGGCAAGGTCGCGGCTCCGATGCCACTGGCCGCCTTGCCTCATACGCTAACTAGTGGTTTTGAATTTAGAACAATGCATTCTCAGGCTGGTTTTTGTTTGTTTTACTTACAGGATTCAAATTTGGAGTTTCCGTGATCTTCCCGCGTGTGTTTTTTTCTGGGAATTCTGAACGATGCGCTGACTAAAAAGTTTTTTCTTAATGGCCAGTTCCAAATACGCGTGCACTTTTGCATCAAGCATTAAATCATCCTGTCGAGGTCCTAGTAAACCCTGTTGTAGCAAATCATTAATCCTTAGATAAACGGTTTGCCCATGAACTACTTGTATTCACATTACCTAACGTATGCTTGACTACAACTCATGATGCTCGACACGTATGTTTTAATGTTAAATACTCTTGTACTTAATCGATTTCTTGTACTTTTAACCTACTTAGCTTTGCTGATTAATTTTTCCCTCATTTAACTGCTATTAGAGACGAAAGAAAGCTTGCTTTTAAAACCGATGAAAACAAGTTTCTAACTTTGAAACTGGCACAAATCGTTCGGTTTCGTGAAATGGTTTCCAAAAAGAAGTATTAACTACTATTAAATAATAAAAATGAAAAATTGACTAATAAAAACGACCTTTCTTTCTATTCCTTATCTTTGCTGGTTTTGCTAAATAGAATTTAAGAAGTGCGTAGTAACACTGCACATGTTGTTTTTGTATGGCCGTCTTATGAAATAATAAACGAAAATATTAGATGAGCACGAATTGATTAAAAATAGACTAACTTTGATTACCTGTCTTCGGATCGATTGATGTGCAGTATCAGGCTTATAACTATTATATTTAACGTTCTAAGTTATGTAACAATTCCAAAGATTCGTAAGCAGTGTAATGGTCTACTATTCACAAAATAATACTGTGCTCGAGTTCAATGCTTGTTTACTGCAACAAAAACCATAGCAAAATGGATCGTATGCCAGCAGTATATGGTGCCCCTATGTAAAGGTTGATGTTATAGCGTCCATAATAATGCATCGTAAAATTATTCTGCCCTGGAGGGAAAGTGTCCAAATACTGAAGTTAGTAATTTAATCTTCGCCACCATGTGGCTAAAGTAGGAAACAGTTTGTTTTAAATATAACAGTACTTTAAGTGATAAATGTCAAATGTTCAAGATCTTTTTGAAGTTAACGCTACGAAATTTGTTCAAACCCCTACAGTACTCTGACACGCGATGGCGCCAAGCGATTCAGTCTGCGGCTGTGAAGTCCATTTGCGTGAAAACTGCCTTTTGTCTGCGTGCTTCATGTCGTCTCGTTGGTTTGACGCTTTTGAAGATTATTGAAACGTATAGTACGAACATTTATGTGCATGAACATAGTCCGTTTTGTTGGTCTGGGTAGTTCTTATGTATTATTATTTACTTAAAATGTATGTTTATCCGTTGTATTGTATTAGGGTTTCTTATATCACTAAAACTATTGTGATTCTATAGTAAAACCCTAAAACCTAAGCGGTGAACTTTTGTAAAACGTCAAAGTTTCGTTATATTTTCAAGTGTCGCGATTATCACATTGCACGCATTACGTTTATTTACCATGTATAATCTTACAATGAAGACAGTAACAACTTCATAAATATTAGGTTTTAATTCACCCAAGCACGGGCATCTTCATAAATATATAAATCCATTGATATCTCACAACGGTATCTTCTCGTAGGTACTTGAGGTTAAGCCAAAGGCAATCACAGTTTATATAAATTACCAACTTGCATATTCTAGCGTATGCAAGAAGTTTTGAAGCATTTGCAACTTTGTTTCTGAACGGGTAAAGTCTACAATTTATCAACAGTCTCGTCCTAGACCGCACTTCAGGGAATTGATCTATTACTAAGTTAGCTCATGCAAATAGAGTCTAAACTCGAGTGTTTATCTCACGGCAAGTTTGAGGCGGTTAATCTAGGTCACTATTGACATACTCCAATGTTTACAAACAAATATTTTCAATAGGCCTATTGTACGCATATTTCCTCTACGTAGAGGTTTTTATTCGATTGTTAAGTCTTTCCCATTGTTTGTAAAGACAGTGAGAGTGACGAGTCAATTAAGAATGTGGTGATTAATTATACAACCAACGAAAAACATATGTTTTTTTTAAAATCTGGCCTCTGGCCTTGAGTCTTGCCATCGATGCATGTAAGTGAAATTACTAAAATAACAAAACGACACTCCTGAGTAAAAGAAAAGACCCCTTATGGAGTGTGACAGTGAAACTAAAACATTTTAGATTCTTAAATCGTAAAATACGGGATTACTACCATGTACCTTATTTGTTTTGAGTTTCCGATATTTCGGCACTAACGAAAAACATAAGTATGTTTTTACACGGGTGTACATATTCTTGTTTACGATTTAAGTATGTGATAGTGACCATGAAAGATTAAAGAAATATATTTTAGATTCTGTTTTAAAAATCCAAAAATCTTTAACCTATTTGCAACAAAGTGTAAATCGGATTTTTTATTTTCAATTCTATGATAAACCTAAATTCAGTTATTCAATGAGGACGTCACTTGGCGGCTCTATGTCCCTTCATCACAATTTTATAAATGTGCAGAGGAGAATATTATCTATGTATCTTCACTATCAGATCGCAATGCAGTAGAAACGGTTACAAAACGCATTACTATTCAACGCCTGTAGAGGCCGCTACCGAAAGCAGAAGGCCGTCCATCCGCAGGTTATGAAGAGAAACCGGTTGCAATTGCAACGATATTGATACACTTGACGATATGCTTCTTGTACTGTACAGCCAGCCGCGAAACGTTGGTGAAAACAGGTATCACTTGATGTTGAAGCAATAGAAGTTATTTTGAAACGCCTATGTTACGCTGTGGTCTACTGTAAATGAGAGAATTTATTGCTTAGTTTATATTAAACTTTTAAATATACACCAGTGGTAATTAATTAGTATCAAGTCTAGGTATAATAAGTTCCTTGATATCCGTGATTTCTCGGTTTTTAATAAAAATGGATTACGCAAATTAGTGTAGTGACACGTCTTGCCAAGATTAGTTTTGTTTTAGAAAAAGTATAAAAATAAAATATTTTAGAATCATACCAATAATACTAATATAAAGCAAAGCTATAACAGTACAATTATACACGTTTTTCATGGTCGTTTGTTATTCGTTGGGTACTTTCCGCCCACATGGTTTTTCTCGCCGTGTAAATGGAACTCTGGTAAATTAGATTAACTCAAAATTAGAAAAACCGCAAATAACTAAAAAATCCTACGAAGAAAACAGCAAGTTAAACGACGTTTAAGTTTGACTAATAAATGCTCTTACCGGCACTAAAACTTGGTTATTCAAATCGGATATTTGTTGGTATAGCATCTGTGAAGGCTCTGTTTGCAAATCCAGTGACTGTCAAAACAGATTCCTTAGTAGCCAGTGGGTGCCGCGTATGCTATCAAAATTTAATAATATTAGTCAGTTCTCAACGCAAGAAATTAAAAAAGGAGTGCAAATCAATTTTCTTTACAGCAGTCGTAATTACAGGAGTATTCAACTACGAAACGGGTTATTTTAATATGTATTGTTCACGTAAATATTATAAAACAAGATAAGTGCAAATCAGTTATCTACAATTATAGAATAACTGCTTTGCATTCTATCCAACACACGAGCTCCCGTAACGTGAATGTAATCGCTGCAGAGTATTATCCAACAGCCGTTACACCGCTTGTATTAGCCGGTTATTATGATTTATAATACTCAAGAATACATTAATATGATTAATAAATTAACTGACGCGTGTAAGCTGTATAATTAAGCGATCCGACATGAGATTAATCAGACGCTTTTTAATGAACTTGACAGAGGTTTTGTACCAATGATGTTGGGAGTGCATTATTTTGTGTGCTAACAATGAAACAAACTTGATGATACACAGAATCGATGTAAGTGTTGTTAACTGTTACTGAAATAAATGTCACAAATCGGGATTTCCCCCCTTATTTTGGGGCTAAATCTGTTGTACTAGATTAAATATACCTTTATCTGAATGTGAATATGACAATTTTGGTCTATGAATGCTTTGGCAGATTTTTGAGTTCTTAATATTCATTCTTATCTATAAAGAAAAGTTAATGATAAAATAGTACATTGTTATCCTAGGGGTGAAAGTAACTTATTTAGTCCCGAGACGGGGTTTGGTGCCCGGAACGAAGTGAGGGCGCCAATAGTTCGAGGGACTAAATAAGTCTTTAACCCGAGGTAAACACTGTGCTTTTCATTACAAATACGAGGAAAGTAAAAATAAAAACATGAATTAATTCATGAAGATCGAATTGCCGCTTTCCCGCCTATTTTGTTTGGTTTTTTTTTCTGTGGCCGGCCCGCTATTCAGCCATTATTTTTTATTTTCATCATTGGAAAAATGGTAAATAATTTGCTCAAAGCTACGTTATTTTAAAGAAATTGTTGAAACTTAATTATAAAATAAAGTTATTTAAAAAATATATATTCTCTAATCAATACTTAACTTTAAGTTATTTAAATTTTACATCGTGGCTGTATAGAAAGTTGGAACATGGTTCAATAGTTAAGTGAAAAAGAACTAGTTTTTTTTTAAATAATATGACAGCTGTCAGTTGAAAGTGATTCTCCCTAGGGATGAAAAGTATTACTTTCAGCCCGCTTCTCAGGTCAGTAATGACCTACTTTCAGAGTATGAGTAATGAAAATAAAATTTACTTTCTTGAGACTAATGACAGGATTGATAACTTTATGAATAACACAAAAAGAGGCATAGGAAATACTATCAAAATTGTGACATAAGTTGCTGAAAGCGATAAATATAATTTCAAATCATTTGTTGCAAATCGAAAATTATTAGACCTGAAAAGTGTTAAAGTTTTAACTGTAAATGCAATTGATTCTAATAGGGTATTGTTTCACAATTGATGAAATAGCGTTTTACGAATACTCGTAGTGTGATTTATAGTCCGAATCCACGCGTGAAGAGTTTACGACGCGATCAAGTAATGTTGAAATAGAAACTACAATTTATTGCGTTTTCATTAATTAAACGCGCAGTGTAGAATAAGTTATGTAGTTAACATTCAAATTTTTGAAATGCGCGTTTTGTCGAGATAAAAAATGCCAATTCGCTTTATGTAGCTCTCGAACAGAGCGTTAAGCTTAATTAATTAATTGTTATGCTTCATTTACGATTACCCTACTTACCCAAGGTTTTTTTATCTATACTTAGATTTAATACAGGGGCACGCTGATTTTTGGTTCGCGTAGGTACAGAACATTGAGTAACCACACACTTTTCCGAACAAATTTTAATCCAACTTCTGTTATCTGGGATGCTTGTTTTTTTTAAACGTTCTGTTTGAACAAAATTTACATGTTTGATATTGCATATCCTTTGCATATAACTTGTAAAGTTTAATAACTACAACTCACTAATTAGACTAGCTATTAGAAAAGACAATGCTAATGTAAATATAATTATACTTAGATATAGACCACCTGACCGTCCTTCCTTCAGCTAACGACGTTGCTGGTCTATCATATTACATAAAGCTAGACTGTAGTTTTATTAATTACGAACAGTCTTACCTGCATATTACACAAATCGTTCGGATTCTCGCAATTAGCCAGTTTCACATTACGTTGTTGCGTAAATTGTAATAATTTTTCATAGTTATTCGGTAAATTATGCACATCCGCTGGATTCCGTTGAACGTTTAATTAGTGAAGTACAAACAAGTGATTTATTCGGCAGCGGGTCATAATCGGTTTAATTACAAAATACGAAAGGGAAGTGGATTCATTACATTTTCCGTGGTTTTAGAAACTTTTATTGTAGGTGAACGTATGATCGCTAAAGTTTACATAAATCAATGAAAAAAAAAATGTTTCGGCCCAGGCTAGTGGTTACCATCTCGATCTACCTCAAAAGAAAACGCTCACTTCAATCGTCTTATCGCTTCACTCTGAATTATTAGTCCCTCATTTGTATGGAAATAATTTTAAAATCTTATGCGGCTTAGTTCGTTTTACTCAATCTATCACATTCATTTAGATAGTTGTTGGAGTTTTACAGAACGCCAAAATGGAATCCCACTTCGGATTCGCCCTTGTGACGTTCGAAGTTTGCATTGGTGTGGCATACCCCAGATTTTGAGTACTGTTACAGTAACGATAGCCATAGCTGAAGAAAAAGGATTAGACGAAATGTTACGATGACTTCTCAAACCAGTTTAGAGTGGCCCACACAACTGACCTACGGAAATTATAAGTAAAAAAAAAGGAGAGGATCCTTGCATTTGCACAAAATGGATACGAAATGAAGAAATGACATTCAAAATAGTAAACTAGTAGCCTTTTTGACTATAGTATTTCTCAAGACTTCATTATCTTACTGATGTAGCAACAAAAATTGTTATGCGCCATGTCAAATTGGCAAAACGGAATTATCACTTTCGTGATTTTGTGCCAGTACGGCCGTAACGATAACGATAGTAAAGGCTAAATAGCTGATACGAGTTACCTTAAAAGCAGTGGAAGTCACGTATTGTTTGCGTTATCTGTTGTAACTAGGCACCTAATGACACTGTTCTATGAATTATTGCGAAAGGTTGCGGATTTGTTTGGCCGACATGTACTTCGGTATAACCTTAGATCACGTCTTCACTCAGAATCAGGTGAGATAGTGGTAAAAAAAATATATTGTCATCTGCTTTATATGTTAATTATTCAGCTTTAAAATGTCCACTGCCGAACATATACCATCTCCTACTCTGGTCTTGCAAGTGCCCGCCCCTCACTGACTACATTCCTCCTGCGGAAATCTTACCACCCAGCTATGACCAGCCAAGGCCAACCTGTAAGTCACTTAACCGACTCGGTTCTGCTGTATGTTCTGTGTGTGGTTGGCCGCTGCACACAACCTAAGACGTGGAGTTTTTTTTTAAATTTATTTATTACATAATCACTTAATCCAAATACAGACAGATTTTTTCAGCATTTAAACACCACAAAGGTTTTTGACAATGCTACAATTTAACACGTCGTGTACAGTAATTAGGCATCAACAGTTGGAGATGGGGAGATGGAGCTTAAAGTTCGCGTAACTGCGGCATGATCCTCGAAATATGTGTCACCTCCTCTGTGCCCTAAGACCTAAACAGGAATGACGCAGTCGAGATTGCCAAGTTTTGGTTGGGTTCTATTTGATGCGAAAGAAGAAGAAGAACTGTTCCATCCTGTGTTCTTCATTTTGACAAATTGAAATTGACGCAACAGAAGTCAGCAGCAGCTATTCGCTACATCTTTCTCGTAACCATAGTTACCATGACGCTTGCGAAAGGATACGATGAGATAATTGTACGGTATTTACAACGTTAGCTGTTTGGAAACTAACGGCAGGTTTGGGAATTCAACAAGATTAACTATGAAACGAACCATGGAGTAACTGGGTGTGTAGAAATTTGGTGGTTGATATTATAGGCGTTGATTTGGTTCTGCTCTAATTCTTGTTTCGTTTCGTATATGCAGCGAGTTTTTTCATCCACTAAGCTAACAGATATTTAGTTATAACATGTTTTTTTTACAGTTCTTTTTGCTGAATAAAATTGTTTTCTTAAACTTTTACTTGTTATAATTTTGTTGTTTTGGCGTGATAGTTTTCCTTAACGGTGGTTGCTTTGGGATAAATAGTGGTTGAAGAGAGATTGACAAGTATTAAAATGAATTATGCACACAAATAGTGACAGGCATAATATATACGGTCAAGCTTTTATCTCTTGACGGAGTAGTCAGAGACACGCTAATTGTTGCTGTCATGGTGAAAGAAATTAACTTAGACCTGGGTTCGTTTAATTACTTGGTCACGACGTGCTCCACACACAGTGATAGAGTTAGGATATAAAAAAAAAACTTGACGTCCTCAGACGTTCGTCACGTCCGTCAGATTTAGACGAAGTACTTCTTTGCCACATAAACCCTACGGCGCTACGGGCAGTTTTCAAAATTCTAACATTACATAATATTTATATAATTTTCAATAAATTACTGTTTTGTATGCGTAGGTCACATAGTTGACTAAGTTCTGAATGCCAGACAAACTAATAAACATACTAAGTGAGACCTGTGGCCTCCGGAGCGTGACAGCCACAAGGTCGAAGTGGCTGGGCCTAATGACGCCATACCGGCTTCGCTATCCATAGGGCCTATACTTATGTGCGAAGGTAGCTTTGATACAAGGGCACATACTTTAGTTTTGTTTACTTTTATAGGGATTTGATGCAGCTTAAGTGTTTGGTAGGTAAAATAACTAAGATAAGATAAGAAGCACTAAATAAAGTGTTTTAAAGGTAAGTGGTACAGTTTCCGTGTTAATAGATAGAATAAGCCGTGTTACTTCAAAATATTTTTTCTATATAACTATCTAGTGAGTGAAAGAATACTGAAAGGGAAAAAACGCACAAATACTACCTACAAGAATGCAAGGTGTTTTTACCATTTACCTAAATTAGATCGACTGCTACATACCCTCTAATACCCTGTATGTTAGAAGTGTTGTAAAATTAAGGGTAAGTTGCACCATAGTAGAAGTTAAAGTTAAAGGTTTTGTCAAATTTGACAATTTGACGTCATTTTTGCTTACCTGACCGGTACTTTAACTGAAATTTTGATGTTTGTTATTGTTAAAGTCAGATGGTGCAACCCAACCTAAGTATTGAAGCTTCAGGTAAAACTATCAGCAATTTTCTACGCCAGCCGTGCTATTCCGGCGGTGCACATCGAACATCACTTCACATCTCGGTGCTTCACGCTTACCTCAATCATCAATACGCTTTACTTTGAATTAGTATTTTCTCTCATTTTGTATGTAAATAATTAAAAAATGTTATTTGGCTTAGTTCTTTTCTCTCAAACGACCACAGTTGCGAAGAAATTGAATTTCAAAGTTAGCTCGCACGAGCGAAGTGAGTTTCGACGACCACCGGAATAGCATAGCTGATTATGAAATAATATGAAACCGATATGACAGGTAATCACTTTTATTATTACATTTTAGTAGGAAACCACTCCATTATTAAACAATTCCTTTTCTTGCAATGCTTCCAAGAAGAAAAAACATGTATTACCTACACTATAAGTATATTTAAAGAAAACGTATTTAGGTAGGTAGATGTTGTATTTTTAAAACAAACATTTTGTAACAGAATGCATCGTAACGCTATTACATAACACTGCTGCCAACATGGAAGCCTTGCGGAAATCGTATGACTAACTTTTCAAGTAACCCTCATACCTATTAATATAAAACGTACACAAGCTAACATTAGATCAGATCTTATCACTATTGTAATAGAGGTCAAAATAATTTCAATCTGGCTGAGAGCTAGGTGTCCCTTCTACGATATTCAATGTAGTCACGCACGAACGATACAAATAGGCAAGTAGCAAGTTTAGTCAACCGAGTTATCTACGGTATGAATCAAAATAAATATGATCGATGTTTGTAAAGATTGATTCAAAAATATACCGGAAGTTACCAAATGTTTTCAAAGAAAGAGATTCAAATTGTATAATTCAATTATTCTTGCATCATTCAGTTTAAGAAAAAATATTCAATGCTGGCTGAACTTAATGAAAATTAGTCGTCTTTTTGTGGTTTTAAACTTGGTAAAAACATGTACTTACGTAAGTACCATTCGATGTTCATGTTACATAACAGTTTACAAGTTACCTAACATTACACAAAGGGCGCACAAATCTTCTTTTCACTCATTAATATTGTTCGTAACCTTTTTCAGGACGAACGACTGATGGCGATCGGGGCAGGAAAGTTGTGAAGGAGACCGTTTGATGACAGAAGCGGCGTAGCGCCCCTACTCGAAAGTTAAAAGAAGGCCCTGGGGGGCTGGCTATGAGAATCAGCTGAAACGGAACTAAACCAATAACGTATGATTCAGGCTACAAGTAGGTATTGTGTGCTGAGATAATCGAGAACTGAGCAAATCGACGCCTGGCGTTAAGAAATCGTCAGAAGATGTATAGAAGTGTCTTTAGATGTTATTTTGACTAGTCGCTTATCTGAAAGCTTCTAATGTCATTGGAATTTATCAGGATGAAATTGTAATCCCCTGATTTTTTGGAGCTTTCTACATGTCGGGGCAGTGTGTGTTGCGCATGGCTAGCTCTTCTTATACAAGTCATAGGGTATCAGTTGACAGATCGTAAATTCACCGGCAGTCTGGAAGTTATGTGGAAGGCCTTCAGCTGTAGCAGTAGAGTCATTTGGTTTTCGATGAGCTAATCATTTTTGTTGATCGTCAACTCAATGATATCACGAACAGTAGGGCTAGCACGAACCGCTAACGTATTCGAGTAGTCAAATTCGATAGGTTTTTTTTGTATGAAAACTTGATCAGCGCCGTAGCGGCAAGTAGCGGAACTAGAAATTGCTAGCACGAACATATTTTGACGTTTCGCGCGTAAAGTTTTCGAATCGAAAAATGGCGCCTATTATGGAATTCGGCAGCACGAACCTCTTTTTGACTTCCGTTTTCGAGTAATTCGAAAACGCGCTAACGAAAAGTTTCTCACCGCAAATTTATAAGTGAGATAGTTTACCGATTGCTCTGTTTTGTGTGGTAAACCCAAAAAAATATAATAAAAAATGTGGAGAATACCAGGAAACCTTCCTCCAAGCCACTATTTAGCTTGGAGCTTTATACAAGCTGAAATTTATGAAGAATAGCAAGTTAGGAGGTAATGGTGGTGTTCCCATGTTTTATGTGAAGTGCGTAGTTTCGGGTTTTAAATGTAAATTTCTTATCATCACTTAGTAGAGATGTAATAAGGCGCAATGCACAGATAAAAACGTGTGATCCAACCAATATAAGCAACAGAGAATTTGTAAAAAGATACCGGCTATCGGAAGGAGCCTTTGTGTATCTACTTGTGCCAAGTATTGAAAGATAAACTATTATTACTAATTAAAGCATAAAAAATAAAATAGTAAATAGTTTTATTCATGTCATTGTTCAATTAGTACCTAAATAAGTAGGTATCTAGTCTCTCTAACGTTAAATTTAGTCTTTGTTAAATAAATTTGAAACATAAACAAGAACTTTTATTATTGAGAACCACATAATACAACCTTAAAATGTAGATTATTTATTATGACATGAGAGACTGAAGCGATAACTATTTTCTGACTTTGCTATGAATGCTGTTCGTTAGTCTCACTAAAACTCGGGAATGGCTAGACCGATTTGGCTAATTTTGGTTTTGAATTATTTGTAATGGTCCAGGGAAGGTTTAAAAGGTGAGTAAACATGGGAAAATGCTGGTAATATGGTGAAAACAACAATTTTAGTTTCCTCTTAGCAACTGTTCCTACCAGTCACGTGACACTGAATGTTTGACAACAGAACGAAGTCTGTTGGGGCAGCTAGTCTTTGATAAAACTAGCTGTCCTGTCCGACAGATGTTGTGCTGTTGTCAATCAATGACAGGTAGAAAACTAAATTGTTGTTTTTCACTATATTCCTAGCTTTATCTTACATATTTACTCACATTTCAAACCTTCGCTGGACCTTAACAAATATTCCAATATAAAAATTCGCCAAATCGGTACAGCCGTTCCCTAGTTTTAGCGAGACTAACGAACAGCAATCCATTTTTATTTAAAGAGATTGACCACGGGTAAAGAAAGGTTTTTTAAAAAAAAACAGTTTTAAGAGTCGTGAAGTCAAAATATAATTGGGTACATAAATGAAATACATTATTTTTTACTTTAAAACCATTATTTTAATAGTTTTATTTGAAATATCATACATTGCTCCAACGAGGCAGTTGGTTGCTTCGAAGTCACTTAGTTGTCGGTAGTTGTCGCTACACCTAAATGAGAACGGAGCAACATCATAGCTTCCCTCATCAGTTCGAGCCACTGGGTTTGCAAATTTAGCTCTTGGTGTCTCTGCCGGATTTTCTCTCTCTCAAGCGCCAGAAAATGTTCATCACGTCTCGTCTCATTTTCCAAGAAAGCCCGGGACACGTCATCCTTGCGTTGACGATATATTTCCTTTTTTTCGAAAATGAAGCAGACAGAGTGTTGACCTTGAAAGTTTAAAGAAATACATTTCGTAAACTTTAAAAATCTTTGTTGAAATACGAGTTAGGATGTATGAGGTGCCTGTAACGCAGTTGTAACAGTAGATTGGAAATGGGATGGGTGACCACTCCAACCGAAATTTAGTGATGTATGTGTGATTTATGGTGGTTTCCATAGTGGAGTTGTGGCCTGCACCCAGCAGTGGGACGTATTTGGCAGTTTATGTAATGTAGGTACATGTACTGAATGTTATTAGGTACCTGTTCAATACCTGCCTCGGGTACTTCTGTGATGCCCGTAGCAGCTTGCTCGCCCATGATTGTCATCACCCGCTGCTCTAAATCGGGCAAACTAATGTTGCAAGGAGGACCTCCACCGGTCCCTCGCATTGAGCGGTTTATTTTTGCTGCCTTCTTTTTCGTATTATTTTTGAAGTCACTTCAAATCTAAAATTAAAGCAATTAAGTAATTCTCAACTCTTGAATGCAAATTCGAACGCTAATAACAACCGAAAAAGACCTACCTTTTGCCACTTGTCCTCAGAGTGTGTTTCTCCAGCTCCGTCGGCATTTAGCAAGCCAGTTAATTCACTCTACAGGGCGATATTCCGCTGTCGCCCATTGGGCTTTGATAAGTATCCAAAACTAAAGAAATTGTGAACATTTGGCTTAATAAGCATTTTAAATATATGTCCGAAAAATATCTGTGCAGTAGTATTGACACATCATCCTGATGTAAATAAATCTTACTTCTACATAAATTCCACCAAAATGACGAACTGACTGAAGCTGGTTCTCATTTTTAAGTTTAAGTTATTTTTCTTATTAAACAACGAAAAACAATAATCGCGCCTAAAGATGAAAACATTTTTTTTTTAAAAAAGCGTTCAAAAGACTACCTCACTTTCCCGTATTCGAATAAAAATAATTACCTACAAAAAAACAGCATAAAGTTAGATTAATCTGTGAAATTACAATAAATTGTATAAAACAATGACTTAGGTTTTTAAAAATAGTTTCAAAATTGACTTATTTACATTTATTTGACCAACCAAGTGCATTGCCAAAAACCGTAAACTAAACCATTGGTTTTAGAACGCATCTTTTCTTCATAACCGGTTTTTTATCTGTGGTGTTACTTTCGAGAAACTCGCTTGCGTTGCGCGAGTCGTCGTTAGCGAGTCGAAAATGGTTCGTGCTGCCGATTTTTTGGCAGAACGTATTCGAGTAGTGACGTTTTACTTTACTATTCGAAAACGTTAGTAGGTTCGTGCTAGCCCTACAGGTGTACCTACTCCGTAAAAGTGCTCTGTAAGCTTCTAGACGGCCTAGAAAACACTTTCATACTTCAACCGATCATCAGGAAGTTATTACGCGTACAATGGTCTGCAAACTAATAGTAACCTTGGCTTACTAACCACTGTTTACTGAATGAGTAGTGTTTACTTCAGGCACGTACTTTGTATGTAACTGTTTTAGTTTCAACGCGGATTTAATATAAACATTTTAATATGCACGTGTTGTTGGTTCTTACGAGTATGTTAGTTTACAATGAGGGTAATTGGTTTTAAATGAAGTTTTTCAGTAGGTCAGAAATTAAGGGAAAGTCTGTCATTAGTTAAGTACACTGTTCTGTTATATGGATAGTTTAATATAGGTGATGCAGCCGTACCTTCGAGTATGAATCCACTGTATCATGGTCTTGATAAAAATATACCTATTTGCTTTGATTATACTTTATGGTACCAGATAAAATGGGGCCTTAGTCGTTTCACAACGAAAAGCGCTCTTCGATGATTCGCACCGCGGTCCAAACTACTCGCATTGTGAAACTACGCAAGACCCATTAAAAGAACCTCATTTCTTTTATATTTAATAGGCTAATGTCATAGCCTTAATAACGTATGTAATATATACGCTTATTGGCATCACAAAGCAGTCTATTTTTAAATAAACATAAGTGTAGTACTTAACAGTTGATGTGAGTCCATTACCCAGACTACAGTAAGTTGGTCGTCTAGTTATAATTATTATCTATCGACTTCCAATGAACACATAATTGCACTTCACCAGTGAGTTCGTCGCGCTGGGCAGCCGATTACACCGAACATTGACAAAAGATTTTTTCCTGCTGGTTTTTATTCCATTACAATCATTTACTAATTTACTTTACACCGCTGGACAGTGTACAAAAAAGGCAAATGAAAGAAAGTCGAAAAAGATCTGCGAAGCGAAAAGATCTAGGTATTAATAATTCAATCTTTCGCCTATATCTGCCTTGTTTCGGTCAACATTTTAAGACTATTCAGTAATGATGTACAGTTATTAAACTTTCATAAAAAAAACTATGACGCTAATCGGCTATGTAAGAAGTTGCAATAAACATACTGAACACTAAACTTGGGCTAAGTTTCCGTTTCCATTACAGCTGTTCACGCCTGAGCAGCTCTGTCTTTTGTATAAGACACAAGTTCGCTCGTGTGTGGAATATTGCTCTCATCTCTGGGACGGTTCCGCCAAGTACTTGCTAGAGGCTCTCGATAGGTTGCAGCGGCGCGCTATCCGCATCATTGGTAACCCAGAGGCAACTATGGCTCTGGAGCCTCTCCAACTGCGTAGAGACATTGCCAGATTGAGTGTCCTCTACCGCCTGTACAACGGGGAATGCTCTGACGAGTTGTTCCAACTGATCCCATCCTCACCCTTCCACTCCCGTACCACACGCGCTGGTCTGCGTCAACATCCACACACGATCCAGCGACTGTCGGCCCGCACCAAAAGGTTCGGTGACTCGTTCCTGTGTCGTGCTATCCAGACGTGGAACGCTCTTCCAGCGCATGTGTTTCCTTCTTCCTACAATCCCGGGTTTTTTAAGCGGGGCGTGAAAAGGCATTTATGCAGGCCTTCAAAATGAGATTGACCAGCAGAGTAGTTGTCCATTACTGTGCTTGTCAACCCCATATCTGGACCTCACGACTGCTTTCCATCAGGTGGAGTGAGGTCATCTTGAAGACCACTATAAAAAAAAAAAAAAAAAAAAAAAAGCTGTCGAAATTATAAAAGTAATTCAGTACCTTGTCATGCCTAATAGGTAATTGGTACTTAATAGTTAATTTATTACTGATTTCTGTGACTACTTCAACAAAGGTAATGTGGCAGAGTTGCTAAAGTGGTTACATATTTTTGAAGCTGGCTGTAAAAGTTAGACTTACTACAAACGTGCGGAAGAAGGGATAATGTTTATAACGTCAACTCTCTACCTGTCAATCTAAGATCTTCGCGAACACTTGTCAACTCTTGCGCAACGTGATCGTGGAACGAATGCGTTAAATTATTTGTTTAAAAGTCGAATGCAGCCATTGTCTCACGTACCTGTTGCAAGTGAGGATTTGCAACCGTAACTAAATTGTAATTGGATTAATAATAACTTCGAAAAGAGGTAGAGTTAGCAATTAGGCGTTTTTTTATCGCTCGTTCTAATATTTCACATAGACTATGAGGACATAAATATTATACAAACCTTGTGTCATTTGTAAAAATATAGCATCATCTTGTTAAGTGCAGTTCAATTGGGACAAACCTATCTTTGGTTATCAGAATTATATACATCACTCCTAATCATGTGCAAAAGCGCTGCAATACAAAGTGCATTAAACTTTATGTAAGTTACAGAATAAGGTAGGGTAAACCAGTAAATTAACACCATTGGGATATCTGATACTGATATTAGAGACCGATAATAGACATTTACATTTGTTATAACGTTTGGAATTCATTTTTGATTTTTCAATCTCACAGATTTTTTCAGCAGATTAGAAGTCTTGAATTCTACCAACAGCGTTATTTGTAGCATGATCCACTGTATGATAATTGTTTCTAAAAAATCTATGAAAATGATTTTGTAAGTGCAAGCCGTATTCTTTATGGCGGGTTTAAAATTTAAATATCAGAATAAAACCTTAAACAAACCCACGTCAGCCAAGGTTTACTCTCTTTTTTACTACCTGTAAGTAGGCCTGCGTATCGAACCGAGTTACCCATCTCACAATTCGACGATAACCGTATCATAATATTTAACGGTGGCCCGTTCCGGTTTATTAAGACCATATTCAATATTGCCGGAACGATTTTATTAAAAAAAAATAAACAACTCGTAATGTAAGTGAAAGTTCTTTCTTTTTCCACTTTGACATTAGTTTAAGTTATTTTTCAAATAAGTCATTAGAAAGCAGGCCACAGTTAAACTAAAATTACTGTCAAAAAAACTATTTTTCATCATGCAATTTTGTCCTAGTCATCATTAGTTATTAGTGGGCTTGCAAATTGAAAACTTTAGAAAAAGTCAGATAATGATATTTAACCATCCACATTTAGAATAGTAAGTTGGCAGCAAACTATCTCTAAGATGAGGACAAAAAATACGGGATGATGCGATTATCCTTTCATATTTGCTACTGTATGTACTTACTTCAACAAATATAACCTTCATCAATCATCATGGTGAAGACGAATTAGAAGTACCAGAAAATTTTTCTTGTGCCGTATTGTCCAGACGTGGAAAACTCTTCCAGCACATGTATTTCATTTTTCCCGGGTTTTCTACACAGGGCGTAAAAAGGTAATATGCAGGTCTTCAAGATAAGATTGACCAGTTCAGTAGTATCTGTATTACTGTATAGTCCACCTCAAATCTAGATAGATAACCTCCTGCTGATGGGAAGCAACTGTCTAAATGACAGTTGCTTCCCATCGGCAGGAGTAAGGTCAACTTGGAGTGCACAGAAGAATCCATTGAGCACATCATGGCACCAAGCGCATGCTCAACGTGGACGCTAGGTGGCGGGGCGCTGGGGGTGCTAGCAAATATGGGTGCGGCCCTGTGCTTCCAATTAAAAAAGCTTGAACCTAGTTTCGGCCCTGTCTCACAGAAGAAGGGAGTGGTAGCCAACACAATTTGCGCCTGCATGCCCCTGCGCATGTTATCACGTAGCCACGTCTGTCGGTAGGTATCTTTATTATATCGTAACAGCGTCACGTCGTTGCGCCGCCCGCGCCGGCTTTTCCGCTTTCTGCGCGGTATCACTGCGTTTTTTCTTGAGAGGTAAAAAGATTTACTGTACTTACCTACTCATCGTTGGATGATTTGGTTAGCAGGCTTCTGTTTAACTAAGGAATTCTAATTGTATGTGTGCATAACGCCCCTTTTTTACTGTTATGATTAGAATTTGTATATTTTTTTATTGTTTTGAAGTTAGCTGTTTTTAAAAAGATTATCATAATGAAATAAAATGTCTACCAGATAAACGCCTATAAATTAAAGTAAATAAATACAGTCCACGAAAGCTTTAAAAGCACCTGAGTGCCTAACAGTATGCGATAGTATTTTCTTGATATCATATTGTAGCTAATATCTAATTACCTTACTAAATTCATACCTGTCATGAATATAAAATGAAATTCAGGAAGTTTCATTGTAGAAACTATAATTATATTAGTAAATGTGTTTCCTTCTTCTACGATAGCGTTTACAATTTGTCAAATGTAATTATACTTGACTTTCAAGTTTGCCGGCAAAACATTTGAACCTTCTCACAAAAACACCGGTACGTGTTTTTATAGCCGTAATCACAAAGATATATTACTCAGCCTTGATATCACTGTAGTCATTATCTATTTAAAATTCGCACGCTAATGCTAGGCACATCTTTCATAGTTCATTCACATCACACAGTCGCCCTAAGTTACTTGTAGGATTCGGACCGTCTGCAGTATGAAAGTCCATAGCAATCAGAGCTCTCACTAGTGAAACGCTTCAGTGAAGGTTGACTGTACTAGCAATTTTGTTTTGAACTTCTGACCTGTGAGCATTTTGTTGACTCTGCTACCGTTTAAGATGTAACCTACACGTTATTGTTACAATGCTCTCATTGCATTGATAACCATAATACCTAATTATTATATTACAGAGACGTAGTACAACATAGTTTATTGTGCTCTCACCACAATAGTAAGAAAGCACAGTTAAGCGTACAGTTATAACCATGGGCATAGCCTCAAACACTTTATCAAGTTAAGTGTAGACGTAAATAAGCATATCTCCCAAGTAACATTTTATTCGGGCCTAGGTTGTAAAAAATGCTTTTTGGTTTTATATTAGTCCTAAAAAGGTTAACGTTATGCTATCTGATCATTTTATGTACTTGAGAATGATTAGTAAGTTTTAAAACTAATTGTTTATTTTTGCAACCTCGGAGCCACTGACAAGAGTTTACATTAACGTTATGTTGACTTGTGTTTCAAGAGCATATAATCCTAGGGTCTTATAGTTTTCATAAACTCCTGAATAGGTTCTAAAAAGGCTAGCAAAATGCTTAAGTTAGACCTGAAGGTTTAAATTTAAACTTTGATGCAACCATAAAGTTATGAAATGTTGAAATCGCTTATAAGCTATTTCTTAAACCCAATTTTAACCTTTAGGCTTTATGAGAGTTGCCTAAATAAACAAATTAGGAATTCGTAGTGAAAAACCAAACCAATAAGCTATTTTCATAATTTAAAGGCATGTTTACAGTTCTACAAGAATATTTTAAAGCTTTAAAGGCATCTCTAAAAATTATCAGTTGTCTCCGTGACTTCTCCATGAACCGATACAGGGTGGTATCGAAACAACGGAGCGGAAGTTTTCAACGTAAAGTACGAAAGAATCTCTGAAGCCAATAGATTCATCTAAACTAAATATTTACTGTGTCACTGCATCTACTGTCAATTAAAATGATTTAATGTCTTATGAAACTATCTTCTAATGGGGCCTACAAGTGAAAGCTAATCTTAGATGGCGGCACCATAGCATGAACCCTTGTTCATCTGTGGCAGTGCGATAAACAATAAAAATTGCCCCATTTCTTAATAATTCCCCACCTTTAAACATGTATTCCACTTGTAAAATAAGAAGCAAGTTGAAAGAAGAACTAAGAAAAAGAGGCGCCTCTTTCCGTAGAAGGAAAGCAGCCCTAATTAAATGGAAATTTGTGTTCCATGAATTCCTTCTTATTTTTTCAATTTAAGGTCGTGGAACTTGCTTTTAAGTTTATTAAATGTTAGACTAGCCAGTGTGTAACCATTTTATCATTTTAGTAGTAATGAAAACACGAAACTTCATACTACCTAGTTTTAAAGAGTTTGAGGTATTATAATAGAAGGCTCGAACTTTACTCTCCTTATTGCTTTGGGCCACATTTTTTTAAGTTGCTCATCACGGGGAAACTAGTGGCTTCTAGTTTCTTTGCAATTTAGAACACATCACCCGGGAATTTGTGTGTTATTCGTCCTCAATTATGAATTCTCTACAAAATTCATACAAAAACGTCTTTGTTATTGGTCTTTGCTCTACTAGCGCCACTTTGACAGTTGCACGAACCATTGTCAGACATAAAATGCAAACTGGTCAGGGTTTCATGCAATGATTATACTGTGTTTATTCCACTACTACAAACTTTATGCCCATAAAAATAAATTCTTTTGAAAGTATTCTCATAATCTTTTTATTCATAAATATCATCATAATAAAGCTTAATAATCACTTTAACACAACAAATACAGCCTGTATAAGCTGTTTGTGCTCGGGCGCGGCGGGAAAGTCTTGAACTACTCTTGGTAATAACCTTATAGCTAAATATTATAACGGAAAAAGCTTTGTAATCTTAATTAGCTCCGCACATTTACCTTTAGCTCTTATTTTGGACAAAATAAAGAGCTACTAGCTATTACAGTTCTGGAAAGGTTATTCTTAGCTTAGTCTAATGCTTTCTAATAATTTCTTTACGCCGGCCATATTTTTTTCACTGAAATAAAAAAAAACTAACCAAAAAGCAATATTTTCATTCATTAAGCCAACATTAGGTATCGTGTGCTATACAGTTTAAAATTATGTTTTTCAAATAAACTAAAGCTTTATTTCTAATGCGATGACCTAATTTCATAATTATTTTTTTCATTGAAAAATCTTCGAAATTCTAAACTTACGAAAGGCCCGTTTCGTATACAGCACTATTAACCTAAAGTTTCACGATGAAGTGCCGGCCGCACGTTTTTTTTCCATTTATTCCGACTTTACTTTTAATTTTAACACTGCCATTTTGTAATTTGGTATAACGGTAGGATGGCGCCATTAAAAATTTGTTTCAAGTCCACAATGGATGTTTCTGTGTAAAAAAATCTTACGCAGAAACATTTTAAAACCCGAGAGTCCTGGAAAGGTATTATTCATGTCTATGAAAAACGTTTTAGGTTGTGATAGGGTTAAATCAAGTTACTAATTGAGAGCTTAAAGGCTTCCTTACAAGGTTATATTAACGTTAAATTATAGTTGTGAAGGTTATATTTAGGTTCTGTGCAAATACTTCGAAAGGTTCTGGATTTGAGCTTCAGGTTTGGCTGTAGCTCTCCGAATGGTTCTGAAACGTGGGCCCTTTTTGCACACAGGAGGTTAATATAAGGTTAATTTAACGTTACTGAGCCTAGTAAGGCTTACGAGAAAATTTCCATACAAAGGTTTTAGAACCTTTTCAAAACCTTTTTAAAACCCAAAATGTTACTTGGGCTGTTACCGTTATTTGCTAACTTAATATTTTCAAATCGTAAGATATTATTATAGTTCGTTTTTGAGACAGTGGAGTGAGTTCATCATTAGGTCGTTAAACATAATTAATTCAAAATGTTGCCTACATTTATTACAGATAGTAATTGGGGTGCAAATGCAACCTAAAAACACAAAGTATCGCATAGAGTCTACCAGAATCTCGATACATAAAAATGGATTGCTGTTCGTTAGTCTTGCTAAAACTCGGGGACGGCAGAACCGATTTTGGCTAATTTTGGTTTTGAAATATTTGTGATGGTCCAGGGAAGGTTTAAAAGGTGAGCAAACATGAGAAATTGCTAGGAATATAGTGGTAAACCTCAATTTAATTTTCTCTTAGCAACTGTTCCTACCTGTCACGTGACACCGAATGTTCGACAACAGAACGAAGTCTGCTGGGACAGCTAGTTATAAATAATCTTGAACTACTCATTGCTAAAATGTTACTAACAACCAAAAAGTAACCTACCTATGAAAAACAGCAGGGGGGACTAAAATACCTACTAACCTGGAGTAGATATTTCCTATACCAGCCTTATTTAACCAAGTTTTGTTTTTGAAACATAACATACACAGCGACGATTGTATGTTTAATGGAGTATGGTATAATGGGTCGGGCCGGCGCGTTCCAATGTGTGAGGCCTTAACAGGCAAGCCAATTGTTTCACACCTAGAAGCTCTCACTACGCAACGTAGGTATTTGTCAAACCTAACTAACCTAACTGGTGTAATTGTTGAGAAGTCGGCTACTACACCAAAGGTTACGGGTTCGATCCCCGCACAGTACAAACATTTGTGTGCATGAACATGTCTGTTTGTATTGGTCTGGGTGTTTTCTATGTATATTATGTATGTATTTACAAAAGAAAAAGTATTTAAGTATGTTTATCCGTTGTCTAGTATCCCATAAAAACGGACTATAATCAGCCCACTTGGAGCTAGATGGCGCTGTGTGGAATAATGTCCAGGGATATTTATTTATTATTATTTATTTATTCATGGTTTCAACAGTTTCAAAAGAAAAACATCATTGCAATGCCTAACACTGCAAACTTACTGAACGCTTCACCGTTCCCGGATAAACCGCAGCAAAGTAGTTCAACTCTGATGGTTATACATACAACAGCTTACCTCGATGCGAAGGCGCTATAGTCCGTTCGCGTTAAGAATGCAGTGATTTGATACTTGTCCTTCGACCTAGTATGCCCCCTTACCAATCAAATCGCTCCTAATTAGAAAGCCAAATCCACAGTGATCAGCTGAACGCATATTTTCGAACGCAAATGTTGTAGATCTGAGTTTTTTTGTCTGCGGCAGAATTAAATTTAAAAATCACTGCATTCTTAACACGAACGTACTATAGGTAAGCAGGGCTAATGCCTCCTACTTACACGTACTTCGCGAGTGGCTCGACAAATCGGCGGACGCGTTCGTTACGGCTTAACGGGGCCGGGGCAAGGGACGGGGCCGGGGCAAGGGACGGGGGCTCGGCCGGACGGGTTAGGTGGCTTTGCTGGCTTGGCTACCGTGACTCATGCTGTGGTGTGATTTATAAGCAGCTTGATTGTACCGTGGTTAAAAAAACAATGCGATAAGATAGAGTGCTAAGTTGATGAAGCAGTTTTTCTCACGCGTAAGCTGCTGGCGGGCATTTGACCACGATATCATTTTGTCTGAAATGGTATATACTCCGGTCACTGTGTCCATTCCACTCTCTCTCTGGAAAAAGCTTCAGTTATTACCTTATAACGCTCTGGAAACACTTATTGCCACATCATAGTGTAGGAGAAAGATGAATAAATGATTAAATCATAGGAGCGTAATCTCATCATCAATATCATCAACCTAGTCCAATGCTGGAGATGGGTGAATATGTGGTAGCATGTTCTGTCTTCCATTAGACGTATCCACTTACAAACTACTAAAGTTTCACATGTTAGAACCTACAAATGTGTGAAACTTCCAGCTGGTGTAATTGTAAACTAATACGTTTCTTAATCTTATCACCTCAAAAACATTATATTGCTGCGATAAAACCCTGACTAAATGAGAATCCGCTTTACCGTACGACTCATTAAGAGCACTAATCGCTTCATCTGCCTTCTTGAGGCTACCGAGAGGTATTGGCAGCTTATTGGGGTCACCGCCGTTGTCTTAGCCCGCCGTGACCGTTCCGTCTTACTACGATTAGTTGATAATGAGGCGGGCCCCACGGGGGCGGCCTTAGTGTGAAGTTTGCAGAAGGTAAGAAGGAAATTTGCGCTTTCTACATTAGAATACCAAAATAAAACTACGTAGTAAAAGCCTTCTAGTACCTACTTGTACAGTTATGTATAGGTATCAAGTTTTATGCTGTGTGTTGTGAAGTTATTTGTAGCTGTTATTATTTTGAAGGCAAACACATCCTTATTTAGGTATTGACAGCAAATTCGTTTGCGAGGACTATAATTAAAATTTTCATGTAGGTATCTAATTTTAAAACACAGACTCTTGAACAAAGGTATTTACCTCCATACGAGTTTGAATTTTATGAAAACATATTCTTAGCGTTATTTTTTAGCTTTCAGTAGTTCAGGCTGTGCGTTGATAGTCAGTTAACAAAAAAAAAAAGTTTCGTAGAGCATTCCAAATAGTTACTTTCAGTTTCAGATGTTCAAACTACTTAAGTAGCTACCACGACTCAAACTCAACAATTTTACATGAAAAACCACTCATCTTGTCTTCTAGCCGCCGTACATCATTGTATGCGCATGACATCATAGTTAAATCACCTGGAGTTAACGAACGTTAAGTGGTCCAATGTTATACATGATAATGTATACACTGTCGAGCTAAATTAACCAGCCTCATAACTAAAGATTTCTAAACCAGCAAAAAAGCTACTTTAAATAACAAAAGTAGGTACCTAAATAACACAGGGCGTGTGACTGGATCATAGCAAGAGTTAAGATTGTGACTCTATCTATCCACGGAAGTCAATGCGTGTATTACATGTATTTGTTAATATTCATACATAGATGCTTTATAAAAATAATTCAACTATGGAAAAAAAAATATACGTATGTATTTGTTAAGACAAAAATCAAAATGTATATTTATAACAAATATCAAAACGACACTTTAGATTTACTTATTACTTACTATCTTGCCTAGGTACTTCAGGAAATGTCATTCAAAAACGGATTTTCATAGACAGAACAAATACTATCAATGATTTAAATTGCACTTAACATTTTTAGTAAACTCACAAAATACATGGCTATTTAGCTGGATTCCAAGGTTTTTTTAACCTCATTTTGTTTTCGCGCTTTTACAAAATTTCAGTTGCTGATTTCATGTTTTTTTTTATACTTGCGTATCAACAAAATACGGGTATTATGCATTTTAAGTGAATTACTTGCTGTTCATTGGGCTGCGATTCCGTAAATGCTGTAACGTACTATGGCACGGGGCGGGTGTTGTCACACTGCTCTATCACCTATAATTTTGTAAGGAAATAACAACAACAACAGACCGTAACTGGTCTGTAATATATCCTGCATTACTCATTATCAATATATCTTAACATACAAATACCACCTACTAAACATCGGTCTATCCGCAAGGTAGACGAATGACCTGATAAAGACCACGGAGTTTCAGTGGATGCAGGCCGCCCACAAACTATCCCCCATTTAAATACATATGCTGAACATTAGGTACAGCAGTGTCCGTGTGGCTGTTCTACTATCTACTTTACACTGTAAGCTAGGCTTGTAGGCCTACTCAACTATGAGGTGGTGCGAGGCACAATTTAAATCCGAATAAATGTATTCAAATAATTGTAATAAGCAGTATTAGTCAGATTAGAATTACAAATTACTCATTATCATACGAATGCAGGAAGAGTAAGTTACTAATCTAACATTCGAATGGCATGTTTAGGAACTCCTGACGATTCGAATACACATTCATTCGGAATCCCACATCGCTAATGAAAAGTTAATCATCAACCCTAACACCAACTAGACAAAATAGGATGATGTGGACTTTATTGCAAAAAGAAAACAATAACATAACATAACATTGTTTATGAGATGTGGGACTTACAATTAAGGCGGCCTTCAAAAAGCTCTCTTCCTGACAACCTAACGAAGGCTAAGCAGATTGTTAAACGTGCACTCTGAAACACGCCGCCAAGTTTTCAGTTTAGATGGTAACCCATCTAGCCGTTCGGCTTGCCGTTAGGACGCCACGCCTTAGAACCGTTTACAAAAGACATTTAAGTCTTTTTTAAAAGGTTCTAAGGCGTGGCGTGTCAGTTGTCACACCAAAGTGACGGCAGCGCCTCTCGTGCGGCGTCGCGGACGCACCAGGAATGCCTCATGATATACCGCATGCATTCACGGTACGTTCCGCATAACTTCATTGGAAACCGTACTGGCATCTAACTGTGTGTGCCACGAAAACTACGATAAATCACACATTATTATAATAGTCTACGTGGATATGGAAATATGTAGAGCGTGAATAAAAATTACGATCGTGTACATCAGTATTTTATATTTGAAATTTCTTCGATAATTTATTATTGATTACTTTGCGCTTTTTGACAAAACTCAGAGGCCTTCCATTTAAAAACAAACATTCAGGGGGTTAGTAGTATGCACGCACCACCTCATTTAGGTGAGGCCTGTGCCAACAGTGGGACGTGTAAGATGTGATATTGTAACCTGCCAACTTGCGTTTATGAGTCTACTTCGTCCAATAGCTCTTACTACTAATATTTTAAATACGAAAGTTTGTATGTGTCACGTAAAAACTTCTGGATAGATTTCAATAAAACTTTACAATAATAAAGCATGCATCTGAATAGGACATAGGTTACAATTTATAAAGATATATTCCTCTTTTTTGACCTAATTTGACGCGGACGAAGTCGCGGGCGGCCGCCAGTCCTTAACATTTCACAAAAGGCGAAAGATGGACAATATTTTCACAAACACCATAATTTCAACTAAGCCTCACAAAAAGCCATAAAACTCGTCTTTGATTGCCTAAAATTGGCTTGCGTCTGTAAATAACCATCAATCGAATGTAATAACATAACATGACTCTAGGACATCGCTTTGTTTATTCTGAACCAAAAGAGAGTTAACTGTTTTACATAGGTGAAGAAACATAACAGAGGTTAATTGCTTTTTAACTGCCTTAACTTATTGTAATATTTAGGTTATTTTCATATCTTCGTAGACAAGGTCAAATATTTGGAACTCTGCGTGTACTCAATAATTTGAGAAGGTATTCGCATCGCAGGTAGGTATTTAATTACCATTAAGAAGAAAACAAAAGTTACAAATATTTTCGACACCACTATAGTCATGATGTCATTCATTCTACTTTATCTTGTTTTACTTAATTGACGATCTGTTAATAACAATAGCTGTGAGTACGCCGGCTGGGACTCAAAGGGTCGCCTTTTTGATTCTCGCACCAGTGCAAAAGCTTTATGAAAGAGATATAATTGAAGCTTGATCTGTTTGTTTGTGATTCCTTTGTTGTTTCTGGATTCCGTAATACAGGGAAAGCCTTATTTTGGATCAGAGTAAATTTCTAGAAATGTGAAATTTTCTCGTATTTTTGGATAATATGTAGGTTATGCTGTAAATGTATAACCAAACAGTGACAGTGATGATGTAAAACAACTTTTAAGGTTTGGTACAATTTAGGCGTGTGAGAACCTGTGTCCACCTCAAAACGACAGATAGAGAAAATAGGCGGGTTTAGCGCTACTACAGATCTTCAGATAGAGAAACACAAAATTTATTTAGTTAATTCCACTCACATGACTACCCATTATCACTTCACCTACCAGTTACCGACACTGCATCTAGGCCGTACCGTGTCCGACGCGATAGAAATCGCTTCTCTAAACATTATTCGATTCCGATGCAAATACACGTCGATGGCGAAGGAATGTGAAAACCGTGGGCTCAGCGATGTTAGCCGCGATAACACTATAGGTCAGTTTTATTAACTAGCCGTAAAGGGTGAACATGACTGGCAAGCATTCATAGTATAATTGTGTCTTAAAGAAAGAGATTGGAGTTTTTTTTCTATTCTAAATAATAAAGCAAGACGTCCATGGCTCAGACGATCGCCAGTGTAAAGTCACGCACGCAGGGTCGTAAATGGGATTGGTGGCCACACCGAACGACATTTAGTGATGTATTTTCTAGTTCAGAATCCACTGGTCAGATCAGTGGAAACTGATTAAAATGATAAAATTGGTTGAATCAGTCGGTCTCAGCTGATATCGCTAAACGACCGTATTTATTTCATTATAGCCGAAGGCCTTAGGGTGGCTTGATGACATTCCTCAATAACCTTACATACAATGAAGCTAAAACTTTAAACAAAAGGCACAGTGTGGCCCTAGTTCTTGCAAAAAAGTCGGAGAAAAAACATTAAGCAATATCGAGTTTTCCACTTACATCTTTTTTACAGTGCTCACTTAAATGTTCTGACAATAGAGTCTGAATCTGAGACCTCACGGGCTAGAAGCCAGAATGCTTATTTACTCTATTCTTATTATTATTGATAGCCTGTTACTCAAAGTTGATCGTTGCCATCGTCACGATAAGAAGGAGAAGAAGAAGCCTGTTAAGTCCCACTGCTGGCCGGGGCCACTCTACTGACTACGTAAAATTTTGTAGGCCTGTCACTAGGTGCTCGATTGGGTATCCTAAGACAAATCTTGGGTACCCAATTAATGGCTGTTCTCGCTCATTTCCTGTCGTACAACAAACTCTGTTTTTAAGTTCAGTAGCCCTAGCACGAACCGCTAACGTTTTTTTAATCGAAAAGTATACGTTCCTATTTTTTCTTAAAGACATCGGAAAGAGAAAAATAAGTATCGTTTACTTTTCGATTACCAAAACGTTAGCGGTTCGTGCTAGGCCTACTGTTCTGCACTTTTTCGAATCGCATCACTAGTCGATACCGAGTCCAATTCCATGTTTACATAAACATTCGTGATCGCCGCGGAATCGGCTGCAAATCGCAAAAACGAAACGCAACGATATACGATCGTACGGACGACTTGCTAACTAGGCGGTTGTAAAATATTTTGAATTATGCTCGTTAGTCGTAACTGAGTAATTAAGAACTGAGTATTGTACATTTAATTATGCTAATTAATTTAACTTTGCGTTTTGATCCTTGAAATCAAAAACTGAAAGTATTTTTATGTAATATGGCAACCAAAAAAAAGATTGACCATTTTGAATTAAAATTGTTTTCGAATTGAACTCTACCATACCTTGTAGGTACCTACTTGATATTATTTTGTAAAGTATTCTTAAATTGTACGTCCTTAAAACCAATCTAAATGAAGTAACACAAAAGGAAATATGAAACGCGAACCGAGGATGTGAATAATTGTAGATTACTCGTATAATTAACAAATAGGCAAGTATACTTACACAATCAACAATCCAAGCAAGTGTAGGGTTAGAATCCAATTATAGTGTAAAATCACAATCCAATGTCTCAATTATCACAGCACTGGCCACTAATAAGAAAAAACAAAAAAAATGTGTAATGTCAAATTTGAATTTAGAATGTCAACGTATTTCGCGCGCTCTCGTCGTCCGCGAAGCGCAGAGCCGTCCGAACCACTGTGCGTCTACTTTCGAACTGAATCAAGATTCTCTGATTTTCTGAATGTGCCTTGCGAGGAATGCCGCGTTACAACTTGATACATATACCTACCTAATTTGTTTTCTATACATGTAACACAAGTACCAGGACCATCAAGCATCGGCTGGAAATCTTTTTATATGCTTAATTGACAGTTATTTATTATCATGTTCAATATTAAATGGAAGGCTAGTGGATAATTGCATTACTTAGTTAATCCGCAATTGATTGGTCAGATTTTTACTGTTCTAGATCTTGATCGATGCATTATATAGAAGCTAAGATTATGCTGATCTCTGTTTCTGATAAATCAATCAGCATGCTTTTGTCTAATTTCGTTTTTTTTGCTTAGAAATAGACCGGCTAGGTATATTCTAATGACTTGCATTTCCCAATTAAAATAAATGTTGAAACCGAAAAGGTATCCTATCATAGGATACCTGATAATTTTCAGTTGAAAAACATAATATTTTGAGGACAACATTATGTATGCCGGCTGTTTGCAACTTTTTCTTTAACGTATTTCCATTTAATATTAATTTACAGCGGCGTCTTTTCGCTTCAAATTACCAAATATTAATATCAGGAATGTAGGCCCTTAGCAACCTAATTCTCACCGCATTTCCATGTTTGATTTCATTAAGCATTCCTCATTGCACCATAGCCGCCAGACTCAGTGCATTGACTCCCGAGGCCCTCGCTAGGAAGACCAGCAGGTTTCCTAATAGGGGAAGTAGCAGGATTCCTAATAGGGGAAGTAGCAGGATTTTTGTATAACCTGTCCAACGGTACAGAAGTGATCACGGAACTGGCAGGGTCTGGTTGTGGTCAGGTTTGTAGACCACTTATAGTTGTGTATCTATGTAATTGCTACCTGCATAGGCAAGGTAGCCAACTTAAGGGTGTGCGCGTAGATTTCTTTAAGAATCATTTAATCCCACTTGAATATTTTCATGTAAAATGTTGCCAAGAGAAAGATTTTAGATTTCACGTAGAGCCAAGCTCTTGAATCTACACGCCCTTTTTCTTATTCATAAGGAAATCCTCATGGATAGGTATATATATAATTTCCTGGCAATGCGGATTCTGAGTCTGATTATTAATTTATGATGATGATTAATTGAAGAGGTTTTGTTAATGAAACGGTGTAAAAAAGGTCACCAAGCACTTGCGGGCCCATATTGAGAGCTTAGATTTGGTGCAGGTACAAACCATCTCAGGCCATCCCCCATAATTATGTTAATGTGCTGCGCTTGAGTGAATAAAGATATCCCCTCTTTGGTTCCCGTAGATACTATAATACGCCACTAAATAAATAAATATGCTCAAACATTGCTCTACGAGTAATACTAAGGAAAGGCTTTTCCTTGTGTTATGGATACCAGGAACAATGAACGGTACCACTAACTAGACCCAGCACAAAAATTATCTGTTTTATGAGCAAACATTTCGTGCTAATGCAGGATTCGTACGAGTCTTTGAGTCTCTCCCGGCCCTCGTGCCATGCTACATCACCACAGTTTGACACTTGATTTTGACAGTTTATTATTGTTCAGCTGTTATTACGTGTGGCCCACTGTAGAATCAGATTAGCTCGTAGCTGCAAAATCTACCGGCTTACCGATTTGCTGGTTCGCTCATGTTTCTTTGTTAGTTTTTTGTATCTTGAAATGAATGCAAGAGAATGCAACAACAGCGCATATACAGCATTGTTCGTCGCGTCATACTAAACCGTACGGTTGGTATAGACATTCTTAAAACCTCCCATTTTTGTAAGTACTGTTTGTGAAATAACAACTTCTCTACCTACTCGAATTATCTACAACACTACACAACTTGGTTTTATTTTTGGTTGATTTAGTTAGATGATATATACAGGGTGTTTCTTGTAAGGTGTCAAGCCGGCGCGAGCTGATAGTAGGGTACCATACCTATCGATTTAACCCCCATGTATGTTCTACGATTTTTTGTAGTTTTCGAGATAATAATGTTTTTGTAATTTTTTAAAATTTTGTGAGCACTTGATTTTAAATAATTATAACTTTTTTTTTGTTTGACTTTTATTGGATATTTTCTTTTTTTATAATGTCCATTAATTGCAGTTTCATGATTAAAATAATCGCTGTCCTAACTTTACTACAAAATACAAAAATATTGATTGATAGTGAAGAAAAAGTGAATCATGCAGAACATAACGAAAATTCAATCGTAAATTAAAAAAAACAAAAGGTATTCCATAGCTTCTTATTGATTTTAAAAACTGCGCAGCACCATAAGCTTTCATAATAATACAAGAAAACATGTCCTTTGTGGGGCATTATTCGCTGTAATTGATGCTCAAGTCCTGAGTATCGGAAATAGTGTAGGAAAAAGTGAAATTTTCATACTTAATAATTTTCTAGTATTTTGGCATAATTTTGTAATTTCTGAGATTTGTTGTCCTTTAACGTTTAAACAAAGCTCATTGGTTAATAAAAAAGGCATTTCTTAACTTCCAATCATCCGAAAGTCACAACTCCTTTTGTAATTAAAATGTTGAAATTGAGGAAACCGGAACATGTTTCGAATCAATTATCGAACTGTTTTGAGTTACTATGCTCTAAATACGCGTACAAAAAAAAATATAAAGATGGTCCGGTTTCCTCAATTTTAAAATTTTTGTTACACCAGGAGTTGTGACTTTCGAATGATTGAAAGTTAAAAAATGACTGTTTTATTAACATATGAGCTTTGTTTAAACGTTAAAAGACAATAAATCTCAGAAATTACAAAATTATGCCAAAATACTAGAAAATTATTAAGTATGAAAATTACACTTTTTCCTACACTATTTCCGATACTCAGGACTTGAGCATCAATTACAGCGAATAATGCCCCACAAATGACATGTTTTCTTGTATTATTATGAAAGCTTATGGTGCTGCGCAGTTTTTAAAACCAATAAGAAGCTATGGAATACCTTTTGTTTTTTTTAAATTTACGATTGAATTTTCGTTATGTTCAGCATGATTCACTTTTTCTTCACTATCAATCAATATTTTTGTATCTTGTAGTAAAGTTAGGACAGCGATTATTTTAATCATGAAACTGCAATTAATGGACATTATAATAAAAAGAAAATATCCAATAAAAGTCAAACAAAAAAGAAGTTATAATTATTTAAAGTCAAGATCTCACAAAATTTTTAAAAATTACAAAAACATTATTATCTCGAAAACTACAAAAAATCGTAGAACATACATGGGGGTTAAATCGGTAGGTATGGTACCCTTCTATCAGCTCGCGCCGGCTTGACACCTTACAAGAAACACCCTGTATACAGGGTGTCCCGAAACGTGACGTCAAGCGGGCACGGGATGAAAGGCTAGGTCATACCGGCTCTGGGAAAAATAAGGAAAAAAATCTATGTCACTTGGTTTAGTAATAATAATAATATTTTTGAATTTTTTGGAAATCGACACCCTTGGCTAAGTTTTCATGTACTGTACTCAGAAATGACCAAATTTCGCAGCGTTTTATTTTTTTATTATATCCTAGAAAACTATGCTCTCGATTATAGTCACTTTTATGATGATCAATTTTGGACATTTCGTAAAAAAAAATAAAGTTCGACTGAGTCATGGTTAAGAATTTTTATGTCACCTAACTTCATCCCTCATTTTCTTTAAAAACATAAAGTCTATAGCATCCTTGGCAAGTTGTCTAGAAAAATAGCCCATTTCATTAAGATTTCAAAAAGGTAAAATACTAACCATTTCCTTGTCTTATCTTTCCATGAAAAATATTATGAACCAAAATGGGTCGTTCAAAACTTGAACTAGGTGAAGTCTACAGTATGCCTTACTTGGATGATAAAAGAAAAAATGACCGTAGGTTAGCGGCAGCGGCAAAAATGAATCGTTTGCTGTTGCTAAGCATTCCATGATTGGTCGGTTAATGTGATGGGTGACCACTCCAAAAAAAAAAAAAACTTTTATAGCTTCTCCGTCCTTCGAAGGCACGTTAAGCGGTTGGTCCCGGAAGACGTTGCGTGTGCCCAGTGTTGAGCATAAGTGTCACCAGTTGAGGTCAGACTTATGCTCAACGTTCACGCTTACGCTCAACGAAACTATCCTGTATTGCTACAATGTCATACTCTAACACGTCTGCACAGTGAGCTGAGTGTGGATTGTGGTACAGTCACCGGCATACCTACCTACCTATTTCCGTTTAGAGATAAAAATCTCGCTCTTGCTGAATGACATTTCTTTGCAATAGAGCAAGGAAGACTAGTAGTGTATTTTTGCGACATCTCCGTGCTTCGGAAGGCACGTTAAGCAGTTCGTCCCGGTTGACATCGTTAGATGTTAGTCATAATGCTTAGTCGAAGGCCTTAGGGCGGCTTGATGACATCTGAGTTTTTTTTTATATCACTGAATTCACACTCCTGCAACAATCCGCACTGAGCCCGCGTGTTAGAGTATGGCCAGCGCGCACCCTTATAGTTGAGGTGAGGCCTGTGCCCAGCTGTGGGACGGATAAAGACCGTTTATGTATGTATGTAAGGAGGACTGAACGAAAATGGTAAGGGTGATGTGGCATTTACCGTACAAGTAAGATACCAGAGCTGCTATTGAGCCATGTAGTTAGATGATATTAAGGCTTCGCGGCTGACTTCTGCTAGCACCTTCAGCTGGGGACAACTGCTTAATGTCATGTGTACGGAGATACTATGAAAAAAAAAACGGACTGGTATCCATCACATTAACCGACCAATCATGGAATGCTTAGCAACAGCAAACGATTAATTTTTGCCGCTGCCACTAACCTACGGTCATTTTTTCTTTTATCATCCAAGTAAGGCATACTGTAGACTTCACCTAGTTCAAGTTTTGAACGACCCATTTTGGTTCATAATATTTTTCATGGAAAGATAAGACAAGGAAATGGTTAGTATTTTACCTTTTTGAAATCTTGATGAAATGGGCTATTTTTCTAGACAACTTGCTAAGGATGCTATAGTAATGTTTTTTAAAGAAAATGAGGGATGAAGTTAGGTGACATAAAAATTCTTAACCATGACTCAGTCGAACTTTATTTTTTTTTACGAAATGTTCAAAATTGATCATCATAAAAGTGACTATAATCGAGAGCATAGTTTTCTAGGATATAATAAAAAAATAAAACGCTGCGAAATTTGGTCATTTCTGAGTACAGTACATGAAAACTTAGCCAAGGGTGTCGATTTCCAAAAAATTCAAAAATATTATTATTATTACTAAACCAAGTGACATAGATTTTTTTCCTTATTTTTCCCAGAGCCGGTATGACCTAGCCTATCATCCCGTGCCCGCTTGACGTCACGTTTTGGGACACCCTGTATATTGTTAGCAGAACCTCCTTAGAAGACGTAGAGGGCCACTACACTACAGAGGATTTACACTACTGGCACCATAGACGACGACCATAGATCGATGCGTTCTGTCAATCACATAAAATTTGGGCGCGCACTTTTGTTTTAATATCTATCACGAAATAAGCTTGTAAAAATATTGTGTGCATTGCGGGTGAACTCCTATTTTCTTGGTTTTGGGAACTATTTTGTTTTGATTTAGTAACAAATCAATAATTGTTTTACTATGAAAGAGTGCATTTCTGAATTATTTCCTAAAAATATATATACAGGTTGTTTCTTCTAAGGTGTCAAGCCGGCGCGAGCTGATAGTAGGGTACTATACCTATCGATTTAACCCCCATGTATGTTCTACGATTTTTTGTAGTTTTCGAGATAATCATGTTTTTGTTATTTTCTAAAATTTTGTGAGCACTTGGCTTTAAATAATTATAACTTTTTTTTTGTTTGACTTTTATTGGATATTTTCTTTTTATTATCATGTCTATTGATTGCAGTTTCATGATTGAAATAATCCCTGTCCTAACTTTACTACAAGATACAAAAAATTTGATTTATAGTGAAAAAAAAGTGAATCTTGCAGAACATAACGAAAATTCAATCGTAAATTAAAAAAAACGAAAGGCATTGTGACTTTTGAATGATTGGAAGTTATAAAATGACTGTTATATTAACAAAGCTCATTTGTTTAAACGTTAAAAGACAATAAATCTCAGAAATAACAAAATTATGCCAAAATACTAGAAAATTATTAAGTATGAAGATTACACTAGTTCCGATACTTACTCAAGACTTGAGCATCAATTACAGCGAAAAATGCCCCACGAAGGACATGTTTTCTTGTATTATTGTAGAAGCTTATGATGCTGCGCAGTTTTTAAAATTAGTAAGAAGCTATGGAATGCCTTTTGTTTTTTTTAATTTACGATTGAATTTTCGTTATGTTCTGCAAGATTCACTTTTTTTTCACTATAAATCATTTTTTTTGTATCTTGTAGTAAAGTTAGGACAGGGATTATTTCAATCATGAAACTGCAATCAATAGACATGATAATAAAAAGAAAATATCCAATAAAAGTCAAACAAAAAAAAAGTTATAATTATTTAAAGCCAAGTGCTCACAAAATTTTAAAAAATAACAAAAACATGATTATCTCGAAAACTACAAAAAATCGTAGAACATACATGGGGGTTAAATCGATAGGTATAGTACCCTACTATCAGCTCGCGCCGGCTTGACACCTTAGAAGAAACACCCTGTATATGTTAGCAACAGGCTATGATGATGATGATGATGATATTAGAGAAAATTTATTAATCGAAAAAATCAAATATTAATTTAATTATGGACCAAGAACTATTTTTTGGCACTTACGCCATAAAATTCCTCATGAAGTAAGGCACAAATGCCATGAGTCTTAGTAATGAACCATTTACTATCCTGCACGCCATATTATTATCAATATTGACCTGTTTCCTGGCCCCAATAACATGCTGATTAAATGTAATTTGGTGATCACAAATCCTAATCTAAATCACAAACCCTACGTTTTAAAAAAACAAAATACACTTTTTTACATATTCAGACACATATTCAGACCCTACAATTTATAAAAATAATGAGCTCTGGATTTCAAGGTGACTCTTACCACTTGGCCACCGAAGGATTTAAAAATAACGACCAAGTGCTAGTCTGGCTCGCGCACGAAGGGTTTCGTACCATCATCGATTAAAAAGTTTAGTTGTATCTTATACAACGTCTTGTATGTAATACATACACCCCACCCTTGATATTGATTTTATTTAATGATTTATTTTGAAGGGTTATATTTCTACAACTACAAAATTATCTGTGAAAATTTTGACAGTCTACCTGTTGCCGTTGCACGTTGATGTTTATGAGGTACAGCCTGGTGACAGACAGGCAGAGAGACAGCAAAGGCTTGGTAATAGGGTTTCGTTTTTACCTCTTAGGTACGGAACTTTGAAAATCGTGCAGCTGGGATTTTTTTTTTATTCTTTTTCAGAAAGTTTTTTCAACAGCTGCACAATATTACGAAACCAATCAAGCTCTCTTGTATAATTATATCTGCTGTTAGCTATTAAATATCTTCACAGACTAATTTATTATTGATGTTAGTTACTTATGTAATGCAATTAAATGTTTGTAATGCCTTTTGCCAAATGCATTTAATAATTGCAATTAATGTGAATGTGTGTTTGCGTCAAGAATTTTGATTAGACACTTTCAGTAGATTCAGTGCCTCAATAGGTACTAGTGAGTTAAACAGTTAGACATATTTATTTAGTTATGTATTTAGTTTAGAGCTAAAAGGATCTGTCTCTAACCCGATAGCATAAGGTAACATGGAAGGCTTTCAGTTTTAAGATATAAAGACTACTTAGAATAAGTCAAGGCAAGGTACCTATCAGATGAGGCTAAAACCCGCAACTGTTTTCCATCACTGGAGAGTTAGCCGCAAATTGTACAATGAACACAAAGTAGCTTCCGGCCAGATTTGATCTCTGGACCATCGGGAGTGTTTAACCATTGGGCCTCGACACTCTATTCCGAAATTCAAATAAATAAAGTGTAAAGGCGTAAATAACAAAAAAGTAAAGGCTTGATGAAATGCTAGAGTTCGTTGATGTCTTTCCCATTTAGCATAAGTTACATACAATATTAACTCCAATAACAATTTTGGTAGTTGCTAAGTCGACTTATACCAAAGTTCGTGATTAACGTCTGTGTTATTTGAAATAATTGGCAAGTTATTATATTAGCTAGGAATTAGTGTGGTCTACAATTTTGATAAATACTGAAATAAATGAAGTAGCTGTAAATGTAAATGTGATTAGCGTAAGCAGTTTAGTGTGGTTGGTCTACTCCAGAAAAAGGCAAACTAGAAAGGACCACGATAAACGGAAACCACGAAATCTCCGTATAAGTTTGTGTACACTGTCCTTTGTTGTAGAAGTAGGTCGCGCGACGCCAAACTTTTACTATAAACACGCTTGTATCGACCATCTAACCATTTCTACTAGCCACGATTACACTTCCACATAGTGCACTTTATGCCAAGGTAACAAGGTCTATTTGATTTCTCCAACTGCCAGTAGTCAGGCAGAACACGTTGAAGCCAATAACTGACTAATATCGCAGTCGACTAATCATCGAGGTCGTTCACCCCGTGACTTAATACAGGTGTTTGTTTCAGCTGGTAACTGAACCCGACGTTTATTGGGTAACACTTGCTTTAACAACTATTTGGTAACGTTTAAGTTAGGTACGATGGTATTTAGGCTTACAAACATTTTTAAGTGATATTTTTTTATCTTTTGTTTGGTTTCAGACTTGCAAAATTGGTAGCTAGGATTGCCTATTAAGAAAACATTTATTTCAAGTTTTAACACATGTTACACATTGTAAAATACTACAACTTAAAAAGCTTAGTTATTGGTACAAATAAGATTAAAATAAAAAGAAAACACAAAATATTTAAAAAAAACATTTCATCAAAATTAAATATTTGTCCATGATGAAAAACTAGAATAAAACTATGTTTTACCACGATGAACCACCCGTCCTTGTCTTGTCTTAGGCAAGTGCGAATATGGTTTGATTGATGAAACATTTTATAGTTCTAGCACGAGCGCAGACAGCTTGAAACGTCACTAAATCAATCATTCAACTTTTGTTACTTGTGTAGAATAATCAATTTGGACTAACAATATTGTGAGTTTTGTGAGGTAAGACGCACTCTAATATAGTGTTAGTTAGTTAGTTCTCTATAAAAAGTGTTGTTAGTTGGCGGTGACTTTCTGCTTTCTTTACAACCAGTAGCTCTACGTATATTTTGAAACACAGTACTATAATGTCAATTATAGTAGGGGTGGTCATTCAATTTGCCTAAAGGGGGACTAAAAGATAGCGTTTTTTCTTCTAGTCCCAGTTTTGGATTCTTGATATAATAGACACACATCTCCCTGCTCAGTTCTGATGGCAAAATCGTCGCGGGTCTTGTTACTGTAAGCAGTCAAATACAGTACTAAAGGGTCAGTAGGTCTAGTACAAATCACTAACGTGTTCGTAATCGAAAAGTAAGCGATACTTCTGTTTCTTTTTTCTATGTCTTAAAAAAAATACGTAGCCCCATTCGTTCCAAGTTAGGGACAGATAAACAAAAAATGTTTGGAGTTATCTTTCAATGTGTTTTAGTGTACATATTGGTAAACTGTATGGACTTTTTCCAATTTTAATTTTTAAATTGAACATCAAGGGCTCGAAAAGAGACGTAATCGAGGTCACGTGGTCCACGATAAAACCACGAAAGTGAAAGTTTGTTAAAAATTAGACACCTTCAAAACCTCAATGTTACTTACTGTCACCACCAAATCAAACACACTCTATACGACTTTAAACTCGTTAGCCTCTGTTTCGTTGCATTGCGTTTCAATGCCACAACATTGTAAACATTAATTAAGTGGGCAGCAAAACTAACTCAAACATGTCTGTTCCAATTTACATTACTGAAGCACCCATGTTGAATCTGTGGCTTGAGCAATCCCTCATTGCATATTACGTGCGTTTCAACACACGCCCGCAGGTAACCGAGACCAATAATTTGTTGTACATTTAATGCCACGATTCAAAGTAATTAAATACAATACAAAAAATACAAAATACAAAATCATTTATTTCAAAACACTAAATTAACTATTTCAAACAAAACAATAGCCTTTATATATACCATTGCTGGGCATAGGCCATAATTCAGTACTCAATGTAATGGATTGTTGGAGGAAAGTAAAATTAGTTAATTACCTTACTGTCAGATGTTAGCCGTCCTAAAGCCTCACACTAGTCTTAAGGACTGGAATTTAACTACATACGTAAACCGAGAACAAATGAGAAGCACAAAGGGGCCCAAAACATATTATATCGTGGTGGTGACATCCCATTCCCAACCCCGAACAACCCCTTTTGATACTTTAGATATAAGGGTTGAGAGCCCTCTGCGCTCACCCTACAGTTCGGTAGAGCAGTCAAAGCCATGAGCGGCTGAACAGCTTTGTTAATAAAATGCAATAATTCAATTACTTGAATGACATTGACGTATTATTTGCACGACCTAGCAACTTAATGCAGATAAAGTACAGACAAACGCCTGTACTTACTGAATGAATGAAAAAAAGCAACAAAACCGAGTACTTATATAACTTTTTACGGTCAATCTGCTGCGAGAGGCTTCTATCTTCAAAATATAGCGCTATATAGCCTTCGCTGGGCTAAAATTCATCAAGATATTGTTCAAAAAACTAAAGTCCACGCGGACGAAGTCACGCGTGGCCGCTAGTAAGTTACTTTTATGTATTCGAAAACCAATGCAACTACTATTTCAGCCGCCTTTCAACTTAATTACAGAACGAAAGTAAAACCGAACGAACTTGAAACAAGTTTAAGTATAACATGATTTAAGAGACCCAAATTGTGACCTTACGTATAAACAAGTGGGTGCTCAATGTATTATTGCATAATGAAAAGTTCAAGTCTATGTAGGTACTTTTTGAAACTCAAGTCCCACTTGCATGACAAGTATATTTCTTATATTTATATACTTGCCACGCTTGGTACAGTAGTAAAAACTTTCATCATCGACAAGTTATCGTTTATCTACAGGTTGTCCCGTAATGAATGGTACATAATCATTTTTAGTATTACTTACTCATTGAAAATAATAGTACTTAATTCTTAAAACTATTAAAATAAATCCTTTTGCATGCTCTTGACGTAAGTAATACTTACATACAACAGTGAAAACAGTCATAGCTTCAACAATTTACTGATGCAAAATACTAAAACTAATTTTGTATCTACAGGTGAATTTAAAGTCAGTCGACAAAATTTTACAAGTTGTTCTAGAGTTGCCATATATTTACGTGAACGCAATAAAATATCATTTCCTTTTTAAGTCTGTGATACCGACCACAGTGAACGTTTTTTGACTCAACCGTACATATTCCTTTACCGTGACCGTATTACGCCAGACATACCTACCTAATAATACCTACGGATCAACTTCATATCGATTCCAAAAAAAATATTCAATAGAAAAACACAAAAAAAAGAATAACAAGAAATAAACTGCGTCTGATTTTATTAAAACCTTACAAAATAAATGTGTAACTGTAACATCCGGCCTAAAAGTTTGTAAATTGTTTTCGGCTTCCCCTGTAGTTGTCTAGTATTTCAAATAAAAATCTCATGCTTGTACATTACTGTTGCAGCCACAACATAACCAGACAGTTATGGACGTAACGTCAGCTAAAATATCAGCAGAATGGACACTTTGATGAGAGAAACGCGAAAGTGACAAACAATTTGCGGTCAGCAAAATGCCTGTGGTAAATACATCTTTATGAAAGTCGATAGAAAAATATATTTCATCGGGAATTGGATGAATTACGTTACTGCTTACTATAGTGACTATCTCTAAATGACCCGCAGCAGCTGACGTTATTTGACTGAATATTACATAACTTAAACTCTCACGATCATATCCCAAACGGGGAGATTAGAGGCACACTGATATTGTTGCGGGATTCATGGGGAACGGAACATTCAGCAGCCCACATTTCACCTCAGAAAGCAGAAAGCTCATTTCATCTTTATCTTCTTCATATAGAAATCAATAGCTGTTCGTTAGTCTCGCTAAAACTCGAGAGCCACTGGACCGATTATGCTAATTTTGGTCTTGAAATAATTGTGAAAGATCAGGAAAGGTTTGTTTGTTTGGTGAGTTGACGTGAAAAAATCCTAAGAATATAGTAAAAAGTAGAAGTTCATTTCTACCTGTCAAAAACTAAAAGTTTGAAAACAGAACCACGTCTGTCGGGACAGATATTGTGAAATGAAAAATAAATCAATTACCTAAAGGAAATTCTCAACATTGGTCCCGGCTGCCGTCATTAAATACCAATTATTAAGCCTCGTTAGAGGCCTTATAGTGGCTTGAAAAAAGCTGTCAACAAGGTTTTTCTATACCCTTAAACTCCTCCATTGATCCACATTGAGTATGACTCGCGTCAAATCTTAGCTGAGGTAAGTCCTGTGCCCAGCAGTGGGACGTATTAAGGTTGTTGTTTTGTTGTTTACTAAGTCCTTAACTACAAGTACCCCAGTTTTGCACTCATGGCCATGGACACACGTAATAGCGTTTCCTCATACAGAAGTGTGCCTAAGTACCCTTAGTTCATTAGTTCCCGTCAGCGGAGCGCAGACGGCGCGCGCGCGCCACGCAAGTATCGCTGAGGTAACGCGTGAAATGAAGCGTGACTCGGCACGGTGGTCCAAGTCTTGAGCGAATTGACAAGACTATTTTTTTTCAACAGCAATGGTAGTGAACAAACATGGGATTGTCTGACGGCTGTTTTAGAGGCGCGTCACGCGCGTTGGCGAGTTTGTAGAAACTGATGTAGCTCATCGGCAAAACCTCAGCCGTTTTTTCCTTTGTTCTGACGTCTAGTCAATTCAAGAAAAGAAACCACTTTATTCTTAAAATTAAGTGTGTGTTTCTAAAGAAAACCAGAAAAAGACATTTTGGTCATGTTGGCATCAGGCAGGACTTGATCCCGCATCTTTCGCAAGCCGGGCGACTGCACTACCAATTATGCTACCGAGACCATTAACAGACCGGCCGAATCTTTCTGGTATATTTTGCCCTATGAGCCAGGGTGACATGACCAAAATGTCTTTTTCTGGTTTTCTTTAGAAAGATACTGCATGGAAAATGCCAAAAACAATAATAAAATATAATTAAGTGTGTGTGTCTAACTTTTATGTGTATAAGCACTGAACACCTGAATATAGATTCAATAACCCTTGTTCTGGAATCCTTTGATAGCAAACGATGAATGTAGCTCTTAGATTCAATGAGGAAGTAGTCAAGCGGCGCTTCACCCTAAAATTAAAATTAGAGACTCTACGGTCAAATTATTGAGGCATAATATATGGAAAGGTTCATTGCTGAATAAAGGCACTACCTATGAAATTCCAACCTACTGTAGGCAGATTGTCTATCACCTTTGAAGTAGTATTCCTAGATCAATCCGACAACGAATCGCGGGGAGGGGGTGGTGGCCATTGGCCAGTAGTAGTTGATGCAGCAACAGATTTCTGACCCTTTATTTACAAGGTATGAGCCCATTCGCAATCGAGGCTGAGATAAGATAAGATGAACTGTATTGCACAAAGATAACTCAGAAAATAATCACAGAGGTTTAGGACGTACAATCAGGTAGCCTCGTTGATAAAAGCGATCTCTTCCATAAGGTCTTCTCAAAAGAAAAGAAAACTAAATGCAGAGGGCGAGTTGGTTCGCCATTATTATATGCCTAATTAGCAGCTCCGCTTCTTCCTTGTACCACAGTTTCTATGACGACGCAGCCAAGTCGGTTGTTAGTATGCGCTTGCGACGCAACGCTTTCCACGACGAATGTCCCCTGTATTTTTACTGTGCTACTTCTTTATTACATAACAGTGTCATTTATTCTTAAAGTGAAGAAGTCATTGCTCATCTACAGAACGTGTAACTTTTTACATTAAAGCCTATTATTTGAAAGCAGAATACCATTTTTTTTTCTAAAAATATGTTATTGATTTTTAAGACTACACCAGAGAGAGCGGGTTCGATCTCCGCACAGTACAAAGATTTGTGATCAGACATGTATTTGAAAAAGTATTAATTATACTTATCCATTCCAAGCTTTGCTTAGATCTGGGCTAGACGGTGTATATGTCCAATAATGATGTTATGAACAGTAGAATTTAAAAGTGAATTGATAATGACAGCCAGTTATAATGAGACCCAGACCCAATTGGAGTTGATTGTGATTTTCAACCAGGTTGCGGGTTAGAAAAGCGAATAAAACCATTTCACATTAGTTAAAATCTAAGCGCTTACTCTAACGTTGGAAAGAGTTTTTGTAGTCGGCTGAAGCCAAAAAGTGCACTAATCCTACTAATGTTATAAATGCGAAAGTTTGTATGTGTGGATGTGCCTTGTTGCTCTTTCACATAAAAACTATCGAATGTATTTTAATGAAACTTTACAGTAATGTAGCTTATACATCTGAATCGCACATAGGCTACAATTCATAGCGAAATATTACTTTTCGTTTTTCAACTTACGTCCACGCGGGCGAAGCCACGGGCGGCTGCTATTGTAAAATAAACGTCATTGCTGTCATGAATACTTTATTGCTAATTGTAATGCACCAATTAAACAAGAGAAAATTATAATGAGTGGTGTCAATAAACGTTTACATCGCGATTGAGGTGGCGCTTTATCGCTGCGCGTGATCATGCAAAGGCGACTAAATGAATACTAAAGCCTTTATGCCTCTTAATTTGTTACGTTAATTACTTAATTGCTCATTAAGTATGTTGGAAAGACTTGAGATAAGTTTGTGAAGTTGTAAGTTTGATTTGTATTTTGGTGACGTTTTGAAGTTATGTAAAGTCAGAAAATTTTCATAATAAATGTAAATCCACTTAGTACCTATGTGTTGTATTTAGTGTATAACGATCTTGAAAAGTAAGTTAAGGTCGTATTCGAACTTTGAAAAAAAAACGTCTAAGTGAAGGTTGGGCAATCGGATTGATTACCCTCTACATAACGGTTCTGTTGGCCTCACCGCTGGGAAGGTGGCACCCAGTGGCATATCCACTAAAAACTCCGGGACTCCCTGTCATCGTCCATGTGGGGGAACTGTGGTGACTGACACGAAGCCTGCTACGCGTTCCCCCGGACGCATTCAGTAACCCCTGAGAGCCCTGAGATTCACGTCCAACCTCAGGACGCCCACAAATGATATAAGTAACAGTAGTTGAGAACTTCCAGCTAGCCAGACAGTCCGGTGAACGGAGAAGTCCAACCTTTTATGCTCTAATGCAGTTAGGTGTAAAAGATTCATTAGTTGAAAGAGAGTGCAATTCTTGCCTTCATCTTTTACACCTAACTGCATACGAATGTCTCTTGTAGTTTAATGTACTCTGTTTTAAAAACCAAACAGTATCGTAACAGTATAAATATGAGTGATTTTGAGTTATTTTTAGCCTTCTTTTTCATAAAGATGTTTTAATGTTTTGTAGAAAAATATATCTCTATGCTGCAGGATGCTAAAAATATCAGTTTCATGAGTTCGTCTAAGCAATTCAAACTCGTGCGCAAGGGCAGTGGTTACGTAACGGCGCTGAGTGCAGTGTTTTACGACGATCAGGTTTTATGTACTGGAACGTATTTCTTTGTAAACTATTAGGTACTCCATAAGCTATGAAGGATAAACTGTTGGGAGACTGTTTTCTAGTAGTTATAGGTTTAACTATTCGCGAAAATAGTGCTACGTAGGCCACAGCTTGAGCTGTGCATTGTGCTAGTTGTGGACGCTTCTGTGATAGCGCTGTCATTTTAGCAAAAAAAACATAATACCTACTCGTAGTAGTAATTTGATTGGTTTGATGTCTCAGATACTTCATATCCGTAATCATTTGGAACATCATTTTGATCTCTTGCTTATCATATCATTGAGATAAGTATAGGTATGTCTAATTGAAGTAAACGCATTTGAAGCAGTTTGTAAAACGCTCTTTTTTGTCAACTCAGATAGACGTTGTTTATTTTTTGATCATATGAAAAGCAAAATCTTGTTAAATCATTTATGTAAGATAGCTCGTGTGAGATGTAAAACGTGTGGAGATTTTATGCAAACTTGTAGATCTTTAAACAAAGTAATGTACAAAACAAAGTATTGGGAAAGAAGCGAGAACAGACGAAATAAAGTTTTTTTCGTCATAATTATCTTTGGACATTTGCGTTGTTAATCTTAAAAATGTCAGTATTATAATCCGGAGAATATTGACTACTATTGACCACATTCCTATTAAATTGATCGTCGAAGATATCAAAGAAATATCTATTCCGGTAGTCAGTGCGGCAAATTGTCGTCGTCACGCTGCAGTGGGGATGATTTCAAAATTTCTCCTTTCTCATTAACGCTTCTGTCGCACTCTACATACGCCTTATCTCTACAACTAATGGATTTACTGCAGTTTTTCTGCAGATAATAAGAGATTTGTGATTAATAGACAATGTTTTCCGCCATTTATCAACTCACTTTAGATATCAAACTCGGCGAAGATATTGAGTGTAGTTTTTGTAGTCCTACTTTGAGACTTCGCTTTGCAACCATGAAATAAAACCGCCTGACATCCACATGGCTTTCTCCCAGCAACAGTCTGGCGACCAGTAGGCTTTGCCATATAAAAGAAAGAAAGAATGAAAAGTACTTACATTTATTGCACAATACAGTTCTTATTACCATATCTTTTATACATGAAAACTGAATAAATTAAACCTAACAGGTTACCCGTCATACAACAAAACAGTCCTCCTGCTCAGTCGTAATAGAACTACGGAGCAGGAGTCTTTGATAAAGGTGGAGTGTTCTGGGCCAATTTGACTAAATCGGGTCAGATCGGGTTCTAAGTGGGACGGGACCGCCCCGACCGAAAGAAGACTGGCGAAGTTCCTTGAGTTTGAGACCCAACTATTATAGGCCTCGGTCATGAACGAAATTAACCAAGATTTGTACAACTTAACACTGCTATCAAAATGATACTAAAACTTACTCTCTAAAAGATAGGAATATAGACATATAAAAATATTAAATTAAAGAGGATATAAGGACATCAGGTTTTGAAGAGTTTTTCATTAATTTCTGTTTCATGCATCAGAACACTTTATGGCTTCAATCTAAGTCCGAGGAACACGCGTAGTCCAAAGATAAATCACTGTAAAAACACCACGAAATCTTTGCAAACGCAAGCAAGCACGAAATCGAAGTCAACAACAACAACAAACAAATAATGCACGTCTGTCAGTCTGACTTTGACGTTTGACACAATTTGACATTTAAACGTTCCGTTACTGCCATTTATTCAATTTCTTTTGCTGTTTGACTTGCCATTGAACCATTTTGTTAAAATCTAGTCACTTGAAACATCGTAATCTAGTTAGAGATGCTTCAATAACAGTATATAAGAACAGCAAAACTTGTCAAAACAATACAACCTAGATGAAGGTTCAGTTTAGAAATAAAGTAAAATAACACTGATGCATGAACAGGAACGTCCTTCACTTGTCCGGTTTTCTGTTTAGTTTCATTATTATTTACGACGTTTTGATGATATACTGCCGTAAATTATTTAAAAATCAAATCCCTTTTTCACAAAATCCTATCAATTATGAATAGAAATCTACTAATACCATTTTATAAAGTTATTATCAGTCTCGACGTGAAGGTTCCCAAATAATGGTTGGGTCGACATTCGCCATTCTTCTTTAGGGATGTATATTTCGGGCATCTCCGTGCTTCGGAAGACACGTTAAGCAGTTGGTCCTGTTTGACGTTGCTAAATGTCAGTCAATAAGCCTAGTCAGAGGCCTTAGGGCGGCTTAATCACATCTAACATGAAGGTTACTCACTAGCCTTACACCCCACCAACAATCCGCAATGAGCCCGCGTGTTGGAGTATGGCTCGTTCCACCTCATAGTTCAGATGAGGCCTCTGCCCAGCAGTGGGACGTATATAGGCCGTTTATATTATGTAAACTAGACAGATAAAAAAATGATTTTGAACTGCGTAACGACGATAGGTAACCAATGTTTTTTTACAGTGCCATGGTATATTAGGGTTTAACTTAATTCGGAACCTTCCTGGAAAACTTATTTATATTTTTATTGCTCAAAATGACAACCAAAAAATTAAAAAATTCAATTGGGGGCCTAACGCCCAGAGGCATTCTCTGCCAGTGAACCGGAAGGCTTCACTTGAGCAAGTTTGAGCAGTGCAACTTGCTTACTTGGCCGGTTTTGAACTAAACATCCTGCATATCTCGTGCGTCTTCATAGAAAGTGTCACAATGAGTTCAGTACCCTGGAGCTCAGTAGGTCGGCTATCATGCGAGCTCAACATGGCCTGACAGTTACTCGACCCGAGCACTTGCTACTAAAATGTAACCAAATTAGTATCAATTGCCAATAAACACACCTACGGACGGACAGACTAAAAACTGAAAGTAGGGTATTACCTATAAGCTACTATCCCGGCGATGTGGCAAAAAAAAAATCGTGTAGGTGGTCGGGGTCTAGGTGACCTACAGGGTCATGTCATTGCCTAAATTAGCCCATTCCGTCCCACTGCAGTCAGTGCAAAGGCCTGCCTTACCAGTTTCCATACCACACGAACAGTGGAATTTCAGGAGTGTATCTAGTGTAATTCTTGTATTTTTATGGTTTATGGTGTCCCGCTTAACTTCCCTTCACCTGATGAAAAGCAGCCAGCCTCCAGAAATTTATTTATTGATTCTGTATTGAGCAACAATATAATTGGAACAAATGGTGGACTTAATGCCCATAAGGCATTCTCTACCAGTCAACCATAGGGCAAAGCAGAAAAAGTATAATGTCGGTTTTGTCGGTAGATATGCGGTATACAAGTATAAAATGTAGTACACGTTATTCTACTGCTGAGCTGGCCAACTTCATCTTGACGGCCTTTTTTATAAATGCCTTTTCACCTCTTGCTTAAAAACCAAGCAACGTTTTTTTAAGCCATTTGATCACCATCTCACCTGATAGTAATTAACGATATAGATATACATCCATAGATTGGGCATAGATCTATGGATGTATATCTATATCGTTTAATCCTTTGTAGTCTACCGAGGTATTAATTCCGTGGAGATATTAGTGTTCATGAAAAGTCAGCATATGTGGAACGAACTCCCTGCCGAGGTTTCACCGATGAGCTATAGCATGGAGTTCTTCAAGAGGGATTTAAAAAGGTTCCTACAGGGTCGGCAACGAGCGAGTGATGCTCCTGGTGTTGCATGTGCCCATAGCCTGCGGTAACCGCTCACTATCTGGCGGTCGGCATGCTTGTTTGCCGCCGTCAGAAAGCAAATTATTTACAGTTAAAATATAAGGTAAACAGCTAATATAACTCTACCAAATTAATATCGATTCAGTAATGTCGGTCTGTAGTTAAATAACAGCAATAGTGACCACTGTTAAGATAACAGACCGACGGAAGCTTTTTTGTTAGTAAGTATAGCCCATTTCTAAACTCTACACAAAATCAGCCATCATATTACAGAAATATATTGCCTTCTTGTTATTCAACTTCCGCTTCACTGCATACAGTCTTTCACCAACCACATTTAAAGCTCATAACTATAAAATGTAATTTGCTTTATGACTAAGGTTCTAACTCAAGTGAGCGTGTGCCGACATTATGTGAAAGTGTTCACTATTCCATAGTCCTATAATCTCACGCGACACATCGTCAAAAATGAGATGGACGTGATGACAAGGAGGTATTGCTAAACAATTAGTTTTAATTGCCAGTCGTAACTATAATAACGACTTTCACTTTTGAAACAATGTTTGAATTTAAGTTTGGAATGTTTTTACCTTTGCATATGCACTTTTCATCGCGTTGTACTCGTGATTCGACGATACATCATTTCACTGACGGGACTCACAGCACGAAGAACTACTGGCCATTAAGGCTATTTCAGGTTTTATGCCGTGAAGAAAAAAATTGCAACCTCTTTTTGAATCAGGCGCCAACTAGAGTTTATGAAAAAGTTAAGAAGTATTAAACTGTCAACTGTTTTGTAGACCTTTAGAAACAAATTCAGGGTCTCTCAAAATGCTTAAGTTTTACCGATTCCAATAAAATAACGCAGGATTTTATCCAAAAATATCCTTTGTTGGTGAATGAATAAGTACCTGGTAAATAACAAATCAACCAGGAAAAATATGAAGAGGCCTTGTCTGTCGTGCGGTTAGTGATGATGAAAAAGAGGAAAACTTCCTTGAATTCTGCAACATAACTCGAATCGAAGTAAATACTCGTAGATATCACTGGTATCCGATATTTTTACTAATCCTACTAATATAAATTCGAAAGTAAAAACTACTGATGATGATTAGAGGATTATAATGTATGAAAAAAAAACTTCTATTCAATATTACTATAGTCCCACGGGACGAAGTCGCGGGTGGCCGCTAGTATTCCTAAGGATTATAGGACAACAAACCGTCTCGTAGTGACATTGACCTCTTCAATAATAAATTCACAAAGTACTGTAAGACTTTTAAAACAATACCAATCTTATCAGAAACTCTTGTAGCCCACTTCGTAGGCTTTTTAATTTTATTTATTTCTTCATGCTAGTAACCTATGAATTTTGTTATTATTTAAACATCCTCTATAGGAATTAATAGATAAGCATGATGTGTACGCATAATATTTATAGTTTTCTTTTTTGAACTGACTCTACCATTTCACTACTCACTCTATCATGTAATAGCAATAAGCTATTGCATGAAAGAGTGAGTGGGTGAATGAGTGATTACATATTTATATTATTATACTACCTGCTCGTCAATGGGGCATTATGTGTCATGTAAACCTGTCCTAAAGTAGGTCATTATAGCCCTACGGTCTAGCCGGGATATGTCCCGGCTAGACCGTAGGGCTATAATGACCTACTTTATGATGTTGTACTGAATTTCATTATTGCCCATGGGACTAAAGTGGTTTGAATTTGGAATGCAACCGTGTAGTCAAAAATGTTTAGGTGCAATGAGATTTTATTCTGAGTTCGAATGTCGTACTGGCCACTAACAAAATAGTAATGCCAAAGAAAGAAAAAAGGCGCCAACGGCTCTAATAGCTCCTGAGTCCTGTGCTGATAAAATGAACGTACCAAAGATTGTAATTCATCTTTCCAATGTCTTCGCACAACTGTCTTATGTTTCTAACATCACTTTTAATTTTTGATAAATACTAATTTCTCATATTTAATTACCTACCTACCTATTTTCACTTGAAATAAATATTTAAGCACTTATTTTTTTCAGCCATTAATTTCGATTGCCTCGCAGAAAGTACAAAAAGTAGAGTATGCACCGCGGGCTTAAAAGTGTATTTGTCTTGGGCGGTCTTGAACGCCCGGGACATAATACACTTCTTTAAGCCCTTGTGGCATAATCTACTAATATGTATGTATGTACTATACATAGTAGAGTAGCTAATAAAATTTACCACACTAAAAAAAACAATCATTTAGAAAACGCATAACTATTACTGATCTTTTTCTATTCAAACTTGAACAACTCTCCAAAACTCTACACTATGTTATTTTCTCAAATAGTTATCTTCAACAAACTCATTATCTTTCTTCAATCTTTAATCATTCATTATAATCAAGAGCAAAACCCTAATTGATGTGTACATGCTAATAGTTCTTAAATGTATTTAAATTATCTAAGTAGCGTTGAAATCACTTCTCTATCTGAAACAAGTCGTGAGTCGTGACGGTAGATGGATAGGTGTCAGGTTGGATTACCTTGAATTATTGTTCAACACATGTTGAGTTAATAAAAAAGCTGGCTTTACTTTTTTTATGTACGGCTTTCTGTGCTGTAACTCAGTTTAAACTTATAAGGTGCCTAAGTATATCTTATCCGACAGCCATTGAAAAAACGGTTTCTTTGTTGAAACCTTGGCTAACATTGTGGAAAATCAATTAAAGGATTTCGAAAATTACTATTTTATTCTATATAAGTACCAAGCTTGCATATCTTTTAAAGCCAGCCAAGGAGAAAATTCGGTTTCACTTGATAATAAAACAATAACGCGATCGTGTCGTCGTATTTTAGGAGACGTTAATTTTTAGGTTTAATACATGCTTTACTAAGTTAAAAGAGACAACACCAAAATAAAGTAATCTCTACTAAATTAACAAATGAAACAACTAAATCGTTAAACATATTTATGCAGCGTTATGTCTATTCATAATAACAGTCTATTAAATTCAGTCATTGAGCTCAATTTTTGTTAAAAGCCGTAATAAATTAGAGCGTGATAATTAGATAAAGCTCGGCAAAGCGCGTGGCATTGAACGTATTAACACGACATACATAACCATACATATAAGAGCTATTTACATAATTTAACGCCCACGAACGCTATCTGTCGGAATCATCGTGTATTCTAACAAACTTAGTTGACTCTACAAATCACAAGCATAGCTCTACATTCATTGAAACTGCTTTAAAATATTACGTTTCCCTATTCCTTCACATTCATTATGTTTTGTAGACAGTTCACAGCAGCATGTTGATGTTTAAAATAGGAAATACGGAATGTAAGGTGAAATAAGCTCAAAAAACTTAATGTAAACAGTGGATAAGATTCTAGAGCATTTTAATTCCGTAGCTCACCGCTAGATGGACCACTGTGCGCTTGCACGGCAGATTCAATATGGCGGCTCCATTCGCCTCTGGAACAGGGCGGGGAGAACAGTCGCCGAACCGACACTACAATACTTACGCGTATTTTTGTCGAAACCATCGCGTTCGTGAATTGGACGCGGGTGATATTGCAAAAATAACGTGTGTTTCTGTGTTAGTTTAAGCTGTTTGTGTTATTATTTGTGCATAATGGTGATTTAGTGGTGAAAAACGTGAAAGGACTTTAGGGTAACAATGTCTAACAGTTGACATGTTTATCTGTGTCGTGTGTGAAGATTTTCCCTTCGCGTGAGGTGCGGTGTGCCTGTGTGCGAGTGCGCGTGTGTGCGACTGTGGATACGCGAGGACCCAATGATGGATTGCATTTTCATGGATGTATAGGTAAAAATCACTTGTCAATTTTTGTTCCTGTTTTACGTGTGTGGCCCACTATGCCCGCGCCTTCGGCCGGCGCTCGGCGGCGCCCGCTTTGTTTGAGCCTCATAATATCGCACTTCGTATTTCGGTGGAAGGATGTATCCTTAAATCGATAGGATAACGTGGCTTTAGAACGAGGTAACGGCGAGCTCTCCATTTTTCTAGTTTCCTTATCGCTGTGAATGAGGTTGCTTGGACCTTGAGTTGATCTTACGAAATGTTTTCCTTTGCGCTTCATTGTGTAACTCGCCATCAAGATGTTTTGTTTAGACTACATTTTGAATCAAAATTGATTCAAATTCATTTATTGTAGGTATTTAGTTAATGGTTAAATTAGATTCTAATTGGTTTCTCATTAATAAATTATGTGTAACTTTACAGCAATAAAATGGCAGGATAATTGAAAAGGAAGAAGCTTTTTATGCAGAGACTGAATCACACGTACAAAGTCATGTTTGTGCCATTGAATCTTAATTCATTACATTCATGCGGAGTCGCGCGAGAATATAGTTCCCCTCGGTCTGTTCGCTGCTTCTGGTTATCAGCTTACAAAATGTTTCAACCCGTCCCGCTCTGGCCCTCTACTAATCTGCGTAGCTCCGTCCTTGTCGGGCGCATATTGCGCGTTTTTCTTCTTTTGCCGCGTCATATGCCAGTGTTGAAGCATGAGCCGTAGTTTGGAGTGTTTGTGAAAGTGTAGTCGATGATTTCTTTTCAGAGATTTAGATGGTCGGTGTCGGTGGAGCTGGGTTGGGTAGGATTGATTGAGGTCCTTTGTCTGAGAGTGGAGGTTTAGCGAGAGGGTACTTACCTGAAGGGATGACTGCGCATCCAGTTGGCGCAGTTGGATGTTTGGTGGGCGTCCGCGACGCACGTGGCTACCGATGGGCAATTTGCCGCGATTCCATTGTTTCGGCGAGTGTCCCGGAACACCCCAACGGAGAAGGATTCAATCTGTTTGCGCCTTATAAATTCACGTTAGTTAGATCTAGTGTTCCAAATCTCATTAGAACTTGAGATTGATAAAGTGGAAGTTTGGAGAACTTGTATTTGGGTGTTAAAACCAAGTCAAGTGCAACTTTCTAAAGTGATGGAAGTGGTTCGTTTAAGTGCTTACACACTGTAACGGAATGGATTGGAATTTAGGTGTATTATTGATCCAAGTAATGTAAGTATTATTATTCGATGAAATATATCCGTTTTTTCCGCAACCCCAACGTTAAAAATCATCACGCAATTTTTAAACAAACACAAAGTTTTATTTTCTAATGCAAATCTCCGCTGTAGTTAAAGCAAGTCATTTAGAAGCTGACACAACTAGATTTGTTTAATCCAGCATAACGGCGTCTGAGTAATATCACTATATTGTCATTCATGGGTCTGAACTCATTATGCAAAACGGAACGCAGAATTATGCAGATGATAACAATAATGACACCAAATTTATTCCAAGTTATACTGCCACCCTATGTGCGGGAAAAAGTGGCGCTGAATATTAGAAGAAACTAGATAGATTTTATAACCTAAAGAGTTCTTAAGTAAACCCTCCGAATCAGTAAATCTCATTTTTACCTGATTCAAAAATTTTTAGAAGACAAATCGTAAAATGATACGAAGTATAAAACCCTATTGGTGTAACATTTAAAACTAAATCGTTAATCTAAGATTAGAATCTTCGAACACAATACCATTGATAAAGATATTTTCAATAGTTTAGACGCGACATAAATAACACACATATCATGATTACATCATACGAGCACAGAAGACATTAGCAGTAACGTCGGTCTAGCAGCAAAAGTTTGGTGGTTTGGATCCTGTGAAGAGCTTTTACTGAAGGAAAACATTGTAAGAAAACCACGAGGTGCCTTGTGGTAAGGCCATTTAAATGGTCCACAACAAGCAACAACATTGTTTGCAAAATTTACTGTCAAATATATGTAGTGTGTTCTGGAGAAGAACTGAATTGGGTACTTCTAGACTTTATTTGCTAAACGGATAGTATCATTACATCAGGTGAGACAAAGGTAAACACAAGACTAAATATCGTAAAGTTAAGAATAAATATTGAGTTCATGAATAGTTTTCCCCTAAAGCCTACAAGTTAATTCCTAAAAATAAAAATATTGCAAGTTCTCAATATTTAAAATCTTAATGCATTTTTCCTACTGGCTCGACGTCAAAGACTTTCAGTCTGAATATAACGACAGATTTCTCCGAAGATGCTGCAATATTTCAGTATTTAAGAAACATTTTAGTGAAGAAGATTATTTTATAGAACCAGACTTCAAGCAGCGCTAGCAGTAATTGAATAGGATTTGTGCATTATCGAAACGTTATTGCTTCTGGCATCCATTTCACCGATCTGTTGTAATGTGACAGGTCCAAATTCAGTGTTCCAGCGGTTGCCTTCTCGCTAATTACAATATTGTTAGCTCCACGCATCGCAGTGTTGTTGACAGGTATAATAAAGTTAATTAATCAGAGCAATGCTTTTAATATCCCGGCCCTTGTACAGTAATCCGTTTGTATTCAGTACTAATACTCGTATACGCCGTACTCGTATATTATGTGCTGGCGTTTATTATTGTTGTCATCCACAAGCTTTGCCTTATTAAACGTCGAATTAATGGACTTAGCCCTTCGGTTTACAAGCGCTGCTTCCAAACCGAAGTTGCTCCACTTCTCTAACGTGCTTTTAACGGGTGCATTCTCGTTTTCCGTTGCAATCTCTTAATTTGTATTACTTTGGCCGTCTGTCTTTTTCTCACCAGACTTTGTCTAATTTGCTGCAGTTCAAGCGATGCTTCAAAAACTTTTAAGTTCTCGCCATCTTAAGGCTGCGTTTCCACCAGGGATGCGTTGCGAGGAATGTGTTTGTAAGAACTAAAAGGATCCCTCCATTTACCTAGCTTCGCTCTAAGAAGCGATTCTAGTAGTTTTAAAAACACATAACACATTCCACGCAACGGGTCTATTCCTATTGTTATCAGTATCAGCTATATCCACATGTTAGTTTTACTATATTTATAGGGGGGATCCATGATCAGCAGTGAACGTCATGTTAATGTTATTGATGATTATAACTTTGTCACTTGTAGACGCTAATATTTTTCTTCATAGGTGACTGTCCGGATTGTAGCAAAGAGACTAGAAAGCAATTACCAATCACACAGATACCTACAGCAAAATGAGTTAGAAAACACATAACCCGTTTGCATACCCGTAAAAGTGTCTTTTGTCTACCGTATGTTGTGGTTGTGGTATTTCATCAATAGATAAGTTGTTAATGCAGTTGCGTGTATGAAAACCATTTTTAGTTTTAAGGATCAGACCAGCAAATGTAAAATATGAAACGTATGAAATGTACTTGGAAAGGGTTTATAATAAGTTCAAATGTTGTAACGAGAAACTACGGATCTCAGAACGACGCGGCGCGTGGCTGACAACTCACACCTGGATTATTTTTTGTTTAGAAGCTATTATCATTTTCACCTGCGACGTGTCGTGTAACCATTGATACTTTACGTTTTGTTTTATCTTTAACATTTTTACTACTTAAGTAATCCGATTAATGTCACTCTGTGCAGATAAGGCGAGATAAGGTGAGTATTACTTCTGTAGTTTACGTAGCCTTTATCAGTAGTTGAAAGAACTTGAACATGAGATGCATTTTTTTTGCAAATTATCCATTACACTGTTGAGTGTATATAAACGATTTGTTCAAGCGAAAACGACTTTTTATTACCGTTCCGAGAAAATCCGGTACAAAACCAACTCACATACGTACAAACATTAAAATTGTTTGTACGTATGTGAGTTTGTTTTATTTGATGTGTTCACTACATTAAATACCTCAAATTAGTAAACAAAATATTTTTGCTAAAAAATTACCCGTTGTGCTTTTACGGAATCACTAGTTATTCTGCGAGTGGAGAGCGCTAATTCTCTTGGTGAAATGTAGGCTTCTGAATGTCTCGTTCACCATATCATAGACACTAGTTAAATAATACGAGCGACCGTCTTCTCACATTAAACCTTAGAAAAAGTTTTTGGCATCAATTTTGATTCCCCTGGTACACAAAATTTCGTAAACTCGTTCAATGCAATTAAATAAATAAATAATGTGATAATATGATATTTTGTCTGGCCTGGCCTAATTCTTCTAATCATTGCTAATAGTACTCCGTTGCTTGTTATCCCATAGTGCTAATAAAATGCCATTAGAAACACAGTGATCCTTAATGATGAGACAATTAACAAAGAATAACATTCAGCTTAGGCTCTTCCGCTGATTTCTTGCTTAATCAAACAATACGTACTCAAGCAAGTAAATTATTGCGTTCCTACTGACCTTCTTACTGCCCCATAATTGTTACCCTGAGTAAGAAAATAACAGTTTATTTCTCTCAGTCTAAAATAACTACGGTTTAATGCTTTGTATACTATCATCATCATCGTGATCTAAGTGATTTTCATCATTTTTATTTACAATATATTTATTTGTTAAATACAAAACAACATACTACATTTAAAATACAATATTACTGTTTTTTTCCCAAGCAAACAGGGTATGAGATGGTTTTGTTGAAGGGCTTTAAGCCAGATGAGGCAGAACTGCTTTTTAAAATTCTTCTTTACTGAGAAAATAAATATAATCTTATTCAAAAAGTTATCTAAGTACAGTCCGTAAGTACTACTAAACATCGAACTCATTCATTCGGAATTCTGTTTCATGTCATTCGTTCGCAGACTTTATTGTTTAATTTTTCTAATCCAATATCGCGGTGTTAGAACGGCAGGGGTGATATTACACCGTCTCAGACACTAATAATATGGTTGTTCAACTATCAGCGAGCACCGTACACTGCACCAGGTGGACGAAAATTACATTATTTAGTAACTCTTGAATACAAATACACTCGTGACTTGGCAAATGCCGTGTTCTGTGTGGATGTATACCGCTGAAATGGGAAATGTTTTGTGCACCATTTGGGAAGAGGACAAACATATTTTTAGGAGCTGTAGATATTTTTAGATTTTGTCATTTTATGGTTAAGTCTATCAAGTATTTTTCTGTCTATCTCACCTTGAGTATTCAAAACTCTTGAATCTCTATTATTTTGTTGTTCTTTTAAATCCAAAACTGCTGTATTTGAAACAAAACTAATAAAATCTAAAAGTCTCATATTATGTTGTTATAAAATAATCTGTGGCATTCTAACATTCCGACATTTCACCGAGCATTTTCCCGCCAGAAAATGTATTCAATTTGGGCCAACCTAAAATCACATCAGACTAAATGCTGAAAACATTTTTTGAAGTCTAAAAATAGTTTTGAACAGAATACAATCCAATCCCGTTCGCATTTGCGTTTCGTTGTGCCTTTTGTGACGGGATGAACACTGCAGTGATAGGTGATTCGCAGATGAACAAATGATCATTCCAGCATTCTGAGGCTATTGATACTTTTTTTTGAATTGGATCCTCCTAGATTATTAGAGATAAGCTTACCTGTACTTTCGATGTCCTAAACATTATCTATTGTAATTTTGTTTTTGTGTACGAACTAATAAATTATTATTACTAACAGTTTTTTTTGTAAATCGTTTGGAAACTAGTCTTTGCACTAAAACACAAAGCCCTCGAATACGGAGAACTTCACAAATATGAACGATAAACCTAAGATAGGATACGAAGCTAACGCGGTCTTGTTGCTTTAAGCAATAGCTTCCAGTCTACCTTCTGACAGGGAAATTAAATAAGTAAGTAAGTGTCATAAACAAGTTGTATATCATTTGTTTAAACAAACAAATAAATAATAACATGATATACAAATACAGGAACAGGCGATTAAAAGAAAATCTACGGTTTTCCTAAGTGGGATTAGCATCAAAGCTACCGACAGTAATAAAGGATAAGATCCTGATCCTAAAACAAAACAAGGAAGACAAGAATCTCTAAAAACAAAGCTTGAGGTAATGTGCTTTAACAGATGTTGAAGATGAATAGATATAAGTACTTTCTGATGGATGGGAATAAAGAGTTCCATCGACGTATGGTTGGCACAATGAAAGAGTTTATATAAAAAATACTTGTTACTTAAATACTAAACCAGCAGTAAAAAGTCAACGTTAGCTCACCTAGAAATATAGTTCTAGTTACATTTATGTGACAATGCTCTCTCCACTAAAAATGAAATAAAGGAGAATGAAAAAGCATTTTTAGCATTATGTTACGTTACAAAATTTGAAGGATAGTAAATTAAAAATTCTGTTACCTACCAAAACTTTTTATTTCAGGTTGAAAACATGATACTCGCCAAATAATTAAGTAAAAGCACTTACATTCATTTCTGTTTTCGCAAGAGTTAATTTTACTAGACAAAGAATATCAGTTTCCCTTGAGAACTGCAATGCAGATGGCGGATGCATAATCAGGTCATAGCGATATAATACGCTGTTCTTTCCCAAATACCATCATTTAAACTTCTCTGGATTTAAATATAGCTACAGTTTGAAAGAAATGTAAACCTCTAGCGAATGACATTTAAAGTGGCTTAATTCTAATGAATAGTCATCCAATTGTGTCTTCGATGTGATGCTTGACAGGTTGATTGCATATTGCTCGAGTTGCTTTACAATGCGAACGTCGAAAACTGTCACAATGTAGGATTTCAATTGCTAATCTGATGTGTTAGTTTATTATTTTTACTAGATATTTTCTTGAATATTTTTGTTTATATTCCATACCATTTATTGGTCTTTTTAGAATAACGTGCTTCATAAAAAATCTTTCGATTGGAATCGGTTTGATTAACTGAAAAATTACACTTTAATTTAATATGAACTTTAGGTTTTATAGCAATACTTACTGTTTATATTGTTCCTCCTCACCCTGTTGAATATGAGAATATTCATCAAATTCTTTTTTTGATATAAACACGAATCTACGCACTACCATTTATTTCTCTCATTTTTTTAGCCGTAAATCCCAATATTTTCTTTATACTAAATACGGATCGGTACAATGCCACAATTAAGTTAAAGCTTTATCAATCTCACAAATGGCTTCGTCTAATAGAATTTGCTATGAAAGTGGTTTGCGGTTTATCGACAATAACATTAAAACGAGTCGGGGTTAGCAAACAAGAAGAATGATCAAGTTCCACAGCAGTTTTATTGGCCACTACTCTTTTATAAGTTTCTGTTCACCCGCACGCCTTTCTTTGCCTTTTGCTCTGATGTTTTCGTTTGTTTATGAGTTGTAATATAGGTTTGGTTATTTGATGTTCTCTGTAGCTGAATAAGTTTTCAGTGGTCCCGACAGCTTTCATACTTATGTCTTTGCATACTACTGCATCCGTTTTTTCTAAGTACGAGTATATTGTCTTTTATTTTTCTAATTTTTATTGTGATGCATTCATCATGATTTCATCATTTTCTTTTTGTAACTTTGGGCCAATAATTTTTTTTTTCTTTCTTCTTTCATGTATCACGCATCATGTATTTTCAGGAATTACGATTTTTCTATACTCATAAAAGATGATTAAAACAGATTTTTCAGAGTAATCTGTCATTTTGTGTAAAATTACCTGTTTTTTCAGAGCAAAAAATTAAAAGTCCGACTATAAGTAGTTTTTGAATTCCTTTACTTCTAAATAATTGTCTAACTTTAGCGATTTTTACAGGTCTCTGAACTTTTTTAAGCCTCTGTTACCCTTCACGCCTTTTTTGCCTTCTGTTCTCGTGTTTTCGTTTGTTTATGAGCTGTAGGATGGGTTTGGATGCGTAATGTCCCCGGTAGCTTAATAAGTACTCCGCGGTCCCAAAAGGTCTGAATTGCGGAAATTTGTCTTTCTCTGCATCCTTTGTTTTTCTTATGTCTTTTATCTTTTTTATCCTCTTTATTTTTTGTGATTTAGTTTTTTCTCTAATCGTTATTTTTGTCAGATCAGTATTTTGGAGTGGGTAAACTCGGTCCTCATTTCATGTTTATTTTTACTGTTGCAATAAATTGTTTTAACTACTTCAAGGTAAAATTAACAAATACATGAAATAACTTGATATCGTTATTGGGTACAATATTTTCATAATTATGATAGAGAATAAATAAAAAGTAAAAACTACAAAACTATTAAATTATGTGATGGAGCTGTAATTAAAAAATACTATAGGTACACCTCTTATTTCCCTCTTATTTCCCAAGGAACGGCATTTAACTTTAAGATTGGAAAAAATAAATCTTAAAATAAGCCATGTTACACAAAGACATAGTGATAAAAGCAAGATATTTAGTCACTCTCCTTCAAGGTTGATACAACCTAAAGTAATATTTCGTTAAAGTAGACCAATAAAAGAGCCTTAAACATTTCGATCATATTTACTGTCAAAGCTTTGAAATGAATAACGTTAACGTTTTTACGTAATACCCTTTCTATTATCGTGAAAGACGAATATAGTCAAGTGTGGGTATAATGTAGTGTAATTTGAGAGTCAACAGCTTATAATAGAAAGTTAACATCTCTAATAGCCGAACTCAGTAGTTCAACATGTCCGTTCAACAAAACGAATGTAAGCGTTCCGGTATAATAAAGCTTATTCGGAGCGTTAGAGTATGATTGGGCTTGTAATGAGTTAGTCAAATGGCCATTATATAACACTTCACGGCTGAAAGTGGTAATTATTAAAATATGATGAGTTAAGTATTTGAATATAGTTACCATCATATTGTAGTCAAAAGTGTGTAAAGTAAAACTACTTAGGTCTTATACCTATAGCGAAAAAAAATCACAAAAATGAGAGAGGACGTTGTCCAAATTAATGGTGTTACGGAGAACAGAAATATTTTACGAAACAATTCCAAAAAGACTAGCAGTCTTAACCGTCATCGTCAAACTTTTGATGATTGGTTCATTGAAAACAAACATTTCAACTGATTAATTTTTGCTTTACACACCGTAGAGGACGCAAAATGATATTCAAGTGGTCCAAATAGAAGTTTGATTAGTTATGGTCGCCGCAAGTAGAAAATTAACATAGTTCTACGATAGTCGGCCGCACGGAGACCACCCAAGTTGACAAACTTGACTCAATACAAAGTACACTGTCTGTACTTGCAAGCTTCGAAGTTATTGTAAACTAAGAATAGAGTGAACAAATATTTTGTTATTAATATGACAGTGTCAATTTAATGTTGACTATTAAAAGAGGTTCAGTCTGGTTCATGAAATGCCAAAAAATTAGGAATAAACGATATTGGCCATCTCTACAATGTATTTTGATTTAAAAGCAGCCAAATAAAGTTGCTGAAAATAATAAAACACAAAATAAAATTTCGACAGAACAATAAATTAACTACTACTAATAATAACTATAGACCTAGGTTATTTTTATTTAAGCATTAGCGATAATGCATTATTATCTTACTACTGAAAGGAAACCCAGAAAAAAACATTGTTTGTTTTTTTATGGGATAGGAAACCCAGAAAAAAACATTCTGTTTGTTTGTTTATGGGTTTCCTAACTATCGACCTACTTATTAAGTTCATTATATTTTAATGAACAATACAAAGCAATGACTGTAATTCCGTGTTGTTCGAGGGTATGGCTAGGATATGGAGGATATGGTTTACGAACCATTGTCTCCAAACTTTTTTATAATGTTGGCTGCTAACACGCAGACGGGCTGCCTAATGGTAAACCATTACTTCAGATCAAGATTAGAAACTACGGTGGGTCTAGATTATGAGCACGAACTTCTAGACAAAGGCGAGTTTCGATGATCAATAACAAAGAGTCGAACGATATCTTACATCGAATAAAGAGTCTCTTGATTATTTCCTAACTAACACTCGATTTTTTGTTGAATATTTGCAATTGTGCAGTTTTTTTTGATAATTTCGATATCCATAACTAAGTCCTTAGACACCTCGTATCTTATTTCTCTATTGAAACCTTCGCCTATCAATAGGTTGTTCATCAACTTATACACTAACATAATTCACAAACAGCATTTAAACCGAAGACTACCAGGTTCTTTTGTTCTGCAACAAATTGTACCGAATAAAGTACTCCTCTTACGGTGGAATTCACAAAAGCAAATTAAATAGTTGAGCGTTTAACAAATACTTGAACAACGCTCAAACTGTTTTTTCGCATTCACAAAAGTTCATCAATTGCTCCCCCTCTCACGTGATTAAACTAAGTTGATGAAGCACTCAAACGAGAAAATCGTATTCATGAAAGCCAATCAGCGTGCCACAGATAATAAAATGCCATAAAATGTGACAAATAGCATGATCAAATATTTGAAAAGTTGAGAGCGGTCGCGACCTATCTTAAATATTTAATTTGGAAGTATTTCAGCTTTAACGCCCGTTTTAAGGACTTTGGTAGAAGAAGTACCCCTTGTTAGAAGTCTCTGTAATGTGTAATACCTAAGAACAGTACAGAAATATGTCAAAACGCAATTTCAAATGCTACTAAGAATTGCAGTTTCCGACAAAAGAAATTAGTCAGCACGTCCCCAAATTGGAAGAAAAGCAATCAAGCAACACAGCCAATATACGGAATACTCCTCGCTCTCCATCATTATGCCAAGGGCAGTTATCAAAGACCCAAAATCAGAACAGGATACTACCATTTCCAAAAGACTCTTCCAGACTCCAATGTTTGCTAAACTGTAGCTTGGATGCCAATGCCAGATATCAAAAAACCTGGGTCAGAAGAATAGTTAGTACCATTATCATAAAGAGTCCAGTGTGTGCCTTTCTAGAGTGTAGTGAACTTGGTGATTCAAAGTGTGGCTACCCATGTTTCTATCTAAATTTTAAGAATAGCTGCTGGACAAACACATTATTGCTTCATTAAAGGCTCTGGACCATGGACCACAATAAAGAGACTGTTTGGTATTCTCAAAAGAAGATTTTCTTGTCCTTATTTATATTAATTATTGGGAATGGCCTATGTTGGTATAGTTATAATCCCACCAACAACAGTGGAATGTGCAGTGTACTGTGGGCTCTGTTAGGAACACATGAAGTTAAGTCGTTGGTGTTGTGTAGAAGGCACCTAACATAATGTAATAGTGTAGTGAACACGAACTGCATAAATAAACACCGTCAAATCAATATTTGTTTTATTTAACAACTAATTATTACACAGTTCTAAAACACAAGTTATTTTCCTAATCTATCCACCCATCATGTCTCACTGCAGGGGAAAAGACATCACTCCCAGTTTTTAAGTTATTGAAATAAAAAAGGTGTGCACCTACTTATTACTAATATTGTATTTCTTTCCCCCTATACACCTAAAATTGTGTAATGAATATTTGTGTCTATCCTGTGTTTGGGTACTATATCTATTTACTAAAGTACACACATCAAAACTGTCTAGTGATATCTTTTTTCTAATATTTCAAAAAGTTAAGTTTGTTTACAAGTTGAGCATTATCTTAGAATAACGCGAGGACAGAGGCATAAGAAAGGTTAAGAATATTACAAAAAAAACGTTTGTTTTTGCTAAAATTTTGACACCTTTTAGAAGAAATATCTGTCTTTTTTAACCTCCTTACGATTGTACAATAATGCTGCTACAATGGATTTCTTTATACAATCTGAAAGGGCAGATAAAGCAGTTTCTGTGTTCTAAAAATTTCTACGTCGGTATCAATATTTTAATTTTTACAGCCTCCCAAATAGCTATACTTTGTATGAAAATGCTTGAGATATCCCTAGACACTTTTGAGTAGTGTAATCTATGCTAAATTTTGGGAGCAGTGACCCCAGTGTAGATCTCGAATATAAATTATGAGTTTCATGATAATTAATAAAAACACAAAACGAAAAATGAATAATTTATTTTATATCATTCAAAAATAACAAATAAACTATAGGTTCACACAGTTGAAATAGAACATTACAATGTGAAATCACAACAAGACACAATAAGATAACAATTCGATAACATGAGGAACACATTATTGCACACTAAATTATTAACAAAATTATTGGTATGAAAGTAATACATTTTCACCATAAAATACAACTTAGGCAGTCTTATTGCTAAAAACAATCTCTTTCAGACAATCTACAGGCAGAGGAATAGTGATAGAAAAGGTTAGCAAGTCAAGCTAGTTTGTTGCTGAAATACCCAGCAGAACGGTACTGTCTTTTTAAAAAAAGGCTATCATTTTAAAAATTATATTTATATCGCATTATATATTCAGTGTCCACTATTGATTTGATGCAAGTGGTTAAAGATTCGAACAGATATGAAATACATAGTTTGCTGTAATGCCTGCCAAATTAAAGTTTATCGTAAATTATGTGTTTTACAAACAATACCAATACATACAATACATTACATGCTCCTCAGTGTCAATATTCTATTGAACAAAAAGTCTACTACCAACAAAATTGATTGTTTTGGCATAAACATAATTCTTCTTCTCTTGCACCTTCTAGGTCTCCTTCTCCATATAAAGTTAGTCACTATAGCGATCACAGTTGGCAAATAATATGCAATATCATCATATTTTATGTTCAACTTTTGTGGTACTACTGCCTTATTAATTATTTCCTTCATTTTGGTTATCTGCTACTCTTTGAAGAGCTGGAAAGTAAAATACTTGTTAATTACATTTGTTTGTCAGCAAATAAAGAAAGGTAGGTAATGGCTAAATTTACACAGTGGAACTTTTAACATCAAACAAAAAACTGTATTGATTTTAACTGACTGTATTGAAGATTGTAAACACAGCTAAATAGAGTTATTTACTTACCTAATAATCTATTTCCAAACCCGTGTTCCAAACTATCCATTTTCAGCTTTGCTTATTTTATTTGAGTTATTGTCTTTGTAGGTACTTTATCTGCAGTCTAGATCTGATAAGATCAAGTGCAAGATCTCACACTGACTGTAACGATGATCTTCCAGAAACCCAAATAATTACTTGGAAATGCACTGAGCCCGCGTGTTGGAGTATGGCTTGTTCCACCTCATAGTTGAGGTGAGGCCTGTGCCCAGCAGTGGGACGTTTATAGGCCGATTATGTTATGTTATGTAGTTACATAAATAAACATTTAAAATTTAATTTATTACGTAATTCTAACCTAAACTCTTAAAATGATTGATTGACACATATTTGACATTTGGTTGCGTTCCGTTTTTACATAAATATTGTTTTAAGAATGAAAAAGTATTGTTTTGTTTATTCCATTTTTTTTTTGTTCAAACATGCGTAAATTACGAATTAATAACCAAGCTACGTTACAGTCATCTTAAATTGAGATAGATCTGTGAGAAAACCCAAGAATTGTTCATTTCCAGCAATAATTTCGACAAACAACGAAACGAATCGAGGCATAAAACCATAGTTCCATCAAATGGTTAGTGAGAACGAATGATTCTTTTTGCAATGTTGGCATTTCGGTTTGTTTGAAAGATGCTCAGCTGATCACGGTAGAAAACTGCTTAATGAACGTTTGTGAATAGCATTTAAGTTAAGCGTGCGATTAAACTAATGGCTTAATTAGTTGAGTGAGTGATCTGATTTGCCTTTGTGAATTCCACCGTTAGTACTCCTTTTAAATAGGCTGTAAACTTTAGAAGCAACTAGTCAGAAATCGATCCGTCACCGAACACTTTCTTTGTTTCAAACAAACTTGTCGATGGCATTCCTGAGCTTAGAATGAGCGCTATACTATATCTCCGTCGAAGTGGTTTTGTTTGCGAACACGCGATAACCGACCGCTTACGTAACAGCTATCTCCCGCCCTGGGTCGCGCTTCGCCGTAAACTTGCCGCTTCACGGCGATTCTGTTAACTAACAAGAAAAAATACACTCGCTTACTTAGGGAACTTTGGTTTTTGTATTAGCGTTTTGTAGGCAACGGAATGGAGTATTAAAGGAGTTTGTTTATGAATGATCGCGTTGAACAAGCAGTGCTGGTGAAATTGTTAAATTCTAAGCTTTGAACTTGAAGCTTTAGAGGTTTCCTATTTAACTTATTTCAATTCTTCAAGCTTTAAAGTTGTCCTCAAAAAATCAAAAACTGTGTAGACTACAGATCTGTTTGAGTTGTTGAGTAAATTGAAAACTTGATGTGATTCACACTGTATCGGGTTAAGAGTGACACCGTTAACTTATTGTCATTCTATCCAATAAACATTATTAATTTACTATCGATACAGATTTTGAGATCTACATCAATTAATTTGTAAACTCACTTTGATAATGAGAAAGCTAGCTTTAGAGTTATTCATTAAAATTTAAACAAACCAGAAGAAGTCTAGTAGTCTAGTAGGCAGTAATCCTATTATTCATTTAGTCAGTGGTGCCAACCAAACACACTCCCGTCTTATTCATGTGAACTCAATTAGTCTTAAAACTCTGCCTTTACTAGTTAACTCTCATCCTCCTTCTTCTATAGTCCTAATTATTCTACGAGAAAATGACGTCATCAAAGTATTAGTTCAAATCGTGTTAAGTACTAACCACACTTAGACTAAATGCTAAAGTCTCTAAGCGTCCGTATCCACTAACTTTGAAATCCAGCCAAGTTAGTAAATTAAAGTAATCAAATAACTCAGAAATAAAAGACGGCCAAGAAAAGAAGTTCCGAGCGGGCTATAAAAAGCACAAATTGAAATTGAAACGCGCTCAGACAAAGAGGGAACATAAACACAGTATAAACCATACAGTAGAACATCTAAATACAAACGTGCCACTCTCGGTTTGAATGTGTGCGTGAGCGTCGCGGGCCGTGTCGCGACATCACGCACACGCTAGCATAAAATAGGAAGGCATAGGGAGGCGGCAGTACGGACGGGCTGTGCCGGCCGCGTGTCTGTGTGCACGCTAGGCTAATAACTCGGCGGGCGGCCTTAGATAGCCTACTGTATGGTCTATACTGTGCCATAAGCAGAACGCCGGCGGTTATACATTTGCAGAGCGTTTAATTTCAACTTATTTCCTCCCCTTGGGTTCCATTTATGTTATTTATTGTCACTTACGGGCCGTTTCAATAGACACTTGTGAATGCTAGTATTATTTTCTTACTTTATTGTAAACTGAGACTTTTTAAATACATTAGAGATGGTCGTGTTTGTCGCGAGTATTCCTGAAAGAAATTTCATTTCATATTTATTTGCTATTTGTTGATTCAATCAAAAATCGTGGTGAAATATTTTCAGTAAGTACGGTTAACGGCAGATCAAGCTTCCCATTTCTGGCCAATCCTCCATGCTCTACTGCAAAGAAATGACATCTGGCAAGGTAAGGATAAGCAACGGAAATAGGAAGCCCGATGTGCCGTTGACTACACGAAGTCGATGACATTCATGATTCTAAGTAATGTCGAAAAAATACATGTTATTATGACTTGAATACTAGTTTTTTACATACTTAAGAGCATTAAACTATAATTCATATAATTAACGACAAAATATTTGCCGCCTAAATTGTACATATTAATTGTGTACTCTGTAATTAATACAACAACTTTTAGAATAAATATTATACATGCTCGGTGAAATGTGGGCTTCTAAATGTTCAGTCTAGCAGGACGGCAACAATAATCGTGCCCCTGACTACCCCGTTTAAGTATGTCTGTGTTTTATGTTTAAGTTATTATTTAGATTATCTATACGAGGAACGACATAACCATACTTTCTTATTATTTAAAAGCCGCTAGTGTTTCGATATGTTACGAGGTGGTTATAAATAAACTAACATGGCATCAGGGTTTCTTTCCTTTTTTCCCTAAACATTCAAATAGGTCAAATCCACGAATTTATTACCCAAGTTAAGTAGAACGACGTGAACAAACAGATTAACGAAGTTTTGATACTTTTTGAAGATAAAAGGAGAGAACAGTTGGAAATGGTGGAAATATATTTTTCTTTTTATTTGCTTATTAATTAATAATAGAGTTAGAAATGTCTGTGGGGACTCGTAGTAGGCTTTGTGCCAGTCACCGCATTCCCCCTACCATTGACGATGAATGGTAGTTGCTGAGGTTTTTAGTCGCTAGGCCACTGCGAAAACCTTCCCAGTAGGAGAGTCCATACGCCATCCGCCCGCCGGCGGCGGGATGGGAAAAAGGGATGTTTGTTCCATCAAGTTCTCTAGGCACAAACTACGCAGACAAAGCTGTCAGTCATCAAAAAGATGTTAATTACGTAAAAGCTTTAATACGGAAAAAGTAGTAACGTTTATGGAACCTACTACGTCGATACTAGCACAATAGAACAGGATTAGCGCTCACATAGAGCAGTATACCAAAGGACAAACTGCGTAGTCCATCACTTGCCGCCAGAAGCGTCCTATCTGCCAGTTATGTCGTTGTAGCGGACAATCCGACTGTGTCGCAATTGTCGGGCCATGTTTGACGAACGCACCGTTAACTTTATTGCTTTCGGCCTATGTTTTGCTTTCGTTTGGCAGTTAAGGCCGCTTGCTTAATGAAAGCGGCTCATTGGGTGGACAAAGGATGAGCGGAACTGCTCTGAAAGATTGTTTTAATCCAAGCAACACATTTTCCTTAATGGTCGTTTGAGGAAGTACGGATTTTAGTTTACATCGCTGATACCAAAATGGAAAAAAAATGTAATGGAATAGAGAAAAAGGCTCCATGTCACTGACCGCACTAAAAAAATGTACCCCAGAACTCTACTTTTGCTATTTCAACTTTGGTTAAGAGGAAACAAGGTTTTGTTGTGTGTAAAAACCCAGATCGCAAGCTATTTTTTGTGTATAACAAATTTTGTGTATAACAAAAATACTTAGGAAAGTGAAAAAACACAAATCCACAATGTGCATATGTCTACGGGGCCAGTTTGGTTGGGAATATTGGCAAATCAAGGTCTCAGGAGAAATCGCCCGGACAGAGTCACGGCCGACCGACAGCATTAAAGTGGCCGAGTAATTGTTATAGTATCGAAACAATCACTAAATCCTGTACACTCGCCAATACCCGCGTGTGTAGTCCTACTAACATAAACGGCCTACGTCCCACTGCTGGGTACAGGCCTCACCTCAACTATGAGGTGGAACGAGCCATACTCCAACACGCGGGCTCAGTGCGGATTGTTGGAGGGGTGTAAGGTTAGTGAGCAACCTTAATGTCAGTTGTTTTCAAGCCGCCCTAAGGCCTCCGACTAGACTTAACGACTGACATCTAACGACGTCAGCCGGGACCAACTGCTAAACGTGCCTTCCGAAGCACGGAGATGCCCGAAATACACATCACTGAATTTCGGCCGGTGTGGTCACCCATCCCATTTCCGACCCGTCGTTTGTTGCTTTACAACAGCGATCGTCGCCAATCACTGCCACAACTGCGCCACGGGCACCTCCTCACTAGTCCTACTAAAAGGTAATGAAATTGTGTCGCCATTTTTTGTCCCAACGCGTCGGGAAGTCGCAATTTTAAACGACACGCGTCGCCCGTCCGCTTGTGACAAATGGATAACTCAGTTAATTCCGGTTTAGCACTGGCGCTAGCCTTTCAGATCTAGCCACGTTGAATACTGGCCGGTTTGACACCTAATCGTTGCAGGATTGATTTATTAGCAGTTGCGCAAGTACGAATGCATTAAATTGATATGCGATAACATTTGAATGCGAGATAGACTGATAAGCAAATAGGTATTTTGATTGAAAGGAACATAATTTAGATTTTATCACTATTACTACTATTTATGTACTATTGATGTTATGAAAGAGTTTACTATACATAATGAGAAAATATTGTTTGTAAACAGAATTATTGGAAATGTAAGGTTAGACGACTCCTTATTAACGAGTATGTATACATAATGTACAACGATCACGTAAATGTTCCGTAAAATGTCAATAGAACTGATAGGGACAGCAGCGTGAGCGCATGCTTAGCGTTGATTGTCGTTTGTGAATTCGGGGGTTAGACCCAAAATTCGTTTCTCATTGCAATTGATCCTACGTTGATTAGGAAGTTTGAAAAGGATATAGGTAATTCAATGCCTCATGATAGGATGACACTTCTCCTCGAAGTATATTTGCATTTAAGTTAATCATGAAGAGGCTTTACTAATTTCTAGCATTTACGAGAATAGAAACAATCGGTTCTAAATTGTTGAATAATCTATATTAATAATCTAAATGTATGTACCTACTAATGGCAACGAACGTATGTATGTAACTTTTATTTTTATATTATTTTCATGTTCTCATGTAATTCGCAAATTGTCTTAATGAGAATAAATGTCTTCAAACCTAAACCTATATTTCCTTATGAAACATAGCGATTTCATTATGTTAGTCTTGAGGCTGTGACATGCGCACGATTAGCGAGCCTAAGCTTCTAAGATAATTGAAATAGGTAGTTCTCTTTAATATAAGTATCATTTTATTTTGATGTAATTTAAATGATTTAAATTAATTTCGATTAAGACATAATCCGTTTACTTTCCTTACCCAAACATGTCTATACATATAATGCCATTCACATGTAAATAAAAATTGTAAACTAAGGCTAAACGTACTAAGAAGTTAATAAAACAAGTGTAATGTTGGCAAGACTTAGTAGATAAGTTAATTCAATGCTAAAGGTTGTGTTCTAAAATTCTTATTTCAGTTCACAAGCCTGATTATTGAATTTGAATATTTTAGTCTACTAAATATTTTACGAAGATATAACTTTATTTTTTTTGAAATGGCCGATTTTTCATTGTTTAAAACTCAGCAACGTCTATTTTGCAAATTAAAGGTTTTTAAATCACAACAGCAAAAATATTTTCCTGCAATGATATTCGAAACAATATTTCGAGTAAATAAAATAAACAACGGTCCTTGCAAAAACCAGTACTTCTCTTTGCCAAAAGATTTATCTCAAATGGATGCTGTTCAAAACAATATTAGAAACTTGTTACGTATTTGTTTCAGAACAAAGGCTACAACAAAGATATGAAAAATTTAACGCAATTTTGGCAAGACTTCATACATAAAACATACTCATGCATCCATTCTATTCTTAGTTTTGTATGTCATTAATTTTGCCTTTTACGAAAACGCCTACGCTACGTTTCATTTGAGGAAAATTTGACATTACCAGGAGAATACATTTTGACAGCTGCAGTGACATAAGATAGTTCAACTTAATAGAAATACGATTCATGCATGAGTTATGGCTTGACGTTTTGATCCTGACAGAATACTTGAACTTTTTTAGCATTGCATATATTTCTTAGGTTAGTTAAATAAATAAACTTTTTGTGCAAACACGGAACAGTAACAGCCTAATGGGAAATTGTAAAATTATCAGTCTGAGATTGAGCGATAGCAGGGATGTAGTGAGAATATATCAATCTGACTCTCTCGCACAGACCGACACTCAACGAAGTGGTTATTTTAGCAGCCCGTTCTCTACGACGATGTGAAAGAAAGTGTTGGGCAAAGATTGGAGTTGGCAAAATAAAGATGCCTGAAGTGGGCAAAAAAATAACTCGGAGTTGTTAAACCCCTAGATTTTAATTCATTTTGAAATGATAATCTTTGACTCATAAAATATAGGACTGCCCTTAGTAGATACGAAAATAATATGAAGTGCAGTACATTCTACCTACATAAAGGTGATTTAGGTTTATAGATAATTTTCCAAAAGTTCCATGTTGTTTTATACCTTCACTTTAGAGAATATAATTTATAAAGTACGTAGTAAACTAACGACTTTTATCTAAACTCGTCGGACTACACAGCCGGATTAATAAGACCTTAAGAATCTCTCATCAACATCCTCAAGGTGCCACTTATCATCATAAGGAACCAACCAGTCATAATCCAGCTCACATTTACCCCGCAAATTAAACGACCGTGATTAATATCTCTGAGATAATCTCAAAACGCAGACAGCAACTTTGATCAACGGCTAAACTTCTCAATGACACCTCATAAATTCACGAGAGCCGGTAATTTCGAGTTAAAAAGCCTTTATGGTCATGAATAAAGCGAGTCAAGGGTGTACTATTAAGTTTTCTTGTTAATATCACATTAAAGGTGCCGGTGTAAGGCAGGGCTGAATAAATTATCATTCGTTCTAGCCCGTGCCTAGACTGACTTCACCCGCCTATAGGCGTATAAAAGCTGTATAACTTTGTATAAGTACGCTTTCTGCAGCTGCAGTGCTCTATCAATTAGAAATAGGAAGTTGAAGAGTAAGTCTCTTTCTAAAGAAAACCAGAAAAAGACATTTGGTCATGTTCAAGTCTCTTGTTTATTGCATTGTAAATACGGTTGGTCCAAAATAGAGACAGAACTTGGTCTTTCTTAAAGTTAGGTACTCCCCAGAATATTTTATGTCACGTTTTTGAAATTCTGTCAATAATGAGAAAACGAAGAAGAAGCAACGGAGAATCGGAGAATCACTTTACTCATTTAGTTAAATTAAAAACAAGTAAAAATCTTCGCAATGGTATACAAGAGCTGTATAAGCAGGTTTTTTACAGCCTCAGGCTTCACTGTAATGTGTGCTAATTTCCTCTTAATAATAGTTAAGACTGATCGATCCTACATAAACCATTTTATAGTAATGCATTAAGCATGTGGACGTGCTTTCTTGTTGAAATCACATTAAATGGCGCGCCAAGGCTCCAAGGTCGAATATCCCACCTAAAAATAAATATCATTGACATTATCCCACACAGCGCCGTCTAGCCCCAAACTAAGCATATCAAATACATTTTTGTACGCGATCCCAATCACATCGTCCAAAGAGGCCTCGAATAGAACTCATTAGTTGACCCCACGATCCGCCGAACGCGTAGGCCATCCCAGAAGAACAATCGTGCCCGTTAAATGGCTCCTATCAATATAGGCATTTGTTCGTAACAACATCAATCGACTCAGTTTTCCTTATCTTTCCTGCCCAGTGCTAACATTTATTAGTTATTTAGTTGTTTGTTTGTATAACATATCAGACAAACTTAATATCTTGTCATTATTTTGTTGATGTTTACGCGAATAGTATATACATTTATATAAACAACTTTTTCAAGACATCGGTCTATGTCGGTGGAAGGCCTACCTTCCCTTCATCTTAAAGTTTGTATCTGTGTTTTTAAAAAGCTAAATACACAAATATTCCACTATCACTGTATTGGAATACAACATGATTCGGTTAGCGGCGGTTTTAGGGAAACATTCACCTATGTTACATAAAATAAAAGCTGCGGTGAACGCCACGTCGCAAGCTTTTCTCCTTTTTCCTTTTCGCACGGATAAAGTGTATTAGTTTCAGATGTTCTCCCGTACACAAGAAATACAAGACACAATAAATAAAACACGACGTCAACTTTGCTTTCTCGTGACGAAAGAGATCGGAAAGCGAGCAGTCAGCTCAGACAATCGCACTTCAAAACGGCGTAACCGAGCAGGAATCCCGGCGACATTAGTCACTTCGGGACCATTTGCCGGAATCACTAACCTCGCCGGTACTTCGTCGAGTAAATTTATCACCGGTTTACAGTTGCGCCAAGTTCGTGAGTGCACACTTTCGATTTGTCGCAGTTGCAGTGCGGATTAGGTACCATTGTGACCGCGAGAACTGTAAACTTCTTTTAATGGTCACACTGAAACAGTAACTTGCGAATCTTGTTTCTGATTAGCTATTTTTTTTTAACAACAAAAAATCTTAATCAATGTTGAAAAAACAAATATCGTGTCCGAGATTAGCGCATAGCTAAGGTATTTAACTCGTTGCTTCAAGCTGAAAGAAAATTATTTTATTTTACTACCCACTACTTGTGCCAGAATTCTGTTCAATAGCTTCATGCAAAAGCTTTCAATTAGTAAGTACCTATTTGTGTGAACAGGATCATAAATGTTTCACCAAAACGCTGTGTCAAATTATTAATTATTGTAATTAATTATAAAAGTATTCATTTCATGAATAACAAAGTCCGCAAATGTTGTAATTTGGACACAATAACGTCACAAACATGCATTAATTTCGTTTATTCATAAATATTTATAAAGGTTTACTTAAATAAATTTTTTCAACATTCATAATATTTAATAAACCTATCCTTTAGCTATAGCTTTAAAAACACGTATTTCTTATTTCTTACAAACTCCAGAATAGATCGAGTAGGTATCAGAATAGAGAGAAATAAAAAAATAATCTGACCCGACGGATCAGAATGCAGTGAATTGTTATTGACTGATTTACTTACTAACATAGATCTTAAGGAATATTGTTACTAACAGTTTATGGATACTGGTCCGAAATAAATGTTTTTTTTATTAGGCCGGTATCAGTCGCTGTTAACTAAAACAAAATTTTCGCATGTACACCAATTTTCCCACGGTTAAAAGACTTGAGGCACACTTTCACTTATTAATGGACTTGTTAGCCATTCATGTCTGTTCTTTACGAGCAGGTGAAAGAAACTATCTCCGTACTAAACTATAGAAGTTATTATTTTGTGGAATTTCTATTGTAGCAGGACGTGGGTCACACAGGTAATTAATTACTGTAAGGTTTATGGCCGAAGCTGTTAAAATATTAAAATGTGCACGTGTAGGCCTAACAAGCGTGGTGCTAAAAGGTATTATTTATTAGACGTAAACTCTCGAGGTATTTCAACGCGGAGAAGGTATTCGAAATGGTGGAATTGTTTAGAAGGTAACTAAGTTAAATAATTCTTGTTGATATAAAATATCAATTTATTACGTTGATAGTTTGAATAATCTTAATACTTATTGAGAACTACGAGAGTACTTTTAGTAAGAGAATACTATCATATGCTAGGTACTTGATTTACTTGTTGCTATTTATGTATAATATATCAAAAGCTATCATTAAATAAAATTCAATAGGAACAAACACCGAACATTACAGTCTGTAAATTATACTACCTAGCTTATAGCAAATCAATGATATCGTAAAAGACTTTGTCTAAGATATAATAAACCTAATATTTTTAGCATGACCTTCCAGTGGTTCAGATTGCAAAGCGTAAAAATACTTAACTACTTATAAGAAACTCAACATAACTTAATAATTTCTGATACCCTCCACGCTTGAAGGGCTAATTATGTACTTCATAATTAAAACTTACTCATTCAAGCGTTACTAAAGTCCCTAGATAATCGACCGATAAGTTATGACTAAATTACTCATCCACACAACCTATCATTCTGCCATTTAAAGCTCTATCCTTAAACAAAAAATAAAAACTGAATATTTTTTCACGACATAGAACGACACGACAATGCGTCAGTTGAGGGTTAATATTTAATCAAATGTAAAATTAGTAGTAAAGGATATTTATATGGTTTAAGCATGTCATTTTATCATTATCATATTAGGGAAATTTTTGGGTACTGCCCACCGAGAGACGGCAAGAGACATTGACCTGAAAGTCTCCGCAGGGCCTGCCGGCTGGTCTTTACCATTACAGAACCCCTCTAGCTAAAACCCCCAATAAAAAGGAAGGGCTATGAAAGCACCTCTGGTACTTTCACCATCCCAATGAAAGCCGTACAATGCGGACAAGACCAGCCCACAACGACGAAGCATGCGGAAGTGCTCCTCTTACATTTAGCGGTGAAGCTCCGTTGAATGGAGAACCAGGGGATCAGCTGACCACTACTCACTACCTCTAAAGTGCACCACAAAAGCACGAAACTTGGTCCAATTAAAATTCCGTCCCCGCCTACCATGAGCTTTAACCCTCTCCAAGGCGTTTTCACTCTGTGATTTTGTGAAGTAACAACTGTGCCAAAATTACAAATATATCCTTCCCATACATTCGAGTGGCTGTAGCTCTCCCCTTTAATGAATATTTCTCCAGTAACCGGCACCGGCTGAGATTGGATACGTTTAACGATAGTGTAATGTTGTGTGCCGATACAATCAGTGTTTACGACCAAGCAGAGCCGGCCCGTGAAGCATTGTGGGGTGATTAAGTTTTATACTTTACAAAACGATGCCAACAAGGCATGCACATTCACAGCCACTTGGAAACTATTATTAAAATGATATGAAAAATTAAGCTACTAAGTTTTATTTAATCTGTTATTACTTGTTTGTATAGAACTTGCAGTAACGTAATAATTTAGTGTGAAACTAATAAAAAAGTTCATGATTTAATTGATAATATTAGTAGGCACCTATTGAATTCAATTTAAGTGTATGAAGACGATGCATCTAGATTATTAACAAATGTTTGCTAGCCTAATATCTGGCACTTAATATAGCGACATCATTGTAATAAATACTCGTATGTATTTACCAATTTGATTGATGTAACAATATCCACTGACACTTATTCAAGTTTGGCATTTAAAACGGTTTCAGCTGGACAATATAAACAAAAGCTTTAATAAATCAAATGAGACAACAGTTACTAGTGGCTTGTAATAAAGACATTTATGTAAATTCTAACTGTTCATTAAACGCGTAATTACTAACCCGCCGTGTTCCAGAGCATTTAAAAGTGTTAACGAAACGCAACGTCAAATGCCATTAGTCTGTAGTGTGCGTGCATTCTTCCGCCCGATTCGCCTTACAGCGATCGATTAGACGAATACAAGCACATTTTATTGTTAGACACGACATTTGGAGAGCGAGTACCAAATACGTCACGGAACATATTCAGTGTCACTCCTGTCGTAGGTGTGAGGAAGGGTTAGTGTTCGGAATGGTGAGTGAGAAGCGGAAACGGAGAGAAGCATTGGAATAAAAATAATCCAACCAAATGGACGTCACTTTTTCTTTGCTTTAAGTATAAGCATTATAAAGCCAAAAATTTCAGACAGTTGCATTCATATTATACCTAGTTGAAATTGAATTTTGTTCTAAAACGAACTCATGCTTATTATCAGCTTTTAGGAATACTTATCGTATCTTAAATTTCATCCAATGATCAATCTATTTATACGTGACTTCTCTGATAAATTAATTTAATTTTAGCGTAATCTGACCCACAAATTATTAGATATTCAACTGACTTTTTTGCACAGATGTACAAATAAACAATAGCAAGTAGCCATTAAAAGGTAAAGGTCGTGTTAGGCAATCAATCTAGATCGGAGCGACGTACAAGGCCGCATACAGTGCAGGCACACTAATATTAACCCGTAAGTGTTACCCGTCATTCCCGTCACGAGTCTGCACATGACCTACCACATACACACGCAACATTCGAATAGATACGAGTACCTACCTATATGCTCCCATCGCATCGAATCGCGGCGCGTAGTTAAATGAATATCTCAATATGTCACCGCGACTGCTCGCCGCGATCAAGTGCCGGCATAAATAAATCTGTTTGTGAAACGTCCGCTGTGTACATTGAGGGGTTAGTTTATTCGCGAATCACAAAAACGCTTTTGTCTGAAATGAATACTTGTTTAGGCTTAGGATACAGTGTTTGGATTGAGTTGGAATTGGCATTACAATATTATGCCACTGACTACTTTATTAAGAACATAAACGGCCTATATAAGTCCCACTGCTGGGCACAGGCCTCACCTCAACTATGAGGTGGAATTTTATTAATGCTTCCAATTATTATTTTAATTACACTCTTCAATAGAATTAGGACTGTAGACTGGTCTGAGACTTGAAATGTACAGTCTAAGGTGCTTTTCAGTATTACTTTCTTTCAACAATTTAAAAGCAAATAAACTAAGAACGATGTTTTATTCAGGCAGAAAACAAGTTATTTGTACTTGTAGCCTGCGGAACTAGAACGGCATTCCGCTTTTTATCAGACTAGATAATCCGTTAATTACCCAATGAATATTGAAATTGTTGACCGATTTCCGCACATTAACATTTACATGATTAACAATATGGCGGTAGCGACAGTCTGCCGAAAAATCATTTACCGTCGTGAATAAAAACGCCAGCGAAACAGATGACAAATAAGCGACTTTCCCTCCAAAATTAAAATTTAATAGAGCAGGGCTGTCGACTACTTTTTGTTTTTATCTCAAACGCTTCCTCTTTCGCTTTTTGAGAAAATTATCATCAAATATGCTAGTGAAACTGCTTTTTAACTTGTTTCTTGCTAAAGCTTCTTTTAATCGCTCTCTTTAATTTTTCAAAGAGGTGAATAATGGAGAAAAATCTTTTTAAGAGTGAAAATAATTATGTTACTCTTACACGGCACTCAAAGTTAAGAGAATAAAAAAGCCGATGCTGTCTTATTTAAATAATCTTAAAGTGGTGGTGATGCCTATTTGTTAAACTCTTGAATTTAGAGTGACGATTTAGAAAACTTATAGCAATCTTGAAACAGCAATACTACTCGTCTAAACTAAGCAAACACCGCGCTAACACTTACATAACCTATGAATGATTCTTCCGTCTTTCAACAAAACATGGTTTCGCTAACCTGCATTCATCAAACGCTAACGCACGTTATGTAAACTTGTTAGAGCACATTTTCTTTAACACAACATCTATTCACACCATAGTATTATTACTAACGATATTCTGACATTGTACCTATCGCAGTAAACAATTCAATTTAAATCAGTGTAAAAGCTTAAGTCGAAAGCTTTTTTACAAAAAGTTTCAAGCCAGCCCTGAGCCTCTCCCAAGAGTCCCAATCAAAAGTCCGCAACTGTACTTTAACATTACGAATGGAATAGAACCGCTTGGAGTGGAGATTTTAACTTGTTATTAATTAACTGTCACTCGGCGAGAAAACCGTCGACGTGGGAACCCCACAGCTGGTGAAAGCGCTGTTTTTGTGAAGCGATTAAGCGAAAATTGGCGGGTAATATTTTCCACGAAAACAGATGCTGGAATTTCGGGTCCAATTTTCTTAGGCTCGAATGTTTCTCAGCATTTACAGCGGTCGGCGGTTAAATGTCTTTTTGCTAATTGCTTATTTGCTTTGACGACCTGCTGCTATTACCTACTATCATTCATTCCCGAGTCTTGACGTGTTGTTTGATTAATGACATTAACTTTTGGATCCGTAAATGCAAGCGACCCTTTTGGGGCTGTTCCTACAGTCTTCATTCTATAACCTTTTCAACCCAAGTCTAAATATCACATATCCCTTTAAAAAGAAACATTTGAGGGCTCCATTTCTTATTTTTCGCATTATAAGTTACTGATCACTGCTTATAACTTATTCTAGATAGTAAATCGTCTGGCATTAAAAAACGCACACAAATCGTTATTTATCTCTATTTACTGCGTGTTCTAAGCATCATATTATTGGATTGTAAAAATTTCATGAAATAAAAATAGTCGTTTTTATTAGCTTTTCAGGCGTCACGAAGTATTGCCAAACTTCGTGAAAAATGCACCAAGTAGCCCACTTGACCTCGCTACTGTTAGCCCAGCCCTAACCTTGTTGTGTTTCTTTTTAAAATTGAATTACCGCGGAACCAATAAGGAATCGTTCGAACGGCCCATTCATCACTGCGCTTACACGCGCTCTCGTAATAATTTATTCAAACTGTGTTATTACTTACTGAAACGGAATTTCTTGCAGCAAACACAACATATAGCGTAGCTATCGAGCTGTGTGTACACCACCGTATATTTTATTGACAGGTTTCCATGCCGTAATGAATTTTCAACGTGAAATATGAAAAGGCTTCTTTTGCATCGTCCAACAGGCTTTTTCAGCTTTTTACAGTGTTTTTTGTATGGCAAATACAAATACTGAAGTAGGTATTTTTTCTCTGTAGTTTGAAATGCGAATATCTGACATAAATAAATTAGAATGCCAGTTACGCTAAGGCAAAGCTCGATTTTCATGTCCAGCTTTCTTATTAATTTAACCGGCTATTGAAGGCGGTTCTCGAATTGACTGTTGTTTAAGATTGTTACGTGATATCTCCGCCAATTATCAACGTAATTAGTTTATTATTTTTATTTAATAAATTTTAATACTACTACTACTACCGTGGTAGGTAAGATTAATAATTAATATTCGGTGACTTTCGATTCTGAAGAACGGCTCTTCAGTGACTTCAGCAAATTCGAAAAACATTTTCAGATGAACCTAAAGCCTAGTTTAATAGACAAACATTTAAGTTATCTTAACAGAGAATAGGTAAAATACAGTTGGTGTCAATTAAAACTCGTATCATCATTAGATATCAAAGTGAGAAGCTGAAAGTATAGATACTTTCTTACTTTTACAGTAGGACAAAAAATTTGCTTTTATCCAACATAGCAAGGTTAAAGAAGTCTGGAGCCGACAAGTCTGATAGTAATCAAGTAAATGTTGATATTAGGTAAGTTTAACAAATAACATTAAAAAAAGAAAAAATATGTTAATAAACAACGCAACCACAAAGTTACACAAATGAAACATAGGTGTACGGCGAACAAAATATTTTTTTAAAAACGGCAGTGTGATGTCCAATATAAAATAAATACTCGTTTTAAAACTCTAGTTTCACATCGGGCTTTTGTAAAACAACTATTACAACTAGAGATGTTTTCCAAATTTCAGCTTATTAAAAATAGTGAAGTGAAAATACTTGCAAGATTTGATACAAAAGCTTTTCAATAGTATTTATTAAGCCTAGATCACAGCCTTGGTCTTGGTCTATCAGACGCTGATTTCAGTTAGCTAAGCCCACACACGATTGCGGCTGACACCTACCTAAATTACATTGAATGAATATTCAATATTCATGTGCACTTTCACACGTTCTGCTTGAGCTTACACAGTGGCATTACACCACATCACATTGTCACTTCATCATTCACAGCTCCAGTAACAATATCGCTATTGCAAAATAAACAAACAGTGAGTGACAGACAACCTTCATCTCTGGACAGAAGGTCTTGGGATCATTTACATACTAAGTAGGTACGTTTGAAGAGCTTGAGTGTTTATTTAATATTTTTTGTATTAACCAGTGTGGTTCAAGATTCCAAATGATGTTAACACATCCATACTCAAACCCTCCAGACCATATCTCAAACGGGGTAGTCAGAGGCACACTGGTTGTCTCCGTCATGATGAACGGAACATTCAGAGGCCTACATTTACACATAGAATAAAGATATGTATATTGAAATTGAAAACATGCACAGATTTTTGTACTTTTTGTATCTCGGGATCAGTGTCAATTTAGCCCCTTGTCTGAACTATGATTTAGTACGAGCAGTAGAGGCTAAATTATGTCTCCTACAAGACTTAAAAATGAAATTGTTTAAAACGTGTTATCGAAAAGCTATTAACTTTTAAATCATAAACATACGTAGTGTCAGATTACCGCTTACACTGAATACCTGTACAAGCAAATGTCCCGCAAGAAATTCAAAGACCGAATCCAAATCGTACGTCACTCGTATTAGAAGTTTTGTTTGTTGTGCCAGACTCGCGCCTCAAGTTTGTGATACAACTTATTTCTGCCATCTTCCGTGTTGTCGCGACATCATTGCTGGATTCCCAAGAGTTTGTGTTTGTTTAATACTGTACCGAGCTAACTTGGATGTGTTTGTGGGGAGACGAAATGTGTAGAATATGATTTAATTGTTTGATAACTTCTCTGTCTGATGGGCTCTACAGTCCAATTTAGGTACCTACGCTGTGGACCACATGGATAATGCTAGTAATTGCAAGATCTAGATGAATCCACCTCAAACCCCAAATATCAGGACCACCAAAAAAACCTTAATTATTTATAAAGATCATAATGAACCCAAGGTGCCCCAAGGCAGAAAACGACCTCGGCAGACCAAAAAGGCGATGGCGGGACGAGTTAGATATTTGGATGGCTGGTTCAGCATGGCTCTAGACCGCAGTCAGTGGAAGAGGGGCAGGGAGGCCTTTGCCCAACAGTGGGATAGCGCAGGCTAATTATAATGTATAATTATATTGAACTCAAATAACAACAATATGCTAAATTAATATCATAAGTGTACTACTTAAATTCATCAAAAATGAAATCGTAAGAGGTACTTATTTCTTCTACTATTTGTTCAGCGCAATTTTCCCACAGGAAATATAAAAGGTCAAAAAATCAGAATGTTTCTAAACAGTGGATTTAAAAACGAATATTTCTTCGTCTTTGAAGTAGCTAAGTATCTAAAAGGAGATTTAGTATAAATGTAATTTGGCTAAAAGTTTTAGAGATTTGCCGAATCAGTTAGCAAAGAGATTTAAAATTCGGTAATCCTTCAAAGGCTTACTGCGGTAAATTGACTACTTTCAACAATAATGCAACGAATTTAACTAACAAGATAAGATCCCACGGATCTAAGCCTTGAATATAATTTTATTCACTTCAATACATTATGCGTTGCGTCGCTTAGGTATCGTCTCGTGTAAACATACATCGGGTCAGGCACGGTTAAAAGTTACAATGAGGGCCTTTACGAAGTCCAACACAGTGAGACGGAGGACCTGGAAGGCCTAGCACGAACCGCTAACGCTAGATTTTTTTCTTAAGACATAAATCTAAATCTAAATCAGCCCGTTCCGTCCCACTGCAGGAAAAAGAAAAAAAAGTATCGTTTACTTTTCGATTACCAAAACGTTATCGGTTCATGCTACGCCTACTGATACAAGTCACAGAGTTGCGATGGATGCCGGTCGCCTACGACTGGCCATTCTAGAGATCTAAGTGGGCGGCCTATGTTCACCAGTGGACGTTATTGCGGACGTATAGGGATCAAAGGACTTTGAAAATAGCGATAGTAAATAATTATAATTCAGCAAACGTACATGAATGAAAGTAATTTGGACAAGCACAGAAACGCAAGGGTGAAGAATTACATGAAAAATTAAATAGTTATAAAACGGTTTGCCACAGACGTCATGCGTCTGATAGTGATCTAATATGATAGGGGTAAGTGTTTTTGTCTACGAAGTTCTTGAAAATCAAATTTTCTTTGAAATATTAGTTATCTAACAAAGCAATTACGGTGATCGAGATAAATATTGTTTCGTTGTAGATGAAACATGAGTTTCCCTCAGATAATCAAGTTACTTTCAATAACAAGGTATAATTGAGGACAAATGATGTTATGATGGAAAATATTTTGCGTTATTCTGAAGATAATGAGGGCGAAATGGGGGAAAATTTGTTAGACAGGATGAATAGACATGATTATTGGTTGCTATCAAACCTGTTCAAGGGTAGGCAGTGATATAACGTTTTATAAGATATTTTTTCAGACGGGTTTAATCCAAATTTTATTGAAAATTTCAGTAATTACTTACTAAAGATTGTCTTACATTAAGGTTGCTCACTAACCTTACACCCCTCTAACAATTCGCACTGAGCCCGCGTGTTGGAGTATGGCTTGTTCCACCTCATAGTTGAGGTGAGGCCTGTGCCCAGCAGTGGGACGTATATGGGCCGTTTATGTATGTTAGAGATTGTAAGCCCAGAAATAACATTCGGTCTTGGGCTCAGGCGGGACTGTTTGTTCTGGGTTTCCAATCTTTAATGAGAAGATAGTGCATTATCCTTAATGCTGAAATAAAAATAACTTCATTTCAGTCTTGTTTGGATGATGATAAGACAAGATAAAATGACGTTGTGTTTTATTATTTTTACAAATACTTTTATGACTTTGCCAGTAAAGACAGAAAGTTAGTGTGAAATTTTAGTGGTTTATGATTATAAACGCCTGAAGCGGGAGCTTGAATTATATTATAATAGTCCAAAGCTTCAAGCGAAGTTTTGCATGAACAAATTTCTATCACGTTTTCTTCGTAAAGTTCCAAGTTTAAAGCGAACATAACAATGGCTTTAATTAGCAATCAAACAAAATGAAAATTTACACAAAACCCTCGCAACATTTGGCCTAGAGGCAATTTATCACGCTTTATTAAGTTATTTAAGAAATAGGCTAGGGCGCTTTAAAATGTCAGAAATTAGTAACCTGCTGTTGTTTTTCTTGATCCTTAGTACGCTTGTTGAATTAATATGTACTCTAAAACGTTGGATTAGCATTGAAAAGAGTTTTAATAGCAGTGTTTGCAGGAGCTAGTTAGCGGTTTTTGCAGGCATTAGTAACATCATAATCGACAGATGTAATGGGGGTATGTGGGTGGGCGCACGTAAGTTGTGACTGTGTTTGTCTAATTAGTACTTCCCGGCACCACCTGCTCTACAGTAGTGTTGCTGATTGGTGGACGAATGTCGATAGTTTATCGATTGAAGTCAAAAAGCAGTATTAAATATAGCAGGATCAATGGTATAATTATGTGATAATAATATGATGATTTTCTAATATTTACGTGAACACTGTACATCGAAATAAAACAACTTTAAGGATTCTACTCACGGTCTTAGATTTTCTTCCATTTTTTAACCCGCGGTTTCGACTACTTTACAGCACGGATCATCGTTGGTTCACAATCTGTCTCCCGATTTTATAAACATTCTATTAATGGACTGTGACATCCGTTTAATGCATTGTTTTTCTATAGCTTATAATTTCTGATCTGTTTTTTTTAAACTGACGGTTATCATCAACTCTACAATTTTGGATGACTGCCTTTTTTTTTTTTTTTCGTGGGGAAATCCTCATGGATACCTCGCTGCCCGGGGGGACGACGAGGTTATGTCGGACTCCTACCGACTAAAACCCCACGGCACTCGACCGTGGCACTTTGGCGGCGAAGCTGGATCCTACCGTAAGTAATGCCGCACTGCTCCGCCGCCAGTGCTAGCCCCTAATGAGGCCCCCTCCAACCGACCCCCCAACGAAGGGGGGAGGCCACGAAAGCGCCTGGAGTACGCAGGCACTTTCGCCGTCTCGGTGGACGCCGTGCAATGCAAGCCAGAGCACCCCCGCACTCCGGCCCGCTGGCACCCACTGTTCGCAGACCCTACTGGGCCCGCAACCACGAGCCACCCAAAGGGCGGCTCCGCTGCCGTAACCGGCGGTACGGCCCCGCCGGGCCGCGATGCACAGGGGGGATCAGCCTCGGATAACTGGCCCCCACCAACCGGTTGTGCGCCGCGGCCCCAACCACGCGCCTCAAGGCGCCTGCAGGCCCCACTGGCCCCGCAGCCCCACGTCGGCCTTGCGGGCCGCAGCGGGTGGGTTCCCAGTCCACCACACTGCCACGCCTGGGTTCTCTTCGCTTCCCGGTGGTTCCCCTATCACCGGTACTAGGCCCCCTCGCCACGCCGAGGCGAGAACCCATGAGGGGGTTGGATGACTGCCTGCCCGTTACTTAAATCGAGCCGAAGCTGACTCGGTAAGAAGGTTCAGGAAGTCTTCGTGGTTATTTTTTTGAACCCAAAAAACGACTTATTCACGATTTTGTGGTTTGCCACTGCATTGCCACTGAATTAGCAGTTTATTATTTAATCCTCATAAAATCTTTATGAATAATTTCCGTTAGTTTTTAGTGTCGACATTTTCTGCTTAGAGATATGGTTGGTAGATAATGCCTTATCACCGTTCATCTCGCCGTTAGTATCAAAAAATAAAAAAATATAGTGGAAAAACATTATTATCGACTAAAACTATCGATACTGCGGCAACTCTAGAGATAGACACGGCTTTTACTGGCCCCTTATACGGTACGTGCCCTTGATTCGTCCGATGCTTCCAGTTTTTCTTAGTAATTATACGCATTCATCTGTTCGGCATTCTAGAATGCTAGAGTCACTTCATTGTTAACGACGTCAGTAACGATTGGATGCACTAAGTCTAGTGCTAATAATGTCATTTGCATTTTGTTTTTTAGTATTTGGCCTGACAAACAGCAATGTTAATGTTTTTATGATTATAATTCGAAACATAACTAGGCTAGAGTTGGTATTTAATACATATTGACGTTTTATAACTGTTAAGCACGCAGCCTTAAAGGGTCCCAGGACGCCATGGTTTGATTTCTGCGTCAACATAAATACTTCCTTGTTTAACCTTTTTAATAGACTGATAGAGAATGCCTCACGGCATTAAGGCTGCGATTAGCATAATTCACTGTTGTACCAAGTAAATAATAAATAAATGAATGAATATCTGTTGATGATACAGATTTCTGTGCTAGTTTAATTTTTGTTTTTCATCCAAGATGACATAAAAATGTCTGATTATTTATTATGAATCATTTCGACTGATATTTCGAGAAGCACGCTAACAAGTTGGTCGCAGCCGTTGCTAGAAGTTAGCCGGTAAGTCAGAGGCCCCAGGTCGGGTTGATGACATCAAACAGTAAGGATTGCCACTAACCTTACACTCCACCCACCAATCTGCAGCCCGTGTGTTGGAGTATGGCTCTCGCCACCTCTTAGTTGAGGTTAGGCCCGTGCTCCCAGTCCGGTGTGTGGACTGTTGTTTTTTTTATTTCATAATGAGGCTGCGCTAGCTACTTGACATACAGTGGTATGTCAAGTAATATATGTCTCAAACTCCTTTATTTTAGGACAAAGCAAAGCGACATAATAGGGATTATCATGATCACATTGACCAATATTGTTAATTGTCGCTAAAGAGACAATATGATCCATCAAGCTCTTTTAAATGGCGATGAAGATCGAAAGACATTAATGTTATACGTCTGAGCCAGACGGTATAATCAGATAGCGATCCGGTACGAATTTACGCAATTACACAGCATTTATAAGCTCAAAGAATTCCGAAACACTGTACTTTAAATCTTAACACAAATGCCAAGGCTACGTAATTGCTATTCGCATTTAAAGCACATAGCTTAAGTAATTTGGTTTTAAACTATCAGCATTTTTTTTGGCGTTCGTAATGCGCCATCTGACAAAAATGCTGCTGTATTATTGTCACATAGAAACCACAGTGTCAGCCGCCTGACGTCTAGTGCTAAATTGGGAAGATTCCCAAAAAACATTTTATCTCGTGTATTTAAATAATGAAAGAATAACTCACACAGCGCTATCTGACACCAAACTAAGAAAAGTGTGTTTTATGGGAACAAGACAACGGGCAACCATACCTAAATATAATTAAATACGAACATATTATACATTGGAGAAACCTTGACCACGAATGTTGGCACTTTGCTGGTATCGAACCCGCTAAAATGCTAGATCAATCGGTAGAGCAGTCACTCAATAAAATATGCAGGTTCAAATCAGCAGGAGGTTGTTTGTCCCCCTCATGGGTTCTCGCCTCGGCGTGGCGAGGGGGCCTAGTACCGGTGGTAGGGGCACCACCGGGAAGCGAAGAGAACCCAGGCGTGGCAGCGTGGTGGACTGGACACCCACCCGCTGCGGCCCGTAAGGGCGGCGTGGGGCTGCGGGGCCAGTGGGGCCTGCAGGCGCCTTGAGGCGCGTGGTTGGGGCCGCGGCGCACAACCGGTTGGTGGGGGCCAGTAACCCGAGGCTGATCCCCCCTGTGCGTCGCGGCCCGGCGGGGCCGTACCGAAGGTTACGGCAGCGGAGCCGCACTTTGGGTGGCTCGTGGTTGCGGGCCCAGTAGGGCCTGCGTACGGTGGCCAGCTAGCGCGTGGTACGGGGGTGCCGCCGCCTGCATTGCACGGGTTTCACCGCTGCCTGGTAGGGACGGCTTGACATCCTCGGCTGTCCCTTCTGGCCTCCCCTCACGAAGGGGGGGTCGCTTCCGGCCCGCCGTGCAGGCGGGCTCCGTCCGGGGGAACGGTCGCTTCCGGCCCGCCGTGCAGGCGGGCTCCGTCCGGGGGAACGCGTAACAGGCAGGCGCTATTCACCGTGTTCCCCCACTAACGGACGATTAGAGGGAGTAGTAGGGGTTTTAGTCGGTAGGGCCACTGGTATACCATCTGTCCAGTGGTGAGTCCGACATAACCCGTCCGTCCCCCGGTGGACGGGTATGCGTAAGGCATTTCTGTTTTTGAATGTATTTTCATCTTAACTTTAAGTATTAGCAATCTGAAAGTGTTCGATTTGAAACCTAGCGCTTTTAGACACGTTTACCGGGAGTATTAGGTAGGTACTATGTATCATGTAGGTTGGACTCGTTTTGACATTAAATCAGTTTGTATCCTCAGAGTTAGTATTAAAACATTTTTCCGGGAATTTTCCGACCCGTTCTCTGTGAAAATTGTAATTAGAGCTGGGAACGACCTGGCGACTAGAAAATCCACACTCACTCGTGTAATTAAGTGTCGAAAAGTCGCACTCCCAAAAATAAACTTGACCGGATCAGTGTTAACTTCGTTTCAGCTAGGGCTGCCTTCAGGCATGGGAATGTCACCATTCATTCAGTCGTCCTCCTTCCAAAAGACAAAACGAAAAAGAGCACGAGTATAGCAGGAAAAGATGGAAAAATAATATTTTTAGAAACTAAAAAGAAGTGAAGAAAAGGAGAGAAGAGATAAACTTATTTTATTTTTATTCCTATTCTAGAAGTAGGATTTTAAGGGGGTAAGTTAGGTGACAAACCATATTCTTAATTTATGAGGACAACATAATTTGCGACGTTATACGTATGTGCATACTGAATACAGTATGGTAATAACCATGTACTACTGTTAATGGCACATCTATATGCCAATTACAGTAGTACATATACGTAATTAAATCTTTCACTGCCGTTGGTCACTACGAGTATACCAATTAATTTCCTATTGTTTGGGAACCCCGTAGCATACAACGTGTTAAGAAGAAGCAAATCTAATTTTCTAAAACTATCCCAGGTGTTGTAGCTACCTTCCTGTCAAACGCGGTGGGATCGACATCGTTGTTGGCTGTCAAATGTTGTTTTGACTGAAATGTCACTGTCAAATAGCAGCAGACAGAACGACGTCTGTCGGGACAGCTAGTCCTACCAAAATTATAAATGTGAAAGTTTGTATTTGTGGATGTGCCGTGTTGCTCTTTCACGTAAAAACTGCTGGATGGATTTTAATGAAGCTGTACTTATGCATCTGAATAGAACATTAGGCTACAATTTATTAAGATATTGTTTTAACCTAAGTTTACGCGGACGAAGTCGCGGTCGGCTGCTAGTTAATAAATAATAGAAGAAAAGTTGCATACATTCTGTTGCTAGTAAGACATCGTAAACAGGAAAACTGTCGAGTATGTGAAATGTATTGTTATCGTAAACGGTTAGGGTTTTGATCTAGATTAGTTATAGATACGTTACATTGTAGCGAAGAGTTCAAGGTGGCCTTAGTCATGATGACGTTTTCAATATCTGGGGCATATTTACACCAAGGTCATATGAAACCAAACTAACGAGAGCTTGCAATATTATATCGCAAGCTCTGCTTCTATCTTCATCATCATCATGTTAGCTCTGCTGAGTTTGGATTCATTAAATTTAAAAATAAATTTATATGATAAAACACAGACACAGGACAAACTTAAACATTGATCACATTAATATTTGTGCTGAGCTAGGATCGAACCTGCGACTGTTGGGGCTACAGGCAGGACCTATTCCCATTACGCCAACGGAACAATCCAAAGAAATACAGAAAGAACAGATAGGCTTCATTGTAAAATGATACCTATAATATTTGATTAAGTACGGCAACCAAAGTAAAACTTAGGCGTATCGCTAGGAAGCGATTTCTTCTTATTTACGAAGAAGGATTAGATAGATAAACACTATAATGCACACAAAATAACTCATTTGTAAGGAATATATGTTCACATGAATGTACAATTTAGGTGGTCTTATTGAAGATTATTTCAACGAATTCTAAAGTACCTGTATTTGTTTTGAAAAATTTTATATGAAATTGTTTGTATGCTTTTTCTTGTATGTTTTATGTGTCGAATAAATTTATCTTTTTTCTTTCTTTCTTTCTTTACATTTGTATTTAACACGAAGAATAAAAAAATCCTTGTGTTCACCCAGCCCTTGTTTGGGCAAAGGTCGAACCGGTCGTGATTCGCGCTCGACCACTGGGCGAGTGGGGAGAGCCAATTAATTACTCTAATTAGTTAGGTCAGTATCGCTCGAGCGTTTTGTGCCTACACGATCGCTGTGCGATCTCTGTTGCGGTAAACGCTCAAGCGATCTTTATTTATCGTCCGATAGTCCATCTTGAAAACAATTAGCTGAAAGTCTTTGTTAATTTACTTCTTTTGGTTTATTTATAGCGCAAACTACTTACTTAATAGCGATTTGTTGGAAATAGTTGAATGAATTCTGACCTAAGTTGATCTTTCTCAGATTAATCCTAGTTGAAGACTTAACTTAAATGACAGGTTAAGAGCGGCGTCTTAGCTAAACATAATGTCTCAATTACCGAAACAGAACATACCAGATTTGTTGAGCCCTGTTCATCCTTTCTTTCTATTGGCATTACCATCTCAATATTAGTAACAACTACTTACTTTCGACCCACATGGTTACCCCTTCTTTCACAGTCTAATCTTGGTAGATAAGGAAACCTCCACTTAGTGATCTATTCCTTTCTAATACCAATGGTATTTGTTTGTAATCGTAATTAACTTTTATTCCGGACGAATACCAAAACTACATTGAAATATTTAAAATTTGGTATTCGTTCGGAACAGAAAATTGTTTACGATAGCAAACTAATACCATTGGTATTAGTTTTTTTATGTATGTCGCATGGTATTAGTTTTTTTATGTATGCCAAAAACTAATACCATTGGTATTAGTTTTTGGTATTAGAAAGGAATAGATCCACTTAGTCCCTTCGTAGGCCTAAATCTTCGAAACTAATGGTGTAAACTTATGACGCGAGTATTTGACAGCAAACTGACTGCGGCGTACGATACCTGAATTTGAATTGCGTCAGTCGCTTGGAGACCAAAGTCGTCACACATTGAAGATTTGCTTAAACTTGTGTACGAAGGACCTTACACCCAGAAGAAAAAACTAAAATAAGTTCTCATGTCAATCAGCAATCATTCAAAGCCGACATTCCTAAGCAAACAACTGCACATCAATACATAAATTGACTGAGCATTTGTTAAAAGCAAAATTGCTGATACGGTCACAATTACAGGACCGGGCCGTCATTGAAAGCATTGATCGTGAATAATTGACGCGCGGCGCCACCGGCGATATTCAATAACAGGAAAACCTCCTCTATTTACCGTGCTGCGGCTTTGTAAACAAAATGATATTCCAACAGAACTATGAATTTAAACAGCGGAAATTACAAAAAACGGATTGGTTCAATTAATATATTTTAAGAGCTCAGGGAAAACGTGGAAAGCTTTTAAGTGGTTCAATTGAGGCTGACAGTGAAACAGTTTTACCTACTTTGTTTTGATTATCTTAACGGTGGCTTCCAATTTTAATTGTAGGTATAATGAAGATCGCATGGTGCCCTTGTCTAATTTAGTTAATTCAATTGATATTATTTAAATACTGACAGTACAATATTTAAAAGTCCAGACATACTTAGTGCATTTCATCAACAAACCAGACCAAGTTAAAATATATTGAATACGAGCATAATATTGAAGATGTATTGTATTTTTATCACACCTGCGACTGTACTTTTCAGCTAAGCCTTATGGTCGACTGGTAGAGATTGTCTCAATGCCGTTTTGTGTCACACTAACCAATGACTAAATGAATGAACAGATACAATGACAGTGCCAACAAAAGTCCAATAAATTGCTCAACATTATCTCAGATTTAGTTGCGATATTTATCACCCACCCTTGTTCCGTATACGGCACAAATCGTCCTCTCTGCAACACAATTAATTGCTTCTGTAGTGCCGCCATTCAACAATATTGGCCCATGTTATATCCCCTATTAGCTTCCCGCGTTCGGTTCCAGACACGGTAACGAGTTCTCAGTGGGAAGGGCAAACATACAATTTATGGGTCTTTATATCTATCGATAGAATGTTTTAGATGCAAATAGAAATGTCACAGTCACTGTAATTTACATTCACGTTATTATTTATTTATTTATTTAATCTTTGATGCACAAAAATAGTACAAAAGGCGGACTTAATGCTAAAAGCATTCTCTACCAGTCAACCATCGGGCGAGACAGAGATGCTGTTGGCGGTGCAAAATTCTAATTTTTAAAATAATTATTTCAATAAAAAAGCAAACTATATTATTATTATATATTACAAAACACAGACACATTATTTATTGACAGATTAAAAACTTTTCTTCTTGAAGTACTTAATTACTTACCACAAATAATTTTAGTATTGTTTTGCTACCGTTATTCATCATTTACTATGCGTGTACGTACGGTAATATGAAACACGCGTGGAATGTATTTGATAGCTCGTTTACTTCAGTAGGCAAAGAGAAAACACAATATGGTAACGTCTTAGTTAGACGTCGTATTATAGAGCACACGTCTTCGCCCTTTCAATGTTGGAAACCCCTCTCACGCTCAGAAATGAGCACTTCCCAGAAGACTACAGGTTTACTATTTACGCCTTTCGTGTCACTGTAAGCCAATACACTTAGGGCCATTTTTCTTCTGCAATTTTACGCTTTGTACTTCATGTACATTTATTTGGAACGGTACTTGGGAAACCGTTGATGAAATTCACACATCTTCATTCAAATTCAATTTCATTATTCAAGTAGACCTAATACAGTACTTTGTAATCTTCAAAAATCTTAATTTCAACCACTTAATAAAAATACACACAATAATGCGACATACATAAAATACACGTACATAAGTTGACTCCATCACCGGCGTCAGGAGGTTGTTTCTACTGTGAAGACCCGGCAAGAAACTCGGCAGTTACTCTTTTTAAACCGTCGAAAGTTTTACAGTACAAAGTGAATGCATGATTAAACCAAGAATTATACAGTTTTGACATAAAATTGAATAAAACTGAAAGTTAATAAGTAAACCTGGGAAAACTAAGTTAGTAAATTTGAGCAGATCAGTTCCCGAAAGTGGCACCTGTTCACAAGTTGACGTGTGAGCCAGCCATCATCCTACTCAACCATACCTACTTATTCAGCTGAAAGCGTTTTGACATTCCATCAATTCGAAACGTAAAAGCTAAATAAAGGTAGGTAGACACGCTCGTAAGGCTGAATGTAATGGCGGTAACACATCATGTAATCCTTATGGACTGACTACATAATTGTTCAGGCGTTTTGACACTCTGCCAGGAGCGCGATTTAAAAGCCTCCGCTGGTACAAGTACCTACGCTAAAGTGCGGAATGCAAAAGTTTGAAGGAAGCTTTATTACTTTATCTTCGTGGAATTCCCTTTCCGGGCCGTTTCTGTGAAACTTTCGTTACAAATGTGATTAACAGGATTGTTGAACTACTTTAACAATAATTAAATTGTATAACGTTAAGTAATTACCTTTGAGGTTTCTGTATGCAAAAATAAAATTCCCGTAAATAACTTAAACTATTACTTGTGTAATGAAACCATTGCTTCTGTTCTCGTAGCTATAGCCGTCTCTTTCCGTTTTATTGAGATAAATCTATTAATTCTATCCTAATAGAACCCTTGTTTGTTTAAAAAACCGATGTAAAAAGGAGGTTTGCTTCAGAAAATTTAAAAACGACATGACTATTATCAAAAATTTTTGGAAGCCAAATAATTCTTCAACCGGCTTCATTTAACGAGGAGAATTTTCCTCAGTTACCAATTCATAGACCGTTTGATTTGTAGACCGATTCGAGATTAGGGCACGAAAGTGGAGGAAACGCCGATTTCCGCCAATTGTAGAGGTCCCGACGAAAATGAAATCACTTGTTAGAATCGACGAAATAGAATCACTTTTCCGCCACTTTGGACGGACGGTCGCGGCGATCACCTCACGTCACTTCTCCGATATCCCGTTCAGGGTGTCTTTGATATGGCGTGTGGAAAATGTAAATGGGTAAGAGGATATGGGAGTAACGCATGTTTTGCGCTTCAATCTTGTTGTGAGGGACGTGTTTGAAGTTTCAACATCAATTCAACTGACGGGCTTTTTGTATTTGGTTGTTATGTATGTAAATGAATAAAGTAAAGGATATATCTTATTACCTCGGCAAATTTTATATTTTATTTTGTGCAATGAATAATAAATTCATAAATATAAATAAGTGAGTCAAAATAATCCTTACCATCAAAATGCTTAAACTGAGCTGAGCTTGTACAATGGGTCAGATTTGTTAACAAGATTTATCAACTCAAAACAACTTGGCCACACAGTATTCACGATTATTTTATCCCGTGAAAGATATTTCTCAGTTCTGTTTAAGTTTTTTATTTCAAACGACACTGACTGTGACCAGCCACAATACTGTAAACAGTAATAATATACACACAGCCAGCTGTTCCAGCCTCTCAACTTGTGTCAAATCTCCAATATTCGACGCGGAGAGACGTCAAGTGGCTTTCTATTCGATTTCTATTGATGCCGCGCGTATTGGAAAACGTAAGAAGACTGATATTGAAACCATTTTCAAGATTTCTTGGAAGGTATTCTCTGTGTCGTATCGGTAAGTGATAGCTTCGCAAACAATGTTTCCATTTATAAAAGTTTTGCTTTATTGTGGTTTGAAACGGTTTAAAATATGAGTTATTTTATTTCTTCTTTAATCTTTTTATCAGTGATTTCAGACTGGTAGGTTCCAAGTATCACAGCTTTGATCTCCCCGCAAGCTTGTCTTACTTTCATTTGTCTTTAAGCTGTATTTCGCTGAGTATGCTACTGAGCTTCAAGACCTTTAAGTATGTCTTTCCTTTTACAACCCCTCTTTCGCCACTGCCCCCTTCCGCCACCCTCTTCTCTCTTCTCTTCTATCTATTTAATGAACACAGCGCAGGAGTGGAATAACTGACGCAGATACAGGCACGCTTTGCGAATATGCTACTAAGAAGAATAAACTTTGGGCAGAGCAAATTTCGTCCCTCCATAAAGACCGTGGTCACGAGCGAACCCATAACATTTAAAAAGAAGACGTTAGAGCTGCATAGTTAAATACTTATCGATTATTAGTCCCGGTCACGTTCTGATAACACCAAAACACACAGTGCCTGGAGGGGGTTTTTTGAACCCAGAACACTTACTAGCTGTAGGTGAGGGTCTTACTAACATCTACCTACCTGTAACAGTTAACCTGTGTTCGACAGATAATAAACCACTTCCAAGTTCGTAGTTTGCTTCGCTACATAAGTTACTAAACCTACTTTCTTCCCTCTTATTTTCTCGTTATTCAGTGAAACGAGACAAGCTGTAAAGTTTATAATAGCCGAACTAAAATTATTTGCGTTAAAGTTAGTTGGGAATTGCGATAGCTTTTTGAGAATTGCGAAAGCTTTTTCGAATGAAATTGCAAATTTTCGTTCCGTGTCGTTGATTTTTTAATAATATTTTACCTTTTTTTTTCCTTTTTTGATAGGTGCCCATTTATGAAAAATAATTTTACCTTTTTTTTTCCTTTTTTGATAGGTGCCCATTTATGAAAAATAATATTTTAATCTTTGTAAACCACTTGCAACAAATTCAAATCAAAACGCAACTGACAGCGCTGCGTTGGCGGGAAATGGTATGCGAGCATGTTCGTTCAGTAACATGCAATTATTTAAAAGTGACAACCCTTCCCGCGATGTCGATTCAAACTCAGGCTGTAATATCAATACCCAAGCCTACGCTGAAATAAATGGTTATTCGTTCAACATTGTGTATCTACAGGTTACACAGGAAAAGCAACTTGCCAACTTGTTACCTTGAATAAAATCTACTTTGCCTTATCCATGATTGGTTTTAAAAACAATAAAAAACTTGCAACTTCCATAGGCTTTTTGTATAATTTTCTCCTGGAAAAGAAAATCAAAGAACAAAAAAAATCTCCACGTCAAACTTCTTTTCGTCACTTTGCGAAAATTTGGTTACAAAATCTCACTTATCAGTATGAATAATTATTATAGGCCCGACTGAGTAGTAATAGTCTACCTTTTGCTCTTGACAGGCCATTATACCCGACTTGGGTCGAGTGTGCATTAGAATCTTAAACACACACTCTAACTTAGGCAATCTGGAAACACACAGATCACAATTGTGTAATTGGACGAGTCTTGTTTTTACTGTGGTACTGTGGTACTACTAGTATTACTATTATTATTATATAAAAGTTAATGACAAGGTTACGAATATGTCAAAAACAGGGACGTCGGTGAGACGCTGAATGTTGCTGTAATAAGGTGAACTGAACATTCAGAAGCCGTGTGGGCTTCTCACGACTAGCAAATTTGATTGGTGTTTCATATTAAAAGTATGTTTTTTTATTCAACTACCATAACAAAACTTATAAGTAAAATTGTGCCCTGACTTTAGTAGTTGTTTTAGTTTTCAAAGTCGCTTTTTGAAATAACCTCATGTTACATCAAAGCACACCCTAAATAATTTCCCTAACCGCTAATCGTAACTCAGAGTCCATGAGGGGATTGAGGGGTGTTCATCCCTTAGAAGGGATTTCCCTCAACGGTAATTATAACAAACTGTTTCACCGCAATCCACACAAATGCAACGTTATATCGTTGACAACATAAAAGTATAGAAAATATTTGAAGGGACGTTTTGTGGATTGGACTCCAGGGTTGACTCCATAAAAAACAACTTATTCTTTTTGTTTTATAATTTTTGTCTGTATTCTGTCAAATGACAGTTCAATTAAAACAGCATTTGATAACAAACAAATATATCGATCCCGTCACGTTCGACCGGTACGAAAACCCAAAAAAATGAAGTAGCATGATAGTTTATTTTAGACAATTCTGCATTTTTTAGATAGTTATTCTCTCATTCGAGGCGGATACAAATCTAACTAATCAAAAACCACGAAAATCAGCCTTGTTTTTTTTATGCATGTAAACGCAAAACTAAAAACACACTGAAAAATACATTTCTGTAGAATTTTTAGCGTACTTTTGGCTACAATCATTATTCAGGATCTCAATCTTTAAAAAAGAAGTTTCTGGAATGAAACCTAGACTTATTTACTAGTTTAGATAGCAGAAAGCAAGTTAGTTGACTATGTCGAAAGACAAACGAAGCTTGTTGGCAAAGCTATGCGTCATTTCACTAAGCTTTTCATTCTACACGTCAATAACTGATTTGTGTATTTTTTGACGAAAGAGACAATACCGAGGCAATTGTAATAAACAGTTATGTGACACAACATTTTGTAAATGGCGTCAAACAACACGAGAATATAGGAAACATTGTGCCTCGTAGGCTTGTTGGCATTGACAAACCCGTAGGGTTAGCACTTGCCAAAAATGTGGAATAGTATTTTACAATGATTCGTGGATCGCCAAAATAAATCCTTAATCTACCATCAGTATTATACTTGTCTGTCACGGTTATAAAAACATATAAGCTCCTTATACTGAATACCTACGAGTATTATAGCTTTCCCCTTTTTCCACTGAATTACTACCTAGGTTAAAATTATCATTACACTAGTTCCCAACGCCTGATGTAATAACTAAATATTCTACTGGTTTTACCCTGCAGTACTGGCATAACAATTAATTTGTATAGTTATCAAAACTATTAGTCCTGGAAAATTTCACGAGTGCAAAACTTAACCAGAAATGTGATAGTTAATTAGGGATACATTTGGCACACAACAGCGTTTAGGAATGCCAAAAAGGTCGTCATATGACTTTAATGCAACGATTCTTGTAACAGAGGGGACAGAAAACGAAGAGGACTGTGTTGTATTTGTAGAGTATTATTACAAACACTCCTATTTACAATTAGTATAATATGAAAATAGAAAAAAAAAACTGAATCAATTAACCTTACGTTACTTAATGCCGGAATCATAGGTCGTACTTTCAGAGTTGCCAAAGGTCAATTATTTTTGATCATTATTAGAATCGGATTATCCCTTTTAGATAAATTCTGAGAATAGCGCACTCACAGCTCGTTAGAAAACTTTACATTACTGCTAATAAACCTCACGTTTCAGATTCCTAGGTTCCGATTATGACTGTTAACACACACAAAATAACAATAGTTATAGAAAACAAATCCCAAAGTCACATAACATCATTCCCAAATCCCAACAATCAAAACCAAATCATTGCAAATATGAATCCCAGCTAACCGTTATACCCTATCAATTAACCCCAAAGCACACAAGTGGCAACCCTAATTCAGGGCGATCGTCGAGCCTGGGGAGGAAGTGACGTCATTACTGCGCGATATGCCGCCAGGACCCGCGTCACATTCGCGCCCGATTCAATTTGTCCGACATTATGTGACGGTGTTATGTTTTTTGTTTATTATTTACGTCACATCACTTGTTTTTTATTGCGTAAAATGAGCTTGTGTGGGTTTTAGCTTAGGGTAGGCAGTTGCTAAAATGATATGGGTGGATATGACAGTATCTTTTACCACCAAACCATTGCCATCGTATTTAGCGAATTTTTAACTAGCAACAGGGGCGAAAAATATCTAGAATAATCTACTTTTCCTTGAAACTCTCATCGAAGTTCTTCTAGAGACTCCGTATTAGTGTTTTTTAACATTTGCTTATGAATGTGACCTTAGTACGTCTGGTACTACTAATCACCTAGGTACCGTAACGCCAATCACTATAATCTCAAGGTGCGTGTACAATAACCAAGCCGAGCAAGAATTCATATAGTGTGGACCGGCTATTTTTGCTAACACCGCTTGCGCTAAGCTATCCACAACAGCTATAATTGAGACGCTCTCTGGCTTTTAATTCCGCCTATATTGTTCTGCTCCTGTTCGGCTAGCAGGCGTAGACACTTTCTTACAAAATCATTCAGGCTTTAGTGGCTCATCACTTTGTTGTTTATCGAAAATCACATCTCTAAATGTTTATATCATTTGGACTGGATCATTTTTCATGTCAATCTAGATAACACAGATAGTATAAAAAAGACGGCTTCTTACGCAAGCTTTAAAACTTCAATATCCTCTACCTACTGCTGTTGACATCAGTGACAACCCTCAATAAACGCTGTCGAAGAAGAGCGGATGCGACGTCGCACTGCAAATACCCGGCTTGACTCCTTGAGTGATCGGCCATTTGTCACCTTCAACAGTTCAACCTTTCTTGTCGCTTCTCGCTTTTCTCGTACATTCAGTGCCACTGTCTTTTAACTGAATACAAAAAACAAAACAAGTCTTATTACATAACATACCCTCACGACCATATCCCTAATGGGTTAGTCAGAGGCGCACTGATTGTTGCCGTCATGGTGAACGGAACATTCAGGAGCCCACATTTCGCCGAGGAAATTCGAACCCAACGTGGCAAGGGGCGAGCCTACCGCCGTTATCCGGGTTGCTCGGGTTTTGACGTGATAACGTCTTTAAAATCGTTTTAGTCGGGTGACATGTTCAGAAACTTGTGTCACACCAAAACCTCACGAGCGCGATCGCAGGTATAACGAGAGAGAGACGGACTAATCTCCCGTCTCATCTCGAGCGCTGCCAGTCATTCCGTGAAATGCCGTTATCACGTAAACATCTCGATCGTAAACCTACTATACAAACAACCAATTTTTTTCATCACCGGAGAGTTAGCCGCAAAAATACAAGTCTTATTATTTAGAGCTTAAGTTATTAACCATCTATTTGATCACTTTGTAACTGTTTAGATACGCTCGCAGTACCTTCATCTCATTTAGAACTCATCTGTCAGCCGCGAGAATGTAGTGCGGATGTGACGTCACAGAGCTAAATGCATCGTGAATGATGGGCTACTTGTCACTTTCACACCCGGTGTCCTTAATATACGACACTTGGAAACGTAATTGGACAATTAGGTGCGCTAAATGTTGAACAAATAGATTGTCCGCCGTCACTCAGGGCATCCATTTTCGCAATTTGCTGTTCACATCAGATAATTGAATTGACTCGATAAGAACCATTGATACATAATTCAGCGAAGGTGAACGCAAGCGCCTTTTTATGCGTTTCTTTATGAATTAATACCCTCACAGAAAATACATTTAAGCCAGACTCGAATCGAGGGATATTAATTCAAATGATTAAGAGTAACGATATTACAATAAAAAAGACGTAGATAGGTTATGACAGTACTGACGCGAAGTCTGAAATTATCCACGGGTATGACGTAGTTAATTTGACCGTGTGATAACGTTTGAACAAGACAGTACGATTGTCTACTAGAGCGTAAACGAGACAGATACATGTTGAGAAGTGTCGTCTCAGACTGTCAACACAGTCAGCGCTTCGCTCAGGTGTACGAATTGTTCTGATTTCGGTTGCCATTTATTTAGCACAACTAACCTATCTGCCTATTGTAATCATAAAATCAATGCTTATGAGCCATGGGGCATTGACATTCACCAAAAAAGGTATGACAGTTTTGAATCAAACAAAACTGGGAGAGGTTTTGTTGAAAATAGTAGCAGTAATATATTCATTTGAAAGTGTTATTCCGATATGACGCATTAATTAATCATTTTAAGGGATGACATCAATTTCACAATCCACAGAGCGTATGAATAGTTTAAACAACTGAAGTGAATCAATGTGATTAATGTGATAGGGTTGCTGCTAAAATTTATATAATTTCAAAACTTAGAATGTAACTAAGTAGGATAAAAATAGTGTTTTTTGAAGTAAGCATCCTCTGCATTCGAGTAATTGGTTGCAGAGACAATAATGCACATCGCAACAGTTCTAAGAACAATGAAATATCAATTGACCTTGAAAATATTCAGTTTTCATGCTTCAAAATAAAAAACAAAAGAATTGAAAAATTAAAAAAAAGAAAAAAGAAATTTTACAAAGTTTCAGTTTGGAAATAAATCAATAAAAAATGTTTTTTCTTGTTAAAAAATGTTTCTTAAAATTAGTGAATGTGTCTGGAAACATTCCTTAGGGCACTGACTGTACTTACGGTAGGTATTATGATTTTCGATGTTTTAAACGTTGGTATTATGAACATTCGGAATTATGATGCATACCCGCTAATTGGCGGGCTGAAGTAATGGTAAGCGGAAAGCTCAAAACCCCACAATTCGCCGAGCAAATTTAAACCCAACGTTGTAGGTGGCAAAATTACAAAATAGAAGCGAATAAAGAAATAAAAGCAAGAATCTGATATAGCGAAACAAAAAGGCTCAAAATGTGTTTTACGTGCTGCTCGTTTCACATACTTAACTCCCCTCACATATTTTAACATTAAAATGTGCATACTTTATCCACCCTTCATAGCAGATAGACAAATAAACTTTCGTTAAACGAAAACGGAAACGGAATGTGTTCGTGTTTTATTTTATGAGAATATCAATGTTCTTTTCTCTTTTTATCACGTTTGTGATTTTACGTGAGTTTTCTTTTATTGTTTTTATTATTTATAGCGATAGAATAGATAACCTCTCTTTCAAGAACATTCACCTTGAAGGACAAGTCAAAAATGATTTTCATTAAATGAAATATTCTGAGACCACTAACCGACGTCCGACTTGGTGAGTCCTGGTTGAGGTAGTCAGCTACGAGTACCACCACCAGGCCAGAGGTCCACCATTTGGGTGCATCAACATCTATGTTTGTATTAATTTCGGTGTTACATGTGTAAATAATTTATGTATTTACGATAAAAGTATTTAAGCATGTTTTTCAGTTGTCTTATATATCATAGTCCAAGTTTCTCTCACTTTAAGGCTTTGTAGACAGCGCAATGAAGAAAAAAAAACTCGCCGTGAAGCAGCCACTCTATGGTTGCCTCTACTAAATTGAAAGATGATGATAAAGTTTTTATAGAAGACAATTAAAAAATAAGTCTCAAAATGATACACCAAACTTTTACCCAAAAAGTTTGCACTGCCTCAAAATGCTACATCGTACGTTTTGCAGTACTTAGGATACTTACAACCCCTAAGACTCCTTGTAACAAGCTCGTTCAACGTATTTACGTAATTAAAATTTCCTTCAACTAATTGCGTATTAAGTTAATTGGGTAAATGGTGGTGGCAATTTCCTGGATAAACGCGTGTTTAAGGTTTCCGTTTGCCGCGGAACTATGAATATGGGGTTGGGAAATTTCAAAGCTTCAAATACTAAGTTCGAGCAAACAGATTTAGAAACTTCATGAAAATTGCTTTTGCAAGAGCGTAATCAGATTTTTCCCTTATTATCACTTGCAAGAAGCGAAGCAGATAACGGTTTCTCGGATTAATTGTGGAAAAAGCTCGTAGAGGCGTTTATAAATGAGAGCAGACGATAAGTGCGGCTTACCTTATCTTAGTCTGATTGTCTTCCCGGAAGAGGAGAATAACTCTATGTTATCTGTCCAGCTTTTTTCAAACCTCATGACACAAACCGTAGGCCTTTAGGGCGGCTTGATAACATCTGAAAGCATGGTTTATCACAAACCTTACACCCCTCCTCCTTATGAGTTCATGACACAAAGTTCAAAACCCTTGAATTTCGGCAGAGCCACTCAACCAAAGGCGGCTCAAAATTTTGGAAACCTTTTCATGGCATTCCTTTACCTTTCAATAACATCTGCTCTCATAATGCGATGCACAAAACCAACAAATAACACAAGCAGTTGTGTTACCATTGGCAGCCATGCCATCTTCCCGCCTCATCCAACTTGTCACACAGCTTGTATTTATTTATCATTGCGTATGCTCGAGATAACATTCAAGCAGGCATAAAAGATTCGCTTAAATATTATGGCTCCATGCCAGCGTCAGCCGCCATCACAATGCGGGCTAGAGGGATGATCCGGGAGGATTACAAGTTTCCGAATAAAACCGGATTGCGAAATCATTCATGATCCAATTTTGGGTTGTTAAAATTTCTGTTGCTTTCTCTTTCTCCTCTTTTTTCCTCTTTCATTTAGGGTTAGGGTATTATACATATTTTACCAAATATATCTGTTCAAGATTAGCAGTAATGTGCTTTGCATGCTATTTAAGAGAGGATATGGGAAATAATCTTTCAATTAGAATTTGAGTAGCTTTTTAAATTTTTCTTTATCTTGGGCCATTTTTGTGAAAATACAAAACAGTTTGCTAACATTATGGCAAATACATTCAAGTTATCATTGGGCATAATAAATAGGTATTAAACTTACTCAAGACATTGGCAAACCAAGCTGCAAGACAACTTTTTCGGAACAATCGAAACACGATCTTATCGACCGCCTCACGTGAAAACAAGTTAGTCCTAATATAAATGCGTATAAATAAAGACAATCCCGCTGCGATTGTTATTTGTATTCATTAATCTTACCAATAAATCTCACGTTGCTATTCATAAGGGTACACACCAATATCTATGATCATCTTTTCCTAAAATAGAACGTTTAACCGCTTACGAACAAACGCTAGAAATAAGTAAAACCAATTATTGTCCACCACACAATGACTGCTCGCCGACAAACCGCCCACGAAAAGTTTGCACTGCCTCAAAATGCTACATCGTACGTTTTGCAGTACTTAGGATACTTACAACCCCTAAGACTCCTTGTAACAAGCTCGTTCAACGTATTTACGTAATTAAAATTTCCTTCAACTAATTGCGTATTAAGTTAATTGGGTAAATGGTGGTGGCAATTTCCTGGATAAACGCGTGTTTAAGGTTTCCGTTTGCCGCGGAACTATGAATATGGGGTTGGGAAATTTCAAAGCTTCAAATACTAAGTTCGAGCAAACAGATTTAGAAACTTCATGAAAATTGCTTTTGCAAGAGCGTAATCAGATTTTTCCCTTATTATCACTTGCAAGAAGCGAAGCAGATAACGGTTTCTCGGATTAATTGTGGAAAAAGCTCGTAGAGGCGTTTATAAATGAGAGCAGACGATAAGTGCGGCTTACCTTATCTTAGTCTGATTGTCTTCCCGGAAGAGGAGAATAACTCTATGTTATCTGTCCAGCTTTTTTCAAACCTCATGACACAAACCGTAGGCCTTTAGGGCGGCTTGATAACATCTGAAAGCATGGTTTATCACAAACCTTACACCCCTCCTCCTTATGAGTTCATGACACAAAGTTCAAAACCCTTGAATTTCGGCAGAGCCACTCAACCAAAGGCGGCTCAAAATTTTGGAAACCTTTTCATGGCATTCCTTTACCTTTCAATAACATCTGCTCTCATAATGCGATGCACAAAACCAACAAATAACACAAGCAGTTGTGTTACCATTGGCAGCCATGCCATCTTCCCGCCTCATCCAACTTGTCACACAGCTTGTATTTATTTATCATTGCGTATGCTCGAGATAACATTCAAGCAGGCATAAAAGATTCGCTTAAATATTATGGCTCCATGCCAGCGTCAGCCGCCATCACAATGCGGGCTAGAGGGATGATCCGGGAGGATTACAAGTTTCCGAATAAAACCGGATTGCGAAATCATTCATGATCCAATTTTGGGTTGTTAAAATTTCTGTTGCTTTCTCTTTCTCCTCTTTTTTCCTCTTTCATTTAGGGTTAGGGTATTATACATATTTTACCAAATATATCTGTTCAAGATTAGCAGTAATGTGCTTTGCATGCTATTTAAGAGAGGATATGGGAAATAATCTTTCAATTAGAATTTGAGTAGCTTTTTAAATTTTTCTTTATCTTGGGCCATTTTTGTGAAAATACAAAACAGTTTGCTAACATTATGGCAAATACATTCAAGTTATCATTGGGCATAATAAATAGGTATTAAACTTACTCAAGACATTGGCAAACCAAGCTGCAAGACAACTTTTTCGGAACAATCGAAACACGATCTTATCGACCGCCTCACGTGAAAACAAGTTAGTCCTAATATAAATGCGTATAAATAAAGACAATCCCGCTGCGATTGTTATTTGTATTCATTAATCTTACCAATAAATCTCACGTTGCTATTCATAAGGGTACACACCAATATCTATGATCATCTTTTCCTAAAATAGAACGTTTAACCGCTTACGAACAAACGCTAGAAATAAGTAAAACCAATTATTGTCCACCACACAATGACTGCTCGCCGACAAACCGCCCACGATCGGAACGATGGACGGTTGCATTTTTAATATAATCGTTTGAACACCTGTCCCTCGAATGGCATTTGTTGGTAAAACTTGGCTAAACTGTTATTTATTATTCTAGTCGTGTTTATACCTAAAATGAAGTGTGTATTGAAAGGGGCTTCCAACGCTCATACAAGCTTGGGTTCTCTGAGCCGCACAAAAGAGAGAAAAATTGTCAAAAGACGAGCTCCGCCTACAGAGCAAAGATGAATGGCGGCGGATAATAAACCCTTATAAAAGACTGCGCGTGCGTCTTGTAATTTTGACACTTGATTTCTTTATTCAGAGCTCATACATCTTGTTCGTTGTCCTTTATTTGCTCGTAATCAACTTGAGTTATTTCGCATTGACGGGTTATAAGATTTTTAATACCGCCTTTGAAGCCTTTCATGTCGAAGAATTCGATTATGATGGAAGTGTAAATAATTAATAAATTAAAGCATAATGAGTTTATTTTCGCTCTCGGTAGTAAGGTGTTACAAACATCAATTTATTTGCAAAATAAGCAATTTGGTAAGCATTGTAAATCATACATACAACCTATCAAGTTAGACGTTATCTGACTCTTGGATTGATTAATTTGTTTGAGTTTTCCTTATCAGTATTTTATCCCTTAAACTCTTCAGAGGCAAAATTTCGTGTTTCTAGGTTTCCAACTTATGATATGCCAGTATGTCAGTTAGTTAGCCAATTTCTCCTTTTTTAATATTCCTCAACGTGAAGGTTAGGTTAGACTTAACTGCTGAACAATGAATATATCCCATAGTTTCCCAGTGCGTCCGGTTATAAGAGGACTGCATCGATTTATTTCTTTATTTTATTTTATTTTTTATCAGTGATAAACCAGTCCAGCCACCCTACCGACATCTTCCAAAGCACCGAGATGCCTGAAAAATGCTTACATCACTAAATCTCGGTCCGGGTGACCCAAGCCCACGGCGTTTCTTAACAACACTGATCGTTGCCGGTCCACCATCATAACTAAGCAACGGGCACCTCACTATTATTATATATTTTTACTCAAATAAAAATCAATTAAAAAAAGCATTCAACTCTCGAACGTATTGCTCCCGAACAAAGCAGCTTCTGGCATCAGGTATTCAATAACAAAATTGATTGCGTGGAGGCAACGCAGACGCAACGATATTGGAAGCGCCTCGAGACTGCTTTGTTTGCCTGGGCCACAGTATAATCTTACAGTAAGCTATCTACATACAAACGTGCCACTCTCGGTTTGAATGTGTGCATGCGCGTCGCGCGCCGTGTCGCGATATCACGCACACGCAATTTTACGCACACGCTAGCATAAAATAGGGAGGCATAGGGAGGAGGCAGTACGGACGGGCTGTGCCGCGTGTCTGTGTGCACGCTAGGCTAATAACTCGGCGGGCGGCCTTAGATAACCTACTGTATGGTTTATACTGTGCCTGGGCTGACCTCGACCGTAATTCGCGTCACCGACTAGACAACAATAATCGACAAGCTATTGAGAACGTAATATATTAAGATGGCCTATATCGAAAATTGTGTAATAAGATAAGGTTGTGGTGTGAAATATTATGTTTAGACCCAGACAGAGGGGAAAGTCGGTCATCCTAGCTGATCGAGTACTACTGTGAAACAGTCATTGTTAGGAAGACAACCAGTAATGTTTTTGAATGTTGGTCGGCCTATTCAAAATCTTGTAGCTTTGCTTTAGCAGTCATGAAAAAAAGTTCTAGGAAAAAAAAGCGCCAAGAATTGAACATTGTTGATTATTGCTGTATTATTTTTGGTATTTTTTTTTGATTTAATTTAAAACTACATACATTCAATTGATATTTTTGACGATCGTAATTAAATATCCATTATACATTTTGACATCGTATATAACTTGGAGTATATTTTTTTGCTTGAGATTTTATCTTATCTTAGGGTGACCGACTTTCTCCTTACAGTCTACTAGAATAACGAGCTACGCTCGATGCTGTTACACATTGACAAATGACATGTCCAAAGGCTGCGATTTCTTACCATCAGGCGGCCTCACGTTTGTTTGCCACTGTTGTTGAAGATAAAAACCCATCTGTTTTATGTATTTGCGATGTTCTGACATTAATAAATGTTTCTGTTCTTTTAATTAACTAAAACAATGGTAATTACTGACTTGCACTTTGACTGCTGCCGTTATGGTGGACTGTATCCATCCAAAAGCTCAAAGAAGACAGGTAATAGTTTCTCAAGCTATGTTTAAAAATATAAGGTAAAGGTTTTGTAATATCTGTCTGTCAGCAACAAACCTTCAGTCAGGGAGGCCTTGAGCGAAAAATAACCGTCTTGATTTTTAACGTTCCCTGATGCTTCATTTTGCACATAACTGAGCAGTGATTCTTGTAACGAATGACATTAATATGATTAAATCTCAGTTGTGACCTAGTTCCAATCACATTGATTGTTGAAAATACGAATTAGATTCCTACCTGAAAACGTTTTCAGCATTCGATTTGATTAACAACTCCGTCTCTTTAACACAGTTCTCAGTAAATTTCTATTATTAAGTTCCAAACGACAGATTTGCTTCCGGTTGGTCAGTTTCACAGAAATCTATCCTGCGCTCTGCCCTCTATAATCTAATAACTGACAGTTTGCGAGAGTTTCCCTGAACTATGTTCCTAACTTGAGCTATTATGTACCCAATGATATCTATGGCCTCTCACTCTTGATCTGGTTTCCTGGACAGCGTTCTGTTTGAGTTCTAATTATATTAGGTACCTAGAGTAACTCTCCTTTGTTTGTTTTAGTTTCACTTGGACTGATACCTTTGGCACAATGGTAGGAAAACCTGCTTATCAAGGTAGAAGTTGAAGACGTGATTCCCGCCCAAGACGAACATTAATGTTATCAATAAATAGACTTATTATAAAGAATCACAAACTTACGCTGAGTCAAAGTACACAATAATAATTGAAAAATAATGCCATCAGTTTATTCACGAGTCACGACTGGAACATTATTTCTTATTTTTCATAATTAAAAAGTACAACTGGTGAGTTTATTGCCAAGATGCTATTTCTAAAGTCAACAGAGCCAGTACTAACGCTCTCATTTTCTTTCAGGTTTCTTTTCTCATTTTCCCAAAACCAGGACTGAGTAAAAAAAATTAAATACTTATGTAACTACTTCATTTCCATGATAAAATTTGCAAGTAACTCTCCGGTTTGGGGGGAAAAAAGTGAAGCAACGCGTAACACCTATAAAACAGCTTGGGTTGAAGTAAACTCAGTGGAATGTTAACTTCTCAGCGGACCATTTCCAATGACAGCCAATCTTACTTACTCACCTTACTTAGAATCAGAATCAGAATCAGAAATATCTTTATTTAAATAGACCTGTTACAAGTGCTTTCAAATCGTCAAAAACTTAATCAAACAAACAAAAAAATACACTTAATAATAGACTTAAATACTATAATAGAAAAAATAAATAAATACACAGTATACAAACATAATGTGACTCAACCACTTCTTATTTCTTAAATACGAATAAGTACTTATTGATTACTACTTATTATACTTACCTACTTAAGAAATAGAATACGTAAGGATCCAATTTTTATTCGAACTTCGAATCAAATACCAGATATTCATGATAATGAAACGTCATTAAAAGCTCAAGATAAAAATTGGTTAAAAAGCAAACCGGCCAGTGTCCCGGCTCAAACTAGCCTTCTTGTTATTCCAGCTAACAATCCAGGGCTTGACTGTCGCTGTCTAATTAGTTAAAACTTTCCACAAACACGCTTTCCCGTTTAAATCATTTCCTGGAATTTAGACTTTTGTGACATATTGTCCTGGTATTTTGGCAAAACATATGAATTGTTAAAGATTCATATGTTTTGAGAGGAGATGGCGAAATTAAGCAAGAGAGAAGAAATACTTAAATTGACCACATTTAACGGAAATCTTCATTTACACAGGGATAATTCATTCTGATAAAATATTAAATAAGAAAATATCTTATTTTATGATGTAACTTGAACAGTTTTTGTATGCATTTCTTAAATAAACCACAATTAATAAAAAACGATTGGTGGCGCACTGGGCAGTGAACTCCCTCGGAAAAAAAACACGTTCCTTGTCTTTGGTCTGCCATAATCTATTGATAGAACGCGAAGTGCAGAAGCTCAAGTCTAAATAAAAAAATATTACAAAAATAAGAAAATGAAAATTCATAAACTTTGTTAATTCAAAAAATACGTTAGGGGCTACGACGGAATTTTAGAGAAATAACACCTGAACTAATGAAGATACCTTTTTAGGAAGTAGTTACATTAACCCTAATGACTCCTTTTTTCAACTGTTTAAACGGGGATGTCATCGAGAATGAAAGGAATTTGTCATTACAACTGTGTAATACATAATGCTGAAAGATGACTAGACTGGCAAGGGCTATTTCAATCAGTTAAAGCATCAAGGTTATTAAGGGCTACAATTCCCTGCCTAGATCTCCAAGCTGCATACACTGAATCGTGGCGTGCGCCATCTCAACTGGCGTAATTGACGTGGAAGTGGCGTAAAAGTGAATCACATCAAAAACCACTGTAAAATGGGGCCAAGTTCTTTGAAGATGTCAAACTAGGGCGTGCACATTATAAAGTTACATTGAAATACAAATATCACTGAAGACTAAGTTCGACTGAACTGAACTTATTTTCAAATATAAACAATATTTTTTCCATCTCAACTCAACTCAAGAACGCTGTTACAAATAAAACGCATACTTAGTCCAGCTCTCGATTATTTAATGGCCGTTTGTATTGAATCTGGGAAACGCAAATCTCACATTACTACAGCTCGGCAGTCAAAAAGGCTCTATAAGGGCATCTTTAACAAAGGTTTTTGAGTAACAGAGTACCCGACGGTCAATATTGCACATTGGTCTATCGAGACAATAAGCTAATTTCGACATTACAAAGCGTTACCTGTGTGTAGTACACCACTGGGTATGACGTTTAAATGGCAAAACAACAATAAACTACTTAGTTCTGAATTCCCATTTTGCCTGATAATAGCCTTTTCTTGTCAGAAAAACTATAAGCAAAATTTGCTTTTCCTTTCCTTTCGTGCTTAGCCTGCAAACTTGGCCCGCTCACTGCGCCGTGCCCAGATCTCGTCGTCTCTGGCGCTCGGCGCGATCGATACCGCGCCCCTCCCGTAAGTATCGCCATGTAACTATGGGATCTCGACGACAGTGAGCTTACACAGCAGTAAGGCCCAGACTCCAACAGAGCTGAGCGGAGATGTGCGGCGTCGAGCTGTGTTCAACAACCAATGGAATTGCGTTATTCACGCATGAAGATGTGGAGATGTGATTCTATTGGATGTTGAAAACACAGCTCGTCGCCGCATATCTCCGCTCAGCTCTGGTGGAGTCTGGGCCTAAGACACACTATTTGCCTTACCTTACCACCAATCTCATTATTGTATGGGAGTATAATATTACCATTATTACTAACATATGTTCAAGACTGTATCCTAAACAGGTAGTCAGAGAAACACTTATTGTTGCTATCATGGTGAACGGAACATTAAGAAGGCTAAACTCTTTGTTCAGAGAATTCGAACTCAACAAGGTAAAGGCCAAGTCCAGCACTGTTATTCGCGTTGCTTGGGCCCTATTTCTGAAGTTGAAAATAAGGACACTCATTAAAAGAGAGAAATATCAAGACTTAGCAAAAATGAACCTACACAAAGAAAATGTTATACTATAATAGGAGACTTTATCTCTTATTCTTGTAAACTTGTTTGTTTTAACGTACAATACAGCAGCTTCGTTAACTGCCTCCATAACTATTACTTTTAATTGTAAAAAGCATCTTCTGAAGGTACATTCAAATTTCACATTCAAAATTGTAAAGCGCGCATAGTTCTGTAAATTACTTTTCAGTGCAGAACAAATGCTCAACTCTCGCATGTTCGTTTGCATTAAAATCTGTTGAATTTAAAACAACAATAAACACCAGAGAGCTACAATTACTACCCCTAAGTTCACCCCTGTTTTTATAGGGCCCTCCCACTCCGCCTCTGAAAGTCACTCAAACAATAACAAGTGGCGCCCTCTGGTCACGCTCCGCTTTTTATTACATTAACTCGACAAAGACGGTCGAGTTATCTCATAATTATTTACCTACAACTTGGAGTGTTCTTCTATTTTTAATTTCGTTTTTACACTCAGTTACCATGTTAGAGCAGCTTAAAGAATTGTTTGTGACTTTTGACGGTGAAGGAGGGATGAATCTTGTTGGATTTAAATCAGTTACTACAAATTCGAGGTTTCAAGAGTTGAGCGTTTGTGTACAGTCAAGAGCACATTAGGTAACCCCATTTCCGTTTTTTCTCTCGCTCGTGCCAAAGATCATTTCCTTTGCAATACTTAGATTATAGAACAAGGAGGACTGACCGAAAATGGGTAGAGTGATGTGCCGTCCACCGTACGTATTCGAGTACCTATATCATATAGACCAACGTTGCTAATATCTATTGCATTGTACTTTCATCTGATACTTTTTCCTTCCATGTGCGACGCAATCTTAAGAGTTATTTTGTTTTGCTGGAATACTTTTAAATTATTTTCCTACGTTTTCTGCTAAGTTACTGTTGAGTTACGGCACGGAATCGAAGTTATTAAAAACGTTTTAACTTACTTTTTCTCAGGTCGTATAAGTATTTATCGATCGATTATCGATTTTAATGAAACTACAATAATAAAGCTTTTGCATTTGAATAGGACATACATGAATAGGGCTACAATTTATAAAGACATAACACTTTTTTTCCCCTAAGTCCACGCGGACGAAGTCACGGGCGGCCGCTAGTTATTAAATAACTCACTTTAAAGGATGGATGTAGCAAGTATAAGAGCACAAATAACAAATTATCAGAAGCTATTACTGAGTATTAAGTTTCATGCCCGTTGAATTTAATTAGCCGAGCTAAATGTATTGCCAATTAAGCGGTAATCATGTACACGATATGTCGTTTTGATAAGTTTAAGTCGGTTCCCCGCTGGTCTGATGAGCTTTACTGCTTAAGACACGAGCAACTGTGGCATTTTTAAATGAGGAAAAAACTAGGTTCCTTGAAAAGTGTTCTTTTTTACCAGCTCCGATTTATTCTTGGCCAGGAGTTTTGGTGCTGGGACGCCTTTACTGCCCACAATAGTCTTTTAAAATCATCTTCAGTCTTACTCTCATTTCTAGGAAATGACGAATTTAAATATGGTTTACAAAACCAAAGAAATTAAACTCCCCTTTTTTCTTTAGAATGTGCTAATCCTGTTATTCGCGATCGTTACAAAAGAGCTTGTACAATACATACATACATATACGTAAGGTGAAAAATGTTCTGAGATTTGTTGATTAGATAGGTTCAGAATAAACAAAATTGTAGGAATTTCGTCATTATTTAATTAATCGGTTAATAATTTTAAGGGCGTGTTTATAGAGCATAAATACGCTGAAAAGAACGTTATAAGGCCTAGTGTCAACTTTGCATCCAAGTAAGTAAGTAGAGGTCGTCTAACCTGAAATGACGCGCCCCTCCACTGCATCTACTTATACAAGTTAGCATTAGCAGACGCGATGAAGGGTTTTGTTTCCCTGTCGCACACAAGACACTTTTTTATCGTGCAGGCAGGCACAGTGCATATTGATAAGTTCTGAAATATATGAGTGATCTTGAAGAAAATATGAACCTGGTCTCAAATTAATTAAAGTTCAGTTCTATTGCAAGGCTCAAACAAACCTTACTTGTATTGGGTGACAGTTCAATTTTGCGCGCTATTCATTCCCAATAGTTAAAAAAAATAGATCCTATGTCAAACCTGGTACCTAGTGGATTGGATTAAATGCCCGTGTAGCATCACAATTTATGTGAAGCCGATTCCACTGGCGGTCGGTGGCGCACACAGTCAATATAATCATTAAGTACTTCATTTCCACACTATTTGCGGGCGCTGACTCGTGAAAGCGATTTTATCGCGATTTCGTTGCTCATGTAAAATGTAGGAAGAAAGAAAAATATTTATTCAGGTAAAAAAATCGTAGGATACAATCAATACGGTAATACAACTGGAACGGGTTCCACTCAGCTTAAGCCAAGACCGACGCTATGGCAGGTTTCCTGGTGATATTATCCGAACAACACGCAAGTTCTTTCTCTTTTATTCACTTTGTATACACACACGTACGCTTACAAGAATATTATCACTTAGTCTCAGAAAAGTTTAAGAATGGTTTTGGATGAACCCTAAAAAACTTTCTTTTTTTTAACCTAACCTTGTCTAAATACGCATTCTTAAAACCTTTTTTTTGGGAATTGCAATCATAATTATTTTCATGGATAGCACGTGCAAGTCATGTCAGATGTGGCAAGATGGTTAAATCGTTTTTTAACATTCATTGCAGAACCACTTTTCGCCTTTGAACAACTAAAGGGTGCATAGTTCACTTTTCAAAGCAAGATGCTTTCTTATTAATTAATTCTGTATTAATCCTGTATTTTCCTCTTTTTTTGAAAGGCTCAGGAATAATTGGCACGCATTTTCGTTTTATCCGCCTGTCGAACATGGAAATACGAACCATTTTCCGGGGTTTGTTAAGAAATACTTACTTAGCCTAAGTAAATGATACAAAAACACTGAGAACATTACGTAGCTGTCATGAGGTAGGTTTAAGTATATTATAAATTGAACGATATGAATACGATGTTCATTAACATAAGATATTTATTACCCATCCCTACAATCCTTCACTTGAAACATCACATGCTTTTCTCCGGTTGATCTGTAGCTAATTTTATTTTAAGTAGCATCTTTATGCTTGTGTTCTATATTTAATGCTTGTTTATAAATATACCAGGCGTGAATATACAATATTTTATAGCATTATTTGATATCCACAGAAACGTGAGCGCAGCGTGTTCAAAAACTTTTATTGGAATAGTTTGGGCACGGCGTTCCCACTCTACCGCGTACGCTCGGATCTGCGTCCTCAATGAATATTACTCTTTTTACGACCACAGTTTCGTTTCACGGCGACTAAATTTGTCTTGAATACATTTTCGAGATGATAAACATTTTTTCTCGTGCTCTCTTGATGGTTTTGCTGCGCAAATTGTGAGATTCGCTTGTTTATTGCTTTGCATTCTAACGTCATAATGCGATCGTTACTTAAATTTTAATGTCGTCCTTAAATGGCGGTTTGTGACTGTTTCTGTTATTGGGAAGTTTTACAGTGTACGTCTGTCTTTTCTTTGCTTTTAAAGGTTTAGTAATTTATGTACATAGTTTCAGGATATGAGAAATTAGCTGAAGCTGCGATTTGGTTTATTTTTGTCAATAGAATTGTTAGGCAATATGTATTTGTTTCTTGTTTGAGTTGTGTTATGGATAAAATAAATGTTCTATTTCTTCGATATCGTTTCAGATGAATGTTTTTGTAAGAGCGCTCGTTTAGTTTAGTCACAGGTAAAACATCATCAGGCACAAAATCACCAGTAGCTCAAAAAACTTATTTACCTACCAAATTAAACCAATAAACAAAAGTTTCGTTAAGGTCATTCGAAATAATTTGTATGTGTGAGTGTCAAAGGTGTTCTAATTTTTTGTTCGTCTTGTGTTGGCGCTTGAGTTACATTTGGTTATCTTATTTTTTATCCCTAATGACGCCTGCCACGTGCGGGCAGGTATAAAGTGGGTTAGGTCTGACCTTTTTTTTGTGGATATACAAAAAAACTACAATCTGAGATAACTGCGCACGCGTTGTATCGACAGATGTTTATTCAAACATCAATTTATACTCTACCTTTAGCGTTTATCGGTAAATGATTGCAGTTATTCGTAAACTAAACTGATACGTTTAACTTTATGTCATTTTTATCAGTATGAGATAAACATGGCACACATTTATTGTGACTGAAATCGTTGGCATTGTTAATATGAAAAAAAAAAATTAAAGGCAAATACACAAGTTGTACCTGCATACTTTCGTGTAATGACACTGTGTTACTAATGTTTGCTACCGTGTCATTGCAAATAACTAGAATTATTCAGAGTAATTGCACCAGCCATCTGTCCCGGGGAGAATGTTTTTTTAAAGCACAAAATTTCATAAAAAATGTTGCGTATAATTTAATGGTGGAATTAATTCTAGGCTAACAGAGAATTGTGGAAATGTTCTCTGACTCAGTCACCCAATTTACATAATAATCAAAGCTATTATAAAATATTTTATTTAATCTCCTTTTGTTTTGTTGCAGGGTGTGAAAACCATCACCGGTCCATCAATGAAGGTAACATTCACCTGACCACAATAGACAATGCGGTCACAAGGATCAAAATCTTTACCTAAGAAAGAGGCCGTAAGTAAAACATCTAAGCCCAGGCCTATTGCAAAACAAAATAAGAAGAAAACTGCATTACCTAAAAAAGTTCGATGTATTGCCAACAAAACAATAGGAAAGGGACCCAAGAAAAAAGTTGGTAAAGATGATGTTCCCATCAAAAGCGATGGCGAAACCTCCACTGGAGATAAAACTGAATCTTCCGCTGAAACATCAAAAACTGGTTCTTCCAAAAGCGGTGCTGCTCAAAGTGAATCTTCTGCAAAAAAGACTAAAAAAGAATCCAAAGAGAAGAAGGATACTGAATTGAACGTTAAAAAGATTACACCTAAAAAAGCTGGTAAAGGGAAAAAGGTTACAGCTAAAGCGAATATAAAAAAATCTGTGACAAAAACTGATGATGTAAAGTACAAAATAAATTCAGATGTGGCTAAGAAGTCACCAAAATTTTCTAAAGCGAAAACTGTGGTTAAAAAAGGTGCGGCAGCAAATCAAAAGAAAAAACTTGCAGGTCTCGATAAACAAGATTTAGAACAACCAAAAGATGAAAATAATACTAATAGAGACAGTTCAGAAAACGAAAAAGACGAGAAGTTATGTGACAATAAAGGAGATAATCTGGAAAAGAATCAAGCCAAAATAGAAATAAAAAGCGACGATCAAGCTGACGTTAAGGAAGTGCCTATGTCTCCTAATGGAAACTCAAATAATACATCTACAAATTCAACAGATACTCCTAAAGTCGAGACAGAAAGGCCACCAAAATTTTTCACTTCCAGTAGAACTCCTAGAACTGTTGATATTGATGTCAAATGTTGTAAGACATCTAAAGGGAATTTAAGTGTTTCAGAAAGATTTTTGTCAATGAAATGTGAAACCAAAACCGACGACAATAATAAAGATAAAAATAATTCTAATACACTTGTCTCTCAAGGACCCGATATTGATGTTTATACGTTTTCTGAAAAGGTGGACTCGCCTAAAAGCATTTTATCGGATTTTCGCAGCCCAGTTTCGAAGAATGTGGGTAGAGTACGGCCAATAGCTAGGGTGAAGGGGACTATTATTGATAAGAAAACAGAGTCAGAGAAGAAAAAATATTCACCACATCGGCCTATAGAAGAGGTAGTCAAACAATTAAAAGCAAATAAAAGAACTGAAGAACTTAATGCTTCCGCTACACATATTCCTTTGAGTACTTCTGTTGTCGAGTCAGTAACTCAGAACGATGACAAAGATTCAGAAGATAAACCTAAGCCAATTGTCAGCAAATCATACAAAATGGTAGCTCGAAAATCTAGCGTAACCGGAAAACCATTTAGTCCGATAAAATTTTTAGATACTGAACCAACACCAAACAAAACAGATAAATCTCCTAAAACTTCGGCTGCGGTTGCTTCTAAAAAACCACCTGCCAAACATAAAAAACAACAAAAAAAACCTAGTATATCTGATGAGGAAATCGATACTTCAAAATTCTCGCTGAGCACAACTTTCCACTATTCTTCATCCGAAGAAAGTGTGAACGAGTCTAACGACGACAATGACGCCAAAGAATCCTCTGGTTCAGACTCTCCAAAAAGTAAAAAAATGAAAAACAAGAAGTATAAAAGAATTACTGATAGTGCAAAAAAACCGGCTACATCGAAAGAACTGAAAGAACTTTCAAAAGATTCTCTTGTTGATCTCAAAGACAATTCTCTTCTAATGGGCGAAAAGCCAAGCAAAAGAAGACTGAAACTTTTGTCGATGTGGGCTGGGCCTAAGAAGCACAGGATGGCATCTCTTAATGCTATGGCTAAAGTACACTGTTTATATGAAAACGAAAGTCGAACGCACATGGAGCTAGGTTTAATGAAAACAGTTGATAGGCAAAATTTACCGAGCACGTCCAAACCATTACCTACTAAAAAGAAAGATTCCAAATCTAAAGATGCAGATAGGCCCATGACTTCAACTTCAGAATCGGAGTATGAAAGTAAACCTGAGAAAAAAGATGAAAGCTCTGAAAGTTCGGACGACAATCCTCCTTCGAGGACCTTACGTGGGGTGCCAGGTATCAGAAGCGCAGGAAAATATTGGGATCCAAAATCATCTACGTCTTCCAGTGAAGATAGTGAACTCGAAACTAAGAAGAAACATGTTAGCCAAGAAAAGAAGAAAGCAAATACTAAAACATCTAACGCAAAATCTGATACTGAAAAACCTCCTGCTAAAATTAAAAAGACTAATGAGAAACCTGTTAAGAAGAAAAGAAATAGAAACGAAGTTGTAATGGATTTAAAAGATATGGTGGTTCAAAAACGTATGGCTAGTTTGAACGCTACGGCGATTCTTGCTGCTAGTTATGAAAAACGTTCCCCTAAATCTAGCAAAGATGACTATACTACATCGGATTCCTGTAGTGATGAATCTTTTTCTCAAAAGCCAAAAAACGGGGTAAATTCCGGCGTTAAGTCGGAAGCAAAAATCGAAGAGCCTAAAATAGAAATAGATGAAACCTCATTAGCAGATAGAAAGCAGAAAGTAGAAGTTATTGTGAATCAAGACACAGACGTCACAATTACTGGAGTTTATTCAACTCACCACGAGGGTTTTTGCACAGCCATGCAATATCGGATCTCCTCCACGAGCCACACGCAGACAACCGCCACAGCAAACTGCGAAAAGGTAAGATCCAATTAAAATTCCAATTTCCCAACACTTACACATTAACCTTAATTGAACGCCCGGATTTAATTTAACAAATTGAATCTTTTATGTGTTTGGCGAAACTTGTTGAGCTCAAAACAATAATATAAAGCCCTATCGGGTAAAAGTCAGCAAATTGGCGCATGTTATACTGGTAGTAATAAAGATGGGATACCCGCTGGCGCTTCGGGTCTCATTAATACCCGGTAATGAAGTAAGTTCTATGTAAACACGCCTCGAGACCTCATCCCCACATTATCCTTCATAGCTTTAGCTCGCAAAAGATCGTAGAGAAAAGTAAGCCTTTGGTATTAGGTGTAAATGGTGAGTTTGCAATGCGCGAGTGATATCAATTGGGGTGTAAACGATTTACGCGTGAAAGGAGGATCTATCGTGTTACCCGTGACGCAGATTATAGCATCTGACGCGTTAAACCTTGAAAAGGTTATGTTAAACTTTGGTAGTTCTAAGAACTCTATTTACCTTGAGTTACATATTGTGGAGATTAATTAACAATCTTAACCATTTTAACTTTATTTGATATGTTTAGTCAAACACACATCCAGCGTAATTAAGCAGCTGGCAAATTACTTTTGTTGTATTTTTTATAGGTGATACCAACTAAAAATGAATCAGACTTGAAAATTAGTTCTAGTTGGAATATAACAATACTAACACTAGAGTTCATTAAGATCATTTATTCAATACTGAAAATATCATCTGACTTTACGGGAAAATGAACTTACATAACTCTAAACTAATTTGCCTAGTTTTATACGAGAATAAAAAAATAGAAGCACTTACCGAAATTTAGTACTGCTAGATGTAATGTTTTCGTTTATAAAGAGGTGTTTATTAGTCAATAATGCCACGATGATTGCAGGAGGGTTGCTCGCGAGAGGATGGTGCCCGGTACACCCCGTTGTCGGCGCTGTCCTCGATGCAACCCCCGGCGGAGCACCCCCACACACATCCACATCCAGGTGAGTTTTACACTTAATAGAACTTAACAGACCCAGAAAGAGATGGCGGGATGAGCTCGACCATCATAAGATAAGATAAGATATACTTTATTGCGCAGAGAAAACTATTAAATCAGAAATAAACAGAGATTTAGGATGTACGATTTAGACGGCCTTATCGCTAGAAGCAATCTCTTCCAGACAACCTTAGGGTAGATCAGTGTGATCATCAGTGACTGGCCGAAAGTAGCTTTGAACCGCAAGGAGTAGAAAGTGGGAGGGGAGGCCTTTGGCCTGCAGTGGGACAGCAGAGGCTGAAAATAAAAATAAAAAGAACTTCCTTGCTATATACACTTCATTGGATTTTAGATTTATTGCTGATACAAATCTGTTATTGTTATCTAGGATGATGGTAGTGAAGTTACCAAAATGCAAGATAGACTTTTTATTACGTTTTCATCACCCTGATTTTAGGTTTTTCTCGTCTTTGTGCAGATTAGACCGAAAAAATATGGTAATGTTAATTTGAGGATTTACAATCTTACTTTAAAAATCGGCAGGTTTATGAAAGCAACTTACTTTATTACTCTTAACACAAAATGTTTCTTGAACCGTCAAACACCTTTTATTTAAATAAACCGCGAATTATCGAAATATACCTCTACATAATGCCGTAACACTCAATACGAATTTAATTGAAACAACCAATAGCAGAATGAATAAATCATACCTTCTTTCATTTCAATTTTATTAAGCGTATTCGAATATCCAAAGTCTCCAGCCTTTGATCAATGTATTTCATTCTATTGGATTGTTTTTTATTTTTTGTAAGAATATTAGAACCATTTTGAATACCCTTATTGCTTCTGTTTTTCAAGTGAAGTGAATTATGATTTTATTTGTTTCTCTTGACGGATGCAAGTGTTTTAAACGTTATTGGGAAAAAAAGCGAGGAGATGCTAAAAAAACGTTTTGCCATTCTCTTTGATGCCAGTGAAACAACTTTATATGCAATTATTTGATTTCGTGTGTATTTTGTATATTTTTCTAAGATAACATACGCTCACGACAAAAATCTACTACACGGACTATTAGTGTCACGGTTAATGGAACACCCAGAAGTCCACACATTGCGCTTTCCATGATCAGAAAATTTGCTACAAAGTTAAAAATTAACATCAAACATGATTTCTCCCCAGACAAACCTCTCATTTCGTGGATCTTTAAGACAAAAAAACTACCTGTGAATGTGAATGCCTGCAATTCAATTTAGTTTATCACTCATCCCACTACCCGCCCTGACGTTCATCATAGCTTAATTTGATGTTCGTTACTAACCTGATGTCACTAATGATGCACAGGCACCTCTTAAAAGAACATATTGCTTTTGAAATAGCATCATAAACGAACAACAGAGATAAAACAAACTACTCGAAGCATCAGCTCATCTAGCGACATCCGCGCCCCAAACTGAGTTGAATTACAGTCGTCCACATCACTCGCCTGGCGCCGCGCCAGCCGGTGCGAAGACTTGGCCGGAGAGCCGTATTACAACGACTATTAACATAATCACTTGAGCTGAGGAATTAGCAGATACAAGTGTATCTTAACCTGACCGTGTTATGTAAGTGGCTTCCCTTTTATAGACTGCAGGCTTATTTTTCACCAAAATAAACAACAGTAGACGCAATATACAACCGTGAGCAACTCCAGCCCTTTTATTTTGAGTTTTCTTGTGTTCTGTGGTCGTAAATATTGATTTCTAAAAACATTATCAATACTTTTAGACGAAGGTCCCACGTCATGGTAAAATGTAATTTAGTATCTCTAGCAGCATGTCAATTATAAGTTTATGAATTTTACCAAAACCAGAGCCAAAAGTTAAATGTACGCAACTACTGCTAAGAAATAGAAAGTTCCTATAGCGAAATTAGGTCAGAGTGTTTCTCTTATGAACAAAAAATCTTGAACGTAGGTAAACATTAGGACCATTGTTTAAGTATAAAAATAGAACGACAAAGAACAGATAAAATAAACTCATCAGATTTCCCTTCTGTAGACAGCTTATTTATAAATCGCTTCAGACCATAAGCTTCGTATCATAAATGCCAACAATGTAATAAAACAATTACACTGTTCCTAGGTTGCGTTTGCGTGGTGTCTCACAATAAATAATGTAATGTAAACATGAATATCATTAGCGTTCAGAAACCTTTGTAAGTCGTAACGGCTGTTATTAAGATAATCTCCACGTCTTACTAGCCTTCCCGTACTAATTATGCCGTGCTTGCCGCTGTAGGCGAGGTTTACTAGTATTTATGTACACTCTGCATTTCGTGACTAGAATGACATTAATGATATCAAAACGTTTTACCGATGTTTTGAAGTTAGATATCAAAATGTGTGATATTAGCTAGTAGCATAAGTTCGCGGCCGCGTCCAGTTTTTCCGTGTAATTCGGTTGTTATCGCACTTTGAAGTGAACTCAATCAACATTCAAGCTTATTTTTTGCTTAAAACCTGAAATAAAAGTTAAATTAATAACCAAGTTTACATGATTATATAAATTGAAACAAGCTTTTGAAAATGCTGGCAGCCCTGAACGGGAAATGGCAACTTGAAAGTTAAAACAACTTAAGAAACAGAAATAAAATTAAAGGGTTTTTCTTTCGAGATTGCATCTCGCAACTGCAAACTGCATACTTGACGATAGTAGGAAGGAAGTCAATACTCTATATTATCTATAAGTTCTACTTAAGTTCTCTTATTATTAAAAATGCGAAGGCAACTCTGTCTCTGTGTGTGCCTAAAGTTTTCACGCCAAATATTGTATGAAAAAACTAAAATGTTTAATCTTTCCAAACTATTTAAATACAACACATGCGTTTTGATAAACAATATTTAAAGTAGCAACATAAAATCCAACATACAACTACGCATAACACCAAATACACAGAATATCCGAAATAAACATAAACTTAAACTTACTGTGCCTAGAACTAATTATGGAACCAAGACAATACTGTTTGAGGGAGCACAGCTGTATAATGGCCTACCCAATGACGTCAAAAATTGTGATAATGTCTCATCTTTTAAAAAGAATCTTAAGTTGCACATGGCAGCGAGCACCGGCTTATGATTAAATATAAATATTAATTGTTTTTAACTGTATCTCATTTTAAGTGAAATGTAATATTTCTTATGAGAATAAATTTCTTTAAACCTAAACCTAAAACTTCTAAACCAATTTAAATAAAACTTGGTACACAGATAGAATGGACCTCGGGAAAGGGCAGTTTTTAACATAAAAGTACTGGCTTAAAGTGGTTGAAATAAGTTCGCTACTGAGGACAATAATAACCGGTGATAGAACAACCGACAGTACCTTATTACGGTATTGTCAACATTAACATATAGCAATACTAATTGATGTCCTGTTATAGACGTAGTATCAATACTATTGAGCAGCCGCTATTGATACTATCAGTTGTATTTGCTATCCACGACAAGATACCTATAGATACTATCTATGTTTATTCTGGTCTGTTGACTATCGCATGATATGAAACAGCGTTTTTAACTCAGGATTACTCGAACTAAGTTAGTATCTGTGTAAACTAAATCTTATCTAAATTAGCCATCGGAGCTCGCTGCTGAGCAGACCTCACTTCCCCTCTTCAACTAACTCACAGTTAGCCATGGGAATCCCACTGCTAGGCAAAGGTCTTCTTTACCCTCTTCCATGCATGCCTGAGTCTTTCCCGGCCAGCCTTCTGCAAAGACATCCAGTTAATCGCGCCTCCTGTGTTGTGATCTGCCGGCGCTGCTTCGGCGGGGCTCACTAAGTATGTTGTTTTCTTTTGCCAGAAACTGTCTGGCATTCTGTAAGAATGTGAAACCACAGCTAAACAATATGAAAAAATAAACTACCATCGAATATGCGTCCCACTAACGATTTTAGTGTCTACAGTTACAGCGTACAACTATTTAAACCAGAATAAGATTATTACGAAACACCACGTACCAGCCTAATTATGTTAACTAAGCAATTCATAAATGTCCCTCTACCCGCCGCATAGGAGCAATGTAATTTAGTGCCTATTTCATTACTTATGACAGCTAATTTGTAGGACGAGCGGTTAATCTCAATCCAGCCCCTTCTCAATGAAAGCGGATAATCTAAAGGGAAAATACGTTTTTGTGTTATATTTTAACGTGTTATTCAAAGAAAGTGTTTTTTTTTTAACTTCGGAACCATTGCACCCAGGTGAAATACTACTGATTAGCCAGCCATAAGAGGAGTCCATTGTTCAGCTTGGTATTGGTCCATCCAGGTAAGCAGGTAGGCAGCAAGCTACTTTGCATAAAAACTCGACTGTCGAGCTTGTACTTATCTGCAACGCATACTCTCTTATTTCTCTCGACCATATAATAAGGAAGAGTGGCTCTTTCTAACACAGGGGCCTTGGCACTTAAAAGAAAGAGCCCACCTCGTTATTTGTTATTAGTTCTTAGATTTTGAAAATAAATATTTTTTCATTTTCATTTTCATTTTCATAAGAATAGAAGATAATAGCCTTGAAAAACTGATCACCGAAAGGAAAAGACCAAGAGGCCAGTCACCAACACGATGGTCTGGTGATGGTCACGAAGGTTCTACGAGGTGGTGAAGGCTACTTCCGATCGGAATCAATGGAGGAAGTTGGTTTGGTTGATGAGTTGCAGTGAACACGATCCTCAGTAATGAGAGACCGACTAGAGAGAGAGGTAAGCAGGGGCGACGGGTATCGACCCATCATAAAAGTGATTCGGCGATTCACACTGCGGTCCGAATCACGACATGAACAGTACCCGAAAGGCTAACATATTTAAACCAAGAAGAAAAGGAAGGTCCCTGGAGACGTAGTTGGCTGTTGGGGACAAAAATATTAAATACGAACATGGCTGCGGCCCAGAAACGGAATTCCTGCTGAGTTTTTACGAAAAAAAGGACAAAAAAGAGGACTGAAGCAAGAGACACTCTCCTACTAGTTAGATGGATTATCTGATGAAGGTAAAACCTTTAGAGGTAGATTTAAGCCAACTGGCAGCCACTTTTAAAATGTACGGGGGATGTGCTGCAGTATTGGCTGCAGTAGACATGTTAACTGAATGTTGTGGCAAAGTTGGTATCCGCTTGTGTCACTGATTTGGCCCTCGTTGTAATTCGTGTTCCATCGTGGCACAGTTCCAACTCTCAGTAAATTGAACCTACGATGACATGATCTCAAACTAGCAATCAGATGATAGGGCCAAATAGCTTTTTAGCACTAAGAACAGTATTTTAAGTTAAAAAACTAGGAATGGTTATGGTTGGTGGTGGTGGAGAGCGTCGTGGCCTAGTGGTTTAACACTCTGGCTCGGAACCCGATGGTCCCGAGATCAAATCCGGCCGGAACACACCTACTTTGTGTTCATTGTAAAATTTGCGGCTAACTCTCCGGTGATGGAAAACACCGATATAAAACCCAAGCAACCCGGATAACGGCGGTATAATAGGCTCGCCCCTTGCCACGTTGGGTTCAAATTCCCTCGGCGAAATGTGGGCTCCTGAATGTTCCGTTCACCATGACGGCAACAATCAGTGCGCCTCTGACCAACCCATTAGGGATATGGTCGTGAGGGTATGTTATGTTATGTGGTGCTTATAAGAACATATTTTTCTGCCCACAATTGCGATAACTAGGTAGTTCAGCCGGCGTAATATTGTAACGGTCATTGCTTATGCTCAGATAATATCATTAGTTCGTTCACAGTCACAAACTAGACTTGGTTCTAAGAATTAACATTCACCTTCGCAGCTTCCACAAAATTGATATAACAAACTATCAATGGAGAGTAGTGAAATAGCATAATTCTCTCTAAATCTAGAATTAGCAACGTCTCTTGTTGCAAAATGTGGAAAGCCTCTTTTTGTCAGGGGCTCACCATCAAAGAGAGCAACTATGCCATGGTCTTATGGACCTGTTTGATTGTAAAAATCTAGGAAACCATTCGGGTTGCTTAATCCAACTAATTACCTGTTAATTACCTGTAACGTCTGTAACGTTATCGAGCTTGAAATACTGAACTAATTGTATATTTTAAAGAGATAATAAACGACTTACAAGCGGGCTACTTTAAAAATAGTCTTCAATGTAGATTAGAAAAGGTTCTGGATCGCTAAGGTTTCCCTTTGCCTGTAGTAGCCGCTTATCACCTTCACGTGCATCGACAAACATGCCAACGACAACAAATAAGATACAACACTAATACGAGAACAAGAAACGAGCAAAGACAGACGTTGTATAAAAAGTTATCCGCTTGTGTCTTGTATTTTGCCCAGAAAAAGGTAGAGTGATGATTTGCGGCACCATAGCGAAGACTGGCTTAGCCTAGCACAGGATAGAGACCTATGGAGGAAATTGGGAGAGACCTCTCCTCAGCAGTGGGACAAAGTAGGTTAATAAAAACCGCTTGTGTCTCCTGAATCGGCCCTCATTGTAATTCGTGGTCCGGTGGCACGCGTCCAACTGCCGTCCCGTAGATATTAAATAGCAGACACTTATCTAAGCAGCCGTCTACTAGATTCCAAATCAGCACAATCCGACTATTTGATATTCAATTTAATTTTACTCGAACCAATGTGCGAACCTTAATCGAATTTATGAATTACGAAGCGGAAGCGTGTGCGGTTCTACAGATATTATTATTCAACTAAAGCTATTAAGTTATTAATTTGCAAATTAATGTTTCTTGTTTAGAACCATTTAGTATTCGTGAACTAAATGATTTCAGAAATTGATTGTGCTCTTGTTTATTGTAATGATATTTAATGAAATATAGTTTAGGTGTTATTTTGTTGTAATTTGTTCACTAGTACGAGTATGCATTTCAATAAACATTTCTATTTTGTAGGATACAAATTGAGATTACATTGCTCTAGTACCAAACTGAGCTTTTCATAAACAACATAGCGTACAAAAAATGCAAATTAATACAGTCAATTTTTAGTTGCGTTGCGATCAAACAGTGTTCGTAAATAATGCACTAAATGAGTCGTCGAATAAACTGTATTATTTCATGATTAGTGAGTTATGTAGCGTGGTGAATGTCACTATGTTAGTAAACTACTTACCTTGTAAGCCGCAACGGTAAGCCTTCCGCTAAAGCATCCATTTGCGTGTTACAGTGCAAGCTACATTTTGCCTCCGGACATCCAGCCGAATGGCCGGATTAATTCCTTAGAGGTTTGCTAAATGCCTTGTCCCACGTACAATGACCACTGCCCATTTTACTTGTACACCTTACTCCAACGCAATAAAGACAATTTTCCAATTGTAAGGCTACTCTTGCTTTTTGGTCGATTGTACAAAACGACGCTATGGAGAGAAGGCTGCCGAAACAGAACGGTGAAACATAGTGTTGCGGCTTGATAGCAATCGATATTTAGGTATCGATACTACAAATAAAAATAATGTCATGCTGCAAAATAGCGTCCCAATACAATATTTGTTTAAATTTTCTACAATTTATACTATAAATACAGACGACAAAACAAACGCACAGTTATTCGAATCATTTATTAACTTGAGAAACATTGTGAATCGGCGTCAAATAAATGAGACTGCTTGAAACCAAATTATTATGCTAAAATTTCAAAGTTTAATTTAGGTATTTAAAACAAATTAACTTAAACGTTGAATGTAATTAAGAGCGGTTCGCGCATTTACATAATATGCACAATTTTATCTTAAGCAAACAAAGAAACCGAATTAAATTCATAAGCTGTCTGCGAAATTTAGTCAAAATAAAGAAGGCTTCGGGTTGAGGTTTAAATCACGAGGCGGGCAGGATTTATTTAATTGTCGTCTCTGAATAATTCCAATTGGATAGCGGAGCATTTAATTTTCATAGCTTCGCGGGATCCCATTTCGCAAAACCCGATTATGGCCTAAGCAGCATCAACCCATTTGTTATTTGCCTACGCTCTGGTAACATCTTCGCTTTTTATGAGATTCTTCAAGATTTCTTTTTTATCACTTAGCAATCAAAAGTATTTAACTGTCGTTTTCTAGTGACTAATAAATATAATTCACAGCCGTATCAATTAGCTGAATACCTACCTAACATTAAGATTCAGTTATACAGCACCATTTTTATAACCTACGAGAACGAAATTGATCAAAAATGTAAATACTTTGCTGAAATGACCGTTTAATAGGTACCTACACTACGACAATTCACAACGATAGGTTGGATGGTTAAAAATATTTTCAATAAAGTCGCCTGACAATCATAAAAACAAACTTACGTTAGTTCAAATTGGGTCATGTTCCGGAGCTAAAATGCCACAGAATACTTATGATGTCTAACGGGAAGTTTAACTTGCACACTTACAACACACGTCAAACTAATACTCATAAATTTATAAAATAAGATGAATGCCTCTTTTGCACAATACTAGATATCACAGGAAGTAGACAATAACATGACAGCATTTATCCCGTAATATAGGATTAGGGTGTTGAATGACCTATTGCTTGATGCTGAGCTGAAGTGGCCTCACAACTTTTCCTTGCAATCGCTATCATTTGGAGTAAGTGCATTTTTGAGTGGAGACCTCTTCTTTGGAAGCTTAAAGCGCGTTCTCGTAAAGCGCGGAAGAAGAAGATGCGTCAACCATCCAGCATTGACTGATTTTAGTGATTATTGAAAGAATTGAAATAAAAAAATTAAAGAGATGCTAGATTTAATGTGAAACTAAAATAATGGATAGGTTTACCTTTGAGGTGAAATGTTACAGAAAACCCGGTAGTTAGTATTTAATTAACTAATAGATAGGGTTTGACTTGTTATTTGTTTTGTCCAGTGCCGGAGTTGGGCGGACTCGCGCGCCGTGCTGCCGGCTGTTCCAGTGCTTTCTCTGCGCCGTCGCCTTCACACCATGAACCAGGTATGTACTCTTCTGTTACATGATTAGGAAGAAAAGTAGCTGTTAATATAATTTCAGATAAACAGAAAGACACACCATATAAAATTTCATACAGATTAAAGAGGAGATGTTATGTGAACGTGCTTTCGTTCATCGAGATCTTTTTATTTTGTGTCCTAATATTATATACAAAAGAGGTTTATATATTGACATGTTGTACCTATTATCTTTACCTTGATGAAATGTTCTGTTCACCATGACGTCAATTGTTAACATGTTCATGTACTTAGTTATATCACATTTGATAGTAACTCGCTCGAAAGTAGAATTCACTGATTCACTCACGCAATCATCTCTTTCAATTAAGTTTCTTACATGCAAGGTCTCCCAACGTCAACCTCAAAGTAGAGTTCCTATTTCCATTCGTCCAAACACTAAATATTGTAAAATTAATTAAAATAAGCTTTAAATATGCTTTTCAAACTTCGTAAACCTTACACCGGAGTAGACCAGGAGGTCGTAACGCTGCAAATCCTTCCAAATCGCCGACAGTCGGTTAACTTATTAACTCTCACCCAGTCTGTCTGAATAAATCACTCCTTCCAACTTAAATATTAAACTTGTCTTTTAACATTTAAAATCTTAACTTGACTAATTTGTTTTGTTGGCTTAACCTCCGGCATTAATGCGACTCCGAAGGATCCAATCAAAGGGGTTTAAACTTCCAAGAAATGGATCACGGAGCGCACAAACTTTATTCTGCTCAACCAGAAACACTAGAAAATGAAACTAAAATGTCTCTCTGTTCCAACTTGCTTTTTCCCTGTTACTGAAGTATTTTTGTTACGAACAAACGTAACAAATCAGATTCTTTGTAAACTTCCAGCAACAAAATGATATGGCTTCGCTAGCTTACGGTTTATTTGAGGAATGAGAGTTAGTAAAAAGAATTTAATAACACAGTAATTTTGTTGGGAAAATTTCTTCCACTTCAGGTGAATCCTTGGAAATGGAAAGTTAGTGGTAGTCGTGGCCCATTTTCAGGCTTTTTCTAAAATATGTACGTACGGTCAGCATCAAAATGATGAGTTATCTTTTAGAGTACTCAAATATAATCCAAAGTATTTTGGTTTCGGTCCCGAAGGGACCTCTACCGACAAACGACATACGATTGTGTCTTTGCAGGATTGTGATTGCTTTCTTCAAACCATAAAAAACTATTTTGATCACTATGTAAGCACACATCATTCGAATGCTGACTGTGGGTACATAATACCTAGTATCGAAAATTTATTTTTTTCCGATCCGGTGGTATTTATTTCGGTGACATTTATCCCAGCACAGTAAATACATTTTGTAAACATTTAATTTTAAATAGTTTGTATGATTAGATTTGGCGATTTCAAAGTACTTAACAGGTCCGTTTGAATGAGGTTATTTTTAATTTTGATATAGGGCTTAAGTACTTACAACGCGTACAAGCTTCTATGATTCACGCTAAAGTATATGTTTACGAACGCATATGAGATAGACATATTATTAACATGTCACGAGATAGCACGTTTTTCACGTACTTATGTGTGTACGAGCTTATGCGTGGTTAAGCATTATCACTTTCATCAAACTCTCATTAACCTTACGTGCTTTCTCCTAATATTGAGGACTAAGTAAGCTTCATTTTACATTTTGTTTTACGTTCCCTTGAGTTTTAAACGCACTATAAAAGGTGATGTGCCTAATAAGATCCCTAGGTAATATATTACAACGATCTCGTAAAATGAGAGTGAAAACCTACGTTGTTCATCTTCAGAGGGCAATGAAAGTCAGAATCTCATCCATTAATCCTATAACAATTATTTCACAACAATAAATTGGTAGTTTGATACACATTGCGAGTTTGATAACGAAAATTCGTTATCTATCAGTATTGCTAAACAGCAACAGTGGTTTTCAAAATGTGACCAAAATGACAAATAATATTTCACTAAAAATGATGTAATAATATTAGATAAAACATGCCATTATATTAAAACTTTGTAAAAAATGTGGCTACATGAGAGCAAACCTAACGTACGGGTACTTCGGTTATTATTTCTTCTAATTCAAGCAAACAGTTTATCGAAACCGGTTACTATTATAGGCAGATTCACAACCCCCAATAAAGAAATATTTCATAAACTAAATCACAATTTCCTAAGTTACAAAATTGTGACTAACAAACTTATAACGAGCATTAAACTTCCATGCAATTTCCGTAACAAAAGATGAGCCAGCAAAGGAAACTGAATCACAAAGTTCAAAGGCCTAATGCGGTGTTTTATATAGATTTTGTTTATCTCTTTGAGGATACAAGCAATATCCATCAAGAAAATAAAATAATAACAGCGGAGGCAACGAGGGAGCGGCATAAGGAAAATTTTCAGGATGTATTTAGGAAAACTTTGCCGAAAGTATATTTGAGAAGGTTGCTACTATTTGTGCCCCGCATCTTCGAGTAGTTGGCAATAGTAAATAACGAAATACTTTCTTACTTAACCAAATATCTTTCGCAAACAAATACAGTGACCGAATGGTTGGAGGAGTTTGATTCAATTTAGTGATGAAGCTTAGAGGGCCACTATAGAAACACTATGATTAACCCTGCAATATTGAGAATACTATCTAGACTAAAAGCTGTAAATATTAAGAAGTTTCCAAATGCTCTGCATACTGACAAAGTTCAATACTATCGATACTATAGAGTTTCAGTTCAGTTCAATTCAATTCTTTATTGCATACCAAGTGTTACATCGATACAGTCAAAGTTCAATACTATCGATGGAGTCGGGAAGCAAAACAATCGTGATTTAGTTCTATCAATACTGTAGAGGTTCAATGCTTTCGATACTATCGAGGTTCAATACTATCTTTGGATTACTTCTATCAAACAAAAAGGTTTTATTTGGAAAGCGTCATACGCGGCCAGCAACGCAAAAAAAAACTATCCAACCGTGCGAATGCTTGTTCCTAACGTTCTTATTACTCAGGCAAAATTGTCATAAATATATACTCGTGTAAAGTATTTACACATGTTTTTGTGGTGACTGACAAAAATACCAATTTTGACATTCAGATTCATAAAAATTAAAATGTATTCGTTTAGAACAAAATCCTCGCTTTTAATGATTATGCTTTCACAGTTTATTCAGCCATATACGAGTACTCTTGTGTATTACTTAGTGCATCTTTTCAAACTCACAATATATCATTATTGTAGAAGATGTTTATCGGAAGAATGCCCTTCCTAATCAACAGTTTCCACCTCAGTGGATAGGTGCGCTTTGTTACAGCTTTACTTGTTAATGAAAGTCGCAGACAATGTTTGTTATTTTTTGTATAAGAACGTCTTTATATGTATCTTTAAAGTGTGAACAACTGAGTTTCTCGCACGTAGGTACGTCGTAGCTTGAGATTAATACTGGCTGGCAAGAGCATAATAACAATGTTGAACATTATTCACCATGATTTTATTTCACTGATTAATTGATTTAATACAAATTAAATCGATTGCAATGAATTTGTAAAATTTTTAATAAGGTCATTTTTAAAGTTGTCCTTGTATATTTTTACTTTACTTTGAGAGAATAAATGTTGATTTATTTACTGTCGTAAGCTAAAATGCAGCAGACAGATACACACTTTGCCTTTAACTTAACTCTGGAATAGCTCTCCATTTTTCCATCCTACTAAAGACTTCATTATTGATAGTGTCTTACTATTTTGTCCTCTCTTGCTGTTTCTGTTAACATCACCTTCTTGCCAACACGACTAGTAAAATCAGCAAATATTTAATCAATTTGAGCAGCTCTTACATGTAAAATTCTCTTTTCAGCGCCTCCCGAACAGGCTATTTCCCTCCTAACCCCACCGGGTGATTCCACACTCACCCGAGCTCTGCTGAACTCCTATTTGCAATAAACACGTCCCATGTGGTCACAGTGGGAACAAGTTCCGTGGACTTGTTTGCTCGGAAACGTTAAAACTGGGACTTGCTCCGTAAACGCTGCGATCTCTTCGGTTACGAAACTCTGAATTAGCTATAAAATCTTTTGAAAGTCTCGAGCTAACGCTGGAAACCGTTCGGCGAATGCCTTATACTCGTACTGCGTGTTTTAGCAAGTATAAACTAACTAAACACACGAGATTACTCCATTTTCCTACGTAGCTGAAATTCCCATATAATTTGTTTTACGAGTAGTGAATGGCTATTGAGAACACGGCTACACTTCCACTTGTAAAGTAGACTTAAACTGTTATAATACCTGCACCCGACCCGTTTAGAATACTGGTTACCTCCTACTTCTCATCCGTACAATCTGCTATGGTACAGTACCGCTCAGTCTAGTACAGTTCTGTTATGAGTTGTTTCCTCTAAAAACAGAAATTGTGGAATTGAGTAACAAAAAGTTTGAACGGTTATGTTTCATACAACCAAACTTTTCCTCTTCATGTTGTCGACATTCCGGAAATCCACACCAACAGCATTGATAACTTATTTATTCCAAATACGAACAGCAAGTAGACCTGCACAAATGTTTACAGAACATTTGGGAAATTGATTCACTAAAAAACGAGTCAAAAGTAAAGATTGACGAGCAAAGATAGCTCCCATGATGCATAATAGGAGCAATCTTTATAAGCAATTATGAGGTAAAAATCTATAACTTTATTGAACGTTAGCAAAACAGGTCGCCGAAGGCATTCAAGTGAACCGAATATTTAACATTTTCGGCCCGCCGCCGCAAACATCAAATAGGTGGGGGTACTAGGTATTCGCAAACGATAAGGTCCCCGAGAATATTTGGCGCTTGTACAAAATATTTTGGCCGCAATTTCGTCATCACGACTAGAATACTCAACCTCAGCCAGATTCCAAGTAGGGATAGTAATAATAATGTCTTTGAACGGCCACTCTGATTGTTCATTAATTATTATTTCAGTATTATTAAGATGCAAATCTTGTACCATTGTGTAACTTGGGAAAATTAAGCTATCAAAACAGATGGATATTAATTTTGTACTAAAGATGTTGAACAAAAATATAGGCTTTCGAAAGGGAACTTTAGGACCGAGCTAAATTATCTAAACCTACAAAAGGCAGTCCAATTTAAGGGCTTCAACGGTAAGTAAACTGGTTACTATACCAGAGGTGGTCGGGTCGATTCCCGCACAACACTTTCGCGTTCATTCACACTGTCTAAAAAACGGCCGCTTGAAAAAACTGAGTTTTAGCCGCGCGGTCTTCTGGCAGGATGTTTAATGCTCAAAAAAGCTTTGTGATAGGATACATAATTTATTTTTGTTGTTGTAATTTGGTCAGAACTCTATAAGTTTCTTTGTAAAACATAAAAATAATTCCTATGGCCGCAAGTATGTTAAAAAAAACTAAGAAATACGTAGCTAAACAAACAGTAGATCTGTGGGTGTAGTTAATGTCCAAGTCTACTCAATCCTTGCAGTGCAGACTAAATCTCAACGAAATTAAGTGTAGAAACGCCTTGACTATACATGCATAGATGCCTTTGTCTAAAATATAATGAAGTGGCGACGAGTGTTGAATAAAAATATCTCGGCCGACAAGCCAGGGCTGCCGGCCGAGATATAAGCACTTGACTGAAATGTTTTTTTTTACTTTGAATCATTTCAAAAATTAAAATGTTTTACCACGAGACAGAACACATAAATTACATAACATGAACATGTTAGCATAAACAAACAAACAAACACATAAACATATAATTTAAACTAATATTTAAAGTGATTTACTGATTAAAATACTATGTTAGAGGTGAGGTAATCTGGGAGACTATGTATTCGACTTCAAAAAAATATTTCACCAACATTTTGAATGGACCATCAGAGTAGAGTTAAGCTCTTTTAAAACCAGCTTACCTCCTTAGCGTTTATAGCCAACAGTTTTTTAAAAGAACCACTCTTTCCAAAGATAAATTCTATAAATACTTTTTATGCTTTAAATAATACGCAACCCTTGAACAGAATTATTATGAAGGCAATATACGCGCGAGAGCAGAATTTCTATTTCAGCGTTAAATGGCGACTACGAAGTTATTGCTGAGAATTACTTAGCTCTGTGTTATCGAATAATAAGATCACTACCGAACAAAACCAAACATAAATCCCAGGTTGTAGCTAAATTTCTTTATGTGTGGCCTAACAACTAAACAATTCAACCGTTAGTATTTGTACAATGTTTGCTTGATGTAAACACTGCAATCAAGTAGTGGGAATTCCCGAATGTGTCAAATAGTTTTGCCTCTAGTTTCGTCGAGAACTATTTTAGACACAGCAGAGGTAGACTAAGTTTGATGTATCATTTCTGGCTTTGTTCTCCTGGTATCAATAATGTAACTACAGTAAGAGTGCTTAGTGTGCGTGCATTATCAGCAATGAGTGCCAGTTCCTCTCTCAATTATTATTCATAGTGCATAGATAAAAGATACCAGTGTTAGTATTATAGTTTCCCTCCAGTCTATGCTTGGGAATTATCAAAAGTTCACAAACGTCTGTTGAAATGAAGCAGCTTTTAAGTATTTTGTCGCCGTCCCTTACAGATCACTTAAGTTTGATGACATGATTTTGAAGGCATACTTAACTTTGACTAACTTTTGTTATTTCGGGGGTACTATTACAAAGTCCACATAGTTCACGTGAGTCCGAATTCATTCGTATCAACAAACAAATCACAGCAGAAGTTGTTCAGCAGTTCATTCACAGATTAACCAACCAAAAAAAAGTGCATCGTGGATTTAGAGAGTCATAAAGTGGTAATAAACCAACAAGGTTGGTTAATGCCGAAGCGAAGCCACGTTGGTGCGGCCAGGCGCGCGAATCTAATATTTATGCGATCGCCGAAAGCTCTGCGATGAGGCGAAAATTGTGAAGCGTTACACCAAATGGTTGGATAATATTTTTCCGAAAAATAGCGGAGCAGATATTCGGAATTCGTTATGAAAGGATAACGTACACGTTAGGCACGAGGATAATGTTTGATGGTTTAATTGTGCAGCTTTTCTGGTGGCTTGAAAAAAGCTGGCCAAAAATACTCCTTTTTCTGAAACTACAATTTTAATCTTCTTAATAGAACACTGCCTTATAACATTTTTTGATAGAAAATAGGGGAATTTAAGCCGTAGCATACAAAACAAACAAGATACAACATTCAGTTGAACTGTTAGTTTGTGTAAATTATTATATTAAATTGTATTACCCGCAAAAGCAATTAATCAGACATTTATCGGTAGCAAATATTAATTATTGCGTTATAAATTCTCAGGTAAATTACGTTACAAGTTAAGCTAGACTTGTCAAGTGTGGTTTATCTGGTTAAACACACTATTAATATTGTATCATGTAATATTGTGCCAACGTGTCTCCAATATTGGCGTTATAAGTGGTCCAAAGGCGCCCTAATGAGACTACAATAGGCCATTATCGTTATCCTATATATTTAGGGAGTCAATTCCATGCCTCGAGGATCCAGTGACCCTTGACCTCGTGATGAAGGCCTCTACCCACCCCATCGCTTTCTCACCCCATAGTGCAACCATTGTTTCTCGAAATGCACTCGCCAAAAATGAATTTGCTACCCTATACTTATTTTACGCCGCGTTTAATATGAATTGTTGTTGCAGTCATGGGTAACGTGGGTATTTACTATTTTAGAATTACTTATCTTTTAAAACATTCACATTTTAAAAAATTGTAGGTCTGTACTATTTTGATTAAAATCCGTCCACTAGTTTTCACGCCATTCCAGAGCAATTTGATGTGATTTTCGTGATTTTCACCAAAAATACTCTATTTACGAGAAAAAAAAAAGGAAATTTAGGTAACTTTTAGAACACTAATTAAATATCATACAATTACTTCAATTATTGTATTATCTAAAACATGACACTTTATCCCCAAGCTTCAATGACTTTTGTTACTAATATTTGAACACAATAATAAGACAAAAAGACCTGGTGGTATTTTTAAGGGCTAAATCCATCACCCAGGTTATAAACACTGAAAGCTCCAGCACTAAGACTGGATGAGTTCTATAACAATATCGGTAATTAAGAACCTTCGACGTGTAGCTTACAACAAGTTATCAGTTTCGATTTATGTCCAGAACAGACTCGAAGTTGAAAGTGCTTTTACAATATTATCCGAATAGCTTTCAAGTCTTCTATGGAATTGGTTTGATAATTTAAAAACCCTTCGTTTCGACTTTTCCTGCCCATTTGTAGGGTTCCGTACATAAAAAGGAAAAACAGGAGGAGAAGCTATTCACTCAGCTAAGGCAATACATAATTTCGGAATTCGGTAGATTCCGAGCCACATTCAAATCTAACAAAATGGTTTGGTCAACAACACCGTTCTTTGATCAGAGTTACCCTCACTTCGAGCGCAATGAAGCTCAGAGCTCCACTAACTTAATATCGGAGGCTTACAGTATCTTATTATTCCCAACTTAAACAATTCGCATTCCAGAAGCAAATCCAGACACTCGATACTCGGCTCTATGAACTCCAAACACATTCAAGTTTAACAAATCAACGTTCACCTACTTTGTTCCGTGAAGGGTGTTACGAGTTCGGATATTTTTAGATCAAGGTGTGATTAAAATAACTTGTGATTCTGACAAACATAAGTTTAACTGTGGGTCCCATATACAGAGTGACGGGTTTAGAAGATTCTAGAATTGGGGACATGGCAAGTTAGACGGACGACTTTATAATTTTAGACGATTTCAGTGGCTACAGGTCTTGCAGGTTTCCCAAAACTAGCTTCTATAGATATCACTAGGGCTGGTCTATATTCACCAGTGGGAGTCTTATGATAATCAAAAAGTTTATTTGCATTCATATTCAAATAAACTTTTTGATTATCATAAGACTCATCTAAAGCTCTAAAAATACATTTCTTCCAGTTGACCATGGTCCACGGTGCGGTGAGGAAAGAATTCAAAACAAAGGAATATCTTTGTAACGTGTATGTATTTAATAATAATAAGATAAACAAGTGACCAAAGGTTTTATTGTGTGCAATTCACACAAACTTCAGCTACAATAAAAAATAAAAATTGCCTAAAAGACTTGAGTCTTTTGTAGAGTTTGGCTGATTTTAAACCACGTTCACGCACACCTCTTCGAAATTCGAGTTACTGACTCCATTCGACTTGCAATGGTAGTGTATCCGGGGCCTAGTCAGAGACAAATTATTGAGGAAACGACGTTCAGGAATATGCCATAACACGCCAGACGCTTATTCAACACTTCATCGTAAAGGATTATTGGACGGAATTATGGCTCGGGGCCCGTTCGGCCCGCTTGTGATAACCCGTAGGTACCTAATAGAAAGTCTTTGTTTTATACCTTCAGAGTTGGTTGTTTGTATTTGTGGACGTTATTAATTCAGATTAATTCCTTCTTACAAGGCGCGTGCGCTTGGAGGTGCCCGTGGCGCAGTTGAGACAATGATCGGCGACGATCGCTGTTGTAAAGCAACACACGCCGGGTCGGAAATGGGATGGGTGACCAGCCCGACCGAAATTCAGTGATGTGTATTTTGGGCATCTCCGTGCTTCGGAAGGCACGTTAAGCAGTTGGTCCCGGTTGACGTCGCTAGATGTCAGTCGTTAAGCCTAGTCAGAGGCCTTAGGGCGGCTTGATAACATCTGACATTAAGGTTGCTCACTAACCTTACACCCCTCCATCAATCCGCACTGAGCCCGCGTGTTGGAGTATGGCTCGTTCCACCTAATAGTTGAAGTGAGGCCTGTGCCCAGCAGTGGGACGTATATAGGCCGTTTATGTATAAGGCGCGACGGTGTTAGCTCTTGAATGCAAAACACTTCGTGGATTAGCCGGTTGTTTAGTGACCGGTTTTCCGTTACGAGCAATTGTGACAGATTGTTTTATATGTTGCGGGTTAAGTCGTGAGAGTCGCTGGCCCTTGCGACGATATCGCTGAGATCTTTGCAGCTACAATAAATTGCTTGATCTTAAAGTGCCACTGAAGTAGTATTTATTTTATTAAGGTTTTGTGAGAAAATAATTGGGATTTGTTTGCTGTTTTAATAAATAATTCTTTGTTTTTGGTAATACTGTTATACTGCCCCTGGCCGCCCTAAATATCTTCCCGCCGCTTCGTACAGATTTGAATATCTGATTCCTTTTACTTTGTTCAACTATTTTCATCCAATTACGGCAGAAAGGCAGATTAAAGCTTACGTACAGTCAGCTTCAAAAATATGTGAGCCTTTGAAACACGAGTATATCACATAAAGCTAATCTTTGTTAGAATCGACATAACAATGATGAAAAGCTGTCCATTTAAAAAGTATGACAAAGTACTAATATTTTGACGCTGACTGTACTCGTCACAAATAAGTGAAATAGAGCAAAACCAAAGGTGGCGCAGCAACGTAGGTACATTTGTGAACGCTTTGACAGGCGTCCAGCGCACGTGTAAATATGGACAAGGTGAAACCACTGGAATGAGATTCGGTCTGTTAATGAAGTTTCGCCTAATTCACGACTGACGCAATTTTGGCCGTGTCACTGATGCCGGCGTGGTGGAAATTATTTGGTTCGCGAAACGTGCTTTGGAAAACCGTTGGAGGTTGTTGACCTATTTTTCACAGGCCGCTTATAACATAGCCATGCTTTATGAAGTACCTGAAGATAGGACAATTCTTAAATAACTTTACAAACTACTATTTATCATGTAACTGTAACTTTCATTAAGCTCAGTCCGCTTGTAAGTGTTAATAAATAGGTTCAATCCAAACATTAGGTTTTTTATTGTGGTCTTCATGATGACCTCACTCCACCTGATGGTAAGCAGCCGTGAGGTCCAGATATGGGGTTGACAAGTACAGTGAAGAATTACTGGGCTGGTCAATCTCGATAACGAGGCCGCGAGGTAACGATAACAATAATCGAGGTAACGATTCAAAATGCAAAAAGATTAGCTTTGATTATTGTTTCAGAAATGGATTAGGATTCAAAAACATATATTGTTACCTACTTAAAATAGCTGCGAATTTACCACAACGTTTTATGGAAATGTTTATTTTCTTAAAAGCTGTTCTGTGACATACTTAGATACGTCTAACTGATGTCTGGGTGTTAGATAAATTACCAACCTAAGCACCTAACACAAAATTTACATATGGAGCCATGTTATCAACGTCTGGGATCTAGTTATGGTCATGCTTTTCAAAAACATTTTGTACAGGTTTAGTAATTCCCAAATACCTCTTCTATTATCAATTTCAGAGTCAGTATATGCCAAGTTCCACTTTTGTCTCAATGCTGAAAATGGGTTTGCGTTTGACCCCAGCCTCGCCTGATGGTAAGCGATGACGAGGCCCAAGGTGGAACACGCTTACCCATAAAGTGCCTATTCACTCTTGACTTGAAGACTCCAAGGTTGTATGTATCCGTAAACACAGACACAGGAAGAACGTTTCACACCTTGGCGGGGCGGACCAGAAAGGAAGCACCAAACCGCTTTGATTATCTGCTAATACTAAAAAAGTTATCCATTAAGTCGTGAATCGTTGATTCTGTATCTAGTTATCAAACACAAGCTCCAACCAGCAGCTTCACGAGAAAAAAGAAAAGATCTCGATCTTTTCTCAGTTAATTATCTCCATTATTTGTTTTCCTTCCCTGTTCTCGTCATTCTTCACCCTAAACAGGAAAATGGACTTACTGCTCGTTGTGGCATTATTTTAAACTTCATTAGCAGAATATTACTTGGGGTTTATCACTACTTAATTAAATGCTTTGAAATAGTTGCAGAATTATACTTCTGCGGCCATATATGGCCTCTTATTTTATTTATTAGACTACTCAAAAAATATCGTTGTTGTTCTCGTCAAAGCACAACAACGATAGGTACATCCTAGTAGGAAAATCCTTCCTATTAAAAATGCTAAAGTTTGTATGCATGGATGGATGTGCCGTGTTGCTGTTTCACGAACACTACTGAAAGGATTTCAATGAACCTTGCAATGATGTAGCTTTTACAGTACAGCGGGACAAACTATAGAGTTATACCATGTACTATAGTTATGCCTTACTAATAAGCTATAGCAGTTGAAAAACTATCTTTCGTGCTTTGGCATAAGCTAATAGGAACTGGCATAGTTGACCTATGGTCTATCCTGTAAAATAAACTACTTACTGATTAAGTATTTGAATTAACAATATCCCTGTCTATTTTTCCTCAAAAAAGGTAAAAGAGAAAAGGTCTACGTTTATATTCTGAGTGAAATAGATACGCGTCGAAAGTTATAAAGCCAATTAAAGTTTGAATGGAAGGGACAATGCAAAGACAACAATTGGCTGCCGCGCGGGAAAAATGTTTTATTCGCCGTCAAAAGCTGGAGTTGCGATAAAAAAGTATCTTCGGGAAGTGACTTATGACCTAAATGGAAGTTTCTGTTATGCCATAAATTGGTGAGTTGACTGACAACTAAAACTTGGAAATAGAAACTCGATTACTTTATTATAAATGAGAATATTAAAGCATGATTTTTAAAGAAGGCGATAGTTTGATAAAAGTCAGTGCATGAATATGTGACTGTTGAGTGGATAATTTATAGATGTAAGTAGTTGGACGATTTTGAATGCCAACAAATTGAATTACGCTATTCAGGTAATGATGTTGACAGTGAAGTTATTAATCCTTAAAATAATACAATTAATAATAATGATACAGCTTAACATATATTGCTCTGGTCATGAATTGTACCAAGAGGCGCTCTATCTTGACGTGTGTTAGTAGTAATAATTCACGAACAAAATTGTTATCCATTAATAACTATTACACACAATTCTATCCGTAACAATCGTACAACGAGTATCTACTCGTAACTACTGACTTACCGCCGCACTCAGAGACGTCAATTAACGTTAATGGTTCATTAGAGTCAAAATTTTACGTTCATAAAAGTTCTTTATTCAATTTGTTATAATGTCTCTTTTGAAAAAAAGGGAATTTTGACTCTAATGGACCATTAACGTTAATTGACGTCTCTTAGTGCGGCGGTTAGAGCGTTTGAGTAGATTGTCCCAATACGTAACAAATAACCTCATTCAAGGCAACCAAAACCGAATGCCAAACCGTCCAAACGCAAATCATCTGAAAAGCTCGCATAAAGCAGAGTTCACACGCGCGAAACATTTGATAAAGCGTGGCACACACGCGGCCAATTTGGCGATATGAATGAATAAATCGCTCCACAACGATTGCGATTCGCGATTCCGACCGCGAGCGCTTAGCTTCATTAATACGCCACTTCGGATGTCTGCTGAGAGCACGGAATCATTCTCCGACAAATAAAACGTATTGAGCCAATTTCAGTGGATGTTACATGAGTATTGTGCAATTTTGTGTCAAACACAAACGGAGCAGATTTTGTGAGGAAAAATGAATATGAAAGTATGTAATGGTGGAGTTGAAACTGTGTTGTTACTTCGTTTACGTTCTACAATGAAGGCGTTTTCCTGCTTTCAAAACTGCTTTGATCATTTGCCGCGAAAAATGTAACGCTTTATGTTCGCGACTCAACTACTATTTGGAGTCTAATGACCTTGACTAAAATTGTAGGTTATAACCTACAGTTTTAGTGATACCCACCTTAAAAATTCATGTAAATTCAATTACTTACTGTAATCCCCTTCAGTTCAGAATTAAATTTATTGTGTAGTCAGCCAATTTGCAACTCATTGGCCGTTTGTATGAAAGGTGAAAGCCTTGTATGAGAAAATGCATTTGTTAAAAAAATATGTTAAAATGGATGACGCTTTACTTTCCAGTGACAAAAGTGACATTACATGCCATAGCTTTCAATGGTTGTAAAGTGAATGAAAAAATAATAAAAAATGAAACCTGTGGCTACAACAAAAACATAACGGTTAATAAACTGATAACTAGCCACTGTATCCAGTCGCAGAGATAACTGAACACTAAACTATTGGCAGTATTGAACGCGTTTTAGCGATCCTTCTCGTATTAGCGCGGCTGAAACGCTCCGGTTTGATTAAAACGCACCTACTAGTGTTGCCGCTCGATAGTCCACTATCGATGGACTATCTACAAAATCACAATACGCCATAATTACGACTAAATAACCCGATATTATCAGAAATAGAAAACTTGAGGACAGGGCACCTAACAGGGATAAATTTGATTAGTCAAAATTAAATGTTTTTGCCACGCAACAGGTCTTAAAAAAATATTTGACAACCAATGAAAATGAATATGCCATTTGATAGGTAAGTATGTATTTAACCCAGGAACATTATTTAAAAAAAGAATATCTTATTCGACGCGGAGACAAATCAAACAATTCAAAAGCCTTTAAAATCGGTTCAGCAGTTCTTGAGTTAAAGTGTTGGAACAAACCCGATTTTGTTTCATTATATTTAGATTAACAAACGATATAGCTATTTAATATTGCTAAACTATCGATACAGTGGATAGTACCAAGTATTGCTTGCAAACTTCAAAATTATGTTGGTCGTAATAATAATGATACATAGTGAACGTCATGTTGCACGTGCGGACCTTCCCAGTAATTCAATATTTCATACCTGTACACGGCAACTGCAAATATTAGAACACAACAAACTGTTGATAGCTCAAACCATCAGCATTTGTAGTTTAACTGCATAGAAGAGCAATCGGCAGTATTGCTGCGTGGCCTGTTGGTATTTTGAGATAATTAATTTGAGTATCGAATATCGATAATTTAGCATCGCGCTCCTACCTTTGTGCTGGCATTTCTATCAAAGCGTAACTCGTGCGCGGGGCTTTATGGCGTTTACAGCAAAACATCATCTGCTACAAGTACTGGGGCGCGGAAAAACGGGTGCGGATGACAGGCGAGCAATTACAAAATCATTAATAAACACCGAAATATGAAGTGGCGGGGTAATAAAGCGGATGGAGCGAAAATTGCCGCCAGAGGGAGCGCGCGACACATTGCGAAGGAAGGTAATGTCAGCTGTGGGAAAATAAAGCATTATCTTCTTTTTGATGATTCGATAAATTGCAGTGGTGGCTTATATTCTGAAATGGACTGTGACAAGCTGAATAGGTTAATTTTTATTCAAAAATAATATATTTTTGTGTTTTGCCACTAAGCTTGTTTTAAATAAATAAATATCACTGAAAATTATTCCACACAGCGCCATCTGAAGCCTTCATATAAATATATCATAATACGGATAAACATGCTTAGAAACCTTTTTTTATTGGAAAAAAATACTAATACAAACAGACATGTTCATGCACACAAATGTTTGTACTGTGCGGGAATCAAACCCGAGTGTAATAGCCCACTTGTGAACCATTACACAAAATCAGTCGTCGGAATAACAACCAATTACATTGCAAACAATACCTTAATAATCTATAAAATAAAAACAATACGCAAAGACTCTCCGTTACACTCGTTACTACAGTTACAGCAGTCTCTCACTGCTACTTAAATATCGCAAACTGTATAACGAGAAGCTAGAAGCTTAACAACCATTAGTCGCAATATAATAACAAGATAAAGAAAAGTGCCAAAGGACGACACAACTCAGTCGTAAGCGCCGCGACATTCTACGGATTAGTCAGCTCTCAAACATAAATCGCATTAGTTCAAAAAGCTAACATAAAAGTTAAATCCGACTCACACAACATCGTAAATACTCGTAAGCCGTACCAACTAACACATTACGCAATGGAATTCAGATCAAAGGTCGGGCTCGGCGCAAACTCACTATATCATACCCGGAACAATTTAAGTTTTACGACGGCTGCCCTAAACTAACATCATCGATATTGGGGCATATCTTTCTGTTTTATAGACTTTTTGAAGCGACCCTTGACCCACAAATGCCTGGGAAAATGGAAATAATGTTTAGATTAGAGCCGCTTGAGTGATGTGGTGGTGACACAACCGGGACGGGACGATAAAGTTGACATTCTTATAAGATAAGATAAGAAACACTTTAATGCACACTTAATTAACAAAGTTTTAGGTGTGTAAGTATTACATACAACTACTTTATATTATCATTATGTTATTGCGAGGCTGTCCATCTTGATAAAACGGAAAGCGAATGAAAGTAATTTCCAGACAGGCTTGAAACTCCCTATTTGCCCCCTGCGCAATTAATTTCTGATGAAAAAACATAGATATAGATTTGAATTAAAAATACTTTGAAAATTTAGTAGTTTACTGGTAAATTATGCTTTAAGCACTCAGCCCGCTTTTGTGCATAAAATATAAATTAAATAAACTACACCATGCAAGATAGCGATTAGCAAGTAACCTTAAAGTATTAATTAAGCTTTTTTTTTTTTTTTTTTTTTTTTTATATTTTGTGCTAATGGCGAAGGGTTTGACCACTTAAACTATGAACAACGTTTCATGTTACCATAGGATATTTTTTTGTGAATTGTTCAATTAGGTATGTTTAATTTAATATCTTGTACAATTATTACGATAGGTACTAGCATTCAAACTAGGCATAGCCTGTAACTCGAATGCTAGACTCTTTCTTCATGAAAATCATCAAAGTACATATTGTGATCTATGACGTTATAAAAAGAAAAAAAGAAAATACATATATACTAAACAAAAATAAACTTAACACTGTAAAAATATTACCAACCTAATCAATTCTATTTTTTTTTTTTCACTTTCATTCTTTCACATTATTTAAATAACAATAGCAAATATATTCTCTATGCCATCATATGACTGTGCCTTCAGCCAGCTAACAACCTGTTTTTTACAATTATGAACATTCAAGAAATAAATATTTAAAATTGAATTAAGTCTATTATATAACAAAGGTCCGAGAAAGAACTGGAATTTTTCAGCAAAGCTTGTTCGTAACTTAATAGATTGACAGACTTTATGTTTCCTGCGACGCTGCAGTAATTTAGGGTCAAACGATAGCTTTTTATGCTGTGCCATGATAGTTTCTACCACAAATAAACCTCTCACTGTCAAAACGTTGCATTCGGAATATAATAAGCCTGTTGGATGTCGAAAAGGTTTGAACGTCATAACCTTCAGAACTGCTCGTTGAGCTATTTCTAGTTTTTTGATAGTGGTTTTCCTTGCACCTCCCCAAGCCCTTATACAATAGGTCAATATAGATTGCGCCAAGGCATAGTAAACTGTTTTAAGCAGGTTTGAGTTAGCCACATGACGCAGGACTTTGAACACGTATATCAGTTTGCGGATTTTACCCGTTAGTGCTTGTATATGCGGTTTCCAGGTAAGCGTCCTGTCCATTTGCACACCCAAGTACCTAATAGTGTTGGTTCTTTCAATTTCTAAACAGCTACAAACATTATTTCTGCCAGTTAATAGAGGGCAACTGTGGGCTTTAATGCTTAAGCTTTCATGGTTAGGTGAGTCACCAAGTGATATACTGAAGGGTACATATTTAGTTTTTTCCACATTTAATGTCAAGAAATTAGCGTTTAGCCAATTTATAGTTTTTTTCAAACCAATTTCTGTTTCAACCCTAGCCTCCTCCCAAGTCCTTGCATGAAAAATGATAGCTGTGTCATCTGCAAAAGTGAAAACTCTTGCATTTGACAGTTTAATGTCACAAAGCTCATTAATGTATATTAAAAAGAGGCTAGGGCCTAAGACACTTCCTTGTGGGACCCCATAATTAGTGCATAATTCGCCACTGTAGTGATCACCAATTTTGACTTTCTGAGCTCTTTGAGAAAGGTAGCTTGTGAAAAGGTCCAAAACAACCCCACGAATACCTATGTTCTGCATCTTACTCAGCAGTATTTGCACCGAAACCGTGTCAAAAGCCTTGGCTAAATCCAGAAAAACACCTATACATCTATCTTTTGATTCTAAGCGAGAGGCAACATACTCCGTAAGACCTGAGACAGCGTCAGCCGTCGACTTCCCAGCTCTAAAGCCATACTGGTTATCTGAAAGAATTTTCTCGTCTTCTAGAAATTTAAGGAGGCGCTTATTCATTACTTTTTCCAAAACTTTCGACATGCAGGGTAAAATGGAAATAGGGCGGTAATTGTTGACACAGTCTCGTGCCCCTGCCTTATGAATAGGTTGTATGATCGAGATTTTGAAAACTCGAGGAAAGGTTCCCGTTGCTATGCACAAATTGATGATATGAACTAATATCGGCACAATAACTCGTCTTCCAATTTTAAGTAGTTTTGTAGGTATGCCATCACATCCCGCAGCACTATGCACTTTGAGGTTTGATATGATATCATCCACTTCCTCATAGGTTGTTTCTAACATCACCATAGACTTTAAACGATTTCTTGTTATATAATCTTGTGCCAGTTGTGTTTGTGGCACTTTTTCGGCTAACGTTTTCCCCACATTTACAAAGAAATCATTCACCTTGTTCGTAGAATCCAGTGGATTATTTTCAATCTGAAGTAGTTCCACCGGACTAACGTGTTGTTTCTTTCTATGAATTATGGTGTTAATGGTTTTCCATGTCATTCTTGGGTTATTGGCGTGTTTTTCCAATTCACTTTGCTCATATGCCCTTTTAAGACGTTTAAGCAGGGCATTGCAATAATTTCTATACCTCTTGTAGGAGATATTTATGACCATATTGTCTGGTTCAGCCTTGCACTTGAGATGCATCCTGTCACGGTTCTTCATGCATCTAATCAACCCAGGTGTAATCCAAGGCTTAAGGCAGTGATTCTTCTTAGAAACCTGGACTTTTTCCGAATTGTTTACAATAAACTTTGACAATATGCTAACAAATTCTTGAGATGACCAGTCAGGATCCTGTGACAATAGTATTGCATCAAAGCTAGTGTTTTCTAAATCTTTAAGAATGCCGCCGTAATTAATTTTTTGTACTGTATATCTGTCATTTTGAGCAGATTTGCGGATTTTTGATTCAATGCAAGTCATCACTGCCGAGTGGTCGGTAAGTGGAGTATCGAACACAAAAGTAGCAACAGCTTTAATTGATTTTATCATGGAGTGATCCAGACAGTTTAGTTTTCGGGTGGGGAACGTATGACTCTCCAGGATGCCGTGACTTGCAAGTAGGTTCAAATACTCAAATGAGTTGCGATCCGAATTGTCCGTTTTTATATCGATATTTATATCCCCCATTATTATAATATTTTTGTAAGATTTATATAAGACCAATAAACTATTCAGGGACTCAATAAATAACGAAATGTCAGTTTTACAAGGGGGTCGGTATAGCCCTATTATGACAGTATCAAGTTTTAATTTTACTATCAGACAGCTAGCGTCCGTAAAACAAGGTTCTTCTACGACACAGTCTACTCCATTTTTGGTATAAACTACGACACCGTCATTTTGGTTAATGTTGTTATTAGTGTAATGGGTTGCATAGTCATGCAATCTAGGGAAAGAGGAAATAGTTTTGTTCCAGCACTCTGTCAAAATATATACGTCACAGTCTATCTTTATCCGACGCAAAAGAACTTCGAAACTGTCAAAGTTGCTGCTAATACTTCTAATGTTTTGCGTCAGGATCTTAAAGGTCCCGAGCAAGTTGTGGCACCCAAGCAAGGAAGAACAGGATTCAGGGTTACAGACATAAGACTTTCCAGAATTCATTTGGTCGATGTCATTCAAAATATCATCACTGATTTGACAACCGAATTTTATTTTTATGAAGCCGGGATGCTAGCATTAGATAGTTAAGAAAACTTTTTACTGCAAAATCAAGCCAGTTTATAAAAGCGCTATAATTGAGGAAGGCAGGCAACCGCAGACTAAAACCGTATAAAAATGTATTGTTCTGATTCTGGTGATGCTTAGGCAAGCCTAGAGTTAAAACAAGCTTTAATCGAGCTACATATGTTTCTGAATATACATGAAAGAAAAATATTTCAATTTTGTAAAATAAACTATAACTATATTTAGACATGCAAATTAAAATTAAAACTAAAGAGAAACTAGACAAATGAGAGTTTGAATATGTTACCAATTCTAGTCACTTATTATTTCGCAGGTGAGTCAGCTGTCCTTCTTCCTTGATTTCGAGATGTGGGGAGCCATCAGACTTTCTTAGGAAAATCCGCCCGCTGCTTGTCCAACAGTATTTATACTGCTCTGCTGTGGCGAACTCTCTTGCTTGGAAATACAGCTTGCGGCCTTTATTTGTGAGGGCTTCTGAAATAAAAATCGGAATAGCTGGCCCAGGAAGGTCTAATTGAGCAGAATTCATTCTTTGGTTTGGATTTCTTTTGTTGAAATCTTTGGCTTTGTTTAGTATCTCATGCTTTAGCGTTGTCCGTGTCAGCTCGGTGACGATGGTGGTTTTGCCAGATTTTGAATTTACACGGAACACATCTCTGATGTCAGTGTGCTGGACTTCCACGTCGAGGGTTTTGCAAACCTTTTGAACAATTGTGGAAAGCTCTGTTTTTGAATCGGATTTGGAAGTTAAGGGCAGATTCCGGATTTCTAGCGTACTCGACTTCAAGCTTCTATGAGCCTCTTCAACTTTAGCCTCCAATGACGATATATACAATAGATGTTCTTTTTTTTCGCGCTCCAATACGTCAATTCTTCCTTTCATGTCGTCATATTGTCGTGAAAGAAAGTCAAGCGACTTTTCTATTTCTTGGTTCGACTGCTTTATTTCTGTATTCTGTGTTTTTATTACTGACACGTCCGCTACAATCTTGTGTAAGTTATTGTTCAGCTCATTAAACATGTTTTTCATATCACCTTTCAAGTTTGCTATCGGTTCTTCCCAACTATCCCTGCGGCGCTTGTTTCGTAGGCTTACATGATCATCTTGGCTGCTTCCCGACTTTAAATTTCTTACATCACTGTCCGAATCAGTTTCTTTTGGTGGACTTCTCATGGTTCTAGGCATCTTATGATGATAAGGTTGGTGAAGTTCGTAGTTTATGCAGTTTATTGTGCTAGCCAATTTGTCTTGAGCTTCAAACACTTGCCAGTTTCAGCTATACTGGGTTCTCAGGATTTTGGTAGGTTAGACCGACACTTTCTTTAAAAATTGTGAAATATTATGAATAGATTTTAAACTTAAATTTTTAAAACAGAAATTTGTTAAGGTTACACGTGTGTTCACGACCGTGGTTCGGGCGAAAGAGGGCTAAATTTTTGTACCCCTTCCTCCCTCTTGTTAGCAAAAGTAAGCTTTTGTATTCCTACGCCTAAATGAACAATAGTACATATTTATTTATTCAAACCTGTATAGGTGTGTTGCCTGTATAACCAAATTATATTAAAATCCGCAAAAAAAAAGCTGTCAATATAAGTATCTCTGACATGCCGTCCCGACGGGACAGTAGCTAAGACCCATTCTAACTATGAGACAGCACTAGGTGGGACACCGTTGACGTTGTGCCACTTTTCTTACCTAGTTTGGAACGGTTTTCTTTGTTCCTTTTTGAATCGTCCATAATCTGCTTATATTTTCTAACCGACGGTATTTTCAGATCCTGTTACAATTCGAGTTTATTATCCGCTTTTTCTTATTTATTTTCGTTTTTAACCTTTTTTGCCTTTTTTCCACTGATACTAGTTTCAGGAAACGGCTTCTTCACTTTAAGATATCTTACCTTATAAGGTAAACATTTGCATTGCGATTTACGAACCAACTGTCATTATTATCATTCTAATCGTGGGTTGTTTGGAAAAGATCGCTTCTTAGCGATAAAGCCGCCCAAATTGTACATTAACGTCAATCAAAATTTCTTTACTGTGTATAGTATCTGTTGTTTCGATGTGCAAAAAAGAATGTATCTATCTATCTAACTCTCTGATACTTTAGACTGAAAGGGCTTATAATTACAGTTCATGTTCAAATACGTTAAAGTGGATACTGAGCTGGCTCTTTAAGGTAACATAAGTAACACTTCAATGCACACAAACTAAAGTTATAAACGGATAAGTGATGCATTTTAGTGTTGATGTACAATTTAGGCAATCTTTTTGCTAAAAGAGTCTCTTTATATTATTTACTTTAAAATGGCTCCAATTATTGTTTCATCACGGGGTAACCAGAGACTACATCTTTCTAGTAGCTGCAATACTAATACACGTTGGGCCTCTCTCTCATTAATCCTTCCATACACTCTCTTTGGGTTATCTTGACCTAATATTTGATTACCATAAACGGCCCATGTACGTCTCACTGCTGGGCACAGGCCTCACCTCAACTATGAGGTGGATTGAGCCATACTCCAACACGCGGACTCAGTGCGGATTGTTGGAGGGGTGTAAGGTTAGTCTAAGTCACCCAAAGCCGCCCTAAGGCCTCCGACTATTTGATTATATTTTCCTGAAGTGGAATAAATATCCAATATGCCACCGCACAAACTTAAATAAAACATATTCACTTCCCAATTAACTCTCAACGCCGGTTACCGATACGATGACGGGAAAGCCGGATCCGGTGTTCCGGACAAAAGCCGAATATTTCTGCAAGTCCGGTATCCGTTTGTTGAACAGCCCTCGTTATTACGACCATTTATTTTATGGAGATTTCCGGTTACAGTTCGTTACCTCTGCGATTTATTGATAGATGTCCTATATTTTTGCTATAACTCTGCTATGATTTTGTTCCAGGTAAGCCAGTTTGTCAACGGCGATTTGCGATTGCCGCGGTGAGTGACAACTGTTGTTTTATTTATGATCTGTCTGTTTGGTAGCAGGGTACGGCCATTACTTAATTGGATACAATGTACTTACAGTTATTTGACTGAGCCATACGACGTTTTGGACGAGATATAAAATCCGCTTAGATTTTGTTGCATTTTTTTTTTTTAGGAATTGCTCATTAAACTTTGTTACTTGTTACACACAAAAAGTAATTTTTGAAACACAGCTTTATCTGTTAAACTAAAATTGTTCTATAAAAAACTGATAGACTGATAGAACAAAAACTTGTTTCCTTTTATCTAAAGTTGGAATAGCAAAAATGATTCAGTTGTACGGTGGACGGCACATCACTCTCTATCCATTTCCGGTCAGGCAAAAAAACCGCAAGAGCGAGAAAAAAAACGGAAATGGGTTAACCCGATGTGCTGTTGACAGTCTATTCATTTCAATTGATTATGCTAATTTGAATACGAGATGAATGAACTCTCGCAAAAAGAGCAAACAAACGCGAAAACATTTCCAAGAATCTCAAACAAACGTATTCAGTCTCAGCATCTTAACAGCTTAATTTACTAAAGGACCAAGCCCAGCAGATGTAGATGTCCCCTAATCACCACTCAGACATCGCTTAAACAGTACAATGGGACAAAACGGCCTTAAATAAGGAGACAGCGATTTTATCACACGTCGAGGCAAATTATCTTCCGACTCGTCTCTCTGAGCCGCTCGTAAAAGACCCACTACACTTATATTAGGGTAATATCAGTGATCTCGGTCATGCAAAACGACCTTCGGTATCCTAGTCATCCAAGAGATGGGAAGCAGCCCCCGCTTATCCTCTTATAGATCGTATCGCGAGAATTATGCCCTTTATAAGCGGATTTTTAGTCTTGCTTTGTTTTTAACTCTTAGTTTTGGCTAATTAAGGTTTTAATTTAATCTGTTGGAAGAATTAATTTGAAGACCAAACATCTTAGGAACGCGACAATTTATTCTGATTTTACGGTAAGCATTGGGTTCTTATCAATTAACGTGTTGTGCTAATTTGTTCTGCATTCCCGCCACCGCCGTTTTACGGACGTTTAGTTATTTCGTCTCCGGGGATTAAATATGTACTAAACTATTTTTAAATAAATTGCATATTTCGTAGGCACTGCAACACCAATCACACCACCTGCACCATGTCACATTCACTTTGCTTTACTTGTCGTAGAACTCATGAAAGGACTTACTTAGCTGTCAGATTCGCTACTATGACAAAGTAATGAAATGATCCTGCACGTTAGGCGACCGTACGTTGACGTCGGACGTCAGCCGTGGGAAGCCAGCTGCTGACGGACGGCGACGGCGACACATCGGTGATAAGGCTGCCCGCCCTCGACCGATAATCGGTGTCGGTGACGGATTTTTTGTAGGAGAAAAATAGAACGTATTGACATCAATAATAGTGCAACGCATACGCTACATAAAGTCGGTCAGAAATAAGGAAGAATTACAGCCGTTATTTCATCGACCCGACAATCGTCCCTATGCGCTTTTTGTTGCAAGTCATCGTCAACAACCTATCACTCGTCTGTAATATGCCTACATAACATAACAAGCAGCTACAGCCACTTTTTTATGAGATAGGGAGCAAACAAGCTAAAGGGTCACCTTATGGAAAGTAATCACCTCTGCCCATGGACAACTGCAACACCAGAGGTGTCACGAGATCCGTTCCTTGCCTAAAAAATGCCTAAGGAAGAACCTATCAATAAACTGAACAATAATAACATTTTTATCTATTTTTCAATAAATACCAATTACATATTATAATACTTGATTAATCACATGATTCCAGTTCGGTGTATTTAAAGGAAACGCCGGCTTTGATTACACGTATTAGCGGAACGATTATATCTATCCGTATATCCATCTATCCGTCTATCCCTCGGCTAACGTCGAGGAAGTGCGCCCCAATAGCCACACTGATTGATTGATAAGCCAACTGTTATGTTATAATTCTGCACGATGGCTTTTGGGGTTTGTGGATTAGGGAAAGGATTAAACGGGAAATTATGGAAGAGGTAGGTTAATATTTCGCTGATTTTGCGCACGTTAAATATTAACTTCGACAAGTTTTATTAATCTGAGAGATTAACCTTGGATCCGTTTAATTGTAGGTAGCCATAGGTAGGTAAGTACTCGTACCCACCTTCGATTAATTTAGGGTACTGCAGATATACCCTCCACAAGGTGGACCGACGATCTGGTCAAGGTCGCAGAAAGCCGCTGGATGCGGACAGCGCAGGACCGATCGTTGTGGAGATCTTTGGGGGAGGCCTATGCCCAGCAGTGGGCGTCGTTCGGCTGATATGATGATGATGATGAGGACTGCAGATATAACGCCAGCTTCTACTTCTACCATTCTTACGGGACAGTAAAATAAAGGTACAAACCTTCGAAAATAACATATTTTTGAGATCATTTAGAAATATTTTATTATTGTTTTTAGCATTTTCCATGCAGTATCTTTCTAAAGAAAACCAGAAAAAGACATTTGGTCATGTTGGTATCAGGCAGGACTTGAACCCGCATCTTTCGCAAGCCGGGCGACTGCACTTCCAATTATGCTACCGAGACCATTAACAGACCGGCCGAATCTTTCTGGTATATTTTGCCCTATGAGCTAGGGTGATTTCATCAATGTTATAGGCATCCACCTCTAACACTCGGAAGAAATATTTTTTCAAATATTTAACTCCCTAAAAAAATAATTAACTCCTAAGATTAAGATGAAAAAGCTATTACTATATTTTATTATTGTTTTTAGCATTTTCTAAAAACAAGAAAAAAAATAAAAACAATAATAAAATATAGTAATAGCTTTTTCATCTTAATCGGGAGTTAAATATTTGAAAAAATATTTCTTCCGAGTGTTAGAGGTGGATGCCTATAACATTGATGAAATCACCCTAGCTCATAGGGCAAAATATACCAGAAAGATTCGGCCGGTCGGTTAATGGTCTCGGTAGCATAAATTGGAAGTGCAGTCGCCCGGCTTGCGAAAGATGCGGGTTCAAGTCCTGCCTGATACCAACATGACCAAATGTCTTTTTCTGGTTTTCTTTAGAAAGATACTGCATGGAAAATGCTAAAAACAATAATAAAATATAGTAATAGCTTTTTCATCTTAATCGGGAGTTAAATATTTGAAAAAATATTTCTTCCGAGTGTTAGAGGTGGATGCCTATAACATTGATGAAATCACCCTAGCTCATAGGGCAAAATATACCAGAAAGATTCGGCCGGTCTGTTAATGGTCTCGGTAGCATAATTGGAAGTGCAGTCGCCCGGCTTGCGAAAGATGCGGGTCCAAGTCCTGCCTGATACCAACATGACCAAATGTCTTTTTCTGGTTTTCTTTAGAATCATTTAGAAATGTTTGTTTTTAAACCCGGTGCATTTTAGTTCCAAAATAAGTAAAAATTATTCAAGTTGATATCACAACTGTGGAAAGCATTTAAATGTTGTTAGTTTTATTTTTTCTCCGGAAGCGAATTTTTTAGTGTATCTTTATACGGATAACACATCTTATCTGAAAGCAAGTTTTCTGTCGAGATGGCTAGTCATGAGATAAAATTATTATAGTGGCAAAATTATAAAGTCTACTTGGTATAGCAACACTGTCCCGGAAGGTCGGTGTCGGAGAACATCCTTGACCTCTTGTCCCACTTACTTCCCTCGCAGCCTTCGGTGACTCCGCGGAGTTTAATTCTAATCAATTATTCGTTTTCTTGGCATCGCTCGCCGTAATCTGCGCAACACCTCTCCCGAAATCACTTGTAAAAGTGCTGAAACTTTCAGTAAGATGCCACGATAAAAGCAAGCAATAACCTTAGATATTTTTCTCTAAGTTTCTTAAGTTGCTACTATCTTTTGCATAGAATTTCTTTATTTTGTTTATTTAATATTTATTGCACAATGAAGAAAAGTGCAATTGGCGGACTTAATTAATGCCTAAATGCATTCTCTACCAGTCAACCATCGGACGAAGCAGAATACTTGTTGGCGGTGTCTTTGACGTATTTAAAAACATACACAAAACAAATAACAATGAAGTAACTAAATACTAAAGTTAGTAAATAAATATTTTGTTATAATATACCTACTTACATACTTAAATCAAATGAAGAGAATTTATCAATTTGCAAAGATTACGGTGATTTATTATAAATTATTAATAAACATCCTGTAGATGTTTTAAAAAAAAAGGGAATAATAACACAAAGCGAAAAGAATCCGGATGCTTGTTTCTCGAATAAAATCTAAATTCAAATATTATATTCAGATAGACCAACAGGTCTATCTGAATATAATATAAGTAACAACTTACAAGTACTTTAAAATCATCACCAAATTATCTGATACTGAATTTAAAAAAAATACGGTCATTTTTATGCTGAGATCAAACACAGTGAAATCACATGAAAAGAGTTTTATTTTGCATACAGTCAAGCAATTAAGAACTGCATAAGTTTTACTCAGCATTGAGAGTGCAACTGCGTAGTTATGTTGCATATATAACTCTGTGCACACGTGTGTGTGTACTTGTTGTACCTACATTATTATTTTTTACCTTCTCAACTTTTTTTGTGTTAGAACATTATGCTCCATAATATTACTGCATAGGTAACATTGTGCATATGTAGACCAATTACTCACCCATGGTGTCAAGAAGTTATTTTCAAGATTTTCATCGTTTCGGAAATGGCATCGTGACGTGCTTTTGGTTACTAACTACAAGTTAACTACTTGCTTTGGAGGTCCTTCTGACTACATCACCAAACGTCATCAAACAACTGGTATTTGTTTAACCAAAACCCGCAATAGTATACTTTTGCTGGTTTAGTTACCAAGCCTAACCGATCAACCTACGTCATTTGCCTGTCCAAACTCATTTGGCTTACACCCAAACAAATTATTGCAATGCTTGAAAAAACTTACAAAGTAGTTTTGAGATAACTCAGAACTTGCTTGCAAAATACCCGTTGCACGGTTAAGGGGCTTAAAAACGCTCTCTTCCCGCTTCAGCGTTTGCGGAAGCGTATTCTAGAAACTGCTTCCCGCGTTTTCCGCGCGCATGCGTTGTAGCGCGCCGTCCCTTTCCCGCGACACGAAGTGCGCGCCAGTCGGCACTGCGCATCGCGACGCGTCACCGCGCGGCTTGCGATCAAGTACTCGACGATGATTGCTGACTTGCCGGTCTTACAATTGCGTGCGATGGAACGTCAACATTGCCAACGACGCACCACGCCGGTCCACTGCACCCCGGCCCCGGCCGCTGCGGCCGACGCTAACGGTACAGTGTTTATTTGTATGCTATGACGTAGTAAGTAACGAGACAAAGCCTTCAGGATACTATATTCGCTTGTTTAATCGTAAGAGCGATTGCGCGGTTGAAACGAATGAACTTTTCGTGACCTTTAGATGCTACTGCGTCATTCGTCGTCGCATTATTGCGCACATCCATTTTCTTGTAGTTTTAAGAGTTTTGATGAATTCTATCTAAAACGAGTTTCTGATAAAGATGACAGAGATCCTGATCAGGGTGTAAGGGTCAGTATTGGGTCATAAAGATGTCGTAGGAGACCGGAAAAGGTCGTATGGGTATCTTCGCCCGGCCCGCGACTTGTTGCTCGCCGTTCTCGTCGTTTACAATGTGGAAACCGTATTTTCGAGTCGATTTACGTAAAGCGAAATGACAAACATTTCACAGATGAACGCACGGCGACAGATAGCGCGATGCTTCTGAACTCGTGAACATAATCTTTAACAATCATGCGAGTGTTCCCGCCCGCCTTTTATTTTGAAACTACTCATCGAACTCCATTGAAAACATTATTTTCCGATTCTTGTTTAACCTTGCGGAATCGAATATCAGATGTATTTCTATAATAGTTTTATGTTATCTTATTAACTTTAAATTATCTTAAGTCGAAGATATTCCTAAAAATAGTAAATCAAAAAATCACTTAAATTGCTGTGTTACATAGGTATCAACAATATGTTTAAAACGAAGAAATGCGAAATTATTACCTACTAGATTAGAATTAAATAAAAATTTTCACTTGTTTTAGATTAAACTTCAAACGACAAACGATTCTGTCATTGTTGTATTATATTTATTGGTTTGACAAACCGTCAATACTGTTTTCACCACTCTCCAAGCACACATCACTTAGATACTTAATCTTAACTCCTTTTATTTCCAGTTAGTCGTAAGCTGTTGCGAAATAAGTTACTGCTGTTGCGAAGCTCAAACATCTTATTACAAAGATTTCTCCGTTAAAATGGTTTAGATTTTACTCGGAAATGTTTGCGTAACTGGTTTCTTCGAAAGTAAGCTGCAAACGTATTTCTTAACAGGGTTGTGTTTCTGAGAAAGCCTAAAGTTTCCTTTCAAAGTTTCCACGTTGAATACAACTAAGTGAGTTATTGGTTGGGAAAGCAGGCTACGTGAGTGAGGGTCACGGCCATAAGACTTCACAGTCTTTTGTTTGTTTATTTCGAAACTCAGTTCAAACTTGGAACAGAAAAACCTCAACCTCTGTAGAGGTTTCGTAACCTGCAATCCTTTTTAATTCCCGTTTATTATAACCATGCCTCCTTTTACAATCCATTACTAAGTACTAGTGGCCGCTTGTGACTTCGTCCGGGTAAAAATTAATTATTTTCTTAAATATAAATTGTAGCCTATCTTTGTGTTCCTGATGTATAAGCTTTATTACTGAAAAGTTTAATGAAAAACTGTCCAGTAGTTTTCATGTGTAAGAGTAACAAACATTCATACTGACAAACGTTCACAATCCTAATATAAGTAGATAGGATTAGAAGGATATGTTGTTTGAACAGTGGGTGTCACTAGGGTTGAGAGCCCTTTGCGCTCACCCTACAGTCCGGTAGAGTTGTCAAAGCCATCAGCGGCTAGGCCGCAGTAGTCATTGTTAAACCGCGGCTATACGGACGTCCAGTGACTTCCATAATCCCAATAACGTCTATTGGGTCATAGAAAGTAAATAAAAAAGTAGATGAGCGACTGTATATCAGGCGGTAGGGGGAGGGTTGAAGTGACGTTCACGCGACCTGTGAGTTTCATTAAGTTTTCAATCTAGTAAATGAATCCGAAAAATGCTGAATTCTTAAGTGAGGTTCGAAACCAAGCTTATAAACACTTCAATTATCGATAAGGTTGCAAAAAATATCAAATGAACTGATTTGTAAACCGGATTTAATTTTTTTTGTAGAGTTCAAAATGAAAGTTTGTTTTTAATTTTTAGAGCATATTAGTTCAATTTTGTAATTTTAAAAAACTGTTTTTTTGCGTTTTGTTGCGATATTCTGTCATCCAACCAATTATGACATAGGTTTGCTGTGTCAGTTTCGTTGGAACTTAAATTGCAATTTAATAGCAGTACGATTCATGAGCTGTGGCTTGACTTTTGAGCCAGACAGAACAATTGAACCCTTTTAGCATTGCATAAAGTTCAAATTCTGGCAGCTGCCAAAATGTATTTGTTAGATTAGTTGGTATAGTTAAACAACTGCTTGCTACTCGAACTGCTGGCATAATTCACCTTTCTACCGAACGGATAAAACTAATTTACAAAAGACACTAACGTGACAAAATATATTGTAATATTTATTAACAAGCTTATCAATAAAACCAATTTCAGAAAAGGTATTAAGGCTTCCTGTAATTTTGTTTCCCTCACAATGGATCTATTCTCAACTTGGAGCTATATATATATAAATAGAAAATGTAAGTCTTGGATTTCGTATCCGTATTTTCTGAATAATACGAGTATAACAGCTGTTACTGAAAGTCTGTCTGATTATTTTGCCCGAAGATAAAAATAACTTAGGTGACTTCCCCATCATAGATTTTAATTCAGTATTGGTTTAGCGTTGAGGTGTCTTGTCACTTACTCGCAATGGCGACAGAGAGACAAAACTGTACAATAGTTTATTAAGTACCGTAGAACTGTTTGAATTTTTAATTTTTTATCTTTTTATTAGGAGGTTCCTTTTTTTTATTTACCCGGGGAAATCCGCCCTCCAAGGGTAGGGCGGACAATTTCCAATGACACTGGCAGCTGTCAAAGTGTATTTCATGAATAGGAAATATGCACTTGAAACAGATGAGCGTCATTTTTTTTTTTTATTGTATTTTGAATTCTCATAGCGTCTCTATCAATATTTCCTAATTTTATTTCCTTGTAGATGTAAAAATAAATATTGAAAAGTGCAAAAAATGTGGGAAATTCAAAGTGGTTGAAACAGAGTGGGTCGAGTGTGACGTCACAGTCCAGGCGTATGTCACTGTCAAAAACGCGTCAAGAAGAATAATTCATCAGTTTGTAGGTTATATTTGTGTTGTCATAGACTCGCTTGACGTCCAAGTCCATGACAACGGAGCGCGCCATAATAATGGCGGCGTTTGAAGCGCTTGAAAAAGTTTGAAATTTGCAACACTTTATAAATATACTACATTTTGCATTTTTGGTAATTAATATTATTGATCAGTCATAACGACATAAGCTATCATAAAAAAATATAAAAAAGAACAGTGCATATTCCCTAATAGTTGGACTATAATGGTAAGTTTCTTGTGATCCAACACGTCCTAGGGTCAGACACAGACCGTCTGGGTGACCTTCAGCCGCGCAACCGGAGCCGACGGGCGGGGTGGCCGTTTTATTGGCTTACCTACACCTACATCAATACTGGGAAAATTATCTCTCCATTTTCGCCAAAAAGCTATAACTTAGTCCTGTCTAGTCACATATTCTTACTCTAAATTCTTTTGAATAGTCACTTCTTTATGAAAACTGTCAGTTTTAAAAGTCCCGTAAGTAGCGGGTCTATTTTAGAAATACTTACATTTTTGTTATATTGTTTGTGCAATTGTGATATTTTAACTGTCTTTAATCCGATCATAGTTGAAATCAAACGATAAATTTCATGCACATGCAATTCCTACAGAAATTAACCAGTGAAATAACTTAGTTTACTATTGGTGCTAATAAACATCAATAGATTCACCGGAAATTTTGGATATAATTCTAGTCTATATTCCTTTGGGCATTTGGGAGGTCAATCCTGACTTTTCCTGACGCAAGACAAACATTTTTCAATTAACATTTGTGTTTTTTTGTGGCTATATGACTTTCAAACTTTAAAAGGAAATTTAAGAGCTTGAATTGCGAAATGGGCTTAATTTTAGTCTAGACCAAAGTTTGAGCGCTGTTTTTCAGCTCCCACTCAAACAAGGGCTTCTGTGAGTGCTTATTCACAGTGTCCACTCAAGGACAGGCCTGACTTGAATGGCTATCGATTATTCGACAGACATGGCGAGCCAATAGGCATGATGACTGTATTTTTTTTTTGTTTATTATCGAAAGACCTTACATTTATGTAAACAATCCTCAAAGAATCACTTCATCTGGATCAATACCACCAGAGATATCACAATTTGAAATGCACATTTTTGGACTTGCCCAAAAACGCTCCATACAAAAGTGACAGCGATAGTGACGTCACTGTCGCTTTAGTATGGAGCGTTTTTGGGCAAGTCCAAAAATTGTGCATTTCAAATTGTGATATCTCTGGTGGTATTGATCCAGATGAAGTGATTCTTTGAGGATTGTTTACATAAATGTAAGGTCTTTCGATAATAAACAAAAAAAAAATACAGTCATCATGCCTATTGCCATTCCAATGCTGTTATTTGTTATATTTTGTTAGTATAGGGTCCTTTATTAGCGTCTTTCATACCCAAACAGAAACCTACCAAATATATAACTCACTGGACACTCATAGGACAATATTCCACACACGAACGTTAAAACCTTATTGAACACCTCCCTTGCCAAATTACAATGAATTAAAAATATTAACGATATATGTATAACTAGTAACTTAAAGTTTAAATAGTAACTTAACTACCAAATCTAAATATTTCCAGCTATAAAAGGCACCAAAAAGCGCATCAAACCTATTTGCGGCCCAAGCCTCAATAATTATAATAATAGGTTTAATGTATTGGCTTTACTGCTTTTAAGTGACTTATACTGTGGCAATGGTGGTAATGGACTAGTGTATTGTAATATCTGTAGTGGACGCTGTAATTAATACATACAACGTTAATCCCCAATAGGAACTGTAACAGCATTCATGACGTTTCAATTAGAGTTCAGGCATCGAGGACATATAATCACACCAAGTAGCACTGCAGGCCACCTACCTATACATAAAACATAAAACAGACCATACCATTACGACCATGTCCCAAACGGGGAAGTCAGAGGCACACTGATTGTTGCTGTCACGGTGAACGGAACATTCAAGAGCCTGCATTTTGCTTAAACCTACGAGCCTACCACCGTTGTCCGTACCGACCTACAGAAATCGGTCTGAAAAATTGGAACATCGCTTTCATGTGTGCTCGCACTGAAAAAATATTTGGTTAAGTATTTTCAATTTATTTTACTGTTTTCACAAAATTTCATTGCAGTAATTATTACAACAGGTTCTGTTTAACCGTCAATATTTTTTGATCACTTTCTTAGCACTCATCATTTTGATGCTGACAGCACAGTAAATATAACATATTCAATAATAAGACCAATGATTATCCTAAATTACTAAGACTTATTTGATTACAGCTCAGTTATCATGGTTGAAAGGTTTTTGTCGATGAAGTTTATTTAAATGATTTTAACCAATGATATTATAATAAAAAAGACGTAGATAGGTTACTTGTGCTAAAAAGTGGCAGCCGAAATCAGAACTTCCGAACACCGGAGCAAAGCGTTGACAGTTTGAGACGACACTGCACAACATGTATCTGTCTCCCGCTCTACTAAATAATCATACTATCTTGTGCACACGGTCAAATTATAGGTACGTACGCCAGGGGTCAGATTACTTCGCATCAGTACTGACATAACGTATATACTTACCTCTTTTCAATAAAAGTAATAGATTTTAACAAAGCTAGCACACATCATTCTGATGCTGACCGCGTCTAATAAATTTAGTTTTATCAGTGTCTCTATTGCAAGCACCCCAGTAAAGTGGGTCCGACGTGTGTCTACTGAAACAATAATAAATACCTGTTGTGGGAGGAACAGGTGTTCTAGTCTAGACTACAAGTTATTGAAGAGTTCGACAAGTCTATAACTGTAATTAACTATTCCGTTTCCAAGTGAATGGAATGATAAAGACTTAACTGTATTGTCAATGTATTTGATAGTTTGACATTGAATAAATAGTTTTGGAGTACGGTTTGTACCACCTCATAGTTGAGGTAGGGCCTGTGCCCAGCAGTGGGACGTATAAAGGCTGCTGTTTGTTTGTATGAGGCAGCATCACCAACATTGCGCTGGTCCACAAGTAAGGTTTTCATTTGCATTTTGGAAACTAGGAACAACGAAGGTTTCACAAACGCACATGAATCAATTTCATCAGCATACATTCAAGCAGGTATCGAACCCGCCATTCTTTGCTCTTAAAGCATTGATACATATAAACAAAAAGAGGGAAATACGTTACGTTCATACTTCGCGAATCCAAAAACTGGCAGATGACATTGACATGGCTTGCAAACAATTCCATTGGACCTGTTTCAGGATGGCCACTTTTGGGCCGCGGATGCCCTCTTCCTCTTTGTTTTTATCAATGGTTTAAACCTAGCACTTGCGTACTAGTGATCACTGTGCAAAAAAGGCATTGATCTTATAGCACCTTAATTCTAGCTTACATCCACTAGTATCTAAGAACAAGTATCTTGATAGTCCAATAGAGAAGCAACAATATGAAGTAAAACCTGTAGGAAAGGTTCCTCTTTGATTTGAAGTACAGAAAGTCAAGAATCAAAAGACTTTCTGACAATTCGTACCACCTTATTACTAATGCACTAAATGTCATTTTCCAAATGCTTTGTTACGTCTGAAGTGTAGCCCAGTGGTCTACATACATACATACCAACACGCCTATTTCCTCACAGGGAGCCAAGATGGTCTCCATAAGATCCTGACATAAATATTTTTCATTATGTTTCTTGAAATATATTTTTTGTAGGTATTTTGTTTTTGAATTCCTTCTTCTTTCAAGAGTCGTTCAATACATATTCGTCAGTTACCTGACTCTTTCTGCGAACATCTTGAACCTGTCCAAGAAATGTCTAGGCCTACCTCTGAAAGCATTCTAAGTCCTAAAAAACCAAACTCCATATACTACCTCCATTTTTCCTGTCGCATTTGTCCCCCGCCCCAATCACCTATTCGCACTGGATTAGTTCGCCCCAAATTCCAAGTTAATGCGCGCCACTATAAATCTTATCGAAGCGACTACCAGCTTTCAGGAAATTAAAATAATGTCAGCGAAAGCGAACTGCTTCGTGATAAGTGCTTTAATGCTGTTCTCCGAATGAACTCGTACGTACACCCAACCTTGTGGATTTTGTGCCGTCTTTGTGGAATAAGAAAGTTCCTAGCAATGAGAGGTCAGCTTATGCTGGTGTGTGCGGTTGACTGTACTAGTGCTCGCATACGTCGTCTTTATTTGTTCGCTTGTGATTTATCCATGCAAAGAAAAGTTGGCTAATGTTTCCGTATTTTGAGTCTCCTTCCGTAAGTTTGAGGGAACATGGAAGAATTATTTGCTAAGCAAGGGTTACGGTTTTCGTACTTAATTTTATTAACTTCTGTATTCACACTGGAGAGCAAAAAATAAACAGTACGAGGTTGAACATTGAAGCAAAACGTCATATTAAAATCTATTTAACTGTTAGCTATGTGATGTGTTCTAATATATATAAATCCTCATAAAATACTATTTATTATTACAGGAACCTTTCTTTAGTAGTTAATAAAAGGAACCTACGTGTAGTAAGGCCACAGTCATTTATTTTAAAAAACCTCTTCTTTGTTAGTCTTTCTACTTAACACTGCAAAGAGCGTCATCTTACGAACTACTTATCGTTCATTATAAAGAAATAAAACTCCTTACCCGACTTCTCTTAGCTGTACATACCTAGTCTTTTAATGGCCTAGGCCATGATGCTTTCGGATCAAATCAAATTAGTTGACATGTTTATAATTACCTACCATTTATGAACTTTTCTACCATGCCTACCAATTCCGAACGCTATGTGCCCTGCCACTGCCGTTACTACTAAGTTATTTCATTAGCTAGTTACTAGCCTATAAAAGCGAAGCCATATAAGTATGAATCTCCAATGGCCATTTAGGACCGGCCATAAGCTTCTTATGAACACGGAATTTATCGTCTGTGGTAAACGGTGACTCATGCCATGATCTAATTTGGGGAGGCATCGACGTATTTTGGTTTCAAGACCTAAGTTACTACCTAAAGTTTATTAACCTCTATTGTTACATTAAAGGGTTGTGTGACTCAGTGGTGACAATAAATCAGCAAGGATCACTGACGTTAAGGCAGAGACGCCTTAAGTTTTAAGTAACCTATCTCAGTAGCGACATCTACGCAACACAGTTCATTTAGATCTGAAGGCGTCCGTACACTAAAGTGTTAGGATACCATCACAGCCGTAAAGACCACGACAAAAGTCGTCCCCACCCACCAAAGATTCAAAGTTTTGCTAAGTAGACTATGTATGGAGTTTTCGTGCGAATCGAATTTGAATTCTCAGCAGGCCAAACCCAAAACTATGAGGAAAATCACAAAATACCCGTTTCGGTCTTCCGGCATCTCCTGCGTAGAGTGGCGCGTTGAGTAGTTGGTAATGAGCGACGTCGCTAGATGTCAGTTCACCTCATTTAAGGTTTTAGGGCGGCTTCATAAAATCTAAAGATTTTTGGGTATTTCCAATAATTGGCTTCTTACTTAATAGTTACATGATACATATACCTATTTAGGTCTATATATATATGTATCCTGTAAATAGGTAGCGGGCCTAGAAACAAGAAGTACTCACCAAACCTGGATTATCCGAAAAGACACATTTCGATAACCAAAAGGCCCACAATGGGGAGGCTTGGCGGAAAGTGAAGTGGTAAGCCGACCCCAAATAAATGGAAAAGGTTCGGAAAGGGGCAGAAAGACTTTAAGAGGTAAACAAGAATCTGTAGTTTTTTATAAATCTAAGTATTTAGCCTGCAGTTCTGAAAAAACGAAAGCAACGCTGCATCATCGGTTTAGCGAATGATGTGTTATGTGCCTCACTTGCAAATGTTGTCAGAAAAAATAATGATATCGAATCGTTCGATAACGGTTCTGAAGTTCCGATCCGACCTCTAAACACTGATGACGCTATGATCGCATCGCTTCGTGGTCCTGAGGCGCCCAGTCTTGGCTGGTGCTGGTTGGCCGCAGAAAGCTTTCACAGCGCTGCCACACTATAGGTAAGGTGGAAGTTTTCCAACCTAACAAGTTTAAGTTACGAGCCATTCCATTGTGTTTCGAAAACGTCGCCAACGCCCAACGATGCAACGCTGATTTGCTCCTGTACTATAAATCGATATAATAAGACACGCCATGTGCTTATATACTAAAAATACCGCTAGAAATAAGATGAAAAAAATATAATACATTGTTAAGGATTTTTTTCTCACAGTTTCAATACCAAATGTGCACATACTTATTTAATGAAAATCCGCTAGTCTGTGCTAAAACAAAACACATACCTACAAGTATGAACATCCACTTATCTGCAGGGGTGCCGAGAACACTGGAAAGGAGATATTTACAGTGCAAATACTCGCGTCTCAACGAGATTCTGAATTAGCTTTTCCACGTTTTTATCCCAATCCTAATAAGAAGGCTCTCGTAAAAAATGAAGTGCGCGTTTAACCAATGGGCATGCGTCGCGATTTCGTTTGCCGAGGATAACACGACCAAAGTAAGTAGTACTTGGAAGTAAGCGGCCATATTGCGTAGCTAAATGATTACATTTCTTGCGGTAAGCACTTACCATTTTCCACAAGGTGATTTCGAAAATATCCATTTACGACCTTGTTTACAAAAGCCAATGACAGTGAATTGGAAATCAATCAGTGCCTTGAATGTGAAGTCTGAATGATGTTCCGCAAGCCAAAGGCTTTCATCTTCCTTTCAATGCTAAAGGCCTATACAATGCGGTGGACATCATGATGTAGGCTGTTTGATTGTGTATACTGATGTTCAGATACCAATTAGATCTTCTGCCTACTGCATCTAAATATTAATTTACTAAACGGTTATTATAATGAACCTAATTCCCCTTTTCACCTCTGGACTGATCGATGACGTTAGTCTATTGCCCGCGCGAATTTGACGTAAAAAAATATCTGAAAAGTAATTTCTTTTCATTCAATCTCATTACCACTTGCCTGGATGTCTTGGAATTAGATGCGAAAGGCTCAGAACCGGCAGTTGTGGTGCATTTTGGGGGAGTTAGTAGACTACAAACGACGATGATGATTGATTTTCATTTCAGTAGTTTGGTTATTTAAATTAAGTATTTTATTGCGCCTGTTGGAGTACGCGCGTTCTAGAGTGGAGACCACGTCTCGGCAAGCGTAGTGTGGGATGCCCTCCAGCTAGGTGGAGCGACGATTTGCGAAAGGCTGCTGGCAGGAGATGGATGCGTCTAGCCGAGGATAGGGCGCGATGGCGCGCATTAGGGGAGGCCTACGTCCAGCAGTGGACCAACATAGGCTGATGATGATGAATTAAGTATTTGCCATAAATTTCCATGAAATCGGTGTGCTTCCTTCAAAACGTATGTAAGCAGACTTTTTCGGTAAACTGTTCGGATATTGTAACAAAGGCTTGTACGTGTCTGCAATTAGCTGGGCGACATGTTAATCACTGACAACGTTTAACCGTTCGTTATCGGATGAACCCGCCGCCGTTTAGTGTGAGTTCAATTACTGTGATAGTTCAATCCAGATGCTGTAGTGGGAAACAGACAACACTGTGCGTCGGCGCAAACTTAGAAACCTCAGGTTTCTATGTATGAGAAATACGTTTCTATCTACATGGGCTAGACTTCAAGAAGGATTTAAAAACAGTTCTACCAGTGATGGCACTAGAATATGACGTACAGTTTTTTGAACACAAGAAATATGAATGAGAATAGAATTAAAAATGTACTCATAGAAAAAAAAATAAGTCACGATTTTCAATGAAAAAGAAAGCATGAATCTTTTTTTATATATAAAAGTAATGTTCGAGCCCAATAACATAACTCTAACTAACTTAATTGTTTTCATTACAGCAAGTACAGAACATCTTGTATTACAGGAAGAAAGAAAATTATTTTCTTCTTCCACTTCGTTGTACAAGCTCTTTTTACTCTCTCTAAAAAGATAAATCGAACTAGACCTTTCCAAGTCCTGACTCACCCACGCTTCGCCACCCAAGTGTCTATTTGACTAAAAGCGTTTTACTAGACTTTCATAAAAGTAATAAACAATAAACGTTGAAAGAACAGTTGGTAACAGAGAATGTAAACACTGTTGTGCTAATGCTATTGCGATAGAGTCTAAAGTAGTCGGCGTCGTTTGAGGCGGTCTGTTCAAGTCAGTCGTGCGTTCTGAGTCCCGACTCCCGCCCCCGCTCACTCGGTGCAAACCGCACGGGACTAGGGTAGCCAGATTTTTTTCAAATAAATACATAGTTAGGACATTCTAAAACAGTATTTATGTGTCCTAGTGCTGGGAAAAGGCCACACCTCAATTGAAGAGATGTATGTATGTAAAGCTAGTGACATGTTTCGTTACTGTGGGATATTATCACGGCTTCTAAACTTACCGACTGTTGCGACTCGACGGCTACTATATGGGTACTGCCTAACGAGTCGTCCGAAGAATGGTGATGTACGATAAGTACACCAATAAATGAAAGACGCCTAAACGGCGAGCCGGTTTAATAGCGTTTATATCCTACATTCCTGGTCACCCACCACACATGTCCAGTGTATTTATTAATTATTAATTTTATAGCTCAATTTTAGTTAAGTTTACGTCTTTGTTGAAATTGAACTAAACAATGCAAAGTAATTTGCTAATAAAGAACAGTGAAAGATTTCTTGACATTAATTACCACACAAAACATAAATTGTGACAGGAAAATCCTTTGATGCTGGCAGTAGCTGTCAGGTTTTAAAAGATCGTGCAACCTAGCTACATACTCAGCTCCACGAAGGCCAACTTATTTGCAAGAAAAATTGCAAGAAAAATTGGACGTGTGGCCACTCTACGTAGGGCGAGGACTCAGTTGCCATCCAACCTGTTAATTACAAACTGGATAAATGAATTTTGGACTTGATATTGCTTTGTTTTTAGAACTGAATCCACTTAGGTTACAAATCCCCAAGTGATACGACCACTTTGCTTTGTTCCTTCTGCTAGTACAAAGTTCTATAAGCTGCATTTGTTTTGTAATTAACTTCTTTCAATTTGTCTTCACTCTCTTTTTGAAGAGGTGGGCTTCTTGAATGGTATCAGGAAACACTTCAGCAGGAAGTTCATTCCGTCCCATTCCATTCCACTCCCTTGCTCCGTGCTCGCAAACGGTCCGAGTGGGTTGCTGGAATATTAACAACATAGTAGTGAAAAGCTAGTCTGCTAGTTTGCACTTATTAAAAAGGCTCCCCGATAATTGAGTGGGTTACTACTTACCCTACCCACGTGGGTTTGCTCTGTGGCCAAGACTCGAGAACTATATTTACCTTACATCTGTAGGAACTTATCGATAAAACGTAAAAAGCCGGCATAGCATTGATCCGCCTACAGTAGGTCTAAATGTCGTCGACATTAACGGAGGCTGGGCGCCCGCCCACCCATCCGCCCTTAATTGGGCAGAAAACCTATTACGGATAAACCCATTGCTAATAAACAAGAAACGAATGAACTTTCCGCGTTAATAGCCTATTGTTTTAATATACGGAGATAAGGAATATTGAAAGGGCTGTGTAATTAGTTAAGTACTGTGCGATTATTGGAGACCATGACTTAAATATTTCTGTTAGGTCTAATTTACTCGATACTTAACTAAAAAAATACGATATGTACACTATAAAACTTATAATAAAACTTAAGGAATCTCAGATAACACAATATGTATGTGTAAGAAGGTAATTGCCAATCACATTTTTAAAAATATACGGCGCTGTTTGAGAGACATGTAAATGTTAAATATGCAACAACTTTCATGATGTTCTTTTTTTATCGTTTAAAAAACGGTTTTTAAAAATAAATCTGCTGATGAATGTTTCGATGGGTTTCTAAACAAATGTTATTGTGGGTATAGATTTTATTATATCTTTCTTTCTTTTGCAATATTTACTTTCTATCCTTTTGGTGTTCAGGTGCTTAATTTTACGTAATATCTTCCCACATAACAAGATCCACCCTTCGCTTTCATGTCGATTGAACGTCACCATACGCGCGCTCGTCATCCCACGCTTTGCAAAGGTCACCGAATACGCGGAGTAATATATACCCACGCTCCGGGAGGGAGGAGGATTAAAATGCAGTGGAATTAGTATTTTAAAATACTTAACTTTACTTACTAGATACATTGATATTTTAAAGGCGGTAGCTCTTAAATCCAAAACTTGTGTTTTCTTCTACCATCATTGCCCAGCCTGCTCATTCATCATTGCTGCCAGGCAAGTTGGAGGCCTCTGACAACACCATCAGTGAACTGCGTGCCCAGGTAGTGTTGTTAAGTAACGCTGCCGCGGTATGTAGGTCACCTGAGGCGTCTAACGTGACCACTCGTCGCGGTGCGCAAAATGTATCCGTCAGCAGTTTCGAGTCGGCGCATATGAGTGCGTCGCCCGCCACTGACACCGATGCACCGCGCCCCGCTGCCCCGCCCTCCGCCCCGCCGGAGACGTCACGCGACTGCACGTCGACTCCTCAACGTGCTTATGCAGCTGCTGCCGCCAGCCGACCTGTCACCAACGCTCCACGACCTAAGAGGCGGCCAGTTCAAGAGAAGAAGAAGGGTAGCGGAAGAACCATCCACGCTGCTGCACCTGGGGCTCCACTTGTCCCGCTTTGTGACGAGGAGGGCTTCACAGAGGTAGTGAAAAAGAAGAGGAAGCCTACCCGTCGCAATTTATGTGGTGCTGCACCGACCGGACCAAGCCATTTGCTGCAGGCAGCTATACCCACGACGCTGCTGTACGTGTCCCGACTTCATTTCTCTACGAAGGCAGAAGAAATCGTAGAGTACATCCGAATTAAAACCAACTTCACTCTGAGAGTCGAACGGTTGGAGTCTCGCCACAATGTTAATTTTAATTCGTTCGTGGTCAGAGTGCCTACAGTCCAGCTTTCGACATTCATGAAGGAGGAATTCTGGCCGAAAGGTGTCATGTTCCGGCGGTTCCGAGGCCGGCTCCCCGACACTGCACAGCGTAATACGTCGTCGATCGAAAAACGTATTAATTAGAGTATTTATGTTTTAGTGTTATATTAAGTATGTATGTTAGTCTCTAAGGTATTTAAAATATGGGCCGATTATGTTATTTAAGATCTATCAATGTAATTCGTTGCCTGAAATAAATGAAATTATTATTATTATTACCGTGCAAAAATAAAACGATATTAAATGTATAATCTGGCTCTACCATCAGCGACGGAAGGTTGTTTCTACTGAAGAGACCTGGCAAAAAATAGGTAAATTTCATCATCTTTCAATTTGCTTTAAAAAGCAAGTTAAAGTGCTAGTTGTAAGATCTCTGTACCCACCTTTTCCATACTCAATAAAGCCTCAGTTACTGACTAAAGGAAACAAGAAAGCCCCGTCGGTGTCGGTGCCAATTTTCAGGGCATTGAGAGCTCCAAGGTTAAGTAGCAAGGACTTGATTTCATTATTGTTCGATGGCTTGGAGTTTTCACGAGATAAATTAATAAACGTCTTGTAAGCTTCGGAGAAATATCCAATATTTTTTGATAAAGTGAGTTGTGATTATCCATTTCATAATAAGTCTGTAGTAATGTTTGTTAAATCTACACTGAACATAAACGACACACCTTACAATGGTGTGTCAGTGTCAAACAGTCGATACCTTCTAGACCACCCTCTTAGCAAGTCATTTTTATGCTAAATGACTATGCTATTCCGGTGAGCGCCAACTCTCATCTTGATCGTGGTGAGTATCTTTAAAATTGAATTTCGTTCGATCGTTTGCGAGAAAAGACCAAAGCCAAATAACATTCTCAAATTACATACGTACAAAATGAGTGAAAATACTGATTCAAAGTGAAGCGTATTGATGATTGAAGTAAGCGTAAAGCACCGACATGTAAGATGATATTAGCCTGAATACCACCTCTGAACGTAAAAAAGAGCTTACGTATAAATCGTCAGAAGGTACTTCATAGTAGCTATACCTTTGAACAACATTGCTAAACTTTCGAAAATACAAACGCAAAATTTAAATGAGTTAAATTCGGTACAAATGACAAAGTAAACAAAAGTCCGGTCGGCGTTGAAGCCGTCGACATATGAATATACAGTAGGTCACACGTCACCTAACAGCAGTTGGAAAATGACACTTCGGTGCATGGGTATAAGGTGGCACAAATTGCCACTTGACCTGCTATGCCACTATATAGCTCTGGCAAGCTTAATGAAAGTCATGATACCCTTTTATTTTGTTAATCCGTTTGTTATGCTACTCACACGAAGAAGAATGAACTATTGATAATGATTTAATTAGTCTCTGATTAGCAGTATTAGAACTAGTTCTTAATCGTGAAGGACGGTTAACCCATTTATAATTTTATTCGGTTACGTAAATTATAATTAACGGTTATGTATTTCAATTTAAATTGTGGGAAAATTATCATAACGAGTCACGTACGAGTTGCTTACCAACAACGAAATTGCTGTCAGAACGAATTTGGTAGGCATAGTATAGTATATCATGCATTTTGTTACAAAATTATCACTTTTTTAGAATGGTTGAGAATGCCCTAAGCATTAAAAAGGTTTTATGTAGGGACGCCTTCGAATTTAACTGACCTATCTCAGTGGCGACATCTTCTCGACACAGGTCACTTAAATACGTCCCTACATAAAGCGTATTCAATGCTTGAGGCATTCTCAACCAGTCCAACGTCCTATTTTCTAGCATAAAAGGTGTTAATTAACTGGACGGAAAACAATGTAAGTAGGTACTTAAAATGGGCAAATGAGAAAGTTAACAATCAAATAAGTGCAATTTCGTGAAAGTCCAGCGGAGGCAGCGATTAGCACCCAGGCAGGATTACATTACAACCGAGCACCGACGCCTTACTCCGCCATTTTATTTCGAAGCAGAGTTAATCTACGCTACGGTCACGACCTAGACCAAGCAACAATTACAATAGCTTATTTAATTAAGAATTTTTGGCACCTAATACTTAAATAGTACCTACATTGTTATCCTAGGGGTGAAAGTAACTTATTTAGTCCCGAGACGGGGTTTGGCGCCCGGAACGAAGTGAGGGCGCCAATAGTTCGAGGGACTAAATAAGTCTTTCACCCGAGGTAAACACTGTGCTTTTCATTACGAATACAAGGAAAGTAAAAACAAAAACATGAATTAGCTAAAGAAAAAGATGAAGATCGATTTGGCGCTATCCCGCCTATTTTGTTTGTTTTTTTTTTCTGTGGCGACATCTGGCTGGCTGAATAGTTGGCCCACTATTCAGCCATTATTTTTTATTTTCATCATTGGAAAAATGGTAAATATTTTGCTCAAAGCTAAGTTATTTTAAGAAATTGTTGAAACTGAATTATAATATAGTTATTTAGAGAATATATATTCTCTAATCAATACTTAACTTTAAGTTATTTCCATTTTACATCATGGCTGTATAGAAAGTTGGAACATGGTTCAATAGAAAAAAACTAAGTTTTATTTTTAATAATTTGGCAGCTGTCAGTTGAAAGTGATTCTCCCTAGGGATGAAAAGTATTACTTTCAGCCCGCTTCTCAGGTCAGTAATGACCTACTTTCAGAGTATGAGTAATGAAAAATGTTTTTCAAAATCAGAGCATCCAAGAAAATAAACAGTGGAGTATATTTATACTGTCTTCATCTTAAACTTGTTCACAAAAGTGAGAACAGCGTCGACATCACAATTAGCGGGTGGGTGTCCATCTAGAGTTGATGAATATTATGAAAACCACACAAGGTAGTAGTTCACTGGTCGCTTGTTAACTATGTCGACCGATTTAAATGAATGGTTAAGAAATAGGTACATTACAGAGGTCGCGGTTCTATCCCCGCACAGTAGGAACATTCTAGTGGACATGTCTGTTTGTATTGGGCTGGGTATTTTCTGTGTGAATTATGTACTGATATTTTTATACAAAAAATGTATTTAAGTATGTCTATCCGTTGTCCAGTTGGCATACTCGTAGTACAAAGTTTGCTTAGTTGGGAGCTAGACAGCTCTGCGTGTCATCATGTTCAATGATATTTATTGAAATGAATGACACTGCTCCAGAATTTAACATCCAAGTTAGATAACCTTTTTTATTTATCCTCTTCCCTACGACCGTCAACCTGCAGATCATCCGAATCAACACGAACTATCGTCTACCCACCGGTATGAACTGCGACCTTCCCTAATCGGGTTTGACGCCGTACGGGTTTGAATATCAACAAAAAAGTATGAAAAAGCAAACTAATCTCGCTGCAGCCGGTGGGCGGGCGGACAGCCGCCCACGGCCACCTCACTCTCTCCCACTAGGTAAGGCTGAGTACAGATATAAAGGATTGCGCATATTGAAAGTAGCTTGTAGCGGGTTTACATGAAATACTGAAGGCTGTTCGTGGAAATATGTTGTGACAACCGATCAATTTCCGCGCTCTTTCTTTATAAGTTGTTCTATTTACAGCAATTCGATATTTCAATATAGTTCCCGATAGTTTTTATAAATAGAGCTTTGATTAAGAAGGGCCACCTGCGTTATTACAACTACTTTGTTGGTTAAATTGATTATTGCTAGACTAACCTTCCTTTGGTCTAAAATACGTATGCTACAGATTCAAGATCAAATGCATTTTTCTTCTTGCTGCGAGTTCCTCAGGTCATTGATTAGGTCTTTTGGTCTTGTTAGGTAAGCGGCTACTGAAAGTATCCTTTGAAAAGCAAGCTCCTGAAAGTATCCTTTTCTCGACCCGGCGGGTCGAGAAAAGGATACCCATCCTATTTTCGCCCGACTCCCCCGTTCTTTTTTTTGGGCATCTCCTTGCTTTGCTTCCGCTTTTCAACTACGATAAGCCTATTGGAGGCCTTAAGCGTGCTCAATAATATAGGTAGTGTGACATTATACTAACCTTACACCCCTCCAACAAGCCACATTGAGGCCGCGTGCTGTTGTATCACTCCAGCTCGCTTCACCTCATAGGGACCTGGTCTCATCATTGAGGTGAGGCCTGTGCCCAGCGCTAAAGCTGTTGTTTGAACAGTTAATTAATAAAAGCTCATACTTAAATGTGGTCCCGTCCTAGCAGCAGCTCCGTCGCTAATATCCCCTTGCCTCATCCCGGGTCCGAGACGAGCATAACAGTTTCATCGGCTGTACAATCCTGTTTTTTGATTTTATACATGGTGTTTTTTTACTGGTATGTTTTATTGTTTAAGGCTCTCTGAAGTTCGTTGAACGTAGTTGTAATGAAGCTCTGTTCAATTAACATAAAATGAGTAACCCAATTACAACTAACTAATTACAAAGTATAGTTGTATCAAAAGAAATGACCGTGATGATTTAAAACACTTTAGTTTCACTCAGAGAAAAATTAACTGTTAAACTAAAAGTCGTAAAAAAGTCCAACATGATTTTTTGATCATTAAAATAATCTTAGCTAAGGAAAACGCATAATTCCAATCTTTCCTTTCCCAATCAACCAGATAAGATGAGATGATTTTAGACGAAGAAACTGATGAAGGTGACAAGTACGCGCATAACTGCTACTACTGGACATAAGCCTCCCTCCTTTTTCTCGATGCCTGTTTTTCTTGACAAACAAACTTAAAAAAAAAACAATATGCAAGTGTGCCTTAGACACATTCAGCCACCAAACAACGTTTATGTAATAAAATAAACATCCATATCCACATTTTGGAAATACCTGCGCAAAAACATTCGGTATTAATTAACCCCGTCATTCATAAAAACGAACGCAATGCCAAAGCATAAAGCAATTGACGTGTTATGTCACTTACTCGCAAATGGCGTCAGCATCAAGAATGAAAGAGACAAAGCGATACAAAAGTTTACGTATTGTTGAAGAGCTGTTTAAGTTTTTGTGAATAAGGGCGTTAAACTCCATCAAGCATCTAAATATTATAGCCAGGATAGAATAGTTATAAAGTATAAAGTGCATTTATAAACTGTTTGTAAACTTAATTAAATTAGCTGGTAATAGCACCTGTTCAAAGTTTTCCAACAACAAACAGTACTAGTTTCTTCGCTCTTTGCTTTTCACTTACAAATCTTGATAAAATGCCCCAACAGTACTAATACTACGACTATATTTTGACGACCGATTTGGTGTAATGGTTCAGAAGTGGGCATTATTACAGCAAAGGTCGCGTGTTCGATCCCCGAAGAGTACATCATTTGTGCATGAACATGTCTGTTTGTACTGGTCTGGGTGTTTCCTATGTATATTAAGTATGTATTTACAAAAAATATATATAAGAATGTTAATCAGTTGACTCTGTTTTCGAGTTTCCCATCGCATAAGCGTTTAGTTGCTAAGTTTGGGGCTAGATGGCGCTGTGTGGAATAGTCTCCAATGATATTTAGTGTCCCATAATATTTTTAAAAATGGTTGTGGCTGATCACGTAACCCTCGTGTGAAAATTTATGATCAAAAACTAAGACTTTCGATACAAATGCAGCTTGTCTATTTCAACAACAATAATACCTAAGTATTTATGAAAAAGAAGTGAGTTGTGAACCTCGTAAACCTTTCCAAACCTTTTTGAAGCTGGAAACAATAAAGTAGAACGATAGTGGAAGTATCGGCGTCGATAACTTTAATGCGATTTAACACCCACTCCCGGCAAGAGCCACTTGAACTTTAATAGGTTAAGCTCAAATTGAGATACTTTGTACTTACCTAATTGACAGGCTTAAGTATGTTTTTAAACTTTCTTGTTGCATTTTTCACTATTTAAACACTAAAAAACCGGGTTTTCTTCAACATTTAAACTACGGTAAAATAAAAAACAAAAAAATACCGATTAAAAAAAACAAATACAGGTAAAAAAGTAATTTTTACCGTAGTTTAAATGTTGCAGAAAACGCGGATTTTTAGTGTTTATATAGGCTTTAGTATTTCCTTTATAATTTCTTCATCTTTGCTTATTTCCTTAGTTTTAGTTACTACTGCAATAACATGAGTTCAACATAAAATTAACCAACACCTTTTTCTTTCATTTCAGGTAATTACTTTAAAGATCCAGATCCCAAATCTACTTGTACGTAAGCCAGCCACAGCACAGGTTTGCCTTACTAACATTAGTGACTATAGTCCGTTCGCGTTAAGAATGCAGTGATTTCATACTTGTCTCTCGACCTAGCACGCCCCCTCACCAATCCAATCGTTCCTAATGAAAAAGCAAAGTCCACAGTGACCACCTGAACGCATACCTTCGAACGCAAAGTTTGTGGATCTGAGTTATTTTCTGTGCGACAGAATTAAATTTAAAAATCACTGCATTCTTAACGCAAACGAACTATAGTTAATATCCGTCTGTGTAAACAAACAAACTTCAAAACCTTTTTATGTCAAAAAAATCATTTTTACAATCGTTCCTATTCCTATAAATGAAAAACAGTTTTAAGAGAGGGCTAGTTTGTGTCGTCCAGGATATTTCCACAGTTAACCCCTTCAGCAGTTAAGCCGCATAAGCGTACAACATACATTCATATGCATACACGAGTTATGTAAGTGAAGTGATACGCGTATCGTAACATTATTACGGCATATCGCTGCCGGTCCGAGAGACCATACATTATTCATCTCACTCGTTTGCGAGACGAGTTATGAACTGGCAAGAGACATTTTATGCACCTCCGACAAACAATATTGGTTGCTTCTTGTTTAAATTTAATCACAACAACAATAATAATCTTCCGTACTTCTATACTTCACTACATACATACATACCATCACACCTCTTTCCCAACGGAGTAGGCAGAGATCACTTCTTTCCTCTGCTTTCATGAGTCCTTTCATATATGCTCGTTGGTTGAAGGTACTCCTGACCTGACCCTTTCTAAGAACATCTTGAACTTGTCCAAGAAACGTACTTTCCATAGTACAAAACAAAGTAGCTTCCTCTGTCGCTATGTTCGCTTAAATCTTTAAAACAACGCAATGGATTTTGATGCAGTCTTTTTATAAATAGAGTGATTGAAGAGAAAGGTTTATACATGTATAACATAACATAATGGAAGCGGTAATCTTTGCAAGCGCCCATCCCATTTTAATTTATTCTTTTAGGATAACTTACAGTTTTTATCTTCAAATTTTGCATCATTTTGAAAGCGGTTTTTACTAAAACATACGTAATACAATATTGATACTTAACCAGTTGACTAGCTTAGCGTAACTAACTATAATTGTTATAAGTATTATAAGTGTTTAGTGTTATAATAAAATTAAATTTATATCACGTCATTAACTTGAACCTCTTAGTTCCAAACTTCATCAACTTCAAAATAACTCTACTTATGTTTGACACGAAACCTACCTGTTTTAACCTACGAAAGGACTTATGCTATTTTCGTAATAGAACGTAAGGTCTTATTTCTACAAATAGAAAATAATCTACTTATTGACTACGTACTTCAAAAGGGTTTTACAATTTAAGTTTTCATCAGCCGGTGCCGAACCTTTGGACAAACTTGTAAAATGAACTGTTTATGTCTTCTGTTCAAAACCGCTTTATTTGTTATAAAAACGTTTCTCGCATTAAAGCACGCCATTGTAAGATCATTAAATAACCGATAACATTATATTTATTCCGGCTTCGGTCGTCGGCCGACGAAGTTGTTAGTGTCACGTGGCTGGCCCGAGATATTTATATGTCACTCAATGAAATGAAACTGCTCTGGAAATAGAGTTGACAAAATTATCTTACTCGCTGGAACTGTTAGCGTAAAGCTACAAATATTCCGATATAGTTTGCGGTTATTCCTTTAGAATTACTTAACAGTAAATATTATTGCCTAACATTTGTTTTCAGTGAGTAAGAAAGTGTAAATAATGATTAATTAAAAATACGCAGCAATCAAATCAATTTGAGTAAGAATTTACTTCTTATATAAATTAAATAATTATGTTAGCAAGCATAATAAGCATTTTGATTATGCAAATGTTTCAGTAACTTTTTCAGGGTCAAACTAACTCAAAACTGTATAACCGACCCTCTTTAATAGCGCCCCTACATTTAAGTGAATTACTCAGAAATAAGACATAATATTCAAAAAATCTGTAGAACTAAGTTCACTTTATTAAAATGACTATTTACAAAAGGTATCAATTCTCACTTTGGTTCACTTTGCACAGCCGTAAAAGCTGACATTGAAAAGCTCCATGGACAAACTGGAGGGAACAAAAACCACTTAGCAAATAAACGCAATGTCGCGACCGGAAAATAACCGAATAACCCGCGCTGCACCGCTTCGATACGATACGATATCGATCTAGAAGCTTGCATAGTGTAATGGCGCGTACAAAGAGGCGCCCGTGTTTTCCCGGGTCGAGTTCATAAACAGGGTTGCCTGCCGGTAGGACTCGAAAAAAGTGAACTCAACCGCTTACAGTTTAGGGAACACCAAGTTGCAGAGCTTGAACCGATTCTGTTTTGGTTTTACCGGTTTTTTTACTCACGTCCCCTCGGATTTACTCTGTTGCGATTCACTGATTTATTTATTTATTTACAGAACAAGATACAAACTAACAGCTATTAAGCCAACACGTTTATATTGTTAACAATAATCGAATTATAACTAAATATTAATTAGAGATAAATAATGTCGCACTTTCGTAATAATGTGCTGAAAAAAATGATGTGGCTTTTTTATATCACTGAATGAACTTCTAAAGTTATGATGAAATTGGATTACGATCCACTATTTAAAGTTGACATATAGTCAGATAACTGCGTCCTAAATGAAGGAACTAACTACTAATTAGAGAGCATGGAATAAGATAAATTTAAGAAGAAGAAATAAACTTGAGGTATGTGTAGTGTCCTGATACCGTGTACGGGTATAAGTTAGTACATCCACTGCTTCACCTTGCTAAGCACGCACGTCTGCTCGTGCTGGCGGCCGGAACAAGAAGACCCGACCCGAGGCGCGGCACTCCCCACTGACAGATCTGTCAGTGTCACTTCCTGTCAGGTCCTGTGTGACCAGCGTATTGTTTATATTGTTTAGACACAAACACTACATCTCTCCCTTGTAAATAAATTGAATTTTAAATATCTTCAGCCAATAGTCAGCTTGTATATTTCTTCCACAATCATCCATGTGTATATTAATGAAAGTAATAAATTTAGTATTTGTTTCGCACCTTATCCTGCAACAACTAAACTACGTTTCTTGGTAAGTGAGCCATCAGCCATTACACGTTTGAATAGTAGTCCTCTTTTCCTCTTTTTCCTATTGTTTTGGTTACGTCTAGACGGCCAGTTGTTTTGCTTCCTTTATTTATTTATAACACAAAGATATTATCCAAATGATTATGAAAAATGTTCATTGTTTCTGCTAGAATTAGTTTTATTTTTATAAATCTAGCATTATTTTTTTGAGTAATTATGAAGGCCTTCATTTCACAATGAACAGTGTATAACAGTTATTACAGCAATAGTGTGTAATTGCTGCATTAGTAAATAATGCAGAAGTAAATAATTTAACATAAGCTTTTATTTATATGGAAGCACAAGTACTAAGTACCATTTATTATAGCATCAGACAGAACTCGACAGAAGTAATAAAAGGTCCTTTTGGGTACACTTTGTGGTATATTTACAATAAACATTATAACTTTCACGATGTATGCCGAACCTATTAAAATCTACGGCACATGTCAACTGTCACACTTATTTGCTCTCATTCAAGCAAATAACCTCAGAACTTATGAAGCCTTGACTAAATCAAACTACTCTGTCTCACGTGAAACCACATTGTCGATCACAACAACCCAAAAGAATCAGGGGTTGTGTATCCAATCGCGCCCCTACCGACATTATAACTCCAAAATGTCCAAATCCAAAATGTCACTTAGACTCTTCACACGTTGCTACGGAAGAGCGAATTCAATTTTGCCAGGCTACACAAAATTGACAGCCGGCAAAAGTCAATCAAAAATGCAAATCATTCATTTGTTTAGAATCTCTGCATGCGCCTCTTTTCCTAATGATATAACAAATAGAGTATCGGTCATTTTATTGCTGGATTACAAATGATATTGTATTTCCAGACATAGTTAACTATCGTTTGACTTTACTTTTCATCCGATAACACTATTCAATGTCTCATTTATTTTTACTATACCTACTTGACAATCTTAACTGAAATATTGATATTTTCTGAGGCAGTCTGTTCATTAATTATTCTGTCACACTTTCTAAGAAACAATAATCTCAACTAAAAATCACCAATCTATTCACATTAGTATTCATTTTTTTCTATCTCATTGAGTAACTGTCAAGCTTTTAACATCATAAAAAAATTTGCCACTCTAAAACATTCGACTCCACTATTTATCTTTATTTCATTCATTATTTATCTTTATTTTATTTTTGTAGTGTAGGCACCTCAACCCCTATATATACGCATTGTCCATACTAATAAGGACACAATAAAGCGCAACATCGAGCCAGAAACACCTGTTTTAATTAGTCATCTCCCGGTCCCATTGCATGGCGACCCTGCCAGTGCTGCCTTGCGGCGGCGCTGCGCAAGATGGTTAGGACAAAGAAAAATAAATTCAGTGCCTAGTAAAAGACAAAAAATAATGTGAACTGCCCGTGAAAAGTTTGGACAGAAAAAAGTGAAAATGTGAAGACATAAAACATAGTGAGAGAGACACAGAAATATGTTTTTTTTATAACAAGTTTGAATATTAAATAAGTAGAAGTACCTCAGTGACGGAAAAAGTATTAGAACTTTAGAAGTCAAATAAAATCATCAAGAAATACAAGAAGAATAGTGAAAGTTTTAAAAAAGGATGCTTATGCTGGAGTGGCGTGATGAAGCTGAAATTGTGATGTCAAGAGTGGGGCGCAGGGTGATGTTGGAGTCGGATGTGGATGCAGCAGGGAGTTGTTCCAGTCAAGGTGAATTCCAGAACACGGACCACCAGAATATAAATTCGTATTTGTACCAAAATTCATTTCTCTCAATTTTAAGTTTAAATAATTGATTTTCAAGTCAATCAATATTTTATTGAATCAATGATATTTTTTGTTAGACAAAGCAGACATAATTTTGTTTTTTTAGATCGAATACTTCATTTTTGACACTGAGGTAGTTAAGAAATAATCGTGTAGTTTTCTTATAAATATTATTAAAAGGTTCATTATTCTTAATTTAAAATTCGGAATATTAATTATATGATGATTAATCATTTAAAAAAAATGTGTTGATACTAAATAGAAAATAAACTTTGAGAAAAGTATATGTATAATGAACCTTAATTGTACTCTTAAAAAACTATTATGTATTTACCAATTTGTTTTACCTATGTAGCACTGTTGACAACAAATTCAAAGGCGTAATTATTTAACCAAAATAAATGTTTTGTATTTAGTTATTTTTGCCGGGTTGTTAGAGTCAAGATCAAATTGTCATGATAGCTTTTAATAAGGAATGACAGTTTCTTTTACGATAAGAATTACCTAGTTTTAAAGACCTTAAAAAAAAATCTATAGCAAAAAGTTTAAGTATAGTTTGCCAAAGTAAGTACTTAATTACTGTTTTGTTTTATTAACTTTCATGATTTAGATCAAGTTAGTATTTTTGCAGTGAAATTCTCACTTTATTTTTTTTTCTGTTTAATTTTAAAGTTGCCTTAATAGTTTAAATGAGAAAAAAGTGAGGAAAATATAAAAATCATATTAATGAATCTAAGCATAAAGTCTGTTAAAGTATTGTTTTCTTAAACATAAAATTACGTAATAACATATGCACATTTATTATGATTGTTGATGTTTGAGCATGAAATTAAATTCATAAGTTTTATAAGAAAGACTGTTATAAACATTGTAATACTTAATTGTGTCTAGGTAACAAGGTAGGTACCTATGCATTCTGTAACTCACCAGATAAGGCAGGTATGGTCATCTTAATATCAAACCGTTTGCATTCCAGATATAATAGCATAGCTTGCATTCGTTGGAAACAGACAGAGCGGTAACTAACTCGTCCAAATATAAAGAGTACACGAGTTGTTCCAGAAATGATGATGAATTTTTTTTCGTTTGAATATTAAGATCACTTACGATCACATGTCTGTTTATTATAATATTTTACTTGAAATGTTTCATTATGTTTGATTATTTGATTAGATCGTTGTCACACTAGTAGGTTTTATTTTAATTTGCTCAGGATTAAGGAAGGATTCATTTTGAATTGAGTAGGTTAATATTGGAATAAGGAAGTAAATAACTATGTATGGTTATAGGATTGGAAAGCTGTATTAAAAATCTTTTTGTTACTCATTGTTTACAATTAGGTACAGCACAGAAGTTAGCTATTGGAAAAAGAGTTGAATTTATGAAGGTTTTGGACAGAAAGGTTTGTGTTTGTTTAAAGATAGGAAAATAATATAGCTTATAAAGATTTTAATGCTAGCGGATTGATCACCTGAGAGCTTAGAATACTTTTATAAACTCTGTTAGGAATTGAGTTTTTAAGTTTGATATGGTATGAAAAGAAAAGTGAATGCTCGTAATACGGTACACGTTATATTGTTATGGTACATGGGTGGTCAGGTCCTACGTGTCGATCATGGTGTGAACGAGCTTTCCTCTGTGAGATAGTGTTTGGATTCCTGATGAGGCTTAAATGGTGACCCCCAAATAATAAAATGGCACAAGGTTGTCCATAGTTATGATGATGAATTATAAGAGTCGACTATAAATAAATGGTTAAATAAATGTACCAGAATAAATGAGAAGAAAAAGGCTGAAGGAAAAGCCAAGTGAATTAAGATAGGCAAAGTACCTATGTTTGTATCGTGTTATTGTGCCAAAGTGGAATTGATATTAAATATTTAAGAGCAAGAGAATGGAAAAAAGTGTGTTTCAATGAAATCAATGATAATGATTAATATGTAAAAGGATATTAATGAAAGAATAAAGCTTATAGCTGAATGAACTAAAGATAAAAAGTGGAACCGAATGTTTTAGTGAGTCAATTTTTTATGAAAAGTTAATCGAGATAGATTAAAAAAGGTTTTTTAATAATAATATTAGGGTGATATTTAGTTGAAAATATGTTTTGTCTTAGAAAGAGTGACAGTGAAAAATAAAATGTTTTTAAGTAAAAACGAAACAACTTTATGAAATTTTTAGGTGAAAATTATTAATTCTTTGAATATTTTGCAGAAAATTTATTGAAACTATGACCTGCCTGTAACTACCTTATTTGTCGAAATGTTTTTTTTTGTTAACTTAGTGGTTGTCAACAGTACCAGCAACAGTGCCAGTAACAGTGCCAATATAAGTGCAAGAATATAAGTGCTAGTATATAAGTGCTTCTTTATAAGACAATGTAATCAGTAGTAATTAGTGAATGTAATCATTTTTCAACCTATATTATACGTAACTATGAAAAAATCTGTGGAACTTTGTTGTGGTTTTAAAATTTAAATTTAAAAATGTATCGAGTAACTTACTTATTTACATACATGAATCCTACTTTGTTGCTGTTCGTGGCTCGAATTAGATAAATAACTAGATTAGATAATAAATGTATTTTACTAAAAATAACAATTTGTAACGCTAGTATACGTAGATAAAATCACTGTCAATAAATTATGTTATTTTTCATTGTTTGATAGAAGAAACTAGATAATGCGTGTTTTAATTTCGTGTATTTGCAATACCATTGTTAAAATTTTAAATATTTTAGAATATTATCAGATGCTCTTCTATAAAAATATTGGAATCTTATTTTGTTAAAACAAAACTAATAATTTGATTCTGTTTAAAAATTTTGAAAAAAAAGATTTTTGTATTTTTTTTTTCTTTTAAAAACGGGGGAGGTGTAGTGTAGGCACCTCAACCCCTATATATACGCATTGTCCATACTAATAAGGACACAATAAAGCGCAACATCGAGCCAGAAACACCTGTTTTAATTAGTCATCTCCCGGTCCCATTGCAATCCCCAGCGCGTCTTACATCGGTAATAAGCAATTCGGAATCAAATTCACCAACACACTATTTTTTGTTACAAATTTCTACTTAATTATGATTCCTTTAATTTATTTTATTGAAACCAAGTATTTACTTTATATTTGAAGTCGTCTAATGTGTTCCAAATGTTTCTTTCGGATATTTTTATAGAAAACAAATTACGTTCAACACCAATCAAGTAAAAGTAAAAGATATGATTTCAGATCCTAATGTGACATGACTGGTTTTTATATTATATTGTATTAAGCCTTTGCTACCAGACAATCTCTATCTCCTAGATTTTGCAGCAATGTTAAAACAGTTTGAATTAACGAATTATTCATTTATTGCAAGGTACTATGTTTTCTGGATTGTGACACTTGCAGCTCAGAGCGAGATTGTCAACTTCAGGCACTGAGTACCCGCCCTGTTGTGTTTTCTTAAAGTGAATAGCAATATGCTTTTCTTTCTGTTCTCGTATCAATTTAATGATCGGACGTTACCTGCTTCATCAAGTCACTCGTATATACTTGTCTTGTATGTAATTTGAAAACCAGATGTTGATTAACTAGAAACTTAGAATAGAATAGATATATATCTTTATTAATATATGACTCAATTTAATGACCAGACATGAGATTGTCTGCTTTTGTCAAAAAGAAATACCAATTTAATGACCAGATCTTGTCTGCTTAAAATAACTTGATACTCAATTTAATGTCCAGAATTTTCTGCTTCTTATAACATAAAACTCAATTTAATGCCCAGACATTTGTCTGCTTCCAACCATAACTGAATTTAATGTCCAGACATGTGTCTGTTTTCAGCCATAACTCAATTCAATGTCCAGACCTTTGTCTGCTTTCCACCATAACTGAATTTAATGTCCAGACATGTGTCTGTTTTCAGCCATAACTCAATTCAATGTCCAGACCTTTGTCTGCTTTCCACCATAACTCAATTTAATGTCCAGACATTTGTCTGCTTCCAACCATAACTCAATTCAATGTCCAGACATTTGTCCGCTTTCAACTGTAACTCAATTTAATGTCCAGACTGTGTCTGCTTTTAATTATATATGACTCAATTTAATGACCAGACTTTGTCTGCTATTACCGACATACATCTCATTTTATTGCTCAGACTGTGTCTGCTTTTAATTATACAGGACTCAATTCAATGATCAGACTTTATCTGCTATTAACCACATAAAACCCAATTTAATGTCCAGACCATGTCTGATTTTAATTATATAGGACTCAATTCAATGATCAGACTTTATCTGCTATTAACCACATAAAACCCAATTTAATGTCCAGACCATGTCTGCTTTTAATTATATAGGACTCAATTCAATGATCAGACTTTATCTGCTATTAACCACATAAAACCCAATTTAATGTCCAGACCATGTCTGCTTTTAATTATATAGGACTCAATTTAATGACCAGAGTTTGTCTGCTATTAACCACATAGAACTCAATTGAATGTCCAGACTATGTCTGCTGTTCATTTTATATGAGAACTCAATTCAATGACCAGACTTTGTCTGCTATTAACAAAATAAAACTCATTTTAATGTTCAGACTATGACTGCTTTCAATTATATAGTACTTATTCAATTCTATAATTTAATTTAATTCAATTATATAGTATAGTATGTAGTACTCAATTTAATGACCAGACTTTGTCTGCTATTAACAACATAAAACCCAATTCAAGGTTCAGGTTCATACCTGCAAGTCAAAATAATAATTTATTCAATTTATTGAATCTGATGGAGCATAACAATCTTTTTTTTCAATTGAATGATCAAGTTTTTATCTACCTGCAAGTCAAAATAATAATTAATTCTATTCGATCAATCAGATTGTGCATAACAATCTACTTTTCAATTTAATGATCAAGTTTATACTTACTAGTACCTGCAAGTCAAAATGATAATTACTTCAATTCAATGAATCAGATTGTGCATACCAATCTACTTTTCAATTTAATGATCAAGTTTATACTTACTAGTACCTGCAAGTCAAAATGATAATTACTTCAATTCAATGAATCAGATTGTGCATACCAATCTACTTTTCAATTTAATGATCAAGTTTATACTTACTAGTACCTGCAAGTCAAAATGATAATTACTTCAATTCAATGAATCAGATTGTGCATACCAATCTGCTTTTCAATTTAATGAGTCATATTTATCTACATAAGAATAATGACCAGATTTTTTATCTACTAAATATTCTAGTAGTATTTCATATTTTTATTTTCTTTTGAGTATCTTTTTCAGAGAACATCATCTTGCTCACTGAAAACCTTCACAGGTTACTATTTTTAGAAAATTTAAATATCAATTGTAAAACCAACTTGTAATCTGGTTATTATCACATTAAAGCGTTTCACTGTCGGTCTTATCGATTGAAGTTAGCATCTTCACTATTTTTCCAAAGGAACATACTCCAATGGAACACACTCCCCATAAATAATGGTTATGGTTAAGACGCAAAATACGATCTTACCTGAACCCTTTCATTATGTAGTAGTTTGCTGTAGTTTAGTGAGAGTGTATTTTTTTCCTTCCTGGTCGATTTCGACCAAAGCTGCTAATCTCAATGAGATTAACCACGTACACAGGAGATAATAACCGGTGTAGAGACGGTTCATCAATATCAACCAGTCCAGATATGCGTCATCCACATTAGTAAGTAGATATTCGTTGGTAGTTCAACACCTCCATCACTATACTATCAACAAGCCTCTTATTGAGAAGAGTTTTGTTTCTTTTCATAACATTGACCAGACCAGGAATCGAACCCTGGACTTCAAAGGTGCCCCTGGCACCCCTATGCTAACCAGGTCTTATAGACAGTAAATTACATCTTGGCAAAACTGTTACACTGTAGGTTATGTGGGCACACGGTGAAATAGTTTTACTCAGAAGCCTGCGATGCAACAATCCATCCTTTGCATTATAGCGGGACAGATGGGTTAAGACTCATGGGTCTGGGAAGTGTGATTCCCTCTTCTTGTTTATTGTTGTGAGTTTCAAAACAACATTGACATAATTTATAAGTTTTCTAGATGTTAACTAATAAGATATTGTGGATCTTGAAGGGACATCTAAACATTGCACATAGTAATAGTAGTTATGGGCTGATATTCACCCTAGTGCTCCTTCGCACCTCTCGTTTCTTTGGCACCTTTGTGCTAACGCTATTCTCACCTGAAATGCTTTATTTAATTATGTATGTTCATCGTACAAGAATATAAAAACATTTTATAGCATTTCAGTAAGCAATCCATTCTAAAGATTTTATTTCAAGCTTAACCACAACACACACAACAACATTACTTGGCTTGGATTGCCGCACCCTTACAATACAATAATTGATGCCTAAGAATACACACTTTTTATTACTCTTTAGAAATCTGAGTTACTAAGTTACTAAATCAGTTGATGCCCACTTTCAATGAAGCTTAATATATCTTATGTATCTGTTGGATGTAGATCGGGTTAAATACCAATTTCTCTATTTAAATACAAATAAAGCTAACTATTTATCTTTCAAAATGACAAATCGTTACATTTGATCAAGGTGTTAAGTTGGATTCGAACCTGCATTTTTCCAGGCCGAGCAGCTGCCTTCACAATTATGCCATCGAAACCATGAGTGCCCGGCCGAATTTCTAGGGTATATTCAGCTGTTCGCCAGCATTATTTCATAAAACTGTAGTTTAGGCAAAAACGTCGCTACTGCAATACTAGACGTAAACATTGCCAAATATAGCTCTTGCTAAAGAGGAACAAGCCTATTATATTTATTATATTCTTGTCATAATTATAGCAAACTGAAAACATTGTAAATAACGTTGCTTGTTATGGCTTGAATTATTACTTCTTAGCAATGGAGTCAATTCTCACTACCACTTACACAAAATGTATTTTAATTATTTGACTGTTCGTGGATTGCATGCATGACTTTAATGGCCAACGTATAAAATATTCTTCAAAAATTGTGCAATAGAAAATGGTGTTTGCAAGTAGTCTTACCTTAGGCTATTCACGACACTTCACGGCACTTTGTACACAACACACAGGTACCCACATTTTAGATTTAGAATTTAACAATTCGTATTCTCGTTTGTACTTCTTAGATTCAAGGTCAATACAACAATGAACACAACTACAATAGGTACATAGTGGTAACAGCAAGAACAGCAGATCTTTATTAATGATTAAACGAACTTACCTTAAGTGAAGTTCTATCATAATTATATGAGTCGCTGCATCCGAAGGGATTTTATCACAAGGTAGTACATTTCTTAATGTAGTGGGCATCAACACGTTTTAGAGCTGGTATCACTGAAACAGAAAAAAAAAACAAATTCCCTCCCTACGGTAGGTGCGTCACTCTGACAGGTGACAAGTTCATCATTCTTTTAGAGACAGATTTCCCTAAAGTTACTCGGGTCAGTTACCAGAAGGTATGATGGTAACTATGGGTAGGGTGGGAGCTAAAATCCCTTCGGATGCAGCGACTCATATAATTATGATAGAACTTCACTTAAGGTAAGTTCGTTTAATCATTAATTATACTTCGTCGCTGCATCCTCGGGATTTTATCACAAGGTAGATGTTTAGAGTTCTAGGGAAATCAATATCAAGGATTTACTAAATTGAATATGATATCAAGGATTTACTAAATTAAATTATATTCAATAATATGATATATTATTGAATACAATTTTTGATGTGAGATAGGTAACGTTTATTATAATTTAACCTGTTTACTATAAAACCGCAATAAAATTAAGGACCAATGACCAAAAGTCAAAAGATCATTGCAGCTTCAGTATTATGTTCCAAGATGAATATATATTAAGATAACTTCATGTTATAAATAAAAACTTAATGGTAACTGTATGAACTCTGCTGTTACCACACACAAGAACAGGTATACATATACCACCCAATAACAAAACCTAATTTACTCGAATATTTAATCCATAGTAAATTCGGGATCAAAGAACGACGTCTATTGAAACAGGTTAGCAGCTTGAGCTGCAACTTTTCCGTTAATATTTTCGAAATAAATGTAAAGTAAGGTGGTACGTAATTATATACAAGTACACTGGGCAGTGGTTTATTACAACAATTTAAATGCCCAGCATTGTATGTGCTCGTTGGGTGGGTGACACATAATTAGTCACCTAACTTAATTCAGCTAAAGCTATTGTTTGGAAAACCTATTCCCAAATAGAACCCAACGGCAGTAGGTACTAAAGTAAGTTAGTTAGTAACTTACTCTCCTAGTTTTTGCTAATAATATTTCTTAATGTAAGTATGTTGTCTACTGCGCAGAGTAAGCAGACTTTGAATCCGAAAGAATAATAACCTAGGCATAATAAGCTTTAGTTTTTATTATTTTTCTTAAGAGTTTCTATGACTCTCATTGATTGAAATGTCCTTCCAAGATAGAAACTACACATGACCTAACCAATGCAGCTGGCCTATGTTTTTAATCTAATAACCTAACTGAGGTATTATTACTTAGGTAATTTATGCCACTCTGGTGAAAGCTGGGGCGTTTTGTAAGGATGAGACTTCTTACTATTCTTTATGACAATGTTTTCGTGAGTGGAAATCGTCTATTTTTAACTATCGCTATGCGAATAATATCCGTAACACTGTAAGTAGGTAGGTACCTACAGTTCCCTGTTGGTACAGTTAAGGTTAGAATTGCATCAAGATATTCTACTGACTTCTCTCCTTAAATCTTCTTACTGTGAATTTCTTATTAAATGTCAAATCTTGTTTGGCTTGGTACACTACTAAAGTGTAAACTAATAAAAGAGCTGTTGCTTATGCGAAGGTGTTATTTTTCATTAAATTATTATTGCGATTTCAGTCCTAGTCTCACGAAAAACTTAACTTATAACATATTTCGGTCATTTTAAAATGAAAGACCACGATGTCTTCTACTCGTGAGTGCGTATGCAACAAATCCTTAATGGTAGGTCACCTACCTACATAATATCAAATACTAAAACTATTAAATTGTAATTTAGCATCTGATTGCAATTAATTTCTTAATCAACAAACCTTGCCAGATGTGAACAATAAAAGCTAAAACTACTTCCTATAAATTGGTAATCTGCAAATCATTACCAAACATTTTTGTCTTTAGGTAGGTATATGCTGTCAGAGTATCTGCAAATGACTAAGTACTAGTCTTACTGAAATCGAGACAAGATAAACATCTTTTTCCAATACATTTCCTATATTCAGAAATGCGATCAATGTGAGATGGCTTTAGTTCAATTTATAACTTTTAATCCCAAGTCAAAACCAGTCATGGCTTGGATATGGTTATCAACTATACCTATTGATTGATTTTGTTATTTCAAAAAATAACCACGGCATCGAGGTACTAAATCAAGCCTACATTACAAGTTGTGCCTATTTGAACTTGGCTAAAACAGCAGATATACCTTTAAAAATCATCTACTCAATCGTTAAATGACAAATTTAACGCTTGCTGAATTATGAGTAGTCACTAATGTTTGCTAAACGGCAAAAGTGTAGCATTTTGCATATAAAATAAATCCGCGTGCGTAGCACACCACTCAACAACAAGTAAATCAAGTAGATACATGTATGCATATACATTTAAAAGAAGGCAGTGTTTATGTACTTACACCATTTTTAAGTGTTATTATTCAACATGTTATTGTTAAACGCGTGGCTGCGTTAAATACTGTGTTAATTATTAGGTGCTAATTCACCTATCGTTTATCGCTTCATAAGAATAAACTATTAATAATAAAGAATTTAAGTGTCTCTTCAATTCATGTTGTTTCAAATGCCTTTGCTTATTTATTATGTTAAAATAAACTACTATATAAAATTAAGCCGGGTTTTCCTTTCTGACGCTATAACGCACAGACCGATTTCCACGGTTTTGTATTCGTTAGAAAGGTCCCGCGCTCCGTGAGGTGTATAGTAAAGAAAATTCAGCAAAATTTCAACAGAAAAGCGGGAAAATCTTTTTTCACATACAGCTAAGGCCACGCGGACGAAGTCGCGGGCGGCTGCTAGTCATAGATAATTATTTCTTGAATAATAAAGAAAATTTTGGAAAACTTACATGGGTTCTCTGCCACCAGGTAAGGTTATCAAACCATCAGCAAGGTAATTTCCAGAAAAATACTGGTAAGGCTAGGTTAAAATACATACCTGACTTTTCGCAATCACTATGAAAATACTTTTCATTTCATTTTATGTTTTATTTTATTTTACTTAATTTTATTTCATTTTTATTCATTTTATTTCGTTTTATTTCATTTTATTTCATTTTATTTCATTTTATTTCATTTTCTTTTATTTCATTTTATTTCATTTTATTTCATTTTATTTTATTTCATTTTATTTCATTTCATTTTATTTCATTTTATTTCATTTTATTTCATTTTATTTCATTTTATTTTATTTCATTTTATTTTATTTCATTTCATGGGCCATTCACGGATTGAATATAGGCCCTTAATTCAGATATTGCGATATCGTTACCGTCATGTTGACTCACGGCCAACTCCCAGGTTTGTTCCTTATGTACAGATCAAGCTATTAAGTCTCAAATTTGAGATCATTTTTCTATATTTATATGCCTTCGTGATGACTCGCGGCCAACCCCCAGGTTTTTGCTATACCTTCGTGATGACTCTCGGCCAACCCCCAGGTTTTTACGATACCTTCGTGATGACTCTCGGCCAACCCCCAGGTTTTTTAAGAAGTAAATAAATAAAAAATATTTCACTTTTCACTTATAAGTGTTTTAATTAGGCACCGGTACTCACCGGGATGGTTTTTGGCGTCGGCCTCTAATTACATAGCTAATTGAATATTTCATTCTGCTAAATCCGCATTGGATTGTCATTTTCTTATATATAAAGCATATGCTGTGAACTTCGTGGGCAGCAAGCCTACGTGAGTGGTTATCCCGTGTTAACACGGGTGTTAGCCTTCATCATATTATGAATATTGTAAACGGTAACCACGAAGTGGTATCAAATGTATTTAAATATAAAATTTATAGCAACTAGAATAAGTTATGATATTAGCCATAGCTATATAGCTACAAAAGCTGTGGCGTGGCTACTCAGATGTATCTGTGTAGTAGCAAAATGAAACATTATTTTAATGTCAGGTACTACCATTACTAAGACTTATTCTTAGTCTGCAGTTTTCAATTGAAATTACAATCTAGTTCTTGAAGTTTTTAGGTACTAGTGTACATAAAAAGAAAGGTTTTTGTTATGCAAGGATAGCACAAAATAACTTACAGTTTGGTCTTCGATTTGATTTTCACCTTAAAATGCTTTCGAAACCACACTCGCGTTGTGGGCCTGGCCGTGCTCTCGTTACGGGACGTCCTCTTGGACAGGAATAAACAGGAACCTTTATTCTGCTTGGCTTATTTGTTGAAAATGCACCGACCAACTTGGTACGGGAAAAAACAGGATCTTCTTCTTCTGTTTGTCTCGATTGTTGGAAACACTCACTCAGTGTGCGTTTTATCGTAATCTCGTTACGGTGGGTCCATTTTGGACAGGCCTCAACAGGATCATAAACAGCTAAAATTAATGCCAACATTGATTATGACCACTTCACGGTCTCATCATTGACGTGTTTTGTTAAATTTAAACATTGCATCGTCATGCTATTGCTTAGCTTTGTTTACAGTCATACGAAGATTCACTTTTAATCACGAGTTCTCTTATTAAAACATTTTGAGCAAGAAAATGTGGGTAGATTTTTATTGTAGATCGTATTTAGTTATTGTTTAAAACGAAAGGTAAGTACGATCTTAACGTTGTATTTCATTTAGGATCTATCAATTTACACTACTACAACTATTGCAAACACTTCAGCACTTAAAGAAACCGTTATATAAAAAATATAACGAGAGAGGGTGTGTCGATGCCCGAACACTAGAAACGAATGATGAACTTGTCACCTGTCAGAGTGACGCACCTACCGTAGGGAGGGAATTTGTTTTTTTTTTCTGTTTCAGTGATACCAGCTCTAAAACGTGTTGATGCCCACTACATTAAGAAATGTACTACCTTGTGATAAAATCCCGAGGATGCAGCGACGAAGTATAATCATATTTATACTTAATGATCTTTTGTGCAAATGATCAGAAATGTTATTGAAGTGTGTTCCAATAGATAAATAAACCATTCCTTACCCTTTTGTTTTATTTAATACCATTGATATTTCCTAATGATTGATTTATCTTTATAAGTAGATGATTATCAAGCAATCATTAAATTATATAATTATATAAAAGAACCAAACCCATTAAATTTTAACAACATGGTTGATGTTATATTTCAACGGGAAGCCAGTTTTGTCATTTTACGTGAATTCGTTACCTCTCTCTTTTCTTTTAATTTTAAATGACACTACTTTTAAACTATTTGAGAGACTCGTCGCCACATGTAGTGTCCTGATACCGTGTACGGGTATAAGTTAGTACATCCACTGCTTCACCTTGCTAAGCACGCACGTCTGCTCGTGCTGGCGGCCGGAACAAGAAGACCCGACCCGAGGCGCGGCACTCCCCACTGACAGATCTGTCAGTGTCACTTCCTGTCAGGTCCTGTGTGACCAGCGTATTGTTTATATTGTTTAGACACAAACACTACAGTATGTACTTGATAGCTGCTATCTGGTAGGATTGCAACATTAAAACTACAAATCATCTGCAAAAACGGTGCGCTGTATTTAACTAGTTCTTAACTTAGTAGGACTTACTTTGTATATCGTCAAGAATGGTATGAGATTAAGAAAACCAATTCTTTAACAATTGTAATATTTTATTCTGGTATAAAATAACTTTTGAAACCGGGCCAACCATTGCCCGATAACTTTAGATTCTGTATGAAAATCGCGATAGTAAACGGCTGTTAATTACTTCAACGAAGATTGGTATTTGACGTATGTGATTAATTAAACATTACGTAGCAACTGGCAACCCTCAGTTGCCCGCCAAATAAATTACCGGTCAGATTGACCCAGAAACCGGTATTACCGCGAAACAACGATCCCGTCGTGCCGCGGACCGAATATATCTGTCATTGAGTTACTCTGTGCGACGTGTAACGCATTATATATCTGTCATTGAGTTACTCTGTGTGACGTGTAACGCATTTTAACTACCATTATTCATATCGCGGTCGGACAAAATGAAGGTTATTGTTCTATACAATAATGACTAATTCATTGACAGCCGGCAAATTGACTGACTTTGCTGTAAGCTAACAATAATATTTTGTTCTGATTCAACAAACGCAATTCGCCTGTGTTTACGTTTTGTAAATGCAATAAATTAGTTGGCAAACTTGTCATTTTAATACAAAGTTCTAATGAAACATACTTTGTATGTCTGTTTGTAATGTCTTATCTTCGATGTAATTTAACCATTAAACTGACACATATGTTTTTTTACACAACCTAAGTAGCTAATGTAAGCTTGCTCTAAGAGTTGTGATGTTGGCTAACATAAACACACAAAAAACAACAAAGATTCCTGTAATCGACGAATAAGCGTATATCTCCAAGAATTATTAAGATTTCTAAAAATCACGTAGATAAGTTAAACAGGTATACTTTATTACACAAACAAACAATTAACAATCAGATTCATGAATAGAAAGCTTAACGCCGCATTAAAGGCGGTCTTATCTCCAACGTACCGAAACAGAATCCCAAAAATGTGTCGCAAATTGGTTTCAGTTCCGAAATAATTAGTCAACACAGAGCGGCGACACGGCGAGCCCATCAAAGGCAGTCAACATTATTGGATCCGTGTTTGATAACAACGAAGCTTTGACGCTCACAAACGGACCGTGAGAACGGCCTAATAGTTCCATCGGGCTCAAACGTCGGCTGCCACGTGAAAAAGAACTCAACGTCAGCAACATTACGTCATTATTTGAGACTGCAACGGACTCGTACAACTCAATAACAGATAAATAAGCTCAAGGTTTGGATTCCATGAAATCGTACTCAAGGTGTTTGCGTTTCAGCGATTTTAACAAAAGAATATCATTCTTAGCGTGCTATAGAGAGGGTTATCCTCGCCATTTCGCCGGAAATCCGCAGAAGAGCTAGAGTAACCGGACGTGACCCAGCGGTTAGTAAGTGACGTGGTAGTGGCTCTACCTAGTATCTAAAAATCTATCTACTATCTAAGCCATTAAGAACTTTTCACTTCGATAACAAGCCATGCAATAAAAACGATTGTTGGTTTTTGTTAATGAACAGTTGCTATTAGGATTCCATACGGACGTAAAAAAAACACAATGCTGCTTAGTTAAAAGGCGTGAGAATCAGTGACAAAGCTGCTTCTTCTTATATTTATTAATTGGCAAGAACTTTTAAAATAGGAAATCTAGAAAAGAACATTCGAATGGTTTTTTTTCTGGGTTTCCCATCGTTGTGAGAAGATAATTCACCATCCATGATACTTAAATAAAAAAATTAACCCCCTTATTCATAAAAACTTAAACAGTTCTTAAACAACACGATAACTTTTGTATCTCTTTGTCACTGTCATTCTTGTTGCTGCCGCCATTTGCGAGTAAGTGACACAACACGTCAATTGCTTAAACTATGCTATAGCGTTGCGATCGTTTTTATGAATAAGGGGGTTAGACATTACGCGAAAACTAAAAATCTTTCAAGAATTAAATCATGAATGACTTCTGCAATTTTTACTTACTCTGCAATAAATGGTATAAGAAAGGCACATTATAGGATCGTTAAGAGCAAAACTCTCATTTTTCTCGTAAATGTCTGTGTTACTCGTAGATACTATCAGAAACAATTTGCGGTCATTCGATTGACCGTGTCTCCTTGAATTTATAGTCATCATAATTATTAAATTATGCAGACATGATCGAGAGTGCCTATAATAATAATATAGTGAGTTGATAATATCAGTAAGTGGTGCTTACACCTGCATCTACGATCTTTGCTTCATTTATGCATAGTTTTTATCGTAAAGTACTTCACGGTTTTAAAAGTCTATGGAACAATATTCTGTCGAAGTATGAACAGAGGCGCTCACATCAACCTTTACATAGGGGCACCTTATGCTGCTGACGTAAGACCTATTTTGCGATGGTTTTGTAAAGGTTGATGTGGGACCTCTGTACCTAAGGAACCAAAATATTGTCTCTATCACATTTGTCACGTTCATAGCAAATTGCACTCTAGAATAGTACGCTCCCATTAAAACAGTCGATACAGGTCAAAAGTTTCCAACAGTCATCGTCACAGAACAATCTTAAACCTAAATCTTTCAATTAAATCATTTCTTTCGGGTCTTTCCATTTGAAACTGTACTTGATTTCAACAGTAACCCGTTAGATATTCATTAATCATGCGGCCAAAACGGTACGACAATAATTGAAACGTAATCGCTTTTAATTATTGTACCAGGTAGTTATTTATAACAGGTTATAAATAGTCTCCCACGGATAAATAATTTGAGCTTAACAAAGCTAATTGAAAATAAAATCCAAACCACAGTTTACCGTTGACTGACTAAGTGTTAAGGCCTCTCTTAGACTACCCAATAAACCAGCGCTCTAAACGGGGATGGGTCCTGTTTCACAACACTAGATTTCACTCAGACTGAACTGAAGTTTTTGACCGCAGTAAAGGCTAAGTGCTAAAACACAGTATACAAACGCCCTAACCACAGCACACAGGGTCTTTAGGCTTTTCGCACCGCAAGAGATTCGAACCGCGGTGCGAATCGCCTAAGACCCCTTTTTGAATGGGTCCGTTCGCACCGCGGTGCGAATAGCCTATAAAATATTTTTTGAATTTACAAAAGAAACCTTGAGCGATTCATACCGCTGTAACTACTGCGGTGCGAACGGACTCATTCAAAAGGAGGTCTTAGGCGATTCGCACCGCGGTTCGAATCTCTTGCGGTGCGAAAAGCCTAATGACCCATCACACAGGGTAATTTTTTTGTCAAGCGGAAGTCCATAGATAGAGCACCGTTATGGCTTTAATTTGGTAACACAATCGATAATCATGTTACAGACTACGTTTTTGTGTATTTTGTTATTCAAACATGTTTTCAGGCCTATTGTGGTTTGGAATATTTTATAACCGCGATACCGTGTAGACATTACTCAATGAAATTCAGTTTACAATAAGTAGTAGATAAAATAAGCAAATTTTTAAGTAAGTTTGGGTTTTTTTTATATTATTGAGTTAAAATTTGATTTTCATCATTTTGATGGCCCTAGGATGCTACCTCTGGAGTCTTGCTCGACAATTAACAATATTTAAGAAAGCCTGTCTATATGACAAGTCTTCCATTCAACATCTGTACGCCTGTGAGTTAACTTTAAACGATTTGATACTACAGAATCAAGTTATTTAACTGCGATTAACGGTAATGCTTTCAGTACACTCTCAGTGTCTCAGCGTCGGTAAGCATCATACATAATAAACACGTTGATCTCCCTAAGCAGGGACTCACTAACTGTGATCACACTGCTCGATAAATCAGTCATGTTTGAGTTAGGTTAGATTTCAGTGTGCCGATTAATAGGGGCTTAGCTTAGGGGCAGGTATAAACTTGATCCAATAAACAGTAATGACGTTGAAATATTACAACAGAGATAAAAATGCTTGCTGCTATATTTTCTAACGGATTCGTTTTGATTTTGGCGAATCATCTGCTCGTCAGCAATCATCGCTAATCTTCATTGAGGATCGCACAACTCCATTAGTGAATAGCCAGATTAAGCTCCGATCATACTCCGGTTCGAGGTATTTAAAACAATTCCAATTTAATGAACAGTTGGATGAAATACGAGTAATTCACAGTTATTTATCCTACCAATTGCTGAACGAATTCTAGTTTGAAACATTGATTAAAAAAAAATACGTTGAATAATATTTACACAGAACACAGCATAAATTAGTTTACAGTAACATTTTATTATGTTGAGGTGCTATTTATTATTTATGGCAGTAGGCTCACTTCTTAGCTGGTTTAAATTCTCTCGGCGAAGTTTGGTCTTCCAAATGTTCGGTTCATCACACTGCAAAAGCTCGTGTTCCTATGAGTACCCCGTTTGGGATATAGTCTTAAGCGTATGTTATGTTATGAAAATACAAAAGACCAGTAAACAAAGTCAATACGTAGGTGTTTCCTATGTAAACTTTAATTGGTCCCTGTCGTTCACTTCTTTTAGGTTCTATTGAGTCTCGGCACTCTAATAAGATCCCTCTTATTAGAGTGCGTGTAAAACGCGCGTGTTTACCGACGATACGATAAGCTTTCAAGTCTACGACACGTGGCTAACTCTACGACATAGTGCGTGAAATCCTCTTAGAAACCACTGGTTAATTCACATATTATATGTATTATATATAAAGACCATAAAAGCGATTGTTAACGTCTTGCGCAGACGTTAACAATCGCTTTTATGGTCTTTATTTGTTATACATAGCGTGTTGTAATTAGTTTAATTAAAGCTATAACTTATGTATGTATAGAGATGTTGCTCATGTTAGCAAGTCAGGAAGGAGTAAGTCGGAAACGCATCTCAAGTGAAACTTTTTACACAACTGGTGTCCCTCACAATTGGGAAAAAAAATATCGGTATTCTGTAGTCGAACAAGAAAACTTCTAAATTCCTTTGCGGGGTTCCCTAAATGGTTTTTTGTTATTAAGTCATTCTTGAGCACCGGATTTTAAGACATTGGAAAGTGCGCAAGTGTACTTTGCAGATTCAGGGTTGCGAAATTCAACCTTTCAACAAGGTACAAGGTGAGGATGCTTTGTCAACCCTCGAGTACCGAAACTGGAGGGCATATCGAGGGTCACTAGCAACGCACCTCTCCATAAAACAGTTTGAGATTGAATATGGCTTTAAGATTTCTCCAAATTGTAGGTGGCTAGCTAATGTAATGTAGGTGGCTAATGTAGGTGGAATGTTAAATTGTAGTTAGCTTACATTTAGATAGGTTGGTAATTGAACTGGTAATTGTATGAAGCAAAAAAGAAGACTTGGCTGCAGATTGTCCCAGTATTGAAACACAAACAACAGTCTAGCCAAAACCAATCATTAACAAATGGCGACATTATTCCCAAACAGTTATAATCTACTCTTAAATCGGCTGAGCAGCGAAGATGATCAACTCGACAGGTCTATACATTACCTATAATGCTGCAGCACAGGAAAGTGACAAACTGTCACACTAGTGTAATCTTTTGTAATATACTGTCAATATCACGCCAACTAAGCAGAATCTCTACTATGGGAGTCAGCCAGTCAACTTGAGTTAACGCTTATCTTCATTTCTTTCAGATGAACAAAATTACTTTAAAAATTGAATGACTTATTTATCAAAAAACAGTCGAAACTACTGTAGAGTCTACACTTAATAAATAGTCTGGAAACTTGAAATTTGGTACAGGGGTTCCTTTTTGATGTAAGTGAACACTAAGAAAGGATTTTGAAATTCAAAAGTCCAAGCGGAAGATATCGCGGGCGCTAGTATAATTTACAACTAGGAGTGGATTAATTGCCTTTATCGCACGTTTTGATGACACAGCAGCAGCAAAACAAGCCTGAGTTCGTCTCATCGACAGATCGTGTGAACAAAGCCCTAAACATTTTCCAATTACTATGTTACACTTGACGTAAGGCTCGTGTTAACAGCTCATGTCTAGCAGAGCTCGGCTCATCCCGTGTTAGGCTGTCTGTCAGTTTGGGCTGCACCGCATCGCACGCTGCCACCCGAAATGCTGTAAGAAGATTAGTCTCCTGACCGAGTTTGGGGCAGTGGAAAACTACAATGTTTGGTTACAAGGACACTGACCAATTTTTCACAAAAAAATATTAAACAGGAAGCAATTGGTCTTATCTACTAACACCAAAAAAAAATCGTAAGCCTACATTGTAGAACATCTCAAAATTATCATCAACATCAGCCTAACTAAATAAAAGAATTACTTGATAGTACACAATTACTTATTATTGCTGGATGCGAGCAGCCGAAGATTGAGTACAGTGGCGTGCAAAAGGAGAGGCCTATGTTCAGCAGTGGACTACAACACGCTGATGATGATGATGACACAATTACTTACTTAGTTTAAGAGTCTGTGCCGCTCAAACCGCGTAATTTCAAACAGTTCAGAATTACATATTAACGCGTTAATGTACAATTAAAGCGACTTTATCGTTAAAACTCTCCCCTAAACAACCTACATGTAGAGGAAAATTTACAAAATTGAATTATAAGCGATCCGATCTTACCTGACCCGCCACAAACGTATTTGTGTTGGAGCTCAGTTTCGTTCGTGAACACTATTACAGCTGCTCCGTATCAGAGCTTCCGCCCCAAATGCACTCGGAGATTAGCCCGTAGCCGACTGTAGTCAGCTGAAAATACTGCGCTGCGGTGTTTTCCATCGGGCTCTTGAATTAACTGACCCATCACTTACTGGCGACTATTTAATAACGGACTCGTCTGATTAAACTAACTGTAGCCAATGACTTCGTCCGCGGCTACTTAGCCTTTACAGCTTTGAATCGCACGTTTGACGACGAACAATAAAGTGTAATAAATATCCCTGAACATTATTCCACCCAGCGCCATCTAGCCCCCAGGTGAGCTAATTATAGCCCGTTTTTTATGGGATACTAGATGACGGATAAAATTTAAATACTTTTCTTTTGTAAATATCTACATACTTAATTTACATAAGAACACCCAGACCAATACAAACAGACAAGTTCATGCACACAAATGTTTGTACTGTGCGGTAATCGAACCCGCGACCTTTGGCGTAGTAGCCGACTTCTTAACAATTAAACCAAATCGGTCGTCCAGTAATGGTCGAGCAGTTGGCTTCTACACCAAAAATTGGAACAAATAACAAACTGCGTTGTCAATAAAACTTTCAATCATTTCGTCCAAAAGCCTATTTCGATTTTAAGTGGTCAAACATCTTCTATACTAGCCTACGGAAATTGTTGATCTGTGTGGGACAACAATTCGGCCTTGCCCACATGGAAATAAAGTAATCATACCGAATAAAAATGAACTCGAACCAAATCGGTAAAGCTGACATAAATATCAAGGTTAGAATTTATTCATTACAAGTAGGTATCTGATACGTCAGCCAGCTATCAAGGACGTGTTATTCTTGTTCTAAGAGGATGTGGCTTTTAATTATAGAAACAACTGTAGGTAGATTAAAGAGGAAATGTGGTAGGTACCTATTACAATGTATCTCAATGATATTTTTACAAAGAAAACAAGTACGGATGATAAGAAAACAAAGAAAAACAATTGTAGGGTAATAGATAAATTATTCTACTTTAAAAAAAACAGAACAAAAAATTATAATTCGTCTTGGACTGCTGTCATTTTAATGGGCTACTTCAAATGACCCCCTTCCGATTGCCTGTGTTTGATTGGTCCATTATCATCGCACTAACAAAAGACGAAACTAAATAGTTCAATAAGTCAGTAATTTACATACTTACCTAGGTTGTATGTAGATAAAGTTTGGAACTCCATTTGGAATGACGACTAGTATTTCAAACTGCCCTACAAAACACTACCACCCGTAATTGATCTAAATGGCGGCAGCACAAAACAGTGTAGCAGTAGTGTGCCTAACCTTCCACAGAGAGAAAATAAGCAAATCGTGCAAGCTCCAAATATACGGAACCATCGTTCAAGCAGTTGATGTGTAAGTTCGCCAAATCACTTCGCAACTCGAGAGGCCCGCTCGGATCGCATCCAACTTTGTTGGCCCTCTGCCGACATTCAGCCAACAACTTTATTCGTTTCCTTACAGCCCTTAATAACCAACTTATTGCAGTATTTCGTTTGATTAAAATTAAACTTTGCCCAGAAACTTGCAATGACTTTTAATGTTTGGATTAAAGGTGCTAATGAACTTTTGGAACTTATCAACCGGATCATTGCCGTAACTGGAATGTAATGGGAGGTCGTTTTAACCTATATGTTTCGTGAAATAATAAAACTTAGTTTTGCGCTGAATGCTTTGCCAATTTTAGAAACATTAGGGTCGCTTGGTAGATAAATTAGCAAAATCACAACAATAGATATTAATTAAACAAGAACATAATATTTATATTCAAACAAAACTGAGAGAACGCTTGTTTCCAAAGGGAAGGAAGCAGAAGAATTAGAGTGGATTCATTTAGTTTTATAGCAAACACAGTAAGACGCATACCTGAAAAGTAGACGAACTGTCGAAAAAAGTTCGTTGGATTTAAGCTGCCTTCAATGACCACACCGGAGATCTTTTGAGCACACTGAAAAATAAGAACAGCTGAATGATTTTCACTATTATTTTTGTTTTGCTAAAACAGAAGCTTTTGTTATAACTTTTACCGTGTTCACTTTTCTGAGCAACATAACAAGTCACAAAAGTTGAATTACCTAGTCGTACCAAACATTTCAGTGGAGGCCTGTGTTAGAGCCAGTATCACTGCCCAATAGCACCACTCTTATATTTATTGGTAGCTCTAGTGGGCAGTGAATTGGCTCTCAAACAGTGGACGCCTACTTTGGCTGCATAGATGTATCTAGGTATAAGTGAAAATTGGTACATTTAAAGTTAGATGAAGTCATCAAACTTCTCGTTGGCAAGTGTTAATCGGAAATGTATTCTAGATAAATGTCATTACTTAGCAGTTGCAGTTGATCGGTGAACATGCTATCGTATCTATTGCTCATGACACCGCACAATGGATAGAGACCTTGTATGGGCGTATATAACCCATTTATACAATCGATATATCCACCGTAGAGAGTAAAAAAAATAATGCTTCAAAGGACCACTGAGCAATGGCCCAGTTCTGGATGTAGGTTTTAAGGACGTAGATAGACCTAAAACAGAATGGACTAATAGGTCACTCAGTGATGTCTTGTTTGGCTTTCTACGTTACGTGATTCTACAAAGAAATAAGAAAGTGGGTAACGCTGGCCTAGTTTTGGTTTCATACTACTTGTTTATTGTAATTTCTATGACTGGTCAGTTATGAACGAGGAGCAGGACTTCCTGCTTCTATTGAGGGAAATACGCAAAGAGAGGCGGGCAGGTGAAGTTGGCAGCATAACAGTTGGATGGATGCACCCCAAAACCGATGATGATGATGCAGTAGGCAATCACACATTTTCATTTTAACCTGTCTTTTAAAATGAAATAAATTATTCGTTTGGTTATTTTTATCAAATGTTTGCTTATTCTGCACTCCATCTTTATAAAACTTCTATTGATTGAATAAACAACTTCTGGATTAGTCTTATTATTGGTAATACCCGGTATGATGATGAGATTCACAAGGAATTGACGGATGCCCTCCTCCCCTTCGCACGGGTGCGATAGGATGTTATTATACAAATAAACCTTCCTCTTGAAACACTCTGTCTATTTAAAAAAACCGCATCAAAATCCGTTGCGTAGTTTCAAAGATTTAAGCATTCAAAGGGACATAGGGACAGAGAAAGCGACTTTGTTTAATACTATGTAGTTATTGTAAGCTTACAAACAAATAGTTACTAATGGTATCTTCAGCAACAAAAGCATTAGCGTACAAAAAGCAACCTTAGATGAGTTTTTCTTCGTTCTTGTTATAATTATTTGCTAGACACTATCAGTGCTATTTCTGATATAATCTATTAATTTTGTAAATCAATCTCTCCCTAACACGTCACATTACAACCGTATTCCACCTCACCGAGTGAGTTTCAATAGACCTCGCGCTATCTTATCAATAGTCAAGCATAATGTGGAATGGCTCCACACACAAAGGACCATGGCTCTTGCACTCTCGAATGGAGGTAATACGTCTGCACTATACGTTCAATAGTCAATGCAAATTGTTATAGCTATTTCACTGCCGCAAATGGAGGGTAAAGTGACTTGTTATTAATTTGCTAAGTGGATGGCTAATTTTGGTAAAGGTTAAACAGGCACTACTGACTGTGAACGACTAGATAGTGGGCGTGATGGGTTAATCCATTTCCTGCATATAAGCGCAGGGGTTTTGCTTAAGATCACCGATAATATTAGTCCTACTAATATTCCTCGGAAGAACATTTTGTGTTTGCTCTGTGTATGGGTTTCAACAAATATCTATTTAACACGTGCAGAGCCATAAATTCCGAACTTTTAACAGATATTTACTACCCAAAAGTACCAAACAATTTGTCAGGCCAGAGCTTTGAACGCTCATACACAGTGTAAGACACGATGTTACAAAGCGATACACAAAGTTTATCCTTCACCGTATGCCTCTAGTGATAGACTTACCTGGGACAAAAATATTAGGATGTATTTATATACCTACTGGCGCTGAGTGTGTCAAGTATTTTTTTAGAAATATGTGTGTATGATTATCAGTCCCTGACCTCCATAGCAAAAGCTCTGTTTAGTTATCTAATCTGTGGGTTGGGGGCAGACGATCGGGGTGTTAATTTAATATCCCAGTTAATACGAGTAGTAGGACCATAATACCAAGTATTCATTATATTTTAGCAATATATTAAAATTATATTATATAATTATTATATTTTTTTAATTTGTGCACAGCTGTTCACCTTAACTTAAAAATATTTTCCTGTCAACGTGGTCTGCTGGAAGAAATCTCTTTTTAGAGATAAGCTCACCTGTACTTTCAATCTCCCTATTGTCTGTTTATTGTAATTGTCTTATTGTGTACGAACTAATAAATAAATAAATAATAGATGCTGCTGTATGCTAAGTTACTAACAATACTAATTGTGGGCTTAATCTAATTTACGACTCTATCCCAATTTTTTACACATCTTTGTCGCATCGCTAATGACACGCACGAAGTATTTTAGTGTAATGGTCAAGACATTGGCTAAAGCTCTACAGATTGTAGTGGGACGTAAAGAGCGTAATCTCTCAGTCACAATTAAGTAAAAGTTTAGACACCAAGCTTTCATCCTCTTTTTATCAACTCTGAACAGATTACTCATATCTTATTTGTATCGATATGAAAAGCTCACTGAATCTCATTAATATCATAAAGTAACAATCTACTCCCAAATATAACCCATATGTAGCCAACTTCAGCGAAAACTAAATTAACTCTCAATTTTAGCTTTACCGATATTTGCTAAATTATCCGTTTCAACAGCTAACAAAATATTAATGAGCCCACTTGTTGAAACGGTAATTATTCATTGTTTGTTATATGATAGACGCTTACACAAATGCATTTGCCCAATTGAGCCTAATTAAAGTTTGATAACAATTGAGTGGCCAATAGTTTAATTGTGTATTTACAATTTTGTTGAATGAAAGCCATAAAATGACGATAGGTTCACATAAACTATTATTCCCAAAACCTACTTAAAAGAAACTTAAGGGAAAGTATTGTTCATGTTTTAACAAGTAACAGCTCATGAAAAGTGATTTAGAAACAAACAAAAAACAGTAGGTAAAGAGTAATAGTATACAGGGTGGCCCAAACGGTGAGGATAAAAAATTTTTTTTGGGTTCCTGACATATAGGGGTACCCGAAAATACCCCATGTATGTTTGCCGATTTTTTGTAGTTTTTGAGTTATGATTTTTTTAAAGTAAATTTGAGAATTATCGATCTGACCTCCTAAAAAAAATTTTTTTTCGGAAAGTATGCATTTTTTACTAATTTATTTTTTTGTGACATAGACCTCATTAGTTGTACTTTTACTCATAAAATTACCAGCTTCATGCCATTAATTAAAGGTACAAATTAATTGACCAAAATAAAAAAACTGGGGTGAATGCGAGTCACAGTAAAATTTTCAAAGTTAAATTAAAAATTAAAAAAAAAGTTCCATGACTTTTAAGTAATTTCAAAAACTGCTCAAAACCCTTAGCTTCAATTATAATAAAAAAAACTTGGTGCTTAATAGGCCTTTTTTAGCCGAAACTTGCCTTCAAGTAAACAAAGGTGGAATTTTCTGAGTTAATAATTTGTTGTAAAACACCTTTTGTTAATTGCTAGGGTTAATGTGGGTTGGACATAACATGGTCAATAAACATAAAGTGAATTAATTTAGGATTTCTTGTTATTCTAGTATCAGCCCAGTGTCATTTATGTACGGAATGTATGTCGTTTTGCACGCACGAGTCCCGAAGTCGGCCCGAGCTGTAAGGCGAGGATCATAAATTGGGACGAGTGAAAATGACATACCCATTCTGTATCGGACAACGATTTTTAATACATTTGCGTTCAAAATCATGATAAAACATGGAAACCTACGTACCAATGATTTACTAAATTAAATCTTGGAAAAAGCATGAAAAAGCTAGGATTGACAGTTTCCCGGTTCAAACGGTAATTAAATTGGTAATTACATTTAAACATGGATTTCATTCAAATCCCAGAAAATCAATAAACGCCTATTATTTTATTTTTGGTTAAGTTCAACTAATCTCAGAAATTCATTTTGACAGCTGCTAGTGTCATTAGAAATTAAACTTTATACAATGCTAAAAGGGTTCAGAGGAAGGCCCACAAAAGGTGGAGTGACGATTTGAGATTCCATGAGAAATATTGGCAGACCCTGGCACAAGATCGAGATCTATGAAGAACATGGGGAGAGACCTTTGCCCAGTAGTGGGATGAAATGGGATGAAAAAGGGTTCAATTGTTATGTCCTTGTCAAAAGTAAAGCCGTCAGCAATTTAACTTTTATTTAAATAGACGTTTTTTTTCTTCCTTTCAAATATCCTTAATAATATTGGATTTTTATTATTTGATACTTCGGGACAGGTGCAAAACGACATAATACATTCCGCACTTGTATCGCTAACTACTATTCATGGGACAAAGACTGACTTGTGCTGTTGAAATGACACTGGGCTGATACTAGAATAACAAGAAATCCTAAATTAATTCACTTTATGTTTATTGACTATGTTTTGTCCAACCGACATTAACCCTAGCAATTACCAAAAGGTGTTTTACAACAAATTATTAACTTAGAAAATTACACCTTTGTTTACTTGAAGGCAAGTTTCGGCTAAAAAAGGCCTATTAAGCACCAAGTTTTTTTTATTATAATTGAAGCTAAGGGTTTTGAGCAGTTTTTGAAATTACTTAAAAGTCATGGAACCTTTTTTTTAATTTTTAATTTAACTTTGAAAATTTTACAGTGACTCGCATTCACCCCAGTTTTTTTTATTTTGGTCAATTAATTTAGACCTTTAATTAATTGTATGAAGCTGGTAATTTTTTGGGTAAAAGTACAACTCATGAGGTCTATGTCACAAAAAATAAATTAATAAAAAATGCATACTTTCCGAAAAAAAAATTTTTTTAGGAGGTCAGCTCGATAATTCTCTAATTTACTTAAAAAAAATCATAACTCGAAAACTACAAAAAATCGGCAAACATACATGGGGTATTTTCGGGTACCCCTATATGTCAGGAACCCAAAAAATATTTTTTATCCTCACCGTTTGGGCCACCCTGTATATATATTCAAACTTTATTTTCATCCAATCTTGATCAACTTTAAGTAAGTAATTTGTAACTGTTTGCTAAGCTGTGGAAACTTTGTTGACTTATTTTTTCAATCTTATGCAGCTTCATTAAAACGCTCTAATTATGTAAAATGTTTTCTTCCAACCATTTAAGAAGTAATGAAAACAAATGTTAATTCAATAATGCTGTGATGTTCAGTCATAATATTCATCATAAGCATATAATACTCATATGCTATATGCTAATCAATATTTCTTGTCAAATAAATACAGCGTAGCTCAACTAGTAAAGATTAAAACTTATTATATCTACTTCTTAGAATAAGGTGTAAGTAATTATTCTAAGATCTGCTTAGACTCCAAGACAAATAGTATTCCATGTTAAATAAGAATGCGTGCTTGTGTATTTCTATGGTTTATATGCCAAATAAATGAATAACGTCTCTACATTATATAACAATGAGTAAACATCCGCTGTCTATCTTATCTTGTAATTATAATTCATGGAAACATCTTTTCATAGAATCACCCAACTGTCTATTCGTGTTACAATGTTGACAAACATCGTCGATAACAACTAATAAAGCAAATGTTGAAATAGAGACAAAAAAGGGTAACCATCCGATAAGCTGTTGACACATCTGGGAGTTAGGTTAGCCGCTTTCGAAGAATCGTTTAGGGTTTTTTCTCGTCCCGATAATGCGCTGATGAAGTCCATGTCTTGTAATCAATATGGCTAATAAATATTTTTAACCATTCAATAGGCTCGTTACCAAGTTTTGTAGCGATACTATGTCAAGGGTAAAAAAAATGTTTTCTAAATTCTATGACGAAATAAAAATAAACCCTTATATTTTCAAGGTCTGCGCGGGTCTTGCCCCGGAGAAAACTGCAATTTAACAGTCAATGCAAACAGGAAGGCAAAATCCTCTAGCATTTGTGCACTTACTTAGCCTTTCATCATTTTTCTACCTACAGGTGGTCTGGAATATGGTAGATTGTACATTAATGCTGAATGTATAACTGAAACTGTTACTTTTTTAGTTTGATATGCAATGAAGTGTTTTTTATCTTATCACATCATAAGACAGATGGCAGACGTGCTTTCTTTCCCTAAAGCTCAAGCAATACCAACACAGCATAATGTAGGTCATCCACCTCACTCGTAATCAAGATAGCTCATAAAGGGCCTCACGCCAACGCGATACGCCGTCACGTTCGGCCGAGTCCCGTAAATAAGTAATTATCGGGTTTGTTAAGGTCAGATTTTGGTATTTTTCCCGGCGAACGGGACTAATTGGGTCATAAATTATTCCCGTTCCTTCCTGGTGTCCGTAAGTTTGTTAGCCGTTACATCTCCCGCGCCTATGTAAACAAACGGGTACAAAACGGGTCCGATGCTTGCGCCGCCTTGATTTATCGTATGCGCTTTTTGTAGCTAAACGGAATTTAGGTGGACGTTTTCACGGAAGTCGTGACTTAGCTGTAAATAATTATCTGTGTGTGAGGGAGTGGTTCTTTAATGTGGAATTAAATCAATAAGTACTAATAGTAGATAGGTTCCTTGATATGACGGTAAATTAGTGCATAATAAGAGTGAATTACTTCGAGATTAAAAAAAAAGAACTACTAGAAACGAACTTAACAAGCTGAATGGACATTAATTTGCACTTTTCTTATAAAGTTTGTAAACAAAAATGGTTACACATATGAACGGCCCTGCTGGGCATAGTGGCGCGCGAGCCATACTCCAACACGCGGGCTCAGTGCGGATTATTGTAGGGGTCTCAATTCGAACCAGTACCTGAGATGAGATCGTTCAAACATATAAACAAACAAACTCTTCAGCTTTATGTTATTCGTATAATAGTATAGATAATAAACTCTTCATAAAAATCGAGCATTTATAAGAAAACCTAAAACTTACTTCCTTTTTGCCTGCATTTGAAATCTGACCATAACAATCGCTTTAGATACGCCGTACAGCTATTAACCTTCCCGTCTTGCCCAATTGTTTGCCAAAAAGCTTTGTAAAAAGACACACCAGCAGACATTTAGCGAAATGGGCGCAGGGCGGGCGGCGCCCGCGCGGGCGGATGCTTTTTAATTGAGCTTTCTGTGTATAATTAAAAGTTGTGGGAGTTCTCTGTCCGTTTCGGAGGCCACAATAGATTTTTTTCTTGCGTAAAGGTAAGAAGCAGGAGCAATGAGCGCTTGAAGGTTTCTTCATTAAAAAGGAAAGAAATGTTTTATGAAACATGTTTTCTGATTTTGAAATTTTTTAAGTTGATGCTTTGTTTAAGAGCCAATTCGATTAAAGGCCCTAATAATCTAAGATTGGTATGGATTGGGAATAGCGATCAAAATACTTGTAGATGCTTCAATTTTGCTCAAATCTGTTTGCATCGTTTTATACAGAGTAGTTTTCGAAATGCCCATTCGAAACGTTAGTTTCGTCAGTTTCATCCAACTTAATTTTAGCAATCGGCTAATTGGATTACTAGACAATCCAATCCTCCCTTGTAAATTTGTCAGGTTTAGAAAACCTGTACAATATATCCTATTGAATATCTCAACGCACTTGGCTTTGATTCACCAGTGAGATGGTAGAGTGCCGCGCGTCATGTGTCACTTTCTCCGGCAGAGGGCGTGCATGACTGACAGCCGAGCTATTGTTCACGACAATGGTGGAATAACGAAACACGCTTTTTACCAGACTCACTTTCGCCGTGTAGAGTAAATACTCACTATCGTCTTGGACTAGCCCTGTTTTAAAACGACTTAAATCTATGTGGGGGAAATCTGTTTTTTGTAATATAAGCTGTAGAGTTTGTTTGTTTTGATTGAACGCGCTAATCTCAGTAAGAGCTGTTTTGTATCGAAAAAATATTTAAGTCTTGTATTGTTCTTTTGTTAAGAATGGCTATAGGTTAGTCAGCTAGATTATGATATCACGATTAATAAAAATGGTACAGTGAAGTTTAATAACTACCTGTTAAAGCAATTAAATTAACTTTTCATTACCAAAGAATGACAACACACCTACTTGTGGTAGGTGTCAAAACTTGCCAAGAGTTCTACTTACGCTCTACGTTCACTCATCAGTGATTAATTGTATTCTCTAGAGCACAAAGATTTCTGTATTTTTATCATATTTTGTTTGTAGCTTGAATTGTACAATTACTTTTGTGGTCAATATAGTGTAGTCGTGGAGGAAGGTTAGATATAACATCACACAAAAAAACTAAAATCGACGCGGAGGAAGTCCCAGGCGGCCGCTAGTCCATAATAGTTATAACCGTAATAATTCAAGATTTCAAAGAAAAAGTAAAACGATTGCTTTGTGTAAGTAAGATAGTAAACGAAAGCACACCTCCATATCTCCTAATCACCGTTTAATGGACTTAAAGGTCTACCTTCACTTCTTAATCTTGCCTCTGTTCGTCGACTTGAAGAAAGTTGTTTTTCGAGTGTTTTTGTTAACAAAACTCGGTTACGCAACTTTCTAATTAATGACTTAATTTGAAACTAATTTAAAACAGATTTAATTTTCTTCTGCTGTTTACGAGTCTTTCCACCCATTTCACAAGTTTTGCCATACATTTTAATTCATGAAGTCTTTGTCGCTTGTTATATTTTCACAACTGGCAGCATATGAGAATACGCAAATGCAGGGGGCCTTTATTTTCATTGATTTATTAGCCTGTAAACTAAAACCCTATATTTTAATAATCAGTTTGCTTTAATCAGGTCGAAAGATTTACTTGGCACCCATATGGACCCATGGTTCTAGACTTCGGATAATCAGCCCAGCTGTGGGACCTAAAGGCCCATGTTGAGTGTAACTGTACGAAAGCTCGCAACACACATTCATATTGAATACTTGTTATGCAGATGCACTGCAAAGGGCAAGTTTAGTAAACGACAACTGAATCCATAGATGCACTTTGCTAGACTAGCAGATAAATCCTGCATTTGTGGAGAAATGCCACGGATATTGTCGTGCATAATATTTACTTCCCCTCGGAAGTTTGCCTCGAAGAGGTATCTCGATAAACAAAAACAAACAAGTACTATCACTACTACACATTTGAGTCCTGGGATATCCCAATCAGGTAAGCCAGGCTGACTTTTTTATACAAAGACAGTGGCAAACAAGCAGGCTTGCCGCCTGATGGAGCGCGGTTACCGCAGCCTATGCAGTTATGGTAAATGGAACCCACAGAATCCCACATTCGCTGCTTAACGCGCCATTATAACAAAAGGCTTAACAGTCAAGTATTTGTTATTTGACTTATGAAAACTTATGTCATCATTTCAAGGATTATTACTAGGGTAGTGGAACCAAAAGATGAACGACCCCCAATAGATGAACGTTCGATAGAAATAATCAGATAAAAAAATAATTGGTCCTTTCTTTTGGGCAATATTTATTTCTGCAATAAAGTGCCCCTTTTTCTTTCTAACGCCATTAAAACATTGACACAAATGTCACAGACGCGCTTACAATCGGCTATTCCGCAAGCTGTTCCAGTCAAAAAATAGTTTTCTATGGAAACCTACTTAAGGTTAGCAGCCTCTATGCTTAAGCATAATGTTACGTCAAACACGTAACACCAGCTGTATTCGTATGGTTTCGGTTTTAATAAAATCTTGATATGTTTGGTTTCAATTGGTTTGTATCAGATTTACACTATTTACTATATTTTTCGAGAAATTAACTGTTCAAGTAATGGATCCAATTTTGTTCTTTGGATCCAATAAATGAACGGCGTTCAACTTATGGAGAAAGTGCTTATATTTACAGACTCCAAAAACCTTATAAATCATTCTTGAAGTTAAGCTAAAACTGTTTAAATTAGTTAAAGGAAGTATTATGAAGTCGCCTACCAAAAGTTGTACATAGTATTGTTTAGGTTTTTGTTAATTTTCACGACAATCACTTTGTCATTTTAGTATGGAACCGTTCATTGTTCAACTTTTGAATTGATACCCCAAAAGTTGAACTACATAATGAGGTTTGAATTTCAGACATTAACCTTTTCTAAATTCGAAGATTGTTTATTGATATCTAAGAAACCAACACATTGTTAGAGTGTGAGCACCTACAATAAATATATTTTAATGATATACGTGATTTTAAAATAAACAGGTACATAACTTCATTAAGAAACAACAAAAAAACACAGTTAAGAAGTACAGGGGGGCTAAAACAGCAACATTTTAGCATTTCATATTATGAATCATCTATTTGACGTTTCATCTAGACCGCGGTCCGGTTCGAGTCAAAAGTGAGTAACAGCGCGCTGACACGCATCCCGAATTGATAAATTGTATGAACGTGAGCGACGTCAGCGCGCTATTACTCACTTTTGACTCGAAACGGACCGCGGCCTAGATGAAACGTCAGTTAGATGTTTCATAATATGAAATGCTAAAATGTTACCGTTTTAGCCCCCCAGATTTACGTGTTAATGTGTTTAAATTATGATGCATAATATATTAAACGACTTATTCATGAGATCTTCTTTAATCCATTGCTTATTGAAGGATTCAAATAAAATACACCCCATAGATATTACCATTAAAATGATAGTTCATCTATTGGGTTCAAAACGTTCATAATTAGGGCACAGTGTTCATCTTTAGGGCAAAAAGCAAAAGTTTTATGAAAATCATTTTTTTATGAATAACTGGTAGATTAGAGGAATTATGTTTTTGAAGTTATAGAATCTTGAGTATATTTAGAAAACATAAAAAAATACAGCAAATGCAAACAGCTCGGAAAGGCTGAGAAAAGAGTGGTCAAAGTTACAAAGAACGCTTAATCGTTCATTTAATGGTTCCTCTACCCTATATTCTTTCCGGATCTGAAACAGGTTGGTGTCGTGGCGCAATGAAAAAAAATCAAAGCATAGTAAGCAAAATATGAATTTTAAAACAAATGAATAAATCAATTTGCAACAGCTAAAATGCACACAATCACTAAAAAATAAAAGTTGCATAACAACAATCCAACAATATTTTGTCGATCGTATCCAACCCGGTCCCTGAAACAGTTTCACAATTAATTTAATTCCGCGTCAATAGTTCACTAAATGACTATTCGCGGGTCGTATGAAAACTTTCACGTACAAAACAAACCAATAAACACTCCAGTGGTGAGATTCGGTTTCGAATGAAATAAACAATCAATGATGCTTTTGTTGCCGACTTTTAATTTTTGGGCTAGTGTGTAGTGGGCTATTCCATGTACCGTGAAAAACACTAAAGTAAAGTAAAGTAAAAAAATCATTTATTCATGTAAGCTTATTCACAAGCACTTATGACACGTCAAGACAGAAAATCAAAATGAACAAACTGACTCTACCACCGGTTCGGAAGTTGCTTCTATCGAGAAGATTCCGGCAAGAAACTCGATAGTTACTCTTTTCAATCTTGTTTGATTACAATAGTAGTATATGTTACATATCAAGTATAGACAAGACACAAAATGTGCAGAGGAGCAGATTATATCTATGATGACCACAAATTCTTATCATTCAAATAATCATTTACATTATAGTAACCTCTTTTCATTAATTTCGCTTTAACCAGTGACTTAAACTTGTAAAGAGGCTGCTCAATAAGAGTTTGAGGTAGCATATTAAAAAAAGTTATACATTGGCCAACAAATGATTTGCCTACTTTGTGTAGTCTAAGATTAGGTATTCTAAGTTTGGCTTTATTTCTAGTATTTAATTTATGAACATCACTATTTTTCTGGAAAAGATGCAAATTTTTACGCACATACATTATATTATCAAAAATAAATTGAGAGTATACAGTTAAAATATCTATCTCCTTAAATACCTCCCTAAGCGAGTCGCGTGGTCTAAGGCAGTAAATAGAGCGGATGGCTCTTTTTTGAAGAACAAAAATGGTGTTAAGATCTGCCGCAGAGCCCCACAGTAGTAGACCATACGACATTATACTATGGAAATAGCTAAAATACACTAATCTAGCAGTTTCAACATTCGTCAAGAGCCTTATCTTTCTCACTGCAAAAGCAGCTGAACTAAGTCTCCCTGCCAGGGTTGTAATATGCGGACCCCACTGTAACTTAGAATCCACAGTAATTCCCAAAAATACAGTGGAATCCGTGAATTCTAAGGGTTTACCATTCATATTAACAAAAGTATCTGCCTGTTTCACGTTAGGCATAGAAAATTTTATACACTTTGTTTTATTTGCATTAAGTAATAAATTATTACTAGTGAACCATTGCAAAACTTTTGCGAGAGCATTATTTACATCGTCAAATAGTTGTTTGCCTCTGTCTACTTTAAAAATCAACGAGGTATCATCAGCAAATAATACAATCTCGCATAAATCCTTTACAAAGTAAGGAAGGTCATTTACATAAATTAGGAAGAGTAGGGGTCCCAATATCGATCCCTGGGGCACGCCCATGCGCATGGTGGCACCGGAAGAGTTAGTTCCGTTGACACTCACTTTTAGTGTTCTATCTGTAAGATAGGATTCAATAAGACAGATTGCACCATTCGATACACCATAATGTCTCAACTTAATCAGTAAGATTTCATGATTAACGCAGTCAAATTCTTTTGAAAGATCACAAAAAATCCCTATTGCGTCTTGTTTGGCTTACCACGCCTCAAATATGTGTTTGATAAGCGCAACACGTGGTTTTAATATATTTACTGAAATCCCCCATAAATCCTCAGTGTTTTTCATGTTTAGTTCTTTGAAAGCCTTGAGGACAATATGTGGAGTAATTTGTTCGAAATAAAATAAAACTGTGCACTCATCAACACTTGATGTGAGAAGTGACTTAGCCAATTTCGGACTAGTATTGAGACTACTCGTTGTAACTATCGGTATATTAGAAAAAAAAGATTCAAATGTATTGGCCTTTTCAGTTTCAGACTCAATAACTTTACCTTCAATTTTGAGAGGGTATGAGTGATCAGAAACTTTCGATTTACAGGTCTCCTTATTAATAATGTTCCAGGTTTCTTTGATTTTATTTTTCGCCTGGGCTATTCTGTCACGAAGAAAGATGGACTTTGCAATTTGACATGATTTCTTAAAGATTTTAGAATATGACTTTACATAATCAACAAGGTTGGGACTATTACAACTTGCTTTTAAATCATATAATTCATAGAGTTTAATTCTACTTTTATGGATACCGGGAGTGGCCCAGTCACTAAACTTGAACTTAAAATTATCAACCTTTAACTTCTTCTTAGCAAATAATGAACTATGTTCATGTACTATTAACTCAAACAAAAACCTATACTGATCATCAATATTCTGGTCTTGGTAAGGTAAACTAGGAAGTTGATTCATTATGTTATTTTGAAATTTCTTAACACGATTCTTGGTAACCGGTCTATAGTTAATATCCACTGATTGAGAGACATGATGGTGCTCAAATTTGGTCAACAGACCAACCCGTATACAAGAATCTTATTTTATCTCTAAAATATGAGCCGATTCCTTGCAAGGATTTAGTTTTCGCTCAATTCAACCCTTTCATTTTAATATTGGAAATATATAAGGTTGTAAATATACGATAACATATTTCATGAACGTTCTCTTAATAATTAATAATCTCCATTACATACGAAAAATGCGCGTGTGTGTCGACTTAGCCAGCTACGTTAACTGTGTGAAGATTATCTTCAAGGAATAAATCCCGAAATGTATTTATCGCTTGCAAATTTCTCAGCAAAGATGAAATAAAAGTAGCCCGCCTTCCATTAGGGGGTTGAAACCCTCCCGAGCAGTTATCTGCCACTGGCCGCTGGCTCGTGGCTCGTGGCTCGTACCTCGTGTTGAGCTAAGTTATTAACTTAGTGCCCATTGTGCGGGTTACATAATTTAATAAGGCATAAATATACGTGGGATTCGTTTATGCAACGCTGCATAGCGGCTAATTTGATAGAAATGGAGCTGCATCGTTATTTCACGCTATTTAAAATGTTATTCAAAAAGCTTCGTTCTTGCTGTTTGTTTTGCTCTTGTGGATATTTATTTACTTCGATAATAGAGTTTTACTATAATCTTGTACAGCAGTTTGCAGTAATTTGAATTCAGGAAAGCATTAACTATTTTAAACCGACATTTTATAATAATTCATGGGATACTGTGATAAAATACAAATCGACATTGAAGCGAATCCTGCTAAGAATGTTTTGTAGAATTCGTTGTGGAGATAACAGAATAAAGCTCTCGAAATCTCTGGAGAGTTAGCCTCTTTTATAAATATTATGTCCAAAAAAAATACATGTTTCGCTCCTTTGCCTTTACTAATTAAAATAAATACTTGTCCATGACCACTTCATAGGTACTAATCGTGTTTACTGTACAGAATGAGATGCCACGGATCAATTGTTCCAGAAAACATTGTCCCATAGGTTCGAACAGTGTTACTAAATAAACTATTCCAAACATTAAGTATTAAGTAACGAAATTCGAGATAGGCCAATGAAACCTCGTTTAACTTTATCGAAAGCTTTATTTAACACCAAAAAACGTGCACCAACAAAAAAATTACAAGCGAAATATTCCACGAACTCACTTTAAATTTATTTCAGCTACAAAAACACGAAAACACACTTACGAAACGCCGTAACCCGTAAAGGGGTGAGCAAAAACGAGGCCCGGCCGCGCAAACAGACCGCAGTATCGTTCCTCAGTTACTGCACCCTCACTTACTTAATGCGATTAACAAATAAACGAGAACTAAACAATACGAACAGTCGCTAGCGGGCCGGCCGAGCGCCGCCTTTGATTTAAAACCGCTGCAATTTTTATCACTGCTGCCTTTGCAGTAAACGGTTTCCGAGATTCCGCTGGACAGTAAATAACTGGTTCGTTTATATAGTTTGTCTTCTCCGTTTGTAGTGTCCATCTTGTGATAGCCGGAACAAACACTTAAGGTTTCTTCTGAAGCACAGCCTCGACAGTTAAACTACGGTGTAGTTGCAATCCGCCTATTTTTATTTGTAATACACGTAATGAACTCCTAAAACAATTTTTTTTCAGCATTTATTGAAACAGTAAAATATGGTAATAGCTAGGGCTAATTTCAGTGATAGCTACTTTACATTCATAAAGAAGATGAAAAGGTTTTTACGGACGAATCCAAGCAGACGAAAGCGCTGGCTACATTTTGTAATGAATAAACACAGCATTTGCTAAATGCAAATTGGTCATAACCATCCCAGGCTGCGTTTATAAATATCCAGAGTATACTTTCGACAACCTGCTGAGTATCTAACCACTGCACTCAGTCGTTTGTTAAGTCAGAATGCAGCAACTTTAGCGACTATTTTCGACTAAAAGTTCAGCCAGAATATGGACATAACCTTACTGTGGTAAACGAAACGCCGTCATTTTAATACAGCTAAGGACTCCTTTTGCAGCAAACCTTGCAGATATTCCAGAACTTAGACAGCAACTGCCCGCGTCTTTGAACTTAGCGGAAACTACAGCTCCTAACTAAACAACCTAGATTTTAAACTCAACTTTATCAGGGATAACGTCATAAGTACGGAAACTTTCTTTTTATCACAGCTTTGGCTACTAAATTTAACTTTAAAGTGCTTTTTTACATGTAATTCAGGAATACTCAACCTGTATAATAATAATGTTGATAAGTATTATTACCTCAGGTAGTAGTTAAACAAATTGGGACCGCTATCAACCTTCAGGTTAGACAATCAAAAATATCAGACCTTTTTATCCAGTTTCTTATTACAAATTTTCCACATTAAACCCATTGACCTGGTATTAATTCTTTTTTGATCTTATTACGTGTACTTACTTAAGGGTCGATACTAAGGTCGGCCGGAGAGAAAATCTGTCAAATTTGAAGGCGATTGTGACAGCTATGGTCACACAGTGGTTGGGCCGTGCAATCCGTGCATAAATGCAATGCATAAATCCGGACGACCGTCTTGGTGTAATTGTTTAGAAGTCGGCTACTACACCAAAGTTCGCGGGTTCGATCCCCACACAGTACAAACATTTGTGTGCATGAACATGTCTGTTTGTATTGGTCTGGGTGTTTCCTATGTACAATAAGTATGTATTTACAAAAGAAAAAGTATTTAAGTATGTTTATCCGTTGTCTAGTATCCCATAAAAACGGAGTATAATTAGCTCACTTGGGGCTAGATGGCGCTGTGTGGAATAATGTCACGGGATATTGATTTATTTATTATTATTATAAATCGCGGCATGATAATCATTTGATGCGTTCACCAAAGATATTTTTATTTCGCCACCCAAAATATTTCAGGATATAGGGCAAACAAAAGAAACTAACCAAAAATTTTATTTTATTAAACATACTAACAAGCGGTTTTGCCAATTATTTTTTCACACTATTATTTGCAATCTATTCTCGTGACCACGTTATTTGCAAAATGTTATATCTGGTACTTGACGATTCCATCGAGATTTAGTTGTAACTTGGTTTATCCGTTCGATCATCATCAACACAAAATATGTCTTACATCCAATGCATATGATATAGCAATACACGGAGCCATTTCTAGTAACATGCAGAAGAACCCACTAATAAATTGGTCTTACTTGTAATGAAAAGCTGCAAGAAGCATTAAAGGGTAAAGATAGCTATCTTGTTACTAACTAAAACGAGGAATTTAACAGTTGTCAACAGTTGAGACACTTTTAGTGGATAATTTATTTTAGATAATAACACTTGAGTATAATACCTTTAGTCTCCTGTATTTCAGGCTTTTTACGCTGAATTTAATACAGAATCCACCGTGATCTTCATCTTACTGGAATTGATCTACGAGTAGAGCATAGTATGAAAGGAAGTCCCCCTTCGCGTTTTTCTGTCTGTTTTTACATAAGCTTTCACTATCTAAATGATAGTTGATGCTAATTATATTTTCTAGAACGTTTGTGTGTATAGTTCATTCAAATGACTACAGGGAAAAGCTGTGTGCAAATAGCCAGTTAGAGATAAAAATGCTTGCACTGCCATTTTTCCATGGCTGACGTAAATATGATAATTCATATTTATATCAAAGTTCTATCTGATCCATTTTTTTAAAATTTAAAATGGGTTTGCGTTTGACCTCAGTCTCGCCAGCCACGCTTACCCAAAAAATGCTTATTCACTCTTGCCTTGAAGACACCAAGGTTGTATGTATCCGGAAACACAGACGCAGGGAGGGCGTTCCACTCCTTAGCGGTGCGGACCAGAAAGGAAGCACCAAACCGCTTAGTTCGGACCGCTGGAAAGTCGACCACATGGAGGTGAAAGCCCTCACGGCGACTTGTGGTCCGGTAGTAGAAAGTAGAGGGTGGTATCAGGTCATGAAGTTCTTGCGCACACTCTCCGAAATACACCTTATGAAAAACCGATAGACAGGCAACTCTACGCCGATGCTCCAAACTCGAGTTTGGTTCCAACGAGCGTCTCGTCACCTATCAGTCTCCTGGCTCTTCGGTCTACTGAGTCCGTTTTTTTTTTGCTCGAGATCTCCATGCTAATTACTATGGAACGAGTGAAGTTTCTTTGACAGCCGTCTGCGCAGTCCCACAACTCAGTCTTCCACATGACGCAGGGTGAGTGCACGTCACTGCGTGAAGAATACAAACAAGCATAAAAATACGGCGTGTGTAAGTACACGAACTCGATGCATAGTTTTCTGTTCGCATTTTTTCAAAGACTTAACGTAAGTATAACTTTGATTTCTGCTCTATAACTTTGTATCTTTATGTTTCGTCAAATTTCTTTGTCGAACAATTTCAGTTATGATAGAGGCCTCCAAAATTAATTTAGTAAAAAATATTGTTCTAAAAAGAACCTTTAATCTATTCAGACACCTTAATCAAACTTTCATGATCAGATAACATAGTAACTTAGACCACACAAATAACATTGTTTTAATCAATTCGATTTGAAAGCAATCAAAGCTATTTGCGTTCTTACTTCGTTCCCTTGTTTTGCTTGAATATTTTAGGCAGATCCCGTATTGGCATTAACCGATGATGCTGCAGATTGACACCATGCTAAAAGTAAATACATAGATTGTTTTTCAACTACCAATAGGTAAAAACTTTCAGTATAAGTTACAAATAGTAAAAATTTACAAGAAAAAATAGGAAAATGAAATGGCAACTAGTACCAAATTGTCAAACCCAAGAGAGCTTTTTATCAAGTGTACTTATAAATATAAACCTGCCATATTACTCTCATGGTGAATCATGATAAAATCATACGTTTGATAAATTATGCATAATGCATTATGAACAAACAGTACGGAGGAAAAAAAATAAAGTTGTACTATTTTCAACAAAAGACCCTATGCGCGCCTATTTCGTGTAAATTATCCGCGTAGTTATAAATGTCATTTTCGTCAAAAGCGACGTGCGTTCACCTTGGGGACATGGGGGAGAGTGAGCTGCGACGGTGCGCGGACAGCTATCAAAGAAACTTCACTCACTCCATAGTAATTTGTATGGAGATTTCAAGCGAAAAATTCGGAATGTTTGGATTTTTTTTGCACAAAACTGAAATAAAGCAATGAAAAACAGCTGATTTGCAATGCTTCTTTGATATCTGATCTTTACACGTTATTTAAAACACGTAAGTTGTTAGTTTATATGATGCCTAAACTTTTGAAATACGGGAGTGCGTTTTGCACGTTTTTAGCGATATTCTGATTTTTTTTCACATTAATCTAGTAAGTTGATCCATATACTGGAAGTTTGAGCTGATTGTGCAACTCTTTGACTACTATGACGATTTTTTTCGTGCCTCATACTTCATATTTTCTATATAAAACTTTAGTTTTCCCGAGAGCCGTTTTCCTGGTATCGCGCCTTAATTACTAAGTAGGAATTACGTTGTTTTTATAATCTGATAAAGATACAATAATTTTTTTACTGCCGTACAGTCAGCTATAAATCCTACTTAGTTTTTCATTGAATAAGGCAGCAAATCCCAGTAAGGATATCGACATCAAAATATACAATTTCATCAATATAAGTAAACACACCTTAAACGTTCAAAAGTGCCTCTTCTCCGCATAAAAGACCTCGATTCCAAATTGAATCCCGTCCTAACCTGAATGTTATTAAAAACTCTTTGCAGCCGTTAAATTTCAGTGCACTTTCACTGCATTTTTAACAGGCTGCCCTCGCCATTTCTGCGGTGCAGAGCTAAACCGGGATTCCGGGATAATATCTATCGGAGTGGATGCAAAGCTCCGGTGACCTTCGTACTCTGCGAGCTGGGTTGTTATTTTAACTTGTTTTCGTTTTTATAGGGCAGAGTAATAACTAGGTCAGTATTTAATCACAAAATATGTCAATTGCAAGAGTATTCCGTTTGAGTTTTGACCTGTATAGATGTCGTTTTTTAGCCCTGATTGACACTAAAACCTACAAACAGAACAGATAGTGTCGTAAGTTTTGTTTTTATCTATACTTATGATAAATCTGCAGTGAGGCCAATTCTGTACATGAAATATATTTTAAAACTAACTAACAAGGGGTGATTAGGGATCGCTACTGATGCCAAAAATGCAATCAGTAAAATTTTTGTCTGTCTTTCTGTCTGTCTGCTGTATATCTACTATATAAAAATAAGTCGGGTTTTCCTTCCTGACGCTATAACTCCAGAACGCACCAACCGATTTCCACGGTTTTGCCTTCGTTGGAAAGGTCTCGGGCTCCGTGAGGTTTATAGCGAAAAATTTCAACTGAAAAGCGGGAAAAGCTTTTTTCCCATACGGCTAAGTCTACGCGGACGAAGTCGCGGGCGGCTGCTAGTTCGTTATAGAAACAAAAACTACTCGACGGATTTTAACGAAATTTAGCACAATTCTTCTTCATACTCTTGGGCAGGTTATAATATACTTTTCATTATGCTACGATCAATAGGAGCAGAGCAGTGAAGGGTAATATTGGGAAAACGGGAAAAGTTACTTAATTTTTACACGTTAAAATTACTAGATTGATTTAAATGAAACTCTACAGTAATATAGCTTATGCATCTGAATAAGACGTATGCTACAATTTATAAGGATACATCACTTTTTTTTTAAGTCAAGTTCACGCGGACGAAGTAGCGGGCGGCCGCTAGTATTGAAAAATAAGTTGACTGAGAATTATGTTAACAATCAAAAAAAAAAGGGTTAAGGGGATTAAAAAAAGATCGGGTGAGACGGTGGTGCTTTTGATTTCTATTTTATTTATCAAACTCTAGGCTCTTTTTCCCCGCAGGACGTAAACATATTTGTGGTCAGCGAAAGTTACAGACAACGGAGATAATTTAGCACATCGAATTTCAGCCCCGTCCATTATCAGTTTAACAGGTTGTTAATCCCAGCAGTGGTACCTAGGAAGTATTTTACTTTCCACGATAGCGTTACCTTATTTAATTCAGTTGGTTGCCATCCCACCTGCGCCCACTTTGAATGGCTATCATTCCAGCGCCCTACAGATTCAGCGTAGCGTCCATTTGGGGCAGTAGGCACAATAAATATTGCACAGGTTTCGCTCAAAGCTGCCTCCGTAAACGAGCCGCTGAAAATTTGTTTTTAATCTCCGGTTTTTACGAACTGATTATTGGATACGCGCGTATTCGTTTCGAACATCAAGTGTTTTTTCACTCCCGTTAACGGTTCATCAGGCTTCCTATTTTTGTTTTTTACGACGCTCCTGCTAAATGACAATTCTTTACTATAGAGAAAGGAGGAATGACCGTTGATGGGCCTGTGATGCCGTTGGCCGTACGAGCTTATGAACGCTTAGCGTTAAAGATGTTATTTAATTCAAAGTTGTGAATTAGTCCGACAACAGACGACAAAACAGAAAATGTAATTTATTAAGGTTGCAACCATTTAGTAACTTAAGGTTCCGATAATGTTGTTTTAGACACAAACAGAGATGATGCACGAAAATATCACTAACTGGCGGCCGCTCGCGAGTTCGTCTTCGTGGAATTACAATTTTTGAACAATATCTTTATAAATTGTAGCCTTTGTGTTATTCTGATACCAGCCGAAGCTGAAGCTATTACTGTAAAGTTGCATCTAAATCCATCCAGATGTTTTTGCCCGAAAGAGTAACACACTTACATACTTTTCGCATTTTTAGTATTAGTAGGATCACAAGTCACAACTACGCACGGTTGAGGTAATTCAATATTAATCTATTGCGTAAAAACAACCAATAGGTACCTAAAAGGCACTACGTACGTAGACTACGTGAGTTGTTTCTATAATAAAAACCCTGATATTTCAAGTAACTGAATTTCATGCTGCTCTACATTCCCAAAACAATTAATACATTAAAAAGCTAACATTTTTGCTTACTTTATTTGACATAGTTAGATTTGATTCGATCATATCTTAGTTTCAGAACCCAAAAAGTAGAGATTAATGGGGTACTATCTTCTGGATCACCAGTCAAATTAGGGGTTCCACAGGGATCTATTCTTGGTCCATTTCTGTTCCTAGTATACATTAATGACTTACCTTTTTATGTTAAAGACCTATGTGATATAGTATTATTTGCAGACGACACATCTTTACTTTTTAACATTGATAGAAATAAAAACGTCTTCGACGATGTTAATGAAGCGCTTTCGAAAGTTTTGCATTGGTTTACAGTTAACAATCTGCAGCTAAATGCGAAGAAAACGAAATGTGTTAATTTTAAATTGCCTAACGTAAATAATAATGACATAAATTTAAAAATCAATGATGATAAAATGGAGCTTGTGGACTCCACAGTTTTTCTTGGAATAACCCTGGATTCAAAATTGCAATGGAACCCTCATTTGACAAGTCTTTCAGGTAGGCTTAGCTCAGCTGCTTTTGCTATTAGGAAAATAAGGCTATTGACAAACGTTGAAACCGCTCGCTTAGTTTATTTTAGCTACTTCCACAGTATTATGTCCTACGGAATAGTACTTTGGGGTCAGGCAGCAGACATACAAGCCATTTTCGTTCTTCAGAAACGAGCTATTAGATCCATTTATAAGCTGCGAGCACGGGCCACTCTTAGGGAACTTTTTAAGGAAATTGGTATTCTAACTGTAGCTTCGCAATATATTTACGATTGTATTGTCTTGGTAAGAAAAAATATCAATCTTTTCACCAAACACAGCGATATTCATGCTAAAAATACTAGGAATAAAGAAAAAATTGCGCTACCATTTTTCAGATTGCAGAAAGTTTTAGGGTCATTTATGGGGCAAGGTGTACATTATTATAACAAAGTTCCGGAAGCAATTTGTAAGCTGCCATTACATAGATTTAAAAATCACATTAAAGCTACGTTGCTGAAAAAGGGATATTACACCACTAGAGATTATATCATGGATAGAAATGCTTGGGAATAAGCTCTCTGCTCCCGACGGACTCTAATTAACTATTGTTATATCAACAATCATACTTAGGTTAAGACACTAACAATGTTTGTTTTGTTTTATATAGCTTCTCGTCGATGTACCTAAGAGTGTTATTCTTTTCATAAATTATTAATTTTATTGTGCTATCTTGTTCTAAGTTCTGTTGTAATATACTAACAATTATTGTAAAAAAGAGAAACAGTTGAAAAGAGTAACTGCTGAGTTTCTTGCCGGTTCTTCTCAGTACAGAAACAACTTTCCGATCCGGTGGTAGCATCACATTTATTTAAGTACAGTATATTTATTGTTTACATTTAATATTATGGTATTCATGTCTATTATTAAGTATGTTTTGTTTGTTAATTAGATTTGACGATTTAAAAGTACTCTGTAACAGGTCTATTTAAATAAAGCTATTTTTGATTTTGATTTTGATTTTAGTTGTAGAAGGTCTCAGGTCTGATCATTTTTACAGTTCCAAACACCTTAAACCAGTGTAGTTAGGATCGTTTTATTCCAACTAAGCCTGGAACAAATCGACCAAATTGTTTAAGTAACATGATTATCGCCTTCTACTAAAAGTATGTTTTTTTAAATAGACTTATTACTTTCATTTAGTAGTTCCAGCTCCATAGCTCTTAACTTTCCTGTGTGTTTACACACACAACACCCCCCATGAATATCAGTTTGCAAGTGGTCTTTCACTTCTTCCGCTTTCGTCAATATTACCAAGAAATCGTAATTTCAGGATTATTTATCGATATTTTCATGAGTCACGCCCACAGATTATACGAGCGAACATGAATGACTATGATATGACTAATGTACCGATGTTAGTGTTTAAACTACTCTGTTCAGTAGTTGCCGTTTCGTCCGCCAGGCCGCGTCGCGGACAGTTTTCCCGCGCTTTCTGGATTTTCCGAGGTAATGCCGGTTTTAAATATTGCATGCTACAGGAAAAATCGTGTTGGGATTCGGATTTTGCGTCGGCATTTGTTTTTTCGTGTAGTTTATGGATGCCCGCGATAAAAGCGTTACGGTTCCGATGCTGTTTGTTTGCGCTAACTGTTGTTAAACCCGAAAATTACTATTGTTGTACGTGCTGCAGGTTTGGTTATTATACTGCCAGATACGGCTTTTCCCGTTGATACGGTGTTTGGATTATTATTTCTCGGTGTGAGTACTTCCCTGTTCTGGTTTTGAGCACAGTTTTTAGGCTCTATTATATATGATTTTTATAATATCAACTTTTTTCTGTACTCGTTCGCTGTTGTGTGACTTTTGCGATACGAGTATTATGTTTTTAACTAAATATTCAGGTATACTGTAGTTTAAAAAGGCCAAATCCTAACTAAAGGATAAAATATTGTCGCGCTTTACAGTCTGATTATGCAAAGAGACAATAAATGGAAAGCTAAGTACGTCATTATGATGATTGTCCTGTCATTGATCAACCACAACAATGTATCGAACACAGGTTCGTCACATCCGCCACACTTGCCCCCAAATGTACAAATGTCAGTTAAGGTTGAGCACGCTTTTAAACTCATGGCGTACCGTACTTTTTATCCAAAATTGAAAGTGACAGCCATTCTTGTAAGAGCTGCTCAATTTTGGTTTCCATCTGTAAATTTGGCTATAAGGTACCGACATCATTTCAGAGGAAGGAAGGAGAATTTATCCCATGCTTTGTATTAGGAACCGGCCACCAGAGCCTCGCACATAACTCAACAACAAGGGAAATCGCGAACGCAGAGCTCGCGTACCGTGGGATTCAGTTGGTAGGAGTCCGTCATAACTCTGTTGTCGCCCCGGGTTTTTTCCATAAAGAAAAACATAGTAAAAAAAGGTCCACCACACACATGTTTTTTTATTAGGTACTTGGTGACGGTGAGCAGAGACGTCTTTGGGATTCCCTTTTCGACCTGCTATCATTGGTGTTACAGGATGATAGTTAAAATACTGACCATAAATTAAAGGAAGTATTTTTATGAGCTAGTATACTTTTCTCATAATTTCTAGTTGAGCAATTTATCCGACAGAATAAATAACACCAAACATATTATCAGCTTGTAGAGCGTCAGAGTCGCGTCCTTGACTGTCGGCGCCGCGGACGCAGGACCGCGTGACGCATTCGATTCAATTATCAGAAGAAACGTCGTGTAAACGTTATGTAACCTCTGTTTACTTCGCGCTTAATTCTGACGAAATTAACTAAATTTACATCAAATTAGCTCTTGCCAAATCCTCTTGAATAACACAAGATCTAAACAATGGAGATTGCGAATCCAAATGCAAATTTACACTTTAACATTGACGAGAATCACAATGACGGCTACTGATTAGTCAATTTTGGGTCGGAAGGTTAATATAAAATACTAGCTGCCGCCCGCAACTTCGTCCACGTGTCCTTAGGTTAAAAAAAAAGTTATAAATTGTAAGCTACGAGTATATTATTGTAAAGTTTCATTAAAATCCATCCAGTAGTTTTTAAAGAGCAACACGGCACATCCTCACATACAAACTTTCGCATTTATAGTATTAGTAGGATAGGATATTGAGAAGTTTTTTAACAAGCAATCTTTAGACGCTAATTTTTTATGTGAAACAGAATGGGCTAAAATGATACAGTTTGCTTTTTAAAATGTTTCATTTTCCGATTTGATCCGATCCGATTTTTATTTCAGTTTTGATATTTACATGTCTGACTCTCCTCAGCCTAGCTCAGAGGGGCATCATGAGCTATGGCGTACGCTGTCGCTAGCGTCTGCGTCAATAATGACGCTGTACGAATCCTAAACAACTAATTTCTAATCATTTACCCAGTCACTAGCGTCTGCGTAAGCGAACACTTGTAGCAACCCCTCAGATACTCTCAGTATGAGGACGTAATTTTCCCAAAAGTATAATATTTTAATCACGCCGACCAAGCGAAAGAGAAGTTTTGAAGAATTAAAACACTCACTAAAAAGACATTAAAATAAATAATTACACAAAACTACAGTGGCAGAAAACAAATTTAGGAAGGTCCTCGTTTCTTTTATTGAAGTGAAACTTAGAAGTTGCGTGACGTCACTAGTTAAGTGCGATCTCATTTCACGAGGTGAGCGAAGAGTGCCTCAGATAACATCACAACCATTAGCTTAAAACAACTAACTTTTGTTAAAGCAGATCTACTGTCAAACAATATGTTCTATTTTATGTCATGTCAAAACTGTAGTTTAACTCTATTGGTTCATTTATTTTGTGCTGTATAAACATCTTATTTTACCTAAAAAAAAAGTAACTGAGCTTCTTGCCGGGTCTCTTTCAGCAGAAACAACGTTCCGACCAAAGGTAGAGTCACATGTCATGTAGTTTATGTATGTTATTCAAAATTAGACTTTTGACGCTGCTAAATCATGGTGTGATAAAGTAGGTAGTTCAACTTTACATGTAGCTCAGAAGTCAAAAGACTGAGATTTTGATAGTTTTAACTATCAAAAGATGCACATTATTCACCTGGTTACGGCCACCCATATCTCCTTGGCACCCTGTTTTAGACGTTACATAGCATTATCTTGAAGTTCACGGTTCTGCAGCCTGCAAAAGTGTATGGGTTGCATAGTGTAGAAAGGGGCCTGTCATTTACGGTCCATAATTAACAAGTGGACGAAAGACAGTCTACAAAGAGTGAATCAGAGTGAGTCGGTAAATGTTTAGCACGCCGTCAAAGTTGTGCCGTCCCTTACAGATCTGTAGACAATTTACGGGAAACCATGAGTTTGACGGCGTGCTTATCTCTGATTGACCCTGTTGCCTGATAGTAAAAGGGTCTAGCTATATTTCAAGTTATCTAGATTTGTCGCTAAGCAGAATTTTTTTTGGATGAAGTCATTGAAAAAAACTCATCTGTCTTTTGCTCCGTTACTCCTTCACGGTAATGCCGATTAGGATTTGCCGCACACAACTTAAACAGAAAATAAGTCATAGTTAAAATGGCTCGCACTTGCTATAATAAGCTTTATGCAAATGTAATAAAGGTGTTGAACATCATAGCTTTGCCGCAATCTGTTCCCGAGCCAGCCCTGCGTGCCAGGTAGCCGCCCCAGTATGCGGACGGGATTCCCCGAACATTCCGGGACAGCGGGACTTCCTACAATAAATATTCTTGTAGGTAAATTCTGAATGCCTGGCGCCTGAGCTCCCCATTGAACAACCGCTGATTTTTTGTTCGATCCCTTGTTTAGACAGATGAATGAAAAGGTTTGTACAACTAAATTCCCCATGGGAAGTCCAGTTGTGATACAAGTGTGTGTCAATTTTATTCACGTTTTATGTGACGACCCACTTTTTGCAATTAGGTTCAAAGAATTTATTCTCATAAAAAACATAAAGTTTACATAAAATGAGAATACAACATTTTACCTAATACATGTTTACACTGTGGCTAACAAACACATCAAAGGCCGGTAGTGCAAAAAAAAATGTAACACATCAATGACAAACATGAAAACACACGGGGGGATACTACATCGTATTAAATAGTGTAAATGAATTTCTTTAATTTATTTTTAAACTGTGGTTTACTGTCGCAATCTTTTATATCACTAGGTAAGTCGTTAAACAGCTTTACTCCCTCAAAAAGTATAGTTTTTTTTCCATAATTAGTACGCGGCGAAGTTGTTTGTAGTTTATTAGCATTTCTTAGATTATGTCTATTTTCCTTTTTATGAAGAGTTATATTTGATCGAACGGAATCAGAAGCTATGTTCTTTACTAGTATACAGGTGTAGTAGGTATAAAGCTGATTAATATTAAATATTTTGGTAGTTTGGTATAACATCTTTGTTGAAGTTAAATAGTCGTACCGGTACAGCACCTTAATGATTTTGTTTTGAAGCCTTTGTAAAGGATTTAAATGAGTCGCAGCCGCTGATCCCCATATTTCAATCAAATATTCTAAATGAGATTTCACTAAGGAGTTGTAAATTATATGACGTACATTTTTCGGAATGCAATTTGAAATTTTATGTAATGCACCTAGTAGTGATGTTAGTTTTGATTTGATGTGCTCAATGTGGTTTTTCCATGATAATCTGTCATCAATCCATAGACCGAGATATTTTTCACAGTTAGATTGTTGTATTACTTCGCTATTTATGGTAAGTGGGGTAAAACTGGGTATGTGTTTATTTTTCGGACTAAATATCATATAAGATGTTTTAGATGCATTAATAGTTAGTAAATTGTATTTTAACCATTCGTTGAGCACATCAAGATCTTTTTGAGCAGTTTTTACAATTTCATCAATTGATTTCCCAAAGTAAAACAAACATGTGTCGTCTGCGTATAACGTCACGTGTCCTTCCAGTCCTAAGTTACATATGTTGTTTGTGTAAATTAAAAATAATAAAGGTCCGATAATCGAGTGTTCCCGTATTATAGGCTCTAATCTCTACTGGGACTAATGGATTGAATTAAAGAGTGGACTGTATATAAAAGGTGCTGTATTGAAGTACAGAAATTAGACCCGACAATAATGAACGTGTGCGCAAGCTGAGATCTAGTTGATGTGTGTCGCGAGGAACCCGCGCCTCCTCCCGCGCCCCCGCGACCCGCGCCGCGGACGCCCGCGGCTAGTGCTGCATCCACTATACTCCCCGCCTTGAAGAGTCTTCTTCAATAGACATTGGCAGGGGGCATATGGTGTTGAATGCCCGACGTATGATGCCCCTCTTGGTCTTGATGTCGGCGACCCGCGCTATGCCGTCTCTGCCCGGCAAGACGCGGAGGATGCGGCCTAGTGGCCACATCAGTGGTGGAGATCCCTTGTCCTTTATCAGGACTAGAGCTCCTTCCTTCAGCTCTCCCCTTGACCCGTGCCATTTGGTCTTCCCCTGCAGCCATAAAACATATTCGTGGTTAAATCTTGACCAAAAATGTTGTTTCAGCGCTTCAACCCGCTGAAATCTTTGCAGTGACGAGATTCGCTTGTCAAGGAGTTGCGGACAAGGCAAAGAAGTGGTCGATCGTCCAATTAGGAAGTGAGCAGGAGTGAGGCAAGAAAGATCGGAAGGATCATTGGAAATAGGAGTGATAGGACGGGAATTTAGAATAGCTTCAATCTGTATCAGAAGCGTAGCCATTTCCTCAAAATCTAAATGAGTCAATTCTAACACTCGACGAAGATGGTGTTTGATAGATTTTACTGCTGATTCCCAGAGGCCGCCAAAATGAGGTGTATAAGCAGGAATAAATGAAAAATTGATACCTTCGTCTACGAGACTGGAAGAAAATGAGGGTTCCCTGAGGAGTCTCGACAACTCGTTGAATGTACCTACGAAAGTGGTCCCGTTGTCAGAGAACACGTTCTGCGGCTTCCCTCGGCGTGCTATAAATCTATTAAGAGCAGCAATGAAGGCTTCTTTGGTTAGGTTTGAGACAAGCTCCAGATGCAACGCCTTCGTGGCTAAACACACAAAGACACAAATATAAGATTTTATCATTTTGCACCCTCTTCCCTTACGGTCTGCTATCAGCACTGGTCCAGCATAATCAACGCCAGTCTCAAGGAAAGGAAATTCTAAATGAAGTCGGTTGCTCGGTAGGTTGCCCATTATGGGTTGGATTGTTTCGCCTTTGAAGCGGCAACACTTAACACATGAGCGTACTGTTCGTTTTGCAAGTCTTGTTCCTCCCATAGGCCAATAATTATGTCGTGCTGTGGCTAAAAGTAGTTGGGGACCTGAGTGAAAGTAAGTCTTATGTAACATGTCAAATATCAACTGGCTAAGGCGATGTTTACTACATAGAAGAATGGGATGCTTAACGTTGTAATCGTAGTGAGAATCACTAAGCCTGCCCCCCACTCTGATGAGTTTGTCAGAGTCCATGAATGGTGACAATGATAAAAGTCGATTCTTAAAAGGTAATTTATCATTGTTTATAAGTAATTGACGCTCTATAGGGAAGGATTCTTCTTGTGAAGTAAGAATCAGTCGAGTTTTGGCGGCATTTAACTCGGAGAGTGACAAATGCCCCTTCAGTTTTATATTATTTTTACAATTATGAATAAATCTGAAAATATATGCTAGAATGCGTTTTAATTTATCGAAACTAGATGTGTCTAGAATAAGGTTAGAAATTAAGTTAGGTTCTTTAAGTTGATTATTATCATTATTTATTAGATGTACATTTTTGATCATTTCTGGCAAATTATTATTTTGAATTTTGTTTTGATTAGGCTTCTCAGGCCATTCACAAGGGTCTAGTTTTAAAAATGAAGGACCCGACCACCATAATGCACAGTCATTGATTGATTCTGCACGTATTCCACGCGAAACCAAGTCTGCGGGATTTTGCTTAGTGGGTACATATTGCCAATTAAAAGAATTGTCTTGAATTTCAATCACTCGATGGCGAATAAAAGATTGAAGTTGATTAGGAGATGAAGAAAGCCAACCTAACACAATCATCGAGTCAGTCCAGCATGTACACGAGCTGTATTCAAAGGTAACCGACGAAATAACCTTTGCACACAGTCTTGCTCCCATCAGTGCCCCACAAAGTTCCAAACGTGGTATGGTGGCTGTTTTGATGGGTGCTACTTTACTCTTGGATGCTAACAGGCGGACACAGACTGTCCCGTCCCTATCCACGCTTCTTACGTACGCACAGGCACCGTAGGCCTTCTCAGATGCATCCGTGAATATGTGTATCTGTGTATCAGTAGATGGGTACATTTTAATGCATCTGGGAATTTTTAAATTATTTAAACTTAATAGTGAAGTTGCAAATTCTATGAATTGATTTTTTATATCCACAGGTACGTCTTCGTCCCATGAGCATTTTAGAATCCACAATTGTTGTATCATAATTTTTGCTTCAACTATGCATGGAGAAATGAGCCCTAGTGGGTCGAACACCTGGGAAATTGTGGATAATATGTGACGCTTATTGACGTTATCCGTGGGGTCAATATGTATGGAAAATGTGAGTGTATCAGATGAGCATGCCCAATGAAGACCTAATGTTTTTGAAGCTTCTTTTGCACTAAGATTTACATTATCTGACATATCATTATGACTAGACATAGCACTTAGAATCTGCTCGCTATTCGAATGCCATTTTCGGAGTCGAAACTTCGCTGACTCTAATGTACCACTGACGTCTTTGCAAAGGTCAATAGCGTCTCCAATTTGGTCCATCCCTGACAAAAAATCGTCGACGTACATGTCATGACAGATGGCTCGCTTTACTTCTGGGTCTGGTGAGTCATAACCCAATTGAGACAAACACCTGATGGCTAAGTATGGAGCTGATGCTGTTCCATACGTCACAGTGTTAAGTGTGTAAGTCTTAAGAGGGTGAGAGGGATCGAACCTCCACAGAATGCATTGGAGCGGCCGTTGTTTTTGCTCGATGTTTATTTGTCGGTACATTTTTTCGACATCTGCTGAGAATGCAAATTGGTGCTGTCGAAAACGTAATAAAATTGCTATTATGTCATCTTGAATTGTGGGACCAATACGCTGGATGTCATTAAGTGACTTACCTGATGACGTTTTGGCAGATGCATCGAATACTACGCGTAATTTAGTGGTAGAGCTATTCTCTCTGTACACTCCATGATGCGGAAGGTAGCATTTTTTGCTTTCTTTACTTGATGCTTCGGTCATGTGACCAAGTTCTAAATACTCTCTCATGAATTGTGTGTATAATTGTTTCATGTGAGTGTCCTTTTCTAAGCGAGTTTCAAGAGAAAGGAACCTACGCCTAGCGATGAAGAAAGAATCGCCTAAAACGTCGGGTGATTCTTTGAAAGGCATGGCAACTATAAAGCGACCATCATCATCCCTCCTAGTGCTTTCTAAAAAAAATTTTTCACAAGCATGCTCATCAGGAGTTAACTTATGCTGAGATGGAATAGAGTCTAGTTCCCAAAACCTAGTTAAGTCAGATTGACTTTGTGAATTGTGGCTAAACATGCACACTTGATTATACGAACGCGGCTGGCATATGGCACCTGAAACTAACCACCCAAGTTTAGTTTCAAATAAGACCGGTTTATTTTTTCCTAACTGGATTCGATTTGTGCCAATCACATTCCAAAAGACGTCCGCACCTACTAAGATGTTAATGGTTGACGGAACGTTGAACTTTGGATCAGCTAAGCAAACTCCAGACGGTATATGTAAGTCGTGTATGTCTATGTATGTGTTGGGTATTAAGGATGTTATTTGTGGTAAAACGAAGCAGTCAATGTCCATCCTATAGCCGCCATTGTAAGACTCCAATGTAAGAGAGCAAGACTGAGAGCTGTTGGATATTTGATTATTTATGCCCGTTACCTTTGAATTTGCTACATGTGTACGCAGGTTTAGCCTGCCACAGAGGTCTTGTGTTATAAAGTTGCCGGTGCTACCGTTGTCCAGCAAGACTCTAGCTGGATGCGGATTCCCATGGCTGTCAATCACCTTGACCATAGCTGTGGACAGTAATATATTGGTTGCATTAGAATTGACCCTTGAATGCTCTGCTGAAAGTACAACACTATCATAGGAAGCAGACTGCTGAGGTGGGTCAACATGCAAAAGAGTGTTGTGTTTTAAGTTGCAATATTTGCAGTGAGTCAATTTGCAAAGAGACTCGGGGTGACCTGACCTGAGACAATTCAAACAAACTTTTAATTCTTTGGCCTTGTGTGCGCGTGTCTCAACTGACAGTTTACGAAATGAATCGCATGAAAACAATTGATGGTCTTTATGACACAGTGGGCACGAATGCATTTTGGGTTTATTTGAAGTTACAATGAAACTCTTAGGCCTTTGTGTAGTATTTGGTTCAATTTTACCTTTGCTGTTTCTCGCCTCTTCCAACGTTTCCAGAAGATCAGCCCTGTTTGTTAGGAATGTCATAAAAATGTCTAATGTAGGTGGTTCACTACGATTATTACGATATTCCTCCCATTCCCTGTTGGTGATGTTGTCCAGCTTAGAGGCCATCATAAAAATTATTAAAGTATCCCAATGCTCTGTGGGTTGGTCTAGAGTTGCCAAAGCTCGTAGATTTTTGTATGTTACATCGACTATGTAACGCAAGGCCCTACTTGACTCTTTTTGTATGGCGTTAATGTTGAAAAGAGATTGCACATGATTTTTAACAAGTAAGCGCTTATTATCATATCTTTTACACAACAATTCCCAAGCAGAAGCGTAATTATCAGCCTTAAAGTCCAAGCTCTTAATAACTAAGGCAGCACTACCCTGTAAACAAGCGCGTAGGTAGTGGAATTTGTTGACGTTATCAATGCTATGGTTGGAATGAACAAGAGAAATGAAAGTATCGCGAAATTCAAGCCACTGCTGATAGTCACCACTAAAGGAAGGTAATTCAATTTTAGGCAATCTTACGAAATTGTTGTGTCTCCGTGTATCTGCATCAAGAGAGCTTACCGCACCACCACTATGCGTTGACACGCCGGGAGAAGCCGCAGAAGACGCGTCGCACAGTGCCTTCGCGATGCCAATCGTGACGAAGTACTGGTTCTCGAACGCGTCCCGCTCCTGGTATCTCTCGTCAGGATCATCAGCCAACTCCTCAATCTCTCCCTGAAGCGTATCAAAGGACTCATATAAAGCCTCCATTTTTTCGAAACGCGATTTAAGCTCGTTGAAAATAGCGGGAGTATTAACAGCTGTGCTATCTTTAAGAATATTGATGTAATTGGCAAAGCCAGTAAGTTTACATTTAAGCGTGCCTCTCTTCTTAATCAACTGTGAAAGTTTTCCCTCTGCCATTATATGTGCTTCAAGGTTATTCTTAGAAGGATATAATTTAGAACACTATGTAAATATGTTTATGCGAAGTAAATAGGTAGCAGAATAAGCGTATGGAAAATTATTGTAGGCACGAAGATTGTACGCTATGAAAAAAAATGATGTAAATATTTCTAAAATTCTAATCTAATTAAGAAAGACAGTAAAATAATGAAAAGGTACAACTTTGTTTTGCCCCTGCAGCAGTCGGCTCGCACACGAACGCGAACGTTGTGGTGTGGTATACCGACCTGCGAAAAAAAAGAAACACTGACGATGATTGATTTAAAGAAAAATAAAAAAATATTAGTAGCTAAATACTTTGCAAAGCACTACAGCTAACTATGGTTAATTATTATGATTTTAACAACGTCTTTATTTGAATTTATATTTGTAACGTTTTAATTTTAAACTCTTAAAGCACTGTAATTGTTGTAAATATTGTAAATAAACTATTGATTATTATAACTTCTGTAAATAAACTACTTTACTATGAAAACTAATCGTTTAAATGTTACTATGCGAAGCGACACAACCGTTACAAAATACCGTTATGATTATGAAATGGTGTAGGTATGATGTATGACGGTGAAGATGATGATTTGCTAACTACGACTGACACAGACATATAAGCAATCTAGAAATAATAATGAAAGTGAAATGGGAATGATGATGAAATATGAATGATGATGAAATACGAAGATGATAGGAAATAAATTGGTACGATCTCACGGTTTCGATGCGATGATGCAACTTATCCTTTCTTCTTTCTTCGTATTAGCACTTCACTGAGCTGCACTGATGAGATGATCCATGAATCTTGATCGGAAGACTAATTTCTTGACCACGTAGTGAAAAAACCGTTGACACGACGAACCGTTAGAAAATGTTTCGTTCGAACAGCTGATGTCCCGTTATTTTCTCCGTACAAGCGGCAACGTACTTCTTGAAATCTTGAAGACGGCGATAAAAGGACCATATGTTCCCGTATTATAGGCTCTAATCTCTACTGGGACTAATGGATTGAATTAAAGAGTGGACTGTATATAAAAGGTGCTGTATTGAAGTACAGAAATTAGACCCGACAATAATGAACGTGTGCGCAAGCTGAGATCTAGTTGATGTGTGTCGCGAGGAACCCGCGCCTCCTCCCGCGCCCCCGCGACCCGCGCCGCGGACGCCCGCGGCTAGTGCTGCATCCACTATCGAGCCTTGTGGAATGCCGTAGGTCACGTGACGTGGGCTACTGGAATAGTTGTCTATTTTTACTATTTGTTGTCTATTTTCTAAGTATGATGTGAACATATTGAGGGCTGTACCTGTAACACCTATGTTTTCTAGTTTTAGTAATAACTTTTTATGGCTGACGGTGTCAAAACATTTTTTGAGGTCAATAAAAATACCTAAAACGAGATTCTTCTGATCAATATTAGTTTTAATTTTGGTTACCAGATCTACAGCAGCATTCAGAGTGCCTGATTTTGGACGAAATCCATATTGTTGCTCTATTAGTAATTTCTTTTCCGTAACGTATATTTCTAAACGGTTATATAAAACCCGTTCAAAAACTTTGGAAATAACAGGCAGTACCGACACCGGTCTGTAATTACTAGGATCTGACTTGTTACCTGATTTATAAATCGGCCTAACCTTTGCTATTTTCAATGAATCAGGAAATATACCGCGCTCTAAACATTCGTTAATGCAAATAGTCAATTTATCAACGAGTACTTCCTTCAAGCATTCTATTGCCTTAGTAGTAACACCGTCTAAACCAGTACTTGTATTACTGTCTAACTTGGAAATAATATTCGATATTTCAGTCACGGTGCAAGGTTTAAATTCGCTTAATGTTATATTGTGTATAAAGTTGCTATCGTACATAAGTGTATGCTTTGTACTCTCGTGATATGCATAAGGTATTTTATTCGCTAGATTTGAACCTATCGTCGAGAAAAAACTATTGAAATATTCACAAATTGCGTTACCTTCCGCGATTACTAATCCCGAGTCCGACACTAGTTTTGAGGGAGCATCGCTGATCTCTGCCTTATTTGACGATAAATTGTTGATTAATTCCCACATTTTTTTAGGCTGGCTTCGATTTTTGTGAAATAATTCAAGATAATACTGTTCCTTGCGTGTTCTGATTAAAGTCTTCACTAAGTTACGATGCAGAATAAACCTCCGTATGTTTTCATCCGTACCGTTGATGATGATAAGTTTAATTAATGATGATAAGGCGCGATAATATCCCAAATGAGTTGGAAAGCATGATTCTGGGAGTTTTATATTTTTATTGTTGGTATCAAGATATATGTAAAATAATAAAAGCATGTTTTGGGTCTCTCATTTGATTCTTTTCATATTTTTTATTATTGCTGTTAAAATAACTCAATCAACTGTAGTTTTCGCTAAAAATCAAATAGTCTTGTTAATTCAACTTTGGTTAAAAGGAAGCAATTTTTGGTTTTTGTTTAATTAACTTGAGAAGAAATTAGGTTTTGCTCTAGCAGTTGCCGCAGCACGAATAACCCTGCTAAGTGACTTGACCAGGTAGAGATCGTCTAATCTGAAATGGCGCGCCCCTTCATCGCGTTGCGTCAAACAAGAGTGATTGCTTGGATGCGTAGATGCAATGGAGGGGAGCGTCATTTCAGATTAGACGATCTCTACTACACTCACAATAAAGCCATCGAAAACAGCTATGTGTCATAATGAGTAATGTTTTGAAATACCTACCTATATTTTAAGCCCACCAAACTATTTAAATAAACTCTAATATACCTACAACAACAAATAGACTAAGAAAACAAATCAGATGATTAAGTTCGTTAATAAGACACCATAATATTGTGTAAACATTTCACAACGCGACCACTACCGACTGAGCCAATGATCTACAGCAAGACCGAAATAGTTCCTGAGTCATCGTAACTCAGAAACGAACTAAAGAGGAACCTGGTACACAAAATCATAGCAAAACAGGAACGCGGGCTTACTATACTTAAGACATTATAGTGTAATAAATTCCGGATTCTGTAAATTAGACTATATTTCTGTTTTTGTTGCAATTTAGTATTCAAAGCTTAGTACAAAACTGTTACCTATTTTCAGCAATAAATGAAAAATATCGGGGCCATCTTAAACCAACATCATAATATATAACAATATAAACAGATTGGTATCAGTAACTGGTAAGCAAACTTAAACATTACTTAAAACTACTGAGCGAATAATAAACAACATTCGGTTACCAAAAAAACAAATAATATTGTTACTTTAATGTTTGTCCTGGGTGGGAATCAAACTCACGCAATCAGGAAACTACAGGAAGGACCTCCGTAACTAAAGCTAATAGATAGCAAATAGTTTTATATTCAATGAACTGTGGTTTAAAAACCTGTTATATCTGAAAACCGATAAAAACTTCAGTCAATAACTACTTATCTGCTGACTTGATTTAGAAATAGGAAAATAATGTAAGTCAAACTTAAATTATTGAAAGTTTGTTGTATTGTTAGAAAATGTTCAATTTGGGTGGCACACGGTTACAAGAATGAAGCATAACAGCACCTTCTTCTAGCGTGAATTTTCAGACTTTGCATTGTAGGACAATATCTAAAACATTAGTAATTGTAGGACGTTGCAAATAGTAAGCGTAATAACTTCTTACTTATTAAACTTTCAAGGGATATAGATACACTAAACGAAATTCCCATAAGCTAAACTACATTGTACAACATAGTAATGATAATTGTAACAAATAAACAAGTACTAGAGTATCACGGAATCAGCTGTCCAGTTGCAATGTATGGGTAAACAACTGCATCGTCGCACTCAATACGTTGGCAGATTTGCGTGAGAGATTGCCGTTTGTAGTCGCTAACAAGGTGCGCTCTGGCCTTTTATTAGGCGAGTTTTACACGTGTTCTGAGTTTGCAACTAATTCACTTTACTGCTCAATATTCAATTCGCTAATACTCAAGACCCGCTAAAAATCATAGCCGAAACAGAAACACCTATCACGAAAAATCTTTTATTTTTCAATAAGCCCGTGGAATCTGCAAGCGCTCGCTATCTGTGGTCCAGCACTTTTGAATTGGATTTTCTGGCAGACTGTTTGAATTAATAATACATTAATTTTGAATAATTTATTGGTAATAATTAGTGACTGATTACCATTATCAATTACCAATTCAATCAATTATCAAATATTATCAGGAAAACTTTTAACTCATTGTTAACGTTAATAATGTCCTTAACTGTGCAACAAAATGGAAAGTCCGGAGATCGACAGTTTACAAAATGATTAAGTATGTCTGATTTGGCTACATCGCGACTAAGGCGAATGTTTATTTTTATGTACCAATAATCTGAATACATTTATTTACATTCCTTCTTCTACAAATCAACTGGCATAAGTTGAGCTGTCATTCAGCTCATTATATTACGATGTGCCCGAACGGTACGAAGCGACAGTATAACGCTTACGCGGCGAATGACTGTTACTCATACAATAATCTACTTCAGGATAGTGTATTCCCAACTTAGTGGCTCTACCGGCTGCGACTAAAACTTATAAAGTCGTTTACACCGAGACTTCGTCAACCATCGCTTATTATCATATCACCCGTTTCTAGACCATTTCCTTACATAATCGCTTAGTATTGACTGAGGGATTCCAGCGCCAGTTAACCAACTTGTAATTCAGTCTGTTAAATGCCGCTTCTAATGAAGTGACACTTAGGGTTTAAGACATTTATCCTCAAACTCGCTTAGGAGATTATTTGTCTAATAAGCGAATTACTACATACTTATTGGATACTATGACTGTGTCTCGGAAACGTTTTCCTGCCTGAACTTGTGTACCAATTTAGTTTTTTTCTCTTCTCAACTAAGTACCGCTGTTCAACCTTATTTGATTAAATTTTGTACACAGATAGAGTGGATCTTAGAATAGGACTCAGGTTAGTTCTTTTTGAGATAAATAGCGGGTTGAAATAAGGTCGCTACGAAGGGCGGGTTCGCTATAAGCGGATTCCCGAAGACGAAACCGCTGGCGAAAAGCTAGTTATTAAGTAATACTTTCAATTTAAAATGAACAGTACCCATGGTAATACGGTGCTAACAAAAATACGAGTAAAGGGTAAAATGTTACTAATCTTGGACTTGATCCAAATACATATCAGTTAATAAGCTAAAAACCTTACTTACCTTACTTACCATACCTTTAGGCGTTTGAGAAACCTTAGGTAAAGTCTAAATTAAGTAACCACCTACATAAAATGTGGTTTTCCTAAGTGAAGTTAAACATTGCAGTTTTCTCTCAGCTCTCCGCCAAGTTTAATATGAATTTAATTAATTTAGTGTAGTCGATTGAACACAATTCATGTTGTAGCAGCGCGTTTGCAGTGTTATGACGGATATATTGAATGCTAATGTTTGTAGCCTAGATTGCGACATATAAATTATTATAATGACGTCGCCCTATGATTATTACAATTAGGTGCACGAGATAATATTTGACTCTGGTGTTTGGTTTATTTTGGATAGTAGCCGCTTAATTATAGTTGGAATAGTGGCCAGTGTTGGTTATGTTTATCGTCTAAACAGCTGGGTGTCAACACTGTCGATTGCCAGACCTTTGTTGTATGTTTTGACATTCGTGAGCGTTGTGGCCCAGTGGTTAAACACTCTGGCTCGTAATCCGGGTGGTCTCAAGTTCAAGATCGGACGGAACACCATCTTTGTGTTTATTGTAAAATTTGCGGCTAACTGGATAACTTAGCTATTTATTTACTGATTTATGGAGTAAGGACCGCCAACAGTACATATACACAGTTGAGAACAACATTTAGAAGAAAATTTTCTTTATTATATTACCTATTACAGGCGACCACAACATTTATAATAACAAACAATATTAGAAATTTAAAACAAACGAAAAATAAAATCTAAAACTACTATTACTCTGTTTACAATTTACTTATGTGCTAAAAACTTAAATTTAGGTAAGCTATTATGTAAGATGTCTATGACTCCGGCCCCATTCGCACTATTCTAGCTATTATCTACATAGTGATACAATTAGAACATAGGTATAGGTACTAAAGTATTTTGGTGTGTTCTGGTTTAATACACTTAAAAATATTACTAGGCTGAAAAAAACAATCGCTGATTGTAACATTTTTTTGTTCCAGGTAAGTTAATGAACCCCGCAGAAGCGCCGAGGTCAAACAATTTCACAAAATGACAGAAAAAAAGGTAAATCTTATGGATAACAATGCAAAAACTACATAATTCTTTGAGTGATCTTTAGAAGAGAGAGAACTCGATGAAGATGGAAAGCTTAAAGGACTTGTATGAAAGGTGCATGTATAAAAGGACTCATGAAAGTAGAGTAAGCGCAAGGTGTGTGTCAGGATTGTAGCAAGTGAAAAGAAGTAGTCTCTGCCTACCACGTTGGTAAATATATATACGTCCCACTGCTGGGCACACCTCAGCTATGAGGTGGAACAAGCCATACTCCAACACGCAGGCGCCGTGCGGATTGTTGGAGGGTAGTTGTTATGTATGTATAGTAGTATTAAGGCTATTGTAGTAAGTAACAGACAACCTGTTTAGGAAAATAAGCAAATAAAAAACATTTAACTTCAATAAAACGTTTATAATACTTTCTTAAGTAGGCAAACGAAGTCTTCTTTCGTTCGCGCAAATGTGCACGTTCTAAACATCGCTCTGTGAGAAACTCTGCGTATCTGGTAACCCTGGAGAGTGGCTTTGAGTCGAGCGTTCGGAAATCCGTCGGCTTTATAATGGTGTTGGCGACGTCCACGTCCTATAGAAACGTGGAGGATACGCAGGGCTGCTCTAACGAGTTAGAAGGTATTTTCCCCTTTAGTAAATATTATGGGTTACTCTTGATTTTTAATACCTGTCATTAACCGACTTGATCGTGCAGTGTGTGAACATTACTAAATAGACCTTTAAAACAGACATTGAACTGAGCAAAAGTCAATCAACATACGAGTACTATTACAACCGAACGCACTATAGATCGCGTGTGCTAGAACTTATTTAAGGGATTGCTATTAAGTTACAAAAAAAATGAACTCCTTTAATCCCCAAATTCATAAACGCTAACCAGGGTTGAGTATCCCTCAGAAGCATAGCTCTACCTTTCAGTTCTACTGTCATTTTACAAGACAGCATAAGCATGATCGCGTGCTTAGTGTTCGTCGATCGTTAGTGTGCTTAGAAATCATTTCACCATCAGGTCACCTTTACGCTCGTTTGCGCTCTATATCATAAAAAATTGTTTACTATTAAAAAATTGTTAGGAATGCCATAATAGAAAAGCACTATTTTCCTGTTTGTAGAGTGGCAACCCTACCTGCTAGGATGAATGCTCGATTGTTGGCTCTTTGTGGGCCCACAATGAGGAATAAAAACACATTCCTCTTTGTCCGCGCTCCAGCAGTCTACGACGCGACGTATCAATCCACTCCGCGCGTACGGAATGATAATAAACTCTAATATCACTGGATTGTGATACGTTGTGATGATAATAACTTAAGCACATTTTTTCCTTCTTGTTTACATTATAGTTATTTTGCAGAGAAACCTTTTTGGTACTTTATCAAAAAATCGGCCTTGTCGCGTAATGCGGAGTGTATAGTTCCGTAAAAATATTTCATAGAAATTGCATAATTTTTAAACGACCTGCCCTAAGACAACCCACACTGTGCGATAGATAAGAAAGACAAAAGGTAGTTCTTTTCTAAGAACACCATGGGATGAACGAGAAGTGAATCTGGTGATCGAATCAGTTGAGTAAAAAAACAGGTGATCTGGTGTTGCAGTTTTCCATGGGCAGAGGTGATTATTACTCTCCATCAGGTGACCCTCTAGCTCGTTTGATACCTATCGCTATCACATTATAAAAACACACATATACATTGTTCCGATTTGACATAAAAAACAGTTTATCATTAACTCTATCATCCACTTTTATCTATTAATATAGCGATAGCGCTATCAGTCAGAAGGTTTTAATTAATGTAAATGCATTCTTGTTTGACAACTGGTTGTGATCATCATCGCTCTGCAAGTAATCCGCGCTCTATGTGATTGCATTAAATTGCTCAAATATAATTCAATCATGAAACCTTTTATCAGTAATTCAAGTCAATACTACAAGAATGTTTATTGTGCACCAGAATCACCCCAATAAGTGCCTTTTCTTTTTCTTGCAATAAGCACGGAGTTTTTTCACTCCATAAAAAATAGCACGCAGCGGCAATAAATAAAAGTAATAAATGATTGGCTGCATTCATGCCAACAACAGTGACAAGTTAAGTGAATATCTGGCACTTATACTTGAAATATAAACCAACAAACCAGTTCATGATGGAGCATGCAAACTTAACCTGCCAAAAGTTTTTGGCTTAAAAGTTATCATCATGTTTGATGAAGCATAAGACTTCCAAAAATATTTGGTTTAAGATTAAGAGTTATCATAATGGTTGACCTTTCTGCCACCTGGTGACGTCACCGTTCACAAAGCAGGCTGTTGATGTGGAAGCTCGCTCCCGATGCGACGAACGATTTCGCAGCTAACGGTGCGACCACCGTTATACAGGTTCGGCGCGAGGCGTCTTTACGCCATACGATTCTTGCTTTCCGGCTGTACCATTATAATCTGTTATTTGATATCGACAGCATACATTTTATTTTTTTGGGGCTTTTTCAACAGTTTCTTGAAATTTATGTACAGAGGCGCACACATCAACCTTTACAAAACCATTGCAAAATAAGTTTAATGTCACGCGCATAAGGTGCCCCTATGTAAAGGTTGATGTGTGCGCCTCTGTACTTTTAATAAGAAACGATTATCACATAACGAACACTACATTGCAATCAGTGATATTTAGGAAACCCAAGCAACCTAGAAGTTCTAATAAGTTTATCTCAAACAGATTTTGGCAAGCAATTCTAAACACAGTGTCTCTTGTAAAATAAGCTCTAAGCTTATTGAATTAAAGTTATTTCGTTCGAAATGATGCTGATTTTGTCGTTATTTTTTTCTTAATAAGTTATTTTCACTGTCATGACTTCAGTGTAGAGGTTCTTCATTCCTGAAAATAGGGTTTCTGGCGAATGGTGTCATGCAGTTTAAATAAAGACCTTACACATTTATTTTCAGCCTTGAGCGCTACTTTTTTAACTAATGTACTAACCACATAAAATTACAGCATACCTCAAGACTTAATGTCGTTAACTTAACCGCATTAATGTCTACTTAAACTACACAGCACCTGACACAACCCCGTCTCCAGTTTTATCTTGAAAACAAAACCTAAAAATATTGCGGATGATGTTATTTTGAGTGTTTATTCCCATAATTATCCTAAAATGCGGTAAACGTCTACTTATTTGATTATTGCTTTGAAATACAGGTTTCAGAACGTTGAAAAAAAATACGTTAACACGATTCTCTTGTAATGACGCCGAAAATATGCATGACGTAAAACCATGTTGCTCTGGTTTTACCAGAGCAACATGGTTTTACGTCACTTGCTATAACTATCAAAAAACCACTAACCCATTTAGGAATATTGTCCGATTATGTCTCACATTCCCTAGTCGTGTCACAGAGGGTCGGGCACGTGATTATTGCATGAAGCGCACTTAACCACTCTCTTGGGGGACTAAATGGACTATTCATCATGGCAATATAATCGCCCCATGTAAAGGCCTTTAAACCATTTGTACAAGAGATATGGACCCGCCGGCCCCTGTTTGTCTTCGGCTTCCGCGTTTAGCGAATAAACGTGTTATTTAATGGTGCTGATTCTGAATTTAATGAGCTAATTAGTTTATATTCCACCTCGATAGTGTAATCGTTACGTTGAAATTGGTGATGAGGATTAATGTGGGTTATATTTTGGTGGAAATTTTCATGGAAACTTACATAGTTTTACAATTTTTAAATTGATTGTATTTTGATACTCTGAGTGCAACATGTGGATTTATAATCTAATCTGTTGGTTTCTGGGAAATCCGGAACTTTCAGTGATTCATTCGCTTATCTCCTCGTATACGAGTGTCGTCAAGTACCCGGGGTAGGTGAGTCATGTATCTCTACATACTCGTACATATTCCTGCCGTAGTGCAACAAAATAACAAATAGGTATTACGCTTTAATGTTCTTTTTATTTCATCTGTGCGTCTCTGAAGAATTTTCTTTTCATAGCGGAAAAAGACTAGTTAAAAGGTTTTAAGTGAAATTATTATTGGTATTGAAAATATTACCTTCCGTACAATTTAAATGGTATGACATTTTTTTTGTTAGCATATGTCCTGCAGTAAAAGAGGAAATAGATGACGAACGTCATGGTTCGTAAGAGATGGATTAGCAATGTATGGGTGTTAAGAAAGCTATCGGACAGATTAGGATAGTTTTCAGAAAAGCTTTCGATTACGCGAGTAGCGATATTCTAATGTGCAAACTTTTTCTGGTTTTTTAGATCGGTTTTACAATATTTTAAGAAACTATATTATTGAAAGTCAGTTGAAAATTGCTTTTTACGAAGATAAAGTAAGTTTATAAAAAATTATGATCTAATCTGAAAGGCCAACATAACCAAACAGTCAGAGATATTTTTGATTCTGATGCAACTATGAGAGCACATTAAATTATTGTTTGATTTAACTGAAAACATCTTATCTAAAATTTCACCATGTAGTGTGTATTGAGTAGGTGTGTTGTTGAATAAACCAAACATGTTATCAACAAAAACAACAAAACTCGCGCGAACACAAAAAATAATGTTTGGTAACCAAATTCAACTTTTTGCTACTGGCTTAAAAGAAGAAGTGACGAGCAAACCTGCAGCAAAACCTTGTGTCTCCTTAACCAAAATTTGTTTTACAAGCAAGTTAAGTTTGCTCTAAACCAAAGTTGAAACAACGAAAATAGTTTCGCTGTACATTTTAAGTGAACACTAGTCTCGGCGACTTCTATAGGGTTCCTAACGGGATTCCCTAAATTTGGCCCAGCATTCGGAGGAAATCGAAACATAATACAAAAATATGAAAATAAAATTATTCCAGAAAGGGTCCATTGCCCATTAATTGTACTGACCACGACAATACAAATACAAAATGGACAGAACTGCAACAGCGAAGTATAACTACGCACGCTTCAACTGCTAAAAAACGATTGACCAAAGCAATTAATATAATTAATAATTATAGGAACTAGCAACTGTAAGTACCTCTAATTAGGAAATTTACTTCTTAGCTTTCAAGTCACAGTTAAGTGGGCGGTTCAAATGTCATAAATTACTCTGTTTATTGGGGGAATTGATGTTGCCCGGTGTTTGTTGTAATTACATGAAATTATTGCATAATTACGGTAATTTCTACAAACACGATCCATTTAGGCACGTGGCCTGATTGTATTTACTAGGAAACCGACCGACATATTAGGTATTTACTTGTGTGTATGTTTTCAATGAATTATCAATGAGTAGAGCCCGATCTGACTTTGCAAAGATTATCATCAGGATAATGCCTTATCTGATATCATTAAGATTAAATGTGGACTTCTGGATGTTTCGTATTGTGTGACGGCATATCGACAAAGATAAAATGACGCAAGAAATTCTACTACACATGAAGCAATTCTTATATCTAAAAGCTATAGGTATTTTAAGTGAGATAGATTTTTAATAACACGTCAGAGCCTCAAGAATTTCTAGAAACTGTAACATTTCATTGAGAAAATATTTTCTTTATGTTTGATTTTTTTTAAATCTTTTAACCCCTAACCCTATGTTGGGATGATAACATAATTCAGGAAAGTTAATGCCAAGTGCCAGGCAATTGTTGGCAACCGAGAAACAAATAATTGCCTATGGTATCTGGTTCTTCAGCAGCAAAAGAGTTCAATAGCTATAGCGAATGTTGTATCAATGTATGTATTCGTACTTGACTGATAGCGCAGGTGAAGGTCGCGCTATCGCCGTCGCGTGCGCAGACAACTTGGCCGTTCGCAAGCCTGCTAGGGAAGAGGAAGCGACCTTCCGAGGCAACACTTGTGATTTATTATAGTGAATGGCTTGCGCCAACGTAAGTAACAACTTAAGTTCGGTAAACAGTGTTCATAAGACGATTGAGGCACACAAGTCTTCAGAATAATATGGTTTTAGCAGCAACATTGCTTTCACAAATTCGTCTCTAGGGGGCTTTTCATATTTTTAAACACTTAATTGTACTTCATTCAAATTCAATAAATAAACAAACAACCGTCTTCATACTGAGCACCATAAAGGCACAATAATTGAAAAAATGTAGAGCCGAAACATTTTCCACACAAATTCTATCTTTAACCGCACCGTGACTACAGATGATAAAAATTTGACTATATTTAGTGAGTTATAGCTAATAAAAGACCTAAACTAAAAGTTAAATCGTATTATTAATAGGAGTAACTAATCTCGAAGTTACGCCATACTGCTTAAATATTTATGCTGTTGTTTAACTCTGTTCCAAACTGGTGGCTTAATTCCCACTCTAAACGTATTAGGTACAAACTCTACACAACTTGAGTGTGTATTAACCTCTCTGAAACTTTGTTTATCAGAGTTTTTCAAGGGGGTCAAGCTTTTAATCTGTGTATGCATATAGATACTATCTTTGCTTTATATTGTTTTATAACTACAAATTCAATTTCGTTATTTAGGATTTCTAATCAATATTAAGTAGCGACAGAATAATATAAATTTTCCCAGAAATAGTATAGCTGATGAACTGCCATTTTTGTTAATGGCATTTTCATAATAATCTAAAAGACACTAATTGTGACTTTTTTTATGAAAAAAGACGATATATTAATCTCAGTGTAGTTTGTTTACATGTTTTTCACCAAATCAAGCGGGTTTTTAACGTTTTTTTCAAGAAGCTATCTCTTCAATTGCCAATAATTTATTACGTATATTGCCAACTATTTGCCTTCAGCTATTTACATAACAGCTGGAAAGAGATGCGCCGCTTGTAAAATGCTAAATTATACAATACGCCGATTGCCGGCGAGACGAGTCAAAATATATCGACCATTCGTAAAGAAATCCCCTTTTTTGTACACACTGCGCCAAAATCCATTTAGCAGTTATGAGCTAAAATAAATGAAAAAATTATACTTTCTACGACATAGCATTCTGATTTTGGTTAAAATGGAAATTGATTACTATTTATTTATTTGTTTAATTTGCTTCTTACTTACCTAATTCGTGGTAGTAGTCATTAACCGTCCGTTAAAAAATAATATTTAAATAACCAACTGGCTAAAAAATGAACTGTAAGCAGATTAAGATCCTTAAAGTTAATTCTAAATAGCAGAATACTCTCCGAATTACGACTCCTGTGAATGTTTACCTGTTTTATTCATAATGTCATAGGTACATTTGTTACAAATACCGGCTTTTCAGGAGTTCATTCAAATCCTTGTAATTAACATTCGTCTTTCTCTCAAGAACATTAACGCGGGATAAAGAGTTTCGAATTGATTATACTCAATTAAAGGAATAAGATAAAGTATTAAGCTGGAAATAAAATAACGTGTTAAAAGTTGTCACTTAAGCGGTGCAGTGAGTGTAAATGAACCGGCCATTGTGTCGCCGATAACGGCGCGCGTTGTGGAACTGTTGTGTGACAGCCGCGATGACACCCGACAATTATCAGTGCCGGCAAATCTTCATTTTGATACTAGTATAACTATGGTCTATGATATTTATTAATTTTTTAAGAAAGGCACAGTATTAATAACAAAAGCAATATCAAGCTAAGAAACAACTTAGAACGAATCAGCAGGTAATTTAATCTAGAACACTATTAAGTACGTTAGTAAAAAAAAACAAAAAAAAAGGCCATTGACGGAACCAAGACTGCATTGTGTTGGCCAGAGATCTGTCTATGCCTGAAGTAGCATCATTACTTCAACCTGAAATCCTGAGCAAGATTGAGAATTTCTCTGGACAGCTGAATTCCCTTTTTTCCCGTTTTCACAATATTTTTGATACGTGTTAAAAGTTGTCACTTAAGCGGTGCAGTGAGTGTAAATGAACCGGCCATTGTGTCGCCGATAACGGCGCGCGTTGTGGAACTGTTGCGTGACAGCCGCGATGACACCCGACAATTATCAGTGCCGGCAAATCTTCATTTTGATACTAATATAACTATGGTCTATGATACTTATTTATTTGTTAAGAAAGGTACAGTAATGAATAACAAAAGCAATATCAAGCTAAGAAACAACTCAGAACGACATTAGCAGGTAATTTAATCTAAAACACTATGCACGTTAATAAAAAAATACAAAAAAGAGGCCATTGGCGGAACAAAGACTCCAAAGTGTTTGCCAGAGATCTGTCTGTTGGGCAAAGCCGATATAGTTACGACTACAAAGTTTGAAATTTCGACTGGATGGCTTCATTAATTTATAACATCTGCAAAATTTTAACAGTTTTTTCGGAGTCATTCACATGGTAACTTAAATCACAATCTCAGATACCTACCTATTATTTAAAATTCTAGATAACATACTAAACAAACTCATGCATTTTACAAAACCATTGTCTGGCTGTGAACACGTTAAAAGAAATTTTTTGCTGTCTCTACATAGTACGATTGCTAATAATTGTACAAGGGAATAGAAAAGCAATAAATTTTAATGAATACCTACTCAACTTCTATCACTTATTGTTCAGAGAGGTCATAACAATCCCAGTAGCAGTCGTAAGTTGCGGAAAGCCCGATGAATTACGACACATGACATGACGTGATGAGCACTTAGTCACTTTTTATCTCAAGTGACTGCTGTAAGTCACGCACTTTGACTTTTATTGCCTAACCGACACTCGGGGGAGGGATTCGGAATTAGCTTACCTATTATTTTGCTTTTTTTTTAACCCTTAACACGAACAGCGTTCTTAGTTTTTCATGTACAGATTTAGATTTTTTTTTAATATACGTTTCACCGATCGGTATTTGGTATCCTGTCTCCTTAATAATAACATGATAACCTAGACCTTTGCCATCACCTAATGTCGAATGTCTATGCAGCATGTTCGAAGCTTTTGAAATTCATACAATTTATATTTTAGGCGCTGATTGTTCAAGTCAGCTATGCTATTCTGGTTCGTGGTGAATTATCTTTAGATTATTTATTATTAAATTTCTTTGCGATTTTGATCGTTTGAGATAAAGAACTAAGCCAAATAACATTTTAAATTTCTTTTGGTACAAAATGAGCGAAATTACTATTTCAAAGTGAAGCGTATTAATGATTGAAGTAAGCGGAGCACCGAGATGTGAGATGATATTAGGTGGAATGCCACCCCAGGCGTCAAATGGGTATTGGGTATGCATTTGTAAATTGTGCTGCAATTGATTTAATTCGTACAACTACTTAACCATGTTACTTAACTTACTAATTGCTAAAAAGCAAATAACACTAAAATCAATTAAGTTCGGTAATTATATTCAAATTACTTAACTCTATTTAAGGAAGTCGAAAAATCAACAAGCCAGCTAACAAAACACTTACTAAAGAACACCGCACTTTGCGGAAGACTGCCGTTATCTCCGCACTGCAGCCTCGCATCGACGTCTCGCTCGCACACGTCATTACCGCATGTGACAGCACAGGACAGGCATACTTAATCAATCGCCGTTAAAAGGTGTAGTGACGTCGACAGGATGCTCAGGCGCAGCTGCCTGGAACTTTTGTGTTTTTACGTTTTTTTTCTTTTTACAGACAAAAAAGGTTCGTTTCGCAGTTTTGCTCCGAACAGCCCGCGCCTGTTTCCCTAATGGGAACGGAAAATGTTAATGAAGCATACGTCTCAGCAGAATGCGTGTTGAATTATATGCCTTCGCCTTAGCAGGGCAGTAATTTGTGGGAATAATAGTTTCGAATGGCCACAATTAATTGTTTTATGATATCAATTTGGACATCAAATCGGGATGGGGAATTTAACTCGACGATCAGTTTAAAATGCAAATTACGGGCAACAATGAAACTGATACGAGTGTGCATTGTTAGTGGTTAGTTCTCTAAAGTGGTCAGTTAGGGGAGAATGTATGAGATATTACCTAAAGATATACTTAGTTATTACACTAACTTGTTGGTGAAAGGAAACTAGCTTTGCATATCAATAGTCAAGTACAGATAAGCTATTAGTACTATCGTAATCTTAAAATATAGTGAGTATGCACTATACAAAGTTGTGATATCATCGATAATGTCCGTTTATAAAAAAACTAGAGGCCGCCCGCGACTTTGACAGACTGCATTTAACTTTAAGTGAACTACATCGGCCCACTTCACTTCATATTCTCTTAGTTCACTTGTTCTTGTCATCTAAAACGAAGTTGGCGTGAACTCTCCACTTGTCTGTGTTTCAAATAAGGTAAACACAATGTAGAGTCACTCTAACAATTTCAATCTAAGATAGACATTACTTAAGAACTGCAGTCATGGATACCGTTAGTCATTTGTCAGCATCACGTGTATATCGGAAGTGCTATATCCACAGGCAGTTGCTTATGTGAAGTGTTTTATTGATTGAGGAGAGGAATGAGCTTCCTGCTCGAGTGTTATTGCTGAGCCTCTTCAAGAAGAGAGAGAATCGACATTTGTTGGGGGTAGAATGGGCTAGAATTAGGCGCAAAATAAATACGTCAAAGTCAAAGCATTTACAAAATAGCTGGAAGTTGCATAATACGATCTTATAACTTAGTCGCCCTTTTCGGGCACAGCAAAAATATTTTCAGCATAAAATATAATTAAAAAACATGCTATAATAGATAGTTTTCAAAAATATTTCAACCCTTTCTTTGCTTGTTCACAGTCGTGTCGAAGCAAAATAAGTATTAATCGACTGGAAGTCATTTATTGTGGTACATTTTTATTTTTATCTTTTTCTTACCTTCGAGGAAATAAATTATGCCTTTTTCTCATGAGTGCAAAAACATTCGCAATCTAATCTACATTACTTTCATGAATTCTATTAAAATGAAATAAGTTTTTTTCATTGATTGAGGACATCATTAACCTATGATTTCAACCGTGAATGAACACGTAATATTCTATGTTTATTTATTGCGCTTTTAATATTATAATATTGCATAAGGATAAATAATTCAACAATTCCATGCGTGCCTATTACAAAATTAACCAATGTTATTAAAATAAAATCTTGTTTACCTTTTGGTAAGTTAAATTATGACAGTACTGATGCGAAGTCAAAAATGGTTCACGTTGTACGTCGTAGTTAATTTGACAGTGCTGTAACTAGAGCGTAAACGAGACAGATACATGTTGCTCTGTGTCATCTCCAACTGTCAACACTGTCAATGCTTTCGCGAGACTCAGACCAGTCTCTTAATTAGTTCAGTTTTCGGGTGCCACTTTTTTAGCGCAAGTAACCGCTGTTATAAAAAAGAAAGTCTTACTCCTTAGTTCTTACTCCCTCTAGTCTCTGTACGCTACATATCATAATCATCTTCAGCCTAGACTGGTCCTCTGCTAGAAGTAGGCCTCTCCCAATGCACGACATCGCGCTCTATCCTTCAATAGCCTTAGGCAAATCGTCGCCCCACCGAACCGTAGGGCACCAATCGCCCCCCCTCATGAGTTCTCGCCTTGGCGTGGCGAGGGGGCTTAGTACCCCCTTAGAAAAAAGGGCAAATATTTTTTTAAAATAAAAAAAAGTTAATACAACATTAAATTTTCTACGACGACAGTGCCATGGTTCAAGTTTAGTCTACCACAGTGTTATTTCATTGTATTTAGTCAGCCAGTGAGAAATCGAGTTTTCATTCAGCCGTAACAAGGCTAGGAATGTCGATTAATAAATGCAATGCAACCACTTTACTACAAACAGCCTAGAAGTCCTCTACTAAACGGGCAGTGATTTTACTTCATAGATTTATCGAACAAAACGAGGACATCGGCAGAAGTCTCGAGCTTACCAACGCACATAGCGCTTTATAATTCGTACGGTAGGATTAATATTTAAATATACCTAGAGTACCAAGTCTGATATCTAGCGTAAGTAAGCAGGTAGAGTAGAGGCATATAGAATCAAAGGCAGCTAAGTGCCTATGTGACTCTTAGGCACTTTGTCAGGTTCAGGTTGAAATACTGTATTTCAACTTGAACCTGACAAAGTTTACGGAAACTTCAGAAGTTTTCCACAGAGTGGCTCCAACCCAGAGTAACACATTAACACATAACCCCAAAGTCCTAAGTGTCACTCAAAGTTTGGAAGCCCTTCAATTGATGCTGTCTCGCAATATTTTAGAAAAACAGGACGTTTACGTGTATAATCGAATAACCAAGTAACGACCAAGTAGCCAAGGACCACTAACTTATTCAAAGATCCTTAAGTAAAAGAGAGACATAAACTACAACTACAGTTGAAGTTACAGTTATCAAAAAAAACGATTCATTGTGCGAAAAAGCACATAAATTAGACGGGCAATCGTTCTTCTGCAGATAAATGACAGCCATCAATACGAAAATCACTGAATAAGAATGCAATTATTCGACCACTTTAAAAGTTGAAAAAGCAATGTTTGCAAGTGTTAAAAGGTGCGTTGCGGTTTAGCAAACTTTGCTGTTGACTATCCTGTCAACAGTGTGGTCATCATCGCCATGCAACAGGGTACTAACGTCTCGCACTGTACTCTTCACATCACTCGAGTGACACCATCAGATGGATTACTGATGACCATCTGTTGCCTAGGTGTACCCAGTGCTAGTGATGCCAGGATTTAAGTTAAAGTTGATGTTTTTGATTGAAATAAGAAATATTCGTAGCTATCATGAAAGATGAACTGGGAAGATGGGCCTTCCAAACTTCCGATTAAAGAATCTCCAGATTTGAGGGCCTAAGATAGGTTAAGTACGATTCAGATATAGGTAAATTATCGAAAGGATGTGTTCATTTTCTTGTTCTTCACACCAAGGCCAAGGATTGGGGGGGATTTCTGGGAGATTTGGGGAGAACGCGAAACTGTTATCTGGTAGCACTGCCCAGTACCCACGTGCGCAAGCCCACGTGTCAGGTACACGTGTCTTGGCTTGAGGACATGGGTTTATATGTGCTCATACATTGTTCTATTAGTACTTGCATAGCGAATATGATCTTAGTGACCTTCCAGCTGTATGTTACAACAAGAAAATTAGATTAAGTCTAAACTTTAACCACGGCAAATAACCGGCGCGTTTTAGTCGGAAAATTACTTTGCAATCTTATTTCTGTCAGCTTAATGCTTGGGTTATATTTAAATGAAAATATAATGCCTTCTCTAAGTAAAAGTCGAAGCAACGATGTAATTTGTCACCAAATAAGAGTGGGCTTAGGCTTAAAAAAAGGTTAACGTAGAGTAAACTGATTAACAACCTAACAAAGAGTGTTTAATCTCAAGTAAGACCTTATACAATCATAATTTCTTTCCGACCATCATCAAATGAAAAAAACCAAATGTATAAGTACACTGAGCGAAGGCCTTGTTTAGCAATTGACACTAATCGGAAAAGGGGCATAATACGGCATACTCCGAATTCCAATAGATATTGAGTGATTCTACAAAACTCCAAATAAACATACCTACCTACCCTTTTATCAATATAAAGCTGTATCCCCTTCTCTGAAGACATTTTTTTTAGAATAGAAATGTATGCATACCACTGTATCATATTGTTTCATAAGTGATTTGAATATAAGGTCGCCTACTTGCCTATCTTCACTGTATTTCATTTCTATGCCCTCCACAAGTAGTACCTACAAGTTGACTGAACGGCTATCCTATTTGGCACTCGACACAGAAACAACGTACCTACACCTACCTATCGGATAATCTGACCCAGTCTCGTCACAAAGAACATTAAAACCAACGGCACCGAAGAGTTCCGTTGTGATTTATTAGTGCTCATAACGCTGTTTGATTTGCATTTAAAAGTAATTACTTAAGTCTTCGGCTGTAAAAGTAGAGAGCTTTACTGCCGGCGAAACATAATTATCAGGAAAATATTTACTTAGGTTTGTTTAGCAACATTTTCTCACTTACCGCTACGCTCGTAAAAGTCTTACGATTATCTGCACTGTCTTAAGAGTATTGAGAACTATAAAGCAAACTTACAGAAGTAAGACCATTCATTTACTACACAACTATAAAGCAGAAATAAAGTTACCGCAGTTTTCAGTCGGACTTTTCGTCAAGTTTCCTCCGAAGCGCAAGCGCAGCTTCGCCGCGGCGCGCGCGCTCGGCGCGAAAGCTTCGCTCGGGCAGGAGTGTGAATTGCGTACCTACAAGAGTGTTGTCGTATTGCATTTCATTTAATGTGCACGCAGAAACGAGCTTACGGTCACACGGTTAGGCGCGCCTAATGAGAAAGTTTATCGAGCGTTTATTGCGTAGCAGCGGGAAGCTCGCTCGAGACGCGCTCCGCCGCAGGTGCGCCGCGCCCCCCGCCCTCCGCCCGGCCCCCTCCGCTCAGCTCCCCACATCCCCACCGCTACGACGCAGCTTTCTTTCGGCCGCCAGTCGACTGTCAACCGCGGCACCGAGCGGTTGTGTCCACGCTCTGAAACGACGCGCAACTGTAAACACGACGCATTATCTGCACGCTTCCGTTCGCGACTCAACCTGAATTCAGCGTCCATCCGCGCCTAGTGTAGTGTCGTGTTGTGCCAAACCAGTGGATCATTTGGGACGTGCTTGGATCGAGAAACGCAACTTCGTGTACATGTAAATAAATGTCAACCGTATCTCACGGTTGGTGTGGTGTCCGGCGAGTGTCGATCAGATCGCGAAAAGAAATTGTGGGCATTGTGGTATTGTGCGAAACGGGTTCTGTGCGGTGAAGCTACCGAATCTGCATATGGCTACTGAGTCGGAGACCGGCCGGCATTCGTCGCGTCTATGATCGCTATCGCTGGAGCGCCACCACGCACTCCGACAGCGTAAACGGAGATGGCTCGAGGGTGTCACATTACCATTTTAACAGAATGTCAACAATCTGTTTGGCCAACGAGCCAATCGAATGGTCAGCGCATACCATAACTGTTTAATGCTTTATCAGCGGGACAAGATAAACACTTGAATTTCGCAACAAGACTTTTGTTTGCCCTCTTTCAAGACAATTTGCTAATTTCAAGTTGTTTTTTTTTAAATAACTCTGAATTCTGCCGGTTTTTCACCATGACTTTGTGGCTGCATCATGACTTTGTACGGATAACCACGTAACACGTTATAACGATTCAACTATTTTATTTCTATTTGCATACCTATAACTTGAAAACATCTGAGTTCGATTATGAACTCTGTTCAAATACATTTTAATCATTCACTTAATTCCGACTGTCATCATAACAAACCTTTGCAGGTAGGTATTCTGTGTCCTGCGCTCAAGCAAGACTATCCAAACTAAAGCATAAAATTGGTTGAAGTTTATTATTTAGACCAATCACGACACGAGGTTGAATTTCATCCCCGTGTTCTGAACTTAGATTTTTTAAGTCATCTCAACTCGAATTAGAACAAGCAATTTCGAAGTCCACGTGACCGAATAACCGACACGAGGCTCGTTTCTACGAAACGACAGAACTACGGAGTAAATTCTAACTTTATTTTCATGAAGCTAACTTTTATTGTGCCCAAACAAACAAATGTGAACAACTCATAAATATTGCGTCAGTTGAATTCAAAAACATAGCTTGATGTTAGGTACCTACCTACAAATAGGTGTATTAGAGTAGTGGGATCTTTCAAAGGCACAGCATTTATCTTACTATGTTAACTATATTAACAATTTGTACATATTTACAACAAATAGTATTTAAATTATTAATCCGTTTGTCTAGTAGGTACCGACCTACCTAACGATTAGTTAGGGCCGATAGAGCGTTGTGTAGTCCAATACCATCAATGATATTTATAGCTAAACCTCAAATAAATACTGTAAACCTATTGGACTACTATGATTATCCATTATCTTTTCGATTAAGTCACTTAACATTTAATAAGACTATTGTTTTGGAGCTTTAACAATACCTAATTTGCCTAAATCGACAAATAGTGAAAAATCATGCGCCAGCACGTAGTTACGCCAGCTGTGGTTGACTATACCTACGTATAGGTAATAGGTATGCTATCTCTGCAAACAAACATGTTACGCCGGAAGGATCTAATCAGTCGGAATCTCGTTGACTCCTGTCTATTGCTCTTATTAATCTATCTCTACTATCTGCATTAATGTGGTCCATTTAAGACGCACTTTAGGTGCTTATTGTTACGAAGACTGTGGGTTTTCTGCCTATCTATTTCTAACGCTACCGTGATCTGATAAGCTCCTTCCAGTGGCTCGTTCTGAGTCAGCCTGTCAATGCTATCAATTAATACCATCGGGCCGCCCTACATTGTTAAAGAGCATAGCAGACGAGCTATTCTGTTCTGGAACATTTACCTTATACCTAGAAACGGGGACCAGAGACTTACTATTGTTTTGATTTGTTTGTTAATTCGTAAAATACAGAGAGCTTAACATGCGCGACGCGACAACATTATGACACGTTTTTTCTCGCGCCGAACCCATACGAATTTCACGACATAACGCGCGACAAAGTTTTGTCGCAGTACACATCCTTGTGTACTCCAGTGTACCTTTTTTTCATTGTTTAATATCAAATAAATAGGAGTCTGGTTTAATAACTTAACTGCTAAGGATCTGCAATTCAAATTGCAAATTCCATTAGTCGAAGTCTAAAACCCAAAGCTCTTTCTGTTACGGGCTTACCAGCGGAATCAGTGCTTAAGCTGGCCTGTCAATGCTATCAAGTTAATACATCGCTGCACTGTGTAGGAAATGTATTATGAATCAGAATCCTGCTACTGAGTGTCTGCTCGTAACATCTAATCTCTACCTGCTATTTACATAGAAGTTTAGCCATCATTATCATACAATGCCCTGGTTTTGTAAAAATGCTATTCAAATGGTCCTGTATTTGATATCATGACTCATTTGTATATTTGTCTATTTAAGGTAACAACCTTAAATAGACAAATATACAAATGAGCTTGAGCTACTAAGACATGACAAGGAAGAATAAGCCAGAAGTCTGGCATGTAATGTCCCTCCATATTCTACAATTTTTTATGCATCTCGCGGGAAAGTGTGTCAAAATTGGCGCCTTTGGCAATGCTTTTTATAATGTTGAGAAATACTCGTAACCAAGCATATTTCTATCGCTTTGATCTAGAATACAAGGAATCCAGCTGTCTGGTTCGCGCTAACCAGCGGAATCTGCGGCTAAGCCGGCTGTCAAAGCTATCAGTTAACACCATCGGCTTTCTAGCTTTACTGGGAACTACAGCCATCACAATCATTAGAAAAACTAATAAGCAGCACTAATACCTCTTAAAGCTGCTTGTTGTTCTTAGATATCTTATACTGTGTCGGTATAAGAGTTACCTCTTGTACAAGTTTACGAAACTCAACAAAACAATATCAGAACAAATTAATTTTGTCTACCAGTGAACAAGCTCATGTCAATCTATCTTTAGAATTCCAAATATAGACGACATTGGCGTAATACACAAGTAAAGCCGCACCAGCATTTACCGTCACAACATTCTATTAAATCAATGAATTCATTCAGCCATTCTTTGTTTACACAATAAAGGATCAGGTAAAAACCTGTGATTTTGTTTATTAGACTTAATGTTTCTTTTCGTTTGGTTTAATTATTCTAAGGTTTTATTATGGAAATTACACTTCAGCAGATATTTTTTAAAGAAAAAGCACCAAGTTAAAGTTCGTAGAACTAGATGAAGTCTTCAGTTTTTGCAGGTGTCAGTGCAAAAGTGGACTGCAATCATTGTTGTATTTTTAAGAATTAACTAAAATAAAATTAGTAAGTCTTAATTTCATTTTTCAGCATGAAAGCAGAGCTGAATTTCTCTCACAGAACTGCTGTTATTGTTGTAACATGAAAGCTGTTTGGTTCCATCTAATAGGTATATCGCGCTGAAACTCTACGTAGAGAGACGGTACGAAAAACTTGCTTACAAATATTAATTTAAATTCATCCTTTTATCTACATTTTGAGTTAGGTATGGACTTAATTTACAAAGCCTTTGTATGGTCGTGAACTCGCGGTTCGCCGCTGCAGGTTGCACACAAATTTCCTTTGTTATCCTCTAAACTTTACTCCGCAGAGATTCTCAACTATCAAGATAATCTTCTAGAGGTAGGGTCGTTTCGCCGGTTTGCGTCCACTTAGTGCAGTTGCTAAGTTTGAAGGTGAAACTAAAAATGTTCTAGCACTCATTTATATGAAAAAGTGATATAATGTGTTCATTATATAGTCTATTTTAGGATTAACTTACAGTTTTGTCCGAAAAAGCTTGCGTTTTTTTTTAAAATAGATAATTATCCGAATTAGGCGTTTTACCCAGTTTGCGTCCAAAAAAGCCAGTTCGCGTCCACCCTGGACCAATTCGCGTCCACCGGCTTTATGAAGGATAATAGGGGTGGTATTTTTATGAATTTGTACAGAAAAAGTTGTATTAGGTATATCAAATTCTTTATTTAAGGATAAAATATTTCAAACCAACTTTATTTACATTAAAAAAACGCTTGAAAAAAATTAGTACTCAAATTAGGTAAGTGTACGTAGATAATCATTGCACCTATAAAAAATAAAACACTGGGAAAATGCCGGGTGTTCGGTCCGCCTGTTGTGTGCCATTTCACCCATTTCCCCAGGCTCTGTGTCTTCAAGTTGTCACAGCTTCCCGTCGAATTTTCGCGTTGCTAAAAGAGTCTGATAATCTGCTCCACCGTCAGCGCTCGTACTTGGGCTATGCCTAGTTTGTCCGACCCTGTGAGCTCCCATCTGGTCAGTGGGTACGTTGGGCATTCTGCGATCAGGTGGAAACTTGTTTCTTCGCATTCCTCGCACTGTGGACACATGGGGTCGTCTTTCACGCTTATCAGGGTTAGATGTCTATTTGGTTGGGAGTGTCCCGTTTCTATCTTGATTACTAGTCGAACGTTGCTTCTAGAAAGCTTAATCAGTAGCCCCTCCCCTTTCGTCTCTAGTCCGTTGGTAAACTAGCTCAACTGTCGCAATCCTGCCCTGGTCTTCGATCCTTCTTTGGTTGCTGCGATAGTTCTGCGCTTGATTATCCCTCGATGTTAACCCCTACTGGGTTCTTCTCTACCCCTGCTTTGGGCCATTGATCAGCTTCTTCGTTGTCTGCCTTTCCCTCGTAGCAGGAGACCCTCGCACATCCAACTTCAGCTGTGCCAGCTAGTCTCTCTAGTGCTGATTTGCATCCTTTGACAATCGCTGATGTTGTCTCTGCTTGTTGAGTGCTTTCAGTGCGCCTGGCTGTCACTGTATCTGTGATCATCACTTTTGTGTCATCGTTTTGATGCATGCCTAGCAGGCATGTCAGCGAAATCCAGAATTGCGGAGATTTTGGTTTTGCAAACGCTCGCCAGGCAGGCTGCCCAGGCGTCTTTATCTTGTCATCTCCTCTGCTATCATCAAATAGTACATATTGCGCACGCTTGCAACCAAGAGCTTTGTTGATTTTTTTCTGAAGCGGTCGGGATAGCATACTGCTCCACCTGGTTCTGTTCTCCAGTCGTCTGTCCATGAATGAATAAACAGTAAGTAATCAGTTCTGTTAGGTTTTGAAAAACATATGAAGAATGAAAGAAAGTACCTAATTTCATTTAAAAATATATTTATAAGCCCGTAGTCTGAATAAAAAATGTATTATAATAACAAACAATACATTTAAAATTATTTTAGTAGTGGACGCAATCTGGTCTATCATTATCCCCTATAGGTATACTTTGCGTCCATAGCGGACGCAAACTGGGAGTTTTATAAATCCGATGTAGTAATTCGCGTCCACCCCATTTTATTCGTCAAATACAAAAAACTTAAGCAAATTCATAGTTAATATTATTCCTTTTTTCATTATAAAAGTCTAGAAACAGCTATGCATCCTAAAATTCACATATAACAACAAAAAACTTACCTTCGAACGCGCCACTGCACACTATTTTTTCGCTAAGAATCCGCTCTCTTGCTGAACATCCGAGACAAATTATTTTTTTAAACGAGATTGGTTTGGTGCACGGACCTTATATCCTTATGTGCGTGTCTCTTGAACATTGAGGTATTAGCACTAATGACTTTTTTTTCAATTCCTGTGTTATTTTACTTATTTTCGAGTATTTTCAAAGGCAGATCGGTAAAGTGGACGCGAACTGGGTGGTTGACGCAAACAGGCGAACTAACCCTACTTAACTCGCTTTGAGCAATCCCGCAGCCTGTTGAGTTTAATTCACACATGGAGAGTGTCATCTCATAACTCCAAAACACAACATTTAGTTAAGTGACATTTGCATAAGTAGATTGTTGCCTGTACACATGTAGCGGTAGGAATGGTGGAGTGCTTCCCTATTCTCATGCATCTTGTGACATCCACAAATAGCCAGCTTATTCTTATATTCATTTCAGTAGATATACTTCAACCATTCACATAGTATTTATCTGTAATGTGATATTAAACCATATACACGAGAACTAACTCATGATCCTAGACCGTGTTTTAGATTTTTCTAAACAGGCCAGGTTTTTGATCGCCTACCATTTACAGCATTGAAATTAGACATGCGTGTTGATCAAGCCAATCAATACCTTGAACCAATGACTTGATTTAAATTCCAAAGGATTTGCTTAGCAACGGGCAGGATAAAATTTGCTTTGCCTCTACATGCAAACGTGTCTTCTTAATATTTCGAACACCAGCTCGTGAATCGTGTACCGATTTGCGTCAGCTTATAAAGATAAGATAGGCGTTCGCGATAATGTGAGCTTTGCTTTTACTTTCTAGCGCGATATGATAGGACGATACATTTTATTATGATTACATATCTATCTACTTGTTGTTGATGTAATACTGAATAATTATAATACTTAACAACTAATGCTAAACAGATCGACAATAATGTAAGGAGCAAAGGTCATTGCCAGATTTTGCTATTTGTTGAAATTAATATTACAAGTCAACAAGAAATAATTCAAATTTATTTTGTGACTAAGTTAGCTTAACACATAGCAAGTAGTTATTAAGATAAAAGGAATATAATCATTTTAGAATATACTCTTTTGATGACCCACAACAAGAAACGAAACATAAACTCACGCTATATGAAACGTCAATATGCAGGACTATTGTAATGAAAAGAAAAAATCCATAGAAGAGAAAAATGCCAACCTCAATCAGGAAATACAAACATTCGAAACAATTCTCATTGAAACAGAATTGGAGCGAATGTAGAACTATTCTACTTTTAGCTAACACAGTTCCCAATAAATGCAAAACAAATGTAGGTTGAAGCTACAAAAGGCATGATTGCGTGCCATTGTTTAAATTAGCCGCGATGTTAGCGGCGTGCAGCGGGTGAAAGCCGCTTTCCCTAAGCCCTGCGGCCCTCTATACGATATGGCTCTATTGCAAAATTTCACACTCTCCTACCAACGATAGCTATCAATTACGCGGATAAATGGCTTTAGAAACTATATCAAACTCCTGAGTACGCTTTCGTTTGAGAAGGGTAACTTAAATGCTTTTGTTTCATTGACTTTGATTGTTAACAGAACATTATTAAGTGATTAATGTATTTAGTTTATTTTTTTTGGTTCATATTATTTGAGTGTAATTACGCTACTATTAAAATAAATGCTTACGTCGAACATTTTGTGCTTTTTCTCAGAATTAGTATCGCTGCACCGATCTCATTTTCCTTCGCGGAAACTATTTACTGACTTACGTGATAGTCCCAAAACTGGAAGTTGTAAATCCTTAAATATTTGCGCTAGTTAAAAAGTTTGAAACTAAGAAGAAACGAGCTAAGTATGTAAATAGTTTAAATGTTGGAATTTGGAATGTCTCAACTTCAGGTCGGGCTGTACGAGCATCTGCATTCCCTTCGCAAGGCCTTCACATATTAAAAGCGCATCAGTTACTCAACTTGTCCAATAAATGAGAACTTTATGAATTAACAAAGATAATTCCTATCTAAATGTAAAGTATTGCACATGGCAGTTTCGAAATACAAAATCTGGCTTGATCACGCTTCGTTGAACGAACATTTGACAGGCGATGGTAATATAATAGATATAACTATGGATTATCTTTTCGGTTCGAGTTCGCTATTTACCCAACATACGAATGTTATTGCGAAGTTAATGTATGAGCATAATGCCTATTAAGTCTTCAGCGTTCAGTATTGTTTATAGCGACGACGCAATCTGTCGGAAATGTTAATTTACAAACAAAAGAACAAGACAAATAAAATAAGCCTTAACGTTTGCATTAATTTGCAAAGACAAAGGTCAGTCTGAAAGCGAAATTGAATAACTCAGATTTCGCAATCGAGTGCAGGGGAGAAATAATCGATTTGTTGTTTTGCACGACTCGTACTCGTAGTACTCATAGGTGAACTTAAAGCTAAGTTACGAGCGAGCTCTGCACCTAAGTGGGTTTACGCAAGGCAGCAACTTATGTAAGCAGCTCTTGATTCTTGTGAAACGCCCGCGCTTTCGTCTCGCTTAGGCCCTGTCCGCCAATTGGTAATAATGATTAATGAGTGCGTGATGCTGTTATAAAAGGTATCGCAAATGCATTGAAATCTACGTTCCGTTACCACATGCTACTCGACCATAGTTCAATTTGTAAAAACACCAATTATCTCGCTTTGATTGATAGTACTGTTACTCTTACCAGTGATTGCAAAAACTCTCGCACCGGCGTTAGTAAATCAAAGGTACAGATAGAAAGTATTACCAAGATTATAATACATATATTGTTATCGAGTTATCGCGCTGTCACGATATGGTAATCGATATTGATAATACCGAGCTTGATAAGGTCATAGAAAGAATTCCTTTCTGTTGAAAGAATTATGGATATTGTACCGACCTAACGTTATTGAAACGGGTTAAGGTATTTGCGACTACCGTGTGCTAGTTATCGGCTTTATATCGGTACCGACATGCTATTAGTTTCCATTAGGCCGGCTCTATCCGCAGTTAGCAAACAATCCATCATAATAGTAATATCTAGTATCGGCCGTCAGGTAGCCGTAGAGTGTATAGCCGCTGCGAGTTGGGTCCTCGCCAGCGTCGCATGCCAACTGCATCAAAGAGCCTGCCCTTTAGGCGCCTTGATAACATCGGCTAAACCGTTTTTGACAGGATCATAAGATGTGTCGAATTGATTAGAGTTAAGTTTTGCAACATGTCTTTAAGCTTAAGTGTCATGATCTCTGGGAAAGCGGCCAAGATTATGCTTTAAAATTCAAGATGCTCACTTTATGGCGCCAGTTAATTATCATTTTTATGTAAAGCTAGGCAGTCATTTAATCACATCACAATCTCATCTCATGTGATGATGTGGTCGTTTATGTTACATGATTGTCTGCTCAACAAATGCCTATTCATTCTGAAAGATACCCAAGGTATAGTGTTTTGGTAAAACATGCGCGGGAAGGAAGTACCTACCACTCCTTAGCTGTTCGCATCATAAAAGATTCGCGTTCGCTTTATAAAAGACCGCCGGACTGACAACTTCTCGCATATGTTTGAGATCCTGTAACCCGTCAGTGAGTAATTATGATCTGTTCCTTTCTAATACCAAAAAGTAATACCAATGGTATTTGTTTGTAATCGTAATAATTTTCTATTCCGGACGAATACCAAAACTACATTGAAATATTTAAAATTTGGTATTCGTTCGGAACAGAAAATTAATTACGATAGCAAACAAATACCATTGGTATTAGTTTTTGGTATTAGAAAGGAATAGATCGTAATTATCAACTCACCTATCCCATTTACAACAACTAAAGCGCAGCGGACAATATACGTCATAATGGCGAGCATAACTTGTCGTTTATGTGAGCCATATTGAGCACTGGTTGTCGACTGGGCATTCGCCAGAAAACATTGCCAAATATTAAACAGCGATGTCGCTGTTTGCTGACATAGAACTTTGGGACGAAACCCTCTGTTATGATAGGGGATTATCTCAATTATTAGCTTTTATTACACGAGTAAACAGCGGTAGACGGCAGCGTGTTGAAAAATAAATAAACCGCTTCGAGAGGTGCAAAACACTCAGCTTATTTGTCTTATCCATATAAAACTGTAATGGATTTTATGAAATCATTTTACCATAATATTTGCTTGGAAAATTGTTTATGTAAAATAAGTCGATGTCGATGTCTTAACGTACTCTTTATCGATAAAGTCGTTGATGAGGCATCACGGTCATTAAATTGGAGACGCGACGCGCACCTACTGCGTCTAGTTATTAACGTTATTATTATACTTATAGCCTCGCCTTTGTGTCTTGAAATTGAATCATCTCAATTTATAGTAATGTGGCAGTAATTGCCTCGGTTAAAGATCGCCGTAATTAACGGATATTTATGTTACAGTCGTTTGAATATTGATGGTGTAGTGGTTGAATTGAGTCAGGCTCAGGTTGGACGTCGGCGGGGGGTTAGGTGCGGAGAGGGGGAGGGGCTTCCGTCGACATCTGTCACGGCAGCTGCCTGCCCCGCGATCGCACGTGCGGCTACACCTATTATTAAGGTTAATTTTTTTACGTCTTCAAATTGTTCCGGAAGATTCCCGGTGAGAAAGGATTTGCCAGCACCTTTGAACACGCTGGATTTAATACGAATAATAACGACCCTTCTACACACAATTGAATAACGATTTCTAATAAAGTATTTTTTATTCTATCATGTGTAAAGCTGCTGTAAACTAAAATTACCCCTGTTGATGCCGTTATTTGTATTCACTTATAGTTTTTTTAATTGCACAATATTTCTAACAAAAAAGCAACGTAAATAATAAATGTCATGTGCTAAGTGTACCTAGAAACGGTTTAACTAATCGGTTCAGAAAGTCATAAAGTGTACATGCATAACAATAAAAACGAGGAAAACAAAGTACCTACCTAGGTAGGTAGGTAAATGATCGGTCGGGTGCCGGCTAGTTTTCCACAAGCCAGCCGAACACGTGACGTTGTTTACCGGCCCAAGGCCGTGCATATTGCGCCGCATTCGGTGCACGTAAACGCTACAGTGAAAAAAACAACACCTGTCAACTAACTGACGTCATCTGTCAACTCTCGCACTTCAGAACGATTAAAAAAGAACATAAAGAGGACGAATGTCGCTGGCTGAATACGAAATTGAGCAACATCCGTTTTTGTAACCAGAGACAAAGGAGTGAGAAAATTATGACAAATAAGACATTTCTTGTTCACAGAGATGAATAGGCAATTTTATTTGTTGATGCACATACCTTTTAATCAAATGTTTACGTATGAATAAACCTATAGATTTCCAAATAGTTATTATTATCTTTCTTTATAGATTAAAGAGCAGCATAAACAACTTGCCTATCCACACAAGATTAAGGCGGTGTAAACAATGATTAGTCATCTCCTTTAGAAACTGAACTCAAGGAAACCATTTCGTTTGGGAAGTGTTACAAATACGTATTAGGATTAAATTTGATGGATGGCCATCGATTAACGCAACGGAAAACGTCCGGAGATAGCATCTATTCGTAACTTGAATCATGAACCAATGTTATTTTCACTCGATTTTCTGCAGCAAGTGTTAACAAACAAAAGCAACATCCAATTTAAAGATAATAGCCTCAGTTTCAGGTTTAACGCAGTAACAATGCAACGAAATGAGTTACAGTAATGGGAATGCAACATGGGAATGGGCAAGTTCTTTGATCTAATAATAGCGCGATCATAATGTCGGGAGTGGGTGGAAGTGTCACTCAAAACTGAGTTGTTACCCAGGGTGTTCTATTTAGAACGTTATTGAGAACAATCGGGTCAAGACGGCGTCAAGGCTGAGGAATAAACACGACTAGCGCAAACAGGCGCAACTAGCTTTGAACCGTTTACGTCAGAAAACCCGTAGGTGTCATCACATTATGACAGGTCGAGACTGATGACGTTCAATCTTGCGATAACTCAGATTAAAGTGGTGACTGGGGACTGCGATACAAATATGCCACAACGGAGTCACTTAATGTAATTTCTAGGCCATTTAAAAAAAAGTGGATGATATTTCATAGCAAAACTAAAACTACTAGAAACAAGCAAATCGGACTGTAAGTTCCTTCTAATGACGCAATGACGACAATAGCGTTTTTTTCGAAATGTCTGTCCTAATGGGGTTATAGGGAAGCCATGGTATTGGTAGCGTTGTATGATGTCGAATACAGCAAGAATATTTATTATGTATTTACTAATTTCATTGTAATACTTAAAACACTAAAAAAACTCATTTAACTCAAGATTTACCGTCAAAGTGCGGTAGGTCCAAAACAAAATAATGTTATTCACCTTGAGATGCAATAAATCGCCTCGTTCGCCCGCCCAATTCGTTTGAATTAGTCGATTAGTCGTACCAGCCAAGTGTTGCTATTTGTGTTTAAAACTGTTTATGGTTGCTTCCTTCGTTGTTTATGCTGAATAAACAAACGCCTTAATTTACTCTTTCAGCTAAGAAAAAAATCTTAATGCTTTTACTTCTAAATACCATCACAAAACAATACTCGTAAAGTCGCCAATTAGATGAGAAAAAGTTAAAATTGGATTTGACTACGTGCCTGAACATCGGCCACGTGTAATGGAGTCATGACCACGTTAAATCTTAATTCGGGCTCAATACCACAATGCCAAGTGACGTCACTGATAGGTTATTAAAAATGCACGCTGATGAACAATGGCGCATCGGCCGACGGCATTGCACCTTTGACCCGCCACCGCAATGCGCTCGCCTACGCCACACCACGCCACCGTTCCGCCTGTTTACCATCATTGCATATCGCCGGCCATCTCTTAATAAACAAACCCCAACGTTTCCACCGTAATAACTTGCTTAATTGACCAGGCCAAAGCTGTTTTATGTTCCAAATTGACAAAGAACTAAGCAATTAAAATTAAAACTCTCTGTGGGAATTTTCGAGTAGGTAATCCTTTTTAAATGTACTTCTACACTCACTCGCAACCCTTTTGTGGTTATTCAATTGTTTACTTTGCTGTTAATTTTTTAAGCTGAGCTTTGTTGTAATATTTAATAATGTTAAGCAATGCAGAAAGGTGCTTTTAACATTTGTTAGCAGTAATATGGACATGAATTATGTCATTGCAGCTTTGGTATTGCAAAATCAGGCAATAAACCCTGCATCTGATTGCGGCATCAAATTATTATGGAATAGTTTCGCTGAGATGATACGGGTATTACGTCAAATAAAAAGGTCGAGACATGAAAGTGACGTAACGATCGCCTTATAAAGTGTATTATGTATATTTACATGATATCAGTGTGAGATATTTGCTAGTTAAATTGAACAGCCGTACGTTTTGCATGATGGTAAACAAAAGCTTATCGATTTTCTATTTCCCCAAAGAGTGGAAGTTGATCGTTCTCGAATGAATTACAGACGCCGATGCCGAACTTCGCTGTGATAACCTCTGTGATGTGCGAGCCAGCCCACGGATATTTTTATATGTGATTTACCAGTGCCCAGTACAAACCGAGTACAAAAAAAACGGATATTATAGAGATATTTATATTAGTGTTAAAAGATATGAAGGAGGAGTGTAAGTTGTGCAGTGTTAACGGGTGGGGTGTTCCCGCTCAGACGACGGACTTTTCTATTTCTTCGTTAATGAGGCCCGCCGCACATCATACGGGACACACAGGCACAGGACAGATGGACCCGAGGCATGATGCTGTCCTGCTCTCCGCGTACCTGTTCAAACTAGGTGACTATCCCTTGTATTCGCTTCACGATCACCACGGCCGCGCCGGTGAGTATCGTGCATGTAGCCGCCCGCACCTACTAACATGTAATTAACAATTAACTATGTAGGCTAAGCAGTGCACTAACATTAGTATCGTTTACTATATCATTGTGTGTTACAAGTTGCTAGTAATTAAGATCCAAAGCTACACGGCTTGAGCGGACCAAGTCACGAACGGAATAGTAAGTCCAGTTCAGAAGCAACAAGTCTTAAGATCAATAAATCTGGAATCTGGTAATTATCAAAGATTTAGTTCAAAAGACCAATGCTATTTTGATTTAATGTTTTTTGTTTGAAGGTCTAAAACCTATATCATTGTGTGTTTATCATACAATCTAATAATGAAATCAATTAATAGTATAAAAGCAAAATCCGAAAATACCTATATAGGTACACGATGACAAAAAAAAATATTCTTGTTCAAATGGTTGGTTTTGTTCCAATATTAACTTTTAGGGCACAAAAATTCTTGAATGATGACTTGTTTATTAACGAACAGATGACCTTCGAGGTTTCGATTTAAATGCAGACCGCCCACAACCAGCCACCCTGTAAATCTATAGGGTTAAAAATAACGCTTATGGCGTTGGTTTACGATAGTTTAAGTGTTTTTTCGCAAAATGACTATAGTTAAGTTTTAATAATTACACATAAGTAATTAATACAGGAATAAAAACAACCATTAAATTATTTCTGTTTAAATTTACTTCATAAACACGTGACACAAAAACAAGTTAACTATCAGCGCTATATTTGCGTCAATGAAACGGAGCCATTTTACCTAAACTTTTATTGCGTCTGCATGGCAGTACCATGGCTGTTGCTGAGATGATTACATCATCGGTGGAAAACGGCCGATGTGAGTATATTAACGTATAGTTTAATGGTACCTGCTGTTTGAGATTGGTGAGATTCGAGAACACTTCGAGTTTAACAACTCTCCACGCAAATAAAATGTTATTAGTTTGTACTACCTATGAGACGGATCTGTGTTTCGGTGGTATCGTAACTTCCGAAAAGATGAACTGTTTTTGATTTAGCTTTTTTGTTTCAACAGTCATTTTATTAGGAAGGGTCCAATTTCCAAGCTATAAAAATTAAAATACTGACGTAAATAGAGTTTCAAAAAATAATTAAAAATGTTCGTAAATTATCTACTTACACCATTTGAGAAAGTCAATGAGAAAACCTCCATACAGGTGAACGGTTTTAGGTAACTTTTTGTATGTCAGACGCATAGAACATAGACAATTTTCCGACTAAGTACTGTGTTACACATGAGGCAGTCGCTATCTGCAAATGGCTATCAAAGACAAAATCCGAAATTCCCAAAGTAAAACATACTTGCCATACGTTTTTTCAGTAAACATAGTCCAAATATTTGAGTCTATATTTGGCCGTTAATTTAGCAGCTGCTCGATTTTCTCAATAAAAGTCAGTGGTATCGTTTAAAACGGCTCGTAAAATTTCCGTTTTCGGCATGAAATTGTAGTTGGTTCGGATTGGACAAGTTTTAATATAACTTATCGGCAGCAGACGTTTAATATCCGTCGCTTTGCGCCGCACTATTTTTAGCAATCACTTTATGGGAAATCTGGAGTTGGTATTCGGAGCGATCCCTGCAACCTTTTGAACTGCTGGCATCGAGTTATTGAGAGTTAGGGCGGTTTTTGACTCTTGAAATAAGTTTGTCGGTATTGGGAATGAAATGGGATTGCAAATAGGCAATGTAAATAATATGCTATGTCATGTAATGATGAATGATCTTGTCCATTTATTTTTGATTTAAAATATTTTTCATTTAATAATAGGTTTGTTAATATGTTTTGTATTACGTAATAAGGAATAATGGTGTTGGCATACTAATCAATTTAAATTATCTCATCATCTCTTTCTTACAAACAAGCGAATGGTATATTTACCTTCTACTCCTGAATCTGAAATGAATTCTTAAACCAACTTGATCAGATAAGTTATTTACCTTCTACATGAAACTTTTTGCCGGCAGAACTATGACATTACCATCGTTAATGCATGCTAATGTTATTGTGATTGAAATGGAAATATTGTATCTAGCATAAACATAAAGTGATATATTCACTTGGGCTTATTACACTAGACGAGAGTTTCGACCTCGCATAGATCCGCGAACAAGTCCGGATCCGAGTGTCGAACTAATTTATGGGCCCAATAACGAGCCGATGCCGGCCGGTGCCACAGTATTAACTATACAGTAGGCTATCTAAGGCCGCCCGCCGAGTTATTAGCCTAGCGTGCACACACGCGGCACAGCCCGTCCGTACTGCCGCCTCCCTATTTTATGCTAGCGTGTGCGTGATATCGCGACACGGCGCGCGACGCGCACGCACATATTCAAACCGAGAGTGGCACGTTTGTATGTAGATAGCTTACTGTAAGATTATACTGTGCCGGTGCCGAAGCCACGGGCCGAACGAGGGCCGTAACTTTACGGCCTGTTTTACAGCGTATACGTGTAGAAATAATTTAAAGTTGTTTATTTATGACTGACTGACATGACTAGCTTGTGATCTAATTTAAATTTAATAAACAAAATCTTCATGTTAACTGAATTAGGATTTAGGTGCCAATACCATAGAATCTTTCTTTCTTTATACGATATATGATGGGTGAAATGGCCTACAATAGGCGGACCGATCACCCGGCCCACTGCCAGTGTCCTCGATGATCGAAAATATACAATATGTGGCACCCATCAATCATATGACGACCGTCTTGGTGTAATTGGTTGAGAAGTCGGCTACTACACCAAGGGTCGCGGGTTCGATCCCCGCACAGTACAAACATTTGTGTGCATGAACATGTCTGTTTGTATTGGTCTGGGTGTTTCCTATGTATATTAAGTATGTATTTACAAAAGAAAAAGTATTTAAGTATGTTTATCCGTTGTCTAGTATCCATAATAACGGACTATAATTAGCCTACTTGGGACTAGATGGCGCTGTGTGGAATAATGTCCAAGGATATTTATTTATTTATTTATTTATTTATATACAGGAATAGTGCGGTCGACAGCTTCATGTAGAGCTCCATTTAACCTAATTTGTACAGAGATGTTAGCTTACACCTGAAAAAACTAAAAGTTCGTCCCAACTCTCCCCACGCCAGACGATAAATTCCCTCGTAAATAAAGTGTCTCAAACTCCTATGATAAAACAACGCCAGAAAATAATTTACACTCATTTTCAAAACTTCAAACGTCCGAAACTCTAGACGTAGTTGCGAAGGTCGTGCCAAAATATCGTAATTCGCAACGAAAACAAAACGCCTTACTATAAGCAAGGACGCGCGCGCATCGTGTGAATTGAACATTGTGTCAAGCGAGGCTAGCAATACCTCTTCCTGATTCTGACTTCCTGGTAATGTGGAAACTGCGCAATACCAATCATACCGCAAGTTAAACATACCTAGTATTTTTTCTATAATATTGGTTGGAAATTGATGTTTGTTATTACATGCTTAGTCAACCTTTTTTCTTTTAATCAAAAAATAAATTGTTGACGTCGCCAAATGTCAGTCGTTAAGCTTAGTCAGAGGCCCTAGGACGGCTTGATAACATCTGACATTAAGGTTGCTCACTAACCTTACACCCCTCCAACAATCCGCACTGAGCCCGCGTGTTGGAGTATGGCTCATTCCACGGATTCCACCTCATAGTGGAGGTTTATAGGCCGTTTATGTTATGTTACATGCTTAGTATCTCTACCATTTTCTGCATATCCTGCTTCATCATCATTTGCTACCTTACGTCCAATGTTGAACATTGTCATACCTAAAAATTTTCAGAGAGGGCAGTTTCAGGCAGTCGAACATCTCCCGAATCCATCCGCTTTTATCGCTTCTACCATCAAGTGGTCACCATTCTCTACACTAGACTGGGCAGCCCCAACAGATCATATAAAAAACATTTTAATTGCTTATCTTGACCAATTATTCTTGCACCCCAGTGTATTTATTTATAAATGCAATAAACAATAAGTTAATTAATCATCATTTAAATTTAATTTTAAAGTCACGTAGTCACCGCTCGTTCGAACATAATGTCAAGCTTGGCTAAACGATTACCTCTTCCTGTCTCCGATTTCCGTTCTTGTTAGAGCAGGATGACGCAACACCATTCATATACTGCATATTAAGTGCATACCGTATTATTATATCTCTACGTTTGTACGTTATCTATACAAATATTATAAAGAGGAAAGGTTTGATTTTTTGTTTGTTTGTTTGTATGAATTGAATAGGCTCCGAAACTACTTGGCCGATTTGAAAAATTCTTTCACTATTGGAAAGCTACATCATTCCTGAGTGACATAGGCTATATTTCATCTTCAAAAAAAATAGGCATCCTTACTAAAATTACGAAAAAGCGGGAAAATATTTTTTCACATACAGCTAAGTCCACGCGGACGAAGTCGCGGGCGGCTGCTAGTCTATTATATTAAGTACTTGCTTATTAATTTATACAATTTTGAATCATTCAATTACAATTACAACAATTGAAGTCACGAAGTCGTCAATCGCTTCGAAGCAGCTGTCCTATAAATTGTGTTAATGAATAAAAATCTTTCAAGTAAATATCGAATATTTACTATAGGTACATTATATACCTAAGTACAAAAAACTAAGGAGTCAGTTACAAAATTAATTAATAAGAAAATGTACAACTAATAGTATATTTTACTTTTTTTATTTAAGTACGATATTTAGGTGGAATGAAATTGGACTGCGAGTTGTTGTTATACAAATTAAATAGCTCGAAAACATGATGGCGAAGTTCCTATAAGTACCTATAAGTGTATTTCTTAAAGTCCGAGGAACATTAGATATAGCAGTCAATATTTTTCTGTTTTTACTGTTAATACGATACTATAACACTTTAATTTTGATCCCCAAAGTACCTATCGGTGTAAACAGCGGGGTAGGTATGTGCGCAGTTGAAATCGGGCGTGTTGATGGAGCGATGACGTCACACTCTATGACTCATTGCCATCGCCCATCTCCCTTCCGAACTCTTTGGACACTCGTTACACATCGGTTTTTTTAGCTTGAGGGGTAAGCTTTTTAGTTTTTATTTGAATTAAAATAGATGAATTACCTCGAACAGATTTTGTTTAATTTGATTAACTAATTACCTTCCTGAATTTGGTGCAGGTTTGGTATGTCTTTTAGTCGAATCAAATAGTGTTAAATTGCTATTGGTAATAATGCTGTTTTAAACTTACATAAGAAATAATGTTACCTACATCAAAATAGCAGTAGGCATTATCAAATGATTAGTAGTATCAGTGTGAGGTACCTACGTAAACATTAGGTTTTGCACTTACACGGCCTGAATTGCCTTAAATTTCAAATAATAGTAGTACCTACCTAATAAGTTTCTAGTAATAAGTTTAGTGCTTTCGCTGAAAGATTTACTAGAAAAGCTTAGCATTTATACTTATATTAATACATAAAATTATACATATCAACTTAACCAGCAGTAATAACATAATTTAAGTACTTAATAATCAGGAAAGAAATACAAGAAAAAAACTTTCGGTCTAATTTTCAGGCGGGAATCAAATCAGTGTCTTTCGCATACCGGGAGGCTGCTCTACATGTTATTTTTTCAATTAAGTTATTCATACAAACAAGATTTTTTCAAATTGAAAATACTGAAAAGTTTGGTAGTATACTAACACTACCTCATTAACTCAGCTAAGTCAGCCGCATTCATTCTCCCATACTGGTTGAACGGTCGCACTCCAAGCTAATGCCGCCTCTTGAGCCGGCTAGGCGTATGCTTGTGCGGTTGTTCCCGGAACATCGAGAACTTACCGGAACGTGCCAGAGCTTATGTTCTGTGTCGTTAAGTCCAATTTAGCATAACACAATCCTGTATCGTAATACAGTGCTGCGGGAACCAGTGTTACGTGTTTTTGGTTTAACTTCGGATAGATAGTGATTTAAATAAACGATTGTAAGAGGCAATGACTATGAATAGAGGTTTGTTTATTGTTCCTCTTTGTCGTAAATTGTTTTTATAATGTTTATTATTTAAATTTAAGTACTTATGCATTTGAGGTACCCACAAGTAAAGTTACCAGCTTAATTTATAAAAAGTTATCCTGATTCTTGTTTGCTAATATCGACACAGAAGTTAGTAAATTATCTGAGTTTGATATCTGCCCAGAAAAACTAAACAATTTTAATTCTAATTTCTCATACAAATAGTTCGGACATATTACTTAAATCTGCAAATAAGAGCCCCGATAATGAAACGAACATTTCACTCAATGTGTAATATTACCACGAACATGTTGAGTGGATTAACCCCTCCAAAGGCAGGGGCGCGTTGCCTGCGGGTATAAAAGTTGAATAAAACTATAATCAGTCGACCGAGCCCACGTATCCTGCACTTCCCTCTCCTTAACTAAACATTAGTATATTAGTAACAGTAGAGAGAGCATTGGATTTCTTAGATTATTATCACTGGTTATTTTGACTTATTCTTTGATAGTAAAAAATCTGGATAATTTTGTATACTCTTCTTTTTAACACAGTTGTGTTTGTCACATTGTAAATCAAGAACTAGTCGACTTGTTTCCACTGGTTTTCATTTTCTTTACTTATCTTTATTTATTTTTAAAAAAAAACAAAGATTTTCGTTGGAAGCTGGTGATTACAATAAAACTACATCACTGTAAAATCTCGTGTCGAGACCTTTGCCCAGCTGTGGGACACAGCAGGTTAAATTAACAAAAAAAAACTTGTGTCAACTAACCTTTTAAAACGTTATCAAACTAAATTGGAAACTAGTAATTAGTGCTTTTATGGCCCTGTTTTCAGTTATTGTAAAAAAGCGTTTTCGTACATTATTGAACAATCCATAGTTTTTTTTTTTAAATGTAAAGAAAACATTGTAACTTAAGCAGTGACTTTAATTACTAAAGTGAACATTATTTCGACACACCGTGTTAAGTGAGTGCTTTAACGACCTGCTAAAATGCTTAATTAGGTAAATTACTTGAGGTTGTTTCACAATTTTGTCTAACTTACATGTAGTTTAGAGCTTTGAACTGTTTAAAGAAATATGGTACCAGATAACAAATGCTTACAGTTTTTAAAAACAAAGTATGATTTTTTGTTTAGTTAGTTTTTCAAGTGGAGATTTCACTATCATTGATGGAATTTCATTTTAAATGACCTCTCATGAATCGCACAGTGTGCCAAACTAGCAGGAAGGGTAGCTTTAGCTAAATTCGTTATTTTGCCCCTTTCGTTTTTCGAATAAGGGACTGTCGCTTAGATATGACATTCGTGTTAATCATCACAGCGCGAAAAGAATTTCATGATAATTATCTACGAGAACTTTTAAAAAAAAAACAGTATATAAATAGCAGTAACTTTAAATTTAGATTGCCAAAACATTCTTCTATTATTTTTGTTGAACTCGCTAATCAAACTGTTAAAGAGAAAAACAATCTTCATTGAATGGCCGGTGTCGGGAATTATTTATTGCACCGAACCACGGGCCGGCCTACACGCCTGAACCACAGTATAAACATATTATACTGTGCCTGAACCTGCACTTGTACAAATAAACAATGTCAACACTTTACAATGACCGTTTGCTTTTTTTTACTTGTGCTTGTGATGTGATTCTGTAAGGGCGCTTGCAGATTATGCGTTTTGCTGAATCTGCGCGAACAAGGCTTGTGTCGGACTGCGCACAGATGGTTGCTTTTATTCTATACAAATGTAACATCGCAGATAACTGACAATTTGCAGAATAAAAAACCACAAGATTATGAACAAGATGCCTAATTTGAACGGCTCCTAGAAATATCGAAGTTCTGTGCTGCCAACTTGAGATTCTTATAAAGGTTTGTCGATGAGCCTGGCCGCGGTTTAATCTACACAGGATTAAAAGCCATTCAACGATTACGAACGACAATTACGAATAACATTGTTTATACCGGATGGATTACACAGCTCTGTTAGGTTTCTAAACAAGAAATCATCAAAACTAACAAAACTTTTAATCAGGTGAAGTAAAATTACAGAAAACCTGTCATTTTCTTAAACAATATGTCTTTTTCTTTATCCGTCATTTTACATGCATGTTGAGAAACAATAATGACATTTAAATGAACTGTTAACGTCGGCATAACATTTAGATTATTCGAGTCATTTGTTTTCGATCAAATACAATCCATCATATGGGATAAACTATATTTTAGTAGCCTCCATTAATCCACGAGACAAATGATGTTTTACGTATTACATTTACTACCTTGTTTTACTTATAATATATTATTTTTACGGCTATTAAAGAGCACTGTCGACTTGTTTATGACGCGGTAATTTATTTCAACATTCGTTAAACATCCGTTTTTTGTTTCAGGTAAGGCGCCATGCACCTGCAGTTTATGTGACACTATGACTCGCGCCTCTCCGTACGGTAAGTGGTAATAAATATCACAGCCTCGACCTTGACCTCGCAAACTAAACCCAATGCCGTCAGCACAGGGATGTAAATACGAAACGCTATTTGCATATTCGCTGGCTTCTGGCGGAGCATCGGAGCGGTATGAATATAATCGTATTAGCCCGTAGCCGCGTTTTCAGCCTTTGTCCAATTGAATCCTCGCTGCAGTAATCAAGTGGCAGCAGGCGAGTGGGTCAGCGGGTCGTGCCGCCGCGCGCCCGCATACTCCCGCGTTCCCATGTTACATTATTCAAAATACAACAGACTATAAAAAACGAATAATAAATATTCTACCCCTATATTTACTCCGCACTCAACCTCTTTGTTTTTAAAAATATAGCCGGGTTTGACACGGCGAAACGACTGTTTAAAAAGTTGCCTCGACCGAAAACCTTTCTCATTGTTAGTTGTATTTCGAAACGACCCAAATGCGTTTTAAGTAAAAAACTGAATCTCAAGCACAAATAGACAGTCGATTATAATCCTTTCACGTTTCAATGCAAGCTCCACAGATTGCGTTCCGACCTTTGTGAGTTGTACGTGTATCGTGTTACCCCTCATCTCAATCAGTCTCGGCTTATTCCAATTTGATGTCAGCCCAATAATCCCGCACGCTAATTGTGGGGTAAATGTGAACAGTAATTAAATTCGTCGTCGCTCTGCCGTTTGGACTTGTTGCCGTAGTCCCGTGTAAAGAAACACAACTCGCTCCCTAGGCGACGTGTCTCGGGTTAAATGTCGTTTCGTTCCATCAAATAATTAATAAGTCCCCGCGTGCGTAGTTGGCCCGCATATGCGTACATAAATAATATTAACAGAAGAGCGGGAGGGAGAATCCTGCTTGGTGTATAAAATAATCTATTATGTCTAGTGTACAATAACATCGGTGCTATTCGTGTCACGATCGCAACTGACACTTTCTCGATTGACTACTGGTATAATTAGACGTAGGTTGTCGCGTTTATCGCGACAAGCTAATTGCCAGCTATTGGTAATTCTGTTTTGAATAAAAAATTCCGCAGTGGATCATCGTTTTATCGCCCATCTGGTAGTATAAAAATAACTATCATAGGGTTTACTTTCAATGTGGGAATATTGAAACTTTGCTATTACTCTATGGTCAAAACTAAACGTGATTGTTTTTTTTTTCATCCTAATGCAAACACAGAACAAAATGTCAAGAGTCAAAGCCTCGAAATAAGTAATTAGATTGTAGGTTGAATCGTTTCATTACACACAGATTAGGCAATTTAATTATGAACTGAGCTTAACTGCGTATGTGACGGACGACCTTGATTTTATTAACGAAATCGGGTTATTTATTGTAATAGTAATGTAGTATTAACTGGTTCATTAATAGAACTGGCAGTTATTAAGTGTTACAATTTTGGTAATTATTGTAATACGTACCATATATCAACGTAATTTTGGGTAGGGTTTTTCTTATAAATTTATATTGACGTGACGACTATTCTTACAAGTCAGTCGTTCACAAAGTTTTTGTAAGACATTTTAACTGAAAAATAACGCTTGTCATTGCGGATCGAATGAACTATAGGCAGCAGGTTTTTTTGGTTACTAATTTAACTCATAGGTATAATTCATTTATGAAATGACGATCGCGTACCTGTCGCGCTTCGACTTCCTATCTGCTGTAGTTCTTATCATTAACATTGTAAGCTTCTGAACGTCCACTTTTGAAGATAGGCCTCACTGGCTTGCTTTATTAAATAGCTGGGACGTCTTTTAAACGAAGATCATCAGACCCTAAACCAAACCTAAACACAGAACAAACATAAATGTTCCTCACATGAATGTTCATCATGGGTGAGGGTCGAACCTTGGCATTTCCTTCACTTCACATCCACTTAGCAATCTGCTAGTTCACCTTTGGGCGTTGTGAGCTGTATTGTCATAGTATAGTGTTGGTCTTCTCAGCCCCAACTAACAACAGTTCTTCACTTGTGCCTTTTTTTTGAGGACATGACATTACGTATACCCAATAACCCGATGAGTCCCACATAACCCGTCCGCCCGTGGGACGGGTTATGTGGGACTCACCACTGGGAAGGTGAGACCCAGTTCCCGGCCCGCCGTGTAGGCGGGCTCCGTCCAGGGGAACGCGTGTAGGCTTCGTGACAGTCACCGCAGTTCCACCAAAATGGACGATGAGAGGGCTCATCGTCCATAGTGGGGGAATACGGTGAGTGGCACGAGGCCTTTTACGATTACACAGCGGGCAGGAAGTGGCCTCCCCCTTGTTGGGAGAGATCAGTAGAGACAGCCGAGGCCGTCCAGCTGTCGCTACCAGGCAGTGTTCACGCTGTGCCAGCCCACTGCCACTTCAACGTTCTTATCGGCTGGTCTACATCGGTGAGTAGACCAGAGATCTGAACCTTATCAAAACTGAGATAGCGCGAATAGGTACACAGATATATTATGTAAATCGCGCTAATTTGGCGAAGGCCGCTTGACTTCGCGAAAACCGACCTCGCTGGTTATCATCACGATATCATGATATGCGCAGTTGCTTTGCACACTGATCCACGCTTTTACTGTGACTGTGCTTCCGAGTGGACGTACTGGGACCACTGTGCTACTGTGCTGTGCTGTCAGCTGGACATGTGGAAGAAGATGTACGCCCGTGAGTTTGTTTAGCATTTTTATAACAATAATATAAACGTAAACAATAATGCTGTAGATAATGCTTATCTGGTTTAAATACATAGTAATATGAGATACCAGTATGTAAATAAACAATGTCAAAGCTATTTTTGCTTTTAAAAAACTGCGGAAAAAATCGGTTTTATTTTTTTAAAGTCTGTTTACTGTGTTCCTCTTTTTTTTCGTTCCTGTACCATTTGTGCGAAGTGGACCTCATGTCGTTTTTTTTGTTTGTTAGAGTACCAAACTAGTTGCTTTACTTTCCAATATTAATGATAAGAGTAATTGCGAAGAACTTGTTCGAGTATTACAGATGCCGTTGAATATGAAATACAGAAGCAATAAGCATAGCAAAGCACTTCATTAATCGTCTGCCAGCATCATGCACTCATAATTAATGGATGTATGGGAGACAAGTGCCCGCCCATCCAACTTCGATACAACATCGATATGGGTCATTAATATACTAATTTATTTAAGATAATTAATTGTGTCTACTTTTAATAATAATCAACTTCTGGTTTGAAGAAAACTATCGATCAATTCGTCAGTTTCTGTGATTAAAGACTTTTTAAAACGGATGTGATGAAATATACAAAAACTACGAAAAAACTTAATAGATCATCTTTCAGTAGTTCAATATATAAAAAAAAACGATTTATAAATGTCCAAGTTCTCAGAGAGCAAACATTAAAAAAACAGTTAAAAACTCGACTTAAGGGTCAACGTCTACAAAGAACTGTTTTATTCTCATGTTACTTCACAGATGACGCAATAGTAATAGCAATTAAACGAAATAACTCAATAAAAATAATCAACACATTGAATCAATATTCCAGTCCGACTCGGAATTAGATTGGACACACCAATCCGCATTATGAGTTTGTTGTAAAATCACATTTTATGACGACCACATTATCATATTGACCATGAAGCGGGCTTTTAATTGGCCTTAGCGTCTTATTTGTCTTAGGTAGTGTGTTTTATGTTTTATTATCTACTACAAAATCATTTTTGTTTTCTTTGTCATTTGGCCCGCCGCGCTGACGCAATGAGGAGATATTCTACGAGTCCTATGAGGAACATTCATGTGTCATTTTTCTGTATCTGTATAGTGGATGTTATGATATATTTTATTATTTATATGACATATATTTTTATAGGATGTTTGACAGTCTCTGGTAGCTTGCTTAGTTATCGTATCATGGTCGATTTAAAGTAACACAAAATAATTTTAAAAATGGTCTTCTCGAAAGATATTTTGGCCTTTCGCTTCCTCCTCTCTGATAATTTGATGACTGCTTGGGTGCATTATTCGCTACATGATGATAATCTTACTTCTTCTTGGATCTGTTGTCATGATACACACATCTAATTTGAAGAAGGAGCCTATATTAGGAAGGTAGCCAACCTACCAAATATTTGCAATGTCCCATCTCTCTCGTGCTATCCAACAAACGAAATTACAGATTGAATAACTCATTGATTTTACAACAGCTGTATATTATACAGAATGCTATACGCATAATGTATGAGGCGCGTTCATGAGACGTTGCGCGCTGAAGTATGCGCGCATTGTGCGTGCGCGCGCATTCCTTGTAAATGCCGCCGCGACCTTGCTACTCTACATGTATGGGACTATTCAATATTTATTTCCTTCTTTGATGACTGAAAGAACAAAGGTATTATTAACTTTATATTACAAACAATAATATATTTTTAAAGTGGATTTCCTAAAGAGCACGAAGAGCAAAAATTTAATTATCGCTAAATCTGCAAGTAATTAACGTAACTGATGATAGATAAACATAATAATATTTAGGAAAAACATTAATATACGATACTTGAGTAGGGTAAAAGAGGAATGATACTAAAATAAATTGTGACTCTACCACCGATGTTGGTCAATTGTTTCTGTGGGTACCACTAACTCTTCCCTTCATTTAATTAAAGTGATGCCTGGAATATTAAATTACACAAAATCTAATTCTAGGTTATGGTGCCCATCAGAATTCAACGGTAACTTTGACTTTAGTCGGTACGTTCTGAATGCGTTGCATTGCCAAAGCTGTTTTTAATAATTCGTAATTAGTAACATGATGCAAATCTACCCTTGGGGATAAAAAAGAGGTCACGTAATTAGCGATATTATCTAAAGACTACATAGTCAAACAGGCCCATTAATGATAAAAGTTCCATTGAAATGTTCACATGCCATCGATAAGTGCAACAATACGAAAAAAAACGTTAAGTGCAAGCTTCACATGGCCATCCCTACGTTTTATACCTCGAAATAATCCCGCGTAACCTTGTTTCAGCTTTAACCGCATCAAAATGTCAAATAAAATACCAACGAACTATCAATAACCGCTCCGTTTAAAATTCGAATCCCGTCACGGCTTTGGCACTTTGGCGTGCGTACGGCATTCTTAACACTTTTTTACAGCCACCATCTTGATTTGAATGGGTTTGATGCATCGTTTTTGTCTGTATTCGCTCGTTTTGACATGACGTGAAAGCGATCGTAGCTACGGAAGCTATTTTAGTGAAAAAACGGACGGAATCTTGATGGATTTCAGATTTTTTATGAATGCAGATAGACTAAGGAAAATACACGGCTAAATATCACACTTAAAGCAATGTTGTGTTCCTGCTGGTAAGCTTGAAGAGCTGTAAAAGTACAAGAAAATGTGTACCTGTATGTATTAATCGTTACTTTCGAGTTTCGAGTCGTTATTAATTCGTTCGTTTAAAAAGTCAAACTGACATACGGCAAATATACGATACGTTGACAATACGAATTCGTGAGTAATGATTCGGTACTCAGATGTACCTGTAACGTAGCCAGTCAGGCAATGTACCTGTAACGTAACTTACTCGATAGCGAATACACTCGGTTTCCTACTCTATTAGCTAGAGTTCACCGGGAGCTGTTATGTGGTCAGCTGAGGCGGTCTGAGGTTTGCCATTATTGGTCTTGCTGAGTACATAAACTTCTATCCAAGCTTTTCCTAAGTAGCAGGTCAAGTCAGTCACATAGTAATGTCACATTATGCATAACAAGCTACTCTGCGATCTTTTTCGGAAACTATCCAAATACAGATCTCGCCTGTAAAAGGTTATACCACCACGAAAGAGCACAGTTTTACGGACTTCATTTGTTCTGAAAGCAGTCTACACGCTGTAAATATTGCGCTAAGTTAACAAGCCTTGACATTTCTCTCAGCGAAATTTCTGCCACTCCCACGTAGTCAATCAACGTTTGAAGCTTCACTCTCGGATGACCCGACTTGTTTAATTTGGACGGAGTGGACGCCTCCGCGTCCCGGTAACACAGATAAGTCCACAAGTAGAACGCGGCCTCGTAATAAGCGACCCATGGTTGTAGGTACAGAACTCAATGGCATATAAGAATAGATAATAATGCCTACAAAGAAATGTACGACCCGAAAATTGTTCGAACATCCGCAGATTTCGCATAAACGTCCTACTTTGTCTGATCATTCTAATGAATGGCTCGTTAAGTAAACAAACCGTGTTCTTATTTAATTCATTAATCACGTTTGCTGTTATTTCAATGCCTAGAGTAGTTTATCACTTTACGAAACCTTAATTTATCACAAATTAGGCTATAAACGTGTTAATTTGAATAATAGTGACTTTTGTCTGAAATTTAAGTTATTTATCACAGATTCATCAAGACCACAATTAAGTATCGTGTTTTAAGTGTTGATGTGGCTTAGATACATGCCGTCCTTTCCGGACCTTTTAATAACCAAAAAAAACTTGTTGTTAGTTTACGCATTATGAGCAAGCAACTACGCTAAAGATAAGATAACAAAATAATACAGAATGTTTCTTTTTTCTAACAAAGTTCATTTCATAGCTTGTAAGTATCTAAGTACTACAACAAAAAAGTTAAAACCGTTTTGTCTAAGCTCGCGTACCTACACTGATATACTCGTAGTGGTTAACGGTATTGAAGCCAAACTCTACCCAAGCAGCTAAAACCATTTGTGTAATAATGTCTTTAACCTTGTCAATGTTATCCACTCAATTTAGATCGAAGACAGTTGTAAAGTACTTACACTAATTATTATTTTATCTGATTATTTAACAACCTATCCTTACATATTTCCTGTAATGAAAGTCGTTGATAATAATTTAGTATCTATCACATTTTACAAATGCAGAATGATAATTGTTTTCAACTCTACTGAATTGTCTTCATACTAAGCAAGTAGGCATGTTGAATGTGTAATAATATGTTCACCAATCGAGTTCTTATTTTTATCATAAGGTGGCTTCCTAATTCTGAAATGTAGGTCAAAGTGGTAAAGCCTTCAAATAGAAAATAGCTGTTTCATAAAATGCTTGAGTAACCAACCTTCAAGATAAGGTCTTCAGAAAGAAGAGTGGATGGTGAAAACAAATGTGGTTTTCACCATCCAGTAGATTACTAATCTTATAAGTAGTTAACAGCTTACTCGTTGGACTGGGCAGAGGTAGACATTTTCACGTAGTTTTTTTTTTATCAGAAAAGTCCTAAGTCTTGGCCAGCGAGTGGACCATTTAAGGCGCCTTTGGAACAAGTTTGGGATTGATTGAGAGCTAAATCCTCGATAGATTAGTTTTACTTCCTACTGCGGTAACTTATTTCGAATTAATTAGTTATTGTTTTATTAAATAAACGTCGAGAAAGCTTCATAAAGATGACAATAAAGCCCCTAGCGATTGCGCGAGATGCTAATAGGCTTGATATACAAATACAAATTAAACCTATTGATTACCCGCTTATCGATATCAATCTGTCAATCATTTTTATCGTAATGGTTACCAAGGTTGGCTATGTTTAAGTAAATTCATTGTGACACGTGAGATTAGAATGAGTTATAAAAATCATGTGTTAATTGGGACTAATATACAACTAGGTGCTACAAACTACGCCATTATACCTACTCCGTGTGACAGCGCCAATGACACGTGCTAGTCTCGCACACACCCAAACATATGCTTCACTCATGATTAGACGGGGTGACGTTCCGTCTTTCTTTTACGTCCGTGTATGTCGCTAGTAACTATCTACTTTAATAAATGTGTTCGAGTAGTAATAAGCATTAACCTAAATATCTACTGCCCTGCCACTTGACAAAGGCCTCCATGATTTAAATCAAGTCATCGCTGTACTTGATGAGTTTTATGGCTTAATATTGCGCTTGTCAAATGTGATCACTAGTTAAATCCTAAACTAATATTATAAGGGCGAAAGTTTTGGGGATGTGCCGTGTTGCTCTTTCACGTAAAAACTACTGTATGGATTTTAAAAAACTTTACAATAATGTAGCTTTTACATCTGAATCTCACATAGGCTACAATTTATAAAAAAAAATGTTGTTTTTCAACTTAAGTCTACGCGGACGAAGTCGCGGGCGGCCGCTAGAAGAACGTAGTTGAATGCAGTTTTGTCTTAATAAAGATTTTTGTTCTAAGATAATTTATTCAAAAATATTCTTAACGTTTTTTCGTACATTTAGCGCAGTCTCTGTCTTTGTCGGTGTAACGTGTTTGCTCAAGTGTTATCGCTTGGCCTTGAAAACGCAAATTTATTGCGAAACCGCAATAATTAACGGACGATGTTGTGACTTGAGTCTCGGTGAGATAGCCACTGTATCATCTTGTTTTTATAATCATAACAGAACTTGGAAATAAATAACGCTTTTTAATCCTTTTTTTACATTTTTGTTGCTCTATAGGTACTAAATACTTGAGCAGTCAATGTGGCTCATTCCCACGGTTAGTTTTTTGTAAATATTGGTGAATGACAGGTTTCAGTCGGGCTATTAGTAGGTATGCCATCATTAACATTTCTAATGCAATTTAAAAATCGGTGATTAAACCTGACTTCTATGAAACACTAGCTCAGGATACTGATATTGGTAACAAAGGAAACACCGCTGAGGCTTCAGCACATTTCACAAGAGTTTTTTTTCCCTATTTCAGAACGTATTTCGTATCTGATTGTTAAAAACCAGTGACGTACCAAACCTTTTTGTAGCAAAAGTAATCTGTACGCGTTGACGTAATAGGAATATTAGCGTTGGGCGAAAGGAGCCGCCATTTTCCGCCGTAAGGTTAGTCTCAGAAGTCTGGAAGACTGAAATGTTGTATCACCTTATGTCAACGCACTAAAGGTCATTCTCCAACCGCGATGTTACACTTGGCGTGTGGCCTACTGTACTATAGGCATCGCGGCGGCCTCAGCTCATTCTGATCACTCAAGTGTCTGCTTGTGTAGGGCTGTCGACGAAAAACAAACTTTACTTACAAGCGTTACAAGTATTAAGTCCAAATATTTAATTCAATATTACACACGGGGTCAATCATATAAAAGTCAATAACTGTGAGCGTCCATGTGCGCTAGCACAAAATGTTCCACAAGGAGAACTGATTCAACACAAACGTCAATTAAAAGTAATCCTACTTCCTACTATCTTACTAATATTGTAAATGCAAAAGTTTGTTTGCTGTTACTTTTTCACGTAAAAACTAAGTACTGGACGATTTGGGCTGAAACTTTAGTCTGGAAAACATTTAAATAACTCATACAGTTTATAGAGGCTACAATTTATAGAGTTATTGTTCAAAAAACTAAGGTCCACGCAACGTCCCAAAGCTGCATATTATTTGTAATATGCACCTTTTAACGAATTAAATTACATTTCACAAGGTCCAATTTTGACACTAACCCATACCTAACTATCCATATACCTACTCATATTCAAGTCCACTAAAGCATACGTACAGAGGCGCTCACATCAATCTTTACATAACTGTTGTAAAATGGGTCTTATGTCAGCGGCATATGGTGCCCCAAAGGTGGTAAAGGATCATGTGAGCGCGACTGTACATAATGTGTAAGCATCCTTATAGTAGTTTATTCCTAAATAATGTTGCTCCTTAGATTTCTCATAGAGACGGTCACGGGCCACAAGCTCTGCAAAGTTCGTTGACATAGTTCCCTTCTGTGAATCATAAATTCATATGTTGACATAAGAAGCAACCCTAAAATGATAGGATATAGGCCGGGGCGGCGCCTCGGGAGACTCCAGACTGGCCTGCTGGCAGGCGGCAGCCCTGAGTCGATACCTCGGGTGAGGTCGTTGGCATACTTCCCTTTTTCGGTTTTTATTACGCCGGATTCGGTTCCATTGTGTTTGCCTTTCATATAGGTTCATAAGTATAGAAGTATAGAGCGCGTCAATATTTATGTAATTAGATGCGCGTTGAACAAATATTGTTATCTGAACCATAGTTTACTTTATACATAGACTGGTCAAGTTATTTGGTCGATGTTGATTATATTTTTTGTACACCGTAAGTTGGAGCTTAATTACTTTAGAAATATGAAAAAAAGTTATTTATGTCCCCTGAACACAACCCCTGAAAGCATAATGTAATCAGAATCTTGACAAAAGAGGTGTTTCATTATGAATGACATCGCTTTTCCTGTAGGCCTCTGCTCCAAGGCCCCAATTTCTGAAATATTAACAGGCGATATAAATACCTCAAGACGTTGACAAATTTGTTCATTCTTGTATAAAGAAAAATCAGTAGATACTTCGACAATTCTAGTCATTTTAATCATACTCTCAAATTAAAAAGGTTGAAAAAAGTAACAACCGAGTTTCTTTCCAGAGTCTTTTTGGTAGAATCAACGTCCGAACCAGTAGTAGAGTCACATGATTATTAATTGATTTATTTGTATCTTTATGTAACGACATTTCATGAGTGTTTTTTATGAAGCTTCAAGAATAAACATTAGTTTCACTTCACTTGTGATATCGAATCTGCGAGAATTAGACCCCGGGTTGTGTGGAATAGTGGCGAGATCATTTCGCGGTTAGCTTGCTCTTTCTGGCCATTACCTGTCTCCTTCTGCCCATTACCAGCCTCTTTCTACCCATTACCTGTGCCAGTGGACTGTGAGCTTCTAATTGAGTACAAGTCATCATTAGGTGATGCTGATTGAAGTCAAGCGTCACCAATGTTTGCTTGCTTCACCTAGTAGAGGTACAAGTATAGGCTTGTACAAGTAAAGACTTGTACCTCTAGGCGAAACAAATATACTATGACGTGGGAGTAGAGTCAGTTTTCTTAAATATCTCTCAATGACTTAAATATACTACCGGTACAATTATGAAACATGTTTTTTTTAACTTGTTAAAGCCCTTTAAATTATGAATGGGTAGGAAGCTTTGAATGTTTTAAAATACTTGTTTGATTATACTATCGACACAATAAGAAGAATAACCCGGATAAGAAAAATAGGTTCTTGTTTGAATTCACTCGACGAAGTGTAAGCATCTGAGTGTTCCGTCGATCATGACTAACAATCAGCGAGTTATCTACTACAGTTAGACGATGAAAATCTTATCGATAGATAGCTTATCTTCATAATAAGCTCTGCTTAGGCTGACTTCACTAATGATATTCAAAATAGAGCGAGTAGGCTAGCGGAAGCTGAGTTAGGATAATTTAATTCAACCATTGCCTTATAAGGCAATGTTAAAGTTGTAATGCCGCCAAATCTGCCGCCTATACACGCACGACTAAATCTAGCTCGTGTAATTATTGAGACAGACGTTCCAAATATAACAGGGTGGAATATAAACGCGAATTTAACTGCTTATTTAATTTAAGTGCCCGTCACTCAGTTGTGACCGTAGTTGAGCAACGCGACTGTTTTCTTTAACTAAGGGCTTATTTTTCAAAATGTTGATAAAATTTATCAGAACAATAATTTACAATTCGGCAGATTTGGAAATGTTGGATGTCGAAATCTATAATTGTGGCCTTAATTGCTATATGTCATTATGACATATATTTTAAAATGTGCAGAGATGTATTTTATTGGTCTGATAATTCCTATTTGACTATTGAAAAAACAGCTCTAAGAACACTGTAATAAGAACAGGCTAGGCGATCGCGCTCGGCAAACATTGCATAGATTGATTTACGAGTATTATGTGGTGAGCGGTCAATTTGTGGCTAACTACCGCACCACAGCCCTCTCTTAGTTTAGAGCTCGTACGCTGAATGAGCATTCCTACTAATGCTTTTGGTAGTGTCTATGTAGCTTTTATATGCGGTTTGTCTTCCTATTCAACTTAGGTTCCAAATTTCAGTGTTGTTGTTTTGAGTTAACGCATTTATCGTGTAGTTCTTATGAACTACACTAATAACTAACTATCTACTACACCATTAAGAAAGGGCGTTTTTGTTCAGAATCAGAACCTTCCAAGTTTTAATTATCTACGTTTAATGTAAATTCAAAAAAAAGAACTTTCTGTCAAGAAGGTTATTTTCTCCATACAACCCTTCCATACAGGGTAACGTTTGGAAAAAAAAATGCCGCGTTTTCTTGAATATATTTCAAATAAATATCGTTGAACTAAAAAGTACCTACACCCATATGTCTCTGTTTAGACGAATACTGTTCCTATGTAAGAACCTACTGTATTTTCTCCAAACTCCTGGAGTCACGCCAGCAGACGATAATCTATAAAATGGCGTCACTATTTGCTATTAATAGGTTCTAGTCGTTACTGTATCGAAAAACACTATGATAAATGAGATAAAGGAGTACATACTCTAACTAGTTTATAGTAAATATGTTTCTGAAACTATTTTTTCGTTAAGTAAGTGAATATAAATGTTATTTGGTCATTCAAAACAAAAATTAAAAATTTGCTCCAAGTTTTAACTGACTGCCTTGAACAGTCTTACTATCTTTGTAAAATAATTTTAAGTTCACTTATAGTAGAGATCGTCTAAGCTAAAATGACGGGCCTCTCCACCGCATCTACGCACAAAAGAGTGCTTGCTTCTATGCGTAGATGCAGTGGAGGGGTGCGTCATTTCAGCCTGGACGGACTCTATCTAAGTTTATAACCCAGGCAGACAGTTCAAATGATTAGAAATTGAAGGCTACCAACGTTTTCTATTGTATAGGATAATTTCCGCAAATGCAGTCCTTGACAACCTCAAGTTCTAGTTAACCATAAAAATATGATGTCTATGACGCAACTGAGCTTTAAAATGTCATCATCACTAACCAACATTCTAAATATAGAAGTGCAGTGTTTACTGCGCCGAAGAATAGAATCGGTAATCGGTACCGTATAGTGTAGGGTAGCCACGATTACTGATAACGGAGGACATTACTGCCTTGTTGAATGGAGCTAGATTGGCATAAAATATTGTGTTAGTAGTATCTTAACTGCGTTAGCTTTGCCAGGGTAACATGGAGTGGTGTGGTATTTATTATTACTAATTCAAAAATTGTTGCAACGCTTAAGTTGTGAAAATATAATTATAATGTAAAAAACATTAAGCTTAACAGCTAATATGCTCAACTTAACAGTAAAGTTACTATCCAATCAAGATGTTCACAACTTAACTTTGTTAAGATAATAATTAATCTATCATCTATAGGGAAGGCGGACTTTTAATTAGCTGCAATAAAATAACAGATTAGAACAGAAATATAATTTTGAAACATTTTTCTGATTTCCTTGCAAAATCTTTTAAATAACCTTTCATTTCACTGCAGCTAGTCGGAAGTCTGATTCAATGATTTGATTTTCTTTGTAAAGTCAATTGACTTGGTAGTTCGTGTTGTGTAGGTATGTTTCTTTTGTCTTTCTATGAACTACTTATTTTTGATTTGAAACAACTAATAAGCAATTTTTGATACTAAAAACAAGATCACTTCCAATAAACAAATGTATCCCGCTTAACCAGTGGTAGTTGGCAACCCCAGTCGTGCAGCGAGGGGTCCACCCCTCCGCTTCAAGGTCACTAGGGTGCGCCAGTTGTATGTACTTACGTATTTGTTTATTTATGCACGCTATTCGCTCACTCCGATTCCTACCACTCACTAAATGCACTTATACAAAATGACTCTACTTTGTCTATGCGATCCATTTTACAGCTTATAAATGAAAATCAAGATCATCTGACACTTATTAGGTAGAACTTATAGTATTATCAGTGACTGTTATACCTACATGACTTAAATAGGTACATAATTTGTTAATTATGTACCTATTATTACTCCCAGACCTAGAACAGACACAAATCTTTTTTTATCGGGGTTCGGATTCGCGATGTTAGGCGACCTCTACTTTACTTAATGCGCCAACGTTCCAGTCAGGTGGATCATGTAAAAAACGTCTAAATTGGACCGAGTTCAAAAACTCCAATAACATGGTAATGGACCATCTCCTTCTCGATTTCAAAATAATCGAAACTTGAGTAGGTATGAGAGACGAACTCATGGGCAACAGTCTACCTACTTACCGAGTAGGGTTAGTTCGCCTGTTTGCGTCCACCACCCAGTTCGCGTCCACTTTACCGATCTGCCTTTGAAAATACTCAAAAATAAGTAAAATAACACACGAATTGAAAAAAAAGTCATTGGTGCTAATACCTCAATGTTCAAGAGACACGCACATAAGGATATAAGGTCCGTGCACCAAACCAATCCTGTTTAAAAAAATAATTTGTCTTGGATGTTCAGCAAGAGAGCGGATTCTTAGCGAAAAAATAGTGTGCAGTGGCGCGTTCGAAGGTAAGTTTATTGTTGTTATATGTGAATTTTAGGATACATAGTTGTTTCTAGAGTTTTATAATGAAAAAAGGAATAATATTAACTATGAATTTGCTTAAGTTTTTTGTATTTGACGAATAAAATGGGGTGGACGCGAATTACTACATCGAATTTATAAAACTCCCAGTTTGCGTCCGCTATGGACGCAAAGTATACCTATAGGGGATAATGATAGACCAGATTGCGTCCACTACTAAAATAATTTTAAATGTATTGTTTGTTATTATAATACATTTTTTATTCAGACTACGGGCTTATAAATATATTTTTAATTGAAATTAGGTACTTTCTTTCATTCTTCTTATATTTTTCAAAACTTAACAGAACTGATTACTTACTGTTTATTCATTCATGGACAGACGACTGGAGAACAGAACCAGGTGGAGCAGTATGCTATCCTGACCGCTTCAGAAAAAAATCAACAAAGCTCTTGGTTGCAAGCGTGCGCAATATGTACTATTTGATGATAGCAGAGGAGATGACAAGATAAAGACGCCTGGGCAGCCTGCCTGGCGAGCGTTTGCAAAACCAAAATCTCCGCAATTCTGGATTTCGCTGACATGCCTGCTAGGCATGCATCAAAACGATGACACAAAAGTGATGATCTACAGTGACAGCCAGGCGCACTGAAAGCACTCAACAAGCAGAGACAACATCAGCGATTGTCAAAGGATGCAAATCAGCACTAGAGAGACTAGCTGGCACAGCTGAAGTTGGATGTGCGAGTCTCTCCTGCTACGAGGGAAAGGCAGACAACGAAGAAGCTGATCAATGGCCCAAAGCAGGGGTAGAGAAGAACCCAGTAGGGGTTAACATCATCGAGGGATAATCAAGCGCAGAACTAACGCAGCAACCAAAGAAGGATCAAAGACCAGGGCAGGATTGCGACAGTTGAGCTAGTTTACCAACGGACTAGACACGAAAGGGGAGGGGCTACTGATTAAGCTTTCTAGAAGCAACGTTCGACTAGTAATCAAGATAGAAACGGGACACTCCCAACCAAATAGACATCTAACCCTGATAAGCGTGAAAGACGACCCCATGTGTCCACAGTGCGAGGAATGCGAAGAAACAAGTTTCCACCTGATCGCAGAATGCCCAACGTACCCACTGACCAAATGGGAGCTCACAGGGTCGGACAAACTAGGCATAGCCCAAGTACGAGCGCTGACGGTGGAGCAGATTATCAGACTCTTTAAGCAACGCGAAAATTCGACGGGAAGCTGTGACAACTTGAAGACACAGAGCCTAGGGAAATGGGTGAAATGGCACACAACAGGCGGACCGAACACCCGGCATATTCCCAGTGTTTTATTTTTTATAGGTGCAATGATTATCTACGTACACTTACCTAATTTGAGTACTAATTTTTTTCAAGCGTTTTTTTAATGTAAATAAAGTTGGTTTGAAATATTTTATCCTTAAATAAAGAATTTGATATACCTAATACAACTTTTTCTGTACAAATTCATAAAAATACCACCCCTATTATCCTTTTATCCTTCATAAAGCCGGTGGACGCGAATTGGTCCAGGATGGACGCGAACTGGCTTTTTTGGACGCAAACTGGGTAAAACGCCTAATTCGGATAATTATCTATTTTAAAAAAAAACGCAAGCTTTTTCGGACAAAACTGTAAGTTAATCCTAAAATAGACTATATAATGAACACATTATATCATTTTTTCATATAAATGAGTGCTAGAACATTTTTAGTTTCACCTTCAAACTTAGCAACTGCACTAAGTGGACGCAAACCGGCGAAACGACCCTACAAAAAATGGTCAGAAATAGAACTGTATGTAGGAACCAAACGCTTTCTCCTTTAATGATCGTAAACAATAATACTGCCCACATTCTCCATACCGCCTCACTGATTTTATTTCGTTTCAAATATAATGGATGGACCCCATTTTCGAACGATTTTCCTGGAAAGATTGGTAAGAGAAATACGACGCAATAAGCAAGTCGTGCATAAAACGGCAGTCCAGGCTAAGGCCGCCTCTGCCGTTGCGCGGCGATGCGCTATTCTCAAATCATACAGTCGCGCTATTTAGTCAATGGTAACTTGGGCCCTTATTCTGAAACTACACTCTTACTCTTTCTTCTTTGAAAAATGACTCAGGCTAACGTTCTACACACTATTTCTTACGTTCTTTTGATTTGATAAAATAAAACCTCTAGTAAATTAACCGAACACAGCCTAAAAAGAAATAGTTTTCCTTTTTCTATTAAATGTCTCCGATTGAGCGAAACGATTGAGATTTAATTAGTAAAATCACAATAGACGATCAGGGTGCAAGGCTTCTACGATTAAGCTAGTTCGAGCCAAGAACTAAACCTAAATGATAAACAGAAACCAACAATAGATTACCTACTTTTTCGGTCCAGACAATTTGTCTACCGCGCATCCGATAATTTGGTCTTTATGTTTTGGCACAAAGCCAATTAATATAAATAGTGCCGCCTACAGTACATTACACACCTATTTGTTATAAAGTAAGAACGACAAGGAGTATCTACCAAATAGATACGGGGGTAACGCACGCGAGTCGACAAAAAATATGGAATAAAAAACTATGAAGAAAAAAGCCTTGTAAAAACAAGCGAAACGTTGATCGTGTCTACTAACTGATCTAGGGACGATGACCTCGCGAATTAGCGCGCCAAACGATTCTGTTCCGTTTTCTGGCGCGCGGCGCGTTCTACGTTTAATCTGTGGTCTTCTAATCTGCGCTTTGGTTTCCCGCCATCCGTAGTTTTTCGTGAAATGTACCTTTGTTATTACTCTGTAGGCTTGTTATTTGGTACTTATTTTCCTTATGAAGCAAGTGTAGAAAAATAAGAGTTTTTTATCTGAGAATTTTCTTTCCAAGCAGATTATATTTCCAACGCTATTTTCAAGGAAGTTCCTTCAGCATAATGTTTTCATTTCCCTAGTTCACTTATTATTGAGCCGCCCACCTAAATGTAAACATAAAAGAACAACATTGTGTTCGGTTGACTATAATTTATTCGCTATGCTTCGTCACTATGCCCATTTGAGTTCGGTCATTGACAGCCGACCCCGGCTTCCAAATATCCTATTATAAATCAATTTACGGAAGTATTTTTCAGGACGATTTACTTTTCGCAGAAAGAATGGTTCAAAGCCGGTGAAAGTACCTATAACTTTAATGAAGTGATGTTAGAACAGATTACCAGGAAAAGAACACGTCGCGTAGGTGTATGGCAGTTTTTGCCGAGAAATTGCATAAAATAAAGAATTTTAAAATAATAATAAGGTATTAACGTGCGTACGTCATTATTATTGTTTATTATAAAATCTATCACTGTAAATATCTGCTTGTGTACGAATAAATAAATAAAAATAAAATCATGTTTCAAATCATTCAGGCGTCTTTTCTTTCAGTCAGTCAGTCAGTCAGAAATTAGGTATTGAAGAAAGAGTCGGGGGAGGTGTAGTGTGTGCACCTCAACCCCTATATATACGCATTGTCCATACTAATAGGGACACAATAAAGCGCAACATCGAGCCAGAAACACCTGTTTTATTTAGACATCTCCCGGTCCCATTGCAGTGCAATAAATACGTCTTCAAACAGTATGGTTTATCAATTTCCACAAACCCTCTCATTACAGGATTAGTTTTCTTCTGAGCAAACACTCAAATAGGTGCACAAACTTTAAACTTTCCTTGAACTCATCGATTTCTACTTCGTGACCTTTCGAAGAATCCTTCGTCTGAATTTCTCGAATACTTCGACTTATCACTTTGTTATTCTCACTAATTAAATACCTAAGAAGTGTTTACGCAGACGGTAAGAAATCTCAACGAATAGTAGTTTGAGTAACGTTGGTCATTTTTTTGCGTGCAGACATTAAGCGCGCTGGTGTATACTGATACTGAAACTTTGTTTCTTTTGTCAAAATCAAACAAAATTGTTCATTTGTTTAGTTTTTTTTTTCTATCTGCGTCTTAAGGTAAAGTTACTCTACCTCGTGGAAAGCTTCTGCTCGCGGGAGAGCCAGTAAATACATGAAACATAGGGAGTAAGAGTGTACAGCAAAATTGTTCATGGACATAGTACCATGTATTATCTAGTTAAACTTGTGAAGTAAACTTAAACTGCTATCTTAAACTGGAGAGTTTGTGTCGCACATAAATCAAACGCAATACTGCCGTTAGTGTTTCTCCCATTTTATTTTGCTTCCCAAAAGTTTGGACATATCAGTATGTTCAGGAATAGTTTGTGTAGTATGTTAGTAAAAATATTGATACTTCTATAGTCGGACTTTTATTTAGATGCACTGACAATTTTACTACAGATAATGACAGAAATAGACATTAGTATTATAGGTATTTCTAAAAGGTGAGATGTTCTGAATTAGAATGATGTTGTATTTGACACTCGATCGAGACTATTGCGATACTTTTTGTCAGCAAACAAAAAAAAGTATTTTTAAGCCACGCATGCAAGTTAAGCGACGGAATAATTACTCCGAAAATTCATATTCAATTTACCAATTGGATAGGTATTTGAATATCAAGAATTTAGAGACCGAAGAGTTATTCCTTTGTTCATTAAATGATGTAACATGTGTAGTAGGTATACTCGTTTCGCCAATAAGTAAACGCAATCGTACGTCTTGAGTAACTTTGTAAATATCCAAGTGACTTTTTTTTGGTATGGTAACCCTATGTTTGTGGGCTAATGGCTCGCGGTCGCGGTCGAGAGCCCGTGGGAATGGCCGGAGTAGGGCGGCCGTTAGAAAAAACCAATTACAACCAACAAAAGTCCACCTCATTGGATAACGACTGGCGACCGGCTGTTTTATTTTTATCACGCAAGATCAATATGAGATGCATAAGTATTCGGGAAAATCGCAAAAAAAACTGAGTCTTTCGCTTTAATTAGGTTCCATTTTTGCTCTAGATTACCCTGACTCAAATAACATTTGACATTAAGGATCATCACTACCCTTACATACATCTCTTCAAAAAACCCGCACTAACCCCATATGGCTCGAACGGCGTCATAGTTCAAGTGAGGCCTGTTTCCAGCAGTAAATCGCATAAAAGCAGTTGTGAAGTTTGATTCAGCTGAACTAATACGTTTAAAAAGTTTAAAAACAGGTGGCCGTGAGTTGAGATGTTCCTAAGATATGGATCAGAATGACCCCTTTGATAACACAAAAGCAAAAAACGGCTTTTTAATCCAATTAGTTATTAAATTGGATTTGAATGTTTACGATTCACAAAGCATTTAGTAGAAAATGTTAATGGAATAAGAGTATAAGGAATTTCTTTTTACATCATAAAACGCTTAAATTTGCAAGCCTCCTGTTTGTAGGTGCCGTCTTCATACAGAAGTAAACACCGTTTTAATTGCTTATAATTAGCGAAATTTTATCAAAATCAATTTGAATCGAGGTGTCGGGCGGGCGGGAATTTTTACTTCGAATAAAACAGTGATTATTATATTTTATGGACCGTACCAACGTTGGGAAAGCGATTGTGGCTTCACTTCGGCAATTTCACGTTAAAACGTGTGGTTCTGTTGCGGTTTAATGATTCGGAAATATTAGTAATTCGTGTAAAATCAAAAGCCTAGTTCAACAATGAAATAAACAAGTAAACACAAGATAAGAACATCGGAACTGGATTGCGTCTTGCGGATATCGTGCACGGAACAAATATTGGTCACTGTTGTTATTCCTATTGTAGATTTTGAATAAAGAGCAAGTGTGTCTTTGTTTTAGTTTGTTTAGGTGTGGCCTTGCGTTCAGATGTAACAATATACAGCAATATATTTCTCTTTTAACGGAAACCAGACATCTTTTAGTTATCTTCATAATTCCAGTTGGTAACTTAAAAAACCTAGTTTTGTCAACACTTTTACTACGAAGAAACTACCTTTACCAAAGATGAAAGAAAACAGCTACAGCATCACTCCAACTAATGTAACGTTTTGTCTCTTTCATTTTGGAGCGAGTGACAGGACACGTTAATCGGAAAACCAATGCTGCAGCGCTGCAGAGGTTTTTTTTAATATGTTGGTAAAAACATCCATTACTTAAATCGACGGTGTCTGAAATGAGTGTGAGATTGCGGTATCTTTTGTTAAGCGAGTCCTCATTAATACTCCCGGAGCAACTTGAAGGTCACGTTTCAATTAACAGCTGTAACCGCCCGCGGCGTAATGTACCGATAGAGATCGCCTTCCGTGCGCCGCCGGCCTTATCGGACGTGCACATTTTCACCGAATTATGAATAACTATCGGACGCCTGGGGCACTCCGTATCTGCGCTCGCAGACTGGCTGGTTTTTCTGCAACTTTTGCAGCGCTTTGTGAAAATCACTTTAATAATCTAACGCTTCAATTAAGCGCTATGGCTTAGAATCGAATTTTATAATGTAAGTATTTCGGCATTTCAGGCAGATCTTGAGGCTTATCTGGCTACATATTTGCGTTTTCATCTCGCCCTTACCAATAACAGCTCTTTGCAATAGAGCAAGGAGGGATGACCGAACTCTCTGTGAGATATTTTTTTTTATGTTTGTGTTGTAAGTACGCTGACTGTCTACCTCATGAGCAGATATACATAATGATAATATTACGTAGTCAATGATATTAAATATGTGAAACTTGATACTTTATTAGACAATAAAGTATCAAGTTTCACATATTTAATTTATTATTTCTAGTTGTTTGCTTGAAAAAAAAGGCTGACATTAAATAATGCATTTACGTTTGAAAAGACTGTCAATGCCGTATTCAGTTTCACGTTAGTTTATTAACCTAATTAATGAATAAAACCAGCAATTCATATTTTAAATATTATTATGAGAACTCAATATTACTCAACCCATTTAGATATTCAAAGTGGCCTTTTTAAGTTTTCATGCCAATAAAGAAATAACTAGACAGAATTGTAAACAAGTATTGGAGCGAAGCATCCCGATGTTTATATTATTTTGTAACACAAATAAATTCTATGCGGCGCGGCGCCGCGCTCTAAATTCAAATCAAATTATTCCGAATAACGGATTTAAAATTCAAATGGCGAGCGACACTTCCCGTGCGCTAGTTTTTATGGAGTGAAAATATTATGTTTACCTAATGCGAAAGGTAATTTTTTCTTCAAATATCTACTGCTAAGGATATTTTACCTTGTTTTTTTTTGAAACGCGGTAAATCGTTAAAATTGTATGTACTGAATATGTATAATAACTTAGCTTAAGTAAAACTATAACACAGCCTTTATGAATACTACAGTATTATACAAAATAATGGGATTTCCCATTTCAATTGAATAATATTACCAAAAAAGCGTTATCTATTTTTAGAGTAAGTTTTAAAATGCAACTTTATGATATGTAGGTAAGCACATTTACAATATTTTATCTATATTAACTACATAAAACATGAATAAAAATAAAACAATGCTACAATAGATGTTTAGAATCAGTCATGGTACTATCAGCTTCGGTGGTCCGTGCGCTATGCCACAGCGACCGTTACGAATCCGCATTTGAAAAATTACGCCCGTCTCGAGCCAGGCTCATTCTCTGTAAAATGCCGGTTGCGAGATAGCTACCGTGGTAGGAGACCATTACTCCACGAGCGCTCGCCCGTTCAATCATCTGGTCACAGTAATTTGGGCTTAGAATCCGGAGTATTCTAATTTCGAACTTGTACTCTCATCATCATCACTTATTTGCTTCTCTGGGACACAACAAAAGGATTATTATGCTGCATTGTTGACAGAGTACGTGATAGACTTCAGTCTATGATTGTCTTGCCTTAAACCTGAATGAACTATTGGGACGATTGTATAGAAAGTGTCCTGTTAATTTCAATTGTAATTGAAACGCAACGCTGGCATAAAAAAAACATTATACCCTTCACCTTGACGGCTATTTGTGAAAGATGACTTAAATTATACTACTTAAAGTAACTTTTATTTATTATTACTTTTTATCTTTTAATAGAAAAACACTATTTACCTAACACGCAACATTTGCAAATACGTAATCAAAAGTTATTCGGCGTTGGTGCTATGACGCCAAACAACAGGTAGAAAAGTTTATTCTCACGGAAAGGTTGTTTGCCAAGTTATGCTAAGTGCTTTGAGTTCCATTAGTTTTCCTTTCCCCCTAAAATAAATGGGTTGACTTTCAGTAACTTAGAGAATCATTGAGTCTAATACAGTTTATGTAAATAAAATCGGCCCCACATTTAATTAATAAATCAATTCCGAACTTCAAGCTACTGCTTCTTTTCACAAATAAGACCAGGTCTACTCAAGTAAGTAATACAAATAGTCCAAATACTTTTAGAAGTAGTCACCTAATCTGACTACATAATACAAAACCCGAACTTGTATTGTTATTCAGTAAATATTTTCTCAAGAGTTAATTTGAACATTTGCCAAAACTCTTATAAATTACAGGATCTCCGAGCTTTTCTTTCATTTCTCTCTTTGTTGTCATTCTGAAAAGATTTTACGTACACTAATTATAGGAACAAGTTGTTGACATCATTAAAAAACCGTTTAGAAATTTTGCATGCAATGAATCCTACTGCGTGAAGGGCCTAATTGCGCGTTGCTAGTCCTATCTCCACTCCGCCTATGTCCAATTAATACAACATTTAGCGCTAAATCTGTAACGTCCACAGAGCATGGAGCGAAATAAAACTCGTTCCAATTACCGGTAGCGATACGAAGCGATTGCGACCGGGAATGCGCGCGGCCTTAATTGCACCTTTGGACTTCCAGAGAGCAGCCTGTGTTTTATTTACCTGTGTTATTTGTATGGAACTCTTCGTGATCGAGTTCAAGTCATGAATAATTAAATCAAATATACTTATAAAGAGTAAAAAACATTAACGCTTTGTAAAATAGCGTACTAAATCCTGCTGAAAACATAATTTCAGAATGCTTTTAACTACTTCTTCCATTCAACCTTTATAAAAACTTGCTCCGATTTATCGGTGGTGATATGAAGCCTACTTGCGCCGTTTAAGATCATAACAACCCACTGTTCTACATATTAATTGCATGTTAAGTATCGCTATCAACCGCCGCACTGTATTTACGTTTGAATAGGAGTAATTTACGATAAATAGCGTCCTACTAAGATTTTCGTCACGATTTTCTCTCCGGTTTATTTACTAGTAGCGCTGTCGAAACGTGTTCTACGTATTGATAGTGATTTTAATAGCCTTAAACTTGTTCTTTTATTTTTAAATGCCAGGCGGCTACACAGAACCCAAGTGTTATGTATCATGTAGTTCTAACACGTTTTTTGCGCCGTTTTTACGATCTATTGGCACAGGGCACAGTGTAGTGATTTACACAACACAATTGCTACCTATGTTTGTGTCAGGAGTGCGTTTATTTGTGTTAAATTTTAATGTCTAATCATTCCTCTCATTAGACTTGTCATGTCATAATATTAGATGCTCCGTCGCTTCACTCGTAATTTTAGAAACTTGCAATAGGCTCCCCTTTGCCCCTTTATTCCTAAAAAACTCAAAAGCCCTGCAGCACATCTCAATCTAATGTAATGCTTCTTCATTCCTTCTTATTGCTGTGCGTAAGTGACAGGACATTTGAATCGCTGAACTAATGCCGCAGCACTGAAATAACCTCTATGAATAAGTTAAGTTATTCGGTAAATTTCTTTCAATTTCAGTTAATGCTTGGAATTAATTATTTTCGTATAAAATTAAAAAGGCTTCCCTTTTTTAGGTGCTAACAATACTGAACAGCAAAACTACAATCGAATCGTTTGACAATGCAATATCGGATAATCGGCCGGCCCGATTACTTGTCATCAAAGCCTAGTCTAGCACATAATACCGGTTGTAAGCGCCACCCGGTACCGGTCGCGCTTTTTGCGGGCAGTGTGCGGCGGGCCTAATCGCCTGGTGGTTGCTAATTGAACGGTTAGCGGCAACCGGTCCGGCCGTGTTTGCTAAGCGATTACGTGCTTTATTATTATACGTGCACTTTTTGCAAGACATCCATTAATTGAATTTGAGGCCTGCAATGAATGAGAATGAGCACTACGATGATGGAAGGAAAAATAACCGTTCATTTAATACTCGGACCTATGATGCTTTTCATCAATTGTGTTTTGCAATGCACCTTGCAATTACTTTAATCAACGTTATATCTATTGTTTTACCCTTTTTAAATCGTTTAATATATTCGATTAACTCGAGTTATACTTTACTGGGCTGCAATTATTCGTTTTTCCTGTAGTATGTATGCAAACCGCTTAAACGGGTTCATTTTTATAATATTATAATTTTGGCAATTTTATAATTGTTTATCAATTCAGTAACAAAGCGATGTGAACGGTGCACGATAGCATTTTAAATGCGCGTACGACGTTTTGATTGAAAAGGCCTAATATTCCGATTGTACTTATCCGCAAGGCAATTAATAGCTCTTTTCATTCGTAATCAATGCTAAACTTAGAAATGACTCACATATTTGAAATCTGTTAATTACCAACTATAGTAAAATAAAAAAAATAGGGAGTGTCACGGAGGCGAAATCACAATCGAAATTTGAAACTAGTTAACATTTCAAAACAGGCGCTTAAAGGCGCCCGAAAGAATTCAAACAAGTCCTAAAAGACGATGAACGTAAAACACGGCTCTTTACGTTTTCGAGCGATTAAAAGTTGCGAACGATTTTTGGATACGCGACCATCTCACGATCGCGAAGCAACACAGGGATTGCATTTGTCAAGCAATTTTTCGACACATAAAATATACAATCGTTCTTTTGTACCTTCATTATATTTAAGTTATTTTTACAGTCACTCGTTAACAGTAAAGAGTCAACAATAATAAAAGCAGATATCAAAAAGTAAGTTACGACGGAACAGCATTTTGGCGTGTTTATGAAGTGAGGGCAATAAAACTTCCATTATTGTCTTAACATCTTGGCACGGGCCGGGCGTCTAACCGAACCGAACGCGAAAACAAATCTAACTTTTTAGTTCATTGTAACAGCAGGTAACTCGTGTTTCAAAAGATGTGAAATTATTGAATGAAGTGCAGTAAATTGACTTCGTCTCTAGTGAATGTATTCATTAATTACGTTAAGAAGCAGCCTGATCACCAAATAACTCAAATTTTGGTTCGTTGCCAATGTGTGTTCTTTGCTTTACATGAACAAATATCTAGTTCCGCGTAGTAGTGATAACTTCAAACGAAAACTCGTCGAAAAATCATCTTTGCAATTCATTTAATTTTTTGATCTTAGAATTTTACAATACCTCACCCTCACCTACGTTTATTTTTGTTTCCTTACGATCCTCTAACTCAAAGTCGTCTGGAATAGATCGCTCAATAGCGATAAGACTGCTTAAATTTTACATTCGTATCTTTGATTCAATATCACTGTAATGTTTTTGGTACAATAAAGGAATCTATGTAAACAATAAAATTTCCGTTATAACTAACACTGTCGCATGATTAGATGCGTGCATCACCTCACCTCAGCACAATGCGACCGGTAGATAAATGGAGCGAGCGCAAAAAGCGGTTTCAGAAATAACCCCCTTACAAGCAGCTGCGTCCCGCTCAAGGCAAACCGCCCGCTTCTTTTAGGCCATGTTTTGCAACGTGAATTGTGATTATTTTTTCTTCTAAAGTATCTAGAGCTTATAATAGCGTAAGTTAAGTGCAGCGTCCTATTTATGGAGTCGCTATTGGCTACTTGATGATCGATCCCACGTTAGCTGGTAATCTAGGCAATGGGTTGTGTTGATTCTGTTAATTGTACTAGTGGTCTTGCTTGTGTTAAACTGCTGTTTTGTATGACCATTCAAAGTCACGAAGTTTTTTTTTTCATTAAAACTAGATCAGTGTTTTGTTGTTCATACTTCGCGAGGCAGTTATTCTAGCCATAGTAGCTTTTTGCTGTCACATTGTAAGCTATAAATAAAACGTTATTAGGTTTTATTGCCGCCTATCTATCTACGCACTGATGAAATAGCATCTATTTTAGTCCTACAAGTACACCGGTGGCTATTTTTAATGTCCCTCGGCCTAGTTCTGATTGGACAATCCGCGTGCCCCCCGCAAAGTGATTTAGTGCGCCTACGTGTCATGTGCCAGGCCATACTTGTACGCATGCGCTGTTTGAATAAGTTATATTTAGGTTTGTCACAAAAACTTCAAAAGTACGCACGTTTTTGGAATAAGCCACTTCCACGCTTAAAATTCGATTAAATTATCTATAGAGATATTTATAACCAAAACTGGGAAATAATTAGACCATTTTGCGATTGGCCCGGTGGTTAATGTTACGATTCTCTGGGCGCTTAAAAGGTATGTGGTAAATAATTGTGTGTAAACAAAGATTTTCGGATAATCAAGTAATATTTCAATAAATAAAACGTAAAGTGAGTGTAAGATCCTAATAACGCCCCAGGAAGTGAATACGTCCTGCCTAAATCATAACGATCACCGCTTTGAAACTGTCCGTTTATTTTCCGAAGCCAAATCGTCGGCTAACAAAACAACCGTAAAACATGCAATTATAAGGAAAATAATTATAAAAAGCAATAATAATGTTACTAATTGGAAAATATTTATTTACTTATGTGGTTATTTACTAAAGTTATGGGAAGGAAACTTTGAACCACAAGCGGCATTCAAAACCACAAGACCGCAGCGTTTTTTTCTTAATCATCATTACAGTCACAATAACAAAATTTATTCCCAATAGTACTATTCCATTTCACCAATTAAATTGTCCTACTCTAACTACCAATCCAATTTCTACCAATTCCACCATGTACCTACATGGTGGAAACTTCAAACTGAATAATGGTTTCAAACTGAACAAGTGTGAAGATGTTGAATCGTAATTTTATACCCACCCCGACAATGCAGTGAATATTTATGTTTAGTACTTAATCTATACAAATATTATAAAGAGGAAAGGTTTGATTTTTTGTTTGTTTGTATGAATTGAATAGGCTCCGAAACTACTTGGCAGATTTGAAAAATTCTTTCACTGTTGGAAAGCTACATCATTCCTGAGTGACATAGGCTATATTTCATTTTCAAAAAAAATAGGCATCCTTACTAAAATTACGAAAAAGCGGGAAAATATTTTTTCACATACAGCTAAGTCCACGCGGACGAAGTCGCGGGCGGCTGCTAGTACAAAAATATTTTGCCTTCAGCTTTTTGAAATTTGTTCTGCATAAGTTAACTGGCCATCTGCCGTATACAATGAAGATATATCGCGAGATATCTAACTTTTTCACCTATTAGTCACTTCAAATAGAACCGATGGCTTTCTTTCATTACCATTTCTGAGGCAGGAGGCACCTGCTTATTATCCGTCCTGCTCTGTTGTATGAGCAACTGGCCTTCTCAAGTTCCGTCGTTTTTTTTTATGCTTTTAATGGCGTGATTGCGATCTGGATAAATGGACAGTACAATTTATTCAGTTGTTGGCGCAACGAGTGGAGGTTTTGCTCAAAAAGCCAGAGGTCGTGGGTTTTTCATGTTTTGAATATGTTGCGTTTATCCTGTTTCGAGTTTCATAAATTTAAGTATGTATTTATTAAAATAATAAAATATGTATACGCTATCTGACTATACTTGGTTTCTTGCTTAGTTTCTTGTCAGATACCCATATATGTGCATGACCGCATATATTTATCTATTATTATTAACGGCGGTTAATTCAATACAAACGTTGTATCAGTTTCTCTACAAGTCGCGTATCTCCTTTGTGGTGCCGATAGGCAATTATTGCTTATTAATCGCAAGTATACCTACGCCTATAAAATTATTTACCTACTTACGCATAATAATCACTTGTGTACTAAGTGTTCGGAGTTAAGGTCGGTTCCTTTCAAGTATTAATGCCCTTATGTCATAATAATTACCAACGTATTGCCACAACTGTTATTCTCGTATCACACAGATAAAATAAATATTCCAGTGGCATACAACGGATACCTTTTAGGGTTCAATTCGCTAAGGGATCGATCGACCCACGATAACATTTCAGTATGTTAATGAGCTTCATTAACGCAAGTAGCAGTTGTGAATGATGCCTAGTTATTTAACATGTAATCCAAAGTGTTGATTTAGTTCGAAGATGGTCAGCTGTCATTTCGGCAGTAGGTTATTTCATAACGCAGAAAATGGCTGGCTACGACACTGATGCACTTACCGTGGAATGACAAACAAATTTTAAAAAAACCACCGGAGTGATTCACGTGGGCAATGTCGCGGGAAACATATAATGTTGACATTATTAATAAGATAAACTCTGGTTCCATAGAGTTTCATAAATATTTAGAATCCACTTTGAGACTAAAAGTTCCAGAGTGGGCATAAATGAGCCTGTATGTATACTATATCCCGTGAAAACGCTATTAATTAAACAATTAAATTTAAGCTAGTTGTTCATAATTAGCTACTTTAGTTACGTACGCACAGGCGAAGACAGCGTTTTATTAAATATTCTTACTGAGATTCTAACTAATGGACAATTAAAATACTTTACACAATTAAGTAATAAAATAAGAATATATTAACTAACTTAAGGGGGCAATAAAAATTACTCCCGCACTTGTTGGGCATTAATAAAGTTGAAAATTAGCTTTTAGGTATTTTTAAAGCCCCTCCTATGAATTTTAATGGTGTGCTTAAGTGCTTATGTAATTAATGATTATATAAAAGCCGGACTTCATTTAAAGTACGATTATCATTCTTAAATGCTAGTTTTTCCAAAACAAATAAATTATATATAAATGTAGGTAGGTTAGGTAGTTCGACGTTGTAAAATACCATCAAAGACTTAGTAGGTATACCTGGATAACGGTGGGCTTAGCCCCCGGTCACGTTGGGTTAAAATACCCTATGTAAAATGTTCGCATTTCAGCGTTTGTCTTCCAAACACAAAGTCTGCTCATCTCTGGCTTGCTTCCAAAATGTACTCAAAGTTATTGTAAGGTAAAATAATAGGGGATATTACCAAAATATTCGTCGAACGATGCAGTCTGACTGTTATTCAATAAGTAAACCGCGTCGTTTAACCACTATTGTAAGCCAATCTTGTAATAAGATAGGTAAGTAAGGTATTTAAACAATTAACAAAAAACGTAGGTATGTAGCAATACCAATTCCATACCACCGAACAAATTGTGACCGTCTCCGTTACAATCACGAACTGGGAAAACCTACCTTTCTTCAAAATCTGTCTAACAAATAGAGCAAGTAAGTTATTGAAAGTAACAATTTCATTGTCCAGTCCATTCAGTCACGCAAGACCTTTTTCGTAGAGCTGGTAAACAGAGAAAAAAAAATCAACATTTAAAAACCATAGTGAGATCGTAAGCAAAGACAGTTTTTTTTTAAGAACGCACTGATTTAAGTGGCAAAGCGCCTTAGCTGTGTTCAGCCTCAACCATAGTGAGATCGTAAGCAAAGACAGTTTTTTTTTTAAGAACGCACTGATTTAAGTGGCAAAGCGCCTTAGCTGTGTTCAGCCTCGCCGCGTCGGGTCGGAGCGGCAATTAGCACCGTCCTTATCCTTTAACGACACCGCGCGTTTGTTCAGCACGCTTATTGTTTCGCCAAAGGAACGCCTCTGCTATAATTATACTCATTAGTTAGGCCTGAGAAGTCTATGAAAAATGTGTGCGTTGTGTAGGAGTTTAGCTCTTGGATTTTAATTAGGAGTATTTTTTTATTTTTGTTTTTTGCTTTAGATGTCATTTAACAATATGCCTAGGCGCCCATTAGAAGGCACAGTTTTATCAAAATGTTTAAGATTGCCTACATTTAAAAATATCCTAAATGGCTTCTAATTTAAATAACAATAATAAGTAAGTTTATTCAATGGGTTCTCTGTACTACAACCTAACCGAAGTTAGCACCAAAAAACCTATCAAATACCAACAGCATAAATTCACCACTTTTACAGCCGTAAATCCCATCCTGCATGCATATTGCGCCAAAAAATCTGTGAACAAAACCAAAGTTTGTTCAACAAAGCTTTTTGTTTGCGCAATTTTCCGAGCGAATCGGAGGAGGCGGGCTCCAGTCTAGTGCCGCCTCTCGCGCGAGCACGAGCCGCCAACGGTATCTCACTGCACACTAGCGCCAACTGAATAGTTTTAGAACTAATTTAAATTACTTAACTAGTAGGTAGGTACCTCTCTTTGTTTCGTGATCTGATAAAGCCAGTCTTTTGTTTTCTTATTTTTTACTCACTAATTTCCAGCGGAAATAAACTTAGAATAAAAAATATTCAGTTTGTCTTAATTAGTGAAGGTATGGAGTTAAGGTGATAAAACTGAAAATAACATATAGTAGGTAAATAAATTATAGAGCTTTTCCTAGATTATTATGCTTATCATGTTAATTGCGCAATGATTGCTTTAAAAATAATGTTAAGGATGGCAAACATCAGCATCACTAAATACCTTTTAAGAAAGGCAAATCAATAGTTCCCTAATCCCTAATACAAAATGACGCAGTAAACAAACAAATAAACAACATACTTTATACGTCCTACTGCTGTGCATAGGCCACACCTCAACCGCAAAATAAATGCTCAACTATGAGGTGTTGTGAGTCATTCCATTAGGCTGCCTTAAGTCCTCATCATTATCACCAGCCTATGCTGTCCACTGCTGGACGTAGGCCTCCCCTTATGCGAGCCATCGCGCCCTTTCTTACGCTAGACGCATCCGCCTTCTGCCAGCAGCCTTTCCTAAATCGTCGCTCCACCTAGCCGGGGGGTGTCCCACACTACGCTTGCCGAGACGAGGTCTCCACTGAAGAACGCGTTCCACGGCAAAAGTGCCCAGCCCACTGCCACTTCAGCTTACTTATTCTGAGAGCTATCTCGATAACCTTAGTTCAGGCATTGCGGTATGGGCGACGAGAAGACTCGACAAAGTTTTCCGAACGCTACCCAGCCCAAGTCTTACGAATGGGCTTAACCAGTGACATCTTGCGTCGTTAGCCGAGACCAACTGCTTGACGTGCCTTCCGAAGCACGAGGATTCTCGATAAGTACATAACACCGTGGTCAACCATCTCAGTCCCTAGCCAAGCGCGTGTTGCCTGACAACGCGATTGTATTTACGCGCAGTAATATCTTCGTATTTGTAACTAGGCCAATAAAGTAACAAAAATACGTAGGTTACTGTAAAACATGTGCTGGCGTAGTTCGTTTTGACGACGGGAAGCGGTTAGACCGCAACTTTATCATTCGGTCGCAGCTAGTGATGGGACCGTGTGACGCGAAGTTAAAAGAATCCAATCGAGTATCTTTATCAAAGCAATCTAAATTAGACTGTAAAACATAATACGAGCTGTTTTGGTTTTGAAATACCTTACGAATCTAATGATAATAAAATCAGGCAATTCAAATCCATTAGTTAACTTACTTAATATGAATACCTATTTAGTCTGAATTATGCAGGTATAGTACTATGTACTTTTTGTAGGACTGACAATAAGACCGATTAAGAGTCAACCATTTTTCTACCCTTATTTATTATTTATTTAAAATGGGCTTGCGTTTGACCTCAGACTCACCTGATGGTAAGCGATGACGAGGCCGAAGGTAGGAAGGGAACACGCTTACCCAGAAAATGCCTATTCACTCTTGCCTTGAAGACACCAAGCCTTACCTTACTTCTGATCAACTTTTTGTCGGACGTGTGCGTTGCACAATGGCAATCAGTTCGTTCTATTTTTCTCCCACAATAAATCAGTCACCGGTCGGCAGCTTGAAAATGTATGAATCAGTAAATCTATAGGGTAGCCATAGGGCTACCTGAACATAGGTTCAGACATTTCCTGGATCGGAAGCACAGCGATGAATGACGTCCCATCACTAGCGCAGTCGGCGGGCCCGGCCCGAAGCCGTCACGTGATAGTTAACTGCAAACCCAACTGTGTTGTTGTGGAAATTTCCCGATTGTCTTATCGATTATGCTTGTTAAAAACCGCAATTTAGTTCAGCACAATACTTTTTTAATGAAGTAGGCTGGCTATTACTCGTAAATTGATCGAAATAAGTTGGATGCGGCGTTTTTAGGCAACAACATGCATTGAACTTTATTTTACAGAATATTATTTGAGGTAAATCATAATGTTCTGCTGATTCGAGAGGCATGTACTATCAAACAAGCGAGATTTTAAGTGTTTTTTTTTTTTTTTTCTGCGATATTCTCTCAACACGTGGAAAATTCTGGTGTGCTGACTCCGTCCATCCGCGATGTTACCTCTTTTTATCGCTTTGTTTCTCTCTAAGCATACAGCGCCCTTATATCTTGAAGGAAGTGGATGTATCTTTGTATTAAATAAGAAGCTAACTCTGTCTTTTTCATCTTTGCAGGCTATTACCAGCCAGCAGGCCCGCTGATCAAGGAGAGCGGCGCGGACGCCGAGCGCGCGCTGGCGCGGTACCACCCGCAGCCGCACTACCATGCGCCGCACCCTTCCGTGAGTACACCGCCTTATTTACTTTTACTTTTTCCAAACGAGAACACTTTGAGTATAGACCACGTAATTGGTGACACTTCAGCTGGCCATTTCACCCCTTTCTTCAGTCCCGAACCGAAAAAGGTATGGGTCTATCTGAGGAGCATCTCAGATAGACCTATATGGTGATATAACGGTGACGAAACTGGTGAGTTTGACCATGAATTCTCTGGGATTCCTACGCGGCACATACCTACGTAAATTATGAATTCGTATTATCAAGAGACTGGCCCCAAGTCTGCTAATTTAAGAATGCTTCGATTGCATTGTAATTTGCCTCAATCTTAGAACATGAAAAGTCCGTGTTTCCCACTTCGTCTAATTTGAAATCATCATCATGTAAAATGTGTTCAATTAGACGGTTGAGACTGAATTACTGTTCAATTGAAGCATTCCAAAATTGGCGGACATGGGGTAAGCCCCCATGTCTTTAAAAAAAGTCTTTTAAAAAAATAAGCCCCAGATCTTGTTGTGTTACCTGTAAGTGCTATGCTACAAGTTCTTCTATCGCCCTGCAGGTGCTCCAACAATACGGCGCGCCGTACTACCCCACAGAGCTATGCTACGGCCGCTACTACAGACCTTCGGGAGCGTACCACATGCCACCACCGCAACCCGAAGCACAGGTAAGCTGAGCAGTAATTAACCCTCGAATTCACAAACTTCAATCGAGGTAGGAAGCGCACCTTCAGACTAATGTCATTCTGCCAAATGCCTTCTCATATGTATATGAAAGTGGCAGCCATACTGGTCAGTTGAGCACCGCCTAACTTTGATTTCCGTTTGTGAATTCGGCGGTAAGAATACCTACCAAAGGAGCTGTTACTCCTTAATTCCTCACTCTAAATCACATGTATTCATAAAAAATAAAGTACCTAAAATTAAAAACTGTTCACTGGCTCTATCCATTTTCGTCATAATGGCGCCGGCCAGCGGTGTCCACCAGTACCACTGCCATCCGCACTGGCATTCACTAGTTCTATAAGAAGTTTGTTTGAAGATTCGAATTGCTCTATGTAACGATGTAGGTACTAATTAAAAATCCTGTTTGATTTCAGATGGTAGGAGTAGGCAGCGAGCCCTATCCCCCGCCACAATACTATGGTACTCCGCCATGTTACCAACACTCGCCTCAACGGATACCATACGTAGGTCAGTATCTATTCAACAGTACCTATGCGAAAAGCGTACACCCTTTCCGGCAATAAAGGCATTTACAAAAAGGGAATACCTATGCACTTGGAACAGATGAGGTTCATATTATTTTTTGGGTACTATTTTAAATTCTCGTTACGTCTCTATCAATATTTCCTAATCTTATTTCTTTGTCAATGTAAAAATAATTATTGAAAAGTGCAAAAAAATGTGGGAAATTCAAAGCGGTTGAAACAGTCACGTGGGAGTGTGAGGTCCAAGTCTACGCGTATGTCACTGTCAAAAGCGCGACAAGAAGAAGAATTCAAATTCAAATTCAAATTCAATATTTCTTTATTCAAGTAGACCAATAAACAGTACTTTCGAATCGTCAAGAATCTTAATTATGACAACTTAATAAACATACACATAATAATACAATGTATAAACAATACTTAAAATACATATACATAATGTGACTCTACCACCGGGGTCGGAAGGTTGTTTCTACTGAGAAGACCCGGCAAGAAACTCAGCAGTTACTCTTTTTAAATCGTCCAATGTTTTACAGTACAAAGTGAATGTTTGAATAAACCAACCAAGTCATACAGTTTCGACATGAAAATAAATAAAACAGGAAGTTAATAAGTAAACTTGGGTTAACTAAGTAAACTTGAGCAGACCAGTTCCCGAAGGTGGCACCTGTTCACAAGTTGACGTGTGAGGCAGCCATCATCCCACTCAACCATATTTTAGGGAATGGAATGACCCGCCACACAACGCCACCACCCCAAAAACATTTTAGTGAGCATGACTAGCTCGAGTTACTCACAGTAAAACAAAAGACAAAAGAAGCTACTGTAAGTCTAAACTGTAGGACTGAGTGTGATTTTGAAGTTATATAATGCAAGGCTGTTGGTTAGTTTATAGGAAACAATATACATTCACAAGAAACAAACAAATCAAATGTTAGTCTAAACTGTGGGACAAAGTGAGATTTTTAAGTTATACAATGCAAGGCTGTTGGTGAGTTTATGAAAAACAACATAAATATAATCATTTACTTATTAAGTGTGGTTATGTTAGGAGCAAATTCAATACGAAACGCTCGAAAAAGTTTGAAGTTTTTAGCAATTCATAAATATACTACACTAGCAAACCCGGCGAACTCCGTTTCGCCACCAGATGGACTCCAAAGAGTTCAAAAACTCCGTTGGATAATTTACTACGTCATCGGGATTTGTTATGGAGTCAAAGGATTTGTATGTCACCAAATCGCCAGCAATTTTTGATTGAATAGTGAAATTAAGTGCATTGCATCAACAATTTACTCATTGCACTGGATCGCGAAATATTGCATGTTGGAGTTTAAATTGTGTTTCAATTGAGTGGCAACTTGAGCGCAGAATGTGCAGTACGATCGCCATCTAGAAGAGTCGCCGCAATTCCAGATGATGCTAACGCCAAAGCTATGTCATCATCATCATCAGCCTGTTGCAGTCCACTGCTGAACATAGGCCTCTCCTTTTACACGCCACTGAACTCGATCTTCGGCTGCTCGCATCCAGCTCCTGCCAGCAATCCTGAGCAAATCATCACTCCACCTTGCCTGAGGACGTCCTACACTACGCTTGCCGAGACGTGGTCTCCACTCAGGAACACGTTTACTCCAACGGTTGTCAGTTCTACGGCTAACATGGCCAGCCCACTGCCACTTCAGCTTGCTAATCCAGTGGGCTATGTCGATACCCTGGTTCTCTGCCGTATCACCTCATTTCCATAGCCCGCTGGGTGACTTTAAATTTGTGGACCAGCCGTGCCGTTAGTGTCCACGTTTCGGCTCCGTTTGTCATGAAGGGTAGGCCACACTGATTGAAGATTTTTGTCTTTAGCTATGTCACATGTTGGTCGAATAGTGGCCAAAATCAATGAAATGACAAATGTTTTACCTGTTCCTCCAGGTGCGTCCGGGAAAAAAAAGCACCAGTATTATTGTCCACCGCTTGCATTAATGTTTCGTATACTTGTTCTTGAACAGCAAGAACAAGTTCTTGCTGTTCAATCAGCAATGGCACATTATTTCGAACGAATTCCTGCAATGTGTCAACATTGTATTGCATCTCTCCATTTAATTCTTGGTTGAATGCATCGTGGATCGATCGATTTGGCGCAATCATTCCTACTTCAATCAGTAGCTTGTTTGCAATAGTCATGCATTGATCCTCAATCAGAATCAATCCTTCATTGTAGATTTCATCGGTCATTTGGATGTCAGGATTGTTCGTTTGACTGCGCAAGCGATGCAAGATATCTTCACATATGTCGTCTTTGTATTTGTTCCATAACTAAACTGGTTGTGAAGGAAAACATGTGGTGATGATAATTTCGATCAGCGTTCGTATTTAGTACGCATTTGATGAAACACCTGAATCCGCAAGTGTTGAAAATCCCAATGAGAATCAGCAAACCCAATAGTTGACATGCTTCTCGATATGTTTGGCATTGGTGGCCATTCACTGTTTTTAAATGCGCAAATGATTTTGGTCCACGTACATTTACCAACAGCAGTCGCAAATAAAAACATTCATCATTTCTAGGATGAACAGTATACATGCGACCTAGTGCATCAGTAGAAAACACTTGTGGCCAATCTGGAACTGGGGTTCTAGGGTTCAATCCAGCCGTTTCTCTTTCGAACTTTAACGCATTACAATATCAGCATAAAGTCGTCATTGGTCCAATATCTAAATTTTCATCATCACTGTAGTTCGCAGTGGGATCATATTGGAATGCCAAGCAATTGTATGATGCCAATGAGATCATTCATTATATCAGCCGAACGACGCCCACTGCTGGGCATAGGCCTCCCCCAAAGATCTCCACAACGATCGGTCCTGCGCTGTCCGCATCCAGCGGCTTCCCGCGACCTTGACCAGATCGTCGGTCCACCTTGTGGAGGGCCTGCCCACGGAAAGTCGTCCGGTACGCGGTCGCCATTCGAGAACCTTTCCGCCCCAACGGCCATCGGTTCTCCGCGCTATGTGTCCCGCTCACTGCCACTTTAGCGATGCAATCCTTCGAGCGATGTCGGTTGTCTTAGTTCTCCTGCGGATCTCATCATTTCTGATTCGATCAAGCAGGAGAATCATTGGCATCATACAATCACACGAAGATTCATGTGCTAACGCGTTGTCTCAATCGGGCATTTCTCTTCTTATATTTTGTCTTATAAAAGTTCAACTTGCTACCTTAAAGACCAATGCCTACTGTTGAAATTAAATAAAAATTTACACCATACTCGTGATTGATTTAATGGTTTCCAATTGAAATGTTAAGAAACGAATATCTTAGTGTTTTTTAATTTTTTATACAATTTCACAGTGAACACAATGCCGGTTTGTCACATGAAATTAAGGGCCGGCGCCCACTATCGGCATCGGCATGCTTCAGGATTTTAAGATGGCAAATAGCAATATACTTTAACATAATGGCAATAAAGTAGAAAATGCCGAAACAGAAACAGAACAAATGCATTTTGATTTTACGAGAACACATAACGGAAATTTCTACTGTATTGCCTTATTGTTAAAGTATATTGCTATTTGCCACCTTAAAATCCTGAAGCGTGCCGATGCCGATAGTGGGCGCCGGCCCTAAAGTAGCTGTCAAACAATTACTCAAAATATTGGTTTGTAGTACATGCTATATATCAGAGATGGCGCTGTATGTGAAAAAAGATTTTCCCGCTTAAAAAAAGATTTTCCCGCTTTTATGTAAAAATTTTCCTGAATTTTCTTTGCTATAAACCTTGCGGAGCCCAAGACCTTTCCAACGAATGCAAAATTGTGGAAATCGGTTCGTGCGTTCTGGAGTTATAGCGTCAGGAAGGAAAACCCGACTTATTTTTATATAGTAGATTTCGCATTGTTGGTGATGAATATTATTGATCAGTCATAAAACGATATAAGCTATCATAAAAAAATATAAAAAGAACAGTGCATATTCCCTAATACTGCATTGTAATTTCTAAATAGCTTCTGTGTGTAACCGCTCTAAGTTTAGGCGAGAAGCTCGAGTGAGGGAGACAGGTTAAGATTGATGACGTACTGCGTTCTCCCAGATGTAGCCGAAAGAGTTAATCGCAGGTGTGACAGCGACAATACACGCGCTAATTATAGCTCCCACCCACTGCACATTTGCACACAGCTATTTATATATTCCGTTTAATTTTGCGTTAATTCGGCCCAGTCGTCCAAAAAACGTTTAATGCTATATCGAAGCCGTATATTATGCTGATAATTAGCATCTAGTACATAGAATGCTATGAATTTGTTGCTTTCGTCTGAATAATATTGATTTAGATTCGAGACTTACATATGTTTCGATTGTAATCCTTTTGGCCATCCTTTAGTCCGAGGGCTCTATGAAAGAAAGATAATTGTTTAGAAAAAGCACCAATGAATGGCAAAACCTTTCTCACCCATTTATTTAATTGATAGCCACCTATGATTGCTGCCTTTCAGTCAAAGCTTTCAGCGGCTAAAAAGCAGTTGTTATTTTGAAACAAACAATAGACAGTTATCAGCTCTTTCAAGACCAAATTCTTCATGAACTAGCAGATTTCTTTGCTATGTTCAGTTTTTATCAAAAAGCCCGACAACAACGTAATGTGAAAACCTTGTAATTAATTCTACGGTCATTCTGCTATCGTTTTCATGGCCATACGATAGCCATTTCGGGATGCCAATTTAGCCCAACATTCGGGGTTCAGTTTTCGTTAGCATCCAATAATTTATACGCCACAAAATATCGTTAGAACGTTCCGTACGGTAATAATATTTGCAGTGTTTACCCAGTCACATCTGTTTCCGTTTATCTTTTTTGCATGTCTATAGGTCAGGGCCTAATCACCATCAGTGGTGAATCAGATCAAAGCTACATTGTCCTTGTTAAATTGTACTGAACGTTAATAATACGCAACATTTCACAACGGATCCATCATTCTCGATATTCATGATTCATCCAACTGATACGTAGAACATACACACAGGTCTATATAGACTAGACCATACTACAGTATAAACATACAGTGGGTTATCTAAGGCCGCCCGCCGAGTTATTAGCTGAGCGTGCACACAGACACGCGGCACAGCCCGTCCGTACTGCCGCCGCCCTATGCCTCCCTATTTTATGCTAGCGTGTGCGTGAAATCGCGACATTCACACCGAGAGCGGCACGTTTGTATGTAGATGTTCTACTGTATGTTTATACTGTGACCATACACAGGTCTATGTAGACTAGACTAGTGGCGACATGTGCGATGCATTAGTTCGCGTCCTATTCGTTGATCTATCGGCAATTTGGCGTCGGTCTCTGTTTATTTATAAAACAAAAATAACAACCATCGGCGATAACGTATTATTAAACCCATGATTAGATAATTGTACAGTTTTAATAAGCATCGACGCAATTGAGTGCTTAATGTCACGCAACCAAATAGACTAAATATTTTGTAACGATATTAGGGTTCAAGCAAGGATGTTCTATTGCCCTTGAAATTTTGCTGTTAGCGACAAAATATTAATTAGCTAACTTATCACTTCGTAATAACGTGTGATTAACGTTTTTATCGTGATAAGTATTTGAGATTGAGATTTATTTATTTCTTGTTGATAAACAACAATCTTGGATATGCAACTTTTGTTTCTATGATGTCATAAAAAAAACGCTAGCGAGTGATAACTGAATAAGGTGAAATTACTTAACATTTAATCATATTGGAGTTTGTTTTTTTAGTTTGAATTGTAATGTAAAGTACTGTATACGAAGTTGAGAGTTTATGTAACTATGTTGGAAAAACTCTCGAGCACAACGTTCGCGAACATTTAAAATGAATATCTGATGTTTGGTTTGCCACTTTATGTTCGTTTCACGGTTATACGTTCACAAAAATAATGCTCTCACGTAACACGCACTAGCAATGAATGCAACAGGATGCTCGCAGTGTATATACGCATAAATTAAAACCAAAGGTTTTCTTTCCAGAATACCGATGCCCGTGCCCACTCAACGCGTGTCCAAAAAACGTCCTTATTGGGCCCGCTACTGGTAAAGCCCCGACCGGTGGCGGCCCGGACGCGCAACCGGCCCTCGCGCCGCCCGGGGGCGCCTTCCGAGCGAAGGTGCGGGCGTGCGCCCTAGACCACGCCGCCGACACACACGGCAGTGGGAAGGTAACGCTATTAATATACATACTTTTAGTAAAAAACGTCCTTATTGGGCCCGCTACTGGTAAAGCCCCGACCGGTGGCGGCCCGGACGCGCAACCGGCCCTCGCACCGCCCGGGGGCGCCTTCCGAGCGAAGGTGCGGGCGTGCGCCCTAGACCACGCCGCCGACACACACGGCAGTGGGAAGGTAACGCTATTAATATACATACTTTTAGTAAAAAACGTCCTTATTGGGCCCGCTACTGGTAAAGCCCCGACCGGTGGCGGCCCGGACGCGCAACCGGCCCTCGCACCGCCCGGGGGCGCCTTCCGAGCGAAGGTGCGGGCGTGCGCCCTAGACCACGCCGCCGACACACACGGCAGTGGGAAGGTAACGCTATTAATATACATACTTTTAGTAAAAAACGTCCTTATTGGGCCCGCTACTGGTAAAGCCCCGACCGGTGGGGGCCCGGACGCGCAACCGGCCCTCGCGCCGCCCGGGGGCGCCTTCCGAGCGAAGGTGCGGGCGTGCGCCCTAGACCACGCCGCCGACACACACGGCAGTGGGAAGGTAACGCTATTAATATACATACTTTTAGTAAAAAACGTCCTTATTGGGCCCGCTACTGGTAAAGCCCCGACCGGTGGCGGCCCGGACGCGCAACCGGCCCTCGCACCGCCCGGGGGCGCCTTCCGAGCGAAGGTGCGGGCGTGCGCCCTAGACCACGCCGCCGACACACACGGCAGTGGGAAGGTAACGCTATTAATATACATACTTTTAGTAAAAAACGTCCTTATTGGGCCCGCTACTGGTAAAGCCCCGACCGGTGGGGGCCCGGACGCGCAACCGGCCCTCGCGCCGCCCGGGGGCGCCTTCCGAGCGAAGGTGCGGGCGTGCGCCCTAGACCACGCCGCCGACACACACGGCAGTGGGAAGGTAACGCTATTATTATACATACATTTAGCAAATGTTAAAAGTACCATAGAATGAAAATCTTCAAATAGGTTTGGACCTTTTCAAAAGCATGAAGAACTCCATGCCAAATTCGTCAGCAGCGCGCTATATATTTTTATCAAAACATGACTCTCTACATATTTTAACAAATTATATGAAAACCATTATTAAATGAACATGAGCTGTTATAAACAATACTTAGATAATCGGTGATGCAACTTAAAATTAGCTGGCAATTTTCCTTGATGCCTATCTAGACAAATAATTTTCCTATTATCGATATCATTATCTACTTCAACGCATGGAATAAATATGTAGGTAGGCACTTTACTATCAGCTTAGTGAAGTCGACTTTTTGTTAGCCGATCTAGCCAAATCCTGTAGAAAAGCTCAATAAGTAAACTGTTATCTTTCAACAGGACCCTCCGTTAGAATCGGAGCCCCCGGCCGCAGCGGACGCGCCCCACCCGTGCCCGCTGCCCGCCATCGGCGGCGCGTCGCCCAAGCGCGAGCTGTACGACGCGCGCGACTCGCTGCGGCTCGCGGGGGACACGGGGGGGCCCGCCGAGCCCGCCGGCCCGCCCTCGCCCGCGCGCGGCTCCGCGGGGGCCTGCGCGCCGCAGCCGCCCGTCTCCGCGCCGAGACGCGCACGACTCGGCAAGGCCATGGCCAGGAGATCGCTCGCCGGAGACGACACCGGCCTCCTACTCACTGTGCCTCATCCGCCTGCGACACACAGCGACGCAGACGATGACGTCCTCGCCGTATCTCCCCCCGTCTGCGCACCCATCGACCTCTCCTCCTCCGATGAGAGATCCACGCCTCTAGTCGACGTCAAGAAGGAAAACGAAGGCCCGACCAACGCCCTCTCCAGAAAGACCGACGCCCTAGCCCTCAGAGAACATAATTGCACGGCGGTCGCCGATCAGACGGATGGCACGGAGGCCTCTAAGGCGGTCAAGCGCAGGTATTCGAGGCCAAAGTTAGAGATTGACATGAAAGACACGCAACTGGAAGATGTCTGTAAGACGAACGGCATAGGCGAGCACGTGAAGCTCCAGAAGCGAAGAAAGGTGTCCGGCGAACAGACGGACGTGCGACTGGAGACTGTGACTAAGGAACCCAAAAAGAAAATATCGCCCACCAAGCGGGCTCCGAAGACTCCGTCGACCGAGAAGAAAACTCTCAAGAGGAAGTTGGAGAGTGTTTCCGCCGGCCCCCGGGCGAAGAAGGCGCTCATTGAGACTGTCAATGAAGACCCGCGGCTGAAGAACGTAGCAGCGATAACCGAGGAGCCGGCGACGATCAAACCGAAGACCAAAAGCGCCCTCCTGCTCGACAACCTGATCAGGAAGAACAGCATAGACCGACCGGACGCCAAGGGCTTCTCCGATGCTAAACTAAACCCGGCTGAGTTATTCCTCACTCCAGACGAGAACGTAACTCAAAGTGCCAAGAAGACACTCAACATCAATAACAATGTAGTCGAAAGTGCTGGCGCTCCCAACGGCGTCCGGCCGAATACTATCGCAGCCGTCAGCCAGCTGATTAGTTCCAAGAAGCTGCCGTACAAAAGCCCTAAAGATCCCTGCAAAGTCGAGAAGGTCGATTCGAAGATAACGCACAATATCAAATCAGTATTAAAAACGCCTATTGCGACACCGACAGAAGAGGACCAAAAAATTTCAGAAAAGAGCACAATAGCTGATGTTTCGTCAGCCACTTCTATTGAAAGGATCGAAAGCGCTGAAGTGAAGAACAGCGAGGTGGTTAAGGAAGCTGAGAAGATTGATGAGGAGACGCCGTCTATAACTTTGTCTAAACCTCGATTGAGTTCGAATGGACCTATTGAGGAGCCCCAGCAGCGGCCTGAGGAAGGAGAGGCAGAAGTAGAAGCTAGAAAGAGAGCGAAACTCAACGGGGAGATGAAAGGGAAGAACGTGGAGAAGGTGGTAAAGCTGCTGGTGTCGAAGAGGCCGATTGTGAAGGATGAAGCCACAATGGTCGTGGAAGACGCCTGCTCGTCGGGCGGCGTGGGCGCACCCAATCAATATGCTGTGAGTTTTAATCATTTATTTTCTATGTAAGTATGTATTTAGAAATATTTAAGAATGTTGTGAATCTACGAGTACAAGCAATAAATGCCTGTGACTTTGACCTCTGCTTGGATAAGGGTCAGATGATTTTGGTGTAAGCTGTCCTCGATTTTCATTTATTCTGACTACTGATTTGTTATAATGGTTGGGTGGGCTAAAACACCAGTGGTCCCAGGTTCGATCCCAGCCCAGTATAAACATTTGAGTGCATGAACATTTCTGTTTGTACTGCTCGGGGTGTTTCCTATATATTTTTGAGTGTGCATTTAAAGAACAATAGTATGTAGGTATATTTAACCGTTGTCTAGTGTCCCATAGCGCAATTATTTAGGTATTTACTAAAGATCTGAAAACCAGAAAAAGACATTTGGTCATGTTGGCATCAGGAGGGTTTGGTCATGTTGGTTTTCAGATCTTTAGTAAAGATACTGCATGGAAAATGCTGAAACAATAATAAAACAAAGTATTTATTTGCTTAGTTTCGCGCTAGATGGCGCTGTGTGGAATAATTTCCAGTGATATCATTTTGGTGTGCTCTATTTTAGATGTTTGTTTCCCTAATCCCCAGTGTATGAACCCCGCCCGCCAAGGCGGCCCAGGCCTGCGCCGAGCCCGCCGACGCCGCAGCGGCGCGCTCGCAACACGGCGCGTCCGACGCGCGGCACCCGCGCAACACGCCTCGCTCGAGCTCGCCGGGCCGCCGCGCGAACCCCGCTGGAGCAACGGCTGGAGCTTCGATGGCGATCATTACTTGTCTAAAGTTTACCTCAATGTAAGTAGCATTGACGTTTGAAGACCTGAGGCCTTATTACGATCTTTTTACAGCTCAGCTTTAGCTCAGTTTACGTCTTTTCAATCATTGAAATTTGACTAAAACATGCAAAATTAGGTACTACAGCAATGAAGAAAAATTAGGGTTTATTTTGACTATTTACCACCCAAAACACGACTTGTGACGGTAAATATGCAGCTTAAAAGCTGAGCTTGTGACTAAAACTGTCAGGTTATAAGAGATTGTATCTAATAGGGTCTCTGTTTAGTATTGAAGATCCGAAAACCAGTAAAAGACATTTCTGGGCGACTGTTCTTACCATTGACCGCTGTCGATTCTCGCTTGCAGCCAAGACCGAATGTCTTATTCTGCTGCATGAAAAATGCTAACTAAAAATAATTACCTATATGTTTCGTATTATCCGTTTCATACACAAATGTTTGTCAAAGAAAACGACGCAGACAACCCTAGGGAAAACCTTACTTTGAACCCGGAGCAATTGTACAGACACCTTTTAAGTAATGTGTGGGGTTGTCTCATACCTAGGTAGTAATGTTTTTAAATATCAATAGTCTCAAAATTTTATTTTGGTACTTCGCGAGCTATTTCAACAGTGATTACGGCGTTACTTGTAAGCGTTAATCGTAGCATCCAAACGGACAAACCGATTTTGATGTAGTATTTTTCATTTGAAAGTCCATCAAATCAGGAATGCTTTTATCTATGGTTATTTAATATTCTTTTATATGTGTCTTGCAGAACGACTCGCGCCTGGACCGCGTCGCGCGCTGTTGGGCGCGCATGACGCACGCGAGCGGCGACAGCGTGTCGCGCGGCGACTGCGTGTTGTTGCGCGCGTCGCTCGCGCGGGCGCAGCCCTTTGTCGCGCGCGTCGCCTCGCTGTGGCAGAACCCGGACGATGGTGAGTGTCTACCGTTTCGTTTAAGTTTCGCATATCTGTGCCGCGCAGAAAGATATAGATAAGAATATTTAAAAAGGATTTCGCGTTGTCTGGTGGGGATTCAATACCGATTTCTGAATGGCGCATCCGCGCAGGCCTATAAGCTAAGAAGAGAGATTAATGTATTCGTTAAAAAATCTGCCATTTTACTGCACCTTATCTCAGACTTTTAATAAGGTGCAGCAAACTGACGGGTAAATTGAAATCTATCATTTTACTTTACCGAAGCGTCCCCACACACGCGATTCAAAACGCTGCCACTTCTCATATTCCTATAGTTCGTAGCGTGTGGTGGCTACCGACTTCACTGTGTGCGGCGAGTCCATATAAAATGTATGAAAACTACAGAAATGATGTAGGCGTGTGACCCCGTGGTGACGCTAATATACCCATAAATCTATCAACCAGCATGACAAAACATAAATACAGAATTTTATTTTATTTGGCTTGCAATAAAGCGTTTCTAATCGTATCTTAATAAATATTAGGTCCAAGTGTTAATAGTATCATTTTGATATCTCAAAACGATGAATGAACCCTGCTACGTTATTCCAGGAGAGATGATGGTGTCCCTCGTGTGGTACTACCGGCCGGAGCACACGGAGCGCGGGCGCGCGCCGGCGGACGCGCCCGACGAGGTGTTCGCGTCGCGCCACCGGGACGCCAACTCCGTCGCCTGCATCGAGGACAAGTGCTACGTGCTCACCTTCAACGAGTACTGCCGGTAAGGATGACATACAAACAAGCAAGGGTTTAGACGGACGCGCCCGACGAGGTGTTCGCGTCGCGCCACCGGGACGCCAACTCCGTCGCCTGCATCGAGGACAAGTGCTACGTGCTCACCTTCAACGAGTACTGCCGGTAAGGATGACATACAAACAAGCAAGGGTTTAGACGGACGCGCCCGACGAGGTGTTCGCGTCGCGCCACCGGGACGCCAACTCCGTCGCCTGCATCGAGGACAAGTGCTACGTGCTCACCTTCAACGAGTACTGCCGGTAAGGATGACATACAAACAAGCAAGGGTTTAGACGGACGCGCCCGACGAGGTGTTCGCGTCGCGCCACCGGGACGCCAACTCCGTCGCCTGCATCGAGGACAAGTGCTACGTGCTCACCTTCAACGAGTACTGCCGGTAAGGATGACATACAAACAAGCAAGGGTTTAGATGGACGCGCCCGACGAGGTGTTCGCGTCGCGCCACCGGGACGCCAACTCCGTCGCCTGCATCGAGGACAAGTGCTACGTGCTCACCTTCAACGAGTACTGCCGGTAAGGATGACATACAAACAAGCAAGGGTTTAGACGGACGCGCCCGACGAGGTGTTCGCGTCGCGCCACCGGGACGCCAACTCCGTCGCCTGCATCGAGGACAAGTGCTACGTGCTCACCTTCAACGAGTACTGCCGGTAAGGATGACATACAAACAAGCAAGGGTTTAGACGGACGCGCCCGACGAGGTGTTCGCGTCGCGCCACCGGGACGCCAACTCCGTCGCCTGCATCGAGGACAAGTGCTACGTGCTCACCTTCAACGAGTACTGCCGGTAAGGATGACATACAAACAAGCAAGGGTTTAGCCTATGTAGCACCAGTGTGTAGTCAATGGCGCGCCACTTACCTACATGAAAAAGCGCGTAGATGGCTGTCGGTGCCCGGGTGCACTATACCTGCAAAAATAGAGAAAGCCGCCCCTGCTAACGTGATCTTACTCAGCTTTCGATTAAGAGGAGACAATTTAGGAATTTCTTATAAATAATCACGAAGCTCAAACTTTTTTGTGGTATGGGATCGCAAAATGCATTACATTTTGCAACGTTGACTGGCGGTGCTTGAAATTGTATTACGAAAACATTCGATTTACTAAATACCTTTAGTCAAAACCAACCAAATTTAACTTTAGCTTTTAACCAACTGATTTAAACTTCGATAACATTAATTGATCTTTAGTGCTTACGTTTGTTGAATGATTGATTGATTGACAACCAGACCAAGTTATGGCATGAGTAACGGGTGATTAGCCCCCACCATTTTTGTTATTAACTTGCTAATGTTAGTTTATATCGTCAACAGATACAGGAAGCGGCTAAAAGCCCTCGAGGAAGGCATCTCGATCCCGCCGTCGATCGTGCCGCTGCCGCCGGCGGCCGACCAGGCCTTCCTGCCCAGCGACGCCAAGCTGCCGCCCGCCGTGTCGCCCGAGCTCGTGCTCTTCTGCCGCAAGGTCTACGACTTCAGGTCCAAGAAGATACACGTGCCCAACAAATGAAACACCCCGCAGGGTGCATAACGCATATTTACAAGCACTTGCTGAACGAACACCAAAGGTACGTCTATACTCGCGGGCCAGCCGCGCCGTAGTGTCCCCGACCCCACTCTAGTACAAACGCGTCCCGGGCGCGATAGAATGTGTGACCTGTGGCCATTTACTGTGAAACTAAGTATTGTGTTTAGTGATCGCCGATCGGTCGTTACTTTGCTTGTGTCGTGATTTGTAGTAGATATTCCTTTAATGTAATGATTAAACGGTGATTTGCTGTATTCGATTGATTTTATGACGAATATTTTTTATCAAAGGATGCCTTTTATAATGTGTAAGTAGTTGTAAGTGATCATGATCGATGAGATGTGTAGCGATACCTCTTCCTTTGCTTTAGGATAAAATGTGTCCTATTTATTCTCATTTGTAGAAATAATAGATGGGAAAGTATGAGCTAACTCGTGTGTCTGATATGATTTTGTTTTACGATTAAGTTTATATTTGGCTACTTGAGAAAAGGCATTTATAATTAATTACGATTATTATTTTTAATTGTTACATTGTTGTCAAAGTAGAGTCTATATTAAATTATTCTTTTATTTTTAAGATCAATAAATTGTGCAAACGCAGCATCGATCAGAAACGAGCGGAGTCCGCTCCAGACGATCCTCCAAGAGGTGGTTTAGTTTCTAGAGGAGGTTTTAACTCGGCGAGAATAAAACTAGTCTTACTAACTTATACAAAAGTAAGGCTATTTTTATTTTTGGAGTAACTGCCTGAAATAAAAATAAAAATCCATTAAGTATACTTAATGTAATGTTTTGTAATTACCTTGCTTTCTTTTCGTATCATCCTGGACGTTAAAATCGTAACATAAGACTCGGTTGAATGAAGATTATTTTACATATTATAATAACCTTACTGAATCTTCAACAATTGTGATTCCCATTCAGTAGAATGCACTTGATCAATTCAGCATCAGTTCTCGTAGACTTCATTGCCATTTGTTCTACGCTTAGCCTTATCTGAAGATTAAAAATACTTCGCCTTCAAAGGAATTGATTTATCAATTGCATTTTGGCCCGAATCACCGAAATTGGTTTAAATAAACGCGAGATCTCTCAGTACTTTTACAAAGACTGATTTTGCCTCAGCAAAGAATACTTTTGTTAATTTACTAGTAAACTCAATTCCAAAAATCAGCGCGATTTCGTTTCCGCAACGCATAAGCATGTTTTACACTTATTGAAAAACAAATGGGAACATTGTAACATATTTTAAATGTAATATTAGAGCATAGATGTAAACAAAAACACTTTGGTGTTGAATGAAAAGAGATATATTGTATGAATGTAATAGTGAAATCTCTTTATCACTAGAAACATAATTTTAAGTAGCGCGGAATTTTAAAAAGTATATATATAAACGTTACAATTCCCGCGTGGATGTTTGTAAAGGGCATTTATACGTTTGCAATTTGTGTACTATCTCCTGTCTTCACTATTTCTTACAATGTATCTCTAAATTAGGTTCGTCTGTCTTTTGTTTGGTATATTTAATGATTATGTTGTACGGTACATAATGTACTCTAATTTTGTGAGTAGAACTTGCTAATGTTGTTATTCTTTCCAGTGAGACTACAGATAAATAAGATTAAGAGCTAATCATTAGTGCGATAAGCTATACCGATCGGGATTGTCCCGCGGTTACGGGTCCTAGCGCTTAGGGGAGTCGAAATGGAATGACGTCATTTGCGATCATATAAGTACCATTGTAAGGTACAAATAAGTCTCGTCATTGATACTAACAATAAGTATCAAAAGTCAGACTTTTAATTAGCTGCAGTAAAATGACGAGCTGCAGAGATGACAAAAAATACCGATTTTTCAAAAAAAAACATTTTACTGCACCTAATTGAAAGTTAAAGTATAAATCAGTTTGACATGATCATGTTACATGGCATTTCGAAGCCAGTGTTATAAAACACCTTAACTTAGGTACCTAATAATACCTTTAACCGTCATCACAATCTCACTGGATGACTATTCCAAAGCTTATGTTTCTTTTATCTATTCTTTTTTTCGTTGCTTGATGCCAAAAATTTAGCTGCAAAAAATCTATTATTCAGTAATTATGTAATACCAATTTCCTTCTATTTAGGTTAAACAGATGCCGGCGGCATTTGCGCATGACTTTGACTATAGACAGATACTTATTGATGTCTCTGTTATTACAAAAAATGCATAACCGTTTAACAGAATAACAACTATCATATGGAAATCCTAATTTTTAGGGTGCTCGACCACGAGCTATAAACGCTGAGCAAGTGCCGCGCCCTTTTGAAAACAAAACATTTTTTTGTAGCCCGTGGGCATTGCAGCACGGAATAATAGGTAAGGTCCTATAGATGTTATAGATGTCCTACAGTTCGAAAAAAAGTCGCTCAGCGAATATCGCTCGTGGGTGAGCACCTTTATAGATTACTACTAATGAAACACCAACTTTATACATTCTTCCGTTTGAAAAAATGGTTCCATATTCACTCTTGCGCAGATTGAGCTGACATTAGTACTCATTATTAATTAATTGTAGAATTAATGAGTAAATTCCATAATAAAAATATAACTATAAGTGAGCTCTCCCTTGCTTGTAGGTGGATTGTTTTGAGAAATGTTACCTACCCGATTTTTTAACGGAAACAACCTTCTTTATAGTCAATGATTTTTAGAATTAGGTTTACTAATAAGAAAAAAAATACCTTGTTTTTATTATTTATTTTGTTTCAATGGAAATTATATAGGTATATTTTTATTATTGTAACCTACATAGTTATGTTGGCTGTAATTTAATATTGATGTAATTAATATATGTATTTTTATTTCCAAATGTCTTTTAATGTTTTCCTTACTCGCCCCTCATTTCTTGTAATAAACAACTAGCTAAAATCTAGATGAGCAAAGCAAGATCAAGATCTACCTATAAGTCCTTGTTTTGGTGTCAAAAATTTAAGGGCTTCCGAAGTTCCGATATATCATACAACAGTAGAGATCGTCTAAGCTGAAATGACTCGCCCCTCAACTGCATCTAAGCACTCTCGCTTACGCACATCAAATAGATTAAAAAAATACATCGAGGCCCGTGCACAATAGCACGATACGACGTCGCATCCGGCTACAACGAGGACTCATTTCACGATACGGTGTCGTAGGAATCTACTACGAAGAGAGTAAGCGACATGACCTCGTCTTCTCGTCATTCGTTATTCATGACTGAACTCTTACAATGCAACGCATGATGCCTTACTTACTTCTATACTCGGACTTTAATTAGGTGCAGTGAAATGACTGATTATTTTACACAAAATCTGTCATTTCCTTGAAAATCGGTGGATTTTGGTAAATGACTGCATTTTACTGCACCTAATTAAAATTCCAAGAATACCTAGTTATTTCCTTAGATAAAAGCAAAAGAGGAAGATACGGCAAGAGCTAGCCGCGCGTGGTCCTCTAAACTGAGTACAGTGTACTTGGTTTGCTTCAGTCTGCGTTGATACACTGTGACGTGATGCTGTCTTACTCGTTGACATTGAAATACAATTTTCCATCTAATTAACGCAAAAAATGCCTGGCTGTGCCTTTATTCAGTACACAAATCATTCAAGGCGTAAAAACAAGTCACAGGGAATCATGTTTCATGCTTAAGAACAACAAAATTATATTTTTAAAGAAAATATTCTTGTATTTTTCCATAAAATCTGTCATTTTTGAGTGACAGAGACAGAATAAACGGGATGTGTGCGTTAGACACGATACGATAGATTCCTGCAAAAACAGGATTTCTTTCATAGACTTTTCTCGGTCGCACTTTTGAGGAGCCCATCGCTCTCTCTTTATCTTTTGATGTCTTATCACTTGGTTAATATTTTGCATAGTGTGTGTTCGTATGGATGTAGTGTGCGTGAAAGCCCATATTTTAGTTGACAATTATAAGCGCGTACCGTATCTACCTCTTTTGCTTTAATCTAAGGTTATTGCCCATGAATTTTGCCAAAACTGAACTGACTTCATCATAAAACGTTGTCAAAACTAAGTGACTGCTATTATGACGTAGGATGTGCGATGGTTAAGGATCACTTACAAAGTTCAAATAGAAATGATAAACATACAATGCAACAGTAAATATTGATTTATTTACTAACACGTCCAAGCAATAAGTATTTATACAGGGTGGCCCAGCGACAGAGGTCCAAAAATTTTTTTTGGGTAGAGGGCATCCTAGCGAGTCATTTAAAAAAAACATTAGTTCCGCGAAAATCAATACTTTAGAAGTTATGATTTTTTCAACTTTCTTTAGAAATTTCTCAACTCCAATCACTTAATTCACTCTTGTTTGGAAACTATCGCACTGAATTTGTTCAAATTTGGTATAGATGTACAATAGTAATGTAGAAACCATATTATGTGCGAGTTTTGAGTTTATTATAAGACAATTTGTTTTTTTTTTAATTTTCGTCAATAATTTTTCGCCGTTTCAAAAACTACTACATTTTTCAATAAATCACCGCTGCAATGTTTCTGCACTCGATGATTTGTTTATGATCTTAAAAACTGTCTATAAGTATGATAATAGTCTATGCAAAAACTCAAAGTGATGCAACCAATGGAACACTTTCAAAATTGACGTCATGTACGGTAAGTCGCTAAAACTCAGAATGGGTCATTTCTGCACTGACCCTAATTTAAAAAAAAAGTAGCCAAAATATTTTTTTTCGGATAGAGGGCATCATATCAACTCATTTAAAAAAACATTAGATACTCGAAAACCAATAGTTTAGAAGTTATTATTTTTTAAATTTTGGGCTCAATTGGTTGAACTTCAGAGACATAGGTCACTTTTGTTTGTAAACTATCCGACTAAGGAACTTCAAATATGGGATGACTTACTAATTAATCCCATGCTTTAATTGGCTTCGCTTTATTTTATGTTCACTGGTAGATAATGCCTTAATAACATTAAGTCCGCCTTTCGTATCACTTATTGCATTGTAATGAATAAATGAGATAAATCCTTTTTTACTCTCTACTATTCTTACTCATTTTGAAGTTTTTCAGTCGGATAGTTTACAAACACAAGTGATTTATGTCTCTGAAGTTCAACCACTTAGGCCCAAAATTTAAAAAATAATAACTTCTAAACTATTGGCTTTCGAGTATCTAATGTTTTTTTAAATGAGTTGCTATGATGCCTTCTATCGGAAAAAAAATATTTTGGCTACTTTTTTTTTTAAATGAGGGTCAGTGCAGAAATGACCCATTCTGAGTTTTAGCGACTTACCGTACAAAATGTTAATTTTGAAAGTGTTCCATTGGTTGCATCACTTCAAGTTTTTGCATAGACTATTATCATACTTATGGACAGTTTTTAAGATCATAAACAAATCATCAAGTGCACAAACATTGCAGCGGTGATTTTTTGAAAAATGTAGTAGTTTTTGAAACGGCGAAAAATTATTGACGAAAATTTAAAAAAAAACAAATTGTCTTATAATAAACTCAAAACTCGCACATAATATGGTTTCTACATTACTATTGTATATCTATACCAAATTTGAACTGATTCAGTGCGATAGTTTCCAAACAAGAGTGAATTAAGTGATTGGAGTTGAGAAATTTCTAAAGAAACTTGAAAAAATCATAACTTCTAAAGTATTGATTTTCGCGGAACTAATGTTTTTTTCAAATGACTTGTTATGATGCCCTCTACCTAAAAAAAATTTTTGGACCACTGTCGCTGGGCCACCCTGTATAATACCTTCACATTTTCAATATGAACAGTCAATATATTCGAAAACGCGTATGTAGGTTACATTACAATAATAGACAAACGCCACTTATCACATTTACAGCGCATATTGGCATTTCAAACAAATCGTTATGCATGAATTATAAGACATCTTCCCAATGTACCTACATATTTTACTGTTGTGGGTTACAACCAGTCTCGAAACTGACTTCGATATATCTCTGTAAAAACGTCAACTAAAATTAAGAATCCCTTCAAAGTCATGCTGTCTCATAGTGACAATAAACTTGAAGTGACAGCTATTGTAAGGGCTACTCAGTTTTGTGATTGTGAATCGGGGGTTAGATAGATGGCATACAATCAAACGGAATAATTGAATTCAGGCCAGTTAGACAAAAACAAAATTGCTAGTCTTACCCCCGAATTCACAAACGACAATCAACGCTAAGCACGCGCTCACGTTCATTCTGTCCCGTGAAATGACAATAGAACTGTAAAGGACAGCATGAGCGTGAGCGCGTGCTTAGCTTTGATTGTCGCTACCTACCTACTTAGATATTATGATCTTTCATTCCACCTAGGAAAAATTAAGAGATACCGAAGTCAGCACAATTCAAAAACTGGTAAAACAGAAATACCAAAAACAAATTCATCCTAAATCTTTCTCTGATAGATTTCAAACTTCACAAATTACTACACATTGTTGTGAATAAAGTATGTCGTTTATAAATTATAACTAGAACTTGTTTTTTTGCAAGATATCGGATTTGGGAAGACGTTGCCATCATTCTTCATTTACATTCTGTACATTACATTTTAATGGCAGACCTTGATTTACCCGTTAAAACATTGTCCAAACTATCTATCTTTTAACGATTAACGAATAAGGATTTTAATCACTATCAATTTTTTTAAGTATTACACATTTTAATCAACCCTGGCTCTTTGACTTTCTTCCTTTCTGCTTACAAAATGTTACAAAACAATGCAACCCGGCCAAATACGAATCAGTCTGTGTTTGTGGATTACTTAATAGTAAATAAGCACATTTACATGAAGGATTATATTTAGAACATTCTAAACAACTACTACCCACTAAATACTTCAAATGGATTCTCAAATGATACCTAATGCGCGCTTATTAATTTTGCCCTTTACAAGGATTTACCAGCACGTAGGTAAGTAGGTACATCAAAGCCTGATGGATATGCATTTTTAGATAAGTCCCTTGAACCATTCATAAAAAAATATATATCAATCAGACTAAGAACAACTCTCGTTTGAACTAGGGACCGGCGACTGACCAGCCCAGTGGGGCTAGCACGAACTGCTAACTCTTACCAAAACGTTAGCGGTTCCAGTTTCAGAAAGGTTACATTATGATATGACAATTGATTATCTATCAATCAATAACCAAGCGGTTAAAAGTTATGCTCCAGCAAAATGCGTATTTTAGTCGCTGGATTTATTTCGTAACCTTTGAACAATTTAAACTTTTCGATTTTAAGTCGCGGGCGATATGCGAAAGAACGCGATTCTGTTTTGTTGCTTATACAATTCACCGTCGTCGTGAGACACACTAGCCCGTAGCTTCAGGGATAACTGGCAAAAGTAAATAAAAACTTAAAAAAACGTAAAACTTGCTTAAATATTTGTATTAACGCAAATTATCGTTCGTCACATGAATGGTTGTCCTGTGCAGAAACCACGACATTCGGCACTATAGGCAGGATTGCTATATCCATTTTGTATCGACAGATCGTCCGCGACGGACTTCCTAGGTAATGGAGCAAACAATCTTGCTTTAGCTAACTGTTCAAAGGCATAGTGCTAGAATACGAAATAAACATGAGTTTAATACTAACTGATTTCAGTAAATTGTACCTACCTATTTAATGACGTGAAGAACATCCATTGGCATATTTTTACAAGTTATTGTTTTTAAAACCTGCCAAATTTCCGAGGGAGATTCAGATTCATGCTTACAAACATTAATTTATTTTCAACTTGTGTCGTAAAGTAGTTGTTTTTTGTTTAACAACCCGTTTCTAAGGGTAAGTTGCACCATAGTAGAAGTTAAAGTTAAAGTTTTTGTCAAATTTGACAATTTGACGACCAAAAATGACGTCGAATTGTCAAATTTAACAAAAAATTTAACTTTAACTTCTACTATGGTGCAACTTACCCTAAGTCGATCCTTCTATTCGAAATTCGTTAAATTTTAAAGACAATAACATTACAATATTCCATCAGAACCACAAAACGAAATGATCTATTTCATAATTTACATTAACTGTATTTATCCATAGTAAAAACTTAACATGGTGAAATGTACATATTTTTCATATTATAAATTAATCATAATATCAGATAGATACATCCGTTTCTGATTAGACAAATCAGTCTACGTATAACTACAAAGTAAAAACCGGACATAGGTATATTTAATGATGATTAAAGATTCCGAAAGCCACATTCCTCGTTATGGTACAATTTCAAGATCGACCGCAGACCTCAAACTGCAAGCGACACTTCTGGTTTATATGAATCTCTATGAAAGTAATACCAAACGTGGCCGCACCGCACTGCAAAAAATAAATACCGCGCTTGGGACTAAAAATGTGTCGCTTGCAGTGTAAGATCTGCGGTCCGTTTTGTAAAATGTACCTTTAGAATATCTGAAGAAATTAATGACTGTCAAATATAAAGTTAAAAAAACATCACACGCATGTTAAGATCTTAACATGCGTGTGATGTTTTTTTAACTTAGTGTACACACTATAAATAGGAATTTAAAAGAAATGCTTCTATTTGCGCGTCGCCCCCTGAATGGAATATTTGTTTAAACCTACTAAACAAAGTTACAGTAGGCTTTATAATCGAGATTTTAAATAAAACTTACATAAATATTGAGTAATCTGATCTACAATAATTCAAGTCCGTCAATTACCGCGGTGCCACATAATGTTTTTTTTTTATCATTTGTGTTCACAGGATGTGTCACTTTGGTCCAAAATATTAAAATATTATACATATTTTTGGAGCTTGACGGGGTTTTTATTACAAAGTATAAAAAGGAAAATGCACACTGATGAACGCTTGTATTTTAACTATGAAATGCTAATGAAACAATTAAACACGAGCTGTTGCAAGGAACTTCAGATGGGCGAAGTTTGAATTTTCGTTAGGTTTTCAGTTTAGTGGCCCGTAAGTTCTTAAATGGCAAAATTAAACACAGTACACAATCTGTCATATATTGATTAAGCTGTTGAGTTGGTATAGTAGTGTATGTCACGGCATGCTTCGAATCTCAAACAAGTAACTTACTTAATGAAGGTACTTCACAGGGACCATACCATTGTTCCTGGTGATACGTAATAACTGCGAACCGATTATCACCGACATCTACAACTAGGCGGAACATACAATGATATCCTATACTATCCTAGAACGCGCGACATAATGAAATATTGCTCATTATGTCTGCAGTGTTGTATTTAACTAGTTTTATTAGCACTTACAAATTGATAAAATACATTCCACCTTTCCATAACATTCCAACTGTAAAAAACTGTGCTAATACACAAACGAATCTATAATTGAAATAAATTATGTATTGTGATGTGAAGTACAAATAAGTTAGAATGAATACTAATAATAAGTTAGAACATTCTAGCAAAAAACTAAGACATGGCTGGCGTTTTCTTACACTGCGTATGTACGCCGCACTATCTTACGTTATAAACTTTAGTGTAGCAATAAGTTAACATTGAAATTGCTTGACACTTAGCGATTTCGTGTGCGTACGCAACACAGTGCGTGTTAGATAAACAATATTGAACAATTTAAACAATTTTTCCTGACACACATTTACAAGTAAAGTAAAATTTGTTCTATGCACTTATTTTATTTTACCATTTCTGGTTCAGATTTAAAATAACAATGTTTCATTTGTTATTTAATTTATATAGGTACATAAATACATTATGAAAAACAAGCAAACTCAAACTAGGATTGCTTGTAAGACACAAAATAACACTATGTTTTTTCAACAATTTTATACATTTTAACAAGGTGAACTCAACTTAATTTATAATTTGTGACTAAATGTATGAACTAAATACATTCAGTACACAATTTAAATACACTAATTTTCAATAAAAACGGTTTTATCAAAATATTCTTAGTACATCTTTTAATCTGTGTGAATAATAACAAACAAAAGTTAAAAACCTAGTGATACAAGTATTTCATGGAATTATGAAAATTGTATAATAATTGAAATGTAATAAGTAACAAATACTTAAATACTTGTATAGTAGTTCAATTCAAATCTATTGAAATATGGGAAAATAGGTGAGATTTTTAATTGAGGTTATGTTAAAGAATTCTGGAGTCAATCTTACAAGTCTCCTGCAACACGTCATGTCTAGACTGTTAAATATAATTGCAATATTAAAATTTGGGTAATCTCTAATTTTCAATGTAGAACTGTTAAAATAAGTTTAATATATGTATACTTGGAAACCAGACTAACATTATTAGGTATTAAATTTATTCTAGCTATTTTTATCTATACTAAAACACTTGTTAAATTAATTGGAATAACCAGATGATTAGGTGGGAACTATGGCTGCTCCACAGAACATATGAAATGGGTAGCTAGGTTGGTGAAATCATCAAGTAATAGGCATGATGACTGTATTTTTTTTTTGTTTATTATCGAAAGACCTTACATTTATGTAAACAATCCTCAAAGAATCACTTCATCTGGATCAATACCACCAGAGATATCACAATTTGAAATGCACATTTTTGGACTTGCCCAAAAACGCTCCATACAAAAGTGACAGCGATAGTGACGTCACTGTCGCTTTTGTATGGAGCGTTTTTGGGCAAGTCCAAAAATTGTGCATTTCAAATTGTGATATCTCTGGTGGTATTGATCCAGATGAAGTGATTCTTTGAGGATTGTTTACATAAATGTAAGGTCTTTCGATAATAAACAAAAAAAAAATACAGTCATCATGCCTATTGCTACTTTCATTCTACTCAAAATATACTGCAGGAAACAGCTAGCAGTTCATAAAACACTGATTAATTATATCAATTAACATTTTTATGTTATAAATTCCTATTTCAAGTAACAATTATGGCCATAATCAGATTAGATAGTGCACAATACCTCAAAAATTACAGCAACTGTTGGTTTTGCGTGCAGTCTTATAGAACAGTTTACTATGCATAGTCAAGCTCTCTGACTTGGCTACCATGTCATCCAACTTCTCCCCTCTCTCAAGAACGGCTTGTATAGTGTCATGCAGAATAATCTTTGTCTCATCCAACTCATTTTGTATTTTTGTCAATGCATCTGCTTCTTTGGGATTTTGGTATCTTGTCAAGTATTGTGGCAATATTGGGAAATCAACAGTGGTTTCATTTGCTGTAGGCCAGTTGGCTGCTGGCACTGCAGCTGTGAACTCATCTAGTATTTTAGTTATCAGCGTATGAGCTACCCTGCTAGGGTACTCATGGTCTGATATCACTACCCCAGCAAGATTATCACCTCTGACATATACATGCAACATATACTCTCCTTCTTTGAAGGACTGCCTTGATGCTTGTTGGGTTCTCTCCACCATAGTTTTACTGACAAACATCATGAATTCTTGCACTGAGCTTCTTTGGAAGAAACTGAAGCTTTGTAAGTCATATGATGCCTTGAGAAGAGTACCACTATTGACTCCTTTGTACAGTACAAGCATAGCAAATAGCTTCACCATTTTGATATGATTGGTTTTCTTCCTGAAAACTCTGAAAATAGATAAATGAAATAGATAAATAATACGACATGACTGCAGAAAAATATCTTTATATTATTTACAAAGGCGAAGTAGTGATACGTCAAACTAAAATAATTGGGCACTGAACAAACACTGTGATAGAATGTACTAAAATTCACCATCACTGTGATTAAATTTAAAATTGAAATCGGACTAGGAGGATAAGTCGAACACGTGAGAAATAGAGAAATAATGAGAAATAGTCAGACTAATAAAAAGTGAAAGCTTTGAAAGTGAAATCTCCCCTGACAAAATATCAATAATATCTTACTTACGGTCTAGCACTCAATCACAAAATTAATGATATTGATATTTAGGATAAAACCAGCACAAATTAAGTGTGAATTGTGATTAAAACCGTCTGAAACAGCCGAAAATTAACGAAATTCGTCCGTCGGACTTGCTTACGCACTAAAACGTCATATAAGTTGTCATTCATTTATTTGTCACTTTCTTATTTTAACGCTCCATCGTTCATTGTGCATAGTGCATGTGCAACAGGCAACACTGGGGAGTCAAAAGTGAAATCAAACTATGGGGTGAACCGCGATCTACGATGGCCAATGGCTAATGATTTACAAGTTTAACAACGCATGGGTTAATAGATGAAAAAAAAAAACTGTCATACCTTTTATTGGCTATGGTTAACATCGTCTCATTCATTCATTCTCATCAAAACGAAAACAAATCACAGGAAGACGTGGACGTGTAACAACTCAAATGTTACCTAAAAATAATACACAAATCAAATGAAATTGGTATCATAAAACTAGGTTCGAGTGTAACTAACCATGGCTGAAACCACAGAAAAAGTGGAAAACGCCACAGACGCTCGGCGCCGGATACTCAACATTGCAGTTTCCACTGTCCTTCTGGAAACTGGATTCGAAGCTGCTGACAAAATGTCTTTGGAGACGTTAACTGAGATGCTTCAGTGTTGTAAGTTAGCATTTACCTACCTAAGTTTTCATGAGAGTCGACTGTTTTCATCATTGGTAACAGAGTTCACAGTAGAGTAACAAGGGCTTAGAAGCCTCTTTACCACATTAGAGGTGGGCATTTCCACTACAAAGGTTTCATGTTCATTGATGGCCATTCCTTCTGTTTAGGGGCGGGAGCTCAATGTCTGAGTGTAATATAATTATGCTTTATTTCATAAGATGATGTGCCAACACACCTCTTAAGTAATGCAACATCTGGCCATAATGCAATTATTTATTTAGTATTCTTGTGTAGACAAGCAGACACCAGTGTACACTGACTGACTACCATTATACAAGTGAATGTTACAGGTTATAGTTTTCTCTTTAACTTTACAATATTGTTTCAGTCATATCTGAAGTTGGAAATTCTGCTAAAGGGTATTGTGAACTATCAGGAAGAGTGGAGCCTGTCTTGGGAGATGTGGTCATGGCTCTTATCAACATGGGTATGTTTTTCTGTTAACATCTTAAAAGTTTTTGGACCTATCTTTCCTAAACACTAATATAGCTTTGAAATATGAATTTACTAGTTTTTAAATTTCAAACCTAAGTTATATTACAGGAATAAGTCTCAAAGGAATTGAGCAGTATGCTGCCCGTCCCAACAGGCATGTAATTCAAGCACCACTGCAGGCTCCAGCGCCCCGGACGCCAGCCATGCTGTCAGCAGGCTCCAAAGCAAAGCCAGCCCCACACATACCCTTCTATTTACCCACCCTACCTGATCCTCATGCCTATATCAGGACACCTGTAAGGGAATTATTTCAGTTGGCATTTTTAAAATTAAGTTTCATATTGTCCTACAGAAACACTTAACTAAGATTATTTCATTTCAGACTCATAAACAACCGGTTACTGAATATGAAGCTATAAGAGAAAAGGCAGCCACACAAAAGAGGGATATTGAACGAGCACTTACAAAGTTTCTGGCAAAAACCAGTGAGACCCACAATCTATTCAACACTGAAGATAATCAAGTTTTTCCTTGTAAGTAGTGAATATATGTTTCTGGGATACCTATACCTCACACAAAGAGCTGATCTTAAACTAAGCTCAGTTTGTACAGAGTGTGAGTAAGAGATATCTATCTGAGACATAAATACCTGTAATGTTAAAGAAAATATACTTGAAGGGTTTTGTACTTTATCAGCCCCTGATACTCATAGTAATAACACTCAAAGACAACAAAACAAATGTCCTAGAATAAATCAAACACACACACACACAACGCACAATTACAATGCTCCTTAAAAATGCTTATTTGTTAAGGGCTAAACAAATTAATTGGCTTAATCATGCGATTCCATTACATTTTGTCTAATAATTTAAAAAAAACTGATAATTCAATATCTTGTATGTTTTATTACAGTGATAGCATGCAAACCGACATTCCCTGCCTATTTACCATGCCTGCTACCAACAGATCAAGTGTTTGACTTTGATGAGTTGGAATATCACTTCCAAGTTGCAAATAGAACAGAAGATATGCCCGCAGAAAAGAAAGGTAGTTATTTGTCAAAGATGTGTTTCATTTCATCTGCTTTAGGGTGGTTACATACATAGTGGGTCGGCATATTTGTAGCAATCACTAGGCAATTTTGCCGCCCAGCTGTGCCAATTCGTGCCGGCAGAGAAAGAGTATTATTACAAATATTTAATATCCAGCATGGCATATTGTTATCTGTTGCTTGCTATGTAAAGCCTATCCCCCTTATTCATAAAAACTGGAACTGCCCTAGCACTATTTTTATTATGTACTGTAAAGTTCTGTCTGCTGAAAAAACTGAATACACTTTTATGATCAGTGGTAAATTTTAATTGGTGCTAAAAGCCTTGTTACTAATTCCAGAACAATCTGATAATGAAGGTGACAATGGAGACAATGACAACGTAAACGCTTCGCAATCTGAAAACCAGGATGCTGCTCCATCCAGCCCAGACAGGAGTAAAACTGGTGGATAATCAATTCACTTATACTGGTATTATTATAACAGTATTCTAAACATGTGTATATTAATAAAAGTAAGTTTCGACATAGGCATTCAGCTTTTTATTTCATGAACCCTATGAGCAGTAAAAGTAGAGCATTGCAGAGTGTGGTCCACCAGTTCAGTCCACACTGAGGTCCTCGGAGACCTGGCATCGCGCAGAGGACGGTCACCGCCAGGTTGACTTGGTATCACTATAGTGCATACTATAGTGACTTCTTATCTTAAGTAAATGTCAATTCTCTTTTGAAAAAAAAACCTATCTAAATGTCAATAGATTAGATGATTTTGTTTGTAGTTCATAATGATCTACTGGCCTCTCTATAGCATAGATGTTCACCTCTTTAGTTTAATTGTTGCCTAAACTCTTCAGTTAATTGTTTGCCTTGTTGATAAAGTGCTGGCTTTTGTATGTACAGAACATATTAATGAAATAAAATTATGGAAACTCCTCTCCCACCTCTTCCAAATTGCCTGTCATGTTTTAGGGAGAATCTTTTCATTGGCTTCTCTCCTTCCATTGTGAGTTATTTATTTATTAGCCATATTTAAATATTGTATTTATCAATGTTTATCCACTGATTTCCCATGTTTCTCAATTGCGAGTTACTAAGTTATTAATATCTTCTTATGTCTCTCATTTTGTTGGAGCTTCTAAAATTATGGCACCATGTTTCATTGCTTCACTAATTGAGTAGCTTAACTTCAAACTCGGATAAATCCAATTCTGACAATTTTTAAGATTTTGGTGTCAAAAAAAAGCGTAAAAAACTAGCTTCGGAGCTATTTTAGCAGTTGCGTATAAATCCGCATGGCTCCTGAGGAATAAACCGTTAAAATCGTACAATTTTATCAAAACCAGATAGATCCGTGACATAGTTTTTTTCAACTGTAGATAGATCCCTCCGAGCCAATCAGCGAACAGCATTTTTTCAACATGGACGTCAGTTGACGTAAACGCACCGACAGTATCACTGTACTCTCATGCTTTTTATTGTATTTAAATAAATAACAAGTTACAAAAAAACACACTTTAACTGTCGATAGTATTCCCTATTTTAGCCACAACTCTAGTCCTAATCTTATTTTATCAAAAACTCCATAAATCCATTCAGTGTTTTTTCAAATATGGATAAATGGCACTCCATTAAATCAAATGAAGTTAAATCCAATCTAAATATATTTATAATTAATTCAAAGATGGTTTTGTAATTGATTTTGTTATAGAGGGTCGTTTTTTTCAATACTGTTACCCCAAATAAAAAAATACGCTCTTTTAAATCATTGATTTAGGTTAGATAACACTTTTTCATTAATATCTCCTAAGAGGCTAGAGTGGATTTATCTGGGTTTGAATTTAAGCGACTCAATTGTTCTTAAACCTGCTTTGGTCCCCTGTTTTGCTCAATCTCATCCTACTCTGGCATACATGAAAGCTTCAACACTTAACTTGATGAGAAGGTTTAAATAAAAGTCAATATACAAAAAGCTTTTTTATTTTACCTTATAAAATTAATCACTTCAATGATGCAGAGTTGATAACAGGCAGTGCTTTGATTCCGTCTCTGTTGACTACAGTCACTTGGAAGTTGGGCAGACTCACAAACAGCCTCTTATGTACTTCCGTGATGCACTTCTTCAAGATTTCATATGCTTCTTCTTCTGTGGCATCTGTGAACATTATTGAAAAGATTTTGAGTAGGTAAGTCTTGTATTTATCTACTTTTCCTTAACTTAAGTTAGCTCTCTTCTTAGACCGCCTATTGGAGTAATTGGTCCCCCAATTACTAATAACAAATATGGTAAATAATAAGGTAATACTAATAGGGTGCAAGTTCAATTCTTACCACAAACAAACATTTATTCATCACTAGCGACCCTCCTGTCTTCAAACTGGTGTAATGGGATGTTATTAGACATTTAAACATTGTTATTAAATCTCATTTTGTTAAAACAACAGCATCACAACCTGTCGCATAATTTTAAAGATTCAAGCATACATAGGGAATACAAGCTATTTTGGGAGGAGATGGTAAAGCTCTATTCTTATAATATTTGGGACATTAAACATTGGAATAAAAACTGTTTACAGCTGTCCATGTTGTGCCGTTTACAAAAAATAGTCCACAAACCTTTCTTGTGGTAACGGTCCATAATACTCAAGCTCAGGTACCCGCCAAAGCCATGACAAGCAAAAGGAACCTTCATGCTTGAAGCCAGGTAATCCATGAAGTACAGTTCTGGGCCATTCTCTTTATCATACCCAGCCATCAGTACATTGACAAAATATGGAGTCTGAAAATGGAAAAAAAAAATACTAAGTAAATTTATGTTACATTAATAATAAGCTGCTATGTTAAAATGTGAAAGTAGAAATGTGAAAACTGTGCAAAAAAGTTTGAATATTACAGGAAACATGGAATATCATAGTTTATGCTAGTCATGTTCAGTGATGTAATACTAACGCTGCTCCTGAGGTACTCCGCGAGATTCCGACGAGTGAAATTAGACGCAGCCGTAGGGCCTAATTCATAGCCATTGCGCATTTTATAAAGTTGAATGTTTTTGGCAATATACTCAGCAAACTGATTGGTATCGCCAGAGTCGCCGATTACACCCATCACAAGGCGATCAGAAATCTTGTAAATCTTTTGCTCATCTGAAAACGAAACGAAAAGATGGAATAAAATAATGAATTGAAGTAGAATTAGATGGCAAAAAGGGAACAGGAGACTCACCATCTTTCATGACCATAATACTGTGGCTGGTGGTTTGATCAGCCGCTATCATCACAAAATCGTTGCATTGAATTCCTAACAAACATTGTAAGTTGATGTTCGACATTTTTAACAAAAACTTACAGTAATATTATTCAGAAACCGCAATCAAAATACGCACAAATAACCTATCCTATTCGACAAACTTGTCAACTCACTCCAACCAAAACCCAGAGACAAACAACTTCTTTTTTTTTACAGAAAATCTTAGCAAAGTTGTAGGTTGGTATAACAAAAAACGAGCTGAGTTTCTGTCAAATCCATCTTTAATAAAAGCCACGAACATCAGCACAGAAATAAAAAACAAAAAGTCAACAGTGAGTGAGGTTATCGGTACGTTCGTAACCTTTAAACTTTTCGTATTAATAATTTGTAAAGTAATAGTTTTAAATCATCAAACATGTTTAGAAGAGTTGCCCTGGGAATGTCTGGTGGCGTGGACAGTGCCGTCGCTGCACTGTTACTTAAAAGAGCTGGTAAATATTCGCTGAATTATAAACATTTACTTGGTAAATTATCTTAAGTTTTCTGGTCTTTTTTACTTGAAAGATTAGCATACCTACTACCCCTACCCGTTTTACAGGATATAAGGTAGAAGGAGTCTTCATGCGCAACTGGGACAATAATTATGAGGCTGGTTTTTGTTCAGATGAGAAAGATTTCGAAGACGCAACATTTGTCTGCCGTAAGCTAGAAATTCCCTTGCATAGAGTTTACTTCATCAAAGAATATTGGAATGAAGTGTTCACAGTGTTATTAAATGAGTACCAGATGGGCCTAACGCCAAATCCTGACATACTGTGCAATAGATATATTAAATTTGACAGCTTTTTCGAACATTGCAGGAACAATCTGAGTGTGGATGCTATTGCCACTGGGCACTATGCTAATACATCTTTTGGCCCCTTTCTCAAGAAATACTCTGACAGCGAAGGTAACCATTTCAAGCTTACATTTTGCCTTTACGATCATATTGAGATTGACACGTTATGCAAGGAGTTTTTCTCTGACACAATATTCTAGCACTAATAAATGATTTCATTTATAACTTTCAGCAGTACGCTTGTTACAGCCAGCAGACAAGCACAAGGATCAAACATTTTTCCTGTCACAAGTGCAACAATTTTCTTTGCGTAGATGCATGTTCCCGATTGCAGATCTCATAAAAAATGAAGTGAGAGAAATAGCCAAAACTGAGGGACTTATAAATGTTGCTAACAAAAAAGACAGTACTGGCATTTGTTTTATAGGCAAAAAGAAGTTCCAAGATTTTATTGAAGAAGTAAGATTCTTATCTGGGTCATTTTAGTTTCTTTCCAAATTAGTAATCTTCAATACACCAAGTATTAATAAGTTTGTTTAATGAAAACCTAAATCAATAATTTATTTGCTTGTTTAAATTATTATGATTTGACAATCACCTCCACTTTGTTTTTCAGTACATAGAGACAAAGACTGGATCATTTATAGACATTGACACAGGACAAGTAGTTGGAAAACACCAGGGTCTTCATAAATGGACAGTTGGACAACGATGTTGCTTGGCAGACCATAAACATCCCTACTTTGTATTTCAAAAAGATTTAGATACAAACAACATTTATGTGGTATGTTTCACTTTAATTAAACTAATTGGAAGAGATGTTCTCATTTTTATTACCCAAAAGAAAATGCTTAATTGCTTTTTTTTGCAGGTGGCCGGGACAAAACACCCAGCTTTATGGAATAATTTATGCTTCACAGAAGAGCCCCATTGGATCCACAGTGAACCTTTGAACTTAAAGGCCAATAATATACTGAATTGTTTCTTCAGGTTTCAACATACAAAACCTTTAGTTCCTTGTAGAATAGTAAAAAATACAGAAGGCCTTACTATCTTATTAAGTAACAAATTACGAGCTATTACTGAAGGTCAATTTGGTGTGTTTTACAAAGATGGTGAATGTCTAGGAGGTGCAAAAATAAAAGATATATGTCATGATTTGATTACCCAAACGCAATAAAATGCATGATAATTAATTATTTTATTAAACAGTTTAAGTTGTTGCAACTTTATTTTATTTCCGTGGTTTCATCCTGTTTATCTCAAGTAGTAGAAAGAGGAGCGCAACTTTTCGCATGACGTCAATAGTCCAAATCGTAGCGTAGGGTAGTCAACACGATTGATTCATTTTATTATTATAATAATAATAATAATAATAATTGTATTTATTCAGACAACATAAATTGGTCCATTTTGCATGTTAGTAATACTTATTCTATGTTAGTATTTATTCTAATAGTATTTCTTATAAACTAGAGGCCAAAGGTGGTCAAACTACAGGCTAAGCTGTCACCTAAAAGAAAGAAGTAGCCTTTCGTGGTGGCGCATGATGGTCGAATCATACCTGTTTGCTACAGTACTCAGGATAGAGTTGGAGCTGGCCCGCACTCTGCATATCATCGAGGCAACGCGCTTACGAAAGATGGCATAGAAATCATCGGTTCTCGCCTCTGCAAACATCCCCGATGCGCTGCAAAAGCGGGGCAGCCCCATCAGCATCCTGAAACCGTTGTTGTACTGGACCCGCAAGGCGCTAATGGCCTTCAGCGTGTAGCTGGTCCACAGACTGCACGTATAAAATACCTGACAGTATGCTTTAAAAAGCGTTATTTTCACTTGATGGCTTGAACGTGCGAACCTGCACCAAAATATTATGTTCACCAAAAATTATGATTAAAATGAATCAAAATTGGTTTCATAATGACGCCACGATAGGCCTGCAAAGTTGGTTGGGCTAGTCGATTTCGAAAGTATTACTCGTGGCCATAGGCAAGCTAGGTGGAAGCAAGCGGGATCAAGCTTTTGCCACAATACCAGCAATCATTTTGTTTAACCAGCTATTTTAAGATTTAATACCTCCGAAAAAACATAGGAAGAAGTTAGTGATCCAATAGCTGAGCCACGAGTGTGCTTACTGCTTATGCATGCCTATATAGGCAGAAAAGGCCGCATCTAAGTCAGTGGTTCCTTTGACCTCACGAAAAGCGTAAGCAAATGAACCTGTTCCTTATCTAGTTTGTGCAAATTAAAATAGCCGTGTTATTTTTTTTGTATGTGTGTTTCCAATTTTCAAATAAGTATCTATTTCAATTAAGCCTTTAAGCGTGATTTGGTGTACGGTTTCTAATTGAATGTCGTTGTATTTGAAGTTAATATTTATGGGGGCTTCTTTATATGGGTGGAAGCTGAAAACTTTAGTTTTATTGAAGTTTATTTGCCGTGTGCACTCACAGTGACCCCGCGAGAGAGAAAGAAAGAAATAGACAATAAACTCAGCATTTAGATTTACATGAAAACATGGGCGCACAAACTATTTAGGGATACTACGTATCATAGGCGCTTTAGTCGCCTCTTAGGCTCTTACATCAGGCGATTGGAAACCGGGGCAGCATTCTAGAATAACACCCCATACGACAGGGCGATCTAATAGCCATATTAGTTTTACTATAGTGATAGCTATAGCTACTTGCTTTACGCAAGTAGCTGTAGCTATCACATATTTTTTCTTTCGCTTATCTTTTTAGTGGCATCTGTATAAGGCCTATTAATTACACACACTTATTAGCATAATAATTAAAATCACTATGAGGTGGCTGTGAGGACGATGATTCCTCTAACAAGAAATGAGCTGTGTCTGCTGTCAGTAAGTCAGAATTATACGTCCTTCATAGTAATCTACCATCCAATGACTTTCTAACATTCCCGTGATCGAATCAATGACGTTCCCCATCTCAGATAGTCAACAGACTTTATTTTATGCAAGAAATCATGAAAATACGTCTAGTGCTTGTTGGCATCTCTCCTAGAAAATACAGAGATTAACAGTAAGAGTTATAGTTGTTTTACTGTACCTCATACAACCTGCTTCCTTCAATAACAAGTAGCAAAATGAAACATAGAACTGCATGGAAAGGCATTGAACTTGCTTTGAACTTTTCACCAAGATTTGTCTAGGTGGTTCACACCATAGAGCATTAAGATATAGTTTCGACTTAAGCCGTAAAAAAAAACCCCTAGTTTAAAAAACAACTAGGGTACGTTCCAAAACGAGAAGGGTAGAGTGATTCTTACCCTCGGAGAAAAGAAGGAGACAGAACTATAAATTAGAAAGAGAAAAAACCAGAGCGATAGATTGGTTTTAGGAACGCTATCGAGTGATTTTTAACGAAAGATTATTTTTGAACGGTTTCGGGTGAATATGTCACTGTCAAATTTAGCAAACAACGATGTTTAAAATGTTCTAAAAAACTTAAATACTACCTGAAACTGGCATGAACATTAATCATGAAGTTTTAGTGAATGAAACTAAAACTTCATGATTGATGTTCAGTTTGTCTGGCAAAAGTTATCCACGGAAAGTAGTAAAACTTCTACCTGACAGCTGTCAGGTGAATTCTTCTTCTTCTTCTTCTTTTTTGGTTTGAGGTATTTTAGACCATTTAAGAAAAAATATAACAATGCATTTATGTGATAGATTTTGAACAAAATAAATAGAAAAACGTTGATATTTCGCCAAAATCAAATGTTTTAATTTAATAATTTAATTTTAAGAATCGATATTTTTAATCTGTTCTTAATATGTCAAAAACAGCAAACGCCATTTTGGAATCCGATATGACGTCACTCCGATAGTAAACAAGTAACTTTTCGTTTGTGTTCTGTGATAAATTTTTAATTTTTCTAAGTTATTTCGTTGTTAGTCTACATTGTTTAAACTATTTTGGATAAATTATTAAAACTTCATCATGGAAGACGGTTTTGTAAAAGCAGATAGTACAAATCTGCCAAAAATTGATTTGTTAATGGTGGCGAACTTCTTTGTGTCCAATCCCTATTTTTGTTTTGCTGAGTTGAGAAATGTTAAATACACGACGCAATAGGCTATGTGCAGGTGAAGCGAATTCAAAACACATGCTTGGTTAAGTGTGCGGTATGCCCTGAACATTAAGTGCGTACCAAGCCATATGCAGTAACACCAGTAACAGTATTGTTAATGAAGAGGAAGAATCTGTGACTAGTGTCAAGTGCCACGATTGTGCCTCATCAGAAGGTGGTTGCAAACATAGTGTTGCATTTTTTTGTGGTTACACCGCCGAACCGAAACCCCGTCGTGCACTCATAGTTAATAGTTGCCATTTCTGTAGATATTTATCAAAATATATCCATTTTATAAAAAATGCTATTTTATTGCTACCTTTATGCCGAAATATTATGAAGAAATTCATAAATTATACTTTATTGTATGTTTCATACAAATAATATTAAACTAAACAATAAAACCATTTTTCTCTTAGTAAATATTTATTATAATAACGATTAAAGTGTGTCATCCGACAGACTTGAATGGATTTTTGTTCCTGAGTTGGTGCTATCAGACTGCTTTACCTTTATTCTTAATCATTTCAAGAACCATAAAACCTGAAAATAATAGAAAAGTTTAGTCAATGATTGTAATATCGGTCTAAGTGGCAATGTTGAATAAGCAACTCAAAAGGAAATAAGTACCTTGACTACAAGAAGGTAATGAGATATCACATTCCTTATTCTTCATAGTTTCTTCAATTTCCATAATGGTAGAAAATCATTGCCTTTTGTTAAATGCAAGTCGAGGTTCACTTGGTGTTAACTTATGTTTCCCTTCCACTTGGCAATCAACTCTGGATGGTACGCAGTTTGGTTTCATACGAATGCGTTTGACAGAACCCATTAATTTATACCCTGTGTAATTTTCCAGCTAAAACATGAAATAATATTACATAACTTATGTACAAAATTTAACCTATAAATGCACTAGGTGCAGACAAAACCACTAAATAAGAGGTTAAGCCTCATATTTAGTTCTTTGTCCGTCCTGTTAGATTATTACTCTACTATTTATAGTTCATAACACTTACATCAAAGTGGTCTTCACCGAAATACAGTCTAGTCTTTGTGGATAATGATTTTGGATCTCTTCTAGCCAGTTTTAACCAAGTATTTCTCAGTTTGATATCACTCTGCACTTGAATCTATAGTTTTTGTGACGTTTTAACACTTGTGTTCTTGCATTCAGGAACCAGACACCAATGATATGGACCAGAACTCATTATTTTCAGATTAAATGATAAATGTTGTACGTATTGTTTACTTGTTTACTATCCGAGTGACGTCACGCGAAAAAACATCATGGCGGCTAGCGTTTTCGCACGTCAAAGTCAAGTCCTAATTTAAAACATAAATTTAGACCATTTATCGCTATTTAAAAATTAAAATAAAATTTTTGGTAGTAAATTACGGCCCAAAGATTGATTTTAATCAGTTTTCAAAAATTGGTGTAATACCCTATTCTGCCAGTATCACGTAGTTAGCCATTACACGGTACGGAATAGGGTATTACACCATTTTTTGAAAACTGATTAAAATCAATCTTTGGGCCGTAATTTACTACCAAAAATTTTATTTTAATTTTTAAATAGCGATAAATGGTCTAAATTTATGTTTAAAACTAGGACTTGACTTTGACGTGCGAAAACGCTAGCCGCCATGATGTTTCTCCGCGTGACGTCACTCGGATAGTAAACAAGCAAACAATACGTACAACATTAATCATTTAATCTGAAAATAATGAGTTCTGGTCCATATCATTGGTGTCTGGTTCCTGAATGCAAAAACACAAGTGTTAAAACGCCACATAAACTATGGATTCAAGTGCAGAGTGATATCAAACTGAGAAATACTTGGTTAAAACTGGCTAGAAGAGATCCAGAATCATTATCCACAAAGACTAGACTGTATTTCTGTGAAGACCACTTTGATGTAAGTGATAAGAACTATAAATAGTAGAGTAATAATCTAACAGGACAGACAAAGAACTAAATATGAGGCTTAACCTCTTATTTAGTGGTTTTGTCTGCACCTAGTGCATTTATAGGTTAAGTTTTTGTACATAAGTTATGTAATATTATTTCATGTTTTAGCTGGAAAATTACACAGGGTATAAATTAATGGGTTCTGTCAAACGCATTCGGATGAAACCAAACTGTGTACCATCCAGAGTTGATTGCCAAGTGGAAGGGAAACATAAGTTAACACCAAGTGAACCTCGACCTGCATTTAACAAAAGGCAATGATTTTCTACCATAATGGAAATTGAAGAAACTATGAAGAATAAGGAATGTGATATCTCATTACCTTCTTGTAGTCAAGGTACTTATTTCCTTTTGAGTTGTTTATTCAACATTGCCACTTAGACCGATATTACAAACATTGACTAAACTTTTCTATTATTTTCAGATTTTATGGTTCTTGAAATGATTAAGAATAATGGTAAAGCAGTCCGAGTAGCACCAACTCAGGAACACAAATCCATTCAAGTCTGTCGGATGACACACTCCGTTATAATAAATATTTAACTAAGAGTAATTGTTTTATTGTTTAGTTTAATATTATTTGTATGAAACATACAATTAAGTATAATTTATGAATTTATCCATAATATTTCGGCATAAAGGTATCAATAAAATAACATTTTTTTTATAAATTGCATATATTTTGATAAATATCTACAGAAATGGCAACTATTATCGATGAGTGCACGACGGGGTTTCGGTTCGGCGGTGTAACCACAAAAAAATTCAACACTATGTTTGCAACCACCTTCTGATCAGGCACAATCGTGGCACTTGATACTAGTCACAGATTCTTCCTCTTCATTAACAAAACTGTTACTGGTGTTACTGCATATGGCTTGGTACGCACTTTATGTTCAGGGCATACCGTACACTTAACCAAGCATGTGTTTTGAATTCGCTTGACCTGCACATAGCCTATTGCGTCGTGTATTTAACATTTCTCAACTCAGCAAAACAAAAATCGGGATTGGACACAAAGAAGTTCGCCACCATTAACAAATCAATTTTTGGCAGATTTGTACTATCCGCTTTTACAAAACCGTCTTCCATGATGAAGTTTTGATAATTTATCCAATATAGTTTGAACAATGTAGACTAACAACCAAATAACTGAGAAAAATTAAAAATTTATCGCAGAACACAAACGAAAAGTTACTTGTTTACTATCGGAGTGACGTCATATTGGATTCCAAAATGGCGTCTGCTGTTTTTGACATATTAAGAACAGATAAAAAATGTCGATTCTTAAAATTAAATTATTAAATTAAATCATTTGATTTTGGCGAAATATCAACGTTTTTCTATTTATTTTGTTCAAAATCTATCACATGAATGCATTTTTATATTTTTTCTTACATGGTGTAAAATACCCTATTGTTATTTTACCGAGTGAAGTTATTCAAAAACTTAGGTGAAATCTAAAACAAAGAGACATCACAAATAAGACGACACAGTTAAAACATATATAAAAAATATATAACACTAAGGGACAACAAAAACGACAAGAGAGTGTTAGTAATAATGATGAGTAGTCTAACGCAAAAATAAATAATACAATGAATAATAATTACAATTTGATTTTATTATGCCTGATAAATTCTGACAGGACTTTCAATAGGGGGGAATTAACCAAACACAGGATACAATTAAGATTACACGGACGGGGGAAGTTTTCGGGTAAGTGGTCATACAATGACGCACCTACCCTAGGACAGTTGAAGAAAATGTGGTCAGCTGAACCCTCGTCCAGCCCGCATTCACATAGTGAGCTGTCTTTTACCTTTATTTTCGCGAGGTGGATCGGAGTACAAGAACACAACAACAATTGGAGACAATTGATTTCGTGATATTGAGATTTTTAAAGAACCATGGACGGGGAGGGATTTCCTTTTGGGTCTCAAAGTAGTGTTTACCTGCTAGTCTTCTGGTGTTTTGCCAGTCGGTTCGCCAGGAGCTAAATAGGTGAGTATGGGCCATGTTTAGTAGATCGTGGGAAAAATGTATAAAATGGTCTAATGATCCTGTAGATATGGCGTTCTTTGCACAGGAGTCAGCAGTTTCATTACCAGGAATACCAGAGTGGCTGGGTATCCAAGCAAGTACAATTTCCATATTTTTGTTCTTGCACTTTAGTAAATGTTCTTTGATCTGTAGAATATAAGGGAATTTTAACTTTGATGTGAATGGGTTGGATAGAATGGATTGAAGGCAACTTAGAGAGTCAGTGAAAATTAAGCTTTTAGTCAAATTATGAGAGTCAGCATAAAGAATTGCTTCCAAAATAGCCAAAGATTCACCAGTAAATGTTGATGTTAACGGTGGACACTTATATAAGAGGGCGGTTTTGTATTCGGGTATCCATACCGCCGAGCCAACGTTGCCATCGTCCGTCAGCTTGGAAGCGTCCGTGTACAAAAGGTGCCAGTCTTGCCAGTGTTCGGAGACTTGTTTCGCAAAATCATGGGGTGCAGACGGTGAATCCTTGACAATACCGAAATTCAAAATGATATTAGGGTTAAAGACTAATGAGTCGAAGCTGTTTAAGTAGAGGGGGTTTTGAGTAAATTTTTTAATAGGAGCCGGAATTCGAGACAATTTTTCGCGAGAGAGGAGGATAAAAGGAAGGGACTGAGAGGAGCGGGGCAGGTTTGCAAGGTAGTCGAGTTTACCTATGAGTGGGTGATCAGGGGATTGGATGACTTTGGCAAAATATCGGTCGCTAAGAAATTGTCTTCGCAAATACAGGGGGGGGTCGACACATTCTATTTGTAGTGCGTTGATAGGGGACGATTTCATTGCACCTAAAATAATGCGGAGACATCTGGATTGGAGTTTCTTTATCTTGTCGAGGGCCGACTTGTTGCATGGATCCAGCAGAAAGGAGCCGTAGTCTAGGTGACTGCGTACTATTGCGTTGTACAAAAGTTTTTGAGAGTACGGGTGGGAGCCCCACCAGACACCGGAAAGAGCGCGGAGGACATTTATGCTTTTTTCAGATTTTTCAACAACGTAGTTGAAGTGCGGTACGCCAGACAACCTGCTATCTAAAATCAGACCTAAAAACTTTACCTGGTTATTTAACTGTATAGGATTCCCACCTAGGTGAATATTTGGATCAGGGGTGTTTCGTTTTTTAGTAAATATAACCGTTGAACATTTTGGGACCGAGAGATCAAGACCGTGATTGTTGAGCCAGTCGGCTAGGTAACTCAAAGCTGGATTTAGGCGAGCTGTGGCTTCTGAGATAGAGCCTACTCGAACATACAGAGCAATGTCGTCCGCATATTGAAGAATGTCTACCAAAGGGTGGACTGTTCTCTCCAGATCGTACGTGTAGATATTATATAGGAGCGGGCTTAGAACTGACCCCTGAGGGAGGCCCTTCCATACCAGTTGAGGAGGCAACATGTCTAATTGGGATTTTACTAGAATACTTCTGGACATCAACGCGTTGAATATGAAGTGGACCATCTTCATCGAGATACTCAGATTGAGCAATTTTTGCCTGAGCACTGGAAGGAGGACATTATCATAGGCGGAGGAAATATCTAAAAATACGCCAACTAGGTATTCTTTTCTGTTGAAAGCTGTGCGGATGTCGGTCGTCAGTATGCTCAGACTGTCCAGAGTACTGAAACCTTTCCTAAATCCGTATTGTGACTTGGCGAGAATATTCTGTGACTCTACGAACCATTCTAGTCGATTCCTTATTAAATGCTCCATGACTTTGAGTAAAACTGAGGAAAGCGCAATGGGTCTATATGAGTTGTGATCTGAAGGATCTTTACCTGGCTTAAGAATTGGGATGACGATTTGCTGTTTCCAAGACTCTGGCAGCGAGCTATACTCAAAGAACAAATTGGCTAAACTTAAGAAATACAGTTTTGTTTTGTTTGATGCTTTGCATAGAAAGGAGTAAGGGACACCATCAATACCAGGGGAGGAATCCCTTAGTCCATTTAGGGCGCATACAAGTTCTTCAAATGTAAAGGGGAGGTCTAAATTATTTGATGCAGAGGAATTTAAATTGGAATTTGAGGGTAAGGAGTCTATGTTTGGGACAAAAGGAGGAGCTAATTTATCTATGAAGGAATTAAGCCAACTGGATGAGTCATTACAGGTGATGTTGGGGATATTCAGGGACTGTCGGAATCGTCTAATTTGCTTCCAGACTACGGAGGAGGGGGATCGCGGGGACATGCTTTCGCAAAATTTAATCCAGCCAAGCTTTTTCTTTTTGGAGAACATTTTTTTGCCTCTGCTGCTGATTGTTGATATCGTAGAAAGTTATCGGAGGTCATCGAAGCTCTGTATTTTTTTTCAGCTTCCTTTCTTTTATGGATAGCAGCGGTGCATTCAGAATCCCACCAAGGGGGGGAGATTCTGTTGCGGGAGGCGTTTTTATGAGGGATATGAGAGTCTGCTGCTGTGTTTAGAATCTTTACAAAATCGGTGTAACATGAGAGGGAATTTTCGGGGGAACAAATTGGAAGGGAGTCTATTTTATTATCTACCTCTTCTGAGTAGGCTGACCAATCTGCTTTGTCAAGCTTATATTTAAGTAACGGAGGAGGTTTGCAGGTCATGGTAGTCCGATTAGGGAGAGTTATTAGAATGGGATAATGATCACTGCCGTAAGTACTCTTTAGTACAGTCCAGGAAAGAAGAGAAGATAAATTTGACGATGAAAATGTTACGTCTACGGCAGAAGCTGGATTTTGAGAGGGGGGGCATCTTTTGGTTGGGCAGCCATTATTTAAAACGCATAAATTTAGGTCATCTAGAAGGTCAACCATCAAGGAGCCTGCGGAGTCGGAGTGGTAACATCCCCAAGAAGTATGGTGGGCATTAAGGTCTCCCATGACGAGGACGGGGGGAGGAAGAGCGGATATAGCAGATCGTAGTTCAGCAATAGAGGAGGGGGTAGGACGACGGGAAATATACGCGGATAGGAAAGATATATTCCAGAACCGCATAGCCACAACTTGGATGTCCTGACTATGTGGGGGAAGGGGAAGTTGGGAAAAGGTAGCAGAGCGCCTCACTAATAAGGCGCTACCTGCGTAGCCATCGGACCTGTCATCCCGCAGACAGGAGTAGCCTGACACGCGAAAACGCGAATCTGGTACCAACCACGTCTCCGAGATGGCTAAGACCGATGGAGAGTATTTATTTATAATGTTCATTATTTCGTTTTTTTTCGGTCTAATGCTTTGGCAGTTCCACTGAACTACTGAGACCGCCATTGATAACAGCAAGACTGGCAATTTGATCAAGTTTTTGTGCAACGTTGGGCGGTAAGGAGGTTTTTTGGGATGTGAGGATGGTTATCAGAATTGACAGGATGTTTTCCAAGAGGGTTTCTGAGGAAGAGAATAAAGGAGGAGTGGATTCCTGATTGAGGGCGCAGCCATTGGGGAGGGAAGAAGGACAATTTCCGACAATTGCTTGATGGGCTTGGACGTCGTAGCCTTTCCCCAGAGGGGCATGGGTGGGAGATGGACGGAAGATGGTTTTACGGTAGGAGAGGGATTGGGAAGTAGATTGTGAGGAGCACGGTTGGGATGGATTAGTAGCTGGATTGGTAGAAGGAGATTTTGCAATGGCAGCGAAGGACCTGCAAACAGCAGGATATCGTGACGAGGCCTCTTCATATGAAACATTTTCTTGAGACATCACAGTTTTTATTGATTTCTGCCTTGAAAATTCAGGGCAGGATTTGTCGGTGGCAAAGTGAGTGGTGGAACAATGTATACATGTAGCCTTGGATTCTGGCACATCGCAGCTGTCGCCAGAATGTGGTTGGGAACAGCGAAAGCATCTTGGCTTAGAGCGGCACTGTGCCTTCACATGCCCGAAGCGACAGCAGTTGTTGCATTGAATTGTGGGATACTGATATATTTCTACAGGTAATGAGGTGTGATAACAAAAAACTCTATCCGGTAAAATTTGACCTTTCAAGGTGATGACAACAGACTGAGTGGGAACCCAAGATGTTTTTCAATCAATTACTTTTTTGCGGTTCATGCGTCTTGCTCTTAGAAGGATTCCAACATTGTCTGGAACTACCAGGCACTCTGCTAGCTCTTCCATAGACCAGTCCTCAGGTACTCCTCTGACTACTCCTGTGCGCGTAACATTGTAGGTTGAAATAAATGCAGTATAATTATGAGTGGCTAATGAGCTGTTATTTATAAAGTTGTTTGCACTGCTGGGGGTTTTAAATTCGACAGAAACTTTGTTTCTGCCTACTTTTTTGACGCCGTCTCTGACTATATTAGGGATTTTGTTTTTAGAGAGAAACTGGCCGAACCTGACAGGTTGCAGGTATGCACCTGAAGATGGGTGAGATTCCATACGAGAAACCATAACAATATATGGGCCTTTGTCAACGTCATCATAAGTTTTAGGGGCAATAACCAAAGATGGGTGGGTGTAGGTTGTCTGGCTTTGTGAGGGTTCAGCTGAGGGCAATGATTCATCTGTCACTGTTCGTTTGGCTGGCTCTGACGGGATGATATCTTCTGCAGACCGTTTTTTCCCAGATATTTGAGAGAAAACCGGCGGAGATAAATCCATCGCGGACCCGTCCCCATCCGGAGGGTCGGGAGGATCAGGGGGATTAGAATCCATGGTATTGACTACTCACCTGCACAAGTAATATCCACCACCTTATTAATCACTACAATTTAGCTTAAGTCCAATAAGTACACCGAAAAACTATGAAGTTTTTCTAAAAATCCTTTCGGCACGTGTAACAACTACCCTTCGCAAAAGCAGAAATCCAGGTGAATTCTACCGGTCCCCAGACGTCGGTAGAAATCGCACTTGTCAGTGTAAAAATTACTCTCACCCAACCTGTTCCAAATTGCATGTACAGCCTGGCAAAAAAGTCGTGAAATTAATAGGGGCGCCACCATCGTTGATGTGGTCACCCCGTAGACTACGACACAAACGGTTTTGATAATTGACTTATTCAAATATATTTTTTAGAGAGAATGGATATCTAGTTAGGCTTTGTCCACTAAGTTCGCGCCAATAGATACCAATCATTTTAGTCGTGCCAGCCAATGCATCACATGATCTCGTAATCTAGATCAGTATATTCTTATTCTTATAGCGTTGTACTAGGAAAACACCTTACATTTCTTTAATTCCACATTATCTAGTAGATTTATGGAAGTACTCATACAGGCACTCATATTACGGGTTTGCTTTTCCCTCTAGGCTGACAGGTCAGGTACGATTGAAAGTCCGTCCACCGGGATAAACCAGGTCAATAGGGGTAACCGTTTGGTGGTAAAAATGGAATGGCCGTGGCACCAATACAGTCGATCCCCACCACATACAACCACATTGTCAGGACGTTTCTCTACTATCAAGTAAAGAAATAAAAGAAGAAACTAGCAAAATCATGTTATAATTTTAATTAGGGTAAAAATATTTATTTTGTCTAAATATTCGAAACCCGAAAAATCTTCATCCATGGCTTGGCTCGACCCTTCTCCAAAATTCTAACATTCACTTCGTTCCCATGAGTCACTCATGCTGCTATTGTACGGTCACTTCATCTTGCAGGTTTATGATAACCTGTCGATTTTGTCATATGAACTTTGTCCTCGTTGGTATATTATTCCTTCTCTATTTTAATAACGTGTTATCATGACTTTCTCCTATCTTCGGGAGAAATATTCTTAAAAGCTGGCGCAGCCGCTGCCTAGAAAATTAAAATAAAAATTAAAAACAAAAATCAATAAAAAAGTATCAAAATCACTTAGATCTGCTAACTTGACAAATTGTATTTTGTAAACAAACGTCAAAATAGGTTTTCAGATTTCAACGTAAAATATCACTCGTTTGTTATTAGTTACAAGACAAGTAAGTTTAAACACGCGTGGTTGATTAAATTAAACCACAACATACCAGTGATTTCTGCCTTTCTGGTCTAATCATCGTTTATTTCATATAAAACTTCCCCAGCTTCGTGCTCGGCTAAACAACGTTTGAATACTTCGTTATGACTTCTCTAGTGGCGCTGGCTTATTTTCTTTGTCTTCTTTGGAGATTTATCTTGCTTTAGCACGATTCTTTATTCGTTTAACATAAAGAAATTACCTGAATACACTATTAAACGATCTCCGATAAACAGATTTGACACACCATGTACTAGCTAGACGTGATTGACAAGTGACAACGGGACTATTGCCAGTGATAATATTTTTTAGTTCCCTTTCAGGACTTTTTTGCCAACCTATAGAACTGTCAGAGTAAACGGTCGGTTACTCTCGGTTTCACTCGGGTTGCTTTAGGAACGCGTCAGAGTGATTTTCGCACCACCCAGAGTGACTTTTGCTCGTTTTGGAACAGACCCCTAACGTCATGTGTGGTGTCGCTTGACGTGACGTTGACTTTGACATTGACAATTGGCTTGGCAGCAAAGCAAAGCAAACTGCATGCAAAGCGATCGATTCGATTTTGATTATTTGTTGTGAACTGGAAAGTTGATAAAATAACTTTTTGGTTAAGTCTACAGTCAAAGTTCCATACACTACACTACACTTTGGTACTCACATGAAGAAGTGTCCTAGACAATAGTCAGTATCAATAACAATTGAGTTTAATTAATTGTAATGTCTGGACCTCCGTTGGATTACACCGTGCCACCACCGCGACTGGACATGCCGCCACCAGTGCCACCGCCAGTGCCGTTGCAGCAATCTCCAGTGAAGCTGCAGACAGCGACCATATACAGTCAACCTCCACCTTATCCTTCTCTTCCTTCAACTTATAATCCTGTGGCACTGCCGCCTCTTAACGTTCCTCCTCCGCCGGTACCAGCCCCAGCCTTCCCTACTCCTCCCCCTACACACAGCGTGGCTCCTCCTAAGCATAGTGTTCCTGCCTCTACACATAGCATTCCCCCTCCTAAGATAAGTGTTTCTCCCTCTTCACATAGTGTTCCCCCTCCTAAACACACCCTTCCTCCCCCTACACATAGTGTCCCTCCTCCTACACATAGTGTTTACCCATCTAAACATAGTGTTCCACCTCCTAAACATTGTGTTCCCCCTCCTAAACATGGTGTTCCACCTCCTACACATAGTGTTCTTCCCCCTACACATAATGTTCTTCCCCCTACTCATAGTATTCCTCCTCCTACTCATAGTGGTCCTCCCCCTACACATAGTGGTCCTCCCCCTTCGCATAGTGGTCCTCCCCCTACTCATAGTATTCCTCCCCCTACTCATAGTGGGCCTCCCCCCAAACATAGCGTCCCTCCCCCTACACTCAGTATTCCTCCTCTGATGGGTGGCACTATGGCTCCTCCGTTTCCACCGCCACCCATACCTGGCTACTCATACAGAGAGCCTGGCTACTTTAAGCCTCCAAGTAATAAATCATTTGATAACAAATCTGGTTCCTCTGCAAGCTCAGAGCAGAGCTCTAGTAGCACTAGAAGCAAATATGCAGCCAAATCTGATAATGACAGAGATAGTGGAAGATATTACTCTAGAAGTTCTTCAATGTCATCTGCTCACAGGAGCAGGTATTCTCCCTATAGAGATTCAAGTCATGAAAGAGAAAGACGCGAGAGAAACAGAGAAAGAAGTCAGGATAGTAGATCTAGACATAGCCCATCAAATAGAAGTCATCACAGAAGTCCATCAAGGCGTAGCCCATCACACAGAAGTCCATCAAGGCGTAGCCCACCACACAGAAGTCACCATAGCAGAAGCCCCCCCAGGCACAGGGAGAGAGACAGAGATAAAAACTTAGAACGATATTATAGAGATAAATATCATGAGCGCCGTGAAATGCCTAAGCATGAACATGAGCGGAGACGAAGTTCGAGCCGGCACAGAGATGGCAGACACCACAGCAGTACAGAAAGAAGTCACCGATCACCAACTAGGCATAGCCATCGATCACCAAGTAGAGATTCTCATGTTTCTGCTCATTCCAACCGTGCAAAAGACTCCCCTCATTCCAGAAGGGAGACGTCAGTGCGCAAGCCTTTAACTGACAGAGAAAAGATTCTAGAGGAGTTTAGGTAAGTAACTGAATTAGATGATCTTTAATAAAATAAGCTACCCCAAGTCAATTGTGACATAGATTCTGCAAATGCTGCTATTAAAATGTTTGGGCCTAATTTTTTGTCCTTGCTTTTTAATTTCCGTGTTAAAAGTTAACATGTCATTTTTTTCTAGGAAGAACTACTGTAAAACTTCCGAAGATTTCATAGAAAAAATTGAACAATGGTCAAAAGAGCATGGGGAAACCGATGGGGAAGAAGTGAGTGTTATTTTTTCAATTCCCTAGGTATTCTCACTCCACACAACTGATACATCGAGATTGGTTCAACATGGGTTCCCTCTATCTGGCAGATTTTTTTTTCGCAGAATTTCATTTTGCAGTACACACTTGGCATAATCTTCTTTGGCCGAATATGTTTAAGGCAGAAAAACTACTTAGCATAATCATCATTTGGCAGAAAGTTTGTATGGCCGAATTTTCAATGGCATACTATTAAGATAGCAGAATTTTATTTGGCAGAATTTTATTTGGCAAAATTCCATGATGCATAATTACTTTTTGCATAATGCTTATTTGGTAGAATTTCACTTGGCATACTATTGTCATTCCATTTCTCTCGTGGTTTCGTGGTATTTGTTATAACAACAAATTGGGATACTTTTCTGCCCTACACTAGAGTCGGGGCGAAACCGACACGGATAGATTAGGTTAGAAACGCATTATATGGATATAAAAAAGTATGCCAAAAGACAATTCTGCATCGAAATAAAACAACTTTCGCGTAAATATTAGAAATCATTACAATTCTGCATATTAACTTTCTTGCTATGTGATGTTTCTGCATGTTAACTTTCTGCTTTTAACGCAGTGCGTTACCATGGTTCTGCTTTTTGATTATTATGGTTATTAAAATTATGCCAAAAGAAGATTCTGCCATGCAAAATTATGCTCTTTGAATGTATGCTAAATGAGTGTATGCGAAATGATTTTCTGCAAAGTGAAATTTCTGCCATCCGTTGTTATGCATTATAAAATTATGCCAAAAAAAGTTCTGCGATAAAGGGTAGACCCGTTCAACATGTTAGGGATGTAAACATCACAACATCTTTTAGTAAAACTATAAGTAGGATATTCAAAAGAGTTAAATAAATCGATTGACAGACTTTTACATTTGTGTAAACTAAGAGTTTATTGCTCTCCTGTCCCTTCCAGGTAGCTATGTGGTACAGAAGTTCACCAGCTGAACTCTACTACAAGTCCATCGAGAGCGGCGCAGGAGTGCAGCAAACGGCTAAACTGTCGAAGCTGTGCGACACATTCTTTCAGAAGCTCATACAGCGAGGCCGGGACGCCAGACCCAAAGAGGACGAACTCCCGCCACTTAAGCCTCCAAAGACCAAGATGTGCAAGCACAAATGTGAGTAATTTATTCGAAGTTCAATATTTCTTCATTCAAGTGAACCTTAAATGATTTTATATGATATGATATCCTTTGTATGATTCGAAATTAATGGCGGCTCGGAACTTGACTGCGAGCACCGAGTTCGCAAGATGGACCCCACCTCGCAACCCGTTGACACCTAAAATTGTGCAGCACATCGACTCTCGCGATGTTCGCGCAGCCACTATTAAGTTTGAAAAAATCTGTACTTTTGAATCATCATGAAATCTTATCAGATGTTATTATTTCAATACATAAACACCTATGCAATGCGATTCTATCACTGGTTTCGGAAAGTGGTTTCTACTATGAAGACCTGGCAAGAAACTCAGAAGTTTCTCTTCCATAAAATAGGATGTTTTTACAGTGTGAAATCATGAACAAACAAATTATTGGTTTCGGTTCAAACTCTTGGTTTACAGTGTGAACATAATTGCTGATACCAAGATCACCTGCTCACAAGAAAGCAGAGCTTGTGCTATGGGGGTCGGAGCCTGATAAACATGCTTAAATATTTCTAAATACATAATACTTCAGTTAACAACACCCAGACACGAAACATACAAATTACCACCAATAGTTATATAGAAAGTTTGTATCCTTGCAGTGGATGATAAAAGCTCTTCATCATCATCATCATCTGAGAGTGAGGAAGACTGCTTAGACGAAGATGGTCTTCAAGGTTACACTGACAGAATAATGTTGGAGCTACAAAGGAAGCAAAGCCACCCGAGAAGACTCCATCCAGAAATGTGGTATGTATTTTAAACACTATTTTGTTACGTATTTATGTTTTTTTTTCAAAATCTGCCTACTAATGAGGTCACATAATTATATGAGCTCATGACTGGTTCCTCTGACTTTATTGTCTTTACTTATGTTTCTTCTACTAATTCTGTAAATTCCTTTTGATCTGGAATTCTAATTCAACTTTTCGCTTACTACATTTGGCATTTTTAGACTCGTGATTATCCTCATTCTTCTTTTAAATTACTTGGTATATTCTGTCCGATATATGAAGTGTATTATTTACTAGAGCGTAAACGTCCTGATTTTGGGTGCCACTTTTTTAGCACAAGAATCCTATCTACGAATTTTTATTATATTACCATTGCCCTGGCGTACGTACCTATAGTTTGACCGTGTGTACAATATAGCATGATTATTTACTAGAGCGTAAACGGGCAGATACAATGTTGCACAATGTTGTCTCACTGTCAATGCTTTGCTCAGGCGGTCAAAAGTCCTGATTTCGGGTGCCACTTTTTTGCACAAATAATCTATCTGCGTCTTTTTATTAAAATAGTTCGAAGTACGTTGGACGGCACATCACTCTACCCATTTCCGGCCAGTCCTCCTTGCTCAGAAATGACATTTGGCAAGAGCTAGAGAAAAAACAGGAATGGTAACCTGATGTGCTGTTGACTGTACGTGTTGTGAATGCCGCTGATTGGATCCGTACTGTCCAAAGGTTCAATAACACCGGCGAGATGAACGGCGGGCCGCTGTGCCGCTGCAGTGTGCGCGCGCGCCGCCACGGGATGCGGCACGGTGTGTACGCGGGCGAGGGCGCCTATGGCCGGTGCGCGCTGGATCAGAGCAACATTGATAAACTCTATCATTATCGGTGAGTAGCCTTTTTTTTTTTTTTATTTGTTTAAAGGAAACATACAGCATGATTTAGTACATTGAATTAAAACTATACAAATATTGCATAAGCCAAAAAAGTTTCCACAGCTAAACACAGCATGCAATTGAGTAAACTACTTCTCACTAAAAAGTAGAACAAACTACTTAAGTACTTATAAATTTCTTAAAAGTTAATCTTAATTAGGTGCAAATATTTTACACGAATATAATTCTAAATGGAGCCAACAAGTTTTTTAAATTTATACAAATTATAACTAAAAATATCGATCTGTTGATACGATTTATCAAAATCACTACAAGCTCTTATGGTAAAGCGATTTTTGGCGTAATTTGTGCGACAAAGTGGAGGTGCAAAAGTATTAGCGGACCTGCGGCTACCACCAGTACATCTATAAGAAATTCTGCTGGTAAGGAAAGGAGATTCGACTAGGTTATTTATTAATTTAAACAGAAATGCTAGATCGCGTTTCTCACGCCGCAATGACAAAGATGTAATTGATTCGGTGCAGACGTGTGGAAACCTATATCTCACACGCTTCAAAAATTTACTTTGAATTTTTTCAATAGATTCAATATGCGTTATATACTGGGGATTCCATGCGGTAGACGCGTACTCTAAAATCGATCTTATGAAGGCATTATACAATAGAAATAAGGTACTAGCACTTTTAAAATCCAAACTTTGACGGAAAATAAAACCCAACATCCTATAACCCCTAGAAGTGATCCTGCTTATGTGGGAAGCTTTCTATTGAACTAGTCCAGTTGGAAATACTAAGACATTGTGTTTTTCTAATTAGCCCCTTCCTAGCACCCTTTTATGTCACACACTACTTGCGAAGTTGAACGATGTTAGACGAATACAATACTGACGCACTTCGACTAACTTCGTCAACATAATGTCAGCTTACTTTCTAGAGTACTTCGTCGAGAACTTCGCGAATAGTGTATAGCAGGCATTAGAATTAATGTTGATGGCCCATGGTTCACACACTCTCCATCTCCATCTCTCGTATTGAAAATCATGAAATGCCATAACAATATTACACTTTCCTGTTCTTCTACCTGAAGTTGAATGAAAATATGATTGAATTTTACAGGAGTACTTTGTTTTATTTGCTCCATAAAAGAAATATATTTTCAGCATAACCGTGTCTCCACCGACCAACTTCCTCATAAAAGCGCCGACGATCATCGGTCACGACGAACACGAGTTCCTATTCTCCGGGTTCTCAATGTTCTCGCACTACAAGCTGGCGAAGCTGCCTACCTGCAAGGTCATAAGGTTCAACATTGAATACACGATCCTTTACGTAGAAGAGCCTGCGCCTCAGAATTTCACTGTGAGAGAACTGGATTTGTTTGGTAAGTAAAACTTAAAATTCGGTTAGATGTGCCATGTGTTTATTTCTTGGATAACAGAAAGTGTATGATTCTTCTTTCTATGTGGTAATTCAGAAACACTGTGGCAATTTTCTTTGAGATATAACAAAACCACCAAGAATGTAAATATTAAGACAAGTACTTAATGCGAAATACTTTGTACAGAGAAGGTCTAGGAAGAAAAATACAGTTAGTAACTTTTTTTAAATAGTTATTTTACTATGTAAACTACAATTGGTAAAGGTTAAAATTGTGTGCACCTGGATAAAAAAGTGTATATAACATAAGTTTCATCAACCCCTATCTTTCCTATCAATTTCAACTGTATATTTGAAGGTGAATACTATCAAATATTTTTGCTATTTTCAGAGGAATATCTATTTTACGAGTTGCTTGAGCTTATTGATTTGGATTTGGGAAAAGCGACGGAAACTTCATGCTCACAATTTCATTTTATGCCGCGGTTCGTGCGATATCTACCGGAAGGAGGTTGTGAGGTAACTGCCATGATTTTCTAATACTTAAGTGAAGTAGTACAATGGTTGTCTAATAAAGACATGCTGTACTAAGTCTAACTTATGAACTTATTTTTTTTGGATCTAAAATAAAATAATAATAATTAGTCTACAAAGAAAGGTACTGTTCTACAATTCGCAGGTCCTGTCAATGTGTGAGGTGTTGAAATATCTGCTAGACGAAAGCGGACTCTTGATACCGACAGAGAAGCTGAAAGACGTCCATGAATTGGATCATTATAATTGGCAGAAGTTCGTGGATAGAATTAAAGGTAAAGGATCCTTATTTAAATGTGATTCTCGTTAGCTGTTAGTCCTGGCTCATGCGCGGTATGAAGTTCTATCGTTTTAATGTAATTGTTATTTTTAGCTACACGTAAATCTTAAAACTGTATGACAATACTGATAAGGTTGCTTTTCTTTATTACAGAATATTTGATCACCTGCAAAAGTCACATGTTAGCTTTCTGTACAAAGAGATTGTCATCCTTATGAATGCGTTTAGGGGTTTCTTACGGGTGCGGTCCGTTCTGAGTCAGAAAAGTTATATTAGCGCGCTCAAACGCTTCCCCAATTTATGATTTTTATGATCGTGAGGGACGTGAGCGTGCTAATATCACTTTTGGCTCAAAACGGACCGCACCCTAATTGTGGCAGGCATACATCCTACTTCCTACTAATATTATAAATGCAAAAGATTGTATGTGTTTATGTGCCGTGTTGCTCTTTCACGTAAAAACTTCTAAATGGATTTTAATGAAACTTTACAACAATATGCTTGTACATCTGAATAGAACATAGGCTACAATTTATATAGTTATATCAATATTTTTTAATCTAAGCCTATGCAGACGCGCTGGCGACTGCTAGTTCTTAATATTTGTAAATTGTTTTGCATCAGGTATGATAGTGACGTACCCAGGCAAGAAGCCGTGCTCGGTGCGTGTGGACCAGCTGGACCGGAGCCCGCCGGCGCCCGACGCTCAGCACAAAGTCGACCTGCACAAGTTCCATCCGGAGATCGTGCACTTTGGCATCCGTCCGCCGCAGCTCAGCTACGCCGGGAACCCGGAGTGAGTGGGGAAAATTAAAGAAGGAAAGAAACGAAAAAAACTAATAAGATTAGTACAGTCGCGGAATAAAAAGGTTGACCACCCTAAGATCTGTTTTTGTTGTGATTACCAGTTCCTGTCACAATAATCACATTTATAGTCTTAGGGTAAGTTGCACCATAGTAGAAGTTAAAGTTAGTTTTTGTCAAATTTGACAATTTTACGTCATTTTTGGCCTAACCGGTACTTTAACTTCAAATTTTGATGTTTGTTATTGTTAAAGTCAGATGGTGCAACCCAACCTTAATCATTATAAGCAAAGAGGATGTAATAATTCGATTTATCAAACTTGACTTTGCAGCGTAACTGCAATAAAAAGTATTGGGTCAACTGTCAATCGTGAAGGAACATTATATCTAATCGAATTTTAATTTTATTGCCAAACAATAAAGCATACTCACAACACTCTAAAACATACACCTGTTACACAGTATAAAAAGGTAACATGTGCTTGCAACGCGCAAATGAATTTATTTGAAAACTAGTCAACCTTTTCATTCCGCGACTGTACGAACAAAAACAAAAAAACACTTGACAGCAGAGTGTCACGATGACCAAAATAAAATCGGCCATACTCAGCGAATGCTCAGACTAAAAGATTCAGACGCTGATTTTCAGTAGGTCCAGCTAAGTAAAACTAGTTGCAGGGACTTTTTTACCCGAATCAGCCTTGGCAATACCTACTTACTATAATTTCCTGTTTTGTGCAATAAAGATTATTTATCTCATCTAATCTTGCATGTCCGAACTTGCAGATACCAAAAAGCCTGGCGTTACTACGTAAAGTACCGTCACCTGATAGCGAACATGGCCAAGCCTTCGTACAAGGAGCGGCAGAAGCTGGCCACCAAGGAGGCCAAGTTGCAGGAGATGCGCACCCAGAGCAAGATGAAGCGAGACGTCACGGTCGCCATCTCCTCTGAGGGGTTCCACACTACTGGCCTCATGTGCGATGTGGTGCAGGTATGGGAGATATTGCTCCGACAGGATTTTACATTTTAATAGGTTATTTTATTCAGCACTATCTGTCCCGACAGACTTCGTCCTGTTGTCAAACATTCAGTGTCACGTGACAGGTAGTAACGGTTGGTAAGAGAAAACTAAATTGGGGTTTTTACCTATATTTTCTCATGTTTTCTCACCTTTTAAAGCTACCCTGGACCATCACAAATATTTCAAAACCAAAATTAGCCAAATCAGTCCAGCCGTTCCGGAGTTCTAGCGAGACTAGCGATCAGCAGTCCATTTTATATATATAGATTAGGGATAATGCATTATCATCTTACTAAAGATAGGAGAACCGCAAACCTGGCTGCCATTTAAAATATACCAAAAAAATTCGGCCTTTCTGTTAATGGTCTCGGTAGCACAGTGGTTAGTGCCGTCGCCCGGTTTGCGAAAGACGCGGTTGCGATTACCGCCTGTAACCGAAGTACCGTAACCTGATAGCGAACATGGCCAAGCCTTCGTACAAAGAGCGGCAGAAGCTGGCCACCAAGGAGGCCAAGCTACAGGAGATGCGCACTCAGAGCAAGATGAAGCGAGACGTCACTGTTGCCATCTCCTCTGAGGGGTTCCACACTACTGGTCTCATGTGCGATGTGGTGCAGGTATGTGACAAATAGCTCCGACAGTACAGTCAAGTTGGGTAACTTTGAATTTCAGTGTAACATTGAATCCACTGTTTAAGAACAGTAAAAGTACTTACATACAGTTGTTTATGGTGTGTTTTTGATCCAAAACCCTCATAGACTCAACAACATCTTTTAGTACTTGTCAACAGTAACTGACCTAAAAGAGTGGACTCAATGTTACACAGAAATTCAAAGTTACCCGACTTGACCTTACATTTTAGGTTATTTAATTTTAGCATTAGGGATAGTGCATTATCATCTTACCAAAGATAGGAAAACCACAAACCTGCCAGGTAAAATATACCAGAAAAAATCGGCCGGCCTGTTAATGATCTCGGTACCACAGTGGTTAGTGCCGTCGCCCGGTTTGCGAAAGACGCGGTTGCGATTACCGCCTGAAACCGAAGTACCGTCGCCTGATAGCGAACATGGCCAAGCCTTCGTACAAGGAGCGGCAGAAGCTGGCCACCAAGGAGACCAAGTTGCAGGAGATGCGCACGCAGAGCAAGATGAAGCGAGACGTCACTGTTGCCATCTCCTCTGAGGGGTTCCATACCACTGGCCTTATGTGTGACGTGGTGCAGGTATGTGAGATGTAGCTACGACCAATGATATTACATTAAAAAAGACGTAGATAGTACTGACGCGAAGTCAAAAATTGTCCACGCGGTACGACGTAGTTAATCTGACCGTCTTATGACGTGTGATTAAGACACTATGATTACTTACCTAGAGCGTTAACCAGACAGATACATGTTGCGAAGTGTCGTCTCAGACTGTCAACATAGTCAATGCCTTCGACTCCTCAGGGAGTCTAATACGGAATGTCGACGGACAAAATATCGATGGACGCTGATACGATGCTACAAGACTGCGACTGACGTTACTACGAAAGACCATCACTACGAAGCCACTTTACTTCGATGCACGTTACCGCGAAAGGTTTTCACTGCGATAATACTTTAATGCGATGCAATTACTGCGATAGATTGTAACTGCGAAAATGTTTGTCTAAGATGAATGTGAATTATATACTTACCTTTTAATGGAAAAGTTATTTCCAAACTGAATTCCTATCTAAAAAAGTGTTACTTTGTCGAAAATAGGAAAATAGGATGCAATGATATGTTTTTTAAAAATGATGTTGTGGTGAATGAATTGACAAGTCCTTTTCAAAAAAAACTTTAATAAATTTGAATTTTGAAAACAGACAAGTCCTTCTCAAAGAAAACTTTAATAAATTTGAATTTGAAAGATTAAAAAAAAAACCTCTATACCATTAACTAATATAATCCTTGCTTATTGCTAATGCGCTGAAAAATTGTCAAACTAAAAACCTCGTGACCTTAAAAAATACAGTTCGCAAAAAAACGAACAAAAACCATACCAATTTAAATTAAATAACTCAATATGTAATAATTCAAATGGAAGATTTTAAGCTGCGAAATCATGTGTTTTTTCGTGGTTCTTAACAATTGTTTATCACTGTGAGAAAACGTTGGAACATAAGGATGAAGCGAAAATTATAATGTTTAAAAATATTTTAAAAGAAAGCATGATTACTATAATAACCAATAACAACAATGAAAAAAAAAGGCGAATCAGGATAGCTAAGGATGGTATGATCCGTTAAAACAACATCTAGAAGTAGATCCAATTGGTACGTGCTCTGGTATTCCTGGTATCTTCTTGTAGGGTGTGGAAACGTCGATAATCCCGGCCCGAGAACGACGAAGTATCTACGCATTTGAGATGTGGTGTTGAAGACGCATGTTTAGAATACCGTGGACTGCAAAACGCACCTATGCATCGATCCTTATCAGCTCCAAGTGAAAACCCACTTATCTACCACGTGTCTACCACGTGTCAACAGCGCATTCTACTTGGAGAATTGATAGTGGTTGGGAACACTGAAAGCAAAAAGTCGCGTGGTCGTTCGCCAATAAGATGGTCCGATCAAATAAAGGACTCGTCTTCCTTCAGATTTTCCACGGTGGTAAAAGACACGCTGGACAGGAACCGTTGGAAGCAGATCATCCGCTCCAGATGCAACCCTCAGATATGAGGGACCGACTACAGGGAGAATAACAACAAAACCTAAAAACTTAGTAACAAATAAAAGAAGATAACGAAAAAGAATAACAATAAAAAAGTGCATGGTCACATTTCAATTTCGCGTACCTACTTTACAGCTTAATAGTCCGGTTCACCGTAGTACTAGAGGCAAAATTTCTATTCGCAACTTCTGTGTATACCTACGACTGGTATCAATGGATTGGTGGTGATGTCCTAAATACGAATCTGTCGGTCGTAGAGTGCCAAAGTGGTGGGGGGGAGAGGGGGGATGGATCAAAGTTGGCGAAATGGACCTTTTGTTTTTACGCTATATCTTCGCAAATACTTGTTGTATTTCTTATTTTTTAGACTTGTTAGAATGGTAATAATATTGTCTATGATTCTTTCATACACATCTTGAACAAAAATCAAATGTTTTAAAAGTTATTTTAGAAAACATTATTTTTAATCTAAAGAAAAAAGTTTTTGCTGGATTTCTCGAAAACTAGCCCGTTTTCGTGTTTTTTTGTTCTATTAAAAAACGTGGAGAAACTATTAAGCATTAAATGAAGGTATAAATTAATAATTTAAGACTAATATCAACTGAGTTTTGGTCGAAGAAGCGCAATAAAGGAGCGCGCCGAGTACTCACGCGGGAAAGACCGCGTTGCTGAGTCATCGTGTTTTTCTATGTTTTAATAATTTGAATAAGCTGTTTGAGTAAATTCTTAGTTTATTATTCGATTTTTGAGACTTCTGTATATTTTTGTTCCAGTACTTAGGTATTTTTAGTTCAGACAGCACCAATAATTATTTAAAACCAGCGGCCGCCTGCGAAAAAAGAAACAGTGATATATCTTTATAAATTATAACCCATGCCTGGGCTGCCTGGACTGGGACGGGTTGCGTGAGTTTTACTCATCATACCCATGGAGGCAGCTTTGCTTTGCATCTGACGATCCTGACATCTGCGCAGCAGCTGTCACTGAGACGATCCTGGCGGGGATGGAATGTTATATTCCTCACCCGCTAGTAGCTGTCGGAGGAAGAAGCCAGCCGTGGTTTAACTGGCCTAGCCGAGAGGCAGTGCGCCTCAAGCAGGCTGCATTCAAGGCTTGGACCACGGCCTGCGCCAACGGGGATCCCACCGCTTCGGATGCAAAGCGAAAGCTGAATACTGCTTCCAGGTCCAGTAAAAAAGCCATTGCTAAAGCCAAGTTCGACTTCGTCAGCCGCATTGGACAGCGTCTCGTTGGCCATCCTTCTGGGAGTCGCGCCTTCTGGTCGCTGGCCAAGGCCGCCGAAGGAAACTTTTGCCAGTCGTCTCTGCCGCCACTGCAAAAACCAGATGGCAGTCTGGCTCACAGTGCAAAGGAGAAAGCCGACCTCCTGGGCAATCTCTTTGCCTCAAACTCGACTTTGGACGCTGGGAGCTCCGCTCCACCCACCATCCCGTGGTGCGGTCACTTTATGCCTGAGATGCGCATAACCCAGCAGGCGGTCCGGCGGGAGTTGCAATCCCTGGACGTCCATAAGTCGAGTGGGCCGGACGACATACCAGCAGTGGTCCTCAAAGTGTGCGCTCCCGAGTTGTGCCCGGTATTGACGCGCCTTTTCGAACTCTCCTACACAAAAAGGCAGGTTCCGTCTTTGTGGAAGACCGCCCACGTGCACCCAGTGCCGAAAAAGGGTGATAGATCTGACCCGGCGAATTACAGGCCTATAGCTATAACCTCCCTTCTTTCCAAGGTGATGGAGCGCGTCCTTAATGGAAGGCTCCTGGGGTACCTAGAGGATCACGGTCTGATTAGCGACCACCAATACGGCTTTCGTAACGGGCGGTCGACCGGTGATCTTCTCGTGTACCTTACACACCGATGGGCGCAAGCGATTGAAAGTCAAGGCGAGGCACTGGCTGTTAGCCTGGATATAGCTAAGGCGTTCGACCGGGTCTGGCATCGAGGTCTTTTATCAAAATTACCATCTTACGGACTGCCCGAGGGTCTATGCGGTTGGATTGCCAGCTTTTTGACCAGCAGACGCATCACGGCCGTCGTTGACGGTAGTTGCTCCGATAGCATGGACATTAATGCTGGCGTCCCACAAGGTTCTGTGCTATCTCCAACGTTGTTCCTTCTGCATATTAATGATATGCTGTCAATCAACGGCATCCATTGCTATGCAGATGACAGCACCGGAGATGCCTATTATACAGGCCGAGCTGGCATCCCTCGTACCGTTGTGGAGGAGGGTCGAACTAAACTTGTGTCGGAAATCGAGAGTACCCTCGCTAGGGTCTCCGAATGGGGTGGACTTAACTTGGTCCAATTTAACCCCACAAAGACACAAGTTTGCGCGTTTACCGCTAAGAAATCTCCATTTGCTGTAGCTCCTCAGTTTCAGAACACTACCCTCACAATTTCCAACAGTATTGGGATCCTTGGTGTCGATATATCCAGTGACGTCCAGTTCCGTAGTCACCTTGAAAACAAGGCGAAGTTGGTATCTAAAAAGCTCGGTGTGCTGAATAGAGCGAAGCGGTACTTCACCCCAAGGCAGAGACTCCTGCTGTACAAAGCGCAAGTCAGGCCACACGTGGAGTACTGCTCTCATCTATGGGCAGGATCGCCTGGATACCAACTGAGTCCTTTTGACTCGGTGCAGAGGCGTGCTATTAGGATTGTCGACGATCCCAAGCTCACCCGCGACCTGGAACCGCTAAGTTTGAGGAGAGACTTCTCCTCGCTTTGCGTTTTCTACCGCTTGTATAACGGGTTTTGTTCTGAAGAGCTGTTTGATATGATGCCCACGGCTACTTTCTACCATCGCACCGCCCGCCATCGTCAGGGTGTTCATCCACATACTCTGGAGCCGCCATGGTCTCGTACAGCTCGGTTCCTGAGATGCTTCCTTCCCAGGACACTTAAATTGTGGAACGAACTCCCTGCCGAGGTTTTCCCGATGAGCTATAGCATGGAGTTCTTCAAGAGGGGTTTGAAAAGGTTCTTGCAGGGTCGGCAACGCACGAGTAACGCCCCTGGTGTTGCACGTGTCCATAGGCTGCGGTAGCTGCTCACCATCAGGCGGCCCGCATGCTTGTTTGCCACCGTCGTAGTATAAAAAAAAAAAAAAAAAAAATGCCCTGTTTAGATGCAGAAGCTATATTATTGTGAAGTTTCATTAAAATCCATCCAGTAGTTTTTACGTGAAAGAGCACGACGGCACATCCACACATACAAACTTTCGTATTTGTGATATTAATTCGACTATCGACCCGCCCCGGCTTCGCAACGATGCAATGGGATGTTATTAAGTATATAAACCTTCCCCTTTAATAATTCTATCTATTGAAAGAAACCGCATCAAGATCCGTTGCGTAGTTCTAAAGATACACTGAGAAAGCGACTTTGTTTTATACTAAGTAGTTACACTTATTCAAATTTCTAACCAAACTGCACAAAGTAATAATGTTATAGGTAAATATCTAATTTAATCATCTGAATGAAAGTAACAAAGGCGTATTCTGCCTACTGCGCTTTAGACATTTCTTTTGATATGGTAGACATACTAACTCAACACAGACTACTAGACAGGAACAAACAAATCCAGTCGGCCACAGTTGCTTACTTAAACTCTTAACTCTCATGATCGTTTTCTAGTTAATCGGTAATCGTTACCGTCCACGATGTTTATTAATTATATGCATGCTGGTTTTTCAGGAAAAACCCTGCATGTGGTTCCTCCAACTTTGCGTTATAACTAAGCTTAATTCATGCCCAGAGTAGGAGCAGGAGGGGGTGTGTCTAAAAACTCGGGGCTTATTTTAAGAATAGCGACTTGTGTTTGAAGCTTTTGTGAGAAGACTCTTTGGATCTTTTTGGAGTTCAGAGAATCCTCAGTAGTTTTATCTAGTCCAAGTCCCACAACCATTGTCGATCAAAACATTATGAAAGTATAGGTTTGCGACCAATTACCACATAGACAAAACTATCTACTCAGGCGCCGGCAACAGCCTAGTCTTAGGCAGTAGGTACTGTGTTCAGTCTTTTACTGTTATTTTAGTCTTTGAATGGTTATCTTCCAACTGAGTTCCAACAGCAGAACAAACACCTCTCCTTCGGTCGAACAGACAACTCCTTTTCATGTCCAAGTGAAACTACACTTGGACATGAAAAGGAGTCCAATGAAACTACACTTGGACATAAAAGGAGTTGTGTTGTTGATTTTTAATGGAACTACATTTGGACATGAAAAGGATTTGTCTGTCACGTTTCTGGCAAGGCTAGTAAGGGTCAATCCACCCGTTCTCAAAATTGAAGGCGTGCCGTATCGTACGTATTGCTTCAAAATAGATGTGCAACTTATTTTAAATTTTAGTAATTTTCAGTAGACATCCGGGATGTAATTTCTGTCACGTTGCTTGATTAGTAAGTAAATGTAGATCTAATCGTCGTTGCTTACTTCTATCTTACTTGCAAAGCAAAACAAGCAATCGTGCAGTCTGATACTCGCACAAGGTATTAACTCATAGTAGCAGCCAATGGATAGTGCTTGCTTAACTGTACAAAATTAAATTATATCACAAATTAATGTACAGGTTGTTTCCAACCCAAATGTTTGCCAGACATTAAATAGTTATAGTATTAGCTATGGTTGTAGGCTGCAGTGCCATTAGACTTATCAATCTGCTTTTTCGATGCATTTGCTAGTGAAGCTATTATCTTCTTCTTGATCAAAATCAACTTAAACAGTTGTCTCACACATAGTGACCGTATTCTTAAAGTTTTATCAGTAGTTTACCACCTCCATGTTGCCGCTCTCCAGTGTTGATGGTTGAGTGGTACATTCGTGAACTTAGTACTTTGTAGTATGCGTTAATTTATTATAGTATTCGCCTTTACGACGTTACGATGATGATGATGAAGACTATGCACCACACTCAACTAGAGTTACGCCAGCACTGGGCAAACCAGCAAACCAAAACATGTTTTTTTAGGAATGGGAGAGGATGATCTTCAAAACGCCATCGGGCTTCTGCAGCTGTAGGCCACGTAGGCATACATACTTAAAACCACTATTTACAGCCACACAATATTTTTGAAATTATTTTTATCTACTGATGACCTATTTGTGATTACTAATGCATCTTACTAATGTTATAAATGCGAAAGTTTGTAAGAATGGAGGTATGTTCCTCTTTTACGTTCAAACTACTCAACGGGTTTTGATGAAACTTTAACAGTTTTATAGCTTATACTCGTACATCAGAATAACACATAGACTACAATTCATATAGAAATTGTTCAAAATACTGAAGTCACGGGTGGCCGCTACGCGCTGGCAGGTATGGGAATACGGAGACAAGTAAGTTCTTCATGGATGATCAACATTAGCCTACGTTGAGTTCCTTTATCTTCGAATTTTCACATACACTTTCCATTTTATCTATTTGTTCATTGCCTATTAAGTAGTTTAATTTGGTAAATCAAAGCGATTTACCAAATTAAACTACTTAAATGATTTTCTTAAATTGCATTTTTACCCGCCTACCTTTTGCTACTTAAGTAAAAAAAAGCCTGGCTAACCTTAATCAAAGTGCTAGTTTCGGTATTTAACAACTACAATGTTAATATTAAGTTTATCTGAGTTTTATTCACTACTAAAACACTAAAATGTATATAAGAGGAACCGTTATAGGCAGTAAATAGGAGAAATTGGCTCACTTTACGTTGCCTCTTGAGGCGCGAAACAGGCGGCGATATTGTGCGCCACTGACTACAACTCAATACTTATTGAACTTAGGGTAATAAATCTTACTTTTTTTTAAAGCTGAATAAATTTGCCACATTTTTTATAATAACCTGTATTACCTTAAACCTAATGGTTTTCTTGTAAACTGCAGTGTCATTTATGAAATGGGTTAAAAAAAGACGTTTTTCAAAAATAACTTTTAAAGTATAACTTTTACGTATTTAAGTTCTTCTGAACACAGATAGAACATATAATTACCATTAAAATGATACCAAAATCAAAGAAATACAACAAGTATTTACAGAGATGAAGCCCAAAATCAAAAGGTCGTTTTAACACCTTTAAGGGCTCCCCCCCCTTACCCCCACCACTTTTTCACTCTACGACCGACAGATCCATATACACGACACTATACCAAACCCATTGGTATCAGTCGTGGTTATACACAAGAGTTGCAAATAGAAATCAAGTTCTAGAGCACTTTTGCTCAAACGTGAACCAGACTATAAGTTGCAAATGGTATTGAGCATTGAAATGTCAAAACATACGACACAAAAATGGCGGCCAGGCGCATTAGCAATTGGAGGAGATTTGCCAGGCGGAGCCAAACTTTAAAACTAGCAACATATAGTTTATACCTTTATGTCCATATTTGTTTCTACCCTCAACCCATAGCACTGCAAAATTATTTTTCATAACATTTGATCAAATTTTCGACAAAGTAACACTTTTTTAGATAGGAATTCAGTTTGGAAATAACTTTTCCATTAAAAGGTAAGTATACAATTCACATTCATCTTAGACAAACATTTTCGCAGTTACAATCTATCGCAGTAATTGCATCGCATTAAAGTATTATCGCAGTGAAAACCTTTCGCGGTAACGTGCATCGAAGTAAAGTGGCTTCGTAGTGATGGTCTTTCGTAGTAACGTCAGTCGCAGTCTTGTAGCATCGTATCAGCGTCCATCGATATTTTGTCCGTCGACATTCCGTATTAGACTCTTGCTCAGGTGTACAAATTGTTCGGATTTCGGGTGCCACTTTTTCAGCACAAGTAACCTATCTACCTATTTTTATTAAAAAAACATTGGCTACGACAGTATTAATTTTTTTTTGTTATTGTAATTGCAATAATATTCAAATGTTTTTGACTCACAAACTAATAGGAATATCACGAAATCAGTGGGCTATTTAAATCAAATGATGCTACATTTCTATAAAAACTAGACAAATTGGCCAACTTTCGAATACAAAAACAGTAAGATTATCACAATGGAACTAATTGAATTCCTATCGTGCCACTACCCAAATTGTCCGAAGTCAAAATTAGTTTACGAGTTCAATTATAATCCATATTATTTTCCAGCACGCAATGCTGATTCCAGTCCTAGTGCGTCACCTGCGCTTCCACAAGTCCCTGGACAGCCTGGAGAAAGCCATTGGCTATGTGTTCAAGCAGCGAATGCTGTTACAAACGGCTCTGACCCACCCATCGTATAGAGAGAATTTCGGAACCAACCCCGACCACGCAAGGAACAGCCTCACCAACTGCGGGATACGACAACCGGAGTATGGGGATAGGAGGATACATTATACTAGGAAGAAAGGTTTGTTGTAATATTGCAGTAGCTTATTTAGTTTTACAAAAAAACTTGTTTTTGATTTTGTGCATAACGGGAGGTTAAAAAATTATTCGATAGCATTGTTAAAAAAATATAGCTCTTATAGTTTTTATAAAGTCAGTTACATATAACCTAATAATTTAACCCCTGTGAGGCAATAGCTCCATCTCCCAGACCAAACTAAAGCAGCAATACTAAAGTTGGCTTTAGTTTTAAACCACTACCGAATTCTCAAGGAAGATTAAGAGTCACATTAACAAAACTTCCCTAAACGTTTCGTGAAACTCGATTTCTTTTAAATTATTTATACATACAGATCAGAATCGAATGAAAAACTCTTCAACTGATCAGCGTGACTTTAAAATTAAAAATAGATGAAATCTGAAATTCTTATTTTGGGTGCTCCCGATGCAGTGACTCGAGTACTTCGAGTGGGTTCATAACCTACATTACTGACCCCAAAGCTTTTATTTCTACTCGTTGAGAAACTTAACCTCAAAACCTTTAATTTGTTCCAGGAATCGTAACACTAATAAACATAATGTCTCGCTTCGGCAAGCGCAGCGAGACCGAGTCGGAGATCAAGCACAACGAGCGGCTGGAGTTCCTCGGAGACGCCGTCGTGGAGTTCCTCTCCTCCATCCACCTGTTCCGCATGTTCCCCGGGCTGGCCGAGGGCGGCCTGGCCACCTATAGGGCGGCCATTGTGCAGAACCAGCATCTGGCGCAGCTTGCTAAGGTACTCTAAGTAGTTTAAGTCCTAGTTCCTCGGCGACGCCGTCGTGGAGTTCCTCTCCTCCATCCACCTGTTCCGCATGTTCCCCGGGCTGGCCGAGGGCGGCCTGGCCACCTATAGGGCGGCCATTGTGCAGAATCAGCATCTGGCGCAGCTTGCTAAGGTACTCTAAGTAGTTTAAGTCCTAGTTCCTCGGCGACGCCGTCGTGGAGTTCCTCTCCTCCATCCACCTGTTCCGCATGTTCCCCGGGCTGGCCGAGGGCGGCCTGGCCACCTATAGGGCGGCCATTGTGCAGAATCAGCATCTGGCGCAGCTTGCTAAGGTACTCTAAGTAGTTTAAGTCCTAGTTCCTCGGCGACGCCGTCGTGGAGTTCCTCTCCTCCATCCACCTGTTCCGCATGTTCCCCGGGCTGGCCGAGGGCGGCCTGGCCACCTATAGGGCGGCCATTGTGCAGAATCAGCATCTGGCGCAGCTTGCTAAGGTACTCTAAGTAGTTTAAGTCCTAGTTCCTCGGCGACGCCGTCGTGGAGTTCCTCTCCTCCATCCACCTGTTCCGCATGTTCCCCGGGCTGGCCGAGGGCGGCCTGGCCACCTATAGGGCGGCCATTGTGCAGAATCAGCATCTGGCGCAGCTTGCTAAGGTACTCTAAGTAGTTTAAGTCCTAGTTCCTCGGCGACGCCGTCGTGGAGTTCCTCTCCTCCATCCACCTGTTCCGCATGTTCCCCGGGCTGGCCGAGGGCGGCCATTGTGAAGAATCAACATCTGGCGCAGCTTGCTAAGGTACAAGTAGTTTAAGTCCTACTATCAGAGATCCTAAACATATATCCCCATATCCATAAAAACGTCGAGAGCGTCGTGGCCCAGTGGTTAAACACTCTGGCTCGGAAGCCGATGGTCCCGAGATCAAATCTGGCCGGAACACACCGACTTTGTGTTCATTGTAAAATTTGCGGTAATGGAAAACACCGATATAAAACCCAAGCAACCCGGATAACGGCGGTAGGATCGCCTCTTGTCACGTTGGGTTCAAATTCCTTTTGCGAAATTTACACCAAAATGAAAAAATACCCCGTGGCCCTTATTTTGTTTTGAGTAGAATATTTTTTATTAAAATAATAGCTGTCCCGAGAGACACTGTTCTATTGACAGGTAGAACGGTTACCAAGGAAAACTAAATTGTTGTTTTTCAATATATTTCTGGCCTTTTCTCACGTTACTCATCTTTTAAACCTCCGAAATAAAACAACGCGATTTGGCGACTCTCTGCGTTCGATCGCAGTAAAGTCGCGAGATTGTAACGATGTAGTATCGCTATTCCGCGACGTCGTGCGTGCGGACCTTAGACAATATAGAAATGGACTCGCGATTGGGCCGCCCGTTAATGCAAAAAAGTCTGTCCCTTTTTGCGGGGGCAGGGGGAACACTCACACAAAGAAACTTACCTCTACTATAACAGAAGAGGCTTGTTGGCACAATCGCACACAAACCTAAATAAGCAACACAGGGATATTTTACACACACATGTCAATAAAATGATTCACACTACCACAACTTTTGACATTAGTTATGTCTTTACACGGTACTTATGTCAACTTGGCTAGTGCTGTCCATTGCACAGCTATTGGATGTACAAAAATAAATTGAACAAATGTTTCGATTAGAAATTGTGAATTATATTATGTATTGGAAATTACGCACTATCCATAATTTCTAAGCCTGATTTTAACTGTTTACGTGGAGAAGTCCACGGAAACAGTTAAAATCAGGCTTTTTACCTTTATGAATATTTACTTAAAACTATTAGACGAATATTTTAAATTACAAACTTATTGAAACGTGTAGATTCTTCTAATCTTTTAAAGCAATATAGCAGTAAACAATAATTAAATAAATTATTAGAGTAAAAATTTGGACTAAGGACCAATTATTTTGAGGAGTAAAAACTTATCAGACCTATTGGTCTGATAAATTAACAGGTTCACTGTCCACAAATATATAACAATTAAAAGCGAATTGTTCGCAGCCCATATGTGGGCTGTGGACTGTGAACCGGTTAACCTTTTATTTTTAACCTATAATAACGCCGCAGATTTTAAAATCTACCCATGACTAGTGCATAGTCTGAAATGGATAGTCCACATTTAGATTTCCTAATTCAATATTTTGAAATCTGCCGAGTTGTTATTTGTTCATCCGATAACTTTGATCTAACTGTTGAATAATCTGCCCTAACTGAAACGAGCTGTATGTATGTTTCTAGGGCTTGACCGACTGCCTAAGTTAGTAAACTTAATATTATGTGATTGGAAACATCGGTTTTAAATGCATGCTTTCGTATTGTAAGATAATGAAGCTTACAGCTGGTCAAATAAAAAGTTTTATTTCAAACAGTGTTAAATACCTCACCCACAGTATTTTTTTGGTGAATATTTGAATCACTTCTCTTAATTAATCAACTGATAAAAAATCATTTCATCCGATTAATTTCTATATATGAATCAAGGATTCAAATGGTGTCTGTATAACATTGTAGAATACATGACGTATGCATTCGATAAAAAAAGTCTTTGCATTAATTTCAGGCAAACACTTATGACGAGTCAATTTACTGCCAAAAAAAGAATTTAAAAAACCCAACTGCGTTTATGTGTAATGTAAAAAACCTAAAACGAGATAGTCGGCTTAACCGCCCAACAAAAAAAGGAAAGGACGTTACGTTCATACTTCGCAAATTCGAAAACTGGCACATGACAATAACGTATATGAATGACGTGCTCCTAAACAAGTTACTGCAATATTGGCTCGAAAGTTAGGTCCATTGGACCTAGCTTAGTGTGGCCACTTTTGGTACGCGGGTGTCGTATCTTCGTCTATTTGTTAATATCAATGCTTATCGCACTTAATTTAAGAAAAATTGTAACAATGGGGACCCATTCTATAATGGGTCCCGACTCCCGACCCATTCTAGAATGAGTCCCGAAGTTAAGTGCCATCGAGAATGCCAACTTTCCTGTTTTCCTGTTTCCGGTTTTTACATTACACAGAACCGCAGTGTGGTTTTTTAATTTTTAATTACTGGGTATCTAATCTTTTTTTAAAATGAATTTTGAAATTGATATTGGGCCTAACGATATAAAAAACTTTTTTTTATATTGTTAGGCCCAATATCAAATTCGCAGTAATTACAAATCTAACGACACATCTCAAGCTGAAATAAATCGACCCGTTCAGGCTGCAGGCAGGCTGGAGCTGGATGCGAGCAGCCGAAGATCGAGTACAGTGGCGTGCAAAAGGAGAGGCCTATGTTCAGCAGTGGACTACAACAGGCTGATGATGATGATGATGTTCAGGCTGCAGAGCGTGTCAAACACTATTACATACAAACATACTTACATAATATATACATACATACACTCGAAAAACATAAACCGCCTTCTAGCGCAGTCGGATAATAAATAAATGAATCATTAGAAACATTATTCTAACGTCAATCGAACTAATTGAAATATTTTATTCGAGTGCAATCGGAACTTGCCAATCGATTTTTCTTGCCATTAACCCCAATACTAGTGTGATTACGAAAACACTCAAATGTCATTCCAAACAATGTTTCAGGTGTTTTAATTATTAGTGATTTTTGCAAAAGAAACATGAAATTGAACCAAAAAAATACATACGGATGAAACATACAACATTATCCTTCTTCCAATTTGAGTTTCTCGAAGTGTTCTTACAACTATCTACAGCACAAAACGGCATTTTTGAAGAGCTCTTTACTCATCGACGTCTGACTCGTTATGTCAAAATTTCCGAGTTTCAAGTAGTTTTGTTCAACGTTCGGATTTTTAATCGTAACGCGTGCAGAGGGGTAATGCACGTAAGGCATCTCCAGTTCTTAATGCTCTAAGGTGCGGACGCGGTATCGGCGGCTTTTAAACCTTCTCTGACTTTTTTAAATATTTCAAAACTAAAATTATCCAAATCGATCCAGCCGTTCCCGAGTTTTAGCGTGATTAACGAACAGCAATCCACTTTTATATGTATATAGATGTTTTAGAATAATAATAAAGTATTTTTGTATGTATTTACAGAACATAGAGCTAGAGCAGTACATGTTGTACGCGCACGGCTCGGACCTGTGCCGCGAGGTGGTGATGCGGCACGCGATGGCCAACTGCTTCGAGGCGCTCATGGGCGCGCTCTTCCTCGACGCCGGCCTCGAGGTTAGTCCGAACTCACTACTGTGTTGCAGTGGCCGAAAGTGGATATGGTTGATAGGCCATATACACTTTCGTGCAGAACACGGCACGCCTCTCAGTCCTGGCCCCAAAATCCAATCTGGGTTGGATTGGATTCCAGTAGGCCTAGCACGAACCGCTAACGTTTTGGGTAATCGAAACAAAACGATACTTTTTTTGCGGCTCGTGCTAACCCTACAGAAATCCAAAAAAAGGTCAATAGTGACGATTTAATGACAATAATAACTAAATAATAATAATTGAAATATTCACCCAGACTTCTGGGTGAATGTTTCAAGTGGCCATGGTAAGCCAAATGTTTATCTATAATAATGTAGGAAAATGCTCGAAGGAGTCTTGAACCTGGTTTTAACAAAAACGAATACTAACTGAACTGCATACTTAGATTTCGAAAAAAAAAACTTGGCTACGTAATTTACTGATTAGACTATAAAATACTCCACAAAATCCTCAACTGATGGAACCACACAGTTGAGGATTTCGTGCCACAGCATTACGCCTGGTTGTTTACTCAAAACTCAGCTCCGCATAACTGACTTCATGTTACGGGTTCATTTCACATGTATTTTTAAGCTCTCTTTCTCGTCGATCCGAAGAGATAGCTCAGCATGCTCGATAGCATGCTTTTGCATCCTCTGACCTCTCTGTTTGTGAATTTTATATTTTATTGTTTACTGTTTATGAAAGCAATAAACGCATTTTATAAAGATTTATGACTATGACCTAAGTGTGCTTAGGTCATAGTCATAAATCGACTAATCGACTAACGACTAATCGCTAACGACTTTAGGTCCCATTCGAACCACATAACAGTGCCATGTTCGTGAATAAGTCGCTACGTTCGTGATTGTGGTCATTATGTCATATACCGTCGTTATTCCCAGGTGGCGGACCGCGTGTTCTCCCTAGCCCTCTGGTATGATCGCGCAGAACTACTGGAAGTGTGGGCGAAAGAGCGCGCGCACCCGCTGCAAGAACAAGAACCGCTCGGGGACAGGAAGTACATCAAGGACTTTGAGTTTCTGCAACGACTCACAGAGTTCGAGGACTCTATAGGTAAGTGACACTTAAAGTTCTCTGCCCACTACACAGTACCATTCTATGACCGTGGCCGTGCTATGAACGTGTCAGGCAAAAAAATATTTTCTGTATTAAAAAGTAAGAGACCATGCCCAATAGCCCGTTCCACTGCCCCTCGCACCGTCGCATGCCATGCACGGACCGGCAATATTCTTGCTGTCCTCAAAGCTCGCGATTTCGCAACTGTATCTATGCTGAAGCACGATTTGGTGACTCTCTGCGTTCGATCGCAGTAAAGCCGTGAGATTGTATGCAGTACCGCGATTCCGCGACTTCGTGCGTTCGGACGCGGTAATAAAACGCGCGATTGGGTGACTAGATGCCAGCGTTAGATTACAAACGGCGATTGAATCGCCGCGTTTGACGTGCGGTGTGGAACGCTTTGTAGCATTCAGCTTCTGAAAAGCGGCTAGGTCTCTGGTTACTACTTGAATTTCATGTTAAAAGGTCATGATTGATAGTGAATGTCTGGCTTCTATCCTCAGTCAAAGCCTGAACAATCAGCAGTACACAATAGTTTAACCCCTAATATTTAAGTAACATGCCTAAAAGGCATCAGGAGGGGCCGAGCTTCGGCTTAGGGAGATGGCGATCGGACGCGTAGGTAATTTGCGCGGTGGCAGCGCAAATTAGTTGTAAATTTAGATGATATCGTTTTGCAGGTGTTCAATTTAAGCACATCCGCCTACTAGCCCGCGCCTTCACGGACCGTTCCGTGGGCTTCACGCACCTCACGCTGGGCTCGAACCAGCGGCTGGAGTTCCTCGGCGACACCGTGCTGCAGCTCGTGGTCTCCGACCGGCTGTACCGGCACTTCCCCGACCACCATGAAGGACATCTGTCGGTATGTGATGCCCACTAGTGGGCTGTGTGGGCTTCACGCAACGCTGGGCTCGAACCAGCGGCTGGAGTTCCTCGGCGACACCGTGCTGCAGCTCGTGGTCTCCGACCGGCTGTACCGGCACTTCCCCGACCACCATGAAGGACATCTGTCGGTATGTGATGCCCACTAGTGGGCTGTGTGGGCTTCACGCAACGCTGGGCTCGAACCAGCGGCTGGAGTTCCTCGGCGACACCGTGCTGCAGCTCGTGGTCTCCGACCGGCTGTACCGGCACTTCCCCGACCACCATGAAGGACATCTGTCGGTATGTGATGCCCACTAGTGGGCTGTGTGGGCTGCAGCACTCACGCTGGGCTCGAACCAGCGGCTGGAGTTCCTCGGCGACACCGTGCTGCAGCTCGTGGTCTCCGACCGGCTGTACCGGCACTTCCCCGACCACCATGAAGGACATCTGTCGGTATGTGCCTGCCCACTAGTGGGCTGTGTGGGCTGCAGCACTCACGCTGGGCTCGAACCAGCGGCTGGAGTTCCTCGGCGACACCGTGCTGCAGCTCGTGGTCTCCGACCGGCTGTACCGGCACTTCCCCGACCACCATGAAGGACATCTGTCGGTATGTGCCTGCCCACTAGTGGGCTGTGTGGGCTGCAGCACTCACGCTGGGCTCGAACCAGCGGCTGGAGTTCCTCGGCGACACCGTGCTGCAGCTCGTGGTCTCCGACCGGCTGTACCAGCACTTCCCCGACCACCACGAGGGACATCTGTCGGTATGTGACTGCCCACTAGTGGCCTGTGTGGGCTTACGCTGATCGTGTTTGAAAAATCCCTTTTGTCGGAACAAAAAGAGTGTTGAGTTTCGCTGCTGCACAACAGTATACCATTCAACATAACCCTATATGAAAGTAACTAAAATTAAGCAATCTTATTGTTATAACATCAGCCTTATTTGTTATTAAAGAATATTGTTGGGCAGAGGAGAAAAGAGACTATTGTCTATTTTCCTTTCTGTAAAATCCGCCAAAAAGAAAAGTGCGAAAACTTTTTGTTTGAAACTCTACTTAAACATGCCTATTGTATGAATCCACTATTGACTCAGCAGATTATTAAATGCACGTGGAATTGACATCTTGTATTGAATTGCAGGACTTAACTTTACATTTTAAAATCTGCAGAGTTGTACTGTTATGGTTTTTTTACCTCATCAGACCATTCAAAAAAAAAACATAGTCTGTAACATGGTTACCGATTGCGTAAAGTGTCTAACCATTTTGTTTTGTTTGTTTATATCTGTATGTGTACGTTGTCCGAAATCAATAAACGTTTTTTCTTTCCTTCTTTCTTAAAGTCGAAACTTTGCGCGAAGATTAGGTCCTTATTGTTGTTCCGTGTTCCAGTTACTGCGCTCGTCCCTCGTCAACAACCGCACCCAGTCCATGGTGTGCGACGACCTCAACATGTCCTCATACGCCATCTATAACAACCCGAAGGCAAAGCCGACGACCAAGAAGCACAAGGCTGACTTGCTTGAAGCCTTCCTTGGGGCGCTGTTTGTAGACAAGGTGAGATTTTGTTGGTGAAGAGTAACTATCGAGTTTCTTGCCGGAATCTGAATCGATAGAAGCGACGGCCGAACCGGCGGTAAAGTTACTTTGTTCATTCAGATATGGTTTTTGGCTTTGACGTGACTTAAATGATTTTAAACGTGTCTTAAAAAGAAATTGATTTTGACAATAAACATTTTAATCTGCTGAATTGAACTTCTCGGGAATACTCATAGTATTCCTCTGAATCTATTCAAACAATTCAACAGTCGCCAGTCTAGTCTCAGTGAGAGAGTTTTCGATACTTTTTTGCCACCAGCTATGCTATTCCGGTGGTCGCCAAAACTCACTTCGCTTGTGCGAGGTAACTTTAAAATTCCATTCCTTCGCGACCGTCGTCGTTTGAGAGAAAAGTACTAAGCCAAAAAACATTTTTTAATTATTTACATACAAAATGAGAGAAAATACTAATTCAAAGTAAAGCGTATTGATGATTGAGGTAAGCGTGAAGCACCGAGATGCGAAGTGATGTTCGATGTGCACCGCCGGAATAGCACGGCAGTAGGCCTAGCACGAACCGCTTACGTTTCGGTAATCGAAAAGTAAACAATCCTTCCTTTCCTTTTTACTGTGTCTTTAAGAAAAAAAATATCGTTTACTTTTCGATTATCAAATTGTTAGTGGTTCGTGCTAGGACTACAGGCGGCGCTTCAAAACCCAGATTGGGTTGAAGCGCCGCCTGATGGCAGAAACAGTATCGAAAGCCCTTATTGGTTTAAACTTGATACTTGGGTTGGCACTTTTTCTGCCACCAGACGGTCTGGTCCAAACCGCTGTCGAATATAGTTCATATGAAGAGAAGTACTTAAAAAATACTTATTGAGTGATTCGTTGCTTTGTAACTAATTTTCGTAAATACTGTAACTGAATAAATAAAATAAAAAATAGCACAGTCAGAAACGTCAAATTTCCCCAGAACCTAGAGTACTGCCAGGCGTTCTGCAGCGCGTGCCTGTTCCCGCGGCTGCAGGAGTTCATCATGAACCAGGACTGGAACGACCCCAAGTCGAAGCTGCAGCAGTGCTGCCTCACCTTGCGCTCTATGGAGGGCGGGGAGCCTGACATACCACTCTACAAGTAAGTTATGAGACAGTGATCAATGCTAGATTGCTAACCAATGGTACATTGCGACCTATTTTATTTCTGGCGCTAATAGTTCAAGGGTAAATGGGTGCTTTTACAAAAGTCTAACAACTGAATGATTCTTACGCTTATAAATTAAAAAAATACTGATGAATATTGAATTACAGTAATCTAGATTGTTAATTTTATTTACCTTTTACCGTAATTTATTAATTCACATGTGATCATTTTAACAAACTTCGAACAATATGTATGTTGCTGTATAATAGGCTCTGACATTGCTCTTTTTTTTGTGCCCCACATGCCTCTCTTTTAACCTGCTTACTTCCTATTTCTATTATCACTTAGTGTACTTTTGATTTTGTCGGCTTGAAAGTATCTGTAGGCTTATTTGAGTTATGGTATAATATTTGATTTAGATTACTTGATTTATAGATACTCACTACTTAGATATTACTCGTAGTTCCCGTTGCGGTAATTGTGGAAGTAGCTAGATGTGTGATTTATAGAGGAAACATCAGATTGTTTTTTAAGCAATAAAATCTGTTTCATATTTTTAGCTATAATTTTCAGTTTATTCGATTTCTTAGGACGCTCATAGACAAATTGGAGATCATAAACTTGTTAAGTCTTGTTACAAACTTTTTATAATTTTTGGATCTAAAGCGCAAGCTACACTAGCTCACTCGAAGAACGAAAAGAAATGCAGCCTCTAGTGCAATATGTATGTTTTCATATCATTATTTTTACTCATTGACCTCAAGTAAACGCCCTGGTAAGAATATAAGTTCTTTGGTCTTTGTATTTTCTTTGAGACAAGCTGTCTCGAACATTTCTGTCGGCTTTCAACCGAAAATTGCTCTATCCAATGATAGAAGATACCGCTGCCAGACATATAAGACTGATCTGTTGCTAAACTCCGCTCACCTCTTATTAGAAGTCATCGATCTCATAGCCAATAGACACCTAAATAGGAGACAGATAAATACGTTGGAGTTCGGAATCTAGTACCCAATGAGGTTGTACTATGTCCGTGAGCTGCCAAGCGACAACGTCATTGATTGTCAATAAGCGTATTAACCCATCAGTGACGTTGCCTGCCGCCTGAGGTAGTCGACACACTTAGGGTAAGTTGCACCATAGTAGAAGTTAAAGTTAAAGTTTTTGTCAAATTTGACAATTTGACGTCATTTTTGGGCCTAACCGGTACTTTAACTGAAATTTGGATGTTTGTTATTGTTAAAGTCAGATGGTGCAACCCAACCTTAATTTTATACAAGAAATCAAACATCAGGCGTCTAGTGGCTGGAAGGTCGATGTTAGGAGTCTAGTGAAACCCTCGTTTCCAGTCGGTAAAGAGGGTTTTCACTACATAATTTCGTTTCATTATTTATTGTATGTCTATTCAGTGTGTTTTATTCTGAACTTACCGTGTAGCATTTACATTATACGTGCTAATGTTTGAATCTAAATAACATGGTGTATGTATACAGGGTGATCGAGTGCCTAGGCCCGACGAACACACGGGTGTATACTGTCGGCGTGTACTTCCGCGGCGCGCGGCTCGCGGCGGCGCGCGGACACTCCATACAGGAGGCCGAGATGAACGCGGCCGAGGAGGCGCTCACCACTGCACACGGTTAGTGGGATTAGTATTGTTTTCCCAATCGTGTTATATCTACTTACAGGGGTGGCATTCCGGCCACACTTCACATCTCGGTGCTTAGTGTACCGCAAATGAAATATGCAAAGTGTACAAGTGTGTTTGTATACTGTTGGCCATGCCCAGTTATACCCCTTTTCCGCCGCTTTCATATATTCACCAGAACTAAGGATTTGGCATAGTAAAAACTGAACTTTTGATATCTCTTCACAGAGCTGTTCCCGCAACTGGACCACCAAAAGCGCGTTATAGCGAAGAGCATAAGAAAGAAGAAGAACCGTCGCAACAGCAAAGACTGTCCCGCTCTAGCACGGGAGGCGCTAAAACGGCGCCGTTTAGACGACAACATGCCGCGGGCTTACCGACTCAACACGACGAAACCCCGAGACGCCTCCGACTCGGACAACTCGGTCAACGTGTCGGAAGACGAAGCGAGAAGCGCTCCAGACGAACCCAACAAGTCGGACGACGACTCTGGACTCGACAGCGACACCGAGTCCACAGACAAACTAGACAATGTCCAAGTCAGCAGTCTACTCAGCGATATGGAAAAGCTAAAGGAAGATCTGATCAGGCGAAATGAGTATGAGAAACTCAAAGAGAAGTGCCGGAAATCCGAATCGGAAGATGAATGACGGATGGAGTTTTTTTGTGATATACGTGAGTTTAGATTTTTAATCTTTGTGCAAATAGGTACTATAGCTTCATCTGTAATCGGTTGTTATTAGAATAATTAATACTAGACTACAACTTATTTAGCAGTCAAATGAATTTCCACCATTATTAATTATCTGTTAGCTTGAATGAATTTAGGGCCAGATTTCATAGAGTAAAGCAGAATAGGGACTCATGTAATTTGTAAAACAAGTTTCTAAATTAAGAACGGTAATTTAAAAAAAAACAACACAATTAAATAGGGACCCCGAGTCCACAGACAAACTAGACAATGTCCAAGTCAGCAGCCTACTCAGCGATATGGAAAAGCTAAAGGAAGATCTGATCAGGCGCAACGAGTATGAGAAACTCAAAAAGAAGTGCCGGAAATCTGAATCGGAAGATGAATGACGGATGGAGTTTTTTGTGATATACGTGTGTTTAGATTTTCAATCTTTTTGCAAATAATCGGTTTTTATTAGAATAATTAATACTAGACTACAACTTATTTAGCAGTCAAATGAATTTCCACCATTATAAATTATCTCGTAGCTTGAATGAATTTAGGGAAAGATGTCATAGAATAAAGCAGAATAGTGATTCATGCAATTTCTAACAAAATCAAGTCTTCAAATTAAAAACACTAATTGAAAAAGACGACACAATCAAATAAGTATGTTGAAACCAAACGCCTCGACAGCGACACCGAGTCCACAGACAAACTAGACAATGTCCAAGTCAGCAGCCTACTCAGCGATATGGAAAAGCTAAAGGAAGACTTGATCAGGCGCAACGAGTATGAGAAACTCAAAGAGAAGTGCCGGAAATCCGAATCGGAAGATGAATGACGGATGGAGTTTTTTGTGATATACGTGTGTTTGGATTTTCAATCTTTGTGCAAATAGGTTACGATAGTTTCATCTGTAATCGGTTGTTATTAGAATAATTTATAATAGACTACAACTTATTTAGCAGTGCAATGAATTTCCACCATTATTAATTATCTGTTAACTTGAATGAATTTTAAAAATTTCATAGAATAAAGCGGAAAAGTGATTCATGTAATTTTTGTCAAAATCAAGTCTGCAAATTAAGAATGGTAACTGAAAAAAAAACAACACAATCAAATAAGTATGTCATAAACAAACGCCTCGACAGCGACACCGAGTCCACAGACAAACTAGACAATGTCCAAGTCAGCAGCCTACTCACCGATATGGAAAAGCTAAAGGAAGATTTGATCAGGCGCAACGAGTATGAGAAACTCAAAGAGAAGTGCCGGAAATCTGAATCGGAAGATGTATGGCGTGTGTTTAGATTTTCAATCTTTGTGCAAATAGGTACTTTAGCTTTGTCTGTAATCGGTTGTTATTAGAATAATTAATACGAGACTACAACTCATTTAGCAGTGCAATGAATTTCCACCATTATCAATATCTGTTGGCTTGAATGAATTTAGGGAAAAATTTCATAGAATAAAGCAGTGTTTCATGTAATTTCTAACAAAATCAAGTCTTCATTATTTGGAACGGTAATTGAAAAAAAAAACACGATCAAATGAGTATGTTATAAACAAACGCCTGGACACCTTAGTCCACACACAAACTAGACAATGTCCAAGTCAGCCTCCTACTCAGCGAAATGGAAAAGCTAAAGGAAGATTTGATCAGGCGCAACGAGTTTATGAAGCACAAAGAAAAGTGCCGGAAATCTGAATGACGGATGGAGTTTTTTTGAGAAATCAATGTGTTTAGATGTTCCATATTTGTGCAAATAGTACTATAGCCTTTATTATTGGTTGTTTTAGGGTAATTTATACTTATTAAGCAGTCAAATGTATTTCCGTCTTTTAGCTTTGATGAATTTAGGGAAAGATTTCATAGAATAGAGCAAAATACTGATTTATGTAATTTATCTTCAATTTAAAAACAGTAATTGTTTATTTTAACACAATTTAATAAGTTTTAAGTAACCCAGCCAGTCTGACGCTAATTCTAGTCTCGACAGCGACAGTCATTTTAAGGAAAACCCAATTATGCGCCATAAGTGTGAGATACTTAATAATGCAGGAAATTGGACTCACAAGATGAATTATATTACGGTTGGTTAAGTCTTGTAGTGAAATGAACTATGTTTAGATTTTCAATCTTTCTGCAAATACTACTTTATATATATTCGGTCATGTTATTGGGATATTTATTTAGAAGTCGACAACTGCTTCTAGCAGTCAAATGCAATACCGCTATAATGAATTTCTGCTTCCATTGTTTGAAATTAGTAGAAAGATAACATCCAGCAATATGTTTTACGTGTAAGACGATCTGATCGTTTAAGAACATTTTAAAGGCATTTTTTTAATCCAGTGATAAATGTGATAATTTAAAATAAAAACATTTGTTGACATGACGTTGTTTAAATTCACCTTGAATAGAATGAATTGTTATCATCAAATATTTCACCTTTTCATTTTTGTAATAACAAAATAGTAGATTATGCCACAAGGGCTTAAAGAAGTGTATTATGTCCCGGGCGTCATATTGAACCCCGAGTATGAGGGATTCTACGGTTAACTCCCGAGCGGAGCGAGGGAGTTAAAGTTAGAATCCTGAATACGAGGGGTTCAAGACCGCCCAAGACAAATACACTTTTAAGCCCGCGATGCATACTCTACTTTTTATACTTTCTGCGAGGCAATCGAAATTAATGGCTGAAAAAAATAAGTGCTTAAGTATTTATTTCATGTGAAAATAGGTAGGTAATTAAATATGAGAAATTAGTATTATCAAAAATTCAAAGTGATGTTAGAAACATAAGACAGTTGTGCGAAGACATTGGAAAGATGAATTACAATCTTTGGTACGTTCATTTTATCAGCACAGGACTCAGGAGCTATTTGAGCCGTTAGCGCCTTTTTTCTTTCTTTGGCATCTATTTTGTTAGTGGCCAGTACGACATTCGAACTCAGGATAAAATCTCATTGCACCTAAACATTTTTGACTACACGGTTGCATTCCAAATTCAAATCACTTTAATCCCCAGGGAATAATGAAATTCAGTACAACATTATGTCCCGGCTAGACCGTAGGGCTATAATGACCTACTTTAGGACAGGTTTACATGACACATAATGTCCCATTGACGAGCAGGTAGTATAAAAAATATTTTATGATTTATACAGGATGGCATTTTAACACCATCGATAATTTTAAGAAGCGACTTGGTATCATGAACTGAATGGATTTCAGTGTTTTTTTTTAATTCTTTGGGTTACGATCGTGCGGTAATTTTTAATTTACTTAATCCTTTAATCCCCCTTTCACCATGAAATCTCTCCTTCGCAATTTATTATATGTGAGCTCTTCAAGGTCGTCATCTAATGTGTTCGTAAGTTCCCATCGTGAGTGCACTCGGCATCAAAATGATGTGTACTAACAGAGTGGTCGAAAAGGTGTTGTGTAATGCCAGAGTCGTATATCGGTTGTGTCGTTTGAAGCATCACGCGTCACTAAAATCAAAATCAAGTGAAAAACCTAATTCTGCTATGATAGGCACAAATCTTTGTACTGTACATCGACAATTCTGTGACTAGTGTGTTCGCGTTAAGAATGCAGTAATTTTTAAATTTAATTCCGGTACAAAAACTCAGGTACAAAACCGTTGTGTTTGAAAGAATGCGTTCAACTGGGCACTGTGAACTTGGCTTGATAATTAGGGACGATTTTATTGGTTTGGGGGCGTGCTAGGTCGAAGGACAAGAATGAAATCACTGCATTCTTAACGCGAACGGACTATAAGTGGAAGTTAGTCTCATGGGTAAGTAAATAAAAGGCAGTAATATAATAAACATAGTCATATTGATGTTGAGTCAGCAGCAGAGCGAGAAGGCTAGCGGGCCGGGCAGGCGGCCGGCGCGCAGCCGCAGCCACTGCTTCTGGTTGGGCACGTACATCTCCGCCGGCATCAGCTGCTCGCCGGACTCGCTCTCTGACACTACGGAACCACGTGTGGCCATGACTCAGTAGTGTAACAAATGTACAGGGTGATTTTGCAAGTACTTGCCACATTTATAGTTGCAGATATCAGGAACTGAATAGATTTCAGTGAAAAAAAAATATTTTTTTTATTTTATTGGAGTTTTTATTGTGTTAATTTTTAAAAAAAATGTAACCTCTTAAGCGCTCTAAAGGTTGATATGACTCATTCATGGAAAAATATGCCAGCGCAAGTCACCATATTATTGCACGAGTTGAACTATACAAATGTGGAAGTCATATTTGTGAGTCTAACTTTGCTATGATAGGCACAAATCTTTTCAAAGCTGACTGTACATTGAAAATTCTGTGATTAGGTGTAAGTTAGTTTGATGGGTAAGTAAATAAAAGGCAGTAATATATTAAACATAGTTATATTGATGTTGAGAGTCAGCAGCAGAGCGAGAAGGCTAGCGGGCCGGGCAGGCGGCCGGCGCGCAGCCGCAGCCACTGCTTCTGGTTGGGCACGTACATCTCCGCCGGCATCAGCTGCTCGCCGGACTCGCTCTCTGACACTACGGAACCACGGGTGGCCATGACTCAGTAACGAAACAAATATCGGCGCCTTCGGGCCAGGGTACGATAATATCCGATATTTATAATAAAAATCAAAAAATCGGATATTTATGATATATAAGTATTTTCGTTCTATAGGTATTTAAGCCTCATGTGAACGTGATTTAACAATATGTATTACCAACACATTAACTTAATAACACACAAGGAGTTACAAGCCGACGGAGTCGCAGACACAGCTATCTATCTATACTTTTTTGCTGGAAGTCACCATTCCATGCGGACAAAATCGCGGGCAAAAGCTCGTTTGGAAAGAATGCGTTCAACTGGGCACTGTGAACTTGGCTTTCTAATTAGGAACGATTTGATTGGTTATTGGCCGTGCTAGGTCGAAGGACAAGAATGGAATAACTACCTACATTCTTAACGCGAACGGACTATTAGTGGAAGTTAGTTTGATGGGTAAGTAAATAAAAGGCAGTGATATAATAAACATAGTTATATTGTTGTTGAGAGTCAGCAGCAGAGCGAGAAGGCTAGCGGGCCGGGCAGGCGGCCGGCGCGCAGCCGCAGCCACTGCTTCTGGTTGGGCACGTACATCTCCGCCGGCATCAGCTGCTCGCCGGACTCGCTCTCTGACACTACGGAACCACGTGTGGCCATGAGTCATTAATGTAACAAATAAAGATAGATAGATATGTCGTCGCGCGCATATTTGGCAACGTGGTCATTGACATGATGTGTGCTAACAGAGTCGTATTTCGGTTGTGTCGTTTGAAGCATCGCGCGTCACTAAAATCAAAATGACTGAAAAACCTAATTCTGCTATGATAGGCACACATCTTTCTGAAGCTGACTGTACATTGATAATTCTGTGACTATAGTATGTCGCGTTAAGAATGCGGTATTTTTTTAATTTAATTCCGTTTCACGGAGAAAAACTCATGTATAAAACCGTTACGTTTGAAAGAATGCGTTCAACTGGGCACTGTGAAGGTTGCTTTCTAATTAGGAACTATTTGATTGGTAAGGGGCGTGCCAGAATGAAATCACTGCCTTCTTAACGCGAACCGACTATAGGTGGAAGTTAGTTTGAAGGGGTAAGTAAATAAAAGGCAGTAATATATTAAACATAGTTATATTGATGTGGAGGGTCAGCAGCAGAGCGAGAAGGCTAGCGGGCCGGGCAGGCGGCCGGCGCGCAGCCGCAGCCACTGCTTCTGGTTGGGCACGTACATCTCCGCCGGCATCAGCTGCTCGCCGGACTCGCTCTCGGCCACTACGGAACCACGTGTGGCCACGAGTCAGTAGTGTAACAAATATCGCGGCCTTCGGGCCAGGGTTCGAAAATATCCGATATTTATGATATATTATAAGTACCTATTTTCGTTCTATAGGTAGGTATTTAAGCCTCATGTGAACGTGATCTAAACAATATTACCAATACATTAACTTACTAACACACAAGGAGTTATGTACACGCTGAACAGCTATCTATATTTTTCTGCCGGAAGTCACTATTCCACGCGGACGAAATCGCGGGCAAAAGCTAGTTTAGAAAGAATGCGTTCAACTGGGCACTGTGAACTTGGCTTTCTAATTAGGAACGATTTGATTGGTCAGGGGGCGTACTAGGTCGAAGGACAAGAATGAAATCACTGCCTTCTTAACGCGAACGGACTATAGGTGTAGGTTAGTTTGATGGAAGTAAATAAAAGGCAGTAATATAATAAATATAGTTATATTGATGTTGAGAGTCAGCAGCAGAGCGAGAAGGCTAGCGGGCCGGGCAGGCGGCCGGCGCGCAGCCGCAGCCACTGCTTCTGGTTGGGCACGTACATTTCCGCCGGCATCAGCTGCTCGCCGGACTCGCTCTCTGCCACTACGGAACCACGTGTGGCCATCAGTCAGTAGTGTAACAAATATAGATAGATAGTGTAGGGTGTCTACAGTCTATAAGATGTATATGTATGAGTGAGAGATGAGGTAAAGTTTAAGGTGCGAAACAAACCCCAAGGTAGATGATCTAACACTGATTTTATTATTGATTAAAATGTAAAAGGTAAAGTAGGTACAAATAATACGAGTGCAGAATATTGACCTAGATTACTAAGTCATTGAACTTATGCCTACTGTGCGGTAACCCGTACATCCTGCCCGCCCAAAAGGAAAAAAAGGAAGCTATATAAATAGTAAATCATAACAAAGTGTAAAGTAAAAATTATACAATTTAAAATTATTAAATATTCTATCATTGTAGTTCATTTTCGTCAGCAGGAATGTCCAATCGCACGGATCGCGGCCGGGTCGCTGGTGTGTAGTCGTCGTCTGCTTGGTGCTCGCGACCGCCGCCATCTGGATTGGGGTTTCAGTGGAGTTTGTTGTTCTCATTTCCAGCGCTCCCTTGCTTTTACGCCATCGTATGATTAAGTAGACGCATCCAGTGACAATGATGAGTCCCAGTAAGCTGTACAAAACTGAGTACTGATGCACGTCGTGTACGCTGAGAGTTGTGCGTTCTTGTTCTTTAATGTCGCCTATCTGAGTCTTCATATGACGCCATTGGACTTCGTGATCTTCTGGTGTGAATTGTTGGAAACCTGAAGTGTTTAATATTGAGTTTAATATGGATGCCTCTGACAATACCGGAAGGTCTCTATTCACACTGGCGTGGCTCAGGTAGTTGTTGTGACCTAGTATTGAAAAGGTGTCGCTCTTTATCGTACAGCCTTGTCCGATATCTAGAAGGCCATTTCCAGTCAATGACTTACCGTTTTCGCTCCCGTGGTTACCCTTGTTTACAGCTCCGCCCGCGCGTCGAGCTTGCAAGGTACCCCCGAGTCCCTCGAGGATTGAACGTGATCGACTGCCCGCTCCGTGGTGTTTTGTCTCCCTCGCGCATCGCCGGTGTGAGACTACCCACGTCGAGCCGCGTTTTTCCGTTCCCTTCTCGTGCCGAAACGATTCCGCGACAGAGACGCATAGTGTGAGTGAAGAGTGCAGACGCTGCTGTTTGCGAGTCACCCTCACCTATTTTTGATAAATAGGTCGAGAGTGAGCAGCGAGTGAGCAGGACAGCCTGCGACTCCGGCAGTGTACCCACTTACCACCCGCTTATTTTCGGAATATTATTTATTTTTATAAAATAAATAATGTCCGAAAATTCCCCGCCCCGCTACGTCCCGCCGGACAAAGCGACGCTACCACCTCAACAGCCGAGGGTTGGAATCCCGCCTGTACAGGGCGGTCGGAGCATCGATCTTGGTAGATCGATGCCTCGGCTGGACCCTAGGCCGGGTGCCCAGGCCCGCACCGTTTCCCAACGGAGCCCGGACGAAGCCCGCGACCGCGACGACAAGCGCGTCTGCTGGTCGCCTCCGCCGCGCACCGCATCGCCACCTGCATACAAGCATATGCAGTTCTACACGGAGGAAGACTCCAATGAGGCCGAGCTGTCCAACTCTGATGTAGACGAGGTCTACCAGGCCGCCCGACGCTCTCCGACACCGCCAGTGCCCATGCCAAGATCGGCGCGCACTTCTCCGCAGCCCGAATCCCGGGCGAACACCGACTCGACCGAATACAGGTCGATGATGACACCGCCTCCAACGGGCCCGGCGCAGCCTTCCTATGCCGCCGCAGCCACATCGCCGCCGCCGCCACCGAGCGCATCGAGGCCGCCCACATCGGGCGCGCAGCCGACGCCTCAAGCCACCCAGGAGATGGAGAAAGGATACCCACCTATAGTGGTTGAGCGTCTACCAAACTGGGTAAGTCACTTTGAGACTTTAAAAGTGAAATTAGGAGAGCCACCGAATGCGCGCGCCTTTAAAACTGGCGTGCGCTTCATGCCAAAATCGGCCGATGAATACCGTGTGGTACAAAGGTACCTCACGGAGGCGGCGGCGAAAGACCCAGCCATCAGCTGGTTTAGCTTCGCGCCGGAAGACGAGCGCCCAACTAAAGTCGCAGTGCGCGGCCTCCCCAACGAGACGACGCAGGAAGAGATCGCCCGCGCCCTCAGTCTCCGCGGGTTTGAGGTTATGCATGTGAGGGCCATACCACCGCGGGGAGATCGCCCCGGATGCCTGCACCATGTGCAATTGGTGCACCTGGGCCAGCAGGAGCTCGCTCGCTTGTATGCGACGGATGAGCTCCTAGGCATGAGGGGCATCACTATTGAGGCCTGGAGGAGCCAGCGCGGCCCTCCCCAATGCCACCGTTGCCAAGCATTTGGCCATGCTTCGGGCAACTGCCACCGCCTCATTAAGTGTGTGCGGTGCGCGGGCGACCACAGAGCGGCCGAGTGCACCCGCCCGAGGGAGGAACCGGCGACGTGCGCTAACTGCGCCCAGGCCCACCCAGCGAACGATCGGCGCTGCGTGTTCTTCCGCAGGGAGGCGCGGAAGAGGCGCCTGCAGACATCGCCGCCGATACCTGTGACCACACAGAAGCCCAAAGGTCAGCAACAGGCCAGGCAGATGCCGACTGCTGACCTACCTGAGCCGCAGAGAGGCGCCACTCTGGCCCCGCCGGCGAACGGACCGACGGTCCGCGGTGAGGCCCCGAGGAGGCGAAAACGCGGCCGCAGAAACCGAAGAGGGAAGAGGCAGCCCAGCCAACCGGCGGCCGCGTCAACCCCCGCCCCAGCACCACCACCACCACCCCCGCCCAAGCCGCAGCGCGAGAAACGCGCCAGGGGCGGGCAGGGGCCCACCGAACCGACCACCACGGCTACTATGGCCCCCGCCTCGACCACCGAGGCCAAGACTTCCGTCGTCAGCCGCCAGCCTACAGCGGCGGCAAGAAAAGTACCAGCGGGCGGTACAACTAGCGGGGAGGGGTCACAGACAGATAAATTAATTTTGGTTCTGTCGACCCTCCTCAACGCCATAATCCAGGGCGACGACCCCGTCACGGCGCTATCGAGCGCCCTCCAACTAGCGATAGCCGACCGAGCCGCCAGCGCGGCACCTCCGCAGAGCTCTCGTTGAGAGTTGTGTATTGGAACCCCGGTGGCATCAGATCTCACCATCAAGACCTACGCCTTCTCGCCCAGTCGCAGGACATACACGTCATCCTCCTGGGCGAGACTCATCTCAGGCCGACGTCCGTATTCCGGCTGGCTAACTACCACGTGTATCGGCGAGACGAGCTGTTGGCGGCAGGCTTCCCATACAGGGGAGTCGCAGTGCTCGTCCGCCATGACGTCATACACGCAGAGTTACAGCCGCCGGATTACGCCTACATGAGATCCACCGGGGTTAAGATCAACACCGCGCAGGGCGAGCTGCGTCTGTTCGCGGCCTATCGCCCGCCAACGCCCCACATACTCGCCGCAGACCTAGACGGGGTCTTCGACGGCACTCCGACGCTGTTGGCCGGCGATCTCAATGCGCAACATACAAGTTGGGGCTCGCATAAGAACTCGCCGGCCGGACGGAAGCTAAGGGACGCCTGCACACAGCGGGACATCGAGGTGTTGGGGCCGGGGGCCCCCACACACATCCCCACCCTAGCCGCGCACCGAGCCACGGTGCTGGACATAGCCCTGGCCCAGGGCATATCCAGCCCAGTATCGGTCGAGGTGCTGTATGACGTCGACACACAGCATCTCCCGATACTCATCACTGTGGCGCTCGGCGCCGACGTCACCCTGCCCAGACAACCGCGCCCCAAGATTGATTGGGTCGCGTATGGTGCTGCGCTACAACATCTCCAAGTGAGCGGCTCCCTCGCAACTGCCGACGAGGTCGAAGCCGCCACTAATCATGTTGTGGCCAGCATCATAAACGCGCAGACCACCGCCACCCGGCCACCTACAAACTCCCAGCGCCGAGGCGAGCTACCGGCGAGGTTGCAAGCAGAGCTCCGCCATAAGCGCAGTTTGAGGCGCCTATGGGCGCGCACTCGCTGCCCGCGCGTGAAGCGTGAGCTCAACGCAGCCTCTGCCAAGCTCCGCCTTAACATCCAGGCGTGGAGAGGCGCCTCCTGGGAGGAGCGCATCGACCGCGCCACTGAGGACCCAGCCGAGCTGTTTAAGCTCAACAGGCAGCTCACCAACACCAAGCTGCCTGTCTGCCCGCTCACGGACAGTGCGGGCAACCCACAATACGCTGCACCCACAAGGGCTAAAGTGATGGCTGAGCACCTTGAGGTGCAGTTCCAGCCGCACCCAGCCGCCGCCCAAGCCGCTGATCACCACGCCGCAGTCGTCGCCAGGGTGAACGACTTCCTGTCCGCCCCAACACCGCCGCTCCGGGGAGATGACTTCATCTCTCCGTCTGAGCTGCGGAAGGCGGTCCTCCGCCTGCCCAGGCGGAAGGCCCCAGGGCCGGACGGAATACCAACCGCTGCCCTCCTACACCTGCCGCGTAGGGGCCTGACTGCCCTCACGAGGGTGTTCAACGCCATCCTGCGCACCCAACACTTCCCGGCCAGCTGGAAAACCGGCAAAGTCATTGTCCTCCCGAAGCCCGGCAAGGACAGACGTCTGCCGTCCAGCTACCGACCCATAACGCTGCTGTCACACATTGCCAAGCTGTTCGAGCGTCTGCTGCTGCGGAGAATAGGCCCGTTCCTCAAGCCGAGGAACGAGCAGTTCGGGTTCCGCAGCGGCCACTCTACGACGCTCCAGCTCACACGCATCCTCCATGAGCTCGCTGAGGCCAGGAACAGGGACCACTGCACGGTCGGGGTCTTTCTCGATATCGAGAAGGCCTTTGACCGAGTTTGGCACCCCGGCCTGCTGTACAAACTCCTGGCCACGGAGATGCCGCCAGCCCTGATAGCCGTGATAGCAGCGTTCCTCGACGGTCGTAGCTTCTACGTCTCGGTCGAGGACAATGACTCTCCAACGCACCCGGTCCGCGCAGGAGTCCCGCAGGGGAGTGTGCTCTCCCCCGCGTTGTACGCCCTATACACCGATGACATCCCGTCGCTTGAGGGCGTGACGTTGGCACTATACGCCGACGACAGCGCATTCTTCGCCTCCTCCAGAAGCCAGGACGTGGCGGCAGCTCGCATGCAGAAGCTGCTAGACCTGCTGCCTGCCTGGCTCGACGACTGGAGGACTGCGGTGAATGTGGCCAAGACGACCGCCATCCTCACCACCAAGCGCAAACTCCCAGCCGAGCTCACTCTGCGGGGGCAACCGATCGCCTGGCAGCCCACGGTCACATACCTGGGCTGCAACATTGACCGCCAGCTCAACATGAAGCCGCAGGTGACGCGCGCCGTCAACTCCGCCAAGATGGCGGGCGCGATGCTCCGCCCTGTGCTCACATCAAGACTGCCGCTGCGGGCGAAGGTGGGCGTCTACAAGACGTACATTCGCCCGCGGCTCACCTACGCAGCACCCGCCTGGTACGCCCTCTGCTCACAGGCCCAGAGGAAGCGTCTCCAGGTGGTGCAGAACAAGGTTCTCCGCACGCTCACGGGGGCTGGGCGTTACGTCAGAAATGACGTCATTGCTCGGGACCTCCGCGTGCAGCCCATCGGCGAGTTCGTGGTCCGACTTGCGCGTCGTATGTTCGACCGCGCCGACCACGGACCGCACCCGCACCTCAACCAGCTGGCACCGCTGCACGCCAGACCACCCGAAGCAATAAAGCGCCCGCCACCACGGGCGTTACTGACGGCCACCAGCCCCACGGAGGCGCCTCCAAGCGCTCCCGGACCTTCGCCACCACCCGCAGGCTGCCCTAGGCCTGCGTTCTGTCTCGTCTCAGGCTCGAGTGGACCTCTTCCTCGCCTGAGACGCACCACATCAACCACGACAACAGAAAACCAAGCCCCGGCTCGAGCTCGACCCCGAGCTCGCCGGGTACCAAGAGAAAACCACCTGCCTTTGGCTTGAGGCCTGGCCTCGCCAAGGCAACCGCCCCGGAAATGACAAACCCTAATTACAGTTCCCTTGCACCCGAATACCTCGTAAGACGCCGCCTGCTCGCAGGTCGTTCGCCGGGCCTCCCTCATGGGTCTCACTCGGCGGGCTTGACCGCGCTGAGGGCGGCGCATTGTGTAGCAAGGGAACTGTAAACAACACCAAGAATGGTAAATTTCATTTACCGGCAAGAGTACCGCGGGGGGGACACCCCCCTGCGTGTTGACAACTCGGGCAAGAACAACTGTTCCAGGCCCGCACCGCCCTAGAGGCGAAGAGAACCAGTGAGTGTGAGTGAGTCAATGACTTCATCGTCATTCCAGTGTCGGCACAAAATATGCGCACGGAGCATTTCCCACAGCAAATGAATAGCCACCTGTTATCGCGGTGCAACTTGATCCATCGCTCGTGACATGGCGCCTTCTTGGCTGTACACATTGTTTTGTTATGAATACTCAAGTTACAAATCGACTGTGATATTTGTAATTCATAAATGGGTTTATCTATAGAACATAGTATTCTATTTGCATGTGTGTGGATGCAGCCTTGAATATCCGATTCCGATAGAGTAAGTAGGAGGTCCTTTTGTAGGTTGAATGCGATGTATGGTGAAGAAAATTCCACCGTTGATGATTGTTGAGGTAGACTTATTACTCGATCTAACTCGAACGCTTCCTTGTTTACAAGAGGAATCTTGACTTCAATTATCAAGTATGAAGAGCCAACCTCACCACAAATCTTCATCAACTTGTACAGCTCCTTATAATCTTGTTTGTCGGCAGGTAAAGTAAGGTCATTGGGTATGTGGCTGTATACAATATTAAGTTGTTCTTCTAACTGCTCTGGTGGTAATAAGTGTGCGCCCATGTGCCCATGTGCGAGGTCAGTGACGGTACTAATCACACTTTCTTGCATATTTCGAATACTGGAAATGATGATCATCGCTGATAAGGATGCAGAGAGGATGTGTAACTCATTATTAGTTACTGCTTGTATTCGATTTGTAGCAAGTGTAACATTCTGCAGATACTTCTGTACCATTCCAAACTGCTTGTTCATGATGGCTTCGTTTCTTTGAAGGATATTATATTGAGCTTCAATGACACTTGTTTGGTTTTTCAAAAGAAGTTGTAAGTGGTTCTCATTGAGCGAAATTTTTTCTATGTCCTTCTCGTATTTTCTCGCGAAACGCTGATCTAGGACTCCAAATAGTTCACGGGCTGCGTATCCCACACCATCAATTAAACCTCTTTTCTGTCTGTTACTAGCTTGATTCTTCAGGATACTGTTGTAATGTTCAATTTCCGATAACTCGTGTTCCAATTGATATATGATACTCCTGTATTGTGTTGGAAGTGGGTTAGTGTGTAGCGACATTTCTAGGTGATCGACGTAATTCTGTACGTGACGTAATACTGACCAATATGTACTCATGTTGTAGTAAACGATTAATTTCCATTCGTCGCGTATAAGATTCATGTCATACATCTTGTCGAAATAGATGTTCTGATTTGCATCGAAAGTGGATATATTGAATGAGCACTGTCCAGGGGTGAAGAAACACAGTAACAACATCAGCGCCGTGAACAAGGACGTTCCTAAGGGCTTTCTCGCCGTACGTTTCGGTCCTTGCTCGGCCGGTGTGGCGTCATCGCTTGTTGATGATTGGGCGTCATACGTTGGTTCCGCTGGGTGTTCATCCCTTACAGGTAAAGGGGACAACTTCAATATTGGCCGTTTCATAATCCCATTTTTGGTTTTGAGTGACACGACTCGTACATATCCATCTTTGCCCGGATGTACGTCAATGACTCTGCCCATCGCCCACTTGCCGGGAGGTAGATTTTCGTCTTTAATTAAAACAATGTCGTCAACCTCCATGTTCTTCTTTGGTGTTCGCCATTTAGTGCGAACTTGCAATTGTTGCAGATAGTCTGTTGACCACTTTTTCCAAAACTGTTTGTTCATGGCCTGAATCATCTGCCATCTAGTGGTCAAGCTCATATTATTAGGGTCGGTTTGCGATCTTGATACTAGCGAGCCTCCAACCAAAAAGTGTCCAGGAGATAAGTATTCGTCATCTGGGCTTTCACTTAAGGCAACCAGAGGCCGAGAATTAAGGCAGGCTTCAATTTGATGGAGTAGGGTAATAAACTCCTCGTAGGTGAGTTTTTGTTCGCCTATCACCCTACGCAGATGGTGTTTTAGACTTTTGACAGCAGCTTCCCACAATCCTCCCGCTGAAGGGTAGGCTGGGGCGTTAAAATGCCATTGAATATCATAGTCACCAACCTTATTCAGCAAATTACCATCTAGGGTGTCGAGGATCTCAGCATATTCTTTCTTTAGCACCTTGTCGGCGCCGATGAAATTTCTTCCCTGATCACTGTACATGTGTTTGGGTACACCTCTTCTAGCGGAAAACCGTCGAAATGCAGCCAGGAAGCCCGGTGTTGTGAGGTCCGAGACAAGCTCGAGATGTACAGCCTTAGTCGATAAGCAGACAAAAACAGCAACGTATCCTTTATGCGTTCGTATGCCACGGCCCTTATTTGCTCTAACGTCGAAATGCCCGGTGAAATCAATCCCGGTATGAGTGAAGGGGCGCGAAGGAGTAACTCGCGGTTTCGGCAAATCGGCCATAATTTGTGTTATTTTTTCTTCTTTAAAGCGTCGACACTTCACACACTTGCGAAGTTCTCTTTTTACGGTGCGCAGGCCGCTGAGAATCCAGTACGTCTCACGGATGTATGATAACGTCAGGCTCGGTCCTCCGTGCAGTGTAGCAGAGTGTGCTTGACGTATGATAAGCTCTGTAAGTTTGCTGTGGCTTGTTAATATAACTGGATGTTTAGCAGATTGACAGAGCTCGGAATTATTCAATCTCCCGCCAACCTTCAGTAGTCCATCCTTCGTGTCAAGGTACGGATTGAGACTTGACAGTTTGCTATCTTTTTTCAATCTGCCTTGTGTTTGTAAGAGATGAATGTCATCCTCAAATTCAATCGATTGCGCAGTCTTGATAATCAGATTGAGGGCAAGTTGCATTTCCGATGACGATAGGTAATTTTGCCGTGGTATTTGTTTATTTCGTAACCACTGTAGGTAGCGTGATAGCCAACCAATTGTTGTTGTCATGCGTCGTATTGTACTGCATTCGTTTAGCAGTTTTAATATGAACTCGTTTTTATAACATACGGCAGCATTCACACTGGTTTTCCTGACTTCGATTACTGGAGATTCGTAAATGTTGGTTTGGGTCGTGTTCGGATCAAATGTAGACAACCATTGCGGGCCTTCCCACCATAGAGGGTGTGCTAACAGTTGTGATGATGTCAGACCTCTAGTCGGGCAGTCGGCTGCGTTTTCTTCGGATCGAACATGGCGCCATGATGATGGTGGAATGATGTTGAGTATTGTACGAACTCTATTGGCAACAAACTGCTTCCATCTATTGATGTCTCCATGAAGCCAACCAAGTACTACCATGGAATCGGTCCACGCGTTGATCTGTATGTCATCTTGTAAGGATTCCATCACCTTTTTCATCAGTTGTGATAGCAACAGTGCGCCACAAAGCTCCAGTTTAGGCAGCGACAATTTATTTTTCAAAGGCGCAAGCTTCGTTTTAGCTATCACAAGTGTCGATGTGAACTCGCCGTTAGGATTTTGTGTGACTACGTAGATTGCACAGGCGTATGCTTTTTCTGACGCGTCGCAGAAACCATGGAGTTTGTAATTTCTTTTACCTAAGTATCTGGGTATATTGAATTTATCTATTTGTTGTAGATCGTTTCTCAGCTGCATCCACTCGTTGTTAACTTTTTCGGATAATAACTTATCCCAATCAGCATTTTCTTCAGTCCAAGTTCGTTGGAATAATAACTTCGCTCTTATAGTCAGTGGAGAAAGCCATCCCAAGGGGTCAAAGATCTTAGAGATGTTTGAAAGTAGCTGACGCTTTGTAATGACGTCATAACTTGTGTCGCCTTGAAATTTATTTCGGAATGAAAATGTATCCGATGTGGGATTCCATTGTAGACCCAGTGTCTTGCGGTTTTCAGAGCACTTGAAGTCGAGTGGTGTGTCCAGTTGGTCAGCAGATAAATCTTTAATCAGTTCGTCGGTATTGCTGGACCATTTGCGTATGTTCATTCCAGCCCCCTTTAACATGTAGATTATCTCATGTTGCAATTCTTTGGCTTCTGAGATGTCATCCCGACCTTCCATCAGATCATCCATGTAGAATGATGACATCAATGCAGCAGCAGCTAGAGGGTACTTGTGTGCGTCATCCATTGCTAGCTGCTTGAGTGTACGCATCGCGAGGTAGGGCGCCGCCTTTGTTCCGTAGGTGACAGTTGTAAGTTGATATTCCATCAGTTGGTCCTCGGGGCGGTTCCTCCAAATAATGCGTTGTAGGTGTTGATCAGGCTCTCGAACGATAATCTGGCGAAACATTTTTTCAATGTCGGCCGTTATGACGTATTTATATTGACGCCATACTAAGATGAGATGCTGCAGATCCTTTTGAAGATTAGGACCTCGTTGCATCAAGTCATTCAGACTGTGTCCAGTGGATGTTTTTGATGACGCATTGAAAACTGTTCGCAACTTTGTGGTAGTGGAATCTAGTTTAAATACGCCGTGGTGAGGGAGATAGCACGAGGGCTCACTGTGGTGTGTAACTGGAACCATGTGACCCTGTTGTTCGTATTCCCGCATGAACTGGGTGTAAGCATTCGAAAATTGTTTGCTTTTTGCCATTTTCTTTTCCAAGTTATGGAATTGTGCGATCGCCTTATTGTGTGATTTACCTAGATCTTGTTTGTATCCAGGATTCATCGGGATGGCGACCTCATATCTCCCTGTTGCTAAGCGCCTTGTCGTAGACTCATAGAGTTGCTCGCAATACTGTTCATCTTGAGTTAGTCCAGGAGTAGTGTCGCTGATTTCTTCAAGTTCCCAATATTGAGATATCTCTGTCAAGTTGTTTACAACAACGTGACACTTGAACGTTTTTACGTTACCGGACAGTATCCAACCTAACTTTGTTTGTTGGGCGATGGGTGCCATATCCGGGCCTTTGATCAAGCCATTCATGATTATATCTGAGTATATGCTAGCATCCAGGAGCAAATCAATAGGCTTTGAGACGTTATACTCCGGATCAGCCAGTTGAATGTGTTGCAGGTGCGACCAGGACTGTTTTTTGAAGGAAACGTTAGGCAGGTTATTGATGTCATTTTTTATGACTAATGCTTGAGTAGTGAATTGATAGTCTTCATAAATGACACTCAATTGCAATGATTCCCTTTCCATGTTTTGATCCATTTCCGATTCCAGATACAGATGCATGGTACCGTTGGCGAGGTAACCCTAACATCTGGGCAGCGTTTTCAGATATTAGCGATATCTGAGAGCCTTGGTCTAGAAGTGCTCTCAACGTGACCAATGTCCCATCCACAGTCTTGACCTTGATTGTCAAAGTCGTCAATAGAATCTCCTCATCATCCGTAGCAACGTGATTGACATTATGTTCTTTGTTATTGCTTTGCCATTTTGGAATGTGCGGTTTTTGCGTAACTGGAGCGGATGGAGTAAACGATGATTCTGCAGTCTCGATCGGCCTGTTCGGTGTTGGTTGCGTTAGCTTGAAATTCACGAACGCTTCATGTAACATCGTATGGTGACCCTTTTGACAAAGTCTGCAGTTTCTTGACGTGCACTGATTGTCATTGTGTGCGTATAGACAATTTTGGCAAATATTCAACCTTTTGACGGTCATTAGTCTTTCGTCCAACGTCATATTGATGAATTTGCTGCATCTGTACAATCGGTGGCTATTGTTTGTTACAAAGAGGACAATTTGGCGAGCATGTCGCGATGGCTTGGAATTCTCGGTTTTGAGGTTTTCCGTGACGATGACCACCAAATTGTTGCAATTGAAACTTGTAGGGCTTGTTGTTAGTCGTCCTTTGAAGATGAGTCTTGTCAGATAGTGCAATGACCTCTCTTTCCTTCTTGCCTATGGGTTCCAAAGCGTTGAATTTGCCTTCCAGGAAGTCCATGAGTTCAGTAAGTGAAGGTAAGTCACGGGGCGACTTTCTAGCTTGTTTGTAGTCGGTATAGGTCTCACTATCTAACTTTTTTGCAATGAGATGGACTAGTAGCGGGTCCCAGGTACTTGTATCGATACCTAAGTTCTGTATCGCGTGAATGCACTCCCTAGAGGTATCGTAGAGTCGTCTAATCTCATACGCCGACTGTTTGTGTGCGACAGGTTGATTGATGAATGTCTCAATCTGCTTTGTAAACAAGAGTTGAGGGTTGTTGTATCTATGAGTAAGTAGCTCCCATGCTGCTTCATAGTTATCTGCCGAAATGTGTAGATGTTGAATAAGCCGCTCGGCGTCTCCCCTCAATCTTCCTTTCAAATGTTGCATTTTCTGAGCGTTTGTCAGAAGATTGTTGTTGTGAATAGTTTCCACGTATAGGTCGTAAAAAGTAGGCCATTGTGTATATTTGCCTGTGAACATAGGGATATCTATCTGTGGAGTCCCATGTTGAAGATGCATCGTAGATGCTAGCTTCAGATTCAAAGCCCGTTTGACCCTCTTGTACGAACTTTCAAACGTAAAGAACTCGTCATCATATGCTGTGTCGGTTCCTTGTAAGATGTTGTCTATTTGTAAATGCAAAGCGTCAATTGCATTCCAACGTGTCTGTATATTACGTAGCTCATCTTCCAACTCCCATTTGTCCCGCATATCATCTACTTTTAGAGTATTGACTTGTCGACTGAACGCTCGGAAGTTCGTTCGCTGTAAGGACATTAGCGAGTCTGCCTGTCCTAGATGTACTCTGGTGGACGTCGACGGCATCGTTAGTTGCGGTAGTAAAGGTGGAGCTAGTGTTGCTGGTGCCTCCTTTCTGTCAATGTCCGTCTGCTCTGTGCACTGAGGCAGCTCTCGCGGTTGAGGTGATGGTAAAATAGTTTCAACCACAGCGGGATAGGAAGATATCTTGCTACGCACAATATCGAAGTAGTTTCTTGCCTGTTGAAATTGGTCTTCTACGAAGTAAGGATCCTGGTCGTTTTCATAGTCCGACAATTTGTGGTTGTTGACTTGAAACTCGCACCATAGTTTGTCAATGGTGTCGAGCCGCTCATCCAGGTACTTGCGGGTTTTCCGGCTAGGAGAATCCTTGCTGAAGTTTCGTTCTACTTTCTTGATGGCTTCAACAATGTCGTGTTGACGCTGGAGTAGACTTTCCATGTTGAAATAACGTTCTCAGCGTCACGCTTCCGGGAACGAAGAGGTAGCCCTTAGATACGTCGTTCGTCGTTGGAACTCTAAGGGACTACTAGTGTGTAGGTCAGTGAACAGCGATGAGTTCTTCCCCGAACGTTGGCGAGAAAGTGTCTGTTCAATGAAGTGTATGAAATCGTGGCCCCAACTGCTTTATGTCTACGTGAATTCAGCACGACCGTATGCGCCTTCTCAATTTAACTGGTGAGACCCGCTTGTGGGAGGCCAGTTAACCGATTCGCAGTCGTACCGATCCACTAAAACACAAAGTAGTGTATATGTAGGGTCACTGTTTTTGCTGCTTCTTCTAAGCGTTGATAGAATGTCACAGGCTTGAAGTGTGGACCGCTGTGTCTCTGTATGTCGCGTAAGTGGACGAGAGATAGTGGTCTGGGTGCAGTGTTCTTGAAAGACCAAAATTGCAGCTCTCGAACGTCGCCGAGGTATTTTAGTCTCCGTTAGGATCGAAGGACCAAAAACTGTAGGGTGTCTACAGTCTATAAGATGTATATGTATGAGTGAGAGATGAGGTAAAGTTTAAGGTGCGAAACAAACCCCAAGGTAGATGATCTAACACTGATTTTATTATTGATTAAAATGTAAAAGGTAAAGTAGGTACAAATAATACGAGTGCAGAATATTGACCTAGATTACTAAGTCATTGAACTTATGCCTACTGTGCGGTAACCCGTACAGATAGATATGTCGTCGCGCGCATATTTGGCAACGTGGCCAATGATGTGTGCTAACAGAGTGGTCAAAAATGTGCTGTATAATGACAGAGTCGTAGATCGGTTGTGTCGTTTGAAGCATCGCGCGTCACTAAAATCAAAAACAAGTGACAAACCTAATTCTGCTATGATAGGCACAAATCTTTTTGAAGCTGACTGTACATCGACAATTCTGTGACTAGTGTGTTCGCGTTAAGAATGCAGTAATTTTTAAATTTAATTCCGGTACAAAAACTCAGGTACAAAACCGTTGCGTTTGAAAGAATGCGTTCAACTGGGCGCTGTGAACTTGGCTTTCTAATAAGGAACGATTTGATTGGTCAGGAGGCGTGCTAGGTCGAATGACAAGAATTAAATCACTGCATTCTTAACGCGAACGGACTATAGGTAGTTATAGGAAGTTAGTTTGATGGTAAATAAAAGGCAGTAATATAATAAACATAGTTATATTGTTGTTGAGAGTCAGCAGCAGAGCGAGAAGGCTAGCGGGCCGGGCAGGCGGCCGGCGCGCAGCCGCAGCCACTGCTTCTGGTTGGGCACGTACATCTCCGCCGGCATCAGCTGCTCGCCGGACTCGCTCTCTGCGACTACGGAACCACGTGTGGCCATGAGTCAGTAATTGACAAATAGCTAGGTAGAGATCGTCTAAGCTGATATGACGCGCCCCTCAATCGCATCTGTGCAAACAAGAGTGCTTGCTTGTATGCGAAGATCCAGTGGAGGGGCGCGTCATTTCTGTATAATGTCAGAGTCGTATATCGGTTGTGTAGTTTGAAGCGTCGCGCGTCACTAAAATCAAAAACAAGTGACAAACCTAATTCTGCTATGATAGGCACACATCTTTCTGAAGCTGACTGTACGGTGGCCAGCACATCACGCTACCCATTTCCGGTCAGTCCTCCTTGCTCTATTGCAAAGGAATGACATTTGGCAAGAGCGAGAGAAAAAACGGAAATGGGGTAACCTGATGTGCTGTTGACTGTACATCGACAATTCTGTGACTATAGTATGTCGCGTTAAGAATGGAGTATTTTTTTAATTGGATTCCGTTGCACGGAGAAAATCTCAGGTATAAAAACCGTTGCGTTTGAAAGAATGCGTTCAACTGGGCACTGTGAACTGGAACTGGAACGATTTGATTGGAATGAAATCACTGCATTCTTAACGCGAACGGACTACTTATAAGTGGAAGTTAGTTTGATGGGTAAGTAAATAAAAGACAGTAATATAATAAACATAGTTATATTGTTGTTGAGAGTCAGCAGCAGAGCGAGAAGGCTAGCGGGCCGGGCAGGCGGCCGGCGCGCAGCCGCAGCCACTGCTTCTGGTTGGGCACGTACATCTCCGCCGGCATCAGCTGCTCGCCGGACTCGCTCTCTGCCACTATGGAACCACGTGTGGCCATGACTCAGTAGTGTAACAAATATACAGGGTGATATTGCAAGTACTTGCCAAATAATTGGTATCAGGAACTGGGCCCTCAGTCTGCTAATTTTAGAACGCTTCAATTGGATCGTAATTGAGTTTCAAGTGTTAAATTTGACATATTTTTCATAGAAAATGTGTCAAATTAGGCGAATGGGACTCAATTACGATTCAATTGAAGCGTTATAAAATTAGCAGACTTGGGGCCCTGAATAGATTTCCGTGTTTTTTCATTTTATTCGGTTACGATCGTGTGACGATTTTCTAAAAAAAATCTTAACGCGACCGGACTAGTAAGTGGAAGTTAGTTTCTTGGGTAAGTAAATAAAAGGCAGTAATATAATAAATAAAGATATATTGATGTGGAGAGTCAGCAGCAGAGCGAGAAGGCTAGCGGGCCGGGCAGGCGGCCGGCGCGCAGCCGCAGCCACTGCTTCTGGTTGGGCACGTACATCTCCGCCGGCATCAGCTGCTCGCCGGACTCGCTCTCTGCCACTACAGAAACACATTGAGTCAGTAATGTTACAAAAATACAGGGTGATTTTGCAAGTACTTGCCAAATAATTGGTATCAGGAACTGAATAGATTTCAGTAGTAATAGTTATTTAAAAAAAAAAATGATAACTTTTTCAGCGCTCAAAAGGTTAATAGGTATAACTCATTTATTGAAAAATATGCCAGCGCACGTCACGATATAATTGAGTTTAACTATACAAGTGTAGAAGTCATATTTGTAAGCGAAAATAAGCCCGATCTTTTATTGACCTGCTTTATAAAAAAAAACTTTTACGTTTAAAAAAATACGATGATGACCTAGTTTAAAATTATTTTAAACATTTGGCAAGTACTTGCAAAGTCACCCTGCATTGATATTGAGAGCACTCAACAGAGCGAGTGCAGTTAGCTACATAACAGTACAGAACAACATTGGGTTCTCATTAGTCAGTAATGAAACAAATATCGGGGCCTTAGAGCAGAGATAGAGAGCTAAAGCTAGTGCAGACTCACGTTCCTTCCGTACTTGCTGCGCGGACTGCATGGTGGAGTCCTGCATGGAGATGAGATCGCCCGGCGCGTGCAGCAGCAGCCGGCCCACGCCCTCGCAGCGTCTGATGAAAGCAACCATGTTACTTGTACACAAGTATACAACAAAACAACCAAGAGGTAAACAAGTCAGCTTGAGCATAAGTAAGCAAATATGTCCAGCCAGACAGGCAAAGCGTGTACTGGCCGTTCCGCAGTCATACTGATTGCTGTGATGTGCTGATTCCTGAACCTGGTTTTATCTAATGAAAGACAATATAAAACCGCGAATTCGTTCGCTTAATTACAAAAGTTGACTTTTAGCCAACTTTCACTTCAATTCAATAATTTCTTGACAAATCATCATGTCATAAAAAAGTGTTTAATACCGGTCTCATTCTAGGTGAAATCAGTATTATGGGCTCTATCGGACACGCAACATAGGAGCTAAGAGAGAGGAAGCGCATACTTTGTGTTTTTTTTTGTAACGCTCTTGTATCCGATAGACCCCTTAGTACTTTTGGCTGCAATGTTTACTATTCAGGAATAATAATCAAGCACAAGTCTTAAAAATGATTCATGTTTTCATGTACAAAAATGTCTCATACTATACAAGTCAAGATTCGATTTTAAAATAGCCATTATAAAAAAACAACTGACAACAAAAAAACACATAATAACATCCACGAATACAGATAGGATTTTGGTAGCAATTATGGTGTTGTATCTCTGGACATCCGCTTGACGCTATTATATGGGACAGCCTGTAAACCTGAAGTATCGATTTATTAACTGACCTCAACACTTCATTCTGGAGCATCTGTTTCCTAGCTTGAGCTGTGAGTGGTTTGCACTCATTTAACCAGTTTCGGACTTCATTGAAATCAGCCAGGAGTTGAGAAGCTGCCTCTTTACTGAAACCAAAAAAAATATCCAGAAGTTAATAATTTTGTTTTTTAAAAAAAATAAGGCAAATCTTCAAATACATAAAGAACTTACCTAAATCTTACTTGGACTACGTAAATGTGATGTAGCCATGATTCGCACATTATTCTTAGCACCATATTCAACGTTGTAATGTCATCAGTCGCTTTTATTACTGGCAGTAACATTTTATCTGGAAATTGAAATCATACATTTTTATAAACAAAGAGGAACAGGAATAAAAAAGCCTCTCAATCAAATAAATCCTCTTAATTTTTGTGCAAATTAGTGGCTACAAGGGCTATCGTTTCTCTGTATGGACTTTCAAAAAAATGAAAATTTTCAAAACCCATCCATGTATTTTCTTTTTATCCTACAAGAAAAACCACTTTTTTATTATATCTTATAAAGTTTGCAAAGTTGCAACTAATATTCAAAAAACACAGAAAAGCCATGTCAACTTTTGTGGCACGATCAGCTATTTCGTTTTATGCGAAAGCACCTATAGGTACTGCAGGAGACTCACTAAGGAAGTCGTCCACATAGAGGGAGAAGCACGGGTCCGGGCCGTCGGCGATGCGGCGCCACGCGGCCGGCGGCGGGAACGACATCGTGAGGTGCGCCAGGCTCGTGGTGCCGCACACGCGAGATAACACCGATACTATTTCTTCACCTGCTTCCTGGATAGTAACAATGAGTTAGTAAAACTTCCATTTGAAACACTTATTCAAGGTACCCAATTGGTACCTGAAGATTGGCTTAGGGTTAGGGCTACCCAATTGTGACAGTGGAACAGCAACGATCGCCGTTGTAAAGCAACACACGCCCGGTCGGAAATGGGGTGATCAAAATTCAGTGATACATTTCTGGGGACGTCGACGACTGGCATCTAGGCCAGTCGTTAAGCCTAGTTGCAGATCTTGTCTATGTCTGCCACTTCAATCTGCTTAACTGCTAGGATGCCTACATCTTTCACATTGCAATATAATCAACGCCCCTGGATGGCTGAATAGTAAAACAAAGAATGAGGCGTCCTGGGTTTGCATTTTAGGTAATTTGATAAACTTAGTGCGTTTCGGATTTAACGAAACCTAGAGATTGTGTGGTGAAACTGAACAATTAAGATAAGGCTTATTATCTTATTAATATCAAAAGTTACCTTTAACTTTTGTATATTCACTTTCACTTCGGAAACCAGTTTTTCTCTCATTTTGGCGCAGACATTTTCATGGACGCCAATTTTACCTGAAAAAAATATTAAATGACATATTTTCAAGGTCGCATGTTAATTATGAATCGGTCGCTCTATTGTAGTCGGGTTTTAGGATGAGGCCTCAGCGTTGCGTTGCGCTGTTTCGTCGCTGCGACAACTGATACAAATACTGTATGTTGACATGTTACGTTATGCTCTGCGATGTCTCACGAATGTTTCAATGAACCTAGTGACAAAGTAGTCATAATTGTCAGTCGTGTGATGTCCATCACTGCTGAACATAGGCCTCCCTATAGATTTCCAGTGCGGTCGGTTGTAGGCGGTCTGCATCCACTAAAATCCTGCGACTTTTATAAGACCTTTTGACCGACCTTTTTTCATTATTTTTATACTGTGACCGACTAAAAAAGACAATTAAGATGCGCATTCAAATATTAATGCGAATCTTAATTGTCATTTTTATTAATTATTCTAATTGCATTTCACATGTGAATTTATTGTGCTTTATTATTTGTGATGGAAATTTTTGTTTTGTTTTCAACGGTATTCTTGCCATTATTATTTGACATAACATTTTATTCATTAATTTTACCTAATTGTAATCATTTCATATTTTTGACGATCTCAATACTAATCACTTAAATAGGACATTAATGTTATGTATAACGTTATTTAAACTTCGAGAAATAAATGAATCCAATCTAATCTAAGGTCTCACCCGCCTAGATGGTGAGCGTATGGTCGGCGAAGCGCAGGTTGTGGAGCTGTTCCATGGCGGCCTGCAGGTCGTTGTGCGCGACGCGGAAGAAGTCGTCCATCTCCCACAGGTTGGCCAGCCGTCGCGTCACGGCCAGGCACCATAGACTAAATAAATCTAATCTAATCTAAGGTCTCACCGGCCTCGATGGTGAGCGTGTGGTCGGCGAAGCGCAGGTTGTGGAGCTGTTCCATGGCGGCCTGCAGGTCGTTGTGCGCGACGCGGAAGAAGTCGTCCATCTCCCACAGGTTGGCCAGGCGCCGCGTCACGGCCAGACACCACAGTCGGTACGTGTGGACCGAGTGATCTGACAAAAACAAACAAAAAAGGTGAAAATAATGAAACTGAGTATAGTATGATAAAATGCAGTATTTTCTAAATTTAATTCCGTTACACGGAGAAAAAATCAGGTGCAAAACCGTTGCGTTTGAAAGAATGCGTTCAACTGGGCACTGTGAACTTGGCTTTCTAATTAGGGACGATTTGATTGGTTAGGGGGTGTGCTAGGTCGAAAGATGAAAATGAAATCACCGCATTCTTAACGCGGACGGACTATAGTGGCAATAAACCACATTTGCATTAGAGAGTGACACTTACATGTCATAACAAAACATCGTCGGATGTCCATAACTCCATACAAAGTTACATAAAAATGGCCCGTATTTTGAATTCGAACCCCTTTTATCCAAAGTATAATGTTTTAAGTACGCAAACACTAATTTTATTGCCATAAAGAATAATGTATGCTTACCTAGCCTATGCAGGATTGGGATCTGTTCCACAATAGGCAAGTCTTCGATCGGAGCTCCGAGGATGTAGTCCCAGGTGACTTCGCACTGGTTGTTGAGCGTGACCAGCTCCTGCAGCATCAGAGCGAAGTTTGCACCAGAAGCCGTGCACTGAAAGCAGAAAATAAAGACTTATTTGTGTGTGGATGGATAGATGGACGTGTGTTGCTCTTTCACGTAAAAACTACTGGATGGATTTTAATGAAACTTAAATACTCGTAATATATCTTTTACATCAGAATAACACATGGGCTACAATTTATGAAAAAAACCCTTTTTTAAGTGAAGTTCAAGCGTGCAAAGTTTCGGGCGACCGAAGTATCAAATAATGTCACACAACAAAAATATCACACTGTATAAATTAACATCTTAAATATGTATTTTAAATATGATTTTCTTAACTGCAACAAGGGCTGGTAGGCTTGCTATCTTACCTCGGTAATATACAGTGATAGCTCAGGATGTGTTTTCAGTGATGTTGCATTTAAATCAGTTGTAAGAGTGGCTCTGAAAATATATTCAAATTGCTATGTTAGAAAAACATGATTTACGTTGTGTATATTCATTAAAATCACCCAGCATACCCAAAATGTTTGTCCCATGACGTAGTGGTGACGTGGCATCCCAATGCGTCAGCTAATATCCTCAGTGCAGATAACACTAATTCTGGAGTATCTACAAATAAACCACGGTTTAGCAATAGATTGATAAAAGCATGGGTTAAAAACCTGTGGCGACACCTATCTCGCCACATGCGAACTACAACTGACGTAACCTGAATCGCGCTATCAACATTATTCAAGCGACTGAGTACACATAAAGAAACCCGACATCAACCGTCGGGCAGCAGCCCACCAGACTGAACACCCGTCTGGTCGGAGGATCCTCCCTTTTCTATGGTGGATGAGGAACTTCACACCCTGTTCCTCATATCCCCATAACTGGCGACCCCGAACATGAACATCAGCGCAGCCTTCCAAGCTACGTCATATCATCTCATCACTTCCTCAAGCCTTCGAGCAACGAGTCATTCAGCCAGCCAGCATCCACGGCTACTACGGGTATCCTGACCACCAGCATGCAGCGAACGCGCATTCCTGGTCATCACCCACAGCCTTCTCAGCGACCTTGGCACAGCACACTGCACTTCGGCCGGTCAGCAAGCAGAGACGCACTTCTCTCCTGGTCGACGCATCAGCCAGCCACTACGCAACACTGCAACACTCCGACTCACTGGAGCATCTGCAGCATCACTCCAACTCACTGGAGCATCACCCCGACTTACTGGGGCATCACCGCAGACAGTTCCGACTCACCGTGAACTATGCGGCACGGGTTCCGACTCACTGGAATCTCACACTGGAGCATTGGCACCGGCAGACTCAACTTGCTTACGACCTCCGGTCTCGGAGGGGAGTGATGTGGCGACACCTATCTCGCCACATGCGAACTACAACTGACGTAACCTGAATCGCGCTATCAACATTATTCAAGCGACTGAGTACACATACAGAAACCCGACATCAACCGTCGGGCAGCAGCCCACCAGACAGAACACCCGTCTGGTCGGAGGATCCTCCCTTTTCAATGGGGGATGAGGAATACAACACCCTGTTCCTCATATCCCCATAAACCTATAAATTAAAATTAAACAATTACTCACTCTGAACATTGAAAGTCCCAAATAACCATTCGCGGAGATTTTGACTGGTGTTCGGAGATCTGTGAAAAAAAGGTTTTTTTTGTTAACGCCTAATCGTTGCATAATTTGAATTAGGTATCATATTAAATAATTAAAAGAAACATTCCAAATAGTTCAGAAAGTAAAACATTATTATTTTTCATGTTTTTTATGTAAGTCAGTTCATAACGAGTATTTGCCGAAAGTGTGGTACAATATTTTTGTGAAAGGTCTAATTTTAATCATTTTTAAGTGTAAATAAGTACTCTCTTAAATAATGGTGATATGGTACAGGTAGTCTTAGGTAGGTAAGTTAGAGTATTTCTACTCTGTACACACATCATTTTGATGCTGACTGTACCTTATGGCTAGAGGGAAGGAGGACCACCATAGAAGGATATGCTCGAGGCAGCTTCCGACGTCACCCCATAATATGTTTTGGTAATATTCTGTCACTTTGTGAGCCGCTTTTTTACTTGCTTGTACTCTTCCTATTTGACAAAACAAATATATTATTATTATCTGATAATTTGGATGCAACCTATGTATACGTAAAAAAACGATTATATAATAATGCGTAGTCACCTGATTTAAGCTTTCTAATCCCATTGGAACCTAGTAACGTTGGGGACATGTGAGCAACTGTGTCCAGAAGGATTTCTATGTACATTTCTTCACTTTGTAAGATTCCATTTACATTTTCTGAAAGGAATAGGTATAAAAAAAATGACGCGTAATAGAGTAGTAAACACACAAGACGTACAGTATACACTCAACAATATGGGACCTTTATCGCATTATTGGTTTAAGGGGATACGAACTGAGAAAGTGTATACGATTAAGTAAACAAAACATTAAAACAGCTTAATTCGTTTTGCTCCTACGATCACAGTGGCGGCGCTACCGTATTTCTGAGCAGAAAGCCATAACGAAATCTCCCTTTGAATTCCCTCGCCTGACGGCCGAAAGTGTGCGTTGCGACACGAAACTTAAGAAATTTGTTACTGCTCGCTTACCTTCTTGGGTTTGGATAACTACATTTTACATACCCTCGTTAGTGAACATGTTCTCCAGCACGCGCTCGTTGGTGAGCAGCGAGCCGTAGTTGACGTCGCAGTCGGACAGCTGTGCGTTGAGCACCTCGCTCAACTTGTTCTGCTGGATCACCTCTACATACACTACTACTACATACTACATACCTTCGTTAGTGAACATGTTCTCCAGCACGCGCTCGTTGGTGAGCAGCGAGCCGTAGTTGACGTCGCAGTCGGACAGCTGTGCGTTGAGCACCTCGCTCAACTTGTTCTGCTGGATCACCTCTACATACACTACTACTACATACTACATACCTTCGTTAGTGAACATGTTCTCCAGCACGCGCTCGTTGGTGAGCAGCGAGCCGTAGTTGACGTCGCAGTCGGACAGCTGTGCGTTGAGCACCTCGCTCAACTTGTTCTGCTGGATCACCTCTACATACACTACTACTACATACTACATACCTTCGTTAGTGAACATGTTCTCCAGCACGCGCTCGTTGGTGAGCAGCGAGCCGTAGTTGACGTCGCAGTCGGACAGCTGTGCGTTGAGCACCTCGCTCAACTTGTTCTGCTGGATCACCTCTACATACATACACTACTACTACATACTACATACCTTCGTTAGTGAACATGTTCTCCAGCACGCGCTCGTTGGTGAGCAGCGAGCCGTAGTTGACGTCGCAGTCGGACAGCTGTGCGTTGAGCACCTCGCTCAACTTGTTCTGCTGGATCACCTCTACATACACTACTACTACATACTACATACCTTCGTTAGTGAACATGTTCTCCAGCACGCGCTCGTTGGTGAGCAGCGAGCCGTAGTTGACGTCGCAGTCGGACAGCTGTGCGTTGAGCACCTCGCTCAACTTGTTCTGCTGGATCACCTCTACATACACTACTACTACATACCTTCGTTAGTGAACATGTTCTCCAGCACGCGCTCGTTGGTGAGCAGCGAGCCGTAGTTGACGTCGCAGTCGGACAGCTGTGCGTTGAGCACCTCGCTCAACTTGTTCTGCTGGATCACCTCTACATACACTACTACTACATACTACATACCTTCGTTAGTGAACATGTTCTCCAGCACGCGCTCGTTGGTGAGCAGCGAGCCGTAGTTGACGTCGCAGTCGGACAGCTGTGCGTTGAGCACCTCGCTCAACTTGTTCTGCTGGATCACCTCTACATACACTACTACTACATACTACATACCTTCGTTAGTGAACATGTTCTCCAGCACGCGCTCGTTGGTGAGCAGCGAGCCGTAGTTGACGTCGCAGTCGGACAGCTGTGCGTTGAGCACCTCGCTCAACTTGTTCTGCTGGATCACCTCTACATACACTACTACTACATACTACATACCTTCGTTAGTGAACATGTTCTCCAGCACGCGCTCGTTGGTGAGCAGCGAGCCGTAGTTGACGTCGCAGTCAGACAGCTATGCGTTGAGCACCTCGCTCAACTTGTTCTGCTGGATCACCTCTACATACACTACTACTACATACCTTCGTTAGTGAACATGTTCTCCAGCACGCGCTCGTTGGTGAGCAGCGAGCCGTAGTTGACGTCGCAGTCGGACAGCTGTGCGTTGAGCACCTCGCTCAACTTCTTGTTCTGTTGGTTCTTCACCTCGATGAGGCTCTTCGCTTGCTTCATCTTCGCCTTCTTCTTCTCTATGAACGCTTCTCTTCGCTTCTCTACTGTCATTTCGCGGGAGATGGTCGAAGTTGGCGGTGTTATGTGTTTTGTTAGAGTGCTGAAAAATAGTTTTTTATGTTAATATCAAAGAGATGTTATTATTATTACTTTTGCTCTACATTTAATTACTTAGTAAGCTAATTTTGATGATTGTTGTCTCGATTTACATTTGTAACTTTTAAAGATATACCCTCTATGTTTTTATTATTGTTTTTAGCATTTTCCATGCAGTATCTTTACTTACTAAAGATCTGAAAACCAGAAAAAGACATTTGGTCATGTTGGCATCAGGCAGGACTTGAACCCGCATCTTTCGCAAGCCGGGCGACTGCACTACTGTACTACTCAATGTTATAGGCATCCACCTCTAACACTCGGAAGAAATATTATTTCAAATATTTAACTTCCGATTAAGATGAAAAAGCTGAAAATGCATTGATGAAATCACTCTGGCTCATAGGGTAAAATATACCAGAAAGATTCGGCCGGTCTGTTAATGGTCTCGGTAGCATAATTGGTAGTGCAGTCGCCCGGCTTGCGAAAGATGCGGGTTCAAGTCCTGCCTGATGCCAACATGACCAAATGTCTTTTTCTGGTTTTCAGATATACCCTCTTTCAACAAATTTCAAACAGGCTGCTAAACTTTAACAGCTGTAGAGATTTGTCTCTTTCGTTCTTAATGCAGTGCACCTATGCGAGTTAGAGAGTCACAAAAACATCTCATTAGCTAAAAGTGGGTAACGGTTATATAGTAGTGCTGAATTTAAATATTCCTGGACATTATTTTTACAACAATTGCTAATGGAAAAATAAAAGACTGCATGATTTTTTTTATTTACTTACTGATAGATTTCCAAACTGTCCGCTGTGCTAGAGCTAGATTCGTTGTCCGAATTGTCTTCTGGTTTATACACTTTTACTAAACAGTTAATCAACCGATGGCAGTTGATTTCTACACGGCTCTTGGCAAGGGTCTGTAACAAATTAAAGTTTATAAGAGGAAAGTAAAGCAATTAATGAGTTAGTAAAGCTACATGAGCGACTGTAAAACCCCATTTTTAAAATGTTTGAGCAATTTTTTTTCAGAATATTTTCTGGCATAACAATCAATTGGGGAGGATGTTTCGCAAATTACACCAGCGGATAACCAAGAATTGACCCATTATAATGTAACACCTAACATTTAAAATTTGTAGACTTAACAAACTTATAAACTGAATTATATTTATTTAAAACTTTTGCTCCCGATAAAACAGTTGCTGGACTCGTCCTGGATAAGTAAATGAATACAATACCTAATGCATATAATGATTTAGAATACATAAACTGATATCACCCCCAGGGTTAATAATACTTAATACTTCAGCTGAATAAGCACACTCATACCTGAACAATTTTCGTCAAAGTAATATTTTTTGTTTCGCTAATCGTGCTCGGGTAGGTGTTGCTTCCAACGTTGAATTTTGCTGCAAAAGCTTTCGAACTTAATCCTATCAATTGGTTGTAAAGGGACACTAAGCTGAAAGAAAAAATAAAAAAAGTTACAGGCAACAGAATTATTGGTTGGTAAGTTATGCCAATAGCAGAGTTCTTTGCACTTCTCTATAGTCCGTTCACGTTGAAAATGCAGTAATTTCATACTTCTCCTTTGACCTATCATGTCCTCTTACCAATCAAATGGTTCCTAATTAGAAAGTCAAGTCCACCCACAGTGACCAGTGACGCAAACTTTCGAACGCAAAGGTTATGGATCTGAGTTTTTTTGTGTGCAACAGAACTAAATTTAGAAAAAACACTGCTTTCTTAACGAGAACGGACTATATAGCTAATCAGGTTCGCCCGAATTACATAACGTGTTCTTTATTCTGTTTGACTCAAAAAATATATATATTTGAAGAAACATGTTGATTTTACGGAACCTATCCTAGTTACCGTATTTTATTAAACAGAACAGCTTAAGCGTAAACACTGTGACAGTAAAGGTTTTTTGCCAACAGCTATTTTACTCTTGGCTTGTGGCCAACTGAGCAATAACTAACATTACAATCGTTTTGATATTTTGCTTTTAGGCCTTCAAAAGTTTCTAACTCTGCTAACTCTAAACTCAGAGCAAAATTCCACACTGTGGCCTACATTTATTAATTATCTTCTTCAGGGCTATTCCGGCCATTTATTCTTCGAAGCATGTTTCTCTCAATTTCCGACTTTGATAACACAGTTGGAAGTCTAAGGTTAAGGTCTCTGTGGTTTCAGGCAGCAGACTCACCTTTATTCGTTTTAGTCTACACTTTCAGCAGACACTACTTGTTTCTTTGGTAGCGATACTCAATAAGTAGAGTAAAAAAATGATAATAATATTGTAAAGTATTAAATTAGGAATAAACACAAAGTGTCTCTACCACCGGCTCGGACGATGATTTTACCAAGAGGGCTCCGGCAAGAAATTCGGCATACGTAGGTAATAGTTACGGGGATTTCTCTAGTTCGAGATCTGCTACCACCTTAATTGTTCTCGATAAAACTTAGCTTTTGAACTTCGAAAGCTGAATTCACATACAGAAGTTCACTCAACTTTAAAAAATACTAAAATTAAATATCACGCGTAGGTATTGAGTTCTATTGACATCAATAAATTCGAAATTAACGTACAGTCAACTTGGGTAACTTTGAATTTCAGTGTAACGTTGAATCCACTCTTTTACTTTTAGATCAGTTACTTTTGACAAGAAAGACCACTAAAAGATGTTGTTGAGTCTATGAGGGATTGGCTGAAAAACAAACCATAAAAAAACAGTATGTAGGTAGGTAGGTACTTTTACTGTGTTTAAACAGTGGATTCAATGTTACACTGAAATTCAAAGTTACCCAACTTGACCTTAGTTAAAAATGCCAAAATAAAATGTTAAGATACACTTGTTTTACTTCATTACACTTTTTATTTATTTATCCCGATGTGTCCCACTGCTGGGCAAAAGTCTCCCCCAAAGCTATCCAACTATGCCTGTTATGAGCTGTTATGAGATTCATTACACTTAGTTACCTTAAATTTAAGAACATACCTCAGCGCAGACTCGATCATTTTCCTAGAATCCTCTCTGTGCAGACAAGTGCCGAGTATGGTGGTGATGAGTCCGTTGACAGCCTGCAGCATGACGAAGCGGCTGCCGCAGAGCTGGTGGAACGCGTGGTCTTGCTTGCTCTCTATCAGTCCACCGTCTTTCTTCAACCGAGCCAGTTTCGGGTTGAGCTTGTAAAATGATCTCACTAGCTTCGATAAGTATTCTATTATTTGATCTAATACCTGAAATTGTAAGGTCACTTTGATTATAAAACAGACATATTCTATCTACAATCATTGAGCATTTTTAACTTTGAAAGTAAACTACACGGCCGTACTTTCGTTTTGAAAACAGGTAAGGGGTACACCTCGTATATTTTACATTATCGTAGACGATGCGAAACATCCATCACATTACCATTACAGATTAAAACGAGAGATGAATAAAAAAGATGGCAGATAAAAACCACCTCACTTACCTATTCTGAATGTAAGTTATATTCACCTGTATATTAACCAGTTCCATAATATAGCCACGGTTAGATAGAGAGTGGGTGGTGGTCTTGCCCAACGAGCCCTTCCACTTGTTGTCCAAGTCTAGAATGACCTTGGTGACAGCAAAGCAGACTGCCTGCATCTCCCTGCTGTGGTTGAAGGCATCTTCCTGCTCTGAAGACTCTTCGCTGATCCATTTTTTACTATTCACTTTTGCTGCACTCATATTATTTTAAATTCTAATATTTTATCCGACTCGAATACCTTACCCTCCTAGTGTTCATAAAGCTGCTTACCATGCAGTGTTTATTGTAAAGATAAATCCAAGAATATTCTAATGAACACAATCAAAACACGTGAAGCGCCTAATAGGGAACTGAAGAAAACTTTATTTGCAGTTAGGAAAATCAATAACCATGATTTCATTTAAGAAAATAAATGTAAATAAAAGCTGTGTTTTAAACGTAAGTTGTGTTAACTTGTAGGGCTCATTGTGTCGACTGGCTGCAGCGCTTTTGTGTAAACAAAATCGATGTATAGCGACGGCGGTACCACCCGGCACCCGGCAGGCCTGTGAGTCGGCGTCTTCGCCGCTGTAGGACAACTTGGGAATAACTAGTGATAAACTTTTTTATCGCTGTTCAAAGCTCAACCTTCAATTTACGATGGGCTTAATAGTTCGTAATTTATAAACCCATTCCGAGGCGTGTTTTGGCCGAGGAGGCACTTATCGAAGACATTAAGCTTTACGTCTATCGGTGAATGGTAATACGTTATACATTTGCTTTTCATTACACGTCTAAAGGCTCATCTGAATTTGACTTTGGGAAACTTTGTCAAAGTTGAAGTATAAACGAACAACTAACAGCCATTGGACCTAATTGGTATAGCATACACTGCAGTGGCCTACATAATACTTCCAAACTTAAATAGGTCATTACAATAATGATAACTAGTGAGCCTTTGCAATAATTTCGAAGTTGGACCAATGTATGTACTCAACCTTTTGTACGAATATTAATTCTCTTTCAAAAATAAGTCTCATACTGAACACAACTTACAGATATTGTAGTTAAACTAGATCCTAAGTCATGATAGCGAAATGTTGGTAGCGAAATCGAAGTAAAATTATTGCAAATGTATTTTTCTGAGAACGATTATGCGAAGCATAGATAATACATAAATCTTGATGGCATATTAGCATAATCGATTATGGAACGGGAAGATAAAACATTTCGTAAGAGAGGTCAAGGCGAAAAGCGAACCGGGCCTACGCTAGTGTCCTCGGCTCGTAGCGTTCAATTATGTAACGATTTCTACGCTAATGGGTGGCGTAAGTTTTTTCTTACAAATATGTAGGTAGCAGTAAAGTTATTAAAAATGAAAAGTTGATAGAAAAATGATAGAGATATCCCGTGCAAATTATGTTACTTTACGTGTATAACAATAACATTATGTACAGTCGCTATTTAATATTTTGTAGCAGATAGAGACCAAATACTTTGGCAAAGTTTAACATTTCATTTAGTTTCATACAGCTTAAGCTACCATTCATATCTGAAAATCATTACTTTATTATTTTGGCAAATGCACGTCGTCTGCTTCAAAATATCGGATGGTGTAACTTTACATTTAGATTTTTTGAATTAACAAAAACACTTTGTTTGCACAGTTGACATTTTTAATTTCAAAGGAAACTTAAACTTAACTTCAGCTAATACTCGATTCCTTTACAAAAGGCGACAGGAAGAGAATATCACAGTAAACTTATATACAACAAGTTTTTTCAGTGATACCTACGGTTATTTTTGTATATGGTAACAATAATACCAATTATGTATAAAATAAAATGGTGGTTGGAATAGCTACTAAAATTAAAATTGCATTTGGTGTGTTAGTAGGTCATAATAAAAAAACATTATAGACAACAAAACACAGTGAGTTTAGATCCGGAATAGCCTAGACTAGAAGCAAGAGTGGCAAAGGCAACAGTCCCGCCTCTTCAATAAAATTTGGAGAGTAAGATGATAAACCAAAAATAAATACAAGTAAACTATGTTGGTTGTTTCATATTTTGCAAAAAAATCGATGAAAAAAACTCAATCCACGGTACTCGGTCAACGCCGTTAGGCTCGCTCCACGTTGGGTTAAAATTTGGTCAGCGAAATGTGGGCTTTTGAATCTCCGTGACGGCAACAATCAGTGTGCCTCTGACCGTTTGAAAACCGTAGCGTTTGTGTTATGTGAGCCACGTTGGAGGGGGCACCAAACCAAGGATGCCTACCTCAAGAACTTCCTGTGGGCCCCGCCTAGCTTACTGCGTCTCTGGAAGAGCAGTGTGAATACTTCAGGTGGGCGCGTAGTGCGTGAGCGCGTGGTGTCGCCACAACGGCGCTGCTGTCACGAAACACGGAAAGATGACAAATTGTGCCTTTCCAGTTTGCTGTGCCACTTTTATTGCTTCGGGTCACGAAACTAACATGTCACTACTATTTATCTTTTCAAACTATATTTGATAAAACGACGGCAGCTTAGGTGAGGTCCACAGACGAAAATCATAGTTACAGCAAAAACCCTTAACTCGTTCGTTTCGTATCGAAGGTATCGTTAGCGTATGCTGCCAGTTTGATATAAATCCTATTTGTGGATATTTCAAAGTTAATTTTATGGAATACATGAAATATACATGCATCTTGATAGGCTTATAACCTCGAGACTGGAGTAAAATAGTAGGCGACTCTTAGTAAGATTGGCAAAGTCTGGCACAAGACGGGGAAATTTGGAGAATTAATAATAAAATAAATGATTTTTACATAATAGCATACAAGACATAGGAAAAATAATAATTTATACAACAAATCTTACGAGATTTTAGCTGTCATTGATTTTGAATTCATTTTGATCGTTTCTACCCACTAAAAGAAATATTTGTTTATACAATTCCAAGCCATAAGTAAGTTACATCTTTCGATTTTAACACAGCTATTGCAAAATAATGCCTTTCACCTTTTTTCATAGTAACATCTTCTTTAAAATTAGAATATTGTTGTTCATCCGCCAAGAATTTTATTAATAACCAATTCATTGAAACTCAAGCATTCCTAACATTTTCCAACCCCTGATTAATGTACCAACCACCGTAGAATATATTGCAGTTACTGTTCCAATTTAGCAGTGTTAAATCTTATAGCATTAAGTTGAGCCGAAGAATAGTTGAGAAGCACACTTACTACACAACTGGGAGCGCGAATTACCCCCGAATTCACAAACGCAAATCAACGCTGAGCATTCCTCAGTAGTGTTTCCCTTTCAGTTTTATTGACATTTAACGGGACAGCGTGTGCTTGCCTTGATTGGCGTTTGTGAATTCGGGGGTTAGAGTTCCAACTACACTCGACGTAAAAAGGTCACTTATCATTTAGCGCCCTAATATCAATCTACTAACAATGTATTGTCAACATTAATGAAACACATCAATTAGTTTAAAAGATAAAAGTGGAAGGTAATTATTTTTGTATATTTTATTCGAGGGTCACTTTTTTTCTCTACTATAACGTTATTTACGGAATATGAGACATGAACATCAATTTTTTTTAGTTAAAATTAAAGCCAAGAATAAAGCGATATGTTCCTGATAAAATGTCTACACACGGATCTAATGACTACACACCCATTAAATTTCATTTTTGATATGATCTACATAAGTCAACAACGAACTAGTCTTCTGTATAATGGCAACACCCAATATAGCTAATTAAATGATTGAAATCAAAGAAATTAATACATTCTTACCATTATCAGGATCACGCGAGATAAAGCTTAAGAAATAACAATAGCACCTATTTTAAAATAATCTAAAACAAGTAACATAAACTGGGGCAATTATAACAATGTAACAATCCATTTTGATTTATGAATGCATCATGTGGCAATACTCGTATATCCCTGTAACTTGATAGCAGTTGTGTATTACAAAATATAGTTTGCAAGTCAGACTGACTTAAAACAATATTCCATTATTTAAACATCGCAACAAACAACTGTACAGTATTTAACAAACTAGCCTACGTTTTTGATAAAACAATAGTTTACCAAATAGATTTCAACTACAACTACACACAGACAGCTTCAGTGCTAATATCAAACTTAACAATCTGGTCAGTATTGCTCCGTTACTTGACAAGCCCGATATTTATATGAGAGACGCCCGAATTATCAAAGGTCACTTAAAATTGTATCACGATAAGTAAGACAAGTATATTAAGACATTGAATGGTCAAAAGTGGTCCAAATGTCCATAATTATCAAGATCTAATGAAACTGAATTAGTCATGTAATATGGAATAGCTTGACGAACTCAGCAATTAAAAACGACGGCTGAAAAATAGATTTTTTATTTATTTACTCTAAATGAAGGTGGGGAGGGTATTATTTAGAATTAACTAACACTCTGTAGCCAAAGCCGTTAGACGCATTTCTTGAGTCAGATTTACGTTGGTTAAGTTTTGTCAAATTTAAAGTACTAACTGAATTCAGCTACATAAGTCAGATTATAAGTGAATAATTGGACCATATTTAACTCCTTCAAAATGGACTACATTTTTACCGTAATCAGATAAGCAACGCTTAAACTAACAGTGTCGTCTTAATCTTAAAGAATAGTATGTCACTGTCACGAAAATTGATTAACTGGCAGTGTAAGCATTGCCTAAATTTAGTCATCTGAGTGACATTTGAGAATTCGAGCCAAAGATTATCTAACAAGTGAACACACAACACAACCCCAACAGACGCGGGCCTCAGTCGGGCATGTCTATACTCGTCACAGGCACTACTGGCTTCAACGCTTCGTTCTTCTTCTGGTTTTTGTGGGACTTTTTCTCTTTGACCTTCTTATTGGTGTCGTTGTCGCGGTAGGGCTCGGCCCGCGGAGGGGCGTCGGCGCGACTGTTGTTGTACGCGATGTTGGCGTACTCTTGCAGGAGTGGGAAGACGGATAGCAGGAATTGGCAGAAGTCTTTCCTGATGCCGAACCACCCTGAACGAAATTAAATATTGAGTTTGAGAATTTCTTGCTACTAAAAGTTTGGTGATTTGATTTGACTGGTACGTTGGTGCAATGGTTAGTGGAGTAGCCATGGTTAAGAAGTTTTTTAGGTAAATGTAGTACATTTTATTGTGTTTAATTTAACAGCAATATTTTGAGTATTTATGTCCGTCTGATGTCAAAAAGGCGGAAAGGTTCTCGAATGGCGACCGCGTACCGGACGACGTTCCGTGGGCAGGCCCTCCACAAGGTGGACCGACGATCTGGTCAAGGTCGCGGGAAGCCGCTGGATGCGGACAGCGCAGGACCGATCGTTGTGGAGATCTTTGGGGGAGGCCTATGCCCAGCAGTGGGCGTCGTTCGGCTGACATGATGATGTCAAAAAAATGATCAATAAGTATTTTATTTCAAAATGCCGACCAAGTGTTTTGATTCAAATTGTCGGCTTCTCATCACTACTGTTACTATTACACTACGCCGCTACTGTTCGTCGCTGGCCGTAGAGCAGTAGCGGCAATTATTTTAGAAGAGTAGTTGGCGTTTGAGTAAAAAAGGCAACATGATGTGATGTGATTAAATCTTTCAGACACTTGTGCTAGCCAAGAGCAAGGCTTCAGTAATAACTAATCTAACATTAGAAAGAGCTAACAAGGTATTGTAGGTTGTGGGATGAGAAGTCGAAATGCCATTCAATATCATTTATATAAACTTTATCATGACATGTAGAAACTCATTGGCGTTTGCCCTAAGAAGTTTCTGAGGCACTCAGGCCTTGCTGGCCAATACAAAGCCATACTCACATTTGTTGCCGCCTTTGGAGCTGAAGGACATGATGATGAGCGTGGCGTAGCTGACGAAGAGAGGGCTGACCACCACCGTGTACGACAGCGCTAGCCCGTCGTCTAGCTTGTTCGTCAACAGCACCTGGCCGACAAATTACTTATAATTAAAACAAGTAGGTACATACTAAACGTGGTGTTAAGAGGCAGGCTGAGCAAGCCGAAAGGATTCAATCCTAGTGTGGCATGGGGTTGCTGCCGTTATTTGGGTTGGCTGGGTTTTTTGTATTTTTTACCGATTTTCCATAAGGTTCATTTATTCACAATTTCAGTATCCATTGTGATACTGAAATTGTGAATAAATATTGCTAGTTACATTCTTGTTTATTATATTATTAGCACACGTATAGCAGGATCACCATCGCTTCAACGGGACAAATTCACATCTGTTTACAGCTTGAACCGAAATATAAGATAATAATTATTATAGTATCTCTGGACATTATTCCACACAGCGCCATCTAGCCCCAAGTGAGCCAATTATAGTTCGTTATTATGGGATCTAGACAACGGATAAACATACTTAAATACTTTTTCTTTTGTAAATACATACTTATTATACATAGGAAACAACCAGACCAATACAAACAGACATGTTCATGCACACAAATGTTTGTATTGTGCGGGGATCGAACCCGCGACCTTTGGTGCAGTAGTCGACTTCTCAACAATTACACCAAGACGGTCGTCTTTATTCTATCTAATTATTTAAACTCCCTCAGTGGCTTAGAGCGTATTTTTATTTGAATTTAACAGCTCAATGTATTAGATAGCCGAAGAAACACATACTCGTAAATACAGGGCGAAGTTAATCTTGATTTCTTATTATCTCAGCCATCCATTTTAACTCTAAATACACACATGTTAATGAAACATAATATTCGCGTACGTTATCAACATTTTAACTAGTTTTTACCTGCTTTCAGCCTTCATACGTCTCAGCCGGATGATGACAAAGGATCGAATCAGCGAAGTTCACGAAAAATATAACTTTTTTTACTTTCAATAAAATGCCATTGTAGCAGTCACGATCTTTTCAACAACGTCGTTTAGAGGTACACTTATTCAATTGTTTACAATGTTCTTAAAACATGCTGCACAGATTTTCAACAATTGTCGAATTAGTTACAATGAACAAAATAACTTTGATAGAAGTTTACGTAACAAACAAAAGCCTAGTGAATACTTACAGTAACTATGCGTCGTTGCCGTGGAATTGTTTACACGACTATACAGTGTTATACATTGACTAAGTAGTCTACTTGGCCCGAGACAATCAATCACATTTTACTAAAAACATGAGAAGTGGAATTCCCGCTCAGCACGATAGTATTGATTAAGAAGATTCGTTTAGAAGAGAGCTATCATTAATGTGCAGTGTTTATTGATGGAATTAAATGATGATAAGGCTTTTTTCAGCGGCGGCGCGAGGCCTCGGCGGCGTCGGCGACCGCCGAAGGGGGCCTCGCAAAAATGTTTTACAAGTTGCGTAAATACCTATTCTTGTTTTGCCAAACATTCTGGCTCTGGTAGCCGACCCCCAACTCTTAAGGTTTTTTTCCAAAGTAGTGAAGCTCTTCGTAAGCTTCACTCAGGGACTAATTTGCGCGAATCCTGCTACGCACTCCCCCCGACGTGTCCCTAAGGCCTGCCGACTTAAGATGCGCACAGCGACAAAATTTGTATCCCGTTATCTCGAAAGATTTATATGGATGAGGCAAAAGAAACTTAGCCTGACGTAAAGATAGACAAAGGAGTTATTCTCACCTGGAACACAAGTATGGGCACGACGGTGAAGGTGTATGCTAGCGCGGAGTTGAAGCTGGTGCGCCGCTGCTGCATGTTGATCTCGGGCGTGCGCAGGAGTATGCCCGCGAATATTATGCTGTACAACACCCCTAGAAGCAAACCTTGGCTTTAACAAAGGACTAAGCCGGATTTTTATAGAAATGTCCATGTCCAGTGCCTTTTTTAATTTTTTGTCATTCTAAAACCCCCCTTTCACAAACTTCAATCAACGCTAAAAACGCGCTCACACACATGCTGTCCCGTAAAATGTCAATAGAAGTGACAGGGACAGCTATACTTCTGAGGGATGCTCGACGTTGATTTGCGTTTGTGAGTTCGGGGGTGAAATAGATAAATTAAAAAACTTACACATAATGACAACTATATCTCTAAATGATCGGAACAGTTAGAAAAAGAAATGGTTCACTTCTCAAGGCCGCGTGAGGGTACGTGAAGGGTTTTCATTCGGCCGTACCGAACGGATATGTGTGGAATATATTTTATATGAAATATCACCAAAAACTTCCTACCCATTCACGTATGCAGTGGCCCTTACTTTTCAGACTTTTGGCACTTGTACTTCGGTTCGGTTGGACTGTACGTAGAGGCATAGTTCTTGATGAGATTTGTTTCATGGATCGTTTCAAACATAAGCCTTTCGGTCCCTTAATTGCCTGGCCTTATAATTCAAGTCGTAGCAGACAACGTTAGGCTAACTGTTTGTAAGCCTAGTCGGAGGTCTTAAAACTGAAACTGCGTTACGCGGACGGAGGCGCGGGCTCATACAGAATTGGCCCGTGGCGGGTTTTTTGTATGAGCCCGCGCCCGCGTCCGAGTATAGCAGTTTCAGCCCTACATAAAATTAAAATGAAATAAACATTTGGTGGGTCATGCCGCTTCTACTTAACATTACCTACATGATCTTATATTAAGCTGATTGATTTTGAAATATGTATTAGGTTATTGGTTAATATATGAACAGAATGCTATGCTCAGGTGTATTTACAACAACTTTGATGCGTGGCTTCACTTTATAACAATTCAGTAGGGCACATTTTCCACTAATGATGTTACTGTTGTAGCTTTGTGTACAGTTCAGTTAACATCCAATCTCTACATCATGGCTGCCTACGCCAATGTTTCAATGTCCAATACAACTTATTGCTTAAACTGGGGGCTGTAGAATCAATAGCTGACAAGCATAGTTTCCTGATTATTTTGTAATTAGGGTTTTTATTGCAATTATTACAAGGTAGATTCAATCTAGCATATCTATAGGTTGGTTTCGTGTGATCTCTACTTCAAAATCAAATAACTGCTTCAATAAAATATACCTGTTCCAGAGTGTTACTCTATTCACTCTACAAAGTTGTGCGCAGCCTGAACTTCCTAAACCCTTTGTTAAACCTTATTATTTTCAAGAGATCATTTTGACAATAGATAAATAAATGAAAATATGTATTATTTGCAGGCTGAGCAATTACAAGGGTCAGGATGTTGGACAACCTCACTCTAAACTCGTTTAGTGTAGATTATTATTATTTTGGTACTTTGGCAATTTGCGGGCCCATAGGGACCCGGACCTTTAAGGCTTGCTTGGGGCCAAAACCAACATGTAGAGGCGTAGCATTAGCCTATTTTTTTATTATTTGATCTACTTTGAAGTGAGTACATCTAATTATTATTATTATCAGCCCTGTATCCAACTGCAGAGGGAAGGCCTCCCTACTTTTCTTCTACTGAATGTGGAAGGGAGCTAGTGATGACCAGTCCTTCAAGTAGCCCTTCAGTTCATCTCTGCACCGTCGCCTTGGTCTACCGCGACCAACACTAACACACATACATTAGTAGAATGTTAAAAGCAATACATACACTCACCTACTAGGCTGAGGCACATGAGTATCCACAAAGGCACAAACACCACCTCCCAGGACCAGTTGATGAAGTCGTCCAGTTTCAGAGCCAGGAAGATGAACTGAAGAATATTTACAGCACAGAACAGTTCCAGCTAGAAAAACATAGTTGAAAAGGGTTAGATATGATTCTATCTGAATGTATACTTATTCTTTATTGCAAGCAAAAAACAACTTAAGATAAACTGCCTATACAGGCATGAGTTATTCAACTCTACATGGTAGGCCAAATCCTAAACTATTAAGAATTAGGGAAACTCTCAAAAGAGTCTCCAGGCCAATTTTGACAGAAACTAAAACTACATACCTTCTCAGATTTAAAAACTTATTTCCTAGCCAGAAAACAACCTATTGGTTTTGAAAATAAAAGCACCTTGTATTATTCTGTCCTCTAGTAGTGACACTTATAAGGATCAAGAATTTGATCCTTATAAGGGCAGTAATATTTTATGGAAAACTAAAGAAAAGGTCTCATTTTAATAAAATATTTTTATCTTCCTTGCATTTTCAAAACCAATAAAAAAAATTGTTCAAAAGATACTTATTTTTAAAAATTAATGAGTAAAGAATTCTCACCTCATAACTACGGTCATGTTTCACGGACCATATACAAATAGCTATTGAGACTATACTAATGAAGATCAATGGTATGAAGACCAGGATCCATATATGGCGTTTTGTTGTCAACTGGTCACAGACAAGTAATTCAAACATCAACAGTATTAAGTGTATGGCAAGACTGATCAGCATGGCTTTGTAATGTATGTACGCCTCACCCTCCAACCTGGAAACAAGATAAAATAGTTCATCAAAACAAAGTTCAATTTCAAGTGTACTGTTAAAATTTACAACAAACAAACGAATAATACATTAAAATCAACACTTTCAGTCAAGTCAAGGTCAGTGAAAACCAACTGTGATAGTTCATTCCATCAACCCATTTTAGCAATGACAATAGCATTAGATGGAAGTGAATTTAAATATTGATAGAAAAACTACAGACCTGAAATGAGGGTACTGCCACCAAACATAGGTGCCAACTGTGGCACCCAGCACTACAAGAAACTTCCACACCCATATTGGAGTGAACACAGCCCAGTATGACCATGTTATAGAATTGTCTAGTTTGAGAGCTAGTAACGCAGTGAATATCAGAAGACACGTATGAACCACAAATTTGCTGCAAGAAAATCATAATAGATGTAGCAAAACAATCTAAATCATCAATTTAAAAAATATTTAATTTCAACACAGTTCAGATTGCTTACCTAGGATTAAAATCCTGAAATAACGTTTGTAAATTCATTGCCATACACATTCAAGCAACAATTATTTTTTACCATTTCACTACAACAACAATACACAACAGCTGTAATAAATATTACAACAAGAAGAGACGAACACGAAGACTTTTGAAGATCTGCAAAGTCTGCATTTAAATTTAATCCACGTTATGTGACTAAATCTCTGTCCATTAATCTAACAACATTTTGTTCACGACGTGGCTGATCCAGAGAACATTATATTATTAATTGAAACACGAAATTAGCTTTGATGTGCTCACAAACTCACGAACGAAGGGCAAAAAGCACAAAGTGAGTGACACTTTTCCTTTTTTTCAGGCTCTTCAGGTTTATTTAAACGTTTGAACGGAAATAAATGGCGAGGTGAATCATTGAGTAAGGCTTGGGGTGAAATGGTAAATGCACTAAATGGTTGACAGGGTTGAAAAACTATCAATGTCACTTACACCGAAGCCGTAAAAACAATATAAAAAAAACAATGTCACTTGTGTCAGGCATGAGCTGTCAAAAAATTGCGAATTCGGTTCGGCTTGGATGGGGTTCAGATTTCAGCAATACAAATAAAACTGTCTAGAAAACAGTGAAAGTATAACTTGTTTCAATATTCTTTATTTATTCTCATTCTTTCCATTAACGTCCTATTTGACGCTATGGCATCGCCATCTCCAAAGTCTCCAGAACAAAATGAAAAAAGTAAGCAGTACGACCGGCAACTTCGTTTATGGGGAGATCATGGGCAAACAGCTCTCGAAAATGGGCACATTTGTTTGATAAATGCAACTGCCCTTGGCACTGAAATCATTAAATCCATTGTTCTCCCAGGAGTGGGTTCAGTTACCATTGTCGATGAGGGCAACGTGAGTGACGAAGATATTGGCAGCAACTTCTTCTTGGAATGTTCAAGCAAAGGTTTAAATAGAGGATCTGAATCTCTGCGATTATTGTTAGAACTAAATCCTGCTGTGCAGGGGCATGCAGTACAGGAGCCTCCAGACCAGATACTACAGGAAAATCCAGACTTTTTCAAGTCATTTAGTGTGGTCATAGCAACAGCTCTAGGTGAAAAGACAATTCAAGACTTGGCACAACATTTGTGGGACATTAATGTCCCATTCATTCTATGTCGTTCAGTAGGTTTCTTAGGATCATTCAGAATACAGATAAAAGAACATGTAGTGGTCGAAACTCATCCAGATAATGAGCAAATAGACTTGCGTTTAGATGTTCCTTTTCAGTTTCTTGCAGATTATCTAAATTCATTTGATATTGAAGCAGTGGACCTCAAGGACCATGGCCACATCCCATGGATAGTAATATTGTATAAGGCTGTACAGAAATGGCAGATTACTAACCCTAACAGCTGGCCCATGAGTCGGAAAGAAAAGATTGAGATTAAGAACAACATTCAACAGTTAACTAGAAAGGATGAAAATGGCATACCCATTAATGAAGAAAACTTTGAAGAGGCTCTCAGGGCTGTAAACACAGCTCTTATACCAACATTCTTACCAGTCAAAATTCAAGAATTAATTTATAGCAGTTCAGCTACAAATCTAAACAAGGATAGCTTACCTTTCTGGATAATGTGTTCTGCCCTAAGAGGATTTGTTGAGGCTGAAGGAAAAGGCAAGCTGCCTGTGAGAGGTGTGTTACCAGACATGACTGCATCGACAGAGCATTTTGTTAAACTGCAGAACATATATCGCACCCAAGCTGCCATGGATACAGAAATAGTGTATAGAAAGGTGCAACAGATTGTCACCCAACTTCATTGTGATAGTATCAGTGAAGCTGATGTTAAATTATTTTGTAGACATGCTCATGATTTACATCTAATCAAAGGGTCCAACATTGCAACTGAGTACCAGCTCAGTGGGTCAGTTGCATCTTATATAGCGAGGTATCTTGAGGAACCAGATGTTATGATGGTGCACTATATTTTATTGAGAGCTGCTGAGATGTTTCGGTTGGAACACTGCAGGGCCCCAGGAGATTGGGAGCCAGAAGGTGATATTGCAAAGTTAAAAACATGTGTTACCAAGTTACTGAGTGATATATCTTGTTCTCCATTTCCAAAGGATGATCATGTTCATGAAATGTGTCGCTATGGAGGGGCTGAGATCCATAGTGTTTCAGCTTTTCTAGGAGGTTGTGTAGCACATGAAGCCATTAAAATTGTTACCAGGCAGTATAAACCAGTAAATAATATGTTCATTTATGATGGATCTTCAACTAACACTGCAACATTCACTTTTTGATATGTAAATAAATAAATAGTTTAACTGACCAGATTGATTTTCATTTATTTTCTTATGTTACCTAAATTAGGGAATAGTTAAGTCAAATAATACAAGCAATTAGAAGATGTTTTTGAACACTATTTACTATATCAATTCACTCAATGTCTCCAGATCTCACAGTACAAATTAGCATTAATTATAGAATTCAGTCAGTAAATTGTTATTTGTGAAAACATCTACTAGTGAAGGGTGAAACATAAATAAACACTGACTACAATTTAATTCTTCAAAGTTGTGTATTTTGCATGGATATTAACCATTTATATAATCTTATATTCAAGATAAAGTAATTAGGGAAAATATTTCATTAACAATTTTCAACACATAAATTACATAAAATAAACATATCACATGACTAAAATAATTGAAACAAACTATACATTTGGCTAAAATCCTCATGGCAATTGAAGTTTACACCATATAACAACAGTGGGGATCACTTTATATGTAAATATGCTTGAGACTGCTGAGCCTCCACAAGTATAATAATAACACAACATTGAGAATTTCCCATTAGTTACCTACATATTTCACCTTAACCATAATTTCAATCTCAATGCATCAACACCATTCAGATAATATCTAAATAAGCGCTTGTCCCTCACAAAACCCAAATTTTCATATAGCTTGAGCGCCGGTTTGTTTGTGATTTCTGTTTCTAACACCACCTCATCAGCATTATCATTAATCATAACCTGAAAATAGTACAAGCAATCAATATATTGAGTAAATTAACCAATTGATACAGTAATATTTAAAATAAGCATACCTGTATAGCTTTTCGGACTAGTCTAGACCCAATCATTCTGTTTCTATACTGCTTGTCCACAGCCAACATAGCAATATAACCTCTTTTGACATTGCGATGCATATCTAACTTACAAACAATGGCACCTATGCAGGTCCCTTTATCAGTTGCCAAGAAGCAGAGCTTAGGCCAATTGTGTATAAAATATCTATATGTATAGATTGAGTAGGGTTCTGACAAATCTTTTTGTATAAGTCGCATAATTTCTGGCATTTGAAGCTCAGATTCATATGATATTATTTGGATTTCATCTTCTGAGGATTTTTCAGTGTTGTCCACTATGGTGTTAACAGAAGGGTTCTTGGTTGTATGAAGGGAGTCAGTCTCCTTGGCCTGCTCACTGGCAGTATCACTTAACTGTACACTATTTACATCATTCGGAACAATATCTATGTCTGATTGGGCTGCAGGCACAACAATTGCATCGTTCGGGGTTTCGTCCATCAAGTGACCACTTGTTCCATTAGTTAGGTTACTATTATTAAATTTGTTAATATGAAGAGTATTGGCTAAAACTTCGTTTAGCTTCTCTTGATCCAATATACTAAGATCATCAGTCGTTTCGGAAGGATCTTTGGCCTTTTTGATTTTGTTTTTAGAGTTCGTGTTCTTCTGACTGCATTTCATGCTTTGTACATTTCCATCTGCTACTTGATGCATATTAATGTATCTCTACCTATTTTATTTACACATACACACGATTACAAGCTCATATATAATCCAACAAAAGCTTTTACGATGATACATACATTCTTTCCTTGTCAAAATTGCAGAAGAGTATCACCGACATCTTGCCAAGTATAGTGTTACTTTGCTAGCCAAAAGGCGACTGGTTTTTGTTATAAATATTAGTTCATATGCTAGAAATAAGATATACGGAAGAAAGAATATGAAGATAGGAAATTGTTTCTTGAAAATATTAGAAATTTGCGACAAATACTTTTTTCACAATCACATTGGAAAAAATGCGATTGCGAGGCGAGTAAGGTTACCACTTGGAAAAATTGAATTGACGTTTGACTTCGTTTTTTTTTAGCACGCTTGTTAAGAAGTAAGGCAAAAGCAATGGTGTTCTGTCATCCACATATTTGTCACCCACCTTTAGACACAGACTTTTTTCTTTTAGGATTTTGAAAAACTGAAACGGGGGCGGCACATCGCCATCTATTGTCGGGAAGTTACACTAAGTAAATTAACCCTTCAATTCTTTATTTTTTAGGCTCTTCTGGCCCACCTACTCTTTGTCTATGGCTGGTGTGACTTTGTGTCGTCGGTGGGTTTTGAATCAAGATTAATTTTAATTACAAATGTGTTCATTATTTTACAATGTTTTTTAATTGAGGCTATATAAAAATGTATATTATCCTTTTTTAATTTAATCTCACTATTGCGCGAAAGCCTCTCTCCCACTTCTCATGTCTCCGTAAAATGCATTTCTAATTTAATATTCAGAAATAAAAAATAAGGGAGAATGCTAATTATTTTTTGATTAAAAGTCTGACGATGAGTAATGAAAATAGATTAGGGAAGTTCTTGAAACCAATTCATTGCAGGAAATTAAATCCATTCTTTGTTAGGGATTTAATGTAAAGGTCATTTCAGTAATACCTATGACCTCTACTAGAAATGAACCATTATTTCCCACATATAATTTTATTTTTAAGGATCGGAAGGGAGCGAGTAGAGCCGGTGCCAAATACTAAACTATGTAGTTTCCTGAAATGACTAAGGTAATCCATGTTTTTTACGATCGAATCAGCAAGATCTTTAAAAATCTTCACCGTTATTTTATAGTTGATAGCAGTAAATTAAAGTTGAATGAAAACTAGAGATTTAGTAACACTCACTCCTGAATTTGCAAACTAACTCTATTTAAATGTCTTTCTAGAGTTTTTTCTTGGTCCCTGTCCTAATACATAATTCTTCTGAAATATTGAGGTACGACTTTTAAAGTGTTTATCTGTCTGTATAGTATGATAAAAAGAGCTGTACTCAGGTACTGATTATCTACTAGTGTTAAAGTTTGGTTGAAATGCAGTTACTACATCTAAAAGAAGTAAAATCATGTGGATAAATCTCTATCTAGTTTAACACACTATCTAGTTTAATATTTCAGTTTGTTTGTCATGATGCTGATATTGCTGACGTCACGAAGAGAAGAAACATGGCGGGCCACTGAAAGCGCGCGCGTGTCGCACTCACACTCCCAGGTAGTGTACTCGCTTCAAAGACGTACAAACTCGACTCAATCGACTCGATTCGAGTTCAGTACCCGGTTGACAGCCGGTGAGGCGGCGGTGTGACGTGCTTTAGCGTGCAAAACTCGCACGCCGCCTCTGCGCGATTTTCTACCTATTGTAAATATTTTTTGTATACAAATACACGTTTAATAGTGTGTAATGATTGTTATGTGCGTTTATTCAATAATTCAGCAACATTTTGCTTTTGATAATCAAAACGGAACTTACAATTCAATCCTTTGATACGATAGCTATTTACTGATGAATAAATGCAGGATGTCTCTTGGGTAAATTCAAGTAACTTGAGGTGGTTTTTTTAAGATTACATACAAACATTTAAAATAGAAAAACGTAATACTTAAACCCAGTGTATTGACTAAGTTCCCTTTATGTTGGTGCCAGTTGTGACTATCAGTAATGGATAAACATGAGTGTTGGTTCATTGTGACATAGTATTATCAAGATTTTCTGATTTACTGAAATGTAAGAAAATCTACTGAAGTTTGGGAATAAAATTCGACAATGGCGGATCGTGAACGTCCTGCGAAAACCCCCATTAGGGTGGGTTTTTATGACATCGAGAGGACCATTGGCAAAGGAAATTTTGCCGTTGTTAAGTTAGCTCGACATCGAATAACGAAGACTGAGGTAAGTAACAAAACATACAAGCATCGCTTAGTCTTAGCAGAATGTCATGCGCTAAAAGTCCCTGAGATTTTTGTTTAATAACAACATACACCACTGAAGTATAAAGGTGCTTCACTTCCAATTATATTCCATGGAAAATCATGTTCTGTTTTTTATTTATTGCATCTGTGAGGCAGGCTAGAGCCACGGGTAGGTCACTCCACCATTTAAGCCTAGTTACATTATTTATTTATTAATTGTTATCGTTCGCTACATCTCTGTTAGCGTCCTCAGTAATTTAAGAAGTAGGTTATTAGGGTGATTATTTATGCTTAACTTCCTTTTTAACAGCTTTTTCAGAGGCTTAGGTAGGCGATACTCACGATTATACAATGGTAATTAAACAGTCGATATTATTTTATTGTATTCTTGTAGGTGTTTCACTTCAGCAAAAATATTGTATTTAACATGACAACTTTACTTACATTAAGTATGAATTTAGAATAATCAATAAATTAATAAGGTTTGGCTCTGAAGCAATTTTAAGTCCTAAACTTGTGCTCCTTAGGTTAGTTCCACACACCAAAACCACATTCCAAAACAAATAATGGGGTCAAGCACGATAAAAAGTCGTTATGTGATATTTTAAAGGGACTTACGTTCTCGAGAGGTTCTTTACTCGTAATTAAAATACTAGTATCTTTTTACTCTTTGACTCACAGGTATTTCAAGATGCTCTGAAATACCACCAACTTTTACAAGGAGTCACGCAAAAACAGTGTCCAAAACTTATGGTTTTTTTAAGTCAAAGATAAAAAACAAAAAATTGTACCCCAATGGAACGAATACAGACATACCTTTGATATTTTTGGTATAGTTATTATCTATCCGAATCGAGGACGAAATATTAGCATGAATGGCGAAAATTGTTCCTGCTAAGAATCGAGTCCCGAAATGTCGCTGTAAAGGTCATTTTTCTATTTGTACTGCTCTGCGTTACGTGGCAGATGTATCGGCAATGGGTAAGTATGACCTACTTCAAAATAAGCCCGTGAACTGTTAGCAAAAACTTTATTCCCAAATTAAATTTTAACGACGCCTTTATAGGTCCTACAATTTAAGAAGTTCTAGCGGCCTGAACTTCTAAAAAAACGACAGTGCGAAGTGAAATGAATTACCAAAACGCGAAACAGTCTGCAGTTCAATTATATCCAAAATCAATCAATCAACGTGTTATTAGTAAGTACAGGTTTTCTTGCTGTGTACAACAACGAAGTAGGTCGTTGGCCGAATACTGTGGCGTAGTCGTAAATGACTCACAGCGTGCGTTTGTGTGGACGACTTTCTAACACCTGAATGCAGCGATTAGTATTTTTTGTATTTCGATATCTTCACATTGAAGAGCTATAGGAAAATGTATTGTTTATTGTGAAAAATTTAGTAGTAGTAGGTAACGATGACGCACCATAACAGAAAGTATACGAGGACGCCACATTGAATGAATGCACCAAAATAACACAACGAATGCCCTTGGCCTTCTCTGCTGTCTTATTGTGAGCAACTTTGATGTGTCGATGGTATATTATTATGTTCCTAATTCTCGTTGAAGATATTTAATCAAGCTGAAAGTATTTAAGAAAGGAGATTTCTTTTTAAGAAATTCACTTTTTTATGATTACAAAACCGTAAACAAAACGATGTTTTTACCACTAGTACTGAGTTCTATAACTGTTTTAGTTATTGATTAAATTCTGCAATAATTACCTTATAATTGTTACGATAGTAGATTAGATCATACTAGTAATAGATACAATTTAACGCATAATAAACAGAACAGCTCGTAATGAAAACATATATTTATGCAAGTTATAGTATAAGTTCAATTAAGTACTTAAACTTAATTGAAAAAACTAACTTGTTCGTTATTGTGAACTACTAGTAATGGATATCACTTTGACTCTCGCCTACCACTATCTTCGCAAAACAAACAAAGAAACCAGACAGTCTGTTACTGCGTGATCGAAGCATTTATAAGTCTGGCGAATATTTTGCCAGGAAATCATTCCGTATGGCACGCGCTCCGTTTACACTGGGCCCGGCTTGAAAAATGTACGCCTGACGCAAATGCGTTATCTATTTTGGAGCTTTGCGTCAGTGGTTCGCTGTTATCTGCGTTTTGCAGTCTGGCGGTCACCCTCAGTGCCATTTCTGATTTTGTTACTGTGACTTTCACCATAACGGACGTATATTCTCGATATTAAAAAAAGTTTTTTCCATCATAGGTAGCTACTGAACAATCATTACACGTACCTATTTAAAAATAAAATTGACATCCAACCGCCTGACTTCGATAACAACATTGTCTCGATGTTTATGTGTTTTCAATCAAAACTAAACCTATAATAATAAACACCCAGAAAAAGGGATGTCGCAGGGAAAAGAGGCATTTCAGAGAGTAGTTTTGGAGCATCTCAAAAATACGGGAGATGTAAAATAAATAATGCATTCAAATGTATTCTCATTTATATACGTTTCTTACTCAAAATAATCGAATGATTTGGACAAAATACTACTATCTAGTATCTTGTTGTCGCTCTTATCCATTACCTACTTCAAAATTTACTAGATTCCGTCTGGTGAAACGACGTGTCACTGATAAGAATTATACTGACGGGTCTGAAACCTGCGTAGAGGAAAGGCAACCATTTTCTCATATTTTTAATCCTCATAATGTTTAATTAAAAACCAAAGGACCCTAGCCGTAACTATACAAGAATAATGCAATTATAAACCAAGCGACAATAATGCAAAAAATGCTATTATTTTAAGTTTTTCTGTGTTTAGGTAGGCTTGTAGACAGATAGTGTACTTAATCTTACTAAAAAATGCTCTATTGTTTGATAAGAGAAATCTCTAAACGTGACGTCTTGCATGACGTCAATTGTTCATTTTAAACTCAACCAGATAAGTTATACAATTGATAAATGACTTTTCATTACTATACATAGTTTTGTATTCTTAATCTATCTAAACAGTCTTTACTAAAATATTAAAAACGAGTTTATAACAAAAACTTCAGGAGTTAAATTAACCCGAGCTGTAAAAGAGTTTGGAAAATGCAGAAATAGCAGTTAGACAGGTCGAACAATATTTAAGAATCGATTGTAATACATTTAGACTCCGCTTTCTCTGTTAAAAATGAAAAAAATGAATATAAACCTAACAATTTATGAATAATGAATGGAACGAATCAAACCTTTTTTTAACAGACTTCAACAAAGAGCAGGTTCTCAGTTCAACTGTGCGCTTTTTTTACTGTGAGTAAAATATTACTCTAAAACGAAATTGAATTTATTAATGAGCAATAACTACGGCCGGTGTCTAATTTAAAAAACAAACAAAAGAGGGGGCTCTCATAAATTACAACAGTTGTGAAATGACCTTAGTCCTTCGACACTTTATAATAGACTCCCGAAGTGTTTAACACGTCGACCCCTTAACCACTGGAACTGAGATACCTTTCTTTAATCGGATAGTTCGCATAATGCTCTAATGTTAAATTTTAGCTTTAATAAAATTATTAGTGAGAGTTTACTTCAGATTTACAAGTTGTTCGATAGAGTGGACTGTATTCTATACGAAACGATACGAAACGAATGGCGCGAAATACGACAACGATAAAATATGCAAGGAAGACGAATCAAGTGTAAGGGCACTAACCTGGGTGTATGCGACAGTGTCTGAACCTTCGGTGGTCGGTGATGGGTTGGATCCCAGGAACTGTTGGGGTTCGAACTTACCTTCCAGGACTGGTTACCTTCCACAATACCTATACCGAGTTGTTGTTGCAGCGCTCTTTCCAGCTGATCAGCCCTCTTCTTGCACATACACACGAATACAAACTAACGTAATGGTGTGATTTCAAATTAAAACGATAAATACGAAATATGTGCTTTGCACCGACAATAGTTCTACGAATTTTCAACGATAAATGCGCGCCGTTAAACATTTGTATGGCGTTTTATACCAAATTTGAATTTTCGCACCCGATAGTGCTGCCAGGCGTAAACATTGCGTTTCGTTCAGAAATTGACTCGAAAATTGTAGTGACAATCCTGAACATTCCGCCCACCAAAATACATAGTATTTTCGAAATTATTCAAATTAAATTAAACGCGAAATTACTAAACGATATGCAAACAACGATACGATATGCGATAAAAACGATACGATATGCGATAAAAACGATACGATATGCGATAAAAACGAAACGATATGCGATAAAAACGATACGATATGCGATAAAAACGATACGATATGCGATAAAACGATGCGATACGATGAATACAATACGATACGATAAATACATTACGATAAGCGATAAATTACAGAAATGCGATACGATAGACGATAAAACGATTAAAAAAAAAACAAAATAAACAATTTAATTAAGTTCTATGCGACTCATAACTATTAGGCACAGCCGAATGTGCACACAATGAGAAGGACGAAGGTCTTCTTCCACGGTAGGTTCCGAGGAGCTGAGGCTACGAAGCTTTGCAAAGGGTTGTATGCCCGGATGCAAGCAAAGCCAGTGGCAATCGTGAGTCACTAGTGCAGGTAACCAGAAATTTGGAGGTAGTAAAACTAGGTCTTTAGCGTTATGCAGCTGATATCTGTCACATAACCAACCGCCCACCCTGAGACAGCCACGTTCCCTGCAGGAACCCGGAAGCCTCCTAATGGCATTCGATTTCCAGCACGAGAACTTAGCTGACGACGCGTGGCGAAGTTTCGACACAACGTCACGCCTCGCGACATGCTCCACGTCTACGACTTGATGAAAAGCACGCTGGACGTCCTCGCACGACAGGTTAGTGAGGGACGGTCCCGAGAACGTACAACACAGGCTACGGCTGAACCAACAACGAAGTGTCCAGACTCGTAGGCAGCGCTGCAATGACGAAAACCATTCTCGAAATGAACCACTAGCCGACCGAATGTTTGTAAACACGAGGCTAGAATCTTTCAGGTCTACGATCGCTGCCCGACTGAGCGACCTGTCTAACTGTAACCAGAACTCCCGACGGCAGGGCAGCCAAAGGGGTCCCGCCCACCATGGCATAATCCAAGTCAGTTCGTCGAACCTCGACATAAAACAATTACAATACAATGAGCCCTCAGGACTATCCTGAACCACGGCAACTGCAACTGCGACAAAGGTTTTCCATTCGGCACGACAAGCACGAATATAAGCCAGAATTACAGGGAAACCATGAGAATCTTCCGTGGCTTCTCTGAGCGATACTCTATACGATATCAAAACTAGACGGAGAATCGAACGCCCACGAAAGGGTGCTGCCTTCGACTTTGAACAACGATGAATGACGACACGACTGTTATTTCTAACGATGCGACAATAAAATATGAATTTTAAGCTACACCGCTTATGTGCGATGGCCACTAAGACTTCAGACAGCCTATCAGGCTGTAACGAATAATTTATCAAAATTACAACTAGCGAGAATGATAAATAACAATCGAAAGTCCGAGCGATTTTCGATGAAATCAAACTGTTCACGAAACAGGAACGGGTCGACGAAGTTTCGACTTTATTTTCCTCTCGATGGCACGGAGGAACAACGACATTTGACGATAAGTCTGAGTGAAAAACCGATTTTGTCAATTTTCCCGGAAGCTCAGAACCACCAGGGGGCGACCGACACAAACGACGATCAGGCTGAGGATGTGCAGGCTCTATGCAACTTTCACGCGACACTTCAGCTTCCGAAAGTACGACGGGCCGGGAAGGTCCCTCCAATTCCGACGACAGCGACCGCTTAGCACGGCTCTCTACCGACAACCTCGATACAAACAAACAGTTCTTCGTCCCAACACTAGAGCTACTATGACCACGAGGGTGAGAAGGGTCAACATTAGCCGCGCAATCACCCATCACTATCCAGCCGAAACTAGTGCGGATAGCAACAGGCTGGCCTGGTTCACCCCTAATAAGACCAGGTTGAAGCACCGATGCAAGAAAACTAACGTTTACCAACATGTCAATGGGTCCAGGTTCATGAAAGCTTGGATCCGCAAGGTCTAAACGTCGAATATGCTTCCATGAAGTAACGTCAATCCTGCTTGATGGCATATCCGAGCAAATATGTGGCAACACAAGAGCCTCCAAAGACGACTCACATGATAAGTCTCCATTTGTAGGGACAATACTACAGCAAGCTGAACCGAGTGTATCAGCTGTGGTTTGGCCGATGCCATTCACCGATTGCCTACTTCTCTTAATACTCAGCCCTAGTTTTTTGATACAGGCCAGTGTGACGAAATTACAGGCACTGGCACTGTCAATCAATACCCGAATAGGCACAAAACGATTATATTTATTTTTAACTAAAACTATAGCTGTCGAAAACAAAACCTCTGAGTCCTGCCCAGGTACAGTCAGAGTCACAACTTTGGATGGAGTCTGAACACGTTCTGTGTCACCATCATTCTTACTAAAATGCAGCAATGAGTGATGTCTATACTGACACCTCTCACACTGTACCGCAGACCGACAATTTTTCATGGTGTGCCCACCTTGCAGACATCCAAGGCACAGCCCTAGCTCCTTAATCCGACAGAACCTCTCATACGGAGTAAACTGTAAAAAGTTCTGACACCTGTCAATTGTGTGACCAGTGGCCAAACATACACCACATTTATTATTAATAGGTGGCACGATTAGCGACGACTTCGCTTTACTAACAGGTATGCTACAAGCAACATTTGACCTGACGCTTGAGTTTTCTAAAGCTTGACTCCTCTTTTCTATAAAGTTTCCTAAATTATTAAAATCAGGCACATCTACATTCAAGTCCAGCTGCAACTGGAATGCCTCTTTAGTTGCCATATCCAATTTTGACCAGAGCAAATAATAGAGCATAAAATTCCTATCTGGTAACTGGTATTTCTCCAACACATCTAAATTTTCTCTAAAAGTTTGACTTATCCGACTAAGTTCTGAACTGCTTTTCGATTTAATTGGTTCACAGTTCAACAACTTCTCATAAAACAAAGTAGCAATTACAATTTTCTTATCATATTTTTGCTTTAAAGCATTATACGCGACTACATAGTTTGCATCCGATATTGGGTAATTTCTGATTAAATCGAATGCACTACCTTGCACAGCTGACAGCAAATAGTGCAACTTTTCCACCTCAGGTATATCCTTCTTGTGGATGAGGGAGTCGTATAATTGGATAAAAGAAACCCAATTTTCTACCTTCCCGTCGAAGGGAGGAATGCTGATTTTCGGCAATCTGACGCCTGAACCCTGTGACGATAAAACTGGCTTTTGCTCACTGACTGCCACAGTTTGCCGAAGTCGTAGTTTCAATAATTTGACTTTGTGCTCGAACTGCGACGAGATTTTCACCTCACTACGCCGTTCGGCAAGCTCAACAGACGACAACAATTCTATCTGAGCCCTGTGGAAGTCAGCAGCAATGTCGTTAACATCCACTACATCATAACCTAGCAAATCGCTTTCCTCCATCATTTTAAGACGGGCATACGCATAGTCACGCGCAACACGATTTTTGTCGGCACTGTTCGACATCATGCTTGTTTCCATAGCCATTTACTTCGGTACAAACAATTACGATTCGAAACCGATCTACGACAATTTAACTAAATTAAGAAGTAAACAAACCACAAGATGACAGTCGGACAGTGACAACTGCTTTTCTAATAACTATTTACGGCTTTAGTAGAAACTAATTGAGCCAAACTAGCAGTTACATTAACGGTTTTTGGAACGTTCAGTAACGGTCAACGACAAAATTCTCAATATACCCGCGAAATTATTATTAAATAAAAATACGATAACCCGATTCAAATACAATTAAATTTGACAACGCAATGTTTACAATCTACGAAACGAGATCCGTAGGTCGCCTTTCAACAATATCAGGCTCGAAGACCAAAATGTTCGATAGAGTGGACTGTATTCTATACGAAACGATACGAAACGAATGGCGCGAAATACGACAACGATAAAATATGCAAGGAAGACGAATCAAGTGTAAGGGCACTAACCTGGGTGTATGCGACAGTGTCTGAACCTTCGGTGGTCGGTGATGGGTTGGATCCCAGGAACTGTTGGGGTTCGAACTTACCTTCCAGGACTGGTTACCTTCCACAATACCTATACCGAGTTGTTGTTGCAGCGCTCTTTCCAGCTGATCAGCCCTCTTCTTGCACATACACACGAATACAAACTAACGTAATGGTGTGATTTCAAATTAAAACGATAAATACGAAATATGTGCTTTGCACCGACAATAGTTCTACGAATTTTCAACGATAAATGCGCGCCGTTAAACATTTGTATGGCGTTTTATACCAAATTTGAATTTTCGCACCCGATAGTGCTGCCAGGCGTAAACATTGCGTTTCGTTCAGAAATTGACTCGAAAATTGTAGTGACAATCCTGAACACAAGTTCTTGTCAATTAAATTGCCTGGCTTCTAAACAACTTCTAATTCAAACAGTGTGCATACTCCTTTACAATAAGTTTTTTATCTCTAGCGCCATCTATTGTTGAATAGCAAAAGCTAGTACAAAAGCGACATTTTGTTGTTTTTTTATTTTTTATTCAGAATAATTTAAAGCTTTACAATATTAATTATTTTCTGCCAAACTGTGCAACACAATACCACTCTTGTGATAAATCCGTTCTCAGCAGAAGCTGTAAGTTTGTAATTATTAATTTGGGGCAAGGTTGCTTGTCTTAAAACTTGAAACAGAGGTAGGTATTTGACCACTCTGTGCACACATCAATTTGATGCTGACTTTACGTACCCTTCATTTTTTTTAAAAGGTTTTTTAGAGACAAATCACGTTGCATATGTTAATCGAACTTGAAGAATAAACTTGCCGAGCTGTCCAATGTAGTACTTTTATTACCTAAATGGTTCACTTCATCTACTTGTGACGCTAACAAAGTTTTGGTAGGTAGATATCGCTATCTAACTAAAGAGGATATCATCTGCATTATACTTTGTGGAGTGCTTGCGATGAAGACAAACTAAAATCGAGGGTAGGTATATGCTGTGGCGTACCCACCGTACTTACCGTGGCGCGGGGTAGGTATACCGTATTCTAACGTAAAAAAGTTGCTGCATATTCTAAAAAAATACAGGCTCCTCATTACCCGCTTTCAGACTAGTAAATAAACAAGTCATTACTTACCACACTGTATGGTCCTTTTCTTTCCTATTTAATTCCTGGTGACAATTTGTATTAAAACATGTTTTTTTGTTTAAGGGACAGTAAAAACATTCAATAAAAAACATTTGATTTATTAAATCTTGACAGAGTAAAATTAATCCGCGTGATAATTTTGATTAAACTATTTCGACAAGTTCTTTGGTATACGTATCTAGGTACGATGAAAAATAATTTAATTACCTAGTACCTACCTGCAACTACAAAACATTATATTTTCTGAAGGGTTTTGATGCCAACGTCGTTACGTAAATAGAACTGTCATTTATTGTAACAGTAGTTAAGTAATACTCGACGAATTACGAGGCTTTACGACGTTTACTAGTCCTATAATCTTGCCTGGTACAGTTCACACGAGCCCTGTGGTTAGGCCTCGAAGGGGGAAAAGCTGACTTTATATCTGTCTTTTTTACGCCTACGCCTGTCTCGCTTCGCCGAGTATATTGATCGTCGTCTAGACTTGTTGATCGCGGCTCGGGTGTAGAATGTCCCTAAAATCAGCTTTAGTCTGGCTGGACACGTTATGTCCCATTGGTCACTAGAATACGCTTAGAGATTTAACTGAAAGTAGACATTGTAAAGTCTTTCTTGTCTCTGTCGGGGAAATATATAACACATCTTTTCATAAAATTATGAAAGTGAAAAAAAAGGTTGATAAAATAAGGCACGAGAAATGACTCGACACATACTTACTACATAGTACTTAGAGTAGAGAAATTAGAGCTTTCTTCAATCATACTAGGTATTAATGAAGATATAGAGACGTTAATATTTTTGGAAAATCCAACATTTTCCTGTTACAGCAGATGTTTAGCTACCTGTACTAATGTCGTGTCTGCTTTGGAGATCATAATTTGTTGAAAGATAATATAGCCTTATCACAATTACCCAAGATACGTATTGACGCAAATCTCTTCAAGGTCTATGAATGTACTAGAGCAATTGTAAAAACAATTATAAGTGTTTTGTCCCGGCATTAGTATCTCTGTACCTAACAAGTAAATCAACTGGCAGCTATTTATAGGCATTGAAATCAACGTTTTATTTAGATTAGGTTGTTATTATACTGAACGCACCCAAGAGTTATTGAAAAGGTAGTCCAAAATTAATTATTTATGGAAATAATTATCTGAGATTATTAAGAGCAATAAGATCACACTTCAGTCTATACAGAGCTTGTTCGGGTGACCACTCCACGGGCCAATTTATATTAAGGAAACGAATTTCCTACTTAACAATTTGAATTTGCCAATAAAACATAAGATAATATTAACTACTTTACAATTGGCAGAGCTTATAGAAGCTCGTTAAGGATTTCTACTTTGTTTAGCTAAACCCTCATTTCCACTGCCATATCATCGTCATTTTATGGATTCCAACGGACCAAATTTTATGGACGTTACCTACTAAACGTACCTTATGATATCTATACAATACAAGCCGTAGACTTAGAATGATTTGTTGCAAAAAAACGGAAACAGCAGAACTTACTCGTAAAGCGATATATCTATGCGCATTAAATACGCTTGCGCGTATCGCTTAAATCTGCCTTGTTGATGCTAAAAAACGTCAACGGTTCAATAGCATCAGGTTATTGACCGACTGACAAATAAGCTCGGGGCAGCCGGGGTTAAACGTGTAATAGGAGCCTCGGCCGTAGATTACCGCATGCACCGGGGCAGGCGTGACCTTAAATTAGTACATCTTTTATAACATAACATACCCTCATGACCATGTCCCTGATGGGTTAGTTAAGCACACTGATTGTTGCCGACATGGTGAACGGAACATTCAGAAGCCCGCATTTCGCCGAGGGAATTTGAACCCAACGTGGTAAGGGGCGAGCCTACCACCGTTATCCGGTTGCTTAGGTTTTATATCGGTGTTTTCCAGCACCGAAGAGTTAGCCGCAAATTGTATAATGAACACAAAGTAAGTGTGTTCCGGCCAGATTTGATCTCAGGACCATCGGGCTCCGAGCCAGAGTGTTTAACCACTGGGCCACGACGCTCTCCCTTCTTCCCATTATCTATTATAATAATCTTGATAATGATTAGAATCTTCAATGATTAGCTTTCGTTAGTCAATAAGTTACCTTAGTCAGTGGTAAGGTGGTAACCCGTCTGGCTGCTCTTCTAAGCTGACTATATTTATTTTCAACGAAATGCTAAGTACCCGGTTATAGTACCTTTCAGTAACTTCGTAAGATTAATAGTATCTGAATCCAGTAAATTTAAAAACAGCACTAGTACATCGTTAGCTGTGAGGTATGTACTATGGGTCTTTGCTGGAATATATTCTATTGTAGCCATTTTTTATTGAATGCCTAGGAAGCAATCACTCTAAAACAACTGTACCTACCTACGTACGTCATCTCGTCACAATTATCATTATGATTAATATCAAAGAAACGTTCTTGCAGCGTGTGAATTGAATAGGTAATTTAAGATTAGGTACTAGAAATATAAATTAGATTGTCGATTAGTTATTAATAAGAGCGTTAGGTTCTGACGCACGATAGAGGATGACCTATTCCTATCTAATACCAAAAACTAATACCAATGGTATTAGTTTGTAATCGTAATAATTTTCTATTCCCGACGAATACCAAATTTTAAATATTTCAATGTAGTTTTGGTATTCGTCGGGAATAGAAAATTATTACGATTACAAACAAATACCACTGGTATTAGTTTTTGGTATTAGATAGGAATAGGTCTAGAGGATGACAGTTGTAAGAGTCGATAAATACGGTCATGAATGCAAGAAGGTTGTTACCTAGTGGCTTCTCACCTCTCGTCGAGACGGAAAACAATGAGGAAAGTGAGACTCTACATGCAGTCTGATTAACGAGTCGATTTGTTTTTTATCTACCTAGCTATCCCGACAGACGTCGTTCGGTCAAATGCAAAAGGCTGTCACAGTTTACTATAATCAATATTTGACAACAAATAAGTAGGTATGTCGATCCTCTTCTGTTTGAAAGATTACAAAACCTAGAAAAACAAATCGTCAATTTTTCATCCGTACGAGGTGAGACAAATACAAAAATCAAAAACCATGAAAACCAGTCTAGCCGTTCACGCGTGATGTAGTGAAAAAGTTAAATAGGGATTATTTTTATATAAATATAGATAGAATGATATTTTTCTGGAAGATAATTTTGAGTTTCGAGTTGTTGAGCGCATGACGTAAAGATCGTGCGTAATGCTGCTATCGCAACAATGAGGTCAATGTCGGCGCGGCTGACCGGTAGTTCAGTACATCTTGCTGCAATTACACTACCCACTGGCATATCTGTGTCCTGTTTTCTATCATCTTTCGAATTGAGTCGGCATTTCGTAACGGCTCTGCCTTGTTTGTAGTGCATTGTGATGACGAGATGCTTAGCTAAATTAAACGAGCTTGTGATTGGTTTATTATTAGTAATTAGCTTGAGCTAACTGCGATTAGAAGGAATACGCGAGAATTTATCGGTTTATGCCATTTCGATTAGTTAATTGAAATAAATCACATTGACCATTTTGATTTATGACTTGGAATGCATTAGCTGCTGTTGTTTTGATTACATCGTTTGTTAGTAGAGTAGCTGCATAATAGGTAGGTGCCTACTGTCCTATCTACCTGTCTTATCTTCCGTTGTGGTTTTGGTCTGTATTCAACCACAAAATCCGTGCTAATACACAAATATTTTTAGCTCAATGAGGAACCAACCTGCCTAATCTTTTGTTTTCAATGGTTTTGGTATATTTGACCGCAAAATAAATAATAAAATACCGCAATATAAATACTTACTCCAATACCTACCTCGAAATAAAACAAGCTACGAATTCTACTCGCTAGAGAAGGGTTACCCTTTCAAGGAATGGGTCGAATGTCCCTGTCACCCTGTAAGTAAACCGCGAACGTTCGCAAACACGCGGGTCGCCTGGCAAATGTAATTTAATTTCAACCCATACCCATCAATATTGTGTAGGCGTTAATAGAACTTCCCCTGAAGGTAGCTGGCGTTAGCGTTGCGTATTCTTTCACGTGTAGCTGGTCACGTTTCTGTATTGAGTGCCCACTGATTCACTCAACTTTCTACTTTATATTTTTTCATAGTAGATAGGTAGCAAACGACCTTGAAAATTATCTGATAGTATGTGATCACCTTCCACTGATAACCGCAGTATAAGGGTCACTGATGTGTTGCTTGCCTTTTGAAGACGCTTTTTTCTTGAAGGCCCAAATGTCCTGTCCTTGCGAAAACTTTGCCGCGCTGGAAGGCCTTTCCCTTACGAGGATAACGCGAAAAACTTACTCAGCTATCCAGGTGGTAAGCATGGAATTTAGTTTTTTTCCTCATGAGGTTCAATCGCGCGGGAAGACGGCTGGCGGTCGGGCAATCACGTCAATTGCCTCAATCGTTCAGATATGACGCCCGCTTGACGTCATACCCTTTTTGTCTGTTTGGAAACTAACAGTATTGACCAATTATGTTCATTCAGAATTGTAGGTAGGTACGAGTATATACAGATGTAATTACAGTACCGATTGAGTAGGTACTTGACTTTAAAGTGGTTGACACAAAAAAACAAGCCGTGAGAAAGCGCGACGACTACAGACGTCAATTCTTATCTCTTTGTTAATCTTGGCAACGACATTCATATTGGACTAGATTGTTGATGATGTTGAAGAATGTTCTTCATAATAAGGTCTTCGATGTAATTGGATGGGAAATAGGAAGTTAGCTTTAACCCTGACTGGGAACAGATAAGGAACTAACATCATAGTATAACGAAAGGCTGTTTTGATCATTACTTAGATACTTACATAAAACCCCAAGTTTAAACTGTTAAGACAATTATTTTCATGCTTTCATTAGGACAAAATTTTAAGTAAATCAGCAGATTTTAATATCTAAAAAATTGTTATGATTTCAGTCTTGAATTGTTATTCAAGACTGTTTATTATAAATGAGCATAGTAGAGTCACTATTATCACAATCAGTTAAGCAAGGAATTATAAACTTGGTTTTCTTTTGTTACAGGTAGCAATTAAGATAATAGATAAATCACAATTAGACGCCAGCAATCTCCAAAAGGTGTACAGAGAAGTGGATATCATGAAGAGACTGGACCATCCTCATATTATTAAGCTTTATCAGGTAAGTCATTCATTTCTTACATCTAATACTTCAAAAAAACATTTTCAAGTTCGTTTTTGTTGCCAACTTGTTTGAAATATGTACCTAATGTTAGAATCTTGTGTATTTTATTTGCGTCTCTGGGCACATATTACCGTTTCATAACATTTTCAATAACAAAGGAGCGCAATATCTTCATGCTACAGCAAAACTTTCATATTTCTCCATCTTACAATAAGACTGGGTACTCGAGCTTAATCAGGCTGTATTATTGCAACAAGGTTCATTGGTTTTCTGCCAAGTCGATGGTATCGGAAATCGGTGGACATACAACAATTGTGACTGAAAAGTAATAGACTTCAATAGCTTTTGCGCTAGAGATCGATGATCTGTTTTATGCTTACCATGTCATAGGTTATATTGAAAAAAATGATAAATAACTAGATTTTGTTGATTATGTGCAGCTTTAGCAGCAGCATCAGCGGATTCAGATTTGAATGCCTTGTTGTCCTTAGGTAGAGATCGTCTAAACTAAAATGACGCGCCCCTCCCTGCATCTATGCAAACAAGCAAGCACTCTTGTTTTGCGAAGATGCGGTGGAACGATGTCTAATAATTTAGAATTCCGTGCTTCACTTTTTTGAAATAGTTATATTTATTTCCCTCTTATCACCTTTTTAGAGGTCGTTACAGGTTCTTTGGTCCAGTAAGTTACATGTTTTCGCTGATACCTCATTTTGCTGTCCTAAATTATCTTTTTATCTTGAATAGATAAAATGAGTGACTCTATCTATAAAATAATGTATTAATATTAAAGTATCCATACCCGAAGTACCTACAACCTTTGCTTTGTTTAAGATCAGATAATCTTTTTAAGAATGTCGATCGGACGTTAATCGTAAATATCTACCTAGTATCTACTGAGGAAAATTTATTTGATGTCAAGCACATATTTTCGTTTCGCAGCAAGCCCATAGATAATTAGATAAATTCTCAAAAGGCATCACGAAGTTACGGCGTGGAAACCTTCTCAAAGTTTTGATGAAGTTACTAAAGTTTCATTCCTTATCTCTCTCAAATTTCGTAACTCAGTATTTGAATTATAAAGAATGCTGTTGACACTGATACATACTCTATCTTTTGGATGTTATGCTCTACATACAAACAACCTTACTTATCATCATGACTATTACTCGTACAACTTGAATTAGATGGACGTGGAACCTGCCTACAAACAGCAGTAGGTACTCAGGGTTTTTACAATAATTTGTGGTTTTTAAGACATTTCGACTAGGGATGACACCACCAACATTTTGAACGCAGTGTACTCCCTGCATGTGAGCATTTGAGTTGTGTGTGATATACAAATCTAGTACTCAACATATCCTGTGATGTCTGGGGTCAATTTGTCTCGGGGTTAGTAAAGTCGTGATGCTTCATTTTAAAAAGTAACATGACATACAATTGTACAAAGATGGCCGTTCGGAAAATTATAGCACAGACATAAGTCTTGCTACGGAACCGTAAAAGGTTCTAATGCTAGTGCTGGGGTCAGATACGGTCACTCAAAGTGAAACGACTCTATAGCAGCTAATAAGGAAACAAATGACGCAAATCAGCGCTGACCATAGATTAAAAAACTTGCGTTTATCTATGGCGTTGACAGCGAGGCGGGGTGGATGCACTTGCACAACATGCACTAAGTATGCACACCCTGCGGTACTTGTAGTCCCGTTTTATAGGTAGAACGAAACTTATAAGTAAAACTCCATTTAAACTACAAGAATACACTACAGTTTCGTACCTTAGGTCTATGTCAGAAAATACCTTAGATGTTTTTTATCCTACCGAACAATATAGTACAATTATTCATTTGTTAAGAATTACAATTTAAGTATCATTCTTTTAAAATATATAAATACATTTCCATAAGATTGGTTGAACATAGTTAAAAGATATTGTTCAATTTCTCTTTTTGAACGATGTCGCACTGATTTCTATGCTTTCCTGCCTGCTTAGCCCTATGCTTGACTGGTAGGGAATGGCTGAACGGCGTTCAGCCTGCCACTTAAAAAAATAAAATAAAAGTAAGCATCCGAATGTAGACGAGTTGGACGGAAGGACTTGTAATCGTTAGCGCTTGATCAAAGTCTATGGAAGAAAAGTAGAGAGACCTTTAGATACAGTTGGATGCATAAAGCTGATAATAAAATAGTAATTCAAGAAAGCCGCAGAAGGTTAACTTTTCAGCTCAAATTATATAGTCATCACTAGGAAAAGCTAGTGATTATATTAAATAATAATTGAAATCTATTCTAGAGTTAAGATTCATGCTTGAGTGTCTTTCAGAAAACAGGCCTTAGCCTGACGCGCTCCGAATGCGATTCTAATGTCAATGTGTTCAAGTCACAACTATGTCAATACAGCTAACTGTAAGTAGGTACCTGCCACTCATGCATGAGAGCCGTAAGGGGGAAAAGGGGAGCACCGTTACCTAGTACTGCGTAAGGTTCGGTGACTATATAGGAAACTGCAACATGGTTTTTGATTAGAGCTACTTTAATCATAAAAAATAGCAGCCTTTTAGCATTTCAAAGTTTTTCAAATCATTAATATTTCGTTCGGAGGTGTGATCAGAAAATGAGCCTCAATTATACGAACACTAAAAAGACTTCTTGTAACTAGTTTGTTAAAAAATACCGAGTAGATATTTTTAGCAACAGTGCAGTCGGTCAAACATGCTTTTACCTATTGACGTCATGGAGACGCACGTGACTGCTATTTATCGTAAAACACACATACCTACTGAAAGTTTATGCACTTATTTAGATAATGAAGAAACATAGTTTATTGCTCTACAATAAATCCTTCACTCATTAACATGTGGTTTTTAATATGTAACTATTGAATTTTTTGTTTGTCTAGATCTGAACCAATTAATTTGATTAATGCTACAAAGTACTATCAGTCACACTCGATTATTATTGAAACTAATAGGTATAATAATGGTGTTTTTAATTAGTAAACTTTCATTATCTACTAATTTCTTTCCATGGTCGTTAGTTTCAAATCTGCCGAAAAGCTGTTGCGCATTTTGTTAGGCGCTCATCAACATAGTCTATTGCTATGCTAGTAACTACTCTGAATGAATAAGACTTAAAAATCTCACATGCCATTTACTGTGCACATAAGTCGTATAAAAAAACATGCAATTATATGTATTTGGAGTGGATCACACTGTTCACGGTATGCACTCGTACGCAATCGACACTCGTTCAACGCGTTCTTCCAATTTATTACAATAATTATAGAGCCAGTCTAACTATTTGTTATGCAACTAGGTATTTGGAGATCGAGTTTACAAGTTGCTTAACTGGACAAAAGTGGTCCAACGTTTACAATGGCTGGTTAAAATGGACGGAGCAGTTTAAACGAAACTTACCTAAACGCTAAACCACACATTACATTAGCATTTTAATTTCTGCGTGTGGGTTTATGAACGAAACGTGCTAAATCTTTCAGCATTTAGTTTTTGTACTTGCTGCACATATTTGGTTTCGTTTCACTAATATTTGTCTATTGATTAACAAATAAATAAAACTGACTTCATGAATATTTAAGGCAATATAGTTTTTGGAGTTAAGACTTTATAGCTGCGGTATCTTCCAACCTAAGTACTTCATAACTCACATTTATGACACCCTTTAAAAATGAGTTCTTTCGTCCTGACGTTATTTAAGTACTCATTTACTGACTCTTTTATGGGTATATTTTTATTATATATGTAATCATTGTGCCTTCAGTGTTAATTAACGAAATAATTAGAACATGTCGTATACCTAATATAGGATTATAGATATTTCTGATTCCGCCGGCAATAATATTAATTCTCTATTAAATTAGGTATGATCCACTGAGTGTATATATATGTATAGGTACTAAGGATTATTAAATTACAGTTAGTGGAAGAGTTATGTAGAGCCACGACTAGTAGTTGGAATGACATTTATAATCAGCGCCGTGCTGGTTAATTATTACATTGTGTTGTTGATTAGTGGGTAACTTAGGTAGGTAATAACTCGACTTCAATGATGAGTCGCCTGTTTCAGGTATAACTGTTAGTCCCAGCTGTCGCTGGGTGCTCATTTACAACTGTATGTACCTAACAAGACTGACTTTTTATAATCAAATTATTGTCAATGTTTTTTAAAATAATTTATAACTTAGCATTCGGGAGAGCGACGAATTTATGTCAGCCCCTTACGGACTACGGTATTCAAAAAACGCTGAAAGTTAAGATCATGACGAGAAAACGGGTCATTTAAAATCGGATTATTCATCGCATGTAAGAATCACAGGTATACATTACAGCATTGCATTGATACAGCAATCGATTGGTCTCGGCGTCACAGCATGAGTATGGTCTCGGGCTCGCCACACGTGGCATTCACGTGACCACACAATCATCATTACAACCTTTGATCCGACACAAATGTGGTTCAACTTCCTTCAGGGCACTGGTATTGTTTCCGGCGGAAATGCTAGTTGCTGCTATGTCTTTCTTTGAAATATATTTTCTGTTGAACACTTATTTTCGCTTGTTCCCTGAAGTGTTAAGAAGCTAATCCACTACTTACTCACCCTAGGCTATATGTGTTGAATTTGTGAGAAATATTTTAGGAAAACGAAGCAAAATCCTCAGGACTTGAGTTGCACGTTAGATGCGTAGGGGTAATCTATAGTTATGAGGAAAGCTGAAGCATTGATATTAGACGGAATACTTATGATGGCCGTACATTGATGAGCCTGTTTGAATCCAACGTGCCTGGTGAACATTGTTTTATACTACGATGTCCATTACCTGAGTGATCATACGCACATTTTGTATTACCTGTTTCACATAGTTAAGAGCCGGAATTATTCTGTATGTCTCTCTACTCTATACTAAGCCTTTCCCTGTGCCAACTAATGTGAGATATCTTAACTAGAGTTTAAACAGGATCACCTCTAGCCAGCAGTACACTGTTTAAAACTGTATTGCATGCCAAATAAACGCTACAGATGGCAAGCAATCTTAACCAGGTCACAACAATTCCACTAAACAATGGCTCTTGCATAATGTTTCCGTGGCACGTGTCGATGTATGAATGAATGGGCTTGGTACTATAATAAGCTCAATGGACTGCGAAAGGCTCCGTGTGTACAAACAGTCCTGACATCTTGAATGGCAAAGCTGGCGAATGACAGCAACCCGTGGCTGAGAGTTGCTGAAAACAATGCAGTTTAATCTTTTCCTTATTAATGCGAGGTTACTCCAAGAGCACTCCGTTTCTACTACTAGTAGAAAGCGCCAAAAATGTATAGGACATTTGGAATCGCCAGATCGGTAACATCTCGAAATAGTCATCAGACTGAAGGCACACTATTAAGTTTTAAACATGCAAAGCCGTTTTAGCGCGTTTTGCTGTTGGCAAAAGGTGGCAAAAGTGTGATTGGGCCATCGCCCAAACATTGGCGAGACATACCACTAGAGACGTTGAACGGTCGATTGAGAAATGGTGATAACATGGAAAAAGGAGTAATTTTCTTTCTGAATCCACAACCAACAATCGTGCTGTGTCCTCGTCCTGTTTGCTAGAAGGGATTTCCGATTGCAGAACAATAAAACCCATATCCGTTGTTTGTAGTGCTTGCTACTTAATTACCGTCTAGGTAACTATTTATTTCGTAGCTCTATCTACTTGCCAAAGACCTCGTTACGCTACCCTATCATTGTCTACACCACCTCAATAAAAACGCCAAAAAAGATAAATTATCCTGATAAATCCCTTTGTTCTCACTAGTTCGATTCAGTAGTTCGATCGTCGAACTAGTGAGTTTTTTTTTTCTCATTTGTTCGACCGTCGAACTAGTGAGAATGTTTGTTCTCACTAGTTCGATCCGTTAACTTATTATTATTATTAATCGAGAAGCAAGAACATTAAGTACCGATATAATAGATATTGGTCACAAATACATACATTGTATAGGTCATTATAAAATGAAAATCTTTTAAGTATATTTTGTAGGTATAATTATTATTTAAGTATTATTATAATATAGTAAACGTCAAAATCACAATGTTGCATAATTAGATTATTTATTGTAAACATAATATTTAGGAACAACTATAGGTATTGTCTTTGGCCAAATACGTAGATGAGAAATATTTTTCTGTCTTGCTTATCTCAACAAGCTTAATCAGAAACTAAAAAGAAACTAAAAAAATGCCAAAAATGCTTCAAAATTACAAATGTACAAAATTAGGTATAGGTATAGACATAACATTCATAAACATAACTTTGATAAAATATACATGATTAAATATATTTTTCTCTGTCTTACTTATCTCAATAAGCAGAGAGCGAAAAAACTTTGAATTTGTGTATTCCACCAAAGGATATATGTATATTGAACATTATATTAGGTACATTGGTTACGAAATCAAAAAAATAATGTCATAATCAAATACTCAATTATTTTGTCACATTGAGTCTCAATGTAACTATAATTATCGCATCTTTTCTAAAAAGTGCCCAACACCAATTTCTCCGCATATTAATTGCATTTGAGCATCAATAATGTAATCGTCATTGAATAAATCAGTTTTTCTCCTTTTACAACGTTTGTTTGATGTTGAAGGTCTCTGAAGAATGTCATTTTGATATGAAAACAATAAGGAATCGTCCCGTAAAATATGTAATATTTGCAATAGGTTTACATGCCCTTTCGTTACAAGGTTATTTATTTTATGGTGCCATCCTTCTACTGCATTATTTGTTCGGTGGCGTTCGCCATAAACCGACCAAATTCTATGATAATCACCCTTCATCCAGTATTTATCGAAATAATCTTTAAACTTAATTACAGATTCGCAATTCTTCTTCATTTCTTTTTGAATATACGCCCATCCTGAAACAATTTCATTTTCTGGAAGAAATGCCAAGTTGGCGCATAATGAAATTATTCTTCTGTTGCGTTCGTCTTTAGTTAAACCCAGGGTTTTTGCTTTGCGCCACAAGCTGTTCACGTAATGGTAGTAGCAACCTTTGACTGTAACATTCAATGTTTTCAACGCTTTTATTGTGCCTTCTTCGAAATCTATCGTGACTTAAGCAGGCTTCCACTCTGGAATTTGGGACCCAATTAAATCAAATAAAAGTGAGTAAGCTTTTTTGGTCCTGTGACTCATGAAAGCGTACACCAATAAAGATGTGTTTAATTTTTTTTATAATTTCTCGGGCATCATTTGAACAAAACACTAATATTCTCATTTTTTTATGACTGTAATCAGCGAGTAAGTAAATCTGAAAAAGTACTAGGAACTTCGACTTCCTCAACAGTCTTTGCATTTATTTTTTTTACGTGTGCTAACTTATTTCTCCTTCTGTAAATGCGTGACTTTATTTCACAAAATTCAGGTACACTCTTAGAAGCTAAATGCAGGCCTTGATTTTTTAATGTAATTAAAGCTCTGTTGTAGACCCTAGGAGCTGGTTCTCTTCCCGTAGCTGCTTCTTCGCAAGCATTATTTAAAATAACATTGACTGTATTTCGTGTTTCATCTGGATTACATTGACCGCAGTGGGGTTTTGATTGTAAATTATTAGTGAAGTCCTTAAACAAAACCAATGTTTAAAAAATATAGGAATTCATGAATTATTTTGCTTGTACATTAAAACTATAACAAATAAAAATACACATACAACACCTATAATATGTAAATATACGTACAACAATTATCATTATGTACATATAAAATAACCAAGACTTACCATATTCATTGTGACGGAACCGGTACATTTTAAACTTTTATAATTTTTACACCGCCAAATGCTGTGGCCATTTTTGTATTTACGCATAGAATAATATTGATGTCCTTCTAATTGCAGAATCCTTCCACGACCGCTTTTTATTAATTTCACTTCTTTAGACATTATTCCGAAAATATAAACAGTAAAATAAACAGGCACCACGAAATAAACATTGCTACTGCAGAGCTGAACAGCGTAATACTTCCATTTTGCGAAACATCTACCCTCAAAATATAACAAAAATCATGTACCCTCAAAATAAGACAACAGAACTATGACCACACTCTTTCTGGGGTGGGGCGTTTAGTTAAATATTTATAATACTAAACTTATTATGCACATACCTAAGTGCTATAGGCATAGATGCATTTAAGGAAATATACCAGTGGACGACTTCCGGGTGATATGACAATGATTTGTATTATGTATTTAAACTGTTTGTATTGTTTACTATTAATTTACTTGCAGTCGAATTTTGACGTTTACTATATTTCAATAATACTTAAATAATTATTATACCTACAAAATATACATAAAAGATTTTCATTTTATAATTACCTATACAATGTATGTATTTGTGACCAATATCTATTATATCGGTACTTAATGTTCTTGCTTCTCGATTAATAATAATAATAAGTTAACGGATCGAACTAGTGAGAACAAACATTCTCACTAGTTCGACGGTCGAACAAATGAGAAAAAAAAATCTCACTAGTTCGACGATCGAACTACTGAATCGAACTAGTGAGAACAAAGGGATAAATCGACAATTCGGTGAAAAGCATCGATTTCCTTATTGTTATGGCGATCGGGTAAATAGTTGGTGTAGTTTGAGAGCAGATATTTCAACAAAAATATGTTTCGGGCATTCCTTACAAGATCATCTTCGATCACCAATTCTTGAAGCAGGGCGTGAAATGGCATTTATGCAGGCTCTCAAGGTAAAATCTACCTGCTCAGTAGAACTCATTCCTGTACTCACTTGTCAACCTCACATCTGGACCTTACCACTGATTGCTATCAGGTGGTGTGAGGTCAACTTGCTGAGCAAAATAAAGAACGATATTTATGTCTAGACAGGTGTTGCTAAAAGCTCAAAATCAACAGGTGATTACTTCCTAACTAATAATACGAAGGTGATTAACAGCTGGTAGGAATGCGGTGATTTATTCATGTTTACTCTATGAATTTGTCTAATTTAGTAGTTGAACTTGGTCTGGTTCGCTAAAACGAGTTCATGTTCTTGTCTCGCGGCGCGGGCGGCGCCATCGGACCAGTGACTCACGGAATATTTGTGGATGTTTTAGTGGCGTTTACATTTTTACTGCGACCATGAATGGTTCACGGGCACGGCCTAAACAAACATTCAATTCATACGTTTCGGTTCACTTTCTATTCATTTACGTTTATCAATGGAAAAATGTCGATGAAATACTACGCATGAAACAATGATATGGTGCCTTGCTAGCTTTTCATAAAGCTTTGACAAGTCAATATCTTGTCAAATCGACCGATTTGATAATGGTCTAGTAACCCATAGTACAAGCTTCACTTAGTTTGGGGCTAGCGGCTCTGTGTGGAATAATGTTCAATGCCATTTTATATTGTGCGTTTTCACATAGGATTCAATGTGTATTGTTGAATTGCTGTGAGTTGATCTAAGTCAGAGGAGCTATTCTGAACACTAGTCTCGATATTGACTTCAAATTCACCTGTCAAGATCATACTAATTTTTTCACTTTGAGTTCGCGGAATAACTCTACAAGTTCGTATTTAAATGTCATGTATTCGTATAACATGAACTTTGATAAATTATTAACTTCATCTCTGTCAAGGTACCTAAGCTCGTTATCGGATTCAGGCGTTTTAAAATAAATCAGAGTAGTTCTAAATAAAAAAATATGTGCCAGTTTGCGTACCAACGCAATACCTTATCAGCAGTTATTTCCTCGTGCGTGAAATAATACGACGATAAATACACTTACTCATTTTCTGATAGCGGCGGTAGGTATTTTCCCAGCACTGTTATGCCTCTTAGAGTTGACGTCAATTTCAAAGCGTATTAAATACTTTTGAAACACTTAAATCGTTTTCTGTTGCTGAGCGAGAATTATAAAAGTTTGATTAGAAAATTGCGGGATTTGTCCATCAAAGTAAAAGCAATACGATCCAGTCTTAAAACTTTCAATACTCAGCTTATTTGGTTATTAAGTAGCGACAGTCTCTCACTTAAACGTTTTCGTATTGAGCACTTATTGAAGTGATAACTGAGTAAATACATAATTAACAGTACGAGTGATTTGTACAATGTTTTAATTAATTGTATTTGTAATAAATATTATGTACAATGTGTGACAAGAATGACAGGCTGGAAAGTACAGACGGAATCAGTCAAACGTTAAAGGTTTCAATCTAGAACTAATTAGCTGTTTGGATCCCAAGGCCTCTCTTCTCACTTCCATACTGGTTACACTGACCCCCGAATTCACAAACGCAAATCAACGTTGAGCATCCCTCAGAAGTATAGCGGTCCTTTTCGGTTCTATTGACATTTCACAGGACAGCATGAGCGTGAGCGCGTGCTTAGCTTTGATTGACGTTCGTAAATTCGAGGGTGAGCCTCTTCAGGTGAGTTCGTTGCTCCATCTGGGTGGTTGGTTGCGTCGGCTGCTGGCTTTGACCCATTCTGTATCTGCTTACAAGTCATTTGGTATTCTCCTAATGTTTGAGCTTGACTACAATTTGGGCCCACCCACATCGGCACTTTAGTTTATGAACGGAGATTTGAGTTAGTGGCGGATCAATCAGTTTTACTCTTCAGAAGCTATGCTCCATAACCCCTTGGTGAACAAACACACAAAAGAACAAATTCTTTTGTGTGTTTGTCAACCACCAAGTTTGAGCACTGCAAGCAAGAGTCAGAAAGCGTTCAAATGATATGTAATGAATTTATTTTAACTAATTACTAGCTGGATAGGTATTCGATTGATTTATAATGAACAACAATATAATTAAATAATTCATGTTTAATTTTGGTATTGTTTTCCTGAATTGGTTTGAATATTGTATTCGCGTGATGTTGATGCAATTGTTGTTCCGTAGCTGTGCAAGTAAGTTTTTATAACAAAATAAATTTATACAAAATCGGGTTTGTTACACCGCTTATAAATCTTATAATGTGATATCTGCCTCAAATAGGAGACAAAAATAACGCACCAAGTATTTAGGCAGGATTTTCATGACAAACGAAAAAAACATTTGTGATAAGTACTTATATTGTGGATTTTAAGGGTTTGGTAGCAGCTCAAGTAAAACAGTATTTTTCAACAACTGACATTTTTATTTACTTTCTACGTTGCCTAGCATCGGCAACTTGTGACACTCCCGACCAGAGGAGGACCGGAAGGTCCTAAGCTTAAAACTAATAATTAACAATTCAATAAGACATAAACCTTACTGGTGGTCGGGATTGACGACCAGACCGTGTCGTTATAGCGTCGTCTTTAGTTGTAGTCGGAGAGTCGCTAGTCGAGTCGGCAGGAGTAGTCAAAGTCGATGGTGGTTGACTTATTTGGGAAGACCTGGAACTGAGTTCAAGTGGGTAAAGTCTTTGGAAGGGACGTACTAAATATCCAGAGACAATCACAGAGAGCTGTCTGGAGTTCTAGTAGCGTGACAGAAGCTCGATCCAAAACCCTCACCAGCATCTGTTTCACAACACCGACCATTCTCTCATTGAATCCTCCCCACCAAGGAGCGCTGGGAGGCGAAAAAATCCATTTGATCTTTCTTATTGACGAATAAGAAACAATCTCGTTCCAGCCAAGAGCGTTGAGCATGTTTTTTTTTTTTATTTATTTATTTATTTATTATTGACACCAACAAAGTTTGTGCCATTATCGCTATACAAAGAGCGTACTCTGCCGCGACGAGCAATAAATCGTCTTAGAGCACATATGAAATCATAGCTTGATAATGATATTCAACTACTTCTAAATGTACAGCACGGTAAGTAGCACAGGTGAACAACACAATCCAACACTTGCTCTGAGACTTCAACAGAAAAAACCTGGCGAAATCTACGCCGGTGGCTTCGAATAGAGCGCTAGCTTTGGCGCGATCCTTAAGCAAACTTTTGCAGATGCGTCAAATACGGGTCTTTTCTTGGTAGTGGCACTAGACTTCTTAATGACGGCGTGATGTGGCATGAAATGACCGGTATCTGTTTCCTGACAAGGATCCTTCTCAATAATACCTAATTCTAGCCATTCATTAAATGCTGCATCACAACCATCCGTCTTACCTAAAGCTTCAAGACGTCTAGTGGTTGATACGAGCCTTTTCTTTGCTATCTCGTAGTTGGGTTCAGGACGAGGAATAGTGTCGCGCCATGGAAGACAAACCTCATACCTGTTTTCGTCATTAACGGAGATAGTTTGGTTGAAGCGATGTAACACTCCTACTTCTTGAGACTGTTTCGAAACTTGTTCACTGGGGTCTCGGATTCCCAGAATTTCTAAATCCCACAGATCAGACAGTTCCGGTTTAGATGAGCAGTAAAGGGATGTCGCAGTCGCCGAAAATACTCCGGTGACAGGACCCTGGATAGTCCAACCCATCTTGGTCTGAACTGCTGTAAGATTGTTGTCGAGCTGTAAAAAATTGCCAGTCATTAATAATCCTGAAAAGTCAGCACCTATAAGTAAACTCACGTCGTCGGGTGTAGTCGTAGAGTCTGTCAAAGTTATCCCTTTTTGTCGTAGTTGCTCTAATAATACATCTGATTTAACTTTTGGTAATACACCGCAAATGTTTTGTTGCCCTATAACAGAAATTTTGAAAGAAAAAATATTACAAAAGCTATTTAAATTAACGTTGTAGATTGGACGCGCTTCCATGTTGGTTTCTACTCCGCCGAACAAGCTATGTGTTAATCTCTCTTTACGTATGGGCTTCAAACCTAATTGCTTCGCTAAATCGGTCTTGATGTAAGATCTTTGAGCTCCGGAATCGATGAGTGCTCGAACACAAATCTCCTTTTTACCTGCAACGATTTTTATTGCTAATGTTTGCAAAAAGGTTGTTGACTTCAGTTGGCAAAGTAAATTGTTCGATCCTTCTTCGGATGCTGACGGGTGACTTTTCTCAGTCAGATCTTGACATAATAAAGTGACGTGACGTTTTCTGCAAAACAAACACTTTGGATATGATTTGCACTTTTTAGTAATATGATTGCTTTTCAGGCAAATCTGGCATGCTTTTTTAGATTTCACATGCTCTATTCTTTCTTTTGCAGTCATCTTAGTGGCCTTGTGACATTCTACACTTGAGTGTGTGTCCTTCTCACACCAAAGGCACATGTTCGACTTTGTTGCAGCGCTAGAATTGTTGGTATTTTTCCTCGATTCTGATATAAAGCATGCAGTAGGTGGGCTTGGAGGAGGGTGGACTTGCGAAGTAACTGCTGAAAATCCTTGTCGGGCCATTGTTATTCGCTCTTCAGACTCAACTTCTGCTCGTAGGAAAAACATGAGTTTTGTGAGTTCGTCCTCTTCTTCATTTTCCTTATGATAGATGCGTTTCGTCCGAATGCGATTCCACGATCGAAGTAACTCTTCGGGTAACGCACTCTCTATCATAGGGTACAGAACGGATGCAAACTTGTCTTTTGTCACATGTAGTGTTTCCAAGGCTTGAAGGTGAGTTTGTAGACTGTCGAATAGATGAGATAGACTACATTTGTTCCCTTTTAATTGTGTCCATACTAAACTTAATAAGCCTCTTACATAGGTTTCAATCAACATGTCGTCTCTCGCAAAACGCGCCTTCAGGGCTTCTACAGCTTTCGGATAGTTAGCTGCGCTCGGAGGGTAGCTCATGACAAGTTGACGTGCAGGGCTGTTCTCAGTCGTAGATTGTATAAGGTACTGAAACTTGTCAATATTGTCCATCTCAACATCTTCGTCAATCTTGCGGAATTGCCCCCAGAAATGAATCCAGTTCTTTATATCACCATCGAACTTGGGTAACTCGATCTTCGGTCTCCGTACGTTGCTATGATGGTTATTGTGTGTATTAGAATGCACAGTATTGAACTCGGAGACGTTCGATGCAAGTGATACTTCACTGTTGCGTCTAGGTAGCGTTAATGGCTTACAAAGCTTTGAATACTTAGCTTTGGCCTCTGCCCATTGGACCTTGTATTCTAGAGCCTTATCTTGATCCGTGGCAAATTCGGACTCGTCAAAACTATCACTCTGGCAGAAAAAATCAGTGATGTTACCTTCAATTGTGAAAAGGGCTCCTGCGGCATCTTTGAGGATAGTAAATGGGGCCACAATTGCATCGGGATCATTGGAGGAAAAATTTTCAGCGGCTGTCAAAAATAATTTCAATACGGACGTGAATTCTCGCCGGAGTTGCGTACGTTTTCTTTTAGCTGCTTCCATTATTACTTCAGCTAGAAGATTGAGGTACTTTTATAAGCTTTACACGGTCGCCAGAAATATTGTGGATTTTAAGGGTTTGGTAGCAGCTCAAGTAAAACAGTATTTTTCAACAACTGACATTTTTATTTACTTTCTACGTTGCCTAGCATCGGCAACTTGTGACAACTTAGAAGCTGTAGGTTAAAATTCCGAAATACTAACTGAATGTTGAAATGTAAATGAGGAATAATGATTTATTTATACTAACTTAATTACTATAATAACGTACTTCCTCTCGGTTAGAACAAAGGTTTTATTTATCTTCAAAATTACTTTTAAGCTTCCTAAATCGTCCATCAATTAGGCAGTTTCCGGAACATAAAACTTGCCTTTAATTGCTATGCAGCGAAACGTTGCTATTAAAAATACGACCTCTACACTTAAAGCCATACAAACGAGTATAAGTATTATTCGTTATTATTATACATCGGTGGCACTACCACCACTGTTGAGTTGCTGACCCTGTCAGACCTTCTCATACTCCCCTTGAAGAACTCCATACTCTAAGCTCACCGAGAAAATCTCTGCGGGGATTTTTTATACAATTATAGTGTCCTGGGAAGAAGGCATCTCGGGAACCAAACTGCATGAGACCATTTCGGTTCTAGATAATGTGAATGATGAAGAAATAAGTCATAGAGTTTTAAAATTCAAGAAACTCAGTAGTTGACTTAGTAGGAGAAGGAGACGATGGTTGCCAATTATTACGATCCTTACCGATTAGACCAAGATAACATAATATAATAGAGTGTATCCCGAGACACTGTTGCATTAGAAAACAATGAACTTGACATCTTTTTTTCTTTCTTCTTCCATTCCGAAAATTGGCAAAAACCAGTTCCAAAAATCGCACTTTTAAATCCGAATGGACGGATTAGAGTAAAGTTAAGTAGGCATTTTATTTCCAGTATTACCAAGGTTTCTTCTTGTTACAGGTCATGGAGACGAAAAACATGATATACATAGTGTCTGAATATGCCAGCAAAGGAGAAATTTTTGGTAAGCATACAAAGTCAAAGCCAAACGTAATGTAGAAATGTATTTTTATTTCTATCTTGTATGTATAATCAGCAACAAAAGCCGCTTAGTAGTGCCATGTCTGCTGGTAGAGATCCTGCCACTTTAATGCCACTCGTATCGTGGGTTCCATCGGGGGGGATATCGATCCCCACGTAGTACATATTTGTATTCTTTGTCAACATCATTTTGTTTAGATTTAATGTCCGATCGATCGATGGATATTGACACCATCGTCACGCTCACCGCTTTGGCAAAGGCAAAATTGTGAAATGCTTTGAAAGAATCGAACCTAGGATTTTACCAGCGAGGCGTTAACCTTAAACAATACAAGGTACAAAATTGTTTAACGACTTAATACGTCGCTGACCACTGACCTCACTTTACCGGTTAACACGCAACACTTTGTTAGCATTTCCTCTCACAGTCAACCTCAGTTCGAGCGTAACACTCTGGACTTCGTAGCATACCAGAGCTCAAGTTACGAGTATGATAGCAAATTGTTACATTCTACCTAAAATGTTTACTTGTACGCATCTGTAACTTAATAAACAACTTGAAACAATTCAAAATAGCATCGCCTTTAGGATACGTCCTTGTTGGACCGGTGGTGCGAACCATACTACGAATTGCGGGCTCATCTCAGTGCGAATTGCTGTAACGCTTGTGATAAATCTTGCTATTAAATTGTATTTGTGTAACCTACTTGTATGAGTATTTACTTAATTACGGGTAACTACAGTTGTTTCACAATTGAAAGCATGCTTTCTGCTGTTAATTGAATGAACGTAGCCTATTTCCATTGCAACATTATTTCCGAAAGGATGGATTCATTTCACGACAAAAGTTAGTTCCTGACAAAAGTCGCAGTGACCTAAATTTTCCGGAATCGATTTTACGTCTACAGTTTTCCACAAAAATCCTTGACAAAGCGTAACATAGGTTCTATTAATAGGCTGAAGCGAGTACATAACGACATTGCGTCTATAAATCTCCTTGCGTCCTTATACCGACCACGTTACAGCGCATTATTGTAACCTCCAAATCGATTAAGGCCGCTAGTAAGTTCGTGGCCGCTTCGTCCATGACGTCAGCAGGGAGCAGTGACGTCACTAGCCAGGGTCCCAAAGGGGAGGAGGCCGAAGGGGCGAGGAAAAGCAATTTCGCGCACAGCTGACTACATTCGTCCCAAAAAGCCGACCGGTGATCTTTCCATGAATATAAACAGTTAGGAGCCACCAATAGATGACTCTGCATATGCGTTTTAATATGTATAGGTGCATTTTGAATTCATGCAGAAAAATACGTTGTGGATTTACTTACTTACGGAAAAGAAAAGAACAAAAAGTCCATCCGTCTCTTGCTACCGATACGGGCATTTTTTATATTTCGAATTAGAATTTCAGATAATGTCTCTACCAACGCTCACTGTCCTATCTTTTTGGCCCCTATTTAAAACTTTACATAGTAGTTAACTGTACTGGAGTTATTATAGCGATGTTTTTTTTAATTGATGTTACATACTTAAATTGACAAAATCCTAAAATAGCAGAGAGTAGCGCCACTAGAACGCAGTTATTTACGTCCAATAACTGCGTTCTAGTGGCGCTACTGCTATTGGGTAATGATTAAAATGTGGTCTCTTACTCTAACTGGGCCTCATAAGAAGACTCAGGATGGGCTTAAAGTGCTAAGGCGAGGGCCTGTCAGTATTTAGTTGCGCGATCAATTATAATTTGAGTAAATCCGTAGAAAAATCAGAGTCACTAACGTTAACATAGCCTAGTGGGTAAGTAGTGCCTAAGTTGAAGTACACTCGTACTAGTGTGGCTCGGGAGTAGGCAGGGCACACTGTAGGTAGAACTTTTGACAGCTGTTGCATGAAACTTCTAGAATGGTGACCATTTGAAGCGACTCTGGTAATTTATGAGGCTTTCAATGCCTGAAAAATAAGTATTACTCAGATCGCAAAGTAAGGTTTTCCTTTGTGTTTAGATCATAAAACAACCAAGGGTACCACAAATACCCTGAATATCTGCTGGTGATCAGAAAGAGTGCTGTACAATTAACATTGCCATGATGATTGAGAGCGCTAGTCAATTCGTGCTTGCCCTACATTGCCCCACAGGTGCGCATAAGCAGCTGTCTTTTTTGAACCTGTCTGAGAATATGTTTGTCTGGAATTTTTGTTCCTTATAAGGTACACTACACAGTTTGTAAATTTATTAATTTTCCTAATTCGTTAGTTGCATTGAGGTTAAAATGGATAATTTCAAATTAAGAAGCAGGTGCACCGTGCATGAGTAACAGCGACTCCCCACCTGCGCAAAGGCAGGTGATGTCATGTTGTCTTGATATTAGTCAATATTATAATGAGCCTAGCTTGCAGACTCATAGTTTTATTCAACACCTAAGATAATCTAGAACTACATGTTCTAGATTATTTCTTGTAAACAAAATGAGAAAAACTTCTAAATATCAAAATTTACCTACAGATAAAAAAATAAAATAAAGATACGTAATAAAAATACGTAATAAAGACATGGGTGGTGGGCTCGGCGAAATGTGGGCTGCTGAACGCTCCGGTCACCATGATGGCATTAGTCGGTGTAGTTGTGACTACTCTGTTTGGGGAGTTATGTTAGACCTGGGTAAAGACGAAGCCTTACTCGATCTTAAATCTAAAAAAACCACTCTAATCGTAGTAATTGCACTTGGGCCACTGGTCTGCCAGGGTTGGACAAAAGTTATCTGTCCTGAACATTGAGGTAACAAAGTTACAAGGAAGGGAAACTTGCCTTAATACTTTGCCTTTTTCTGGTCTTAAACTTTTAACAAGGAAAACTTAGGTACGGTCGGTCACCTAGACAGCAAATGAATCGTGTCTCTGAAGTTACTTGACCCACCCGTGTCGTCTCGCGGTTTCATTAGACCCTAAACGTCAATTGCGTCACCTACATTATTTTCAATTAGGCCCAGACTCCACCAGAGCTGAGCGGAGATGTGCGGCGTCGAGTTGTGTTTCCAACAATCAATAGAATCACATCTCCACATCTTCATGTGTGAATAACGCAATTCCATTGGTTGTTGAAAACACAGCTCGACGCCGCACATCTCCGCTCAGCTCTAGTGGAGTCTGGGCCTTAGCGTTCGTTGCAACATCGATAATTGTTAGGGTTCTCATTTCAAATCACGTATCATGTGGAATTGGAATAAACTTCACAATTCATTCGAACACACACAGCGTCATAAGACATTCGATTCCGACCCAACAAACTTTCATGTTATAAACTTGTGTTTGTTGTTTTATCTTATTAATGCATTGACTTAGTTTAAAAGGAATAAATTATGATTATGGTAGTACAACTAGAACGATTTCCGCTCAAGCTTAAATAGATGCCAAGGCGCTTTATTTTATTCTGGGATTATTGAGCATGAATTTTTCGTGAATAAATCACTAAAAATAATATGATTGAATATTGCTTTGTTATTATTCTCTTAGTTGTATGTTCAAATAAGCACGCTAAAGGGCAAGAGTCATTATTTGCAAAGTACACAATTCCAACCAGAATGTTAAAGTAAGTGTTTACATTTTCAGTTCCCTGCAAATGTTTGGTATTCGTGCTTTCCTTTAACCCTGCAGGCATATAAATAATGTAAATAATTTTCGTTATTTAATCTATTCGTAACAGGGGAAACGATTGCTACTTATATTCATAAATGATGACATCCAGGCTTAGGCAACCATTCGCGTTATTATTACAGCTTATTGTGTTTAAATATGAATGATATTATTAAAGAGTAGCTTTCAGTAAAGCTCTTTGAATAAAAGAAAAATAAAAATTCGAGGTAAAAGTTTTTAGTTTTGTTCGCGTTGCAAACTCGAGCACAATATTTGCGTACCAAACATTGTTGAAACAAATGGTTTGTAACGAAATTATGTTCTTTTTGCGAATATGCGTTCACTAACGGAATATGTTCGCATTGAAGCAAACGTTTACGATACTTAACACGAGCATTCGCATGGTGAGCATACGCGAATGGTCGTGTTGAGTATCGTCCATAAAAAAGGTCAGTTGCATTGTACATTATGTATAATGTTGTACGTTGCGGTCCTTTTTTATGATTTACTTTGAGTTGGTTAAACAACCTTCAACCTCCCTCTGGCATGTATTCGATGAGGCAAACAAACTTGAGGTCGGGACTATCCTGTCCTTTATTAAACCTTCCTTATTAAAATGTCTAATTTGTGCAGATTACATCGCTCGGTACGGGCGGATGGCGGAGCAGGCGGCGCGCCGCAAGTTCTGGCAGATCCTCTCCGCCGTCGAGTACTGCCACGAGAGGCGGATCGTGCACAGAGATCTCAAGGTTGGTTACACCTGTCCTCGGACTGTAAGAGTTATGTGGTCGTTGTGCAGATTACATCGCTCGGTACGGGCGGATGGCGGAGCAGGCGGCGCGCCGCAAGTTCTGGCAGATCCTCTCCGCCGTCGAGTACTGCCACGAGAGGCGGATCGTGCACAGAGATCTCAAGGTTGGTTACACCTGTCCTCGGACTGTAAGAGTTATGTGGTCGTTGTGCAGATTACATCGCTCGGTACGGGCGGATGGCGGAGCAGGCGGCGCGCCGCAAGTTCTGGCAGATCCTCTCCGCCGTCGAGTACTGCCACGAGAGGCGGATCGTGCACAGAGATCTCAAGGTTGGTTACACCTGTCCTCGGACTGTAAGAGTTATGTGGTCGTTGTGCAGATTACATCGCTCGGTACGGGCGGATGGCGGAGCAGGCGGCGCGCCGCAAGTTCTGGCAGATCCTCTCCGCCGTCGAGTACTGCCACGAGAGGCGGATCGTGCACAGAGATCTCAAGGTTGGTTACACCTGTCCTCGGACTGTAAGAGTTATGTGGTCGTTGTGCAGATTACATCGCTCGGTACGGGCGGATGGCGGAGCAGGCGGCGCGCCGCAAGTTCTGGCAGATCCTCTCCGCCGTCGAGTACTGCCACGAGAGGCGGATCGTGCACAGAGATCTCAAGGTTGGTTACACCTGTCCTCGGACTGTAAGAGTTATGTGGTCGTTGTGCAGATTACATCGCTCGGTACGGGCGGATGGCGGAGCAGGCGGCGCGCCGCAAGTTCTGGCAGATCCTCTCCGCCGTCGAGTACTGCCACGAGAGGCGGATCGTGCACAGAGATCTCAAGGTTGGTTACACCTGTCCTCGGACTGTAAGAGTTATGTGGTCGTTGTGCAGATTACATCGCTCGGTACGGGCGGATGGCGGAGCAGGCGGCGCGCCGCAAGTTCTGGCAGATCCTCTCCGCCGTCGAGTACTGCCACGAGAGGCGGATCGTGCACAGAGATCTCAAGTTTGGTTACACCTGTCCTCGGGCTGTAAGAGTTTGTAGTCGATGTGCAGATTACATCGCTCGGTACGGGCGGATGGCGGAGCAGGCGGCGCGCCGCAAGTTCTGGCAGATCCTCTCCGCCGTCGAGTACTGCCACGAGAGGCGGATCGTGCACAGAGATCTCAAGGTTGGTTACACCTGTCCTCGGACTTTAAGAGTTATGTGGTCGATGTGCAGATTACATCCTTTGTATGGACAACTCGCCTTGTATCGCTCTACTCTAGAGTAGAGCGATGTGAAAAAAGCGTGGGAGCATACATGGACTGGATGTGGATTACATTATATTATTGGCGATTTTTTCCTTGCGAATCGTGAGGCCTCACCATATTTATTACAAAGATCATGTTGATGTGTATGTTCTTAAAGTTTAATGAAGGTGGAAAACACTTAATTTGAATCAGAACCTCGTAACTTAAAAAAAGAAATGCTAATACAATCAAGGAATAAAAAAAGACAAACAATTCTACCAGGCAGCTAAGCATAAGCAGTTTGGCTGCATGGCTTTAATTTATGCAGCAAGCCTAAGCATTAGGACCGAAGCTCATATAGCATTTGGTAGTCAATTTATATTCTAATGTACTATAGGTAGCCGTTGCACGGCCCTAGTTCTCAAGGGAATCCAGAACGTTAGCTAAATTAAGAACTATGGCCAGTATCTTCCGTTTACCTGCTAGGCGCACGTCGGGTTGCTTGATAAGTGGCTGGAGAGGCAGCATGGGTCCCTCTCATACAGGATGGTGCAAATAATGACCGGGCATGGGTGCTTTGGCTCATTCTTGCACCGCATCCGCCGAGAGGCAGCCCCACTCTGCCATGAGTGCGGCGCTGTGGAGGACACGGCGCACCACACACTAGCGGTGTGCCAAACGTGGGCTCCACAGCGCATGGCGCTAGTCGCCAAGGTGGGCCAGGACCTCTCTCTGCCGAGCATTGTGATCGCAATGCTGGCAGACAAAGAGGCTTGGCGAGCGTTCGCCACCTTCTGCGAGGAGGTGATGACCGCTAAGGAAGCGGCGGAGCGGCTGCGGGAGCTAGATCCTGCAGCCGATGAGCTCCGCAGGCCGAGGAGGGGGGGAAGACGGCGCGCACCTGCTCGCCGTGTCGCACCCCTCCGTGGTAGAGGCCAGCCGGCGCGCGGTACGGGGGTACCGTTGCCGGCATTGCACAGGCCTCCACCACTGCCTGGTAGGGACGGCTCGACACCCTCGGCTGTCCCCACTGGCCCCCCCTCTCGAAGGGGGGGTCGTGGCCTCCCCTCTCGAAGGGGGGGTCGCTTCCGGCCCGCCGTGTAGGCGGGCACCGTCCGGGAGAACGCGCACAGGGCTTATAGCTATACGGCGTATTCCCCCACTATGGACGAAGAGAGGGAGTAGTAGGGTTTTTAGTCGGTAGAGCCACTGGGTAGAGCATGCTCCCCGTGGAGAGTCCGACATAACCAGTCCAACCCCCCGGTTGGCGGGTATGCGTAAGTGCATTTCCCCTACTCAAAAAAAAAAAAAAAAAAAAAAAAGGCGCACGTCGGGTAAATGGTGTCATCTTTGTCCGTATCTCCATTCATTTTATTTTGCTGTTTCTTTGGGCCTCCAGCCTAATATAAAGAAAGACGGGTTTTTAGCATTTTCCATGCAGTATCTTTACTAAAGATCTGAAAATCAGAAAACCAGAACAAGACATTTTTTCATTTTGGTGTCAGGCAGGAATCGAACCCGCATCTTTCGCAAACCGGTCGACTGCACTAGTGCACTTAGCATTCTCATTTCATACAAGTCCGATTCCTGCCTGATGCCAAATTGACCAAATGTCTTTTTCTGGTTTTCGGATCTTCAATAAAGAAAGACATTTTGTTCTTACGAGCGATTTATACTCTACCTACTTTATTTTCTGCACTGTATTTCTGCATTTTTTATTGCAATTTCAGTTTTTAAATAGTAATTACTTCAACCACCTATCAAATTGGCCTAACCTACTTAGATAAAATAGCGTGAATATTGTCGTTTCCACAATCGCACTATAATGAACACAGAACAATAGTCAAATTAAAGCTGATAATTTATTATTCGCATTCATAACACGTTACAACCTTTTGTTGATTGTTTGGTTTTAGTAGATAGGTATTTTTATTAGTTATCATGGTACGCAAACAAAGACTGGGTAGATCTAACAGCTTGACTATGAGATAGTGGTGGTAAAAAGGAAATCTCTTTGGTAATAAAGCATCGATTGTTCTATCGGTAGGTATAATAATTAAAAATACAGCCTTTCTAATCCAGTTAAAAATATCTACCCTAGTTGGTATAATAATTGTAATTGCCCGAAAAAGCTCACGTCTGGATAAATACGGATCGACTTAATTATCCAACTTTTGTAAACAACATTCTTACACCGGATTACTTTTATGTACCTTCGGCGTTCCAAATATTTCCACTGGTAATATTATTTCTATTCGTAAACATGAGACAGATTTCCTTGTACAAAGCTCTACTTTTGAAGTCATCGACTCTACAAAGTCTTTTGAATTGCGAAATGTGTAAGGCTTTCTCTATAAACAGCTTGTATACTGTGAACACAATACACAGCTTTTGTAACAAAAGAAACCCTTTCCGTGCAGGCTGAAAACTTGTTATTGGACGCGAATATGAACATCAAGATTGCGGACTTTGGGTTCAGCAACTATTACGCGGCGGGAGAGCTCCTGGCGACGTGGTGTGGCTCCCCGCCCTACGCCGCCCCCGAGGTCTTCGAGGGGAAGCGGTACACCGGACCTGAAATTGATATATGGGTAATAATAAAGTTATTAGCTTAATATGAAAAAAATACACACAATCTCTGTAAAATAAATAAACTTAAACTTACCATGCTCAGCACTGAACTTAATTATGGAACCGAGATAATACTGTTTGAGGGAGCACAGCTGTTTAAGAGCTTACCCAATGTTGTCAAAAGTTGTGAAAGTATTACCTTTAAAAATATGCTTGAGTTGCACCTGCTAGCGAACACCGGTTTATGATAATACTAAAGTATGATGTACAAATTATTCTGACTGTATCTCATATTAAGCGAAATGTTAATTTCTCATGAGCATTAATTTCTTTGTTGAAACCTAGCTCTTCTAACGTTTGTTATCTGTGTCCTGAGGCATCATTTTGAATCAGTCACCTGGTTGCTTAATCAGAATCCACGGATCAATAACATTATTTAACCAAGCGAAGATTAAGAAGGCATGATTAGGATTTAGGTACTATCAAGTATCCAAAAACAAGTCAGATCGAATAATTGCCCTTGATCCTAAACGCTTGACAATGAAGCTTGGCATACTAAAAAGTAACTTAAAATTAACCTGCTAGAAATTCATTATTATTCATTATTGAGCAATTCAGTAGAGTTAGTTCAAAAAGAGTAGGTGCCCGGAGTAAAACTTCATACTAAAATAAGTATTTGAGTTATTTTCCTAGCTCCGTTTAGCGCAGTGGTTCTATTTAGCTTTTCATTACTCGCTTCCTCGAGCAACTTAAGTGGATCCTAAGTGGTGTAGCAGATGGATATTTGCAGCACTAGAAGTATTATGACCTATTTATATTAAGTGCTAACCTTGAACTTGACTAATCGGCTTAACTGAAGAACTTCCTTCTACTAACATTTTTACCGACAGGATAAATTAGATATTACATCATAAGTTTTTGATTATACTTGACAGCTTAAAGGTACATTGAACAAGTCTATTTAAAGATATTTGAAGTTCGTACAAAACCAATATCGCGCTCACCCGAAATAGCTTAATTTTTTGCGGGATCTATTAAAAATATCATTCCACGTGATTCATTTCTACTAACTCTGCATGAGTGTAAAAAATGTTTGACGTAATCGTACCGGCTTCTAATTTAGCTTCATGCATAGTTGATAACGAACTGGTTGATGTTCCACATTCTCTATAAATACAGTTACAGATCGATAGGTTCAAGTCATTCAAACTGCTGTAAAGAATATGTTGAAAGTTGCTTCAAATTATCATAAAGCTCTTTCGTTTATGTTGGTTCATCAATCGTCATGGCACAGAGGAGCGCTTAAATAGGATCCTTTTGATGTTTCTGACTAGGAGTAGTCATCTCGGTGTCCCGGTTTGTTGTTCCACAAAGGTGACTAATCACTCCGAGAGTGGACACGACTGCTTCCTGGTGCTGACAGAACTCAGGCCTCCTTCGGTGGCGTAAACAATTAACTCACGTTCTGAAGCTCGTGTCACTAGTAAACACGAGATTTTTTTACATACTAATGCGTATTATCATAAGAATAACATTAAGATAAAAATTACGCACGTAGATGTATGCTAATAAAGATCATCATCACATTACGGTTTTATTTTAAAAACAAACAACATAGTTGGACGCGGTGTGCACGTGTGAATGCCAAAATTAAATTTAGTTTTTCCGCTTATGTGAGATTGATCTTATAACTTATAACAACGTTTTTAATAATAAGCCTCTCGCCTAAGAGTGTTCCCAGGTCAACTTGGAACAGGTGCGTGTCGGATCAGGACTGGTTTGCCTGTTTACTTCATTTTACTTTGGACAGTGTTGTATTCTGTCATTCATAGGTAAAAAGTCTTCACACAATATCTTTGCGATGTGCTGATTTATAAAAGCTATAACAAAATGAATTTTCATCAAAATCAGTCCCGTAGCTTTTGTGTGAACAAGTGAAAAACGTCCTCCAACCATTAAGGGGATTGGTACAAAACTCGGTTTGTAGAAGATACAAAGCCCCGCCTAAGTAATAAGTCGTTTCCAGAGCCTGGGCGTGGTGCTGTACGTGCTGGTGTGCGGCGCGCTGCCGTTCGACGGCTCCACCCTGCAGTCTCTGCGGGACCGCGTGCTGTCGGGCAGATTTAGGATACCTTACTTTATGAGCGAAGGTAAGTGCTTACTGCAATTTGCTTGCGTACTTCTTCTGCGGAATGAAATTTGAATAAAGGTGAGTTACGAAGATGTTGTGTATTGCACAAGAAGTAAAAAATTAGGTCCAATTAAGGCGCACTTATCGCTAAAGACGATGTCTTCCAGACTACTTGAAGGTAGAGAGAAACAAGAAAGGTAAATATAGGTAAGCGTAATTCGTAATCATCACTTACACAAGAAGGAGATAGAACTCACAAACCAGGATACTTAAACCAGCCATAATTTCTTTAAATAACTTTGCTCTACATTCTAGTCGTGAAAACACTGAATTTGACTAATTCACACATTAATATTTGACGGGCACAGTGCAGTGGTAAAGATCGATATAAAATGTGTAAATAATGCATTCTAAAGGTCGTATTCCAATCGATGCGATCACGTGCCACCGAGGCGATTGACGCAAACGATTTGTTACAAAACTTATCGACGCTCCTAAGCGTCAGAAGAAATGAAACGAAGGTTACTAGTCCAACTTCGCCCATTTTTCCTCTAATTAAAAGTTGAAGATTGGCCCGATCCTTTCGCTTCGCAAAAGACATTCCCCAAAACTATTTTTAAGCAATCTTTGACAAGTTTTTGTTATAGGAGAGGATAATGGATTTTTCATGAAAGAATATTCTTGTTCAGAAGTGAAACTTTCCGAGCTTGTGAATGTTCAGAGTTTATTCTAGTCTTTTCTTTTGCTGTTCACATGTGAATGGGCAATATTATATACAGTTCTGTAAATAATAATGTTTGTTACCGCAGTAAAACTTGTTCCGTTTTTTTACATGACCCTAATGTATCTTGAAAAGGTTTAAATATTTTTTCTCACTTATACAAGTTACTTACACAAGAACACGGCTTTGAAAATATATTATGTATATTCCTCGCCATGACAGCATTGTGAAGCAGCAGTTATAAAACAAAATAGAATTGAGTTATGTAAACTGACGCGACAATGCATTCACTTGCATTTTCTCAGCGAGTCACCTGCGAGTATTTTGAAAACGAGACACCTGCCAGTAGACTACTAATAACGTACCTACTAGGTATCTTTTACATTGTTGTTGCGTTGTAGGTACCAACATTACAACTTACTTCAATAAAATCATAATTGTTTACCTAAATATTTATGAAACACCTCCTTTTAAAAAATAAGTCATTAACAATTTTCTTCGAAAACTTCTCCTATTTTAGTAAAAACAAACGTTCCGTCTATCGCTGACGGGTAAAAAAATTCAACTCTTATTTTTTGTGAACTATCAATACCAAGAATATGGTTATTAATGTTTGGCTTATGGTTATGCATGTTTGAACATACAAGCAATTTCCAACATGTAAACCAATATAGCTAGTTTCGGCGATTAAAATTTTCCTCATCAAACTAAGTAACTTATGTATATTTGCTTCGCAAAATGATTATTTGATTAAGTTGGAAGTGTAACTTTAATAATTGAGAAGGATATAGCTAACATATTTCAATAAGTGAAATATAAGGATATTATCAAGTCATCGCTACCATTTTCGCTATTTATTAACCTAATTAAAATAATAACTCAGGATGATAACAAAACCGAATCCTAATTTTTTGATGCGAATTATCTTTTCAGTAAAATCCCCAATAGAATCTAACGTCAAAAGACTTTTTATTTGCCTAAGTAAATCAGAAACTTTTCCCAAAGATAAACATGTCTGCCATTCATGATTCGGGGTAACTTTTTCAAGCTCCATTTGCGAGGTTTAATGTCAACAAGCTGAAAATTCTGAAAAACACTTTTGTGGCTCTGAATAAACATTGAGAGTGGGCCTGAGCGAGAGCTGGGCCGAGAACTGTGTTAACAGTCGACCAGACAGGGCTGCAACTTTTACGATAAATGGCTTCTTTTACGTTGACTTTTTTCCCAAATAATACACACTTTTTTCGTAAAGAACGAGCATAAAAAACTTTGGAAATGAATATTCGTGCGAGGTCTGTTTGCCTATACTAACCTATGTAAAACCATCTAGGTGCGAGCCGAGCCGCGTTCCTTTTAGACAACGGCGCACCTTAAAAATGAAATGTGCTGATAGATTCATTATTGCAGAACTAAGACTAGCCACTATAAACACATGTAATTGAAACAGTAGGTGTTCATCTTGTGACATCACTAAGTGATACGATTTTTGGCACTGTCCACAAATTGGAGGATAAAATTTCTGCACGATTGGTGCCGTGGGCAATAGCAGTGGCAATAGCCTGTTATGAACAGAAAAAGGATACTTGAATGATGTAATAAACTATTGACTAGTCGATGTTATGGCTTATCGGCATTTTTATACTTTGAAATAAGGGATATGCAAGTGTACGAAACGTAACCTTATTGGCAAATAAACTAATAATATAAATTCACGTCTGATGATGACAGAATAATTTCAATTCTATGTAGATTATAGAACATTCTAATTACACTTACCCCGATAATCACATTATTCTCATTTAGCGTGTTCCCATCACGTCAGAAATGTAATCTTGAGAAAATCTAATAGAGCGTCGGCAAATGTTTGCGCCGCTCATTAACAACTTGGCTGTTGTGTCCACATCGCGATGGCTCCGAAGTACTCGACAAAGACTAGTTAGGGTGCTTTTCCACTAGATATGTGCTATACAGCTTTCTTGCGAGGATGTGAAAGCTAAGTTACGAACTTATGCGACTGTTACCACTAATACTAAGCAATGTAGCGGAGCGCCTATCACACTCGCCGCAACGTTGCTGTGCGCGAAGTACCTAAATCGCATAGCTCATGCGATGTATCTGTCGTAGTCAGATAGATAGGCCGTTACATAGTATATCCCTAGGGATATAATTATGAATCGTATCATTGCTACAAGATTCATTACTATATCATTAGGATCATTAGGAATATAATTGTAATCCCGTTCAAGTTCAGTGATATAATTGAATTTCCTCAAGTTTAAAGTAATACATTTCATCTAATCTTAATTTAGCTGTCGGGATCCTACTGGTGGTCAAAGGCCTCCCTGACAAATCCTACCAAAGTGAGACATACACATGTAATAATAATAATTGTAGGAGTGATGAAGGTAACGGATCGCAGCTTATGTTCTTTAAATATCGTATGCGACATATCGACAGGAAGGCACGGTGAGCACGTGTTCATAGCTCGCATACATTGCACGCGTTAACATCTTCAGTGGAAAACCACCCTTAAGATACAACTTTACGTTTTTTCTGCACAATATTTGAACTATTAACTAGGTACATCCCTATTTTGGAAGTGTTAACAATTTAAGATGTATCGTGCGAGTTTTTAAACTTAGTGCTTATACCTCAAAGTAGATCTACTTGAATGTTTTACATTCGCTGCTTCAATGTTAATGTTCATCAAATATTAGATCACGTATTATGATGAATATTTTTATAGTTTTACCATAGACATATTTAGCTAAACAATGATATCTCAAACAGTCGCCGCGTATGACACAGTAAATCATCAATGATGGGTGACAGACTAACTGTAATCATTTATCTCGTAGAAACTCTTCGTGTTAAAAAGGATCATTTTGATAATAATGATGTCTGATAAAATAAATAGATGTTGGAATTATAAAATATCGCATCAATATGGTGCTTATGATACAAGTTTTCAAACAACTCAACTACAAATTTTAAGTCGTTAGAGAAAAACGAATGAAGGAAAAATATTATACGTTTTGCAACATCTGTATTGCAAATAGATCTCTTCGCTTTGCTTGAATAAAAATGTACCTATAAAAACACAAATTAGTTTTTATACTTGATCTTATAAACGTTTTTGGTTTGATACATTAAACAATTGACTTTTATTTGTTATGTTAATTGCCTTGTTGACCAATGAGCGCCATCGAAAATATTACTATTGTGGAAAATTCCTGTCAAAAAGTCCAAATAACAAATGCTATATTTGGTAACCCTACATTAGCCGACTTCGTGCTATAATAACACGCCTCAAACATTTCCTAAAGGAGTACTTCAGAGGAGACAACAAATATCTCGACTCGTCCTTATTCACGCACTCCGTAATACACGGTACAGATAGTTAGTACAGTCCACCAAAATGAACGTGAGACTGCTGAAATAACCAGAGCTCTTATTATCACGCGTGTAGGTAAGAAGTTCAAAGGAAGAAGATCAGTGGAAGACTGTACGAAGGTGCTAAACCACTGGGGCCGTTTGGCGTCGTCATTAATCTACGCAGATATATTTATAGCATCTACTGATTCCCACTGATACTTACTTATTTAATTTATGCACTGTAAATTGTAACAGCACGGTCTGTAGAACTAATGCATGTGTTAAATAAATGTGAATTGTTGTGACAGCGGAATGTGGGTGGTTAATCAGACGATCATTTATCCGCTCTCTTTTTTTTCAAATGCATGTAACTGGTAGACACATACAAATCCGTGTAGTCAAAGTAATTACATGTCTTATATGATACTTTTTTCGCTATTTTTATTGTTGTGTTGTGAAAACAAAGAAACACGAAACTTCGGCACATATCTTATTTTTGATGACCATAATCTCTGAACGGAATATAGTTATATCGACAGTTTATTCCTGTAGTTCTTTGCAGTTTCATACGTAGTCTTTGCCTAATAGAAAAAAAAACTGGAATACCTCTTACTTTCTGTGAGATTTTTATAAAAGAGAACTTTGTTCATGCTTTAGGTGACCAATGCGCATTTGATGATGGCGATGATGTGCATTGCCCAGTGGTGAAACATCTATTAATAGGCTTTTCACTTTAAAGGACAGACACAAAGTGATGACTAAATATTCAATATTTCCATACTCTATTATTTCTTTCACTTCCTGTTAGCATTTTAAGTACAGTTGTTCTCTTTTATCTCCACCATTAAATAGCCACAACGAGATAGACAGCTAAGTTAGCCCACAAATTAGTACATGGACATGAAAGATAATAATTAATCAAATCGATAACCGGGCAGCTGCTTGCGTCATCGGTATGTTCAATCATGCATCCCGCCGTCGGACGTCGGCACCGAACACGAATCCAAGCTGCAATAATCTTATGTGTATAGAAATAAAGACCAAATTCCCACTCGATTATCACCTTTCCTCTATCATTATCTTCATAGGCGTATAATATAGGAGAAACGCAACGCAAATGTGGTGTCGCCGCTGCAGTGTTACCTAAAGGAACTCTCTCACCGGGAGCATTCGCGTGTAATGGAACATTATACAGATATTAGAACATTGTATAGATATATAACGTTCCATTACACATTTATAGGTACTGCCTCCCTGACTAACGATCATTCGTAAATCTTATGTAACATGTAGTATAGATTTGAATTAGCGACCATTAACTACTTATTGAGTTGATTGATGTTACCAATTGTGTCAAGATATTACTCATGGTATCATTACAAGGTGCGCGTTGTTTTTCTCCATCACTGATGTAATGCTCGAATCTGCAACGTTACATTACACGCATGGTCCCAGTGAGCGAGCACCCTTAAGCGTAGGCGCGGGAAATTACGTCTCTCGGGTTCAGTTACAGCGATACGTCGATAAAAGGCTTACCCACGGCTCTCGCTCCCTATCGTTATGATGTGACAGTGTGACAGGCAACGATATTAAGTAACGTTTGCTAACAAGATAAAGAAAATATTTTTCGCCTGGAGTATAAGCGGCTGAAGTTTATGAATTTATATAGGTACATGTTAGGCAATAACCACTGTCGCAAGCTTATGACTCCTAATCTGTGTAACAGGCTTAATTTATCTTAGCACAGAGATATGTCTCGTCGCCTTTTTATTAGCTAATTATTTGTTATGCGGAGACTGTTTTTGATCTATATGAGGTTAGAATCTCAGTTTTGTTTGTTTTATTTTTCAACTCTCACCGAACAGACAAGGCAAGTTATTTTTTGAAGCACAACAATTAACTAAAAGCGTATCATAGTTAAGAAACTAGCAAAACCTTAGTTGCATGTCTGTAAACATAACAATAGGATAAGAATTATATTGTATTCTAAGACAATAAAACATGCACGCTCATTAGCACCGAAATTGTCAGTAATTAAACCAAAGACGACGTTACCAAAAAAGATTATCACTCTAACGTTTGGACAGGATACCTAAGTTGTACCTACTGGTATCATGTATGATATTCTCTACTATCCGTGTTTAATCCCCCTAGATAAATATTTTAAGCTTTGCAAAACACCATCAAAAGAGGTGAACTGTTGGATTCCACTAAATGTGAAAATGTACTCTACAACTCTACAATCCTGTACAACTTTTCGTTTAAGCACCACTCTCCAACTTTTCCCGTTTCGGAGAGCGCTCAAAACCACGGAGAGCGCTCTAACTGTTGCCACGAAAAGTGTTCGATTCATTCGTCTGAATTAGAGAGGGGGGAATTGGAATCGATTGTCGAGTCGGCGTTTGTTGTATGCAAAATTACAGGAAGAGTCACACATGTTTGTTCTCAAGAGTTCACTCCAACCCATCATTTTCTTGGGGGTATACAGGGTATATCGAGTGTTGTGTAATAATACAGGGTATATCGAGTGTTGTGTAATAATGGTGTATTTGCAAGTATATTGACTTGATTTCTGAATCTTCAGATCCAACTTAAATCTATTGTAAAAAAGCTAATCTTGAGAACATTGATAATTATTCAATTTCTGTAATTGTTTTGTTTGTGTAATTAACTTATCTGATGATCATTCTGGCATTATTGGAATTACACATATCTATTGAAAAGTAAAGGAAGTAACGAACTGACTGGTATTTCACATACCTTAACCACAATAATGTTTACTGTGCCTTAACCATGGTTTTCTTTTTTTTCGTTTTGTCAATTGAACCTTGAATGGGGTCAAAAAAAATGGTTCATTCAGATAATCAAGGGTAAATCCCAGTATAACCATAATTTAGTATTCTGTAGTATAACAAAAAAACCTACCTAAACTTCGTCTTCTATCTCGTGTCGAATTGCGCCACAACACCGTCAGGCAGGTCTTGTGGCGCGCGTTTAGGTCACTTTTTCGCTAGGTTTCGTAGCTCTTGTATGGCTGGCTTGTTTTTAAAAATAAATCTAGGTTCTTAGGTGATCAGTGATCGTTTGTCAGTAATCAGTAGTAACAGATTTGGGTCCGTAATCCTCAGTGCGCTCAGTCTGCTCGGCTCATGATCATGACGCAAATGGGGTCTGATTAGGAGATTACAACGATTTAGATCTGTAATGATTCGTTATCTTTTTGGTAGTTCATTGACAAGTTAACAGTGTATAAAATGAAATGAGATTACAAATTAATACCCTATTAGTAGAACAATAAGTTTTGGGTTGCTTTCCAAACGTTACTTAGGATAGCCCGAGTAATCATTTAAACATAGAAAAAGAAAGCATTTATGTATGTTTTTATATCAAGTTAAAGAGAGAACAGAAAACGCTGATTTTGGCACGTGAGAAAATAGTAATAAGTACTTACCCACTTAAAATGTATTTATTTCCTGCAAAAAACAAGTACAATTAAGAAACAAACAAAATGAAACTCACTCTGTTGTCGTCATGATGAACGCTGCATTTGGAAGCCCACACTTCGCCAAGCGAACTATTAATCAGCGTGGTGAAGTGGGCCGCTAATGCCTCCATGGCCAAAAAATCGCCTAAATTGACGATGTAAATTGTTCTACAAACAACAAAAGAATCTATAAATCAAAGATGCGGTACTGCTTCTCAACAGAAGAACGAGTATTAGATTAGCAAGTGCTCGCGTGTCCTTTTTAGTTAATTGAATAAGCACCTGAGCTATGACGCGCAGGGCGCCAGGAATAGTTCAGATGACGTCCGCTAAGTATCTATTGTTCGTCGATACATTTCTACTATTTCTACCTGTGCCAAAGCGCACTTTCATTCTGAAGCTACTTTTTCAGGTAAATTACGGATTTCCGTGGAATGCATTATGAAATATTTCCGAATTTATTTTGAAAATTAGGCTATTGAAAACAACACTTTGTCAAACGTGCTTTTGAACTTTTTCAGGACATTCGGAAGCTCAAAAGCAAACATAGAGACAATGATTTCATAAAAAGGGATACTTACTATACTAGATAGCTTATGTCAGTACTGATTCAAAAATTGACCCCTGGCGCACGTACCTATATAATTTGACCGTGTGAACAAGATAGTATGATTATTCACTAGAGCGTAAACGAGACAACGTGCACGAGCGCAAATGTATCTGCATGTTGCGCAGTGTCGTCTCAAACTGTCAACACTATCATGCTATATCAGCTCAAGTAATCTATAGATCTACCTCTTTTTTATAATAATATTATTGCATAGAGACAATTTATCAGGTCTACGTCAGCAGCACGCCAGCCTTCTCTCAAGAAGTAGGTAAAGGCATTCAAACTTTGCCCGGACTGATCGGTATGGCAGGAAACAGCAGACAGGCTCATCATTCATTGATGATTATTTCGTAAGTGCCTTTAAGTTCACAAAGCCCTTTGAGTCAGTCGAGACATTTGAGTGTATTTATCTTATCTCACAAACATGGAGTAAGCGCACAAAAGGTTTTTTTATGAAGTAGGTAGGTACTTAGATATTGATCTTAACAAAGCTAAATATAGCTACTGTGATAAGCATTATTTATCGTTCGAATCTGTTATGGTGACGATGTAATTTAAAAATTATTTGAGTAGATTTTTCACATAAAAGATGCACTAGATTAAGGTGACTCTTTTGTTATACATCTAGAAGTATATTTTTATGTTGTACTTTTTTATGTTCGGTTTCTTTACCCATTTGTTATTAAAGGACTTATGAGATCAAAAAATATCACTAAAGTTACACAGTCCTATGTTTTTCAAAGATAAAACCTCACTTAAAACTCCGACATGGATAAAATCGATTTGTGTGTTTTATTTGATTATTTGTTGATTTCATTTTTAATACATGAAAGTGCGCATAACTTTTACGTATAAATCACAAACACTGCCTAATCCAATAACTGAATCGACACTGAAATGTAGTCGCGTCCTTGATCCACGCAGTTACAGAAATGTTGCAAAATGTTATTTAAAAAAACACCTACTGTTATAACAGTAACACTTGAAACTGCTTCCAAGACACATACGAGTAAGGCGCCTGCCTACACCGAGGGCGGAATGTGCGAAAGCTTTTAGTTTTCTCATTAATTATGCGAATGTTATTTTTGCCGCAACGCCATAACCCACCAAATCCGTTGCTTATTTTATTCAGTAGGTTGCGTGTTACCCTTGGGCCTGCTCTTATTAAGGTGCTGCCTCACCTGGACCATTCGCCTCTAATGTAACATTTTAGATTCGGTTATGGCTCCCTGACTTGACTTGACAAGCATGTAATGTTTGTCTGTAGTGTAACATTATTAGATACGATGTTAAGCTTTATTGATCTAATGTAAGTACACCACATACTGATATGGTTGAATGAATATGAATACAATACTGCCTCTCTGATTGACGAGGTTTCACGTGTAATATACATTGAATAATTAAATTGCGCATTGGTTATCTTCCAACATTACGGTGCCCTGTATTGCTCGGTTCGCCTTCGCACCGATATAATGCTTGAGTGTGAACCGTCATATTACAAGGAAATGCTCCAGCCAGGTGAGAGAGCACCTTTAGGGTAATTTCTGGGTTTAGATATGGTATTACCATCTACGGCTGGGACATTGCAAAAACAATTTAAGGAAAATCTAAACGAAATGATAGGTACCAAAAAAGTTCAAAGCGGATTGGTGTCGACAGAACGTGAATACCCGGTAAATACCAATATGGTGAATGTCCGTAGCGAGAGGAAATATCCACTAACTACATATAGAAACTTTATTAATTACTGTAACTATCTTTCTATAGATTATTAATGGTGTTTAAAATATTATACTAAAGAAATGAGTTAAGTCTCATGCATATTTAGCAAGTTTAACATAACGTACACATAGCTACTGATAAAAGATGTTCCAAACTCCAAAAGATGGGGGGCTTGTGTCGTCGGCCGGGCGAGCCCACTTTTACAGATAAAACTTTGTCGTTACTGATTGCTTGGTTAAATTTGACTTGGAAATTAACTTTAAACCGCATTTATTACGTTCGGTGACTCGAACTGCCAGCCATATAAAGTCTTTTTAGCTCATCAAATCATCAAGCAGGTTTTAAACGGATGTAAAGTGTTTCATACAGAATAACTCACTCTTATCAGTTATAGTTTGTCGTCGTGTTGCCTAATGAGCTTGTGCCTTGTAGATAAAGTTAACAGATGCATTTTGATCCTTCAACCGCCATAATTATTTCTAACTATTGAACGATGAAGTTATTGAACCACTTAAATGTCTCTATCTGATGCCACTGCCACTTAAGTTTAGCATATGATACGACCAAGATAATGTCCCAATTGAGGCAACAAGATCCAAATTGTTTGTTACCTTCCTTATTTAGATTTCTATAAGCTCCTAGCTTAAGTGTTTAACCAGTAGGCTCTAATAATTCCCTTCTTGAAACTTCAATCAACTTTTTTAGATGTGCTCAGCATTTCTACAAAAGGAATCAAAAGACCTACTGGATATTTTGATTAACGTTGGTGGATTCCATTCAAAAAGCACTCTTGAACTAACGACGTTCTTAGCGGAGCGATTGGTTTTTCACACAGAAAGTCACAGCTGTGAGTAGCTAGTTGGATGCATAAAGAGATGTTTAAAACAGCAGGGTTTTGTTAAAAGACCTTCAAAGGATATAGCACAGAGCGTCCCGCCCCGTATTACATGTCATGTCGGGCGAATCCGCCCACGCTTTGTTCGGTGTTCGTGGCCCAGCTTGTATTCTACAACGTAACCTAGCATTTGAAAATTATTTATTCATCAAATCACAAAGAGTATGACATTGCCAGTGAAGTACGTTACGTTCTCGTATCTGACTGAACTAAATTTTCTGCATTGTTATATCTCTCTTTCACTAGACTATTATGTGCTTATTCACGGTTTTTGTTATAATTTTTGTGTGTATTCATCATTAAAATATATTGACATGGGTTTCTATTGAAAAGCAGACTGCTCTTTATTTTCGTTAGGTTGATCTGAAATCCATAGGCTTCTGTCTTGTTTCATTTATTGGAAAGAAAAGAAAAGGTTGAAAACGTTAGTTCAGTTTCAAAACGTTCGCCGCTAGCTAAGTATTGCGTGTTAGTTTTACAGTGTATGTGAAAGAACGTATTTCGTTCCAGCGCCTTCAATCAAAGGATGGGGTCGAGGGCGCCTGGGTCCCCTGTTATTTCCAGGGAACCCTTCGTCTGTGTGTTTTACTTTCTTTGGTTATGTGTTTAAAAATAATTTCAAAATCAGGTCAGATACTTTTAATTTTTCCAAGGCAGGGCTGTTCGAAATAAAGGTTATAGGTACAACAAAAACCTAAATGTTGTCGATTCCTTCCGCACATCATCATCTCATTGAATGACTTGTTTTTTTCCAATGACCTAGGTCATTAGATATTTCCATGAGCTCATTATGACATAGCTAGAATTGTTTCAAATCAAATGAAATAACAATTGTCTCAAAAATTCTGTAAGTAGGTCATCGCACGGTCCGTGACCGCTCACTGGGGCGAACACGAAGACGCAACGGTGCCCTCAGCCACCTTGTCTGTGCCCTTGCGTGGCCGTCCGGCCGGGCGCCTTCACCTCGGCGGCAGAACACGAAATTCAAACGTGCTATCCTTTGGTTAACATATTTAATGAAAAGCGCCTTTTGCTTGTTCAGTTAATTGCTTGAAATCGTTTTAAATGGAATTAAAATTTAGGACTTGTGATTTTATTCTCCTTTTCACTGAAGTGGTTTCGACTAAATTATTTTCGAGGGGTATTTTAGGACTGACTGTTTTTGGGTAAACTTCAATTGAATAATACTGCGATATTACTGTGCGATGGGGACATTTTGAGGTACAAGTTTGAGGCAGCTGGTGACTGAAAAGTACTAGGAACAGACGTCAGAAGTCTCCCCATTTAGAATAACTTGTTATATGCTTAGTTGGGTAAAAGTTAGATAGACTTGCGGGTTCGTACATAACCAGAAACACCTTATAATACCGCCGACGATTCAAATGGCGCTAATGAGAGCACGAACGCTACTTCTACCACTAAATGCCTCAGTTTTGAGGATTAAGATCGCGTGGGAGAAGCTCACTGTTTCAAGTTTCAACCACTTCGAAGGCAATTTTTGGATCCCGCTTGTCACCTCATATCTGATCTCTTGTTGATAAAACTTGTCTCATAACGGCCTGATATTTATATACCAACTGCGTCGATTTTATGAATTATTCACGTTCCTAATAGAAAGTTCGTGTCGTGGAAAATTTGGGCGTGTTTCGGGAAGTTTATTTGGGGGCGATATTAGAGGATTCTCTCTGAATTGTAGGAATCCAAACAAGTCGTGCCAACTCAATTTGTCGTGGAGTCCGACGAACCTTCTCACATTTCTTTGGCTTAACTTCCAAGTTAAGCACCTGAGCGCCGACTCCAGAATCGAGTGTCGATATCGTAAAAATTAGTAGGTATGAGTATTACTCCTTGCTTTTCCTTTATAACGAGGTTGCGAACTATTAACTAACTTGGAGATAGTTAAAAAGGAGATAAAGATTGTATTTATTAGGTAGAATTATAAAAAATTAAGCATACCAACGACAAAGTAGGAAACAAATAGAAATTATGGCATCTCCCTTACATGAAAGGTAGGGATTTTGTTATACGCATCATCACCTTTATCGTTTTTGGTCTTTAAATAGTCCCTAAGAGGGTGTTTTCAAAACTTTTTTCATGTGAGGAACCGTTCATGAGACTTTTAGGTGTAAAGTAGATCTGCTATGCAATTATTGGTAACGCCAAACCTCATCTCGATCTCCCTCAGGAGAAAACGCTTACTTCAACCGTCTATTAGCTTCACATTGAATTAGTACTCCCCCGAATTTGTAAGAAAATAATTGAAAATATTTTTTGGCTTTCACTCACACGATCATATTCTTGTAGTTATTTAATTTTAGAGAACGTCAAAATGAAATCTCACTTCGAATTCGTTCGTGTTAAGTTTGCATTGAGAATGTCACCCCTGTTATCAGTAAAACGCATTGTTCTCAAAATAGCTGACATACCCACTTCTAACTTTTAATATTTATTAACCCAGCGAAAGTAATTTGCTATTAAACCATGAAGATGAGATTGTTTTTTAATCCAACATTACGTTACATTGGTACGTAATGTTAAATATAGTGCATTAGTAAAACAGGTGTTATACATGCTTTTACCTATCATGGTATAAGTAGGCGTTTTTAAATAATCATCGCAAAGTATAGTGTTCGCCGCGGAAATCCTCCACCTTACACTAGCGGATAACACGCAAGTAATTTAACGAGATTACCTACAGCTAACAAATTATTACGAAACGCTGCTTTGTTTACTAATTCGCTTCCGCAAATCGAAAGAAGCGGCATGCGTTAATAAATTAGAAATACCAACCGAGTTAGCAACATGCATCTATAGTTCGTTAGCGCGCGCCACTCAATTTCAATTTCTAATTGTTCAATGCTCTTTTTATAGTAGAGCAGCACTTCAGTCAACTTGCTTCGGATATCTATTCAAAGTCACCCGTTATGGAACTCACTATGCAAGCATTATTAAAACTATAATGTCACCACATGTCATAGAATAGGTACATCGTTACAACGGTGCATGATCTTGGTTGATTACTTACGAAACGAACATTCCACAGTCTTCAATTTCTAAGTTATCTATGATCGCGATTACGCTCCTTTTTATAGACACTTCAGGCATCTTGTTTCAGATATGTCTTCAAAGTCACCTGTCATGGAACTCAATACTTGCAATAGTATAAGCATAATGATACAGAATACATTATAGAAAAAGTCATTTGTTCTAGTAAAGTTCACAAACAAACAAATTCCATTGTTAGTGATTTATAGAAATCTCTGCGGGACTTTTGTATAACTAAACCTCAGTTAAGATACGAATTTAAGTATGAAAAATATATTTCATAGTAAAGATGGTGCAATCGAATCAATGTCTGTCACTCGTTAAGATCACATGACCTCATAGGCTCATACTAAGCAGAGCTTGTACTACGAGAATATGTGACGAGACTGACAGTAATTAATTATGAACTTACATCATAATATTAATAATAACACAAAATTGCGTAATTTATTTTTAATACTTTTAGATGTGATTATGATATTTATCTAGGTATTGGGTTAGCTTGTCTGTGCGATGCATTCTCTTAATACCCTAACCGATAGAGTTAAATAGATGAAACTCTTCATTCAATGCTAATGTTCTAATTTATCATTAACCGTTTACTTTAATCGCACAAGTCAAGTCACATGTCGTGTGGCCACGTCAAAATTAGGGTACAATAATTACGCAGTACCTGCTTTTAAGTATTTAGATGCGTGTTCACTTGTGTAACTAACCTTAATAGCGACTGCATTTCGCAGAGTTATTATTTTTTAACGAGACCTAAGTATGTAACCAGCCGTCTGGCATTTGAAAGTTAAATTCCAAATTAGGCAAAGCTTGTGACCCCGACACGTTAACCTGAAAATATAATGTGTATAAAGCCAAATACCTGTGAAATACGGTTGTGGTATATAAAGTACATTCCGAAAACGGTCGCGGAGAGTGTATTACGCACGTACTGTCGTCACAGCGTTATGAAAAATGTATTTTCTTTGAGAGGCGATCGCTCGGCGGGTTGACGTCACGCATTCTCGCCCCGCGTATTAGCGTTTCATATTAATGCTAAACTGAGAAAAGTCGCCGCCTTGTCCTTTGTTTGTAAATGTTATTCGCAAATTCAGCTGCCGCGTGATGTGCAATTTTATAAATTGCTCGGATACTTGAACATGCTAATGGCAATGGTGAATATTGTTTTACGATCAAAGAAACTTACAGCTATGTGGCTAACATATTCAATCAATTGAACAGGGCCTAACAGGCCATTTACAATTCAAACCATATTGTGTTAAAAAAATACATAGGTAACTATTTATTTATTTAAGATTATTATTTTTGTTAGTAGTAAATCAACAGGCTTATAATTGAACCCTAATATCTAACTCTAAAATACTGCATATGCTTATAATGTAGATATTTTTTTACCACGACCATTTGGCCTGAATTTCGAAAAAGGCCCGAATTATTCAAAACCGCCGGATTTCCTAAACATTTTACCGAAATTGTTTTGTAAGCACCATGCATTCTGAACTTGGCTGTCGAGGGAAATAATAACATGAAACGAGGTGAACCCTATGTAATATGTAGGCAGTGGCCGCATTAAATCGCGATGGATAGGTTTTTTTTTAATACAGTTGCTCAAAAAGTGGTACTTTTCGTAGCTGTTTAGCGTGCGGAAAGTTGGTTTTTCCGCACTAGTGCTTTTTACTTTTCCATTTTTTTTTTGATAATGTTAATAAAATCCATACATCCTACCAAAGAGGTTGTCTGTTCAATCACTTTATTTTGTATTTTGATACGTTATTTGGCATTAAAACTGGGAATATAATGTTATTAAAAATATTTCAATTGCATAATTGACAAAATAAAGGGTTATTTAGTAACTATTAACAATTAAACTGAAACAGTTTACTTAAAGTTGGCTGTTTGTGTATTAACAATGGCCGGATATTTGTAAGTATGAATGAGTTTCACTTAAAAATACTTGAAATAAAATAATAGGTATTTATTGCATTTCCATGTTTAAATGCAATTAAATTACTTCTTATATTTTTACTAGGCTGAATACAACCGATGCCGTGTTAAAAAAATACTGTCAATCCTAAGTTTTTCATTCCCGCTTTCTTTATTTACGATTAGTCACGACTGTCACGATATACTTTGGTTATTGATCGTTTTTAATGTTGTTTATTTTACATTTTTCGTACAGAAGTATTTAACATATTTTTTCAAAATAGTTTATTTTTACTAGGCTGAATGCAAACAACCGGTGCCTTGAAAAAAAAAAGTTTCTTCATTCCCGCCCTTTTTACTCATGATTTAATTGTGTTAATGATTCGCATTGGTTTGATATTATTTTTTTCGCAAATGTATTAAAAAACGTTGTTCGATACACGAGCGGAAAGTGTCATTTTCACTCGTCCCGAGTCTTGACCCTCGCCTGCCGGCTCGGGCCAAGATGCCTCGAGACTCGTGCAAAATGACATACTTTCCGCACTTGTATCGAAAACTACTATTATAACGCCAGGCTGTCTTGTCTTCGTAGTATAGCCTATGCAAATAGTTGCATTCGATAAAATTTCTGAATACCTACATGGTAATTTGGTATGTATTTTTTCTTATTATTAAACATGCTCAAGGAATTTATAACTACTTACATAATTGTACATTTTTAATTGTACTGTAATTAAATAAGATAAAGTTTTTGTTAAAATTCTGAACAACTTGTGGTGTTATGCAACTTCTTCATAGGTACGTTCTATACTGCCCACTGTCATGTTTAGAGTGAGTTATGTAGCATGCCCATATCAGTATATGGGCCTTCAAAATTTAATAAAATATTCGAGTTCAAGAGTATGAGCTAACATAAACTTGTTTGACACTCAAAGTAGAATTTCAGTGATCTGTTAATGAAATTTATCATAAACTTAAACGGCGCCTTGTCGCTGAAATACGTCATGTCTGGCGTGTTTACATGTATTTTATGGGTGGTAATTAGACGGTGGGTTGGCTTGGCATCGGCATGCGAGTTGGAGTCACCCACACGGCGCGTAGCAGCGCGGCGTCGGGCGTCAGGCAGAACGCGTTAGCGCGGCGTCAGGCGTCAGTCAGGACGCGTTAGCGCGGCGTTGCCGTAGCGCCGCGTCGCGGGAGAGATCGCGAATCGCGAAGCCAAGTTCACGGAGCCGCTACGAGGCATCGGGGCGCCCACCCGACTTTCCAACGCTCTAATAAATAACGCCCGCGAATTTTTCGCACGATTGCGTCAATGGCTAAGCGAAGCACGCGGTATTTGCGTCCGCGCGATCATTAAAATAGAATCGCCTGGCGAAAACTGTAGTCATCGACTTTATTTTAGAAAGAAGTGAACGAAGGTAAATAAAATAGTATCTGCGGAATTACTCCGGATTGATGCGCGGTGTGTTTTGTTTGCGCGGTGAAGTGCGGATTTGGACGGGCGCGATCTATTTCGAGACGCACTGAGGTTAAGCGAATATTTATAATCGGATTCGTCACTCCGATAGCAACTATGTTTTGTTAAAGCTACGTAAAGATCGATTGCCGCGAATAAAATATTTACTTAAGATTATTTTCGTCAAAGTCACACATGAAAGCAATTACTCGTATTTTCGGTGAAATGACGCATGACATGACCCCAATGCTTCAAGAAAGACACATTGGAAAAGGCCCTCATTAGAAGCAATGAATGAATTTTAAGCAGTCTAATAACGGTGGCGATTCTGTACTGTACTTGTTTGAACTGAATTTGCGTAGGTATGTCTCTTTCATTTCTCCTTAGTGAATGAATGAGAGACAGGCTATCTTTAGAATCTGTCAAACTAAGATGAATGATTTTCGTTATCTTTGAGCGGTTGCCATACCTGTAACTACTATTTTTAATGGAGGAAATAAAGGTTTATAGGTTATGTTAGTTTAGTTACCTATTAGATTGCTGTAGTAACTGACTAATGACGTCACTGTAACGATAACAAAACATTGTAATGTTAGAATGCTTCATTCCAACCCTCAGGCCATACGTTGTGGCAAAACCACGCGTCCACGCATTATCAAAGGTACGTACATAAGTAAATAGTTACGTCTTTACTTAGTTCATTAATAAACCTAAGTCAAATTAATTTAGGTTTACCTGCCTTTAAACCCTTTAATAACCCTGCCTTTAATAACTGAGGCTCTTGGGCCTAACCATAACCCTTTGAAACACTCGCAATCTTAAATGATATCTTATTGACAACAATACCGATAATACCTGAGACGTAGGTATGTCTGGGTATGATATTGTTAATACTGCTCTACTTTATTCTTAGAATTATAAAATATAACTCAATGCCATTGAGCTTATAGTATGTTTCATTCCTGAAGTGTGTGTGATAGATAACTTATTTTTATGATTCTAACGTGCATAGGGCAAAAGGTTTGGTAAGGTTTGATAGGGGTTGCAAAGGGGGTTTACTTGTCAATAAGCTGTGCTAATCATCTCAAGTTAATAATCATTCATCAGCAGGAGAACCGCATGCTTGTTTGCCATTGTCCTTCCATAGTATTGGTTTTCTAAGTTTATTAGAGTATGAATGATAAATGAAAAAAAATGTGGTTAAAACTACTCCAAGCAATTCACAGCTAACTTGCGTCATCGGAACGTACAGTCAGCCACACTTCAGACGGAAGATAACATTTGTTAATTGATATTTAGTGCATTGTTATAAGCCTATAAGTTAACAAGAACAGTCAAAGTGACATCAAACGTGGCCTTCTAAGCTTCCGAACGTCAGTCCACTTTACCAGTGTATTGTTTACATGCATTGTGATTTTTATTAGAGCATCAACACACGTCGTAGACTATTCCTACATAGTCAGAAGTGAGAAGGAATTTCCGTATATTGGTGCGCCAGACCTTGACGGTCATGCTGCGCGCGATTGACGTCAGATCCTCGCTCGACCAACGAATATTTACTGAGCTCTGAACTAATAGAAAGCTAAATTATATACTTTACACCACAATAAGTGGTATCCTTCCTAACGTTACGTGTGAATAGGTTTTTCGGCGTGCCGTTAAGTAATCCCATAAAATATATGAACTGTTTAGTTAAGGTTTACTTAATACAGATTAAGTATTCTAATGTGTGCAAATAGTGAAGGGTCATTACAACACTAACAATAAAAAGGTTTTTTAAAACTTAAAATGGAGAGGAATTTCCCAAAAAATATTATTCTCACTCTTACCATAATATGTTCCGTCCCTTAGGCTGCGTTTCCACCAGAGATGCGTTGCGAGGAATGTGTTTTTAAGAACCAATATAACTATACTTGTACACATCTCTTCGATGCATTGCCGCTGTAGCTGCAAGTGCAGTTCATCTCCTCTCCTTTATTGCATTCTTGTTCTTCAGCCGGTAATTTCTTGTGAAACCCAATCTTTTGGTATTAGCTATGGGGCAAACTTCCTGTGACAGGTGCTGACACAAGTCTATTTAATTAGAATGTGTCGTCATTCTAATATGATCCTCCTTCAAGAAGTACCCTAGTTTAATAACCTCGCTATAAGGTCAATCAAATGATAAAACAAATGAAGGTAATTTAATTGCCATATTACGATTACTACAAAGCTTACTGTACAACTGAAAGTTGGGAAAAGCGTATGATACAGGGGTCACTCGTCAGGTGCTCTGTATAGGTGAAACGATCTTAAATAGAGTATACACTTGACCTGTGCCTCCTACACAACGTATTATCCGTTTGTTTACGAAGCGTTTTGTTATTTAAATAATTTGTAATAATTAATAATAACTTTGCCGGGGGCCGCCGGGGCGCACCTGGAGCCGTTGCTGGGTGTCTCAGCATGCGATCCGACGGCGACGAGGAGTTGAACAGGCGGGCTCCCGTCGACAAGTTTACGACAGCCGAACCAACCCGCACACCGGAAGACCAGCTAAATTCATCAGATACAGTATCATTTTTATCAAGCAGCTCATCATTCCAGGCGTCGGAGATTCCGTCGTCCCCATCATCCACTTCTGAGGAATTCGTAGATGTTGTGCAGGAAGTAGAAAGTTCTACAATACCTGTACCCATTGCGAATACATCAACCAAACGTAGAAAATGGACTCCTGATATGAACCAATTTATTCTACACAACTATCTCAGAATTACAAAATTAGAATCCGACACAAAAACTTACCTTCAAGAACTACACACACTTTTTTCAGAAAATTTCCCGAACATGCAAGTTACTCGCCAAAGATTAGGTGACCAGAGGCGAGCTATAATACGGCGGAAACTCTTACCCCAAAATAAAATAGACGACATCTATTTAGAAGTACAAAGAGAATTAAACATAGATACCCAAACCAGCACTACACAACACTCGGAACCTACTACACGAACCACTACAAATGCACCACAAACACAGCGAAGAATGAGATGGAGCAACACATTAAATGAAGCGATCATACGAGCGTATTTTAAAGAAACAAGATTGGAAACAGATTTAACAACCTACAGGCAGAAAATACACCATAACTTCATCAACAAGTTCCCTCACTTATCACATGTGACCGAACAAAGAGTAGCTGATCAAAGAAGATTAATCATTTTAAACAGAATGATAAGTAGAGACAGACTGAAGGAAATAAGACAGGAAGTGGCCGATGATCTGCAGTTAGACATACACGTTAATGAACAACCACTATCACACTTACAATCAACTTTAGATATTTCTATGGACATTTTTAATTCGCCACCACTAACACTCACAGACAATACACACACTTCGCAAACAAATAACCCGGATGACCTGAGTACACTTCATTTAAACTGCTTACTGGAGGATAGAACTTCTACCGAATCAACAAATGCGGAAAGAAATACTGATATAGATAATTTATTCCAACAGGCAGTCAGCTATTACACAAACACAGATCCAACTTCCAGAAGATATATACCTAAACAAAGGTCCACAAAAAAATTAGCCAGCATAGTTTACTACATAGACAAGTTTGTTTTACCCGAATATTTAAATGAAAGCACAGACTATCTTACTTTTCAAACTGTCTTATATTGCGCAGCATGGACAGCTGCTAAACTAAATGGTGCAAAACTCACAATACCACCACCTGAGAGTGCCCAGACATGGAAGAAAGATCAAAAACCAAATTGGCAAAAACGTCTAGAACGTAAGATCGAAGATTTGAGAGCAAAAATAGGCAGAATGACACAGTACATAAATGGCAATCGAGGTAGAAAACTTACATCCCATGTGAATAAAATAATGACACAGTATAAAGTACATTCAGTTCACGAGGAAGCTAATACAGAATTAATTCATTTTTTGGATACACTGAAACAAAAATTATCAGTTTTTAGCAGTAGATTAAGTAGGTATAAAGCATGCACACTACGCAAGACACAAAATAATCAGTTTACAAGCAACGAGAAACAATTTTACAGAAGTATTGCTAAACCTAATACTACGAACATCAATCAAGACGGTGATCTGACAAGAACACCATCAGCAGAAACTCTACGGCAATTCTGGTCTGATATATGGGAGAAACCTATTGGACACAACACTGAAGCTGACTGGATTTTTAAAGAACAGCAACGTTTTGACCAGATACCAGACATGCAGTTCGAAGAAATTTCTATGGAAACATTACAAAATGTAATAAGAAAAATACACAACTGGAAGTCACCTGGATCAGATAATATTCACAACTACTGGATCAAGCATTTCACGTTTTTACATTCATTTCTATTACATTTTATAAACGATTTCATCAAAAACCCTAATAACATTCCTGAATATGTAACCACTGGTATTACTTATATGCTACCTAAAGACCCTAAAGATACAGCAAATCCCGCAAAGTACAGACCCATAACTTGCTTACAAACCGTTTATAAAGTAATGACTTCTTGCCTAACAAATATTATTTACAAGCATATTGACAACAACAAAATATTGACAGAGCAGCAAAAAGGATGCAGAAAGTTGAGTCAGGGTTGTAAAGAGCAGCTAACGATTGATGCAGTCATATTGAAACAAGTGCAGAAAACAAAAAGTGATCTTTGCTCCCTATACTTCGACTACAAAAAGGCATATGACTCTGTTCCCCACAGCTGGTTACTACACATTTTAACTATATACAAAATCCACCCTACTATACAAACATTTCTTAAAAATATAATCGAAAAATGGGTAACACAGTTACGAATGAATACCGATGCCGGCATCTCGCATTCGGAATACATAAAAATCAGGCGAGGAATTTTTCAGGGTGATTCCCTGAGCCCGCTGTGGTTTTGTCTTGCCTTAAACCCTCTTTCAAATATGTTAAACTCCACAAATATTGGTTACAAACTTAAATACCGACAACTTGAATCTCCGAACAATTGTAATGCGACTGACGACCAGACTGACAATAGTGAAGCAATTCTCTCTCATTTGTTATACATGGACGATATCAAACTTTACGCTACATCCGAAGAAGAATTAAAAGAATTGGCCAACATCACCGAAGGATTTTCACTAGATATTGGAATGGAATTTGGATTAGACAAATGCAAGATTAATTCGATTAGGGCAGGACAAAACCATCAGCATTTCTATGAGTTATCGTCTGGTGAAACAATCACTCCATTAGAAGAAACTGATGTCTACAAGTACTTGGGCTACAATCAGTCAAAACTAATAGAACATAAGAGTACTAAGGCAACATTAACACAGAAGTTCAAACACAGGCTAAAATCTATTTTAAATTCACAACTTAATTCAAGAAACACCATCAAGGCGATAAATACGTATGCGATTCCCGTACTCACATATTCATTTGGAATTATAAATTGGACAAAAACTGAGTTAAAATCATTACAACGCACAATACATACAACCATGACAAAACACAGGAAACACCATCCACGAGCATGCATCCAGCGAATGACTTTGTCAAGAGCAGACGGAGGTAGGGGCCTGATAGACATCATAAATTTACACGCAAAGCAGATTACTAACTTACGAAAATACTTCCATTGTAAAGCACAATCATCTAGTTTACACAGCGCAATAGCACAAAATGATACAAGATACACACCGTTAAATTTAAATGACAACAATATACAAAAAAGTGAAAACCAAACAGATGAACAAACGAAGTTGCAAGATTGGTCAAAGAAATCCCTCCACGGAAGACACTACCAGGATCTCAACCAAATAAACATCGACAAGAAGGCATCAAACGAGTGGTTGAAACGAGGTGAGCTCTTTCCCGAGACAGAGGGTTTTCTTCTGGCCATCCAAGATCAGGTTATTGAAACTCGAAATTATCAGAAGCACATCATGAAACAACCTATTATGGACATATGCCGGCGATGCAACAGCGCCTCGGAGACCATTCAACATATAACAGGAGCCTGCAAGACAATAGCCCAGACTGACTACAAACATCGCCATGATCAAGTAGCTAATATCATTCACCAGTTAATTGCAAATAAGTATAACCTCTTATCCGAAACAGATATTTAAAATACAAAGCACAAATTACAAATATAGCCCTATTACAAATACAAAGCACAAAGTGTTCTGGAGAATTCAACACATAAACTATACTATGACAGGGCAATATTAACTGACAAAACAATTCATTTCAATAGACCTGACATCACACTAGTTAACAAAATTGAGAAAACCGTCCATTTAATAGATATAGCAGTACCTAACACCCATAACCTTAATAAAACCATCACAGAAAAGCTGACTAAATATATTGAATTGAAGGACGAAATAACAAGAATGTGGCAATTACGAAAAGTAACCATAGTACCGATTGTCCTGTCGTCAACAGGCGTCATACCTATTCAGCTGCTGCCTTCACTACGTGCATTAGAACTCCGCGAAGACATTTATGTTAAACTTCAGAAGGCTTGTATCTTAAACACTTGCAGATTAACACGAAAATTCTTACAGACGGACCAAAATAGTAATTAGGATTTAATGGTATTCACTTGGCCTAGGCCCGTGAATGTCATAAAAACCAAAGTTCCTTGAAAAACTTTGAGTCTCAAAAGAGAAAACACAAATAATAATAATAATAATGACGACGACTTCGTATCTAACCGCTTATCTGAAAAGATATACTTGAGATCCGCCATTGTATGCTAGGTATTAGCCTGCATCACGATAGATGAGATCATGTACACAACGACTTGTCCTGTATACATATACAGTGTGAATTTGTCAAGTGCATTTGTCAATTAACTTTTAGACCACCCTATTTGGATACATCACTTGGATGCTGCTAACTGTACGCACTAAAACTAACTTAACAGAATTTCTTCGTAACAGTGTCAAAAATCTTTCCATAAATGGATAATAATCAGATAAAACGAAAAGAGAGTCTCAACAACTATACCGCTATGTCATGTGAACGACCGTCTCGCCCGTCCGTATCGCACTCTGCCGAATTGAACGGAAGTAATCGTCGTTTAGCGTCCTATATACGGTTCAACGGCAACGTGACGTTGTTCCGCGTCGAGTAGGTAGTGTGTAGCCCGTGACCTTTTCTCCTGTAGGTAGGTACTTTCTAACTAGCGTATGACGTAAAATGCTAGCCGCTCGCGCTCTACAAACATACTCATAGTATTGACACAGACAGGTATTATAGGCTTTGGTTCAGTGGATCGGATATTATGTTTCAATACAGCGTAATCATTTGCATTTGTGAAATGTTGGAAAAGATTTTGATAAGTACTAATGAAAAAAAGGCGTGTTATATGATGGCGGATGTGAAACAAGCTGCAGAATAGCTGTAGGTGAAAAACTGTTCACTTTGATAGAAACAGAAAATATAATGAAGAATTTATTTTTATGGTAGAACAGCCTACTTTTCTAATTTAGAACAAATTAATGCATAGTGTTTCCTATTTTTTATATTTATTTAAGTCGCATGCGGGTAATTAGGTAATCCCGAGTAGGTATTCCGTATCGAAAAACACGGTCGAAAAATTAGTAAGGTGATAATTGGCATGACTTTTAGCGTCCATTGTGTAGGCACATTATTTACGCAGGTAAGTAACACCTACCGCGTTTACGTCATGTCTTCGGTAAATGGCAATGTGGTATCGAGTACCAGTGCAGACGAAAATCGTGCGTAATACGATAATGTATCTTTGTCCTTTAAATCATTGAGGTTAATGGCTATATTGGATTGCTTACCTTCTGTATCTAGGTCTTAATTCCTAATTAGCGTGGAATGCATGTGCATTCATTTAACGATTTTGTTGTTTTGATGATCTCATACTTTGTTTTTGTTCTTAAAAATTGTTTACAAACTCAGTTATTGATATCATTTTGCTGCGAAATATCTCTCGTGTAGTAATCTTAAATTACGCTACACATATCGATACTTGTAATCTCAATTGACGTAAAGCACAAAACCCGACTTTACAGGAGAGACAAAATAAGTTTTTTTTTACAGATTTAAATCCATTGTGCTTATGGTTTTAAAGATAAGAAAAAGTGATGTAGACAAAATATACGTGTCACATTGAGATGCAGATAATGAAATATTTAGATTTTAGCTACTGCTTTTAGTTTAGAAACTAGATGTGCCTTACCTCAATGATAAATTGATAAAATGTTCTTTACGTCAATTTTTATTATGAGTTTCAAGTTGATTGTGGGCGTAACGCACCGCCGAAAAAATAATATTCTTTACGCCTTAAAAACTAATGTAAAGAAGTGTTAATAAAGATAAACTAAGCAGGTGTAAAGCTAATAAAAAATATCCGTTCTTTAATATTTTGAATCAAAGAACTTATTTAATTGTTCATTAGGTGGTATACATTACTGATATTGGGAGTTTTGTATTGTATAACTTTATTTTCTTATATAGCTTAGTTGGGCGCAAATTTGACCACAATCTCACTCTCACCTGATCGTAAGTGATGATGTGGCCTAAGGTGGTACATGCCGGCCCAACAAATGGCTGTTCATTCTCTTCTTGAAGAGGCCCAAGTTGTATTGCTGTGGAAACACTTCAGCGGGAAGCTCATTACACTCCCTTGCTGTTCGCATTATGAATGTGTTACCAACACGGTTGGTGCGGATTGCTGGGATGTCAACAACATAGGGGGTGGAAAGCTAGTGGTCCGATGAAGAAAAGGAGCTGGTGGAATCAGGTCATGCAACTCCTTCGCACACTTTGCAACTTTTTTATCCTAATCGTTGTGAGTGGCTCTTCATCAGCATTAGTTAGGTTTAAAGTTTCTGTTTTCCTTCCCTTAGCAGTGCCTTTACTCTTTCTTCTCGACCTGGCAACATATTTCGCGCGCACACTGAGGCTACTACATTAGGATATTATTGGGTTATCTGAAGTCCGAAGAGAGGGGAAGGACCCGATAACCCTACAATCCGGTAACTTACTATACCACCGGGAGGGCGACCAACAGTCCCTAGGTGGTGTCGGGTTCATCGTCCACAAATCCCTTGTCAACAACGTTATCATTATCGGAAGTGTTTTGAGCAGGGTAGCGTACCTGATACTCAGAATATCAAAACGAGATTCGCTGAATGTCATTCAGGTCTACGCTCCGATCTCGAAACACGACGATGTCGAACTGGAGGCTATGTACTAGGAGAACTATAAAGCCATGCATCGCTATAAAACCCACTACACGGTGTTGATGGGGGACTTCAATGCGAAATTGGGCCAACGTTGCGGTGATGAGCTGAGAGTGGGGCAATTTGAATTTGGGCAACGAAATAATAGGGGCAAGATGTTGGCAGACTTCATTGAGAAGGAGAACCTCTTTATGATGAACTCCTTCTTCAAGATCACTATCGGCAGTGTTTCGAGCAGGGTAGCGTACCTGATACTCAGAATATCAAAACGAGATTCGCTGAATATCATTCAGGTCTACGCTCCGACCTCGAAACATGACGATGTCGAAGTGGAGGCTATGTATGAGGAGATCTCTAAAGCCATGCATCGCCAAAAAACCCACTACTCAGTTTTGATGGGGGACTTCAATGCGAAATTGGGGCAACGTTGCGGTGATGAGCTGAGAGTGGGGCAATTTGGATTTGGGCAACGGAACAATAGGGGCCAGATGCTGGCAGACTTCATGAAGAAGGAGAACCTCTTTGTGATGAACTCCTTATTCGAGAAGCCCGTAAGCCGCAGTTGGACCTGGATCAGTACTGTGATAATATGAACTGAACTCCGAGGTTTGCCCTAAGGACAATATAATATATCTTTGTCAGCCATTAGGGAATCGATGAGAAATCAAACACTGCACATTCAAACACAAATCACTTAATTATTATAGTTTTCAGCAAGAACACTCGTCGTCTTTCGTTGTTTGAAAATAGTTGGAATTAGGTACCTAACTACCTAATTGGAATCAACCGGTATCGGTGCAGTTCATAAACGTTCCTAAAACAATGGCAGTAAAGCACATTTTAGCGTGAAGGAAGTTTGATTGGGTCGGTAAAGCAGAGCTGCTGCTGCTCGCACGCAGCGCCGCAATGTTGTAAATTTTGATGCTGCTTTATCTACATTCAAAGATTATCAAAGAATTTTAGAGCTTATGCCATTGTAACAGAGTTGAAATATTGCTTTTAGGAAGTGTGCTTTACGTCTTAGAATGTTATGAGAGTTGATTCACAGACTTTGACGTAAAGCACATTTGGCGTTTTAATTTAGTATTAGTTGGGATGTTAAAAACATAAAAAAATGTTGACGTCCTTTACGTCTTCGTTTATTTATGGATGTTTCATACGACCTCTAGTTTCACAATTTAATGATAAAAACGTTCTTTACGTTACGTTTTCAATGTGTCTAAAATCGTTGTTTATGGCCGCAGAGCTACGTGAATGAGACAGAAAAATAGAGAAAAAAAAAATAAGTAAGGTGGCATTCATAACTCATTTTGGCCAAAATGTGCTTTACGTCAATTGAGATTACAAGTATCGATATGTAGTTGTCGAATGAAGCCTATAGATTATTTCTGATCACTTTAATTAATAGGTTTTTAAACTTTCTTGTTGCATTTTTCACTATATAAACACTAAATAAACCGGGTTTTCTGCAACATATAAACGTCGGGCAAATACAGGTATAACAGTAGTTTTTACCGTAGTTATATGTTGCAGAAAACCCGGTTTATTTAGTGTTTATACACTTTAATTAAGCCATGTTTTTCATAGCAGAGTCCTTTCCATAGTTTTCCATGTTAACAGTTTTTGAACTGTTGGCCACGCGCGATTTATACTTGTTCTGTTTCCTTAACACAACATAAAAACTTACTATTGAACCAGTTCAATGTTTTCTAGTTGTCTCATATTTTATTTGTAAAGTATAGAGCACAGTTTTAAACAAAATTAAAATTGTTTCAGACTGCGAATCTCTAATCCGCAAGATGCTGGTGCTAGAGCCAATGAAACGGTACACCATCGAGCAGATCAAGAAGCACCGATGGATGTCTTCCGAGCCGTACGTGGTGCCGGCGCCGCCGCCCGCGCCGGTGGACCCGATGCGCAGCCCCGCGCACGCGCCCGCGCACTCGCCCGCGCCGTCGCCCGCACACGCGCCGACACACGCCGACCCCAACGACCAAGTGCTCAGGCTCATGCAGAGCCTCGGCATCGACCCTGTCAAGACCAAGGAGGTAATTAATAAATTGTAGCGACATCTATCTCGCCACATAGGAACTACGAGTGCAATCCTAAAACGCGCTATCAAAGTTTTCGGAGCTATTGCGCATAGATAGAAAAACCCCGACAATAACCGTCGGGCAATAGCCCACCAGACATAACACCCGTCTGGTCGGAGGATCCTCCCTTTTCAATGGTGGATGAGGAACTGAACACCCCTCACTTCCCCGAAAAACAATTGATTATTGTAATAACTAAATTTTCAACTGAAAACTAAAACAAGCCTTCGGTTTCTGTCCTAAAAAAAAAACTAAATTAATGGAATGATGGTCTTTCACTTTCTCGTTGGCTTAATTAGGGGTGACAAAATCAATGGAGAGAGGTTTTTTTTCATTCACTCGTTGGCTTAATTGGGAGTGTGGGAGTGCAGCAAGTGAAAAAACTAACTTTTAACAACTGACAGACACTCGCAGTCGTGATGGTCTAGTAATTTCGGAAACTACCAGAGAGGGTTCAACGCAACGAGGTTGCGGGGGTCAAAGTTATCACAAGCTTGTTAGTTTTCTATAGAGCAACATCAATTCAATATGATATTGCTAGAAAAGCAACAGGGCAGGGAAGCATAGTCTAAGCTGAATGAGATTGCTTCCTTCTAAGCGTAGATGCACTGCGCGTCATTTCAGCTTAGCTAGCTAAACAAAGCTTCAGCTATAGGTACTTGCTTTGACACAAAAGACACGACACAAGAGTAACAAAGTCTAAGTTTTTGAGGAGCTGATTGATTGATACAGTACTTCCAATGCACTGAATAAAAGTAGTAGGTGATGTAGATATAGTGTTATTTTATCAAATAATTGAGTTTCTTTATTTGGGTGTCCAACAGACGTCAAACAGGTGACGCTTATATAACAAAGTAAGAACTATTAGGTACGCGTTGTTTACTTGACCTAAATGACGATAGCAAATACTGTAAGTTTTTGTTTGAGAGCAGTTTAAAAACACTGCCTCAGAGTTCTCTGTGTTGTGTTGATAGTACTATCGCTATCTTTCATTTGTTTATATACTTACTGATACACAAGTAATAACATATTGAATGTATACGAGCTTAAACTTCCAAAGCAATTAAGTATCAATATATGTACTCTCAAATGTAGGCAACAAAGTTTGTTCCCGAAATTTGAAAGAATAGGCTGTTTAATAAATAATGTTAAGTAGGCGCTAAGTGCTTTTAAACTTTCCGTGTGAATTTAAAGCAGTGTATCGTCCATTAGCATTATTTATTCATAACTTTTGTACTAACCATACGCACTTGTTTATCTGAGTTTGATTGGGAATAAGTAGTATGCGTGTGTAATATGTCACACTTATTAGGCGTTTTATTATTGATGAGTAAACAGCATAAAACAAAAACTAATCTAAAGATATAAATTACCAGATTAGCATGTTGGTATTACTACTACACCTATTTAATATAGTCGTTGTTGCTTCCAGAGCCTCCGGTCGAACAGCTATGACCACCACGCCGCAATCTACCTGCTGCTGCTAGAGCGATTGCGCGCGCGGGCAGCCGGAGCGGGCTCAGGCGCGGAGCCTCGCCGGCCCACGCGCAGACCTTCCTCCGTTGCAGACCAGGCATTGGCAAGGGAGGCACACGACGCCAGGCGAGAACATCACAGGTAAACAAACTATAATGTCTTTATTTTTGACACAAAATATCAAACTTAACCACCACCACCTACCCAGGTGGATCACATAGCTATGTGTATGATTGCCATAAGCTTTGTTTCAAGTGGCTAGTGTTGTTTCTTTCCCTTTTCCCTCAACCTAATAGCCACTAAATAAGTACGTTTGTCAATTCCAGATTGCTTCATTCTGGCGACTCTCAGACTAGAGAATTCAGTAGAGTGACACCCACGATAACAGCGGCTCCAACCGAATCCTCGTCTTCCGAGACCCAGCGGCTCTTGTCGCTCGCGGGCGTCAACATGACTGAGCAGAGACTGCTCCAGCGGAACTCCGACCCCTCGGACGCTCACCGGAGCTTTCTAGTCGGAAGTATGGACGCCGGCTCCAGCAGAAGCCACGAATCCGATTCTAACAAGCTTCTCTCAATGAGGAACATCGATGTAACTCAATCTAACCAAAGGATAGGAACCAAACTGAATGAAGGCACCGTCCCATCACATAGATTACTTACTTCTACTTATGAACAACAGCAAAATATTCTCAAACAGTCCAGCGAAGATTGTCGGCGGTTGCTACAGCAATCGACCACTGTCGGCCCCGAGACGCATAAAAGCACCAACGATGGAACCAGATTATTGACGTCCTCAAGTTTTGATTCCAAATGTGCGATTGATAGTGGACGGAACTCCTCCGCGACTGACCACAATGTAATCGCTAGTTTTCTTCAAAATTCTGCATCGGCTACTAATTTCAACGTTGAAAGTGTAAAACTACCCAATTCGACTACATTCACTATGTGTTCTGAGGCTGCCAAACTTATGAACACACTGCAACAATCACCTTTGCCACTGAAAGGTACGGTGAACCTTAGTACTAGTCCAATACCGACACAATTAGCGGATACGAAACTGGGTGTGCTAGAGCCATCAAAACCTCTCGAATCGAGTAGACTGGTCTCCCAAGCCCTACAACAGGATCTCAGCCGACTCCAAACCAGTACGCCACCATTCAAAGACTACATGAATCACCACCTGCCAGCATATTCTTATTTACAAAACACAGTTTTGCCGCCCATTTCTAACGCGACTGATGCAAATTTTCCTATGACGTCCACAGCTGCCACCGGTGATTTATTTCCGACCACATTGTATAGACCAGACAGTAAATTTTCATTAAATAGGTACACTACTGGCCAAACATATACCCAAAATCTCCAAAGTAACTCAACAGAAGCGACAAAATTTCAACAGCAGTATTCGTCGTCAACAGACGAGGGTTGCGAGACCGACATGGAGGACGTAGCGAGCGTTCCGAGCGGGGTCCAAAATAGATTAAGTTCCTATGCCAGCTCAAGTTCCAGTAGCGGAGTTGTTACCTTCTTTAATAACAAAAGTTTGAGCCAGAATCTTAGCTGTGACTCATCGCAAAGCAACTTCTCAACGTTCGAAAGTTTAGACTACCAACTATCGGATTGCTCGAGCGAATTGGCCAGCAGTTTACCCAGTTGTACGTCCAATGAAGATAAATTAGCCTACGAGAATAGTTCATTAGTAAACACTAGTCCGATGCATCCGTGCGTTTATATATCTTCGTATAATAATAAGACTAGTGGGACAGGATTTATCGCTCGGCACAATCCGTTGAACTACCAATCGGCTAACAAAAACTGCCCTCGAGCGATCACTCGGAGCCCAGTTGACTTCAGGGAAGGACGCCGCGCTAGTGACGGCCTCGTGGCGCAGCAGGCAGCGCAAAGTAATGACTCACAAAAGAATAGCTTAGCATTCAATAGTCAAAGACTCAACGAAAACTGCAAAGCCAAAGGTGTGCTAGAACTTCATTTAGTTCAAAAGGAGGCTCAAAAACTCAAAACTCAATATCAATCTTCGATTCCAGCTGAGGAGATGACGCAGAGGCAGCTTCAGCACAATCAGTTCGCGGCGAATTTCAGCCCACACTTCCTGGAATCTAAAACTCCAACGAAACGTATCAGTCTACCGGAGACTTTTAACTACTCGAGCACCTCGCCGCCGATGCCCGCCAGCCCGAAGATGGTGGCCCAGCTGCAGGAGCCGCCGGACTCACCTCACGCGCAGCAGGGCAGCAAGCCCCCTCTCCAGCAGCAGCTGATGCAGCATAGATTGTTCCAGCAGAAACGGCAACTGCTGCAAAAACAGATGACTCCCCCAATCGTCCCCGCGCACGAACTCGGCCCGCTGCATAACTTACAGGTCGGCCTCAGCAGGCGGCAGATGCTCCGGCAGCAGAGCTACAAAATAGCTCAACAACAGCAGATTTTACCGCCTCTGCCTCTGACTGAAACTGAAAACAGAGACCTGCTCGCATTCCAAGCAATTGTGGAGGGACCGAACCGAACGGCAAAGAAGCTAGAGGAGGCGCAAGAAGAGGTGGCCAAGTTTGCGTATCAAGGGTCTATGGAGATTAGTATAATGAATAAGGACAGATTGGGAAGCGAGAATTGGTCGAATTTGCCGTCGAATATGCAGAGCGCGTGTCAGATATCGGAGTTATCGGGGCGGCGGGAGGCGAGGGAGGCGGGCGCGAGTGTGCCGGGAGTGAGCGTGGCGAGCGCGGTGGTGGCCGACGCGGGTGTGGCGGGCGTGGAGCCGGCGCTGTGGCCGGCGCAATGGAACGCGGCGCTGTTCCAACCGCAGCCCTGCTTCCAGGTATTCCAACAGATCAACTAAGTAGATCTCCACAAGTAGACCGTAGACTTGGTAGTGTCAATTGTGTGCACGCAGTGTATAGAATTGTGGACACTAGTGCTACTACAGGCTTGGGCATATCAAAACTAATGGTTTTAAAGAACTTTGTCTCCGCGGTCCTGTAGTTCGCCCTGGTGTGCACGATTCTTAAGATCGGAAACTTAGCTTTTAAACTCAGTCTTTCGGGCTGAAGTATGCGCTAGAACGACGATTGGTCTCATTGTAGTTTGTATTCGTAAGCCGTAAGAAAAATGTTGAATACGCATATAAGTAGGTATCAATATTGATTCTGGAGTGCATGACAATAATTTAGCATTATTAAATTGTGTATTACAACAATGCATTCTATCAAAGTAAAACGTTAAATGTTACTGCCGTTAGTAAATTAAAAATTCAGATGATTATTGGGATTTTTTTAGTAAATTGTAATCAGAACTTGTATTTGCACTTTGTAAACAAATGAGGTTTTCACTCGAAATATACTTGTTTTATAGTTCATTCCTTTTTAAGGACGTGTATTTTATAGAGTAAATATAATAAAAACTAAAATCAATGCCGTTACTCTATTCCATGTCTTGCGATATTTACTTGCCAATTAATACTTAATTCGATTTTTGACTAAATACTTGTTTAAAAAACATCACTTGAAATGTTCCTACATAATATTATTATATCCATTGTTTTACTCCATTATGTTAAGTTAGGCATCTATTTATTATTATAAATATTATGACTCGGTACTTCATGTGTAAGTCTGTATAGTTTTCGTTATTATTTGCTATTATAAAACTATTTATGTAAGATGTGATAGCTTTACTTAGAGCCAAGTTTATTTAAATACAAGTAATTCTAAAATTTATAATAGTTTGTTGTTTTATTTCTTCACCCTTATTTTTTATGTAGGTAGGTACTTGGCCCCTTATTCATAAGAACTTAAACAGTCCTCTAACACCACGTTAACTTTTGTAACCTTTTGTCTCTTTCATTCTTGTTGCTGTTAACAAGTATGAAAGAGGCAAAAGGTTACAAAGTCACATTTGCGAGTAAGTGCGAGTCACGTCAATCGTTAAATCAATGCTGCAGCATTGCGTTAGTTTTTATGAATAAGAGGGATATACTCGTAGATGACACAATTGCATGACTTTTGGTAGATTTAAATTAATTAGTTACGCACTTGAGCATGAATCTTTAGTCGAAATAGTATTACTTTATAATTTTTAAAATTATTAGGTCGAAGAGTTCAAAAATGTTTACGTCATCCAAGTAGATATGGAAACAACTTCGCGCCGACGAGCTGATATTTGGCTTCAGAGGGTAGCTTTCTTTTCTGAGTAGAGCTTTCAGCGAGATAAACTCATAGGTACTTCATCGTTGACCACCGTGTAGTCCTGTCAGCATAAAAATCAAGTGTACTTTTGACAAAGGCCATTTGTAGGTACCAAGAACAGTTCGAACAATAGTTACCTATTGCAGTACCTAACAGTCGTTCAGGAAAATCGAAAACAAATGAAAGACTATTTTTGCAAAGAGCGGTGCGTTTGTCGTATGACGCACGGACAGTCGTTTGTTTCCATACAAAGAACACGGTGCAACAGTTGCACTGTGTTCTTTGTATGCTGCTGACGACCGCTCGCGGTACCGATGCCGCATTGTTCCCGCAACGTGTTCTTCGTATGAAAACAAACGACTATCCGTGCGCCATGCGACAAACGCACCGCTGCGGCAATGCAGCAGTCCGCATCAATTGAAAGCGCTTGGGTTGATTTTCTGATATACTTAAGACATGTTTGAACATTTGTACGTTCACGTTAATTTTGATTCGGACTGTACCTACATAATCAATTTCAATTAACGAACAGTTAAGACCCCCCAGAATGCTCCCTCTGCCTTTACCTGACTACAACCCTGTACATTTACACTGTGTTTTCAAAAAAGGTAAGTATTTACTTAAAAATAGTTAGAAAATCCTTTCTGTGTGTGTCTATCTCAGTAAATACCTAGATGTTCAATGTGTTATGCTGGCAATTTTTCTCTGAAGTTCAAACGAGGACGTCTTTAGATGATAATGATGATGGCGACTATCTCACAAATGAGCCTTACTAAGCGTGAGTTATGATTTGCAGCAAAACTGGCAAGGACACAGCCTGCCACCCGCTGCAAGCATGCTGCCCCTGAGCGAGAGCCCTATTCTGGAGCTCACCGAGCAGATGGAGTCCATTTGAAATAAGTAGAATACGAGTAGCGAAACTAAATAGCATTCCTGATAAGTTGGTGCAAAAGTGATTTGGTACTACCTAGTAATATTGTGAATGAACATTCTGTTTTTTTAAATTGTGAATTCGAGTTATTTAGTATTGTTCGGTTTTGGTGACTTGACACTGGTCCTAGAAAACTTGTTTGAGTTTTCTATTGTAAAGCGTGGAGCAGGCAAACGCAACGCAGGGCCAGATCGAGGGCAACTGCAGTAGGGCACATAAAGAAGAAAATAATGTTAGTAAGTATATCAGCCCCAGACTAGATCGTGGTCGAGCGTATCAGATGCTGCGGTACAATTTATCCGTATGCGGGGCGAACCCGCTTGCGTGGTAAATAGCTTATTAAATAGCTATAAGACAAGCTTAATTTCTTTGACCTCTACCGGCACACCGGCAGAAGCCGCATCAATGTGCATCAAATAATGTACCTACTTAAACGGTGTATTAATGATTAAATATCCTCACACCTTGCAGCCACACGACGACCAAGCTTGCCAACTCGTGGTTACCAATTCATAAAAAACTTTATTGCACTTAAAGTAAAGTACAAATGGCAGATGGTACAAGAGCGGTTCTCTCTAGTTTTGTTAGGTTTAAACTGATTTCATTCTAGAAGGCAAAAGTTCGAAGGATGGTATTGTTCATTCTATTACGTCAGAACCAGTTTCTTAATTATAACTAAGTAAATGGCTGTAATTCAAAACAAGTGCAGCAGCCACGTTTAAAGCGCCTGGTTGTAAAATGTTTCAGACTAACGATTTTGAATCTCCAATCACTTTTGTACTTGAGTCTGATCCGTTGCGAATTTTCATTATTTGTTTAATGGCTCATTTATTTGTATAATAGTTGCGCAACTTATAAAGGTACCATTTAGTCTTCAAAAGGAGACGTCATAACTAACAATACTTATTGTTATTCGAATAAGCGTTCAATGAGTGTGAACAGACTCCTCCGATACATTATTGTAATAATTAATAAGTTTGTATCCAACAAAATGTCAAATTATCAGGAAGATGGGCGGACTGATCCGTAATTTATTTATAACACAATGACAATTTACCAGTTATACTGCATTTTACCAGTTTGATACAAAACACTTTAATCCCAATTTTTATGCATGCATATACCAGTAATATTATAGTAAATACGTATAAAGTAGTTTTTAATGCACTACAGTAGGTCAATATTTAACTTAATTAGCGTTTTTCGTGTAACTAAAGTGATAAGCCATGTGACAATATCAAATTAGGATATAGCTGTTACTAAGTAATGTCGTAACTTAAATTTTATAAACTGAGTCACGGAAATATACTATACTCCCTTTCATATCAAAACCCTAAACATCTTTTCGAGTCATGAAGTGAGATACTCTCATACTAACTTAAAAATCCGACAACCTTTCAGCATGTTCGAGCAGGAACTTCATACAACTTCATACATTCATTATTTACTTTGAAGGCTATTTGTAAAAGAAAACTAGTTGACATCCCATTGATAAGGGGTTTTCACATAAACGCCATCATATGTCGCTCTTTTAGAGGGTTGTTGATTCTCTCTTGTTGAATTCCCACGTCACAATTTCTATTTTATTTTATTCAAAGTTTCTTCTGATTCTGAAATTCATCTCTGACAAACATTTCTCCGCCGAATAAGAAACTCAGAACTTGGAAACTTTGAAACAAAACGCTTGGAAAGATGCCATAGAGTGCTTATTAGAACTCAGCAGGGCCCTGGACGTCGAAAGACCCTAGCATCCCTTGCATAAGCAAGTACGTCTCTGGACCACAATTATAGTTTTACTTATGTAAAGTTTCATTAACTTTCTTCTCAGGTCCCTATTCCTTATAACCTCACAAAGTATCTTGCATGTTAGAATTCTGAATCAACCATTTTATTAGCTTACATACAACGAATTTCAGTGGCTCAGTACGTATTTGTTAGTGTAATTGGTGATGGTCACTTGAACCTATAATGAAAACTGATTCGGTCAAGTAAAATTGAAATGCCGCTTCAGGAAAACTGACTTCTAAAATCGGCATATTGAAAGAAAACAAATGAAGATATCTAGCAATCAATTTCATTATACCTGGGCATAAACCAAAATACGCCTGGTTATTTAAGTCTCCTTATAACAAATAATATTACCAAATGAAAATTTCGAGTGACAGTCACCAATCCAAGGAGCTCCTTGTAAATAAAACTACCTCTGCGTTACTTTACTTAACTTTGAATGCAAGACTGAATTCGATGTCAATTCAGACCAATGTTAACCATCATACTTACGACGTAGATTTAAACTGACCTACCTACATTAAGGTGAACACTGGTTGAATACATAATTTTAACCTAATGTAAATTGGGGAAAATATAAAGTTTACTAACAATTCTGTCAGCATAGTTCGTGAACAAGGTTTTCACTATAAATAAGACCTTAAAAGTTTACGATTGACAGTTTTCAGTACCTAGTAATTTTGTTCAATAAGTAAGCATTAGTCCAGTCGGCAGCATGGAAGGCGATGTCAACACAATGTATTGGCTGAAAAAGGTTTTCGAATGGATAAAAATGTCTAAAATCTGAAGGAGGCACCTATACCTAAACTTTGATAGTTTGACCGGAGAATCCTGACGCCATTGCATGACCTAAATAAATATGACTCTCCCAATGAGCTAAACGTGTGTTGCTGAGCCGTAAAAGACAGGTACCTCATATCGTGCTGCTGGCTGTACCTTACAAATCCAATTGATGAAAAAATATAGGGCTGCAATCAATGAATAAACTAAGTAGGTATTATAAAAATACTCTTCATAAAACAACAAATGTGTTACATACTGGAAGTAATAAAAGTTTTCGATTAAGTAGTAAAATGAGTTCAACGCGAGTTTTACCCCTTCCTAATTATAAGGTATGTTTTTATGTCAACTATGTCAATGTGAAATAATTTTGTTAGGTTATAATTACCTATCTGATTAACATAACCGAAATTTTCAAGTCAGTTTGTCGCGTTAACTAACCGGCACATGAATATTTATGATTTTCACCATTATAACATCTCGTGTCGTGTCCATGATAAAAATCACCGTTTAAAGAAAGTTAGTGTAAGAAATAATTAGACATATCACCATACGGACATTAGTATGTACCTACGCGTCAGTAATGTGTTGTCAACGGCATGACAGGCTCCCCTTTAAAGTTATTACTCGCTCCATTGCGAAGAATTGTTTTTGGCAAAGGCGAGATAAAAACGGGAATGGGTAGCTTGAAAAGTCGTAGATTGTATGTGAAGTAGAGTAATTGTAAAGAGGAGACTGTAAATAATCTGAATACTGGAATCTTTATTGTCATGGAAGAATAATCGAGCTTGTTTACAATCACTCCTGCTTACAATTTCCCTGCTTCACCATACATTATAAAGCAGAAATGGCTTTAAGAATACTTTTCATTAAGTCTGTAAGTACCTAATGTTTGTTGTTGAACTAGAATTCACACGGTTTTAATGCCAGTGATTAAAATTAAGTGGTGGTCGGCACTCATTAACTTGTCTGTTTAGAGACAACTGTTGTATAAAACGTTTAAATAAGACTAAGTATTATTGCTGGTCTGCCATTGTTGGCTTTTGTTGATAAAATGTTACACAATTCTTATGTAAGTAGTTACTGTAAAATGCGATTGACTTGTAAGCGAGTGAAACAGTTAGTTAAACATTTAAGCAAGCACCTAAAACACGAATAATGAATACGATGTGTCAATAAAATGCAACCTACGTAAACCTATAAGTACTTATTTTTGGATGACTTCTTGTTAGTTTTATTTACTTGTGCGTTTACTACTTATAACTTTTTCATGGATATTCTGTAAGCATCATACCAAACTTTTCGTAGAATTATGTGCACTTTACGGTATTTAAGGCTCCTTAAGCATTCAAAATGATTACTTAAGCTAATGTTTTCTAACCTTAGTTAAATTGAAACGCTCTTAAGCTCTTGAGAGATTAATTTTATAAGCAAGAACATCGCATTTTGTGTTATGTAAATTTCATGTACTTAATATGATGATGAAATTCGAATGATGCCATACTGCATGTTAAGTATGAAACAATTTGTAAAGCAAAAACAAAACAAATAATTTGTGCATTAGGAGACAGTTAAGAAAATGCAACTGTAGCATCACAGGAAGTTTCCAATGTGGGCTATTGTATGTGAATTCGCCTCCGCTTTAGGCGCCAGCTAGGAGTAGGGGCTCGTATACATAATGACGATACGATACGACGTACGCGTTGCATCGTGCTACGACGAAGTCGTAATGTCTCCGGAATGCACTCAATGTAGACTTACTGCCGTACTCAGAGACGTCACTTAACGTTAATGGTTCATTAGAGTCAAAATTTTACATTCTGAAAAGTTCTTAAATCAATATGTTATAAAGTCTCTTTTCAAAAATGGAATTTTGACGCTAATCAACCATTAACGTTAATTGACGTCTCTGAGTGCGGCGGTTAGTGTCACATAATATAGAGGAAAAGGTGGTAATGTGGCCCCCCACTTTGTTTTTTATGTTTTATTTCAAAAATATAGGAGTGGCAAACCTCGAATATACATTATAGGACTTCTTATTTATTTGTCTATACATGTCTGACTATGGAATAAATGAAACTCGCACAGGATAGCAAAAATATTGTTTATTCTTAAGTTAGTCAAATTTGGTCTCTTGAGATCAGGTGATGGTTATGTGACCCCCTGGGGGGTCACATAAAATGTATGGTACAGTTAAAAATTAACGGCAAAAATCACAAATATAATAGTCACCTTCAGACCCTCCACAGGCTACATGAGCCCATAAATCGCAACTTTGACACTGTACCCATGGCTCTCCAGGTCTGTCATTGCTATAAATGGTGTCACAGAACATACACGGCTCGTTCGCGTTTTCAGGAAGCACGTTTGTAAACGACTCGACATCATCGGTATTCACTGCGTCTTCGTCACTTTCAGAGTCACTGCTGGGTGTAGCTTCTCTCTGGCGCCGAACGACATTCCTACCGGATCCTTCTCCGTGGATCCTTCTTCTTCTCCTTCTCATGAAAATTATGAATCACTCTTATATGCAATGTGGCCCCCGGGACCATAATACAATCAATGTGAGGGGGCCAAATTAAAACTATTGAGAATGTTTAAACAAACGTACCAAAAATAATTATTACAAGTCTAATCTTGTATTTACCTTTTAATTCCCGTAGAAGAACAGTTCAACGTATCTAATGTACGAACACAATAGCCAAAACACTCATTTATAAACAATTACCGAATTAAAATCACAGCATAATAAAGTTTTACCGCTAACGGGTTTCGACTGGTTTGAATAACAATCGAACGTGACGGGCTCTGGCGGATTTGTAAGGCACTAAATACTTATCATACCGCGAGCTTTCCGTAGTGCATAAAACATACCAGATGGTATTGTTCAAACATTGAAATATTGAAGGGGGCCAATTTATCTGCAGGGGCCACATTACCACCTTTTCCTACACTTTAGCAAACATTGACAGCTACGAGTAAGCATCTCATGGCTAGTGGCGCCAACTGTTCACCACAAGATAAACACGCTAGTCCCCGTCATATTTCTTAATGTTTCCACACTCAGAACTCCGTATTTTTTAAACAGTTACGATTAGCCACCAAATTCACAAACGCAAATCAAAGTTGAGCATTCCTCAAAAGTAAAGCTGTCACTTTCAGTTCCATAGACAATTTACGGGTTGGCATGAGTTTGAAGGCGTGCTCAACACTGATTGACGTTTGTGAATTCGGAGGTAGTTAATTCAAATTGTTTGTTTCTTTGAAGTGATTTACCATTTTTATATTTTTATTAAAATCATCTAGGTAATAGAAGATCCATAAATCCTTAAATCTTACAGGCCTGTTAAGTTATTTTGGTATTTTTAGCAATTAAATCAATAATTGCAATTAATCATTATTTGCATTAGAAAGTATGCCAGTGATACTATACAAGTATCCACTTTGTTTTAATGTGTGGCATCGCTAAGCTGAAAATAATTACACTTGTAGTGCTTAACATGTTTAAAGTGCATACGAGGACTGACTCAGATCACAAGTCTAAAATCTTGTCATCATCACTTACAATAATACAGTGACCCTTACAATAATTACACTTACATACTTGTACTTGTTGATGTTATGTGGGTATAAATCAACCATCGATCAATGACTCGTCGCCGTCACTGATCCATACGAAGCTTTACCGAACAATAACAATAACTTACATACGTAAGAATATAAACGTAGACTCCAATAAGACATCATAATAATATATTAGATAATCGTAGATTAGGTGTTTGGATGCTTTTTACACGATTAGTGATATGTCATTGTAATATAATCCGTCATTATCAAGCAATGTTCACGGGCAACCGCAATATAATCTTAGAAAAATGATTAAGTAGTCAATTTTATATTAAAACGATTTAGATGAAGTAATTACACAGCTTTGAAACAGCTTTACTTAGGTACTACTTATAAGTAGTGGATTTGAATGTTTTTTTACGTTAATTAACTTAATTTTGGTTGTGAAATGTGTAATGGCTGATTTGTATAATCGATGTATGGAACAGTCATAGTACTTAATACAGAACATCATTAATAATTCTGTTTTTTATTTGTTACATACCTGTTCCCATTCTGTGACATTAGGAGACAATGCTTAAAACGTTGAAACGTTAACACGCTTCCAGTAAGCCAATAATAATATCCCCCATTGGCCCCGTTTGCTCCTTAATTCATTACCTTAAATACTTCAAGTTAAGTTCAGAACCCCTTTCAAACCCATGCTGTCAATAGTATCCATAGAAACGAAAATGAAAACTTTTCACCAAATAAAGCCAAATAAAATGTGAGTGCACCTCAACTGCTCTTCTTCTTCTTCTTCTTCTTTGCGTGTCGATGGCAGACAATAGGCATGACGACAGTATCAAATAATCAACGATTTGAATACATTAGGGGAAAATACATATTAAAAGGATTTAAAAGACACATTTAGTTTGATTTTAAAATCTGAGATTAATCAGATTTTCGATAAAGTAAAAGGATAAAATACTCCAATTCGCCATTTTGACTCAAACGTCAATCACGCACTATGACGTCACTGTAATGGAAATCAACAAATGTCACTGTCGTATTTCATACAAGTGAGTTTGACAGACACTTGATATTTACATTACAAATACGTCACACGGACACGCCATGACACCTGCGAGCGTTTTCGCGCGCTGTTGATAAAATACTAGAATAATGTCCTCAAACTTTGTTAAACTGACCTTTGAAACCGAAATAAAGTTTTTTTAGTATACAATACATGTGTACCTTTATCACGAAAGAAGATTTCAAAATTGTTCGTCATGCCTATTCTAAATTTGATGAGACCAGTATTCTGCAACCCTTACGGCATGAGTACTAGCGCTCATCAGGTAGAGTCCTGAAAAGGACTGTTGGTCTCAACTGCTTGCTTGTGACTAAGGGTTGTCAAACAAAGGTGTTGTAACAATTTGCAAAAGGACTGGCTTGGACCATGTCACCTTTAGTACGAATAGGTCTTGTATGTTATAATAACTTGAGGTACTATCACAGACTAAACTGACTGTCAAATTACCGGTACAAGCTATGGTATTCCGGTTGGCGCCAAAACTCACTTCGCTCGTGGTGAGTTATCTTAAAAAAATCAATTTCTTTCGTATGGGAGAAAAGAACTATAAGCCGAATAACATTTTTTTTTATTATTTACATACAGAATGAGAGAAAATACTAATTCAGAGCGAAGCGTATTGATGATTAAAGTAAGCGTGAAGCACCGAGATGTGAAGTGATGTCAGCCAGAATGCCACCCCGCTGTGCCATGCGTACGACGCACTGTCCCTAATCGCAAGGACAAGGCCGGATGTAAGTAAGTAGTCATGCATCGCTGTCCTCGGCCGTGCCATAATTAGGCACTATTGGTATCTACTGTCTATAGTATCGGTCAGAAACAGCGGCATCGGTCTTATCAACTGTTATTAAACTACATTAATCTACACCACCGCCACGATCAGTCACGCTCGTAGCATTAGGCATAGTGATAGTGTCACGACGGAATTGGTAAGTTTATATGCCTTTGTAACATCTAAAGAATCCTTTGTTTCTTAAATACAGTTATTTTCACAAAAATAGCCATGTAAATCTGTGAACGGATGTCATAGACAAAGTTCTAGTCTCTGTTCACTCAAATCATTCACCAATCTACATTGTGGTGGAAAAGAGAGATCAAAATTTGTGTTAGGAGTGGTTTTTAGGTAGCTTAATAATTTACGAAGATAATATGAAAAACCTACCAACAAAGACAGTAACTTCGTTAATTGTGCACTTTTTCAAATTATTCGTTAGATTTGTTACAAATTAACTATCTAGTTCGATGTGAATATTGGTTATTTTTGTGTTTTCCTCAACTCACGCTTACTAATATTTTTAACAGTATTTTACAGTTAAGGAAGGCGACAAAAATGGCAAAACTCACAGATATGCTATTTAAAACCGATCAGTTGTCATTTTCCTTCGAAGTAACACCAGACCTGCCTTTGGAGGAGTTAGAGAATTTGACCCTGGAGCCAATTTTCTACTCCGTGACCTGGCACGCCAAGTCTCACAAGAACGAAAACCTAGATGTGGCTCCACTGCGGCTGGCCAAGTACCTGAGAACTAAAGACAAGGAGGTCCTGTTACATTTGTCATGCGACTTGTTGAAGAAACCATTCTTGAGCGATCTTCTAGTAGTACTTCAAGAAAACAGCATACGGAACCTGTTCGTCATTTTAGGCGGTAAGTCAGATAAGCTTGATGGCTTCAGGGTCCAGTGCGAGAAACACTTTTTCACACAAGCGAAATGCAAGCGCATATTTTCAATACAATGTTATTTTTCAAGCGATAAATGTTAATATTACTGCTTATGAATAATGCCAAACGAAATGATAAATGCATTTTTATCTAATCGTTGAATTTATCTCATAATATTACCACTAATCTTAAATGTAACGCTGCCGCCACCTAAAATCCACAAGAAACTGATAAAATACCTTTTTTGCAGAGGGCTACGATCCAGCGTCATCCGATTTCAAAACTAGCGAAGACCTAATAAAAAGTATCAGGGAAGAAACGGGAGACTACTTTTGCATAGGCATTGCAGGTTTACCCGACTGCAACGATGAAAGATTACTGCAGCTAAAATATAAGGTAGAAGCAGGAGCCGACTTCATACTGACACAAGCATTCTTTGATCCCAACCTCTTCCCGATATACCGGCTAAGGTGCGCAGCAGCTGGGATCAATGTTCCAGTTATACCAGGGGTCTTTCCGTTCGAAAACTATCAACAGCTAGCCGGGTTTACTAATATGTGCAAAATTAAAGTCTCACAGGACATTTTGGATTATGTTAAAAACAAAGACAAGTCGTCAGAAATACCTGGGAAGGAAATAACGCACAAATTGATAAAGACCATCTCAGATGTGTCTAAAACCAAACATTTTCATTTGTTTACTCTGAATAAGATAGCCAACTCGGCGTCCATCGTACAACCACTTCTGTAGAAGCTTAGCTTACCCCCGAATTCACAAACGTTAATTCAACGCTAAGTTTCATTTCACGTGCTTGTGAAATGAAACTTTGTAATATTATTATTTACTTAATCAAATCTATTTATAATTCATAACTGTATTATTGCCCCGTAAACGATGGTGTGACGACTTGAGCCATCACTGCAGTGAATGGGAAATATTGGCCCATAACAGGCATAGTTGGAGAGCTTTGGGGGAGACCTTTGCCCAGGAGTGGGACACATTAGGATAAATTAAAAAAGAAACTGTATTATATACTTCAATTATTTATCTATTTATTCATGCATATTTGAGTCGCTTAAATTCAAACTCAGATAAATCCACTCTACCCTCTTAGGAGATATTAATGAAAAAGTGTTATCTAACCTAAATCAATGATTTAAAAGAGTGTATTATTTTATTTGTGGTAACAGTATTGAAGAAAACGACCCTCTATAACGAAATCAATTACAAAACCATCGTTGAATTAATTATAAATATATTTAGATTGGATTTAACTGCATTTGATTTAATGGAATGCAATATATCCATATTTGAAAAAAAACTTTTAATTGATTTATGGAGTTTTGATTTATCGGAATACTATCGACACTTAAAGTGTGTTTTTTGTAAGTTGTTTTTTATTTAAATACAATAAAAAGCAGGAAAGTACGGTGATACTGTCGGCGCGTTTAAGTCAACTGACGTCCATGTTGAAAAAATGCTGTTCGCTGATTGGCTCGGAGGGATCTATCTACAGTTGAAAAAAACTTTTCATTACTCATACTCTGAAAGTAGGTCATTACTGACCTGAGAAGCGGGCTGAAAGTAACACTTTTCATCCCTAGGGAGAATCACTTTCAACTGACAGCTATCAAATTATTTTTAAAAAAACTAGTTCTTTTTCACATATCTATTGAACCATGTTCCAACTTTCTATACAGCCACGATGTAAAATTTGAAATAACTTAAAGTTAAGTATTGATCAGAGAATATATATGTTTTAAAAAACTTTATTATAATTAAGTTTCAACAATTTCTTTAAAATAACTTAGCTTTGAGCAAAATATTTACCATTTTTCCAGTGACGAAAATAAAAAATAATGGCTGAATAGCGGGCCGGCCACAGAAAAAAAACTAACCAAATAGGCGGGAAAGCGGCAATTCGATCTTCATTTATTTTTCTCATTTTTTCTTTAGCAAATTCATGTTTTTATTTTTACTTTCCTCGTATTTGTAATGAAAAGCACAGTGTTTACCTCGGGTGAAAGACTTATTTAGTCCCTCGAACTATTGGCGCCCTCACTTCGTTCCGGGCGCCAAACCCCGTCTCGGGACTAAATAAGTTACTTTCACCCCTAGGATAACAATGTACTATTGTCACGGATCTATCTGGTTTTGATAAAATTGTACGATTTTAACGGTATTTTCCTCAAGAGCCATGCGGATTTATACGCAACTGCTAAAATAGCTCCAAAACTAGTTTTTTACGCTTTTTTTTGACACCAAAATCTTAAAAATTCTCAGAATTGGATTTATCCGAGTTTGAAGTTAAGCTACTCATTTGTAAGCCTATTCATCATATTCATTTAAATATCATTAGGTATCTCTCACGCTCACGCTCATGCTGTCCCGTAAAATGACAATAGATAGTGTTAACTATGTATATTTTACAATTTAAATTCTTATTTACTTTATATCGATACTTATTGGTACTTTTAAAATTGGACCTAAACTTAACCAATGACAAAAGATATTAAATCTTTCGTTATTGGTTTCGGACCGACAGAGGCGGCCATATTGTATTTTTCGGCTGTCAAGTAAAAAAGCACTTCTCGTGGTTAAATGTTAAGAGTTTTCAAGATGTTGTTTATATTGATTGTTATTGATTATATCTCTGAATACAACGAACCGTGTTTGACTTCTGTTTTTAATAGTTCAGAAGCGGAAGAACCTGCTGAAGCCTTATTTCGGTCCAGTGAGTAAATGGCAGAAAGTTGGTAAGTGTTCAATAGGCATGTCGAACAATTTTGAAATCTTCTTTCGTGATAAAGGTACACATGTATTGTATACTAAAAAAACTTTATTTCGGTTTCAAAGGTCAGTTTAACAAAGTTTGAGGACATTATTCTAGTATTTTATCAACAGCGCGCGAAAACGCTCGCAGGTGTCATGGCGTCCGTGTGACGTATTTGTAGTGTAAATATCAAGTGTCTGTCAAACTCACTTGTATGAAATACGACAGTGACATTTGTTGATTTCCACTACAGTGACGTCATAGTGCGTGATTGACGTTTGAGTCAAAATGGCGAATTGGAGTATTTTATCCTTTTACTTTATCGAAAATCTGATTAATCTCAGATTTTAAAATCAAACTAAATGTGTCTTTTAAATCCTTTTAATATGTTTTTTCCCCTAATGTATTCAAATCGTTGATTATTTGATACTGTCGTCATGCCTATTGTCGTCTTTTTATCGTTATTAGGCTGAAAATTCGAACCACAGTGTAAACAGTGTAGATCCAGGTATATTATTCTGTAGAACAAGTAATTACAATCTATGTTGAAAGAAACAAACAGCAGTCTGAAGAAATGGTTATTCAGACCACTTCAAACAAACGAAAACGACTTTATTCAAATAGCCCTGTTTCAAAGTAGGTACTTTCGATCAAATTGACAAGTCTAATCAACGTAACATACAAAAAAAAATAGACATGAATACAATATTACGAATTGTATACATTAAAAACTGTTCTTGTATCGGAAAGGTGCATCTGTGTGAGAGTTGCTCTAGTAAACATGGTTCTCTGTTTTGTTTATACTATCCATACTTGAAAGGTAATAATTACTAAGCCTCTATTGTCCAATGTTCTTATAATAATGATATTCTTTACTTTAAACTCATACAATTTTACAAAAACCATTGAAGCGGCATTTCACATTATTTCTTATAACCTAAGAACTATATACCATTGGCATGCAATAAATAACTAAATGTCAAGCCTTTACTGTCTGTCTGGCTGCCTGTCTGTTGCCAGGCCATTCAGAATCAGAATCAGAAATATCTTTATTCAAATGGACCTGTTACAAGTGCTTTCAAATCGTCCAAACCTTAATCAAACAAACAAAAATACACTTATTAATAGACTTAAAGCACTATGATAGAAATAATAAATAAATACACAGTATACAAAGAATGTGACTCAACCACCGGTGTCAGAAAGTTGTTTCTGTTTTGAGAAGAACCGACAAGAAACTCAGCAGTTACTCTTTTTAATATGTTCTGTTCAATAATCTGTTAGTAAATTACAATTTTATTAAGTACATATACAATTCAAAGAAAATAGTTAGTGCCCAAAATTATGTTAAATTATTAAATGCAATTAACAATATTGTTTAGAAAAGTCTACTGGTTAACAACCTTTAAAAAAAAAAGGGAGTTTGGAGGTTCCCATGACATAAGTTTTGCTTATTATTAATGATGGCAACAGAATTTATTATTAATTTATTTATTAAAAATTTAAGTGTCTACTTAAATTTTCACAGAATATGTAGTTGTATATTACCTCTTAAAATAAAAAAAATAAATAAAAATGAAGTAAATATGAAATAGGGGCTCCCATACAACAAACATAATTTTTAAGCAAGTTCTCTATGAAGGTTTGGAACACTATGTTCCAGTTATGTGCGAGTCCGACTCACACTTACTCAGTTTTTACAATATACATAAATCAGTATGTGTATCAGTGTATGAACTTGAAAAATAATAGCTATAGCATGCCAACAGTTATAAAAAGAATAACAAATATAAGTATATCAACAGGAAGTTATATTTAAGAAAATATATTAGTGTCTTCACATATAAGTATACCTAGTTGTTGATATTACAATAGTAAATCAGACACTGTAGGGAGCAGAGAGGTTATGCTTAAGCATTTCCATCCATGATTCAATGTTTGGTAGTGTGCCATATGGTACTTACCTAGTCAATGCAATTGTAAATGTATTGCAGGGCTACAATTGGAATTTACTAATTTCCTTATTAGGTTCCCAAGGGAGGCCCGCGCGCGGGGCCTATAAACTTATCTAGTGGCTCACTCCTGAAGAGCGAAAGTTACTTGTGTGTCAGCTGCCTAACCCCAAAGCACTATGCCATATGACATGGTACTTACTGTGGAGGCGGCTGTAATAGGCCATGGCATTATTTTTCTAATGGCAAAGTGGCTGAGCTGGGACTGGCCAGAGAGTGTTGTCAAGTTAGGAGTCCATTGCACTTTTGAACCTTTCCAGTGGTTCCGGAAAAGACTGGAGCTCACGAGCTCCACTTCATCATCACTGTTTTTTTAAATCTATGTAGTACCTATATGCAATTTCAAATAAACACATTTGATTTTCTTCGCATTTAGCTGCAGATTGTTAACTGTAGACCAACGTAATGCAATACTTAATATCTTGTTGCATTTCATAATAAATAAATGTTGTAAAAGATAGTATTAGCTAGTTCAGATTATGGACCCTGTTGGGCACGGCATGTTTCGGTAGAAGAAAGGAAGAGCATAATAATTATAAAAGTATTGGAGTTTCTATTCATCATTATTATCTATAGATAGAATTATTTACATTACTTCTATTGTTAATTGTTAAATTATTAAAATTCTGCAGTAACTTTTTGCAAAAGGAAAAACTTGAGTTGGCAGTGGAGTTGTTAAATTTAATTTCATTCTTAATGGAATTTGGTAGTTTATTAAATATGTTTATGGACATCCCAAAAGGGCTGGAGGAGTGTTTCTGAACAAATTTGCATAATTCTAGAATGAAGCAGTGTTTAGCAGAAATTTCTATGAAGGATAGAGTTGTTGTTTTAGTTCTTGGAAATGCGGTTCACAAAGTGTGTGTGTGTCTGTTCCCTCTATGGTTACTAAGATTCCAGTTTCTTTTGTTGGGTAAAAATTGATAGTCAGTGCTGTTTTCCCATGGGATAATGCCATAAGTATGCCACGATTGAGCATAGGCGTAATAAGTGACGAGTGTTACTGATAGACCTGTAGACTTATTCTCTTCTCATAGGGCATATGAAATGCTTGATAATTTGTCCCTAACCTTTTAACGTGTGGTTTGGACATGCGTTCGTAGGCATCTCATTGACATCGACAAAAACGTTTCAGTCCCGTCAACGGTAAGACTAAGGATGTGTCATCTGCAAACGATACTACAACTCATTGCATTTGGTTTATTTAACTCACTCACAATCCTCTACCTGAAGATTGTCTGGGAGAGATCGCTCTCTAGCGATAAGACCGCCTTAATTGTTCTCTGTAATTTATTTGAAATGTAATGTTTTTGTACAATAAAGAATATCTATCTATCTAAGTCACACGGGTCTTGCTTGAAGCCAAGAGCTAAGGATATAGGGTTCAGTTTGCTGCCTGATCTGAAAAGTGGTATTATTTTAGTATATCTCATCAACACTCATTGAAGATAGCTGCTTAGTGGGCAGCAATTGCATCCATATTATGACTGATGACTTTTACCGAAATATACCAAAGATCGGTGGTATTTTTTTGAGTTGATTGAATTGGAGGATTTTGATAGGTCAGACAGGTCTGCGTATTTAAATTTTGAAATAATGTCACATGCTGCAATGCTGCTGCTTTAAATTAATGATTTGGTCAAAGTGACAAGCCAAATCTGGTTCACACCTTAGTGTCATCTAACAAATCTGCATTCAAGTCGCCACAGACAACTTTAGGCTTGGATTGAGAAACTTTAGCAGTCAGATTTTGGTCCGCTGATGCCGTACAGGATAACTCAACGATTCTTCCTTACAAGGGCGCTGGATAATTTGAAGTTGTTATTGACACCATTGATACGTTTAACTTGTTAAGCCGGTGCTCAGTAAGACGAAAGGTACTGTCCAGGGATGGCGCTGCGTGGAATAATGTCCAGTATCTTTAAAAAAAAATACAAATTTATAAATTCCAAAAAAAAAAAAGGGAATCCTTTATTAACAAAAGTCTTTGTTACAGTACATAGCCGAGTTTTCCCCTTTACGTAGTCTGGGACACTAGTATACAGTTCCTTACGGTTGACTTAACCCCCACGTCCGTGTAACAGTTTTTCACCCCCATCACGCCGGGTTAATGTTGATTCAAGGATGAAAATAAATTACATCTTGGCTAACAGCTAACAAAAATGATGATAAATAAAATGTCAAAATAGGCAATCTTATGCCAATGTGCCTCATGTTATGTGCATTATTTTATGGATTCAATGTGTGTTCGCGTACGTGTGTGTGTTCGCGTATGCGTGCGTGTGAATGTCAGAGTTTGTGTGTATGTGGGCGTGTGTGTGAGAGAATTTGTGTGCATGCGTTTGCGTCTGTTTGTGTGAATGCATGGGTGGGAGTGTATGCGTAGGTGTGTGGTGCCTGTATGCCCTACGGATCGGGTTCCTTGGGATCGGTATAAATAGTCCGCATACAGGAACTTATTTTAATTAATTCTTGTGTAAGAAGAGGAGGAAGTTGAAACTCTTGCAGGTGTAAGATAGCATGAGAAATATTTCAAGAATTCTATTAATTTTATTGTATATAAAGGCAGTCTGAACCTTATCTAGGAAACCGAACGCAATACGTGCAGCAGTGACAGGAGTAACCTCATCTTTCGCTATTTTGTGGCTCAGGTTTATATAAAGCAGAGTTCTGTGGCAGGTTAAGATGAGACCAAGGATATAAAGTTTTCTGAATGTGAGGAGGTTCCACTCATTCTATAAAGCATGTCATTTGGAAATCGGTATGGTTTGGAGTAGATGACTTTGATATCCAGATGAGTTTCCTAGTGCGGTTTGTTAAGAGTTCCAAGTTTGAATGCCAGTTAAGACATTGATCGAGCATTATATCTAGGTATTTAGTTTTGCTGACTTTACAAATTGAATACTAGAGCAGTTGCAGTTTTGGTTTCCGGGGTTAGAGCATGTGTAAATTTTAATGGTATAGTTCTGGTCAGGCTGGGATTTATTGGAAAGAGTGAAGCGCGAATGAAGACGTAGGTAGTTTTCTGGGTGTTCAGGGTAAAAAGTTTATGTCTGGGCCAACTAGATACGGAGATTAATCCCCTCTCAGTACCCTCATCAAATAGATAGAGAAATGAAATTGTTGGGTTTTGTTATTATGTGCATCTATTCTATAATATGTTGTTAACAAGTCACATCTAGATCATTTCGTTAGATGCACGTAAGCTGTAGGTATATGACTTGCCTTGAATGTTTTGTGCCGTAAACAACATGATGGGAAATTCCATCAATTATACATAGTTCAGATAAAATTAAGATTCTTTAGCTTTTCCTCTATTGTACCACCTCCAGACATTAATTCGTTAAGCGTCAGTTTTCGTTTCGTGTGTGTATGGGGGTTGGATTTGAATATTGTGAATTGAATTATAACATCATCTACATTGTGATATTACGAAATCTTTAGTAGAAGTGATCATATTTTTGATTGAAATACATAATCAAACTTCAGCTCTTATTTCCCTAACCCTTTCTGCGTTGAGGGTTATTCCAAGTAAAAGTACACCTATGACTACCCTGTTGATAAAAAAAAACCTTGGGTGAGATTTTCTGAGTTGGAGTCTGCAAGTTATTATGAGATTAGCGAACAAGCTAGTTTCCTGAAAATAACCTTAATTCCTAGATCGTGACAATCACTAATGCCTTGTTTTTCTATCCTCTGATAGACTGTGATTGGTGACAACGTGTGGACATGACATTCAGCGCTGACCAGTGGCGCCAGAGGCTGCGTTGCAGCTTGCAGCGAGTCAAGACCATCGCCATGCTCTGAGGTCGTAGCTTCTGGTGCGGGCAAGCGATGGCACTCTGCGGCGAGTCAAGAACATCACAATGCTCTGATGTCGTAGCTCTTGGTAGAGGGCAAGCGATGGCATTCTGCGGCGAGTCAAGAACATCACAATGCTCTGAGTTCGTAGCTCTTGGTAGAGGGCAAGCGTTGGCATTCATAAAATGATCATTTCGGTGTACCGGTCTGCGGTCGTAGCTCCTAGTGTGGGCAAGCGATGCTGGTCACTACTGACTTACTGATGACTTACTGACTTACTGATATCCGTTGCTGCTCCTGATGTGGACAACAGAAGGCGCCGCAAGTGGTGCCCGCCGCCTTCCTGCCTGCCTGCTAAGGGCAAGTGGTGCCCGTTGCCTTCCTGCAGAGGGCAAGGGGTACCCGTCGCCTTCTTGCCGAGGGCGGGTGGTGCCCGTCGCCTTCCAGCCTGCCTGGCAAGGGCGAATGGTACCTGTCGCCTTTCTGCCTGCCGGCCGAGGGCAAGTGGTGTTTGTCGCCTGCTTGCCTTCCTGCCGAAGGCAATTGTTGCTCGTGGCAAGCAACCTAAACGCATCTTTAAATAGTGAATGTGAGTGAAAAGTGAAGTGAAAATCTTATCAGTGGATTTATACGTGTGATAATAAATCAAGTGATCTTCATAGATATCTGTAGACGCAATTATTAATGATTTATGTTTAAGTTAACTTGCTATTGTTAATATTTTTTTTTAAACCTGTTTTCACTAATTAAAATAATTCTTGGTCCGAATGTGGTCATTCGGTTAAGTAGAATGGCCGAAACATAAAATAAAAATTGTTCTTATAATTGAAATGTTTATGAATTTTTAAAGAAAACAAAGTTAAATTCAACAAGCCATCATTTAATTTTGTGAATGGTCCCTCTTTTTGTTTTATTATGCAAATGTTGTATGAAAGAAACAGGTTTAGAAAAAATTGTAAACGTGAATGCTAAGACATTAGGGTAAAGTCCCCAGTAGTCAGCCTTTTAACGAAAGTTCTGACTTTGCACTGCTCTCATTTCATAAGGAAATTAGTAATTGAGTGAAATGATGTTTTATGTCATCAATCATTTATTAAACTTTGATGATCTTCAAGTACAACACAACATAATTTCTCGAACTCTGAGATAATTACGAGATAACATAAAATGGCACTTTTCCCCAGTAGTCAGCCACACGGAACCCTAAGTCAGCCTTTAGCTCCCCAGTACTCAGCCGCTACGTTGGCTGCTTATAATTAGGTTCTCAAAACTCTGAAAAAGGGGTGAAATTAATTAAATTTGTTGCTTGTTGACTTGGGAGGGTTGAGGAGGAACTTCTTCTCTCTCTGCTTTTTCTACCGCTTGTACAACGGGTTTTTCCGGAAGCCCTATTGGATGTGATGCCCATGTCATTATTTCTCCTTCCTTCTATCATCGCACCGCCCGCTATTGTCAGGGTTTTCATCTTTAAACTTGGGAGGCCCCTCGAGACATTTTTTTTGTAAATAAAACACTGCTAGTAATTTGAGTAATCAAACCCCCGCAATTACTGACCTTAAAAAACTAAAACAGGGGGCTGAGCTCTAGAGCTTAGGTTCCAAAACCCCTAAACCCCAGAAGTCAGCCGCATCAAAAGTAGTACTGAGACGCGTACATCAACTTTTACATAGTGGCACCTTATGCCGCTGACATAAGATCCATTTTGCAACGGTTTTGTAAAGGTTGAGGTCAGCACCTCTGTACATTATAGCGGCTGACTACAGGGTTTTCCTCATATTTTAGTTCTACGACCAGGCTTTAAATAATTTGTTTAAAAATAACGCATCGAATGGTGTACATTTCACTCAAAAACAAAAAAACAACTCAAATCCAGAAGTCAGCCACCCCCGGCTGAGTACTGGCGTTTCTAGCGAAAATCCTGTACCCAATAGTCAGCCGTCTCAAAAACTGTGTTCTTATGGGATAAACATCAGTTATCTTACAAAAATATGTTCTTATTACATTCAATAAGATAAGCTAACAAAAATACTTCAGTAAAAATTTAAATTATAGCTGCTGATCGCTAATAACCACGCGACGAAAAGTTAGTAAAAAAATGGCGGACATCGAACAATACGGTCTATCCGTCGTTGGCACTGCTATGAACGTGTTTCTCTCTCTGTGGTGACTGCAGCACGCACGAGTCACGAGCTGTTTCGACCAATAAAGAGTCAAGGAATGATTTAACCACCATGTTATTGGTCGTTTTAAAATATTGCGCTATTCGTGGCGTATCAAAGACCGAAAAGGCTGACCTTAGGTGCCTGGCTGACTACTGGCGACTTTACCCTATCTAATGACCTCTTTAGTTACCTTACCGTGGCTTGTAGTTGTGTTCAAGTTAATAACTGATTAATCTTAATTTTGTAGCTGATATCTCTTGGTAAACATTTAAATTTGTAATTATGTAACATCAAGCAAATGTACATCACTTGCTTTCCTTGTTTAACTACCTATTTAGTATTAACCTTATTACTTATTTACCTATATTTTCTTCATACTAAATGACTGATTCGATTTTTAGGAGTTTTTAATTAGGGCTACTGACTATGTAGATAAAAATATCTATAAATAGGAATATTATAATTGTTGCAATTTTGATTAGAATAAAATAATTTATTGCAAAACCATAATGTTATATAAAGGTGTTAAATTGTTGATTAGTTAGGTGATTGGTGTTAAAATAAATGTATTTTAAGTTTAGGAGCCCTGAGTCAGTGTCTGGGTCAGACACTAATTCAAGATGGCCGACTGTTAACTATGTATATTTTACAATTTAAATTCTTATTTACTTTATATCGATACTTATTGGTACTTTTAAAATTGGACCTAAACTTAACCAATGACAAAAGATATTAAATATTTCGTTATTGGTTTCGGACCGACAGAGGCGGCCATATTGTATTTTTCGGCTGTCAAGTAAAAAATCACTTCTCGTGGTTAAATGTTAAGAGTTTTCAAGATGTTGTTTATATTGATTGTTATTGATTATATCTCTGAATACAACGAACCGTGTTTGACTTCTGTTCTTAATAATAGGGATAGCTATACTCCTGAGGAAATCTCAACGTTGATTTGCGTTTCTGAATTTGGGGGTTAGGCAGGTACTGAGAGTAACACTCGCAATCGCGAACAATGTGCCATAGGTATTTACATTATCTTGGCTAAAATAAAGCAAAATGATGATGAACATGAAAACGTTTATTATTTCAACCCTTTATTTTCTATTTAGGTACATGCATCCAGTTTAGTTATTTAATTTTCAATGAAAGTCCATACCCAAATAAAGTGGACCTTGGGAAAAGACGTAGAATAGTTTTCATCCCAAACTAAAGGATAAAAAACCCAAGCAACCCGGATAACGGTGGTAGGCTCCTCGCCCCTCACTACGTTGGATACAAATTCCCTTGGCGAAATGTGGGCTTCTGAACTTTCCATTCACCATAACGGCAGCAATCAGTGTACCTCTGACTACCCCATTAGGGAAATGTTTATGTTTTTTTTCTATTTACCTAGTTTAGTTATTTTATTTTGAATTATATTGGTACGCTATGAGACAAGACCTTGGGGAAGGAAATAAAATAGTTTTTATCGCAAACAGCCAGAGATTTAAAACTCTGGAAAAAACAGGCTAATAATCGTAGGTCTACATTTCGCCGTTTCTGCCTCACCCAGTGGTTGAAGTGTAGATAATGCTTTTAGCATTAAGTCCACATTCTGTTCGAACTGGTTTGTGCATTTCGGCTAAGGTGTATAGGGGAAATATATGTTTATGTCACCGGAAAATAACAAAAACCGTAAATTTATAAATTTCCTAGGATATTTATCAACTTTCGTAGGATTCTAAACGAGACATAAATTGTATTATTTTACGCCCACATTTCCGGAAATTTATAAATTTGCGACGACTCGTGGTATATTTATAAACTTACGGATATCTATCCGTAAGATTCTAAACGGTTCGACTAATCAGAGAAGAGCTTTTAATTTTACGCTTTTATGAATTACGGAAAATAATACACTGCTCTCTGATTGGTCGATGTTGACAGTAGCAATGCTTGTGTTCGTAGATTATGGTACAATCACACTTGCCAAACTGTACATTTATCAGTTTCGAATACCTACCTGTCTGGACTTTTACTTTAAAACTGGGTAGGTTTAACGGGTTACTTTTTACAATTATTAATAGGCTGATAACCCCTACTTAATCAAAATAAGACGGCAGAAATCGTGTTTTACGATATCAAAAAGTTTATAAAAAAATGAAATACACTTATAAAATATAACATACAAAACATGGCATACCATCTCGATCATATCCCAAATGGGGTAGTCAGAGTCACACTGAGTTCCCGTCACGGTGAACGAACGGAACATTCAGAAGCCCACATTTCACCGAGGGAATTTGAACCCATCGTGGTAAGAAGCGAGCATACCGCCGTTATCTGGGTTGCTTAGATTTTTTATCGGTGTTTCTCATCGCCGGAGAGTTAGCCGCAAATGAGGTACAATGATATACAATGAACACGAAGATGAATTGTTCTTACAAAATATAAAACATTAGAAGAACCGGCCTTCTACCAAAATTAAATGGCGGAGGAGAGGAATGACACGTGACTAATTCGACCAATCAGAGCGCACATGGCGTTTGGTTACCGCCCACTTATTATTTTACGGATGCATTCCGAAAGTTTATAAATTTCCGGAAATGTGGGCGTAAAATAATACAATTTTTCTCTCGTTTAGAATCCTACTAAAGTTTATAAATTTCCTAGGAAATTTATAAATTTACGGTTCTTGTTATTTTCCGGTGACATTTATACTGTTTAACTCAAATAACACGAGATTGACAGAAAAGTGTAAGGGGTGTCATTCTCACAACAACAAACAACAGTTTTCTCGGATGAGTCTTCGATGAACAAATGCATGCACATGCATGGTGTGGTCATAGAGCTAGAAGGGTACACCACTAAATATGGTAGTAGACGTAGCCGACATCATCGCGACACTAGCGGACGGCGATTTTACTTCAAAATATTTCTTATTTTTAAACTGCTACTAGTACTACTACTGTGCTCTTTGATGATGTTTTTCGGTAAAATTCATGTACCGCGTGTCGTCGGATTCTATCAGTTGGTTGTTAGTTGCAGTTTGTCTGCCTGTCTTGGCTTGCCTGTAATAGTTCTACACAAAAATATCTAGTGACAGAAAGTATCCTGCTAAATCACTTGATTATCAATTTATTTGTTATCTGTGGTCAGCCATTTTGGATTTCGATAAATAATGAAAAGCAAAGCAACCCGAAAGAAATGTTTTTTTGACCTACCTCTAATTTTGTTGGATAAATTAAGTTTTCAAATCACGGTGCTCGTTTGAATAAGCAGCCTGCAAACCACTTCAAGTGCTCAAGCGTTACCTTTTGGGCGGAACTGAGGCTCGTCGATCAGCTGTCAGGGACCTTTGACGTGTAGAACACAAACAAATCTTCTGATACTGGTTTGCTATGCTGTTGTCGAGATGAACGGTACCTTTTACGACCAGCTGGGTGGCATAGCCGGGATGTTCGATCAGTGGGGTACCTGCGAGAAGACGGTGTTGGCTTGTGCCCTGGCGCGAAGGGTGCCCTGGCCTGGGTTGAAGCTGGTGCAGCAGGCTGTCGAAGCTGCTCTCCAAACCCATGCTGGAGACGAGCGCCTCGAAAAGGAAGCAAATGATGAAGCCTTGCTTGCGACCCTTCTCACGCCTAAGACAGACGACAGTGACGATGAGGGTAAGTCTTGATTGATGAACATTCTGCTACTTTATACTAGTGTATTCTCTAGATTTTTAGGCTGGATTTCATATAGTTGAATAGGCTGATATTGACCATCTATTTATTTTCTAGTTTGTTAGCATTAAAATTTGCAAGTTTAACAGTAATTTCACATTGGGAAGCCAATTTTTTTGTTAATACCCTCATGTAAAAAGTATACATCCAAATTATAATTATCTATTTTATTGTTTGATCATATCAACTGTTGTTATCAATCACTGCATATTTAAAGCCTGTTTTAAAAACAATTGGTAAATTAATTGGAATATGGAAAAGTAATTACAGTTTCTCTTTTGCGAATTATAACTCACCTAAATGCAATCTTTAGAGCACTGCAGGCATTGCACTCTACAAATACAATGCAACTTAAATTTTTAATCAAATATTTGTATTTTCTGGATAACCAATGCACTGAAAATGTAGTAGGTAATAACTCAACCTCGGTTTTTAACGAGACTGGGCACATTTGTATGGGATGTTGTCTATTAACTAATACCAATACTGTTGTGATATTCATATGGACTACACCATAGGTTTACTAAAACCTGCTTGAGAAAAAAAAGCGAAAAACATACATATACCTAAGTTAGTACAGAAAATACAAATACTTTATTGAAAATCAGACCTTCCCTTTAGTTTACCATGAGAAGAGATACAGGGCCTGCATTTTTCTAAAATCTTAAAAAAAGGAAACCTTGTATTATTATTATGGCATCTCCTAGTGCTGCTTGAAAGGATCACATTCTAGGAAGTTTTTTATGGCAAAGGAGAGGTCATTATTAAAAAAAATATATATATTTTCTGTTCAAACATATTACGTATTCTAAAGTATTTTTCTCTCATAACTGCTGGGTCAGATATCATTTACACTTCATATGTGGGTGTAGTTGAGGTGTCTTCACATTAAAACTACAATAGTGGTCGCTTTTGGTTCATAGACCACTTTTGCCCTGTCTCCTTTGCAAATAGTGATAGACTAATTGAACAAAATCAAATTTATATGCCTACTACCTTTTGTCATTCACTTTGTTGGATGTGCTTAAGCTGCAGACAATGTGTTGCCAATTTCAACCATATGCATATTATTAGGTAAAAATGATTTATACAGGGGGAAGGGAAGTAGACATTAACAGCACATTATCACACATTACACAACCCCGAAGGCAAGCGACGGCAGAAATACCTTTGTATTCAGATATTAATGATAACTTGTAGTGTATGGAACTTATTGACATCTAAACTGATCAGAAGTATTTGTACACCTTGTTTGCTACTGAATATCTGATGGTGACTGTAACAAAATCCAAATTTTGGCTTCAACATCAACTTCCCAGCCAGCCTGTATGATAGTAAGATAGGTAATCAAAATCAAAAAATGCATTAAATATTAGATATGCACCTCAACGTAGATAAAGTTATCAAATTCTTTGATATACTTTATCAGAAACAAACTGCACTTACAATAGGCATGATGACTGTATTTTTTTTTTGTTTATTATCGAAAGACCTTACATTTATGTAAACAATCCTCAAAGAATCACTTCATCTGGATCAATACCACCAGAGATATCACAATTTGAAATGCACATTTTTGGACTTGCCCAAAAACGCTCCATACAAAAGTGACAGCGATAGTGACGTCACTGTCGCTTTTGTATGGAGCGTTTTTGGGCAAGTCCAAAAAATGTGCATTTCAAATTGTGATATCTCTGGTGGTATTGATCCAGATGAAGTGATTCTTTGAGGATTGTTTACATAAATGTAAGGTCTTTCGATAATAAACAAAAAAAAAATACAGTCATCATGCCTATTGATAAAAAAACCAGCCAATATTCCCCAAAATATTTTTTTTTCAATAATTTTTTCCATGAACAGGAGAACAACTATTACGACTTTTGACATTACTGCCTCTCCTGAGAATGGACAACGATCGGGCTAAAGATGTGTACATGACTGCCGCGCCTGCACTCGTGCAGCGGTGTGTCGACGCTCCCCGGCGCTCGTCCATCACCCCTGAACTATGCCGCCAGCTCCTGACCTACTTGTTGGTGCATCCAGCACTCACACAGCATGACCACAGGTAACTAATTGCTTGTAAACAAACAGTGTTAACTATGTTATTTCAAAGCTGTCAAATGAGAGTCAAAATACAGACACTATGGTCCATTCGCATTAAGAAAGAAGTAATTTCATACTTAACCTTCGATCTAGCACGGCCTCTAACCAATCAAATCATTTCTAATTAGAAAGTCAAGTCCACAGTGACCAGTTGAAAGCATACTTCCGAGCGCAAAGGATGTGGATCTTGAGTTTTTTTGTTTGCAAAAGAATTAAATTTAAAAACCACTGCATTCTTAACGTGAATGGACTCTAATTCAACTGATGAAATCATAAATATTGCAAAGAATTCTTTGTTTTCCTCAAATATTGTGTCTGTTATATTATATTTATTACCCACTCATGACAAATCTGATTCCTTGCAGCTCTTTGACACAATGGCTACGATATTTAGAAAACCACATTTCGGGCAATAGAAACACAGAATCAGTATGGCAGCAGAGGATAGAGCCATGTCTTGTACCAGAAACGAATATTTGGGGTACAAGCAACAGCTTTAGAAGAACAATTGGAAAAAATGTTGAGTTTAGAGGCATGATTGAAACATTAGACTCATGTTACACAGACCTCCTGCAAGAGTCATTTTCTAAAAACGGTAGAGATGTAGACCTAAGTTTAGATGGTGAAAAGCTCAATTTTGACGTGGCGATATCACAGCCTAAATCCCAAAGATCTAACAGTTTGACTCCTCCTTCAACCAATTTTATGCAAATGTCTTCCTCTGCCGAGAACCTAAGCGACGAGCCGTTCGTGCAGAAACCTCGAAGTTTCTCTCTTTCAAGTGAACACAGTTTAGGCCAAATGAGGCCTATTAGTATAATGTACGGGACAACCGGAAGTGAGACACGACTAGATGAGCTCAAATGCAACAATTACACTGAACATCCAGGAATGTCCACTGTTGCTCAATGGTTAAAAAGTCTGAGGCTACACAAATATGTGTGGCTTTTTACAAATATCTCATATGAGCAGATGATGGCAATAGATGAAAAATATTTGGAAGAATTAGGTAAGATTTAGAAAATTATTGTTTTCCTTATGGTTCCTGTAAAATTACCAGTTAAGGCTATACAAAAAAGAACTGATGTCACTTAATGTTAAAATTATCATGTTCTAATTAGCATTCAGTTAGGTTATGCTAAGTCACCAACAACAGTTTAAAATGTAAAGTGTGGCTGACCTGTGTTGTGAAAGTTCTGTGTCTATATCAAGTTCTTACATTATAGAAAACATATTAACACCAGAACATCATTAATGATAATGTATGATAATAGCAAAAAATACAACATCAATAGTTTGCTGTCAATTTTAATTCATTAGATTGTGGCTTTTGTAAATGCTGGACAAATTATATCCATTTTTACCATCCTATGATATTTACCCAAAATCATATTGACTCTTCTCAACCTTGTTTGTCTACAATATTTGCGATAACATTTCCTAGGGGTAACAAAAGGAGCTCGTCACAAGCTGCTACTCTCAATAAAGAAGCTGAACGAGCGGACGTCAACGCTAGAGGGCGTGGAGAGCGAGCTGTCCGCGGGCGTGAGCGCGGCGTGCGCGGCGCGTGCGTTGGAGCGGCTGCGCGGCGTTCTGCTGAGCCCCATGCCGGCCGCGTGCGACCTGCCGGATAAGGTCGTGAGGGCGCTTGACACTGGTAAGAATACTGCTTGGCGTGCTTGTAACAAATCATTACAAAAAGTGACTATAAGTGTTTGTTAATGTTACAACAGAAATGATATTGACTAACTTTTTCTAGCGACTTCAACTTCAGTTTTCGACAAAAGGAGCAATAGAGAGAAAAAATAACGTAATAATTATTAAATTACATTCTCGTTCTTGTTAAAACCAATGCTATTTTCATGAACGATCTCTGGGTTCGAATTGCAACCCAATGCTTCCTACGGATCGCAGTAGGAAGTAGATTTAGAGTAGATCTGGAGATTTGACGGAAAGTAGACACCAGTGGAAGATACCTTTGTTGCTTTGTATTTCATCTCTTCTTGTTCAATGCGATGGCAATGGGTCCTGGATGGTATCACTTCATGCATGGCATCAGTAGTCCATTATCCACTGTCTCACATTAGAAGAATCTGTCCATCTCTATAGTCTGCTAAAGGTTGATATTTAATGTAATACTTGTGTAGGTTTTTAAACTTTCTTGTTGCATTTTTCACTATATAAACACACCGGGTTTTCTAGTGTTTAAATAGGAAAAAAGTGTCTTTTGGGCGACATGTCGCCGAAACGTCGGGCAAATCCTATAGTCCACTCAGTTGATCCTACTGAAAATCAGCGTCTGAGTCTATCAGGTCCTGACATTAGCTGAGTGGGGTCCATTTAGAATAACTTCCACCAGGCAGCAGTGTCATGATGTCCAAAACAACGTGACACTGCTGCCTGGTGGAAAGTATTCTTTGTTTTTCTATTGTTTGTTTTTTCCTAACCACCATGTTCTGTATGTTTTTTGTCTGTTGCGATGTTCAAAATCAATAAACGTTTTTTTTTCTTTGAAATACAGGTAAAATAATAGTTTTTACAGTAGTTTAAATGTTGCAAAAAACCTGGTTTTCTAGTGTTTACATAATACTTGTGTGTTGCAGCGTCTAAAGCGTTGTGCAACAGCGCGGGAGCGGCGGCGCGGGTGCCGGCGCATGCGCCGGTCGACGACTGCGACCACGACTCGCCCGTCGACCCGCTCTCCTTGCACTGCTGGCTCGTCGAGAAGGTAACCTAATATCATATTTGCTGTTAAAACTTATTAGATAACTTACTACTTATTGAACTAAATTTGACTTAAAATTCGGATCCTAGAAATGTTTTTTTTCAAATCTTTTAAAGAGTTCAGCGATTAGAATGACTATGTCCCTCTATAGAAAATACAAAAAAAAACTATTTCTCGATACAGTATGTATCTCTGAGATTTAAGCCATTAATTATTAGCCATTTCTATCATTTAAAAATGGCTAATGATTAATTCGCTATGTCCTAGACATCGTGTTCGGAGACATAACATTCTTTATTCTTGTATTCTTGGGAGTCACTTTAGATTCCCAATTACAGTGGGGTCCGCATATTACGTCCCTGGCAGGAAGACTTAGTTCGGCTGCTTATGCAGTAAGAAAAATAAGACTGTTGACTGATGTTAAAACAGCTAGATTAGTTTATTTCAGCTATTTTCATAGTGTAATGTCGTATGGACTAATGTTGTGGGGGTCAGCGGCGGACATAAATACTATTTTTGTACTTCAAAAAAGAGCCGTTCGCTCCATATACGGCCTTAGACCACGCGACTCGCTCCGAGAAGTATTTAAGGAGATAAATATATTAACTGTACACTCTCAATACATTTATGACAACATAATGTACGTACGCAAAAATTTGCACCTTTTCAAGAAGAATTGTGATAGTCATAAATTCAATACAAGAAACAAGAACAAACTTGTAAATCCTAATCTTAGACTTCATAAAGTAGGAAAATCATTTGTGGGTCAATGTGTAAAATTCTTTAATAAAGTACCTCAAAGTCTTGTTGAACTACCCCTTCACAAGTTTAAATCGCAAATTAAAGAAACTTTAATGAAACGAGGTTATTACAATGTAAAAGATTACTTGAACGACAAGGATTTGTGGTCATCTCAGAAATAGTCTGCTCCTCTGCACATCATGTATTTTGACTTTACTGTTGTTACTCTGTTATCGCAATTATTGTAAACAAACAAGATTAAAAAAGAGTAACTACCGAGTTTCTTGCCGGTTTCTTCTCGGTAGAATCAACACCTCCGAACCGGTGGTAGAATCACATTATTACTTTTTAATTTTTATGTTGTGTAAATACTATTTTTACTTTACTTTACTTTTTTTTATGTCCTTCAGCAGTACACTCTTCTGACATCATGGTTCCATGCACCATGATAGTCCAACTGATATAAGGACAGGAAAGTGTACCTCGGCTAATGAATCGCATTTCTGTTGTATAAACTTAATTTTTATTTTTTGTAATTACTTTAAGAAATATACTTTGAAAGCTGCTAGTGTCATTTGAAATTGAACTTTATGCTAAAAGAGTTTAAGTGTTCTGTTAGGCGAAGCCTCAGCTCATGAATCGTATTTCTATTGTATTGAAGTACAATTTCCAATGACACTAGCAGCTGTCAAAGTATATTTCTTAAAGTAATTACAAAAAATAAAAATTAAGTTTATACAACAGAAATGCGATTCATTAGCCGAGGTACACTTTTAAGCCTGGCAGAACACTGAACCCTTTAAGCATTGCATAAAGTTCAATCTCCAATGACACTAGCAGCTGTCAAAGTGTTTTTCTTATATCAGACTGTAATAACACAAAATTAAAATGAAGCTTATAATTATGAAAAAAACCGTCTGAGCTAGCGAATAACCCTGGTGGTGTTGTCCAGGCCCTGCACCACGAAGCCTTCAGCCGTCCGGAGCTGCAGGAGTCGCTGAAGCGGCTGCGGCACCGCCTGCCGCCGCGCCAGTTCTTCCACCACGTCAGCGAGCCGCTCAACCGACAGCGCCCCAAGCCCAGGTCTGACACACTACTTGTAACGGACCGGTCAGAAGCCTGCAGCCGTCCGGAGCTGCAGGAGTCGCTGAAGCGGCTGCGGCACCGCCTGCCGCCGCGCCAGTTCTTCCACCACGTCAGCGAGCCGCTCAACCGACAGCGCCCCAAGCCCAGGTCTGACACACTACTTGTAACGGACCGGTCAGAAGCCTGCAGCCGTCCGGAGCTGCAGGAGTCGCTGAAGCGGCTGCGGCACCGCCTGCCGCCGCGCCAGTTCTTCCACCACGTCAGCGAGCCGCTCAACCGACAGCGCCCCAAGCCCAGGTCTGACACACTACTTGTAACGGACCAGTCAGAAGCCTGCAGGAGTCGCTGAAGCGGCTGCGGCACCGCCTGCGGCCGCGCCAGTTCTTCCACCACGTCAGCGAGCCGCTCAACCGACAGCGCCCCAAGCCCAGGTCTGACACACTACTTGTAACGGACCAGTCAGAAGCCTGCAGGAGTCGCTGAAGCGGCTGCGGCACCGCCTGCGGCCGCGCCAGTTCTTCCACCACGTCAGCGAGCCGCTCAACCGACAGCGCCCCAAGCCCAGGTCTGACACACTACTTGTAACGGACCAGTCAGAAGCCTGCAGGAGTCGCTGAAGCGGCTGCGGCACCGCCTGCCGCCGCGCCAGTTCTTCCACCACGTCAGCGAGCCGCTCAACCGACAGCGCCCCAAGCCCAGGTCTGACACACTACTTGTAACGGACCAGTCAGAAGCCTGCAGGAGTCGCTGAAGCGGCTGCGGCACCGCCTGCCGCCGCGCCAGTTCTTCCACCACGTCAGCGAGCCGCTCAACCGACAGCGCCCCAAGCCCAGGTCTGACACACTACTTGTAACGGACCAGTCAGAAGCCTGCAGGAGTCGCTGAAGCGGCTGCGGCACCGCCTGCCGCCGCGCCAGTTCTTCCACCACGTCAGCGAGCCGCTCAACCGACAGCGCCCCAAGCCCAGGTCTGACACACTACTTGTAACGGACCAGTCAGAAGCCTGCAGGAGTCGCTGAAGCGGCTGCGGCACCGCCTGCCGCCGCGCCAGTTCTTCCACCACGTCAGCGAGCCGCTCAACCGACAGCGCCCCAAGCCCAGGTCTGACACACTACTTGTAACGGACCAGTCAGAAGCCTGCAGGAGTCGCTGAAGCGGCTGCGGCACCGCCTGCCGCCGCGCCAGTTCTTCCACCACGTCAGCGAGCCGCTCAACCGACAGCGCCCCAAGCCCAGGTCTGACACACTACTTGTAACGGACCAGTCAGAAGCCTGCAGGAGTCGCTGAAGCGGCTGCGGCACCGCCTGCCGCCGCGCCAGTTCTTCCACCACGTCAGCGAGCCGCTCAACCGACAGCGCCCCAAGCCCAGGTCTGACACACTACTTGTAACGGACCAGTCAGAAGCCTGCAGGAGTCGCTGAAGCGGCTGCGGCACCGCCTGCCGCCGCGCCAGTTCTTCCACCACGTCAGCGAGCCGCTCAACCGACAGCGCCCCAAGCCCAGGTCTGACACACTACTTTTTTTTTTTTTTTTTTTTGAAATAATAAATTTGCTTCCCTGATTTTAATTATTCAGGGAGACTGAAACGGGTTAGTTTAACTTTATTGTTAGAATGATTTGTATTTTTATTTATAATTTATCTTATAATCACAATTTCGTTTGGTGAGTTCCACTCCTATTATATATTGTTATTTTATTATTTTATTGGTTCATTTACTTAGTTATTATTTGATGTTATTTATATTTATTTGTTCTGATTGTATAGTTTTATTCTCATTTTTATTATCTATCCTTCTGTTTGTTTATTGCTATTTGATTTTTTCTTTCTTGTTAAATATTTGTTTCTTCTTTGGGTTGTATATTTATATTATTATTCTTATTCCTCATATCTCTGTTTATTTGTTGGTATTTAATTGTCTTTCTTGTTAAATATTTGTATTTAATTTGTTTATTTTTTGTATTTATGTTAATTATTATTCTGGTTTATTTATTTTGTTTTATTATTTTTTGGCAGATGGCCTCTGCGTAGGCCATAAAATGTCCGGGATGTTTCTCGAGGAAGAGACTATAGGCGGAACTCTCAACAGCCACCCCCATCCTCGCTTCCAGCTGTTGTCGCTGGGCGGCGAATATCGGGCAGCTGTCGAGTATATGTTCGACAGTCTCCTCCTCGGCTGGGTCGCATCTGCACTGCGCTGAGTCCTTGAGCTTAAATCTCTCCAGATACGAGGAGAAGCCTCCATGGCCGGTCCAAATCTGGGTGCGAATGGTGTTTGGGACCCATTGGTCCAGGATCCGGTAGGCTCTCCTCACATCTGGGAAAAACCTCTTGGTCAGCGCAGCAGATGGTCCGTCAAAGTAACGTTTTTGCCAGGTGTCTATTGTGTTTTGCCTTAGAGCGTATTTTACGTGCGAGGCAGGCACGGCGTCGTAGTCCGGTTTTGTCTTTTTTGTTGTGGCGGATTTTGCCAGTTCGTCGGCTCTTTCATTACCCGCCACTCCAAAATGGGCTTTAATCCAATAGAAACGCACCTCCTGTCCCCGGGATTCCATCTCACTGACGGTAGTGTGGATGGTGTGTGCAATTGGGTGTGTTGTGGCGGGATTGGAAATGAGGTCGAGAGATGATCGGGAGTCGCTCAAGATGCTGACACTGTCCAGCCTTCCGTTTGCGTACTTCAGAGCTCTATCGATGGCGATGAGCTCTGCTTGGAAGACTGTGCAGTAGTCAGCCAGCTTGATCTTCCCCCCCTTGATCTCCCGGCCCTCATTCCAATATGTAAAAGCCGCGCCAACTTTTCCCTCGAATTTACTACCGTCAGTGTAGATTTGGGGCAGCTCCTGAGGTACGTTGGATAGGTCCGTTTCTGCGGTGGAATAGATGATGTGTGGTCTTTTGGTGGGGTGCGGCAGTTCGGTCCAATGGACTCTGCGCTCCATCTCGCGGTCAGGGAGCTCCGCAAACTCTCCTTGCGCCTTGGCCAGGTAGAGCAAATGTGCCTCTTTGACGCGCAGGTCAAGAGGCAGCATTTTGGCCAGCAGAGTGCTCGCATTGTAGGAGGTCGTGCGGTGCGCCCTGGCCGCACGGATCGCGAACATGCGCTGTAGAGAGCAGAGTCGTTTTCGCACGTAGACCTTGTCTGCAGCGGATCCCCAGACCCCCGCTCCGTAGAGCGCTATGGGCTCCACAACGGCTATGTACAGGTGCCGGAGCACCTGGGGGCTAAGGCCCCATGTGGCGCGGACAGCCCTGCTCATCCTCACGAAGAGGTCAGCAATTTTATTGCAAGTGGCGCTCACATGGGCCTTCCAGGTGAGTCGGTGGTCTATGTGGAGCCCCAGCAGCTTCACGCTCTCTTGCCCGCGTATTGTCACGCCCTGCATTGTGAACACAGGCTCCCGATATTTGAGTTTTTTGGTGATGATGAGAGCCTGTGTTTTGTGGGGGGCAAAGTTAAGTTTGTTTCTTACCCCCCACTGATGGACGAACTCGAGGATGCTGTTGGTTGCGGTTTCGAGGGTATCCGCGTCGTTCGCGTCCGATATAATAATTATATCGTCCGCAAACGCCTGCAGGAAATATCCCCTCGACTCCGCCTCCAACAGCAGCGAGTTTAGCAGGACGTTCCACATCACTGGCCCCCTTGTGGAGCCCTGCACACACCCTTTTTGGGTCTCCCTGGTGGTGGTTTCGCCTGCGTAGTTGATGGTGACCTGCCGACTGCCAAAATAGCTGTCCACCAAATTGTAAAGATTTCGCGGACAGCCATGGCTTGCGAGTTGTTTTAAGATGGCAGGCCACCAGGCATTGTCGAACGCACCTTCTATGTCCAGGGAGACCAGAGCCACGATCTTTTTGGCTTGTAGTCCCTGTTTTATTTTGCCAAGGGCCGCGTGCAGGGCGTCTTCGGTACTGACCTGCGGAAGGAAGCCAAATTGCCTGGGGCTGAGGCAGTTGGTCTTGCCCAGGAAGGTGAGTAGCCGGGTGATCATGGCTTTCTCAACTATCTTTCCCAAGACCGGCAAGAGTCCTATAGGTCGATAGCTTTTAGGTTTATCGTAGGATTTCTTGCCGGGCTTGGGGATGATTTTTATAGTGGCTTTCTTCCACAAGGTCGGAAAATATCCTGTGGTTAGGCACGCATTGGCTATCGTCGCAAATAAGGGAATGTTTGCGCCGATAGCCTGCGTGCATATGTCCGCGGTCAAACCGTCTTCGCCGGGGGCCTTTTTGGGGTTCATAAGCCTCGCTATGTCCCTAAGCTCGTTCCCGGCGAAGGGCGGTTCATCCGAGGACAAGTGGTCTCCGCCGGTGGCTCCTCTGACGGCCAGATGTTCTGCTGTTTCGCCAGAGGGGTCGTCGGGCGGGTAAAATGTCTCTGCCAGTAGTTCTGCGGACTCAGCCGCAGTAAGAGTGGTTCCAGCGGTGTCCGTGAGGAGGACGTCCCCTTTGTTGTTGTTGGTGGACCGAATCACCCTGTAAACCGTATCCCAGATGCTTTCTCTATCCTGTTTTTGGCAAAAATCTTTCCAGCGGGGCTAGCATGCACGCCGCGAGTAAACCCGAGAGAGCAAATAGCCAATCACAGGTCGCCCTGCAGCCATTTCTCCATTTTCTCTACTGTTGCTAACATGGCCGCTTAATGTCAGATTTGAAATATTGTATGGAAAATACGGACTTCTCGACAAGCCCTAACATGGCACCACTGTTTTATCACGGATTTATCGATTTTTGACATTTCTGTTGGCTTAATTACTCGTCGATCGGAAGGGTGGACGAGAAGTGACGAGACGAGTGAAATTGTATGCGAAACTATTAAAATACAACGCGTGCAGCTTTGTCAAAAAAAGAAAAGGATTAAAATACACGTCAATGCTAAAACGATACGACATAACCTTTTAGAATTCGGAGTAAAAGGACATTATATTTTTGAAATTTGCTTACCATCATTAGAGTGAATTAAAACGGGGCCGCAATACAACCCAACTCCCATTCGGTGTCACATCACATCACAATAATTAAAGATAACATTACAAATATTCGTTCAACAACAATAAAATGACAAGACCGGACTACTTTTATATGGAAAGTAATCTTCACAGATGGCGCCGCTAAGCCGAAATTAAAAGTTCTCCAATTAAAGAAACTTTGATAGGCGTTGTCTAAACACCCTATTACGGTTGCTTTTATACCATTCATAATTAAAAAGTAATTTTCACATATCAATTTCTTCAATAAACACAAGTTTTATTAATGAATGGCTATGTGAACAAAAAGCAACTGAGATAACAGTGTGCAACTTGATTGTGGCAAGTGGCGACAGATGGCGCACGCGTGCTTGCTTCTTACTTTAGAGTCGAAATACTCGGCCAATTTTCGTCTCAAACACACAATCAATCTAAAAACAAAATCTTTCTATTTTTTGTTATGAGATAAGCAGTAACAAAATATTTTACTTACTCTTGATTGAGTCTTTGTGTGAATTAATTTTACAAGTGTTACCAGTAAAAAAATGGAGTTTCTAATTTTTTTTTCTGTAATATGGCAGCACTGTCGAGAAGCAACGAAGTCAAGTCACGCCCTTCGATTCTCTCGAGCGAAAGAGGGGGAGATGGCTATTTTGTCGATGTTGCGCATGCTAGGCCCGCAGCTGTTGAATTTTGTTGTTTGAATTTCCTGTTTATATGTTTCTAATTTCTCTTTGTATACTTTAATGACTATTTCTTTCCTGTGCATGCTTGCTGACTTTATTCTGCGTCTAAATTTTACTACTTCTCTTTTCATCTGGGATAGTGACTCGGTCCACCAGCTTATCTTTGGCTTTTTGGTGCCTTTCTTGTTTTGGAGGGTGTTGGCGCAGGTGGTTTCAATACACCTAGTGTATTTGCGCACAATGTCTTCTATTTCCTCGGGGGTGGTTGGGGCGGTGTTGGGGTTGGCTAGGTGCTGTAGGCCCTCCGACTCGAGCTCCTGGCAGAGTCGGGACCTGAATGCCTGCCAGTCGGCACTCTCAGTCTTGTACCTTCTGGTAGAGGTAGTAACCGGGTCCTCTCCCCCGCCTACTGATCCCAGCACAAATTCAATTGCGTTGTGATCAGAGGCAGGTATCAGGTCCCGGTTGACCCTCCATCCTTCCACCATCCTGAGAGTGCCGTCGCCGCAGGCAGTGATGTCTGTGTAGCTGGATATCTCTCTCAGGCCTCGGACAGTGTCGAATGTCGGGGTAGTGCCCACGTTGAGGAGCGTGAGTTGTTGTTGGGCGAGGAAGTCACTGACTAGCTCGCCCCGCTCATTTGATTTGGGGCTACCCCACCAAATGGACCAGCCGTTGGCGTCGGAGCCCAGGAGAGACATCCCGCCACCCAGCTTTTCAATGGTTCCGGCCACCAGCTCGAGCCGGGCATTGGCCTCCGACGCTTCCAGCTGCGGCTCTAGGTACACGGAGAGTAAGAGGGTGTTACCTATACCCAGCTTGAGCTGGGCCGCAGAGATGCAGCTGGAGCACTCGTCTGTCAATTCGTTGACTGTGAGCGTTGGGTCGAAGACCACTATGGCCGCCTTAACGGGGATTCCGTCCGTCCTCCGCTGGATTATGCTGGACACACTACTTGTAACGGACCGGTCAGAAGCCTGCAGCCGTCCGGAGCTGCAGGAGTCGCTGAAGCGGCTGCGGCACCGCCTGCCGCCGCGCCAGTTCTTCCACCACGTCAGCGAGCCGCTCAACCGACAGCGCCCCAAGCCCAGGTCTGACACACTACTTGTAACGGACCAGTCAGAAGCCTGCAGGAGTCGCTGAAGCGGCTGCGGCACCGCCTGCCGCCGCGCCAGTTCTTCCACCACGTCAGCGAGCCGCTCAACCGACAGCGCCCCAAGCCCAGGTCTGACACACTACTTGTAACGGACCGGTCAGAAGCCTGCAGGAGTCACTGAAGCGGCTGCGGCACCGCCTGCCGCCGCGCCAGTTCTTCCACCACGTCAGCGAGCCGCTCAACCGACAGCGCCCCAAGCCCAGGTCTGACACACTACTTGTAACGGACCAGTCAGAAGCCTGCAGGAGTCGCTGAAGCGGCTGCGGCACCGCCTGCCGCCGCGCCAGTTCTTCCACCACGTCAGCGAGCCGCTCAACCGGCAGCGCCCCAAGCCCAGGTCTGACACACTACTTGTAACGGACCAGTCAGAAGCCTGCAGGAGTCGCTGAAGCGGCTGCGGCACCGCCTGCCGCCGCGCCAGTTCTTCCACCACGTCAGCGAGCCGCTCAACCGGCAGCGCCCCAAGCCCAGGTCTGACACACTACTTGTAACGGACCAGTCAGAAGCCTGCAGGAGTCGCTGAAGCGGCTGCGGCACCGCCTGCCGCCGCGCCAGTTCTTCCACCACGTCAGCGAGCCGCTCAACCGGCAGCGCCCCAAGCCCAGGTCTGACACACTACTTGTAACGGACCAGTCAGAAGCCTGCAGGAGTCGCTGAAGCGGCTGCGGCACCGCCTGCCGCCGCGCCAGTTCTTCCACCACGTCAGCGAGCCGCTCAACCGACAGCGCCCCAAGCCCAGGTCTGACACACTACTTGTAACGGACCAGTCAGAAGCCTGCAGGAGTCGCTGAAGCGGCTGCGGCACCGCCTGCCGCCGCGCCAGTTCTTCCACCACGTCAGCGAGCCGCTCAACCGGCAGCGCCCCAAGCCCAGGTCTGACACACTACTTGTAACGGACCGGTCAGAAGCCTGCAGGAGTCGCTGAAGCGGCTGCGGCACCGCCTGCCGCCGCGCCAGTTCTTCCACCACGTCAGCGAGCCGCTCAACCGACAGCGCCCCAAGCCCAGGTCTGACACACTACTTGTAACGGACCGGTCAGAAGCCTGCAGGAGTCGCTGAAGCGGCTGCGCAGCGAGCCGCTCAACCGACAGCGCCCCAAGCCCAGGTCTGACACACTACTTGTAACGGACCAGTCAGAAGCCTGCAGGAGTCGCTGAAGCGGCTGCGGCACCGCCTGCCGCCGCGCCAGTTCTTCCACCACGTCAGCGAGCCGCTCAACCGACAGCGCCCCAAGCCCAGGTCTGACACACTACTTGTAACGGACCGGTCAGAAGCCTGCAGGAGTCGCTGAAGCGGCTGCGGCACCGCCTGCCGCCGCGCCAGTTCTTCCACCACGTCAGCGAGCCGCTCAACCGACAGCGCCCCAAGCCCAGGTCTGACACACTACTTGTAACGGACCGGTCAGAAGCCTGCAGGAGTCGCTGAAGCGGCTGCGGCACCGCCTGCCGCCGCGCCAGTTCTTCCACCACGTCAGCGAGCCGCTCAACCGACAGCGCCCCAAGCCCAGGTCTGACACACTACTTGTAACGGACCGGTCAGAAGCCTGCAGGAGTCGCTGAAGCGGCTGCGGCACCGCCTGCCGCCGCGCCAGTTCTTCCACCACGTCAGCGAGCCGCTCAACCGACAGCGCCCCAAGCCCAGGTCTGACACACTACTGGACCGATCGTCCTCAGTCTACAGCTTCGCGACGTTGCTTAGTCCATAACTGAAGCACGATCCGGGCTTCACCCTACGCGGAGATCGGCCTTCAGCCTCACATTCGAAGCTTGGCCTACGGCCTCGCTATGTTTTTCAATTTCATGGCAAAATTCAAAAACACTACCAAAACTACCATAAAATCATTTTTTCGCTCTTCCTCACCCAAGTTTTACTTGTTTTTTCGTTCCATTCCGTGTCTAGTGGTCAAAAAAAATGATTTTATTTTTTAGGCCCATAGACTAGACTCCAACTGAATATATTTGGCACCAAAACCGAATAATTTGGCGTATCTTTCAATTAAGACTATTTACTTGAAAAAATCTAATCTTAAGTTTGTATGTGTGGATGTGTCGTGTTGCTTTTTCACGTAAAAACTACTGAATGGATTTAAATGAAACTTTACAATATATTATTGTAAAGCTTGTTGTAAAATATATCTAAAACATATAATATGTGTGTGTAGATGGCGAGTGGGCGTGCACAACTACGTGAAGCCGCTGCAGCGCCGCTGGACGCCGGGGACCGGGGCGGGCGCGGTGGGCCCGGCCGTGCCGCGCGGGAAGAGCCACTCATATCCGCCCTTCCCGCCGCAACAATTCCCACTCAGGTAACCAACAATATCACTATTTACTCCATACTCATAAACTTCTATCAGTGTTGAGCAACTCCTATAACAAAATCACCCTTCTTGGTAAAGTCATACAAGGTAATTTTGCAAGCACTTGCCGAATTTTCGGGAGCGACTTGGTATGAGGAACTGAATAGATTTCAGTGTTCTTATGGGTTTTTATAATGTGTATATTTATTCAAATTTTGTTAATTTACTTCATTCATTCGTGGAAAAATACGAGCTGAACTATAGCACGAGTTGAACTACGAGTGTAAAAGTCATTTTTGTGTGTGAAAATAAGCCCAAATTATTGACTTAGACATAGACTTATAATAGATATTTTCATAAAAACGAACGCAACGCTAATGCATTGTTTAAGCTAATGATGTGTTCTGTCACTTACTCGCAAATGGCGGCAGCAACAAGAATGAAAGTGACAAAGTGATACAAAAGTTATCGTGTTGTTGTAGACCTTTGTTCCTGGTATGCCTAAAACGCAATTGGTCTAAGTCGCGTTTTGCCTAAAATGATTTTTTTAATATTGTTAATACTAAGTCGATCAACTACTTATTTCGAATTAAACCTAATACGCAATATATTTATTTAGCAGGGTGAGGTTTAATGTAAAATGGGTAGCTAATCGAATTAGTTTTAACAATATTAAAAAAATCATTTTAGGCAAAACGCGACTTAGACCAATTGCGTTTTAGGCATACCAGGAACAAAGGGTTGTAGAGCTGTTTAAGTTTTTATGAATAAGGGGGTTACTATTTAGGATATTTTAAATCAATTAAATAAACCACTACGTTTAAGAAGGCTCAAGGTCACTCAACGTGCTATGGAAAGGGCAATGGCGTCTCGCTACGAGATCGAATCAGGAATGAGGAGATTCGTAGAAGGACTGGAGTCGCCGACGTGGCCGAGCGGGTAAGCAGGTTGAAGTGGCAGTGGGCGGGGCACATAGCGCGTAGAACTGATGGCCGCTGGGGCCGAAAGGTTCTGGACTGGAGACCATTTGAGGCCAAACGCAGAGTGGGGCGCCCACCCGCAAGGTGGACCGACGACCTGATAAAAGTCGCGGGATCCCGGTGGATGCAGGCCGCACGCAACCGGGCGCTCTGGAAATCAATGGGGGAGGCCTATGTTCAGCAGTGGACTCCTTGCGGCTGATAATGATGATGATGATGATGACTACGTTTAAAAAAAGCACAATGAAGATGGTAGGTTATTTTTATTTTTGGCATTAGGGATAATGCATTATCATCTTACTATATATTATTTATAATACACCAGAGAAATTCGGCCGGTCTGTTATTAGTCTCTAGCATAATTGGTCAGTGCAGTCGCCCGGTTTGCGAAACATGCGGGCTCGAGTCCCGCCTGATGCCAGGTTATACCGATTGTTTTTTTCTGGTTTTCCTATCTTTACTATGAAGATGTAGTTTTGTAAAGTTCTATAAAGCTTATTTAAAAAAAATGGCAAGTACTTGGAAAGTCACCATGTGGACATAACAGCATGGGTTGCCATATCACATTACCTATGGATCTAGATCTCATATGAATGCTCAAGATCGTCTAACGTGCTATGAAGATGGCTATTCTCGTCGTTTCAATTGAGCCAGAAATGAGGAAATTTTAGTGGAACTGGAATCGCTGATATGGCCTAGCGGATACGCAGGTTGATGTGGCAGTGGGCGTGGCACATAGCGCGAAGAGCTGTGTCCCCGTTGAGTTCAAAGGTTCTGGATTGGCAACCATTTGAGGGCAAACGCAGTGTGTGTATTGTGGGGCGCTCACCTGCAAATGGGACGGACGACCTATGAAGGTCGCTGGATTTCGGTGGACGCAGGCTGCTATGGAAATCTATGGAGAGGCCTATGTTCGGTTCTGGACTTTATGCGATTAATGATGAAGAGCACACATGTGCTGGGTGTAGATGTCACCGGAAAATAACAAAAACCGTAAATTTATAAATTTCCTAGGAAATTTATCAACTTTCGTAGGATTCTAAACGAGAGATAAGTTGTATTATTTTACGCCCACATTTCCGGAAATTTATAAATTTGCGACGACTCGTGGTAAATTTATAAACTTACGGATATCTTTCCGTAAGATTCTAAACGGTTCGACTAATCAGAGAAGAGCTTTTAATTTTACGCTTTTATAAATTACGGAAAATAACACACTGCTCCCTGATTGGTCGATGTTGACAGTAGCAATGCTTGTGTTCGTGGATTATGGTACAATCACACTTGCCTAACTGTACATTTATCAGTTTCGAATACCTACCTGTCTGGACTTTTACTTTAAAACTGGGTAGGTTTAACGGGTTACTTTTTACAATTAATAGGCTGATAACCCCTACTTAATCAAAATAAGACGGCAGAAATAGAAAAAGTTTATAAAAGTGAAGGAAAAGTGTTGGTATGGTTGGCAATTAATGGTGCTACCGCTTACTACTGATCCCTACTTGAATCTGTGCTATCTAGCTGACAGTATCAGGTCTATTATGTATGTAATTAAACAATCTCAACTTGATTTTGTAAATGAATTTATTGCGAACTTTGACAACTCCATTTTTTACAGACTGACTTTGCCGTCAGTGTCACCACCACAAACTAGATACGAAACAGGTTTCACTACACTACTCCCCCACCGAGACCGTGGCTACGGTCGATAGTGGTCCGGAAATCTGACTGTCCTCCCACTCCTGGACTTCCGCTCGACTTCCGGTGCGGCTGCTTCTGGTTCCGGTATCGGTATCGGTTTTCTTTCACAGTCTTTTTCTATGTACGCGGGCTTTAAACGGTCGACTGTCACTGTGAGCGTTTTCCTTTTGCCTCGATGTCGAAGGTTTTGCTTCCTCTTCTCAAGACTTTGAATGGACCCAAGTAGGCCGGCTGAAGAGGTCTGTGAACTGGGCCTTGGCGTAGGAAAACATGAGACGTAGTGTTGAGGTCTCTGGGAACATAAAATTGTTTATTTGAATGGCAGGAACCAGGTTGTGGGGCAAGTTTTGAGATGTTTTCTCGTAATTTGCTGGCGGAGTCGAAGGTGCTGACCACGTTTGGTGGTGCTAGTGGTGATGGTGCGAAGAACTGGCCTGGTAAACGTAGGGGTTCGCCGTAGACCAATTCTGCGGCTGATGATTGAAGGTCCTCCTTCCAAGCGCTGCGGATGCCCAAAAGTACTAAGGGTAATACCTCTGTCCATTGAAACGTGGCTTGGCAGGTTATTGCGTTCTTCAGCTGTCGGTGTAGTCGTTCTACAAGACCGTTGGCAGCTGGGTGATAGGACGTTGTTGTGTGATGAGAGGCGCCGAGAATTGCTGACATCGATTTGAACAGTTGTGACTCAAATTGTCGACCACGATCTGTAGTTATGTGCTCCGGGCATCCGAATCGAGACACCCATCCAGCCATGAATGCTGCTGCGCAAGTGTCTGCTGTGATGTCCGGCAGTGGGTATGCTTCGGGCCACCGTGTAAAACGGTCGACCACCGTAAGACAGTACCTGAAGTTGTTCGATATTGGCAGGGGTCCAACTATATCCATGTGTACGTGTCTGAACCGTGCCGATGGTACTTTGAAGGTACCTGTTGGTGATGCTGTATGCCTGGTCACTTTGCTTCGTTGACAGTTGAGGCACTCTTTCGCCCATTGTCGACAATCTCTTCGTATTCCTGGCCATACAAATCGATGAGAAATTAGGCGAGTGGTGGCTTTTGCGCCTGGGTGACTCAGATTGTGCATTGCGTTGAAGACTAGTCGACGGTAAGGTGGTGTGATGAATGGCCTTGGCTCTCCCGTGGATATGTCGCAGTATATTGCGATATCTTTTACTTTAACCACTTCAAGTTTTAGGCTAGTGTCGGACTGCATGAAGGTTTTCAGCTCCTCGTCTGTTTGCTGATCGCGGGCAAGAGACTGGTAGTCAAGTGGGCTGGGCATAGATACCTCTTCTATTCTAGAAAGGGTGTCGGCCACCACGTTCTCCTTTCCTGGCAGGTGTCTAATGTCCGTGGTGAATTGTCTAATATAATCGAGGTACCTGAACTGGCGTGGGGAACACTTGTCCCGTCGCGTGCTGAAGGCATATGTAATGGGCTTGTGGTCTGTGTAAATGGTGAAGGTTCGAGCTTCCACCATGTACCTGAAGTAACGGATTGCTTCGTAGATGCTCAGCAACTCGCGATCATATGGGCTGTATTTCTTCTGCGAAGAACTTAGCTTTCTGGAGAAGAAAGAAAGAGGTTGCCAGTCGCCTTCTTTGCGTTGCTGTAAAACTGCTCCCATCGCCACGTCTGATGCATCCGTTTGAATTGCCAGCTCTGCTGTGTAATCTGGGTGAGCCAACAGCGCTGCCTGTGCGAGACTAGACTTGCAATCGTTGAAAACGGCTTGCAACTCTGTAGTCCAGATGATGATCTGAGAGTTTTTTATTTTCGGTCCAGCCAACAAGCAGTTCAAGGGAGCGTGTATGGATGCGGCCTTAGGTATGAAACGGCGGTAGAAGTTCATCATACCTAAGAACCTGCGCAGTTCCTTAATTGTTTTGGGTTGTGGAAAGTCCTGGATAGCTTGGACTTTCGATTGCAGTGGGCGTATACCTTTGGAGGAAACTGAATAGCCCAAAAAGTTTATCTCTGATTGGCCAAAGTTACATTTCTGCGTGTTGATGAGTACGCCATATTCCTTTAAGCGTTGGAATAGTAAAGCCAGGTGCTGGTGATGCTTGGTCTCTGATTCCGAATATACCAGGATGTCATCTATGTACCCAAAACAGAAGTCTAGGCCCTTAAGCACCCCGTCCATGAACCTTTGGAATGTTTGTGCAGCGTTCCGAAGGCCAAAGGTCATAAACGGGAACTCAAACATGCCAAAAGGAGTAGTGATAGCTGTTTTGGGTATGTCCTCTTGAAATACTGGGATCTGGTTATACGCCTTCACCAAATCTACTGTACTGAAGACGTTCTTACCCGCCAGCTGGTAAGCAAAGTCCTGTATGTGTGGGACTGGATACCTGTCTGGTACTGTGCGTGCATTCAGTGCTCTGTAGTCTCCACACGGTCGCCAGCCGTCATTTTTCTTACGCGCCAGGTGCAGCGGAGATGACCACGCACTCTCTGACCTGCGTGCCGTGCCACTATGGAGCATCTCGTTGAACTCGTTCTTGGCTATCTGCAATCTTGCTGGGTCAAGACGTCGTGGACGGCTGAAGACCGGCGGTCCTGGCGTCGTCTTGATGTAATGCACGGTGTCGTGTTTAGGCTCGATTGGCTTACCAGCTGGACGTGTGATGTCAGGGAATTCTTGCAGTAACGAGTCATAGGGTGAGTTGCTTGCCATGATACGTACCGATTGGATTGCTGACGATGCTGGCTGTTTTGCTGTGTGTACTGAAAGTTGTGTGACTCCATCCACCAAGCGTTTCTGTCGGCAATCTACTAATAAATTGTAGTGGCTAAGTAGATCAATGCCTATTATTGGTTTCGTAACTTCCGCTATGATGAAACGCCATGTGAAGCTTCGACGTAAGCCTAAGTTTAGTGTCTGATTAACAAATCCGTAAGTTGAGATTATTGTGCCGTTTGCTGCAACTAATTGAAATTTGGATTTAGCTTGTAGTGGAACCCGAACAGCAGATCTAGGGAAAACGCATACCTCCGAACCAGTGTCAATCAGATATTGTATCTTCGTTCTCCGATCTGTGATGAACAGGCGGCCTTGAGATGTTTGGCAGACGTCAACGGCCGCTAATGACTGCCCTGCTGGTTTCCCGTCTTGAAGGTGCATGGTTTGTTGCATTTCCTTGCGTTCTTCCCAAAGCGGTAATGAAACCAGCAAAACGGATGTCCTTCAGGGCGTCCGCTGGACTGTGATCTACGACGCGAGTGTGATCTGGAGCGGTCCTGCTGTCTGTAGCCATGAGAATAATTGCGAGAACGATTTACCTGCATGCTTAAAACTTCTATTTGTCGTGTCAGTTCGTCTACCTTACTTTCCAACGCGGAGGTATGACTAACCGCTGCTACACTGGCCACTTGTCCTGGGCTGACAGCGATGTCATTGACCCTATCGGCTAGGTCTGCTACGTCATCCAGGTCACTCTTTGGCTGTGAAGCAACAATTGATTGTACATTAGGTGGTAATCTGCTCGTCCAAATAGTACGTAGGAAGTCGTCCGGAATATTGGGTCCTGCTAGGTTACGTAAATGGCGCAAAAATTGGCTAGGCTTCCTGTCTCCGAGTTCCTCGTGCTGCATCAGCTGCAGCGTCTTCTTCTCTCGTGAAAAGGATATGCGCTTTATAAGCTCAGACTTAAGCTTCTCATATTTTTGAGTAGCCGGAGGAGCAACCATAACATCTTTCACTATGCGTGCATATTCCTGATCTAACTGGCCTGTTACGAAGTGAAATTTTGTGAGATCCGCAGTAATGTTAGATAATACAAACTGGCTTTCCACTTGCGCGAACCAAACCTCCGGTTCCTCGGGCCAGAACGGCGGCATACGCACGCCGACTCGGCACACGGCTTGATTTCCGCTACCGCTTATGCCACTTGGACCACCGCCTAAGGAATTTTGTACTTCCGGATTTTCTGTTGCGTCGCCGAACTCCACTGGGCTGTCGCCTTGCATCTTGATATTAGTCGCTAGGTCGTTCTTCACAGGAAAAGCGTATGTTCAGACGTCGGGTCACCAGTGAAGGAAAAGTGTTGGTATGGTTGGCAATTAATGGTGCTACCGCTTACTACTGATCCCTACTTGAATCTGTGCTATCTAGCTGACAGTATCAGGTCTATTATGTATGTAATTAAACAATCTCAACTTGATTTTGTAAATGAATTTATTGCGAACTTTGACAACTCCATTTTTTACAGACTGACTTTGCCGTCAGTGTCACCACCACAAACTAGATACGAAACAGGTTTCACTACAAAAGAATGAAATACACTTATAAAATATAACATACAAAACATGGCATACCATCTCGATCACTCTGAGTTCCCGTCACGGTGAACGAACGGAACATTCAGAAGCCCACATTTCACCGAGGGAATTTGAACCCATCGTGGTAAGAAGCGAGCATACCGCCGTTATCTGGGTTGCTTAGATTTTTTATCGGTGTTTCTCATCGCCGGAGAGTTAGCCGCAAATTATACAATGAACACGAAGATGACTTGTTCTTACAAAATATAAAACATTAAAACCGGCCTTCTACCAAAATTAAATGGCGGAGGAGAGGAATGACACGTGACTTATTCGACCAATCAGAGCGCACATGGCGTTTGGTTACCGCCCACTTATTATTTTACGGATGCGTTCCGGAAGTTTATCAATTTCCGGAAATGAGGGCGTAAAATAATACAATTTATCTCTCGTTTAGAATCTTACGAAAGTTTATAAATTTCCTAGGAAATTTATAAATTTACGGTTCTTGTTATTTTCCGGTGACATAGACACAATATATTAACTTCACCTTAATTATTTACCATATAATTCACACCAAATAATTCACCTTTAGTTGTACACCTTACTTAAGTTTTAGTGCCTTTAGGCATTAAGTCCGCCAATTGTACTTTTTTTTATTGTGCATTAAAGAATAAATACATTTTGTTCCCAGGCCGCCGCCGCCGCCGTCAGTCGCAAGCGACGACTACTCGAGTCTGGACGCGCTGTGTCTGCAGATGACGGAGCAAGCCATCAACTGAGCGGCATTCAGCCTCTTCAACCAGTACCTGCCCTACGTAACCTAGGTGAATTAAATTAAGCAAGAAATCTAATATTTCACAAACTTCTAATATAGACTTTACAACAACTTGAAAAAACCTGAGCAACGGGTATCTTAATCAATCCCTTTTCCTCATCAATTGACTCTATAAGCGACCGGCTGACTTAAAATTGATTACCCGGGAAGGGTTGTTCATAAGATAGTCTGTATTTGAATTTGTCAAATATTTTAATTTCACCAATAGTACCGCCCGTGACCTTTTATCGAAACGTTTGATAGTAACTATTCTAATACGCAATGGAACTATTCTAATACGCAATGGAATGGGTCTGGCGACTAAACTTAGAGCAATTGATGGTGAGCGATCATCGATCTAATGGTAGTAGATCATAATGCGACCGTCCTCGACTATGACTTGACTCAAGGAAGCTCAGGCTCCCGAGGATGAACGCAATATAACACATGTTGTACCAAATTTATAGTTTAAATGTATGTTATCCTGTCTGTGACATTGCCATAAGTTCTATTGGACTTCATTCCTCGTGTGACTTATTTATAATCGTAAAGGTACGACTATGTTCATTAGGTCGAATATCCTAAGATAACGTACTATAGTTTTAATCAAAAGTAAGTAATACTTTTCAGTTATACGTTCACTGACAAAGTATAATTACTGCACACAAAGAGAAACGTGAAACAAATAGAAGACGTTCACATTTAGTAATATTCCTACTCTAACACGCAAATTTTGAATTTAACCACTTTAAGATAAGTAGTCCACTGACAACGAAATTATGAATGGTATGCTTGAGTGTGTGAAGCGGTAGTTAGCAATGAACTTGAAGAAATATATTAGTGCTACAGCAAAATTTAGGATGGTCTGACGTTGTAATCTGTATGTTTATTTATGAATGTTTTAATCTATACTATGGATTTTTTATATTGTCGAAGATATTATGAATTTATTAATGAATGAACATAATTAATCAATGAACGCAGTGATGAGCCAGATACTGCATAGTGGCAGTGCTTTCTGATTTTAAATCAATTGATCCTTGCGTTAGATCACTTATATACATTTAGTTCGGTCAATTACAGACGCGTGGCATTTTACACAGTCCGATCAACGGTGTTAATAGTTATGTTTTTCGTCATGTTATTATTGTATAAAAGACACATAAATAATATTTGATCGGGAGAAAGAGGCATGGTCGACTAGAAAATAGTTCCTCGCGTCTTCGTGAATTGAACGCACTATATTAAGTAGGTAGCTTAATGCTTTTGATTAAATTAATTATTCGAATTAGTATGAATGTATACTTTACTTTTACAAAGAAATGAGAGCTAGAGAAATGATGCCTTAATTTACCTAAAATACAAATAAATATTCGAGGTTGTAAGTGAAATTTTCAGACCATTTAGGATTCAATAATGACATTCGAGTTTGTTTGTACCAATCGCTAATAATTGTAATGTAAATACATAATCATAAGCATTATTTAATGATAACATGAACAAAAGTCGGCGACAACGATTCTATTCGACTCGGCCAATCGAAGAATACTACCAATGATACCTTGTATTTCTCTGGTGCTAATGTTTCTTATTTTTCTGACTAGTTTTGGCTAGAAGAAATTGTTTTGCGACACAAATATTTTTTGCTTCTATCTAGCGGCGTGCACCATTTGTGAAGTAAATAGCTTTTGTGAATCGTTGGTTGTGGTACTGAAACGTGAGTAACATTGACCTCGCGTTGTGGAAGCAGAAAGAGACAATGATAGACTGAAAAGTTCATGCGCGTCTGTCCTGCGACTCCTGCGCTGAGAGCGACTTTAGGGAATCCAAAAAAATCTTTAACCATTTGTGACGTAACCACCTGAACTTAAAATCCTCTCGCCAAGATATGTGAGCCTACAGGATACTCGCGCACAAACTTTACGGGCTATAGGACAGCGCATACACAAACGGCCTAAAGTTATTGTAGTACCAATTCTCAAATAGTTTATTTTCTGTAATTGTTAACTTGTTACACTTTGCACACAATGGCATCTCTGCTAGAAACAATTTTAAAGTAAATGTTGATGTAAATTAGATTTAATCTGTTGACTGATGGTTGAATAATTTATGACGTTCGCGTAGTGTTTTATTTATTTAAGTTATTTTAACAATTGGTCATTTTGACTGGATCAAAAATCTGATTGTAACGTGTGCAATTTTTATTTACTTACAAAATGTTATAGATTTCATGTAAATAATGGACTAGTATGCAATGTATTTATTATTATAAATATAAAAATAAGGTTATTGTTTTTGTACAAAACATACAAGATGTGTTGATAGAATTAATAATGAACTACCTAACTATGATTGACATAATTATCTATTTTATTTGAGATATTGTAATTAATACACAGTCCATGAAGTTTGTTGTTATGGAGGCGATTGTATAGATTGTGTATGATGTGATGTATTTACATACATAATTTGTTGTTGTCTTATTTCATTTTTAAAACTAATTGGTAAATACAAATAATTTTTATTTGTACAGAAGTTACTTGATGTTTCTTTCTCTCTCTTGACTCTGTTTTACTTTAATTATGTGGTGGACTGTGATATGGTTTATTTTTGGATCATGATATTCATCAGCACTAAATAAATATTATTGTATAGTGTAACCTGATTTTTATTCTTCATACACCCAAGTCCTAAATATACAGTTTCTAGAATCTATATTCTAATGAGACTTTTTTAGGAGAAAAAACATTTTTCGAAAATTATAATAATTTGCATTTTGCATTATCTCACTTTTAGTGACACTGCAGACTTATTCTAACGGAACTAAAATTAATATACACTTGTTGAAGAGGTGGAGGCTGCTGTTGAACTGAAATTTTCTAATTGGCAGATAACTTAGACAAATAATATGTACAAATATTTCTTGGAATAACCTTAGATTCAAAATTGCAATGGAACCCTCATTTGACAAGTCTTTCAGGTAGGCTTAGCTCAGCTGCTTTTGCTATAAGAAAAATAAGGCTATTGACAAACGTTGACACGGCTCGCTTAGTTTATTTTAGCTACTTCCACAGCATTATGTCATACGGAATAGTACTTTGGGGTCAGGCATCGGACATACAAGCAATTTTCGTTCTTCAGAAACGAGCTATTAGATCTATTTATAAGCTTCGAGCACGGGCCTCTCTTAGGGAACTTTTTAAGGAAATTGGTATTCTAACTGTAGCTTCGCAATAGATTTACAATTGTATTATCTTGGTAAGAAAAAATATCAATCTTTTTACCAAACACAGCGATATTCATGCTAAAAATACTAGGAATAAAGATAAAATAGCGCTACTATTTTTCAGATTGCAGAAAGTTTTAGGGTCATTTATGGGGCAAGGTGTACATTATTATAACAAAGTTCCGGAAGCAATCTGTAAGCTGCCATTACATAGATTTAAAAATCACATTAAAGCTACGTTGCTAAAAAAGGGATATTATACCATTAGAGATTATATCATGGATAGAAATGCTTGGGAATAAGCTCTCTGCCTCCCGACGGAGTCTAATTAACTATTGTAATTGTAATATCTACAATCATACTTAGGTTAAGACACTAACAATGTTTGTTTTGTTTTATATAGCTTCTCGTCGATGTACTAACTTAAAGAGTGTTATTCTTTTCATAAATTATGAATTTTATTATGCTTTCTTGTTTTAAGTTCATGTTAAAATACTAACAACTATTGTAAAAAAGAGAAACAGTTGAAAAAAATAACTGCTGAGTTTCTTGCCGGTTCTTCTCAGTACAGAAACAACTTTCTGATCCAGTGGTAACATCACATTTATTTAAGTACAGTATATTTATTGTTTACATTTATTATTATGCTATTCATGTCTATTATTAAGTATGTTTTGTTTGTTAATTAGATTTGACGATTTGAAAGTCTTTGTAACAGGTCTATTTAAATAAAGCTATTTTTGTTTTTTTTTATTTAATTACATTCTAATAAAAAGAAAAAAAAATGAAAAAGAAATACAAATAGACAAAATTCTAGAAAAAATAATTTATTTCAATAAATACAACTCATTCTGTTACATTAAACTCATTAAAGCAGTTTTTCTTTGTGCGTGCCTATCTTATGTCTAGCCAAATCGTTTTTTCTGTAAAAACCTCTAGAACATTTGTCACAAGGAAATGTAATTCTGTTTTCATGTAGTTTAGCAACATGAAAGTCCAACATTGGCTTTGAGGGAAAACTACGAGGGCAGCCCTCAACTGTGCATTTATACTTGTCTGTGTGGTTGTGGCTAAAGTTCATGTGGTGATTGAGTGATTTCAATTCAAAAAAGGTTTTAGTGCAAAGTTCACATTTGAGTGGACGCTCTCCTGTGTGCCTCAACATGTGCAATTCAATGTTTGAGACAATCTTACAGCATGGGGAACAGTAGCCTGATTTCTCAGAATGTACCCTTTTGATGTGAATCTTCAAGTTACCTTTGGCATTAAATGTGCGTCCACAATGATTGCAGACAAAACTATTTGGCTCTGAATGCAGCTTATAATGTTTGGTAAGGTTGTGTTTATATTTAAATGCATTATGGCAGATATTGCAGGCATATTCTTTACTACTGGTGTGAACCTGGAAATGTCTTTGGAGCTGATCTCTGGTGCAGAACTTTTTGCAACACACATTACACATTTCAGTTTTTGCACCAATGTGCTTCTTTTTATGTCTTATCAGAGAGCTTAGTTGAGTGAAAGAGGATGTACACTCTGTACATGCGAATGGAGTTTCACCTGTATGTGTGCGTAGGTGAATTATAATGTCTGTTTTTGAATAAAACCCTTTGCCACAACTCTCACATATAAATCGTCTTTCTCTCACTGAAGTGTGGTTCCGTTCCATGTGCCTTTTCAAAGAGCTAGGATCTTTATATTTTTTGTTACAAAATTCACATTGAAACGGTTTCTCATTTGTATGAGAACGCATGTGTATTGTTAAAGTAGAAAAATTTGCACATTCTCGTCCACACTCTGAACATTTCTGAGGTCCTTTGAATTTGAATGCTCTTTTTCTATGTTTAATGGATTTTTTTAACTGTTTTCTGCTTCTTTTTTCTGAATAATTTGATTTTAGTTTTAATTTGTCGCAAATGGCTTTTAGTGGAACTTCTAGTTCGTCTGCAGAAAAATCTATTGTTTCATTTTCGACATTGTTACATTCGGTATCGGTTGCTTCATCTTTGATCTCAATTTTAAATGGAATATTATCGCTTTTTTGGCTAGAGTTCAATTGTGGTATTTGGGCGCGCAGGGTCCGGTCTGTAGCCTCGCATCTTAACACAAAGCGGTATGCGGTTGCTAAATCTCTCTCACAATAACTGCAAATATGTGAAGGCAGTCCATCATAATCTTTAATTTCTATTTTGGCACAGCAGTACATAATTTTTGTACTAAATAAGATACCATCACGATCTGTGTTAAATATACTCATCCCATCGCTATTATCACAGCATATACGGCATAGTTTATGATCCATGTTTATAATATCTAATAAGACATCATTTATACTTTATCCATAGAAATAAAAGAACTTGTAAACTTGTTTTTCAAAATCAATATGAGAGTGAGAGAGACAAGCACAACACAAGCAAAACTGACATCTGTCACTGTCATCAGCAGTCATCGTTCGGAAATTAAAGTTTAGAAACCAAACTTTTTTTTAAACAGTAAACTGACACGTTCTATCTACCTATTTCTTTCAATATGAATTGATACAAAAACCGTATTTATGTTGTACCAGTATTGCATTTATCGTGAATAGAATTTGGATTATTCCTATTGCAGATGTTACCTATTTTGAAAACAGTAGATGGACTGTAAAAAAACTGTAGTGATGACAACACTGCCAAAGGGCCGCGTTTTTTTGTTTCTACCCGACGACGCTAGAAGGAAGGTTATGTTTTTAGAGTGTATGTATACAATGTATGCCTGAACGGCTCCATGGATTTAAGCTTGAGAGTTGTCGTTAGATTCGTAAATGCGAAAGTGACACTGGGAATATCAAAATAAAAAAAAAACATTTGAAATTCTGCCTATAACACATAGGGTAAATAAACCAGAAAGATTCGACCGGTCTTTTATTGGTCTCGTTAGCTCAGTGGTAAGAGGTTAGCGGAAGACGCGGGTGCGATTCACGCCTGAAGCCAAAACCAAATGTATTTTTCTGGTTTTCAGATCATTGGTAAAGATACTTATAAATAAATAAATAAATTCTTTATTAATCTCAATTTTAACATTAACGCTACGAATCAGGATCCCCGCACAGGCCGCAAAACCACGTGATATATGGAAATTACAGGAAATAGGTATGCCAGTGGCCGCATCTTGTGGGGCTTGGATTGTGATGTGACCATTGTGCGGGGAAGCTAGCGCCTGCTGTCGTTTGGAAGTTGGCGACCGTTTGATATGGTTGAGAAGTTTGCTACTACACCAGAGGTCGTGGGTTCGATACTCGCGCAGTACGAAGATTTGTGTGCATGAACATATCTAGTTGTATTGTATTTTCTATGTATACCTATTACTTAATAAGTATGTTTTTACAAAAAAAATAGGTATTTAACTATGTTTATCCGTTGTCTAGTACCCCATAGTACCTACAAGCGCTGCTTAGTTTGGGGCTACCCGGCGCTGTGTGGAATGAACTCCAGTGATATATGTATAACTGTACTGACTGTGATAGAAAACTGTATCACACTCAAGATGTCACACCGCCTACTTCCGGCTCCCAGGACAGCTCTTTCTACCTTGCTCAATAAGACATGAATAAGATGCCACGGTGGTCCATCTAATGTGATTGTCGTACTGCCTCAAAGCGTCGGCTGTTTAATCCTGTCGACTGAGCGAGCGTTTTATCTACGGACACTGTTTGTCGCTTGTTGCTTATCTTTTGTCGAGCATTCATTCACGAAGGATTACTTTACTACTTGTTACCGAAGAAGTAGGTGTCGCGAAGGTTTATTGCAGAGATGTCCTTAAAAATATGCTGGTGTAAGTACCTAAGTGGGTTTGTTGCATGTAAGGTAGGTACTTAATTGTCTTTTATGGTTACTGATCATGTTTTCGTAATTTTAAAATACAAGAGTAGATTTACATATAAGTACATTCACTTGGGCTAGATATGTGTGAAATCGAGGGCCGTATCGAAATCGCCTGGAAGAGCTTCTGGTCCTTGAAGCTATGAAGGGTGACCTTCCAAAGTCTCTGAAGCTTAAACTCATTGATGTTTACATTCTGCCCGTCCCAACCCGTTGGTTAGGACGGGCGACCATGATTGTGCACCGTAGTGCACAATCATGGTCGCTTACTGAGAATCAAAAGTCCAGGCTCAAAGTTTGCCAAAGAGCGACGGAACAGACTGTATTTTGGGTGTCAATACCACCGTTCGCTCAAAAACAAGATTGAAGTGGAAGTGGGCGGGCCATGTATGCAGGATGCATCCAGATATTTGGGTCCATATTACCACCCAATGGCACCCTACAGATGGTCATTGCCGTAGAGGAAGGCCGCGTAAACGATGCCGATGGTGTGATGACATATGCCATCACTCCAACGACTGGCAAGTATTGGCTCATGACAGGCACAGTTGAAGAGCTTTGAGGGAAATAATTGCCCAGCAGTGGAACACAACAGGTTAAATAAAAAAAAGAACACAAGAGGTTGTGCCTCCGATTGACATTGAATATCTACGACATGTGCAGGACAATACACTTTTACCTTCACATACACAACGATACAGGCAGAACGATATAATTTCAGGATGTTGGAATTAGTGCAATATTTGCTATGATGGAATACCTACCGATTACAATTAACTGGTGCAGTTTGCATGAAAAGCAGAAATCTGCTCGCTGTGGCGCTCTATGGGGGATGCCTATGTCCCACTGTGAATTCTTGAAGGTTGCTCATGATGATGATCAACACCTACCGGTATAAAAAAATAAAAATCATAAAAGGCATATCGAAGTCCCTTATACACATAACGCAGCGCTAATCAGCGCCATCCGCGCATTTTGTAAGCATTCATTCCGATAAGTGTACTTAGAACATTTATTTAGGTATCTAAATATTGGTAAGAAGTGAATTTGTTCAGGATTGTCACTACAATTTTCGAGTCAATTTCTGAACGAAACGCAATGTTTACGCCTGGCAGCACTATCGGGTGCGAAAATTCAAATTTGGTATAAAACGCCATACAAATGTTTAACGGCGCGCATTTATCGTTGAAAATTTGTAGAACTATTCTGCCGTGGTATAGCTGTATTGCCGTTAACCGACATCTGGGCGATTTTCGTTTTTTGACGGATTATTAATAAGAAAAAAAATCTCTATCGACCTATCTGAGCGGTTTTTTAATATCTTAAATAGTTTCCGAAATAATTTATAAGCGAATGCGGTTAAGTACCTTTTCTTCTAGTGTGTAGTTAGCTTTAACGTCGCTAAGTAGCTTTAGGAGACAATATTGCCGCTAGAGTTCACTAACGTATATTCTTGTTATAACTTTTTCTCATCCTTGTTTCGCTAGATTGCCGTCATGTGGGTGTTTATACATAATAATACGGTTAAAGTACTTTAACTGTTTTAAAGTTATTCTTTTCTAGTTTAGATGTGCATGCGTTTATTACGCAGTAACGCCGTTAGCTGTAATAACTAGGCAAAACTGCGGCTATTGTAGCTTAACTGCATTACAGCGTAACATTTGGGGAACATTTGGTGGCCAATAACGGTAATGTAAAATAATCCTAACAATATTTGTAAATAAAAAATAGGCTATAGTGCGGCTATGTCACAATAATAAGCTGTAATGCCGTTAAAAAATCTCGCGCGGTGTAGGTAGTGACGGTCCTGGTTTCGCACGGCAGGGATCGGGAGTGGAGATGGGACGCCGCAGGTGCATGCCGGCGAAGGACTAGTGCCGCTCCTTATTTATTTCCGCCAATTTCATAAGGATGGTGGACCATCTCAGCTCAGTTAAAAAATAACTAGTTGGATGTAGTAGTTGTATATTATTATGTAAAAGAAAATATTTTTTATTACATAATAATATACATACCATCCTACTACTACATCCAACTAGTTATTTTTGAAAATATTTTCTATTACATAATAATATATGTGCAGCCTTGTTATTATGATATTTGTTCCTTATCACAAATAATACTAAGAGTTCCTAATCGATCTAGTTATCCGAACTATTGCTTAAATTGAGTTAAGGACACAGAATTTTTAAAAACGGGCCTTCTTTCGAAGAGTGTTTGACGAGGTCCCTTACTATGGGCCTCATAAGGGGCTATGCTCAAAAGTTTCTAAGAGATCGAGTCAGAAATCAGATTTGTAAAACAACTTCAGTAGACGACGTGGCCCAACGGATAAACAAGTTGAAGAGGCATTGTGCGGTCACATATCGAGAAGAACTGATGGCTGTAGCAGCCGCAAGGCGCTAGATTTGAGACCACTGGAGAGAAAACGCACTGTAAGGCGCCCACCCACACGGTGGATGGAATAGCAAATAAAAACCGCAGAATTTCAGTAAATATATATGGAAATTAATAGAGGAGGCCTATGTTTAGCAGTGGTCTTCATACGGCTATCAATGATGATGTTGGAGATAATATGGGTTTTTTCTATATTTTTAAATAACCATGATGATAAATCGACTAGGAACCAACAACTCAGCGATATTTTTTAAAAAAGGAACTGACGAGTTTAAATCACTTATTTTTAAAATTTTTAATGATTTTCATCCAATTGATATTTGTGTACAGAAGCGCACACATCAACCTTTACATAGGGGCACCTTATGCGGCTGATATTAGACCCATTTTGCAATGGTTTTGTAGAGGTTGATGTGTGCGCCTCTGTACATAGGGCGCCAATGACTTCAGATAATATTGAAAAAACAATTTATTCAAAATATAAACAATTTTACAGAATACCAAACTAAATTGGACAAATTCCATTATTTCAAAATTGATTTTGTGTAGGTTTATTCTGGTTTACGTTGCATAACGTGAGCCTGATGTCCAGGTTAAATAAATGTTGTAATTAACAAATGTTGATTTTAATTTATTAACAAAAAAATGTACTCAATTTTAACTTCCGTTCGTTCTATATCTCAGCGAATCAGATAACACACGAACTACTTATAAAAGGAAAACCTCCCAAGCGCTTTAAAACACCTTACAGCAAAAAGCGTGTGCTAACGGCAAAACACCATGTCGGCGAGTCAACCATTTGTCCTACTACCAATCTCTTGAAAACGAGAAAGGGCCTTATCGTGGTTTCATGGCTAGTCGAGCTATTTAACAACTGCCTTGACCAAGCAAAGATTCCACGCATTTGGCGAAAGTCCAAGTCATTGCTGTGCCTGGTGAAACAGCTGACGGATCCAAAAGGTATTGGCTAATTTCGCTTTTGTGCCATGCTTTTAAGCTATTTGAACGTATGCTTTTTAAGTGCCTAAAGATCTTGTTGACCCATAGCAAATTTTCAGATCAAGTAGGTTTAAGGCTGGGAAAATCCTGTTGCAGCCAGACTCTTAGACTCACGCAACACATCGATGATGGTTTTCAGGCTAGCCAGGTTGCTGGTGTCGTATTTGTATACCTGTTGGCAGCCTACGACACCGTCAACATCAGGAGGTTGCTAGAGAAAGTGGGTAGCATAACAGGCAGTCTTAACCTCGTGTCGATTCTAAGGAAGACACTGAGCAATCCTTCTTCCAAGTACACCTATTATCTGAAAAGAGTAGATGGCATGTGCAAAAAAATGTCTTCCTCAGGGAAGCCCAAGGTACCCATGTTGTTCAACGTCTTTACCAAGGACCGGCCATCTATACTAAACACTCCGCGATACATACATGCCGACGATCCGGTCTTGGTCTCACAGTCTGTCTGGAGCCGCTCAGCACACGCAAAGCAAGTGGACTGCACTTATTGAAACCTTCCGGATAGTTGCGGGCTGCTCTGTGTAGTACAGAGAAATCCAAAATGGAGTTGAACCATCGTAACCAGATGCACGGCTACTCGGCTGTTACTCAGAGCTCAGAGCAGAGTTGCCGCTCTATCTGAAAACCCACCACCCACCAGTAACCCACCAGTAGCCAGGATTGGCCTGTGAAGGGACGAGCCATCTATCATCATCTTTGTTACACCTTCTGAGAATCTACCCTCAGGCCATAACTTGCCATGGCTGACGTGGAAAACGCTACACAGACTGCGGATTCAGGTCGGCAGATGCAAGGACACTCTGTGTAAGTGGGGGTACATCGATGGTGCGGAATATGCTTGCGAGTGCGGTACCTTCCGCCAGACCATTAGTCACTTCATTTAATGCCCTACGTGCCCAAACAGCTACACACGCGACGGCCTAACTTGTGCTAACGAACACGCTGTGAGGTTGGTGGAGTACAGTCGCAAAAAGTTCAAAGACCGTTGCTATCGATACAATAAAAGAGAGACTATAATGCCGTTAACCTTAAATGTTCTTCATTTAGCTGTGTTTTAGCTTAGCAACAAATATGTTTTATACTTGGAAAAAATATAAATGTGTAGTTTACTAGACTTAAAAGCGGTTAAATGCCAATAAACGCACTTAAGTCTAACATGCACTAGTAATGTATCACCCAATGTTAAGCTGAAACGTGGTTATATACTTTAACGGCAATAAAGCTAAACAAGTGAAACCTTTTTTTCTTGTCTTTTAAAAGACAATATTTTTGTTTCAACTTGATTGTCTGAAATGCCGCTGTGGTTTATCTAACGGCATTTCTGCTAGTCATTCATGAGCAATTATTGACGTCAATGATAAACTTAAAAGAAAAATAGCCTTTTTTAATAATTAAACTATATTTACTAACATGTCAGACATGTAAAATATAAAGTATTTAACGGGATCTACGTTTTGGTGGTTTCAGGTCTCAAATTGGTATTGTAACGGAGAAGTTACAGCGGTTTCCATTTTCGCCGCGTTTTTTGCTCATAACTCAAAAATGTGTTTTGGTAGATAACGGCATTACAGATATACCACGGCAGTATTGTCGGTGCAAAGCACATATTTCGTATTTATCGTTTTAATTTGAAATCACACCATTACGTTAGTTTGTATTCGCGTGTATGTGCAAGAAGAGGGCTGATCAGCTGGAAAGAGCGCTGCCGCAACAACAACTCGGTATAGGTATTGTGGAAGGTAACCAGTCCTGGAAGGTAAGTTCGAACCCCAACAGTTCCTGGGATCCAACCCATCACCGACCACCGAAGGTTCAGACACTGTCGCATACACCCAGGTTAGTGCCCTTACACTTGATTCGTCTTCCTTGCATATTTTATCGTTGTCGTATTTCGCGCCATTCGTTTCGTACCATTTCGTAATAGAATACAGTCCACTCTATCGAACATTTTGGTCTTCGAGCCTGATATTGTTGGAAGGCGACCTACGGATTTCGTTTCGTAATTGTAAACATTGTGTTGTCAAAATTGAATTGTATTTTAATCGGGTTATCGTATTTTTATTTACTTAATAATTTCGCGGGTATATTGAGAATTTTGTCGTTGACCGTTACTGAACGTTCCAAAAACCGTTGATGTAACTGCTAGTTTGGCTCAATTAGTTTCTACTAAAGCCGTAAATAGTTATTAGAAAAGCAGTTGTCACTGTCCGACTGTCATCTTGTGGTTTGTTTACTTCTTAATTTAGTTAAATTGTCGTAGATCGGTTTCGAATTTTAATTGTTTGTACCGAAGTAAATGACTATGGAAACGAGTATGATGTCGAACAGTGCTGACAAAAATCGTGTTGCGCGTGACTATGCCTATGCCCGTCTTAAAATGATGGAGGAAAGCGATTTGCAAGGTTATGATGTAGTGGATGTTAACGACATTGCTGCTGACTTCCACAGGGCTCAGATAGAATTGTTGTCGTCTGTTGAGCTTGCCGAACGGCGTAGTGAGGTAAAAATCTCGTCGCAGTTCGAGCACAAAGTTAAATTATTGAAACTACGCCTTCGACAAACTGTGGCAGTCAGTGAGCAAAAGCCAGGTTTATCGTCACAGGGTTCAGGCGTCAGACTGCCGAAAATCAGCATTCCTCCCTTCGACGGGAGGGTAGAAAATTGGGTTTCTTTTATTCAATTGTATGATTCACTCATCCACAAGAGGGATATACCTGAGGTGGAAAAGTTGCACTATTTGCTGTCAGCTGTGCAGGGTAGTGCCTTTGATTTAATTAGGAATTACCCGATATCGGATGCAAACTATGTAGTCGCGTATAATGCTTTAAAGCAAAAATATGATAAGAAAATTGTAATTGCTACTTTGTTTTATGAGAAGTTGTTGAACTGTGAACCAATTAAATCAAAAAGCAGTTCAGAACTTAGTCGAGTAAGCCAAACTTTTAAAGAAAATTTAGATGTGTTGGAGAAATACCAGTTACCAGATAGGAATTTTATGCTTTATTATTTGCTCTGGTCAAAACTGGATATGGCAACCAAAGAGGCATTCCAGTTGCAGCTGGACTTGAATGTAGATGTGCCTGATTTCAACGATTTAGGAAATTTTATAGAAAAGAGGAGTCAAGCTTTAGAAAACTCAAGCTTCAGGTCAAATGTTGCTTGTAGCACACCTGTTAGTAAAGCGAAGTCGTCGCTAATCATGCCACCTATTAATAAATGTGGTGTATGTTTGGCAACAGGTCACTCAATTGACAGGTGTCAGGAGTTCTTGCGGTGGACCCCATTCGAGAGGTTCACTCGCATTAAGGAGTTAGGGCTGTGCCTTAGGTGTCTGCATGGTGGGCACACCATGAAAAATTGTCGGTCAGCGGTACAGTGTGAGAGGTGTGAGTATAGACATCACTCATTGCTGCATTTTAGTAAGAATGATGGTGATACAGAACATTCGCAGACTCCATCCAAAGTTGTGACTCTAACTGTACCTGGGCAGGACTCAGAGGTGTTGTTTTCGACAGCTATAGTTTTAGTTAAAAATAAATATAATCGTTTTGTGCCTATTCGGGTGTTGATTGACAGTGCCAGTGCTAGTAATTTCGTCACACTGGCCTGTGCAAAGAAACTAGGGCTGAATATTAAGCGAAGTAGGCAATCGGTGAATGGAATCGGCGAAGTGTCAGCCGATACACTCGGGTCAGTTAGTTATGACATTGTGCCTTCGAGTGGTGACTTGTCGTGTGAGACCTCTTTGGAGGCTCTTGTGTTGCCACATATTTGTTCGGACATGCCATCAGGTAGGATTGACGTTTCGTCCTGGAAGCATATTAAACACTTAGACCTCGCAGATCCAAGTTTTCATGAACCCGGACCCATTGACATGTTGGTCAATGTTGGCTTTCTCGCGTCGGCGCTTCAGCCTGGCTTCATTAGGGGCGAAGCAGGTCAGCCCATTGCTATTCGTACTAGTTTCGGCTGGATAGTGATGGGTGAATGTGCGTCGAATTTTAACCCTGCTCGTGCTCGTTCCGGTAGGAGTTCTAATGTTGGGACGAGGAATTGTTTGTTTGTTTCGAACTTGTCGATGGGCCGCAACATTGGGTTGCCCTCGGAGGTAGAAAGTTTGGAGTCTCCTAGGACCGCCGTATCGTCAGACGCTGTTTTGTCGAATGAAGACTGTATAGAGTCTCCACTATCTCAGCCTGATCATCCCTTAGAGGATTCGCCCTCTAGAGGCGTTGCAGTGCAGAAGAGTCTGTCGGAATCTGATCTCCATTCCGACCGGTTCCAGGGCTTGGATGGCGCTCAGGACGCGTCACCAATTATCGTAGGTTCCCCTTGCCATCGACAGGAGAACAAAGTCATTTTCGAAACTTCGACGACCAGTTCCTGTTGTACGAATAGTTTGATTTCGTCGAATGTCGCTCGGCCTTGTTGTTGTTATTTAACATTTTTGCTAGTTGTAATTTTGATAAATTGCTGTTTTAGCCCCCCTGATTGGCTGTCTGAGGCCTTAGTGGTCACATTAGGATCACAATTATTGTTATCGTTTCGCTCGCTTTTCGTGCCTTTAAGGGCAATATTGTCGTTCGCGGCTCATAGATTTGGATACGTGTCCAGCGCCGCTTTTCAGCGGGAATACCGTTCCGGCATTTGTGTCGTTCGGAATGATGATTCCCTTCACTTTTGCAACCGTTCGAATCCTCGTCTACTTTGTTCGTTTGTTCTAGTCTCGATATCAGAGTGGCGAGTATCGTTCGGAGAAGCCATGAAGGAATTTCATGGTTTCGTTGAAGTCGTCGCTGTGGTTTACACTTATCGTTCTTTGTCTTCTGCCGCTTTTACTCGTGCTTGTGTTTCCAAATGTAAAACCTTTGTCGCATTTGGAGTTGCTGTCGTCCAGGTCAGTCCTGAGGGCTCAGTGGATTCTAACCGTTTTGTGTCGATGTCCAGCAAGCTGGCTCGGATTGTCTCATGGTGGGCGGGACCTCCTCGGTTTCCTGGCCGTCAAGAGTACCGGTCGCAGTTGGATTGTTCGCTCAGTCGAGCAGCATCAGTGGACCTTAAAGATTCTAGCTTCGTTTGTACAAACCTCAAATCGTTTATCGGTTTGTTTCGGGATTGGTTTTCCCTGACGCAACGCATCCTGCGCGTCTGCACATTTCGGTTCAGCAGTAGCCTGCGTTGTTCATTTTCGAAACCTTCGCACTCCTTGTCTTGTAGAGTTCAGCATGCGTCGTATCAAGCTGTAGTCATAGAGCGTGTTGCAAAACGTGACGTTGTGTCGAGGGTTCGCTACTCATCGTCAGCTACGTTCTCGTGCTGGAAATCGAATGCCATTAGGAAGCTTCCGGGTTCCTTCGGGGAGCGTGGCTGTCTCAGGGTGGGCGGTTGGTTATGTGTTAGATATCAGCTGCATAACGCTAAATACCTAGTTTTACTACCTCCAAATTTCTGGTTACCTGCACTAGTGACTCACAATTGCCACTGGCTTTGCTTGCATTCGGGCCTACAACCCTTTGCAAAGCTTAGTAGCCTCAGCTCCTCGGAACCTACCGAGGAAGAAGAACTGCGTACAATAGCTTCGTCCTCCTCATTGTGCACATCCGGCTGTGCCTAATAGGTCTATGAATTGCATAGAACTCCATAAATCGTTTATTTTGTTTGTTTATCGTTATATCGCTTATCGTACCGTATTTATCGCATCATTTTATCACTTATCGTATTTCGTATCGTATCGCATTTATCCCATGTCGTATCGTATTTCGTTATTTTATCGTACGCGTTTCATGTTTATCGAATATCTTGTTATACTTATCGTATCGCATCGTACTTATCGTATCGCATCGTATTTATCGCATCGTTTTATCGCATCGTTATTCGTATCGTTATTCGTTAATTTATCGTATCGTATTTCGGTAATTCATCGCTAATCGTATTGCATTTATCGTATCGTATCGTATTTCGGTAATTTATCGCTAATCGTATTGCATTTATCGTATCGTATTGTATTTATCGTATCGCATCGTTTCATCGCATATCGTATCGTTTTTATCGCATATCGTATCGCGTTTAATTTTGTTTATCGATAATTTGAATAATTTGTCAATTTCGAAAATACTATGTATTTTGGTGGGCGGAATGTTCAGGATTGTCACTACAATTTTCGAGTCAATTTCTGAACGAAACGCAATGTTTACGCCTGGCAGCACTATCGGGTGCGAAAATTCAAATTTGGTATAAAACGCCATACAAATGTTTAACGGCGCGCATTTATCGTTGAAAATTTGTAGAACTATTGTCGGTGCAAAGCACATATTTCGTATTTATCGTTTTAATTTGAAATCACACCATTACGTTAGTTTGTATTCGCGTGTATGTGCAAGAAGAGGGCTGATCAGCTGGAAAGAGCGCTGCCGCAACAACAACTCGGTATAGGTATTGTGGAAGGTAACCAGTCCTGGAAGGTAAGTTCGAACCCCAACAGTTCCTGGGATCCAACCCATCACCGACCACCGAAGGTTCAGACACTGTCGCATACACCCAGGTTAGTGCCCTTACACTTGATTCGTCTTCCTTGCATATTTTATCGTTGTCGTATTTCGCGCCATTCGTTTCGTACCATTTCGTAATGGAATACAGTCCACTCTATCGAACAGAATTCAATAATGTTATTAGTTAATTAAGGCACTACGCAAGTATCAAAAATATTTTTGTATGCTGCTTTGGGCTTATTTCCTATTGAGGGTGGTAGTGTATCAGATAGTGTAACAGTAAGCAAATTATGCATATGTGAGATAGCCTGTTTTTAAGAATATTATTGCACCCAGCTTATTGTGAACTAAATAAACGTTTTCTATATAAATTTTATTTTTATTTCTAAATTAAAACATCTAAAACTAAGTATACATACCTACATTACAAGGATTACATTGAGACATAAGTTGTGTGTCTTCTTAATACGAGAACCTACCTATCTACCTATTTACTTCCGGTTTTCATGTTATGCTTATGTACCAAATATGCGTCATTGCCAGCTCGAGGCTTAGAAGAATAGAAGAGTTCGTACCCGTAGGTAGATCAATACGACGGAGACATCATGTTGTAGTAACTTAGTTTATGCTTTGTTTAAAAGTAAAACAAAGGTTTATTGTCATAAGTGCGCAATCCTTTCCCGAGAATTCTACGATTACTACGCTTTACTTCAAAGCCCGACGGGGGTTCGCAAAACTGTACAATATGCAAATTGTGAAAGAATTGGGAAAGAAAGGTCAGTTGTTTCTGGCGAAGTAACGGTGAATCAGACAAAAGATTGGCAAATCCTCGTTATCGATCTGCAAACTAGCTAAAAGTATGCTTAAACATTCCTTTTCTAAATTAAAACATCTAAAACTAAGTATACTTACCTACATTACAAGGATTACATTGAGACATAAGTTGTGTGTCTTCTTAATACGAGAACCTACCTATCTACCTATTTACTTCCGGTTTTCATGTTATGCTTATGTACCAAATATGCGTCATTGCCAGCTCGAGGCTTAGAAGAATAGAAGAGTTCGTACCCGTAGGTAGATCAATACGACGGAGACATCATGTTGTAGTAACTTAGTTTATGCTTTGTTTAAAAGTAAAACAAAGGTTTATTGTCATAAGTGCGCAATCCTTTCCCGAGAATTCTACGATTACTACGCTTTACTTCAAAGCCCGAAGGGGGTTCGCAAAACTGTACAATATGCAAATTGTGAAAGAATTGGGAAAGAAAGGTCAGTTGTTTCTGGCGAAGTAACGGTGAATCAGACAAAAGATTGGCAAATCCTCGTTATCGATCTGCAAACTAGCTAAAAGTATGCTTAAACATTCCTTGACTATTTTAACTAGAAATTAATACGTAAGAAGCCACTACGACTATATTTGTGGTTTATATCGTAATCTGGTAGGTACTTCAATGTTAAGATTAGCTAGGTTTGAACAAAAAAACGTATTTTGACCGTTTTAATTGAAAAAGTACTATATGGGTAATTACCTAGTTCCATAACGAAGGTATCTATTTAGTCATTTGCTAAGTGAATTAGTGATCAAGCGAGCTATGAGGTAAAACCAACACAATGAAGCTTTTAAGGTGTTTTGATGTTTTTGTTTATTCATCACGAACTTAACTAAAAGTATGCTGTTTTGTTTTGATAATGATTCCATACAAAATCTTTTTGGAAGTTTGTCATGCATGTTCAATAAAATTAATTTCGATTTCATCGCTATTATTCGTCGCTTTCATTAACTATTAGATATTAGGAATAATATAAATTCTGGGAGAAAAAAATTTGAATTTCCCGTTTGACCACTGAGGCCTGAAACACTGAAATAACTCTGTGTGGCTTTCGTTGGTACAGACATGCAGCTTTCTTTGATTGCCGTGACTTCCGTTTTACACCGTTGAAAGTAAATTTTCAAATGCATTTCACTTTCTTGATAGTGAACATTTTTAATTGCCATTCATGACGTGTCTTCAAATTGCCATTATGTTTTCCAGACATCTAAATAACGGACCTTCTCTGTTCATTATAGACATAAGTGGGAAATATAGTGTCAATTATCCTCAAACCACAATCTTAATAACAGTGCATCCCGTTAACAATCCGCAGGTAAATATCTAACCCTTTTGGGACCGTTGCAACGGGGACAATCGCACCCCACCCCTTAGGCCCCGCCCCTTCACGAAAGGGTAGCGGGCAAGTCGTCGCCACAGTCAGTTACTCAATCGTCATTTACAGTCTGTGTGAATTGCATCGTTCACTGAAAATGTCTCTGTGGACGCCGTACGCGCAGGAGGCTGCGCTGGACCTGAGTCGAGCTACGGTCAAGCGTGAGCGCGCCTCGCCGGTCACCAGGCCCGTCATCAGCACCTCACCAACATACAACGAGTATGTGTGTCACCACTATGGAACTTCACCGCAGGAGAGGCTGCCAGCAACACAGCCGTTCTACCCAGCATATGCAGACCAAGCTTACAGTGTTCCATCGGCTCAGATATCTCCAGAATCCGTCGGCAGCGCGTGGTCTCCGCGCTCTCTCAAGACGATTTCCACTGCCCCGTCACCGCCGCAGTCGCCGGAGCTATACGACATTGAGTCTTTAGATGAAGATGCAGAGTATCAAGCTTTCGAGCGAGACGCGCTGAGAGCGATGGCTGAGAAGAACGGCGGTTCTCTTCTCGGGAATAACCCTCGCATGCGTCGGGTGGTACAGACGAACCAGACGGCGGATGACTCGTACAGAAAACAGCGCGAAAGGAACAACTACGCGGCCAAGCAAAGCAGAGACAGGAGGAAGCTCAGGGAAGTGCGCTTGGCCTTCCAAGTTACGTTTTTGAAGAAGAAAATGGCTGATTTGAAGGCGAGGATGGCAGCCGGCGTGTGCGCGCGCTGTCAACAGATTTGTGAGTGTTAGTAACCGGTGTAATAACTTGGGACAAAAGTTTTTATTAAGAGTGACAAGAGAAACACATGAGAGAGTGTTATGTTAAAGTGTGCAATTTTTATAAAGTAAGATAAAATATGGCCTCATGTCGACATTGGGTAGTTAGACGAGGTAATACTAAATTACCATGTCAACATACGGGTATACACATAATTGAATATTATTTATATTTCTATTCCTCATAATTTATTTGTACAGTTAATTACGATGCAAAGAGTGTAAATAATAAATTCAATTTAGGTGTGCAATTTAGATAACGTAGTAAGTAGTGCTTACTTAATTGCATTCAACTACAAATAAGCATATCTTTGAATAATGATAGGGCCAATGTATTGTAAAGTAAGTTCTCTATTGTATTATAGTAATAAATATATTTTTAAACCACCTATTCTGCACTTGAATCATTCATAACCCTCATAAACCCTGCCTTACTTACCCATGTTAAAAAAAATGTTTAAATGCGTTAAAACCAGTACCTACTTATAGCCTGGGCAATTTGTAGATAGACTGTGCCTTACAGCATCCAACTGCATCAATGTTGAGAACGTAACTATCAGGGCAAAATATAGTAGTAGGTATTCAACCCCTTATGACGCTCCACTGAGAGATTACAGATTTATTATTATTTTTAAACAATAAAACTATAAAATGTTTAGTTTTACGTTTATGTTTTCAATACAAAATAGGTATTTCAACCTGTTAAACCGATAGGAAAACATTTTCAAATAAAAAATGACATTTTGAAAATAAAATTCTTGTCTTAAAACAAAATCATTTTTTTACTGCCTGGCGTTGGCCACGATTTGTGTGATTATAATGATACACACAAGACACAAAAAGCATACAAATAATAACGTAGGTACAGAGGCGCTCACATCAACCTTTACAAACCTTTGCAAAATGGGTTCTTATGTCAGAGGCATAAGGTGCCCACATGTAAAGGTTGATGTGAGCGCATCTGTACACTATACTTAAAGGGAGGGTCGCATGAAGGAAGGCGGCGCAATCGACGCGTGCGCAGGCCGCGCCCACATCATGCGGGATATGCGTGAATCACGTTTGGTCACACAGTAATCATACCTAAAGTTTATTTTATTGGTTTTAATTATTTTTTTAAAACTACTCCGACTTTGTTTTATTATTTTTAGCATTTTCCATGCAGTATCTTTATTCCGACTTTACTTCCGGAATACTAGTCTACTTCCGGAAGGTTGCCTGGAAGAGATCGCTCCCTAGCGATAAGACCGCGTTGATAGTTCATTGGTCTGTTTAATTAATTTGAAATTCAATGTTTTTGTGCATGAAGAATATCTATCTATCTATCTTCACCTTAATTGTTGAGCATGAAAAAAGCAAATGACGGCTGCTGATTACGGGTCAGCCATCTTTTATATTTCGCAGTATTTTCAAAAGTGTTCATTAGATACTGTAAGTTATGACTTTATTATTCATATATTTTCATTTTATATATTTGTAATTTATAACTTACATATATCTCTATAAGTTAATAGTTTAAAAAGTCGTATTTAGAATATGGACAATTAATACGTCTACGCTGGTGAAACGGCCTTTTGGTCCCATTTATGTCTCAGGCTGTGTGTGTAATTCTTAGTTATTAATTTATTTATTAGGACAACCAATAAGACAAACACACATACAACTTCGATAATTTTTAAACAATAGGTCTTAAAGCTAAGTGTCGTCTCAACTATAGGCTGCCACGGCATGCAATGTGGACTACAGATTTTTATTATTATTTAGAGCTACGAGTAGGTATACCTTACTAAATTAGTTACCTCCAGGGGATTAGGCTGGTTAAACAGGTGCCTCCGCGAAGCACGCCAGCACTGTACGCCGGAATTTCTGGGGCTTATCATTGAAGACATCGCAGACCTTGCAAAATCCATTATATTGCCTTTGTAATCTTCTCATGATGGTGTGGTGGTTATTATTATTAGTCACCACATTAATTTATACGTGTTGTCTGTGTTTGTGTGTGTGTAACTCTCAGTCACCACATTAATATAAACGTGCCACGCGTCAACCCTTCTTGTAAAAATATTTAGTTTACAAACTTCCACGAATGAGTTTTTCTTGCTCTGCAATCTGCAATGTGACAGATCTCATATTCGCAGCCACAAAGATAATACTGGCACGCGGCGGCCTACGAAAACAAGTGATTGTCATCGGAATAGCCACCTGTGAAAGGATTATTGGTCCTAGACCCTTGCCAGCCTCGTGCCACTTCGAGAGGACATTATTATAGATCTGATAAGAATACAGCTGTGGGATTTTATCAATATTGATCATCTCATATTCAAGCAGATGTATCGTCGATTCGCGTTACTTTTGATTTGTAGCTATGATCAAATTCTTATGTTTTAGGATAAAAATGCAATTTTGTAAGCTGGCGTGAGCGTGATGAGGAATCGTGTTTTGGCTTGTGTACCTAGTTCGTTTATTTATTTTTAATTAAGAAATAATGTAGGTGATATACTTAGTTATTTTGCTGAAACATGCCAAAAGTTGTTAGTTATTTAGGCATTATTGTTTTTTCATGTGGTGAGGCCTACGCCGAGCAGAGGGACGAATAAAGACTGTTTTTTTTGTTTTTTCGCTTTGGTCTGATTCGTTCTCCTATACAAATTCATTTACCTAAGGTTGACTGTAGGTATAGCCCCATTTGTGTCCCTTGTGTAGCCTGACATCGTCGTCGGCTATATCGATGTCAGCACTGAGTCACAGGCCTTCAATGTATTGGCTCAAAATATATATTGAACAGCGATCGATAAGTTCGCAACGTTACATATATTGTGCTATTGGGGTGGATGACGCAGAGGGGAGCCCAAACTCAATTAGTGAGTGACCCTCGCAATCGAAGCCCTCGGAGGGGTGAGCATTGGTCAATTGCGGTATTGCTCTATAGTGTAAAACTTAGATTGTCAGTCTGTTCACGCGTTTGCTATTTTAATAAAAGCGCCAGAAGTATGATTTGGAGCCCAGCTTGCACTCCAGGTTGGCAAGTGTTTTTCATTTATAATATAATACACAAGCGACCCCCCGGATTCGCACGCAATGGGATGTTATTATACACATAAACCTTCTTTTTCAATCACTTATCTATTAAAATATCCGTTGCGTAGTTTTAAATATTTAAGCAAACATAGCGACAGAGGAAGCGTCTTTGTTTTATACTGTGTGGTGGAAATCATCAATCTGGGACATCTCATACCAATATCATTACACCTCCAACCTGACCAGAGTATCTACGTATTTTGGACATTAGAGTATCTGTTAACATGCTAAAATATTTTTCAGTAAACACTATGTTTTTCAGCTGAAAATATGTTGAGAAGGAATCGAACCCATGATTTAAAACTTCAACATTTTTACTTGTCAAATATATTTTCAAACAGTTCGGGTTCATTATTTAGGCCTTGCCATAGAATCTTTTGCACAACGGTGGCACGTTATTACTTGCATTTATTTATAATTGTTGGTGCACAACATACCCCATAATAACACACATGAAGTTTTTATTACTAAATCAAACAGTCCTACGTAACGTTAACGTAGCATCTCGTAGCACCCCGTAGCACTATTGTGCAACATTATCTAAAACTGCTCGTAAAAAAAGGTCATTGGTTCAAAATGCAACTAACCCGCCCCTACCGTCTGAGTAGTTGTAAAAGGGCGTTGCACAACTCACATACTTTTGTGGACTTCCTTTTGTTGTAGGTACACACAACCTTTCGGAACACAAAGGCAATGCCCATGATGCAATAGCCGGCAAGGTCACGGGGCGGGGTAGTTTGTTATGTGAACCGCTACATCACAACACATAGATAGAAAAACGTTACAAGTGAATAAAAAAAGGTCTCTTAAAAAGCTTTGTAAAGTTCACTGACGCGTTGATGTTTTTATTGAGGTAAAAAATAGAAGGAGTATTTAAACCTTTTCGTGGTAATGGCTACTTATATAAAAGTACTTTTGGGTTAAATAATGTATTGTGTGTGTGTATTTGTGTGATTTCATAAAAAAACGATACTTACTTGTAATCGAGGTAAAGTTATGAATATAATTCTGCACTAAATACAAAACTAGGTGCACCGTGTTTTAGGATTATAGACGAATATTTGGCAGTTATGAATCCTTCAATAAGATATTCTTTACCAGTTGAAACAAGGGCTTGGGGATCTAATATTGGTGCAATAAAACACCTTTATAATCTGCAGTAAAGTTAATTCCAGCTTTAATAGGTAAATTGTAAGCGTTTTACAGAGCGCTGTCACAAAAGAACCCTTATTTTACTGTCTGCGATGTCCTCGAAAGGATTGCATATTAGATAAGAATTGGCGAAGTCTTTTGTTCGTGAGGGTCCCGTTATTAGGGAATATTCCGGTAGATGTCCGCATTGTTTATAGAAATGCAGAGAACCTTTTGTGAGTTAATCCGACACAAATGTTGGGCACAATGCGGCGGAATGAGATTCACAATTTGCATAGTTTGGTTTGTAAGGCGAGCGGAACCAATCTAGGTACTTTTAGACTCTCATTCTAGAACGATTCTCAATCGTAAGAACTAGGACTTAATGATGGTTTGACGAACCGTTATCGTATGTGACTTTGTATACCTACATGGTCTGTTAGTCAAACGCCAATGTAAGGCTGAAACATTCTGAAACAACACCAGAGAATGAATCTGAGAAACAAAAATGCATTTTCATTCGAAGATACAAGAAAAACGATCCTATCTTAATGACTGGGGTGCAACTTTTCTAGCACATTAATATCCTTATAAGATAATAACAACTAGTCATTAGGTAACTAGCGGATGATATCGCTATTTTATTTACAATTTTGACAGGATTTTGTTAAAGTTTTAACAATCTTTAACGGTTATGTGAATGTGAGACGTCCATCACGTTCTTTTTCACAATTAAGTTTCTATGGCAATATTTTTTTTTCCTACCTATGTTTCGAAATTTAATTTGAATGTTATTCAAAATACTTCGTTTTAACAACATATGATGACATGTGAGCACCTACGTGTGCGGCCAGATCCAACTTCATCCATTGACTCAGCTTAACTGTGAACGTCACACCCTCACTCAATACCTATTGATCTGCAGTCCCACCATTGTGTCCAGGCGGAAGCCCCACGCGTGGTGTGGTTAACTGTTACGTTGATTGATCAATCGATATGTCAACAATGAGGTTGACGCCAACTGCATTGGGATATCGTACAAAATAACAAATTAAAACGTCATTTTTCAGAATGGTTTAAAATATGCTCACACAAGCACAACGCGTGATTCATTTGGTAGCTATTGCAGAATTTCAAGTTGGTAGTTAGGTGGAAATCGCACATAGGACCCATGACACTAAAGGCGGAAACCGTGATTTCAGCGCTTGGCAGCGCTAGATGAAGAATAAATCAATACTGGGAACTCCAAAATATGTCCGAATACATTAAAAAAAAAGAGTTTTATAACACAAATCAAGCAGTACCTACAGCTCTTTATTACTTTTGTGTGGATATTCAGGGATTGATTATTAATACGTGATTGGTCTAAATATCTAATTCGATATCAGTAACAGGCTTAAATGAATGGTTTAAGCGTTATTTTAGAATACTACCCTTAAAACGTTGGTGTTAAACACTATGGCTATACTTACTCAAAAAACAAATTTTGTGAATGTTTAATAACATAAGTACCCAAGTACCTACCAACTCAGCAGGTTGCTACGCGCTACGCTATTTCTAATACAATAAAATAATCCCACCATAAAGTAATCGTCCTCGAAAAATCATGAACACTGATACTTTATTGTAGGGATTATTATATTTTGACTGAAATGTAGAAACAAGGTTGAATTTTAATCCATTTTGGCAAAGTTAAGCCTTTTTGGTCCAGTTTTATTGCATCGGCCAGTTGTCGCCTTTGTTGTATGTTCTTTACCGGTATTTTGCGCGACTTCTGAGCCACGTGCCGCTACCTGGTTGCGCCCGCGCCGGTGTGGTCGCATCTCTCTATTGTCTCACGTTTGCGCATTTAAAATAGTTTTTGGGAAAATTGAAATAGTAAACCCGCATGGTGACTGGTTCTTCCCAATTTTTAATCCTGGTAGGAGACAGGGTTTTACGATGCGACTTTTCCATTCATTATCCTTCGGATTTACTTAAGATTTTATTTAGAAGTAACGTTATCCAACATTAACTTCCAGAGGACCGTTTATGTTTAGCTACAATTAATATCTTTAGAAGTATTATTCTTCTTCACCAGATATATCCAAAGTAATTAAAAAAAGCAATAGGTATATGGTAAATTGAGATTCTGCTCTCAAAGTATTCTATAAAGTTTTTGATTTCAGCTCAAATAACAGAGATGATTCGTGGTTACTCCGATGTAATCCTAATAAAATAACAGGTTGTTATGAGTAAAATCCTAATAAAATAACAGGTTGTTATGAGTAAAATAAGATACCTACCGAAATAAAAGTACTCCTAAGCATCTTTGTAAAATGGACCATTTCTATGACAACTTTTATTAAAAACTACCAAAAAAATAATAAAGGTAAGTTGCTTCATCTCCACTCGAGCGCAAACTGAAAAATCTATTTACAATATTAATATAGACGGATGAATCTTTCTAAATTCTGTATCAATGACAAAGTCCGGTTTCTTTTATACTCTAACCATACAGTATTAGCAGACCACCGTGACATCATTATAGAAAAGAGTTACGAACTGTCCGGAAGTTGCGCCGGCGACAATACGTCAATGCGCCTGTGCGAATGGCCGTCATCGCGGCAGTTGTGCGATCAATAACGCATCGACGACTTCATTCAATGATCGACTGGACATTCGCATCATTAGGATCCTGCTCATCCAAGCAGAGCTGTCCTTTCCGAACTTATGGGAAAAGACCCCTAATTGTATAACAGACGGATATTTTCTTAGAAATTGCCATATGGTCTGGTTTAATGATTATCATAACGTATTCTGTACAATAATTATCTTTAGAATTTATTTTCAATTGCGGGGACGGATAATGGATTCTTTTTTATTTTACTTCATTTGCTTCAACAGGGCATACTTTATGTTATTTATTTCATCTTTTTCATCATTTCATTTATATTGAATCTGTACACAGATGGCCTTTCCACTGATTAACGAATGCCAATTAATGTTGAGCTCGCCATCAAAGTGATAAGATGGCTGAAGAACTGAAAGTGATAGCTATTATTGTGAGGGATGATCAACTTTGATTTGAGTTTGTAAATTCAGGGGTATGTCACTTACGTACCTAAATGACTCATAGACTATTTATTACCTATTGGTAATAAAGTTTGAATTATTTAATTAACAATTATTAAACAATTATTTAATTAAATACACTCATGTTAATATTTGATAATCGTCAAGATTATAAATAATATAATCTTGACGATCTTGACAAATATTAACATGAGTGTATTTAATTTAAATAATTGTATGACCCAACCCTTCCCGCTGAAAACAATAAATATGATGGTGCACGCCAGGGCTACTAAAGTGATGCAGAATTTTTACCCAGTTATCCCAGTTTTTTCATAAAATTCTAACTATTTAGGTACCTACTTGTGGCTAGGCTACTTTTACTTCCAACGACTGTTTTTGGTGAAATTTATATCTTGAAAGATTCTAGATGGATTGGCAGTGTACCTATTCCAAATAATAAACTAATAAATAATTTCAATTCACCAATTCAAATGACTGCAAACAGAACCAGTTTCGAAACATGATACCTACATCTTTATCGTTATAAAACTTCTGGTTGTTTCAGTCATGATTTCATTTAAACATTATGCCTGAAAAAAGATAATCGTTAAGTATGTTGTTATTGATTATAATTTAGAAACTATTTTCATAATCCCAGGTAAGTAATTAAGGCATAAAGTGATATTTACGCCACAAACAAACCTATTACCAATGGCGTTAATTAAAAAGTAAACAAAATACTCAATTTTAAAGTGGGTACTCTGTGTTTAAATACAGAAAAATGACAGCTTACAGCATCAATAAGTTAATTGTTTTGCTTCGGACTGGTGTATGTCGTGATGTATAGTGAAAATTCTAGATTTTATGAAAATCCTAAAAGCAGTGCAGTCTGTGAACTGTGAAATAATTGCGAAACCGTGACCGCCACTCGTGGTCATTGCTTTCCATTGCAGTACCGTTAGGGTAAGCGCAGGTAGAAAATAACCCTTATTTTGGGGAGTCGCGGGGATTAAACCACCCCACTCTTCAGAAGCCCCGCCCCCAACTACAAGAGGGACGCTTGAGCAAGTGATCCTTAGTTACTTGTGGCTTGCCATTCAAGAAGGACACGCGTTATTACGAGGATCACTCACCATGGCTCTTTGGACGCCTTACGCTGACGATGCTGCACTGGATCTCACCAAGGCTACAGTGAAACAAGAGCGGGAGACTGATTTGTCTCTGAACACCTTCGAGACATCACCAGTGGCTGGATATGAGTTCCCTCCGTATCCAGCGCTGCCGGTTGGACATCCAGCGTTCTACAGTGGATACCCGTACCCGCAACACGACTACGCAGTACCAGCAGCCCAGATGTCACCGATATCAGGAGGCAGCACTTGCTCCTACGATGCACCAGTGCCGGCGGCCCCTCCCAGCCCACATTTCGTCCGGACTGGCCCGCTGTCACCACCCGAATCTCCGGTTTCGCAGACTTCGAGAATGCTGATAGATGTCGACGCTATGTCAGACGATCCAGGGTTCCAAGCGTTCGAGAGGGACGCTTTGAGGGCAATGGCGGAGAAGAACGGAGGAACACTGCTGGGAAACAATCCTAGGATGCGTCGGGCTGTGCGCTCCACAAACCAGGACGCCGCCAACGATGTCTACAGGAAGCAACGTGAAAGAAATAACTTCGCCGCGAAGCAAAGCAGAGACCGAAGGAAAATGAGGGAGATTCATCTGGCTTTGAAGGTGTCGTACCTCAAGAATGAAGTTGCCAATCTCAAAGCCAAGTTGGCCGCCAGAGTGTGCGGTAGATGTCAGCAAATGTGCTTATGTTGACATCATTTTAAATTAAGTTTTGAGTTCTAACGTTCATGTGCAATTTTTGACTTAGGTAATTCTAAGTTCTTAGATTTAGGTTCCTATGTAAATATAAGATAGCTTACTTGGTTTATAAGTATCTATGTGTTGTATAAATTGAATTAGAAAGTAGGGGATGGTTGTAATGTATAAAGTTGTGTGCAATTTAATTTATAAATAATGATGTAAGTAAGATGATACCTATTTACGTAAGGAGCCTTAATAATATACCTATTAGGTAATTAATATAGTAAGTCGAATGTTGTAAGTACAAATACCTATAACTACAGTCAACAATAAATAACATAGTAAACAAAGTTCATCGTCTCATTTCTTACCTTATAATAATATTACTTTATTTATTGTTATTATTTATTTTCATTGCAAATAACAAAAACAAAGATAAAAGTAATAACCTCACAGAACCACTTTCCTACGCAACCCTATTAATTTCATGAGTAATTAAATAAAGGCTTACCAGTAAAATAGCTACCACTATTAAAATGAGATACCATCTCAATATGGAAGAAATATTAACTATTAACGTAGCATACACACACACGCCACCTACTGAAAACTAACTAGGTATAGTATGCACTACTCGTACATAAATTTGATTTATTACAATATGTTCATTGATGGAAGACTCCCCAATTTCTAGATGCACAAATATTCAAATTAGATATACCTATATTTCTATAGGTACAGACCTAATGAACTGATAATGAGTGCCATGTGCTAGCTTTTCTCACTATTCGATCACGACTACGTAAACTCGAATACATAGTATTCGTAGCGGCGCTTTCGTTTTACTTCAAAAGAAACCCGCGTTTACGCAGTCGTGATCGAATAAGTAGTGGAAAAACTCGCGTTTATGTAGTTTCGGTAACCGTTACGGGAGTGAAATGTTTTAAATGACCCGTGTGCGAAATGGACAGGTCTATAGCGCTTAAAATCGCGGGTTCGATCCCGCAGAGGACAAACATTCATCTGGTTTATTATGTTTTAGGTTGTTCTCCTTTTTTAATATGTATTCAGAACATTAAAGTCGGTAGGTTTATCAGTCTTTGACACCCATAATCACTACATAGTATAAAACAAAGTCGCTTTCTCTGTCCCTATATCCCTTTGTATGCTTAAATCTTTAAAACTACGCAACGGATTTTGATGCAGTTTTTTTAAATAGCCAGAGTGATTGAAGAGGGAGGTTTATGTGTATAAAAACATCCGGGGCGGGTCGCTAATAGTACAAGATAATGAACAACATGATTTACTTATTTTAGGAATTATTATTTATAACATTATATCAATTTGTTACAAAGTCGTCCGTATTGGTCTGGGTTTTATAAATGTACTCATAAATTCCTCCTATAGTATTAACATGAAGTAAATTATTATCTCTGGGCATTATTCCACACAGCGCCATCTAGCCTCAAAGATACCAGACAGCGGATAAACATGCATAATTACTTTTTCCTTGGTATTGCCATGTATTTACAAAAAGAAACATGTTTTGCTTAGTATGGGGCTAGAAGTCGAGGAAGGCTAGTCCAAGGATGCCCGAAATTGTCTTGGACATAGCCCAGATATTTAATTATTCTAAATACACGCATCAAAAGTGTCTAGGGATATCTCAAGCATTTTCATACAAAGTATAGCTATTGGGGAGGCTGTAAAAATTAAAATATTGATACCAACGTAGAAATTTTTAGGACACAGAAACTGCTATATCTGCCCTTTCAGATTGTATAAAGAAATTCATTGTGGTAGCATTATTGTACAACCGTAAAGACGTTAAAAAAAGACAGATTTTTCTTTTAAAAGGTTTCAAAATTTTAGCAAAATCAAACGTTTTTTTTGTAATATTCTTAACCTTTATCTTATGCCTGTTTCCTCGAGTTATTCTAAGATAATGCTGAGCATTATCTAATATCTTTGATTTTGCTAAAATTTTGAAACCTTTTAAAAGAAAAATCTGTCTTTTTTTTAACGTCCTTACGATTGTACAATAATGCTACCACAATGAATTTCTTTATACAATCTGAAAGGGCAGATATAGCAGTTTCTGTGTCCTAAAAATTTCTACGTTGGTATCAATATTTTAATTTTTACAGCCTCCCCAATAGCTATACTTTGTATGAAAATGCTTGAGATATCCCTAGACACTTTTGATGTGTGTATCTAAACATCTTTATATACTATGTAAACTAGACACCGTTATACTAACGCTCCAAAAACCTGCAGGTGCTAAGCATCACATTGCCCACAAAGTCACGGATTATCTACCAAAAGAGATGCAAAATTCATCTTTAGATAATATTATCTACGGTTGTCGCCAAACCCCGATGAAACCGCTCTTATATCTATGCTCATAAAGGTCCTAGCAATACCGTATTTAATCCCAAACGAAATACCAAATAAAGGGTTATAGAAACTTCAGAAAAATGAGCAAGTATTGTGTCAAGTCTAGCTAAAAGAATACAGTTAGGCGTGGATACTGGGTTGAATAAAATGTGTGCAACAATTGCGGATTGGAGGCGTTTTGGATCGATTGTGTCAATTGTAAGGGTTGTGGCGATTACCGAGGCGCACAGGGCCTGCGCTTGCGCATAGCGGGACGTGACGGGTTTGATTGACGCCTCCCGCTGCGCTTTTCGGCTTGCAAGTGGTATAGGAAATAACAGCTTTTGCAAAATATGGGAAAAGATAGATCTCAATTTGAACGCTTTCCTGGTGGCCCGATTTTACTTTAGTAGATAAATGTACTGATAAGTGAAAATCATTATTAGAAGATAATGTATCCAATGCGTTGCGGTTTTCTGTGCCACTATGATATACTCTAGCAGTTATTTCGAAGGAAGATTATTTAACACAGAGAAGAAGTGTTTTCCTCTCAAAGATTTATGCTGAGACTGAGGCAATAAAAACTATTGGACGTTCCTCCATCTGACAATATGCTCACGGTGTTTTCTTTCAAGACCAATTCAGATGACCACCACTCGGCTACTGGCGTTGTTTTAGATTAACTACAAAAATGAGCAGTACACAAGTCAATAATTTGGCGTTTGTTTAATAAGTAACCACCAATTGAACTACCTATTGATTGTTGGTTGAGGTACGTATTCATTAGGATTTTAGCTAGGCAGAGTTTGTAGGTACTATTACGTGACAAATATTATGAAATCTTTTTATGTTCGTCACATGAACAACTGCCTTGGGTAGGAATCAAACCCACACTTGGTGTAGGAGGTAGAATCACTGCTGAACTAACAAATGATTCGACATTAACTTACCAAATCCCAGCGGTCAGGCACGATTGGTCCCCAAGAAAGTCTTGTTACTTCCCTGGGACATGTGGACATTAAAAAAACCTAATTTACAAGGCGTGATTCCTGCAAAACCTACAGAAATGCCATTGATAGTTTTCTAAGAAGCCTCAAACATGTTTCAGAAGTTAAAATGATTTAGGCAACAACTAAAATAACAAACGCAACTCGCCTGGAATGGACAAACGTCACGTCCGCGTGGTGTCCAGCCCATGTTATTGTTTGGGATAATCGTGACGGCCAGGAGTGTCTCGTGGGACAGCGAGCTTGCATCTGCTAACGCAAGCAATGCGAGTGGTCCAAGTGTTAAGAGTGAGCCTTAACTGTTAGTCTATAGGCTTCTCCTAAGATGCACCACAATTCCCAGTTCCATCCCGCTACCGTTTAGCCGGTACATTCGCTCACCGTCTGGGGGGAAGCGTAGTAGGCTTCGTGGCAGTCACTGCATTTCCCTCACCATGGATAGGCTGGGTACTGGGTTAGCCAGTGGAGAGTATGCGTAAGGCGTTACCTCGGCAAAAAAACAAACGAAAAAGGTCTTTCGCCGATATGTTTAGAAGACGTTCTTCACCGCGTCTTTACATCTATACTGCCTCTAGGAAGTCTGACTGCGATGTTTTCTTGGGAAACCATTAACTTTTATATCATTTTGTCCAATGTTAGGTTGTGTTTTATTATCAGTAACATGTATTAACAACTTAGTCTATGTTTAACCTAATTTTGAAGTCATATTTAGACTTTTCTTGGTTACCTACAGGAGGACGACTTATATCTACCCATTACTATCGTCACTTGATTAATACACAACATTCATAATCGCAGTGTGGTGTAAATGGCAGCAGCCTGGAACAATGCTAGGTACCTATTTTCGGTAATTACCTAGTGCTTTTAGAACTTATATATTTTTACCATCCAAACTATCAAACTCTTCCGCTTATGCTTTACACTTGCAAATTATGGACTGTACCTGCTCTTTTTGCGGGTTATAATCCGCTAATAGTGGGCATTGTCCACAGATGACGGACATATCTGAAATCATTTTTCCCCTGACCACATGACTCTTAACCCAAAGCAGTAGGGTTGAAACTAACCTCGCCTGAGAGGCTACAATGGGCAAGAGTTGAGCCACCGCACATTGAGCCTTCCCGGGAAACGTCGTAAATCATATTTGTGTAAGAAGGCCACTAAAAAAACACAAGTTTATCAGCACATTGATAAAAGTTGCAAACGCCATTGTGCCGTATTCTCCCTTCGCAATTGTCGACGCAGCTACTTACAATACAGCTTGGTTATTACAAATAACTGCATTTACTATACACATCTAATCCGAACTAATATTACGCAGTAGGAAATCACAATTTTGGACTGAGCAAAGGATTAGTTTTGAAATATTATATTTTTCTAAGAAGTGCGAATTCATTTATCCGCAGACTTTTCGTCTTGGTTTATTTTTATTCAATAAGTTCGCTTATCAATTTTTGATGTTTACTTTGAGATAAACATTACGCATAGTTAGTGATGTTTACCGAAGTTCTCAAAAAAATACAATACTTAATGAATTTATAATCCGGCTTTAGCAGACTTCCTAATTAGGACTACTCATTAGTTATTCGTTGGCGCTAAATGTTTGTAATGACTTTGTTGTGGAGCGATGTATTTCTCATTACCAGCAGATTTATATTTTATTGCACAGTAATTAACGTAAATAACGCTGTAAATATTGCTAAGTATTCTATTTGTGTTTTCTTAACTTTAGAAAAATTATCTGCAACATAACATAACTTTTATCAATAATTAACTGATCGGTACCCTTGGCTCGGTCCACAATATTACAGCATAAGTCATTGGTTCGATTTCCACCTTATTCACATATTTATCTGATTGGCAATGATTTTGTGCCTGTCTGGAAGTGTCTATTTAGGTAAGTATCGAACAATAACTAACAAGTTCAACATTTAGTACTGTGGTTAGAAGAATGTGCGCCATTTTCCCTCAAAGCTTAATACATACCTAAATGGGGTGCCTCAAAGACCTAGTGTCCTGATTCTCAAGTTATAAGTCCGTGGACTCATTTCACTATTAACTATCGACGAATTAATGTTAATATATCCTTTTTTAGGGTTCCGTACCTCAAAAGGAAAAAACGGAACCCTTATAGGATCACTTTGTTGTCCGTCTGTCCGTCCGTCCGTCAAGACCCTTTTTCTCAGGAACGCGTTTAGGTATGAAGCTGAAATTTATATCAATTACTCAGGTCTACTGTCCCTTGAAGCTGTGAAAAAATCAAGCTTCTAAGCCAACGCAATCAAAAGATACAGCCGTTTATGCCGCAAATTTTTGACACTTGCAAGGGAATCAAAACCTACAGGGTGCTTCCCGTGAACTCAGAATCTTGAAATTTGGTACGAAGCAACGTCTTATAGCATAGATAAAGGAAAAATTACGAAAACCATAAATTTTTAGTTACATCACATAATATATATTTTTTTAATAATTTTAAACTTACTACCCATTTCCTCATAAACGCGTAGAGGTATTAAATTGAAATTCATACCAAATACTTCAGGTCTATAATACCTTTAAGCTGTAACAAAATCAAACTTCTATGTCAACGCAATCAAAAGAAACAGCAATTTAAGCTGCATATTTTGAAACTCGCAAGTACTCGCAAGGGAATCAAAACCTAAAGGGCACTTCCAGTCGACCTAGAATCTTGAAATTTGGCATGAAGCAACGTTTTATAGCACACATGAAGGAAAAATTCCGAAAATCTGAAATTTTTAGTTACATTACAAAATATATATTTATTTTTTAATAAATATAAACTTATTACTTTTTTCCTCATGAACGCGTAGACCTATCAAGTTGAAATTCATATCAAATACTTAGATCTAATTGCCTTTAACCCGTGAAAAAAAAAATCTAAGTCAACGCAAAAACGCAAAAGTACAACCATTGATACCGCATATTTTTAAACATACAACAATATTCGGCAGCAACCTCAATATGTACAGTTCATCTTCTCGTCTGATTGTTGTGGGAGACTTCAATATAGATTTTAGAATGAATCCCCAATGGAATTTCCACATATTTTTCATCCATAAACATGTTTCCGATAATAAACAGTAGCACTACATGAAGTTGTACAACTATTGATAACGTTTTTTCGAACTTCAATGTTCAATGTGGTACTATTCATAACTTTTTCAGTCACCATTTACAGGTCTGGTTCAAATTTAATACTTAATTAATATTTTTGAACCAGATTTCTAAATAGTGACTAAAAAACTTAGTAAATAAATAACTTTAATAAAAGAACTTTCGCAAGTATGCTGCAAGGCTGGTATTTTTTTTTTATAGTGGTCTTCAAGATGACCTCACGGGACCTGATGGGAAGCAGTCGTGAGGTCCAGATATGGGGTTGACAAGCACAGTAATTGAGAACAACTTTGCTGGTCAATCTCATTTTGAAGGCCTGCATAAATGCCTTTTCACGCCCCGCTTAAAAAACCCGGGATTGTAGTATAAGTGTTTCAGTTATGTTATAGATAAATGATATGTGTTGATATAAAACAAAGGATTACTTAAACGATAAAGAGATCTTTGTCTTAAATTTATGCTCCTCCATCTTTCCCCATTGTAATGTTATGAATTTCATTTTGCAATAAAAATACCATAGTTATGACTCGATTGTCGTAATGAACGAACTTTGTAAACCTTGCAGGTTTGTACGGAACCCTCGGTGCGCGAGTCCGACTCGCACTTGGCCGGTTTTTTCAAGTCATGAGAAAACTCAAAACTACATTTAAAGTTTTTAAGTACGATTTCACTTCGTTTTTTTTAAGCCAACCTTCTCTATAACAGAGATATCTCACTCTCATAAACTACTACCATGATAAATGTATAATAACCCTTTGGATATTAAGAAAGTTTTACAAAATGAAGACATTTTCAATCCAAACTTCCGGGTGCGATTTACAAAAAGGTTTGTCCGAGCGTGCAGCGAGCTTGGATGATGCATTGATTGGCGCAAGCTGTCATGTGAAAATGCTTTTAGGGGAGGTCTCACGGTGCCTTGTATGTGAGTGTATGTATGTGAGTGTGTGGTGTATTCTCAATACGTACACTGTACTTAACTGTAAATGAATAAGGTAAGTTTGGATGTTTGTATCTCCATTGAAAGTATTTACATACTTGAGTTTGAAAAGTTAGGGCGTGACCTATAGTTCGTTCGCGTTAAGAATGCAGTGATTTTAACTCTTTCGCACACAAAAAATCTCAGATCCTTTGCGTTCGAAAGTACTTATGCGGTCAACTGGTCACTCTGGACTTTGCTTTCTAATTAGGAACGATTCAATTGGTTAGGGAATTTCGCCTTGCTCAACCTACTGAATTTGAGTGTAGTGTTTTGAAAAAACATTAATATTCAGCAGACCACGTCGATAGGAAACGATTTTAGGAGGTAAAGTATTTATTTTAGAAGATGGGCTCACTGCAGTTAATTCAATTTATTATTCATTTGTAACTGACATTTTGAATTTGAAACATTTTGAATGCTGTGTTCAGCTTTAACTGGAACGCATGTTCAAAATTAACCTTTGTTAGATTCTTCTTAGTTGTATGTTTCAATGTGTGTTCTGTTGCTGTACCTTAAATAAATAAATGAATTTTGTTATCATACAATAGATAAATAATCATAAATAAATCAATATTAGTTTCAAATAACGCTTCATTTAGAGTTTTCGTGAACACATAAATCTATCTTTCGAACATACCTACTTTTACATTTTTCCTGAAAATACATTCACAAAACCCAGAGGACAATAGTAGGTCTATAGCTCCAGCATTGACCATGCAACATTCCCGCAACATTCAAAAGGAATTACCACTCTGCAACACTTTTTGCCCAAGTCAAGCTTACGCGAAAAGAGCATAAAGGCTGCCAAATTGGTGAGGGTAATCGCTAATAGAAATCTCAAGTCATGCAAGAGCGACAATGTGACGTACAATGCAGAGGTGTCAATGGGAAGATTGTGCGACCGGTGCGTGGTCAGTTGAGCTGACTCATCCACCCTTTACACATACACCCTTATTTAGGTGGGCGACTTCACTGTAAGGTCAGCAAAATTAATTGGATCTGAAGCTTTCCCCTAGTTATGTCTAGATTGGCTTTTGCCCCAATCCCAATGGATAATTCAGATTATGTATTAGAATGTCTAGATTACCTTGAACACTTCCATTATACAAATGATTAGAAATACAACACTTTTTTAATATTTTGAACTAGGTCCTCTATACATGGGTCCTCTATACAGCCGCTCCAGGGCACGTAGGTAGGCACCGCTACTTATTTCCGTAACAAGTGCTAAATTCGTTTTCAGTCTGAAAATCTAGGAATTTGCAACTTATAACTTTCTTGCAAACAAATATATCCTAGAACGTACAAGGTCTAACACAATCAGACCGCAAATCTCTGAATAAATAAAAAAACCCGACAACTTTTTTTCCCTCAGAAGAATATCTTACACCAACAAGAATGTCTCCGAAATCGGAAAGACAAAGCGAACTTATCGCTAAAACCGTTAGGTGTTACGTTTCAGCAAACAACAGTTCCAAGACTAACGTTTCACGTTGCATTTTTTTGCAACCAGTCCCAATCCTCTGGGACATAATCCGGTCCACGCGGAAGGGTTCTAAATGACAGGCGCGCGACCTAACAATCACTGACAAATATTATTATTGACCAACACAACTCAAAGAGGAAAATAAACCATATGAATAAGAAAAGTGAGTGCAATATGCTTTGTGAAAGAAATTGCAGCTGCTGTATTTGATGCAGATGTTGGATTTCGCTTCGCAAATTATGTTGCCGCTATGTTGACAGTTATTGCATTTCCTATTTATTTCTATATACCACATTAGGCTGTTTGAAGTTGAACGCAGTGTGCCCGACCCCGGGGCCACTAACTTTTATGTACTTATGAATCATTCATTGTAAAATGCATGTTCATTGTAAAAAAACATGCGGACTGCCTGATGGTGAGTAGGTGAGTAAGATGCGGTAATCTTAAAACCAATGGCAGGTATCACTCGCGCGATACGAGCCCCCTATGATGTGGTCCACGGGCGTAGCCAAGTTTCACTGGTTCATTTGGGCCCTTGCTGATATTTACCAAAGTGATCAACTAACATCTTTCACCGTAGAGGCATGGGTGATCACCCAAAGTGCTATGAAAAGGTCTATGTTTAGCAATTCGCTACGCGATCAAAAGAAATAATAAACTTCGTAAAAGGACCCGCTAAGCCACTACCTAGCGGGTTAGCAATTGAGCAGGTTACATCTCTTATCATGACGCGAAAGCTGATGGTCGCTGGGGCAGAAAAGCGTGGGATACTCAACGGTAAGGTGAAAGGATGATCAGATAAAGGTCGCAGAGTTTGAGTGGATACTCTAGGTTTCTATAGGAAAGGCCCATGTTGAGGGCCTTCGACATAATTTGCTCTGACTAAGTATAATGAAGATGGATGGATGGATGAGGATGGAGGAATGGCTGGAGTAGCGTGGCGAAGGAGAGCAATCGATAAGGCTTCATGGCGGGTTTAGGCCTCAGCCACTGGACTGAACCATTTTAAGAGATATTATTTCAAATATTTAACTTCCGATAAGATGAAAAAGCTATGACTATGGTTATGTCTTTTTCTAGTTCCAGATCTTTAGTAAAGATACTGCATGGAAAATGCTAAAAACAATAATAACCTTAAGATGATTCTTGTTGAGAGCGTCTTGCACTCTTGCTCGGAACCCGATGGTCCCGAGTTCAAGACTGGCCGCACACCTACTTTATATTAATTGTATAATTTGCGGGTAATTCTCCGAACATTGGAAACACCGATTAAAAAAACCGATTACGGCGGTATACGCCGTTTACCTCGTTGGGTTCAAATTCCTTTGGCGAAATGTGGACTTTTGAGTCTTACGTTCACCATGACGGCACAATCAGTATGCCTCTGACTACCCCGTGTGGGAAGTGGTCGTGAGGGTATGTTATGTTTATTGTAAACAATCCTTATGATAACTACTAACCAACATGACTCATCTGCACAAAGGGACATCTATATCAATAAATAAATAAAAATACGCAGAATACTTAAATTAAGACCTATAATGACTAAAACAAGATAACAATTACATTACTTTACACTTTCTGCTTGACGACGTGCGACAGGTCGAACTTGCCGCGGACGCACTTCAGTTTCACTCCGGGGCAGTCCTTTAGCCTGGAAATGAGAAAAACAAGGTATTAGGTGGGTACATAATGCAACTTCGCATTCTAAATAAATAAATATCACTGGACATTGTTTCACACAGCGCCATCTAGCCCGCAAACTAAGCAACTGCATGCTTGTGATTTGGGATACTAGACAATGGATAAACATTATATACTGTTTTTTATAAACACATCTCTATAAATAAAAATGGATTGCTGTTCGTTAGTCTCGCTAAAACTCGGGAACAGCTGGACAGATTTGGATAATTTAAGTTTTGAAATAATTGTGAAGGTCCAGGGAGGGTTTAAAAGGGAGTAAACATGAGAAAATGCTAGGAATATAGTTAAAAAACCCAATTTACTTTTCTCTTAGCAACCGTTTCTACCTGTCACGTGACACTGAATGTTTGAAAACAGAGCGAATTCTGTCTGGACAGCTAGTACTTAATATACATAGGAAACACCCAGACCAGTACAGACAGACATGTTCCTGCGCACAAAAATGTTTGCACTGTGCAGGGATCGAAACCGCTGGTGGTGAAACCACTGGTTTAATAGCCCACTTCTGAACCAATACACCAAATCGGCCGCCACATACAGTCCACCACTGCTCTTAGACCGGGTTTTGTTGTGATAGTTAATCAGCAACAATCCCCATTGTTAAGTAATCCACACCAGGTCGACCCTGAACGAAATTCAGTGATGTATTCTTTGGGCATCTCCATGCTCCGTGGCACGTTCAGCAGTAGGTCTCAACTGGCGTTGCTATATGTTAGTCGCTGTGCCTTATGGCAGCCGCCCTATTAAGCCTTGCTGTCACATCAAGCCTGGTAACATGAGACAGCAACGCTTATTGGCGGATTTTTGGAGGTGATGCACCCCTTCTTCAATACGCACTGAGCCCGTGCGGTGGAGTATGGCTAGTGCCATCATATAGTTGAGGGACGTATAAATGAAGCCTGTAGATTTGTTTATTTTCAAAGATGCCAAATTTTCAAAGGATATTCAGAATTGCTTACATGAAAGGACATGATCAAACTTTCATAGACAAAAAACCCAGAATTGCCAGCAATGTAATGTATAAAAATGGGTTTACCATAGTAACCCTATAATGTATTCAAAATATTAGCCTCCTAACCCGTGTAGTATAGAAGTTATTGTACCTTAAAACTTCATTGAAATAAACAAAAAGAGTAAGAAGATATGGCATCCGCATACCAAATGTGGCCTCACAAAAAACAGTAACTTACATTGATTTTATTGCCTTTTTGTTATACCTGAATTCTATCACAGTCACTTAAGGCTTCAATACAAAGTACGGATCAGTGGAAGAGTAAGGTAAACACCAAGTAGTAGTCACCTTGTAAAAAATGTAGATTAAGCACCCTGTAAAAATTAACAAAATGTTTAAAAGGTTCGCTCACCTGCCAACTCTCACTAAAACAATATTGTGCTCTTGCAGGTTGTGTCCGATGCCTGGAACATAGGCAACCATCTCCTTGCCGTTGGACAAGCGCACTAACACACACTTTCTGTTGGCAGAGTTTGGTTTCTTAGGCTTCTTTATAACAGTTTTTAAGACCACACCCTGAAATATTAATAATTTATTAATTAGAAAAAGTTAAATTTGTATGCATTATTTTTGTCTAGTGTTCCAATCTCCAATTCAAAATCAATGTAGGAAATACCAGCTTCACTTTAAGAATACAATTATTAGTTTACAATGTTTCTGCCTTATTTCTTTTAATACTGTGTGTTGCGGTATCCGGTACCAACTAAATGTACAAACTGTAAATGTTTTCTATTCTATTCAAAATTAAGATCATTTGGAAATTAAAAAGAGAATACACCTTTGGATTTTGATGTATTAGCCATAGCCAGCTTCATTTGACCAACATTGATAGTAGGTACAATAAAAACTATGTTCATTAAAGAATTATTATGAGCATTAGTCACTAATTTAACTTGAAACAAAAATATTATTGTTTTTCACAATAACATTTATGTTTTCCTATCAAAATAATAACTTTGAATATTTCAAATAGTTATCAAAGACCTCATAACTTAAAATTAATAATAATTAGTGTTACAAGTTGCAAATACCTTTGCAAATGGATTTTTGTTAAGCGGATTTCTGGATTTCCTTGTTTTGATGTGCGGGCCGGTTACATGCATTTGAGTTAGGGATGCCATGGCTCGGGATAGCAGTCCCTGAGGCGCACAGGCTGGAGATGCCAGTAGAGATTGTTGTATAGCTGGAACTAATTCAAAAAATATTCTTATTTGAATAATTAAATTATATCTCAAATTATGAGAATGAATGTGCTAAGCATTAGCATACTTGCTAAATTAAACGAAGTAATTCAATTACAGTACTGCCGCATTTTCGATGTTCCAAAAAATATAAATACCTTTCAGGTGTGTGAATTGTGTTTTTAGGCCCATCGAAAGGAGTGAAAGCCCTTTCCTGAGGACGTTCATCTGAAATCAAAGTTTTGGTAATTTTTATGAGACTTAATTTACTAACATGTTAGGGACGAAAAATCATTCTGAACCATTCTTGATAGTTTACCTTAGCACATACGAATTTCGTTAAGGATTAGATAATATAACTAAAAAAGTAAGACACCGAATCACAACATAACATAACCTCACCCTTTTGACTTTTGTTGTCGTCTCGACATATTATGGGACGGATAAGCAAAAGAAATAACGTTTATACAGCCACTACTTTAGTAGTTTGACACCTTCACTAAAATAAATTCCAGTTTGCAAAGCGTATTTCTGAAATATCACGTGATTTTTATGTTTGGCCTGTGCTTATTTTAAAAAAGAATAAACTTTGCGCTCTGTGGTAGCCAGCAGCAATAATGGCGCAGCAGAATGGCGCCAAGTTCAGAAAGAATACGGAGACAGTTATTTTCAGCGTGCTTATCGAGAGTTAAACTTTTGTTAGTCACTTTCCTACCTATGAATATGACTTATATGTTCGGTAGGTGTTATACGTGTTCGATTGGACAAGCTTTCCGGAAAGGTTACCGAGTTTAATGAGGTGCAGTAAAAATTAAATAACACCTTATTTGTTAGAAAAAGACAGTAATTTTAATGACGAATTATCATTTTACTGAGACTAAGTACATAGTGGGTTATTTCACTGGCCCTACAGGTGGTTGATTACAAACTTTAATTTTCCTATGGATATGTAGTTTATGAAGCCTTGATTAAAACAAAAAGAGCCAATCGTACCAATCGTGGCCCGACAAAATCAGGTCCAATGGACCGACGAGTTTAAGTGCACGTCATTGTCATGATGTTAACTACAGTTTTTTTTTTTTTTTTTTTTTTTTTCTTTCTTCTGGCTTCGCACGGTTTGTGCATTTGCCACTGACGAGGTGATGGGCAACGGTTGCGTTTGGTCTGTCGTTTTTCATAGCTTGGTTTTTTCGGTTAAGGATAGGTTTGGTATGGATTTTATTTTTAAAAGGTAGGGAAACGGTTAGGAATGAAAACAAGTTCGGAAAATTAGATAGGATCAAATCAGTAGGAAAGATGATAAAGTTAAAAAAATAGATTTAACAAAATATTAAATGGATATCATATTTTAATTTTATTAAGGCTTATAAATCTAGATAGAATATTATAAATATCAGTATTGTTCATATGTAATAGAATAGGAATACAGGTTGGAAGAGGAATACGGAGGGATTCAAGCGATGTGAAAAAGGACGTATGATCATAAAAAGGGCAAGCAAAAAATATATGATTAAAATCTCCAACACCAGTACCGCATTCACACATTTCATTGTTTATAATATTAAGTCTAGTTAAATGAACAGGTGTACAAGCATGACCCAGTCTCATGCGGATGATAGTGGATGTGGCTATTTTGCTAAGTCTTATTTTATGGAACCAAGGTTTCGGAGGAATAAATGGCTGTATACTACGGTAGTATTTTCCCTTTTCAAGATTTTTGTTTTCCCAGTTTTCTGACCACGAATTTAACAAATCAGTTTTTGGCAATGAAATTAAATCAAAAGTATAGTTTTTATAGGGGAAAATATCACCACAGTTCACTGCTTCATTAGCAAGTTGATCTGCTCTGACATTTCCAGCAATGTTGTGATGTCCAGGGATCCACGCAAAGTTTATAGTAATACCTCTAGTAGAACATTTCAAAAGCAAATCCCTGCACTCCAAAATAACAGCATTAGTTGAATTACATGCAAAGGGAAACTTGCTCAGAGCTTGTAAGGTACTTTTTGAGTCTGTAAATATTATGGCTTTATTCAACTTCATGAGAAGAACATATTCTAAGGATTTAAGAACGCCATAGCATTCTCCAGTGTAAACTGATGATTCAGGAGGAAGTTTTATCTTTTGAACTATTTTATATTGACAATGAAATATGCCCACCCCAACATGACCTAAAGCGGAGTGCTTGGAGGCATCGCTGTAGATATGATGCCAATCATTCCAGTACGTTTCAAGAATGTTATTAAATTTAGTATTGGTTTGTTTGTCTTTTTTTGAAATTCCTAGGTCAAGGTGTACAATAGGAGAAATTACTAAGGATTCAAAATTATTGCAAAAAATGGGAAGATACTGCGTTCTGTGAGTAGGCGCTCGGAGGGCTAAGAATTTGCGAAAGCTTATTATCAAACAGGGTAGCTTTTTGTGTGACCAATATGATGACATTTCAATTAATTGTGAAAGGGTTTCTAGCTTAGAGAATAGTGGATGGTTCACAAATTGGAGAGCTCGGAACAAGAATTTATCGCTTAAAAATTGCCTACGGAATGTCAATGGAGGCTCCGAGCATTCAACCTGTAAAGCTACAACTGGGCTGGACTTCATAGCACCTGTCACAATTCTAAGGGCTTTAGACTGGGTAATATCAAGTTTATGCAAACCAACTAGGTTACATGGTTCGAGAAAATGTATTCCATAATCCAGGACACTTCTAACCAAAGCATTATAAAGTAATTTGAGAGTAAGAGGATGAGCTCCCCACCAAACACCAGATAGACATCTTAATATATTAATAGTTTTTTCACATTTGGCGACAATGTGATAACAATGAGGTGTACCGGATAGTTTTGTATCTAAAATAACGCCTAAAAATTTTGCTTCTGTGTGTGAAGGAATAACAGAACTCTCGTATAGAACGGAGACGGGCGGAGGAAATCGTCTTCTAGTAAATAAAACAGTACTACTTTTTGACACTGATAGAGTTAATCCATTAGCATCAAGCCAATTTTTCAGAAACTTCAGTGATGACGTCAGTGAGCTAGACAAATCTTCAATAGAGTTACCAGATATATATAACAGTAAGTCGTCAGCATATTGTAAAACTTGACATCCATTCTTACCAATAATATGAGATTCTAAGTCGTACGTATATATATTATAAAGCAAAGGACTTAGGACGGAGCCCTGAGGTAGTCCTTTCCAAACTATTCTAGACTTAGTAGTCATGTCTCCTTGATTTATATGAATTGACCTTTCTGATAGAATGTTTATAATGAAATTAATAATTAATGACGGTATTTTTAGAGCTTGAAGTTTAGATTTAAGTATTGTTAGCACTACGTTATCATATGCACCCTTTATATCTAAGAAAACTGCTAGCACCGACTCATTACGTGTAAATGATAAACGAATATCAGTAATGAATAAACTGATACTATCCATGGTGCTTTTTCCTTTTCTGAACCCGAATTGACTATTGGACAGAAGTCCTTCACTTTCAACAATCCATTCTAACCTATTCTTAACCAAATGTTCTGATAATTTAGCTAATACAGATGACAATGCTATCGGTCTGTACGATGACGCTTGAGATGATAGTTTGTTTGGTTTTAGGATAGGTATCACTTCTTGGGATTTCCAAGAAGGAGGGACGCTGCCAGTGCTTATAACGGAATTTATAATATTAAGGAAATAACTAAGAGCAGAATCACTAAGGTGGGTAAAAAATGAATACGGAATTCCATCACAGCCAGGTGCTGAGTCTTTAACTTTGGACAATACTCCTTTCAGTTCGTAAAGACTAAAAGGAGCATTTATACCAGACTGATTCGTATCTGGTGAATTCAAGCAAATAGGCAAAAACAGTTCAAGTTCAGGAACAAATGGAGGAGCTAAATTATCAATAAAAGATTCTAAAGCAGCTTCTTCAATTAAAGGGGGACTGGATTCTTTAAATGCTGATCTAAATCTGCGGATATTATTCCAGACAGCAGAAGGTGGAACATCAGGGGATAAAGAGGCACAAAATGACCTCCAGCTTTCCCATTTTTTCTGTTTGAAAAGTTTTCTGGTTGAAGTCATTAAATCACTCAGGAATTCAAGATTTTCAGAAGTTGAATGTACCTTATATTGTTTTTCAGCTTCCTTTCTTTGTTTAATTGCTGCAGTACATTCTTTATCCCACCATGGCGGAGAAGGGATACCCTGGAATGAATTATTTTTGGAAGGGAATACTTCATCTGCAGTTTTGATTAATAAGGATGCTAAAGCTTCAGAACAAGTAGAATGGTCATTGCCATTTACATTAGGGAGTGATGAGACGCTCTGTTCGACTTTTTCTTTGAATACGGTCCAGTCAGCATCATTTAGTTTATATTTAAGACGTGGAGATCGCTTGGTAGGAGGCTTATAAAAAGAAGTCGAAAAAGTAATAAGTATAGGGAAATGATCACTGCCGCATGATGAAGGTAACGGAGACCAGGTAAGGGTGGATGCTAAGTTTGGAGTTGTGATAGTAAGATCTGGAGCACTAATGCCTTCGTGAGGTTTTGTCCTACGTGTAAGATCACCAGTATTTAACAAACATACATTTTGGTTATCTAAAATATCTACAATTCTAACTCCATAATGATTCGAGTTTGAACTTCCCCAAGAGATATGTTGAGCGTTAAAATCACCCATGATCAAAAATGGTTTGGGTAAACAGGAGATTACATTTTCAACTTCATTGTAAATAAATGATGAGGGGTGAGGTATGTAAATTGATACAAAAGAAATGTTATTGATTTTGACAGCAATGACTGAAAATTCATTACTATGTGCGGGTATCGGGAGTAACTTAAAGGGGACATAATGACTAACAAGGAGAGCAACTCCTCCCCAACCATCATCTCTATCTTTTCTCACACAAGAATAACCTGGGATTTTAAAAATCTTGTTTGGCCTAAGCCAAGTCTCCTGAAGGGAGATAACAAAAGGGTGAAACGCGTTGATTAAATATAATAAATCAGTTTTCTTATTGTTTATGCTATGGCAATTCCACTGAATTACTGTGGAGCTACCAGTCATAAACAATGTCAACATTTTCACTCTGAGCATTCATATTAGATTGGGCAACGTTGCGTGTGGGTGGTATAGATATTTCACTATAATGGGACAAAGTGTTAATTAAAGTTACAATTAGTTCTTTGACAGACATATTAAGCAGAGGGTTTCTTAAATCGCTGTTAATAAGTGCACATCCATTTTGAGGAGAAGGGCCATCATATTCCTTAGTTAATGCATCATGTGCTACACGGTCATAGCCTTTACCTAATTTAGGTAGGCTTTTTGGTTTTAAAAATTTTGTTTTAATATAGGATGTTGTTTCCGGAGGACTCTTCTGAGAATGAATATTTGCATTTAAATTATTTGAACGAGCCGGTGTAGAGATTAAAGTATCTGCATATGATTTTGACACTATGGGGTGTAATTTTAATGCCTCTGCATAAGAAATACTCATTTTTGCCATAGACTCTTTGATTTTCTTTTGCCTTGAAAACTCAGGGCATTTTCTATTGTTTGCGAAATGAGGACCACTACACAAGCAACACTGTGCATCATCACTATCAATAGAACAACTTTCACCGGTATGATTTTGACCACATTTGAAGCACCTAGGCACAGATCTACACTGACTCTTGATGTGACCGTATCTACAGCAGTTGAAACATTGCAATGTTGGATAAATGTATAAATCTACAGGAATGGAATTGTAACATATAAATACACGTTGAGGTAGTACTTGGCCATCAAAGGTCAACACAACAGTTTCAGTTGGCAAATACTCTGCTTTTCCGTTTAAAATGTTCTTTCTATTAAAACGTCTTACCTTAAGGATTCTTCCACAGTTAGTAGGCACTTGGACATTATTTATAATATCGTCATCTGACCAGTCAGTCGGAACGCCTCTAATAACCCCCATTCTTGTTACGTTGAAAAGTGGTATGAATGACCTATATTTATTATTTTTTAAGGTTGCGCTCTCAATAAATGCATTTGCATCCCTAAAATCGGTGAAAGCCAAAGCAATTCTATTTCGAGATATTTTCTTAACACTCCCATCTAGAACATTTTTAAAATGGTATTTTTTTAGGAAAAAACCAAATGAAATCGCATGAATGGAAACATTCTCGTTTGGTTCTGATTGTACCCGTTGGACATGCACTACATAGGGTGAAATGTCTGAAGCTTGATATATTCTAGCAACAGTAGGTAGTGGATTAGATTGTGGGTCATGCTGTACACCTGACATACTTGTTGAATTTATTGGAGGATTTGAATTCAGTTCTGGCAGTGGACACTTTGCACTTTCTAAATCATTGTTAGTTTCTTTTTTGCTACAGTTGCAGTGACAATTAGAGTTACTAAGAGCACATGAAGAGGGTGATATTTGGTGCTTGTTCCTTTTTTTGTTACAGTGCTTACAAATTTTGCGAGATGAAGTTTTTTTACGTTTTTTTGGTATGTTTACACCGCTCAAATTGGTGTCGGTTTCAAAAAAAGATTCCTCTGTATCCAATTCTGACCAGTTATTATGAGTAGGAATGGTCACATACTCTGATACTTGGCTGACCTCAGGGGGTGTGCCCCCAGGGTCTTCCGGCTCCTCCATACGTACTAATAAAATATATTCATGAAAACTTACCAGAAGCCTTCAGATATCAATACACCACTTATAAATATATACAAATATCTTGACTAACTACTTTAAAGTACTTATCTGATCCCAATTACAAATTAATTAGAAATTAAATTACGATTGGAAAAAAACACGACCGCTTAAGTCAACGTTTCCCGCGCTTTTCAACTACAGTTTTAGAATCCGCGAAATATGAACGTAACGTACCATCCTCTTTTTATTTCAATCAAAGATGCAAAGTTCTTAACTTTTTTTTTAGGTTTTCATATCAAAAACTTGATGGACGGATGGATGGGTAATATTATAATATTATTGTCGTAAGTTCTAAATGAGATGACGGCCAAAAATAGTTACAGTTAGTCTCAAAGTAGATATTCCGAAGGCAATAAATATAAAATCATCAAGTTAGACAAATACGGCAGCAAAAAAGAATATCTTACACACACCAGCGACGATTGAATCAAAAACTTTTGTTTTAATCTGAGAAAGTTTTATGAGGTCGGCTTTGGGATATTTGACTTTAACATTTATATTGGAATTTTAACATAATCCCGAACGCGCCGTTGTCATTCACGACTTCAGGGGCCCGGTGTGTTTGCCTTAAATCTGAAGTTGATCTGGTTCCATTTAAATTAGAAAACGAAGTTATCTTGCCTTGAATGTTTCTAAACCAATCGATCTAAATTAAAGGTGAGTCCACGACAATCGTTTACCCTAGGGTGCTGAAAGGCTAAACAAGTTAACAGTTGTTCAACTTTGTGGATTCGCCTCGTGTCCGCCAGTTATTCAAGGTTACATCAAAATCAATCATAGATACTCGTGAACATTAATTAATTCCAAAGCGTACGAATAGATAGGTACTTCTGTTTTCCTCTAGAAGATACGACTACTACTACAGAGTTCTCCTAAAAGGTTACTCCTATGTTATGTTACACACACTGGGTTACTTTAATACCATGTAGGTAAGTACTGAAAGGAAATGAATAACATACAAAAACATACCATTAGCACAATATTTTAATAATCACACAGACCGCATATTAATCAATCAAGTAGGTACATAATCAATGTTCGCATTTACAAGTATAAAGTACATAAATAAAACTGATGCGATTTATTTATAGATTAAAAATTGTACAAAAATTACTTAATGCTTTAAGGCATTCTCGACCAGTCAATTGCAAGGCCTAACTGACAATCCATTAGTTTTGGGCTGTGCAACTTGCTAAAATAATATTGATAATAGAAAAAACACACGACCTGCTATCATGGAATCGATGTTGATTAGTTAGTGTTCTACATAACTCCGGAGCAAACTGGAAAAAAGATTACGTGCATTGATGGACATAAAACCCTAGATGAAAAAGTAACAGCCTCATTATATTTTATTTTACTATAATTGATTTTTTATTCAAATTGCATTATTTAAAGAGTAGAGAATTCTTTTTGAATTGAATTTTAAAGAATTCATAATTGCAAGCTTCATGGAAAAATATTCAAAAGATGGCTACAGACCTAAGACCGTATGTTTTCATTTCAATACAGTCATGTGATGATTGTCTTGTCAGTCTGTTTTGTCCTTTTGTCACACCGCATCACATCGTCATACGACAAGACTGGGATCGAGATGTACAAATACGACAATATCATTGACCAACCATTAATAATAAACGTCACGGATAGCTGCAGTTCAGACTTAGATTTTGTTCCGCTTGACCCTGTATCAGATTCAGATTGATTTAAATAAAATACAAACTCAAAGCATTTGTTAATTTTTTCCAACAAATTATCGATATTTTGTTTATCGATGGGCCCTTTCTTAGTCGATACCAGCTTGACGGCGTAACTTTGGCAGCACGTACCATGTACATTTGCATTGTTTTTTTTTCTATTATTTACGAACATTACATAATAATTTCTTAATATTCATTATTCTAATTTACAAATGTACACAATTATTATTTTTTCTATTTTTTAATGGACCTCTAAAGGATTTGTTGTGACAGGACGACAGTACAATGTTAAGCGCTAACGAACTGTCATAGGGATCATCATTCGGCGTGCGAAGTATAAAGTAGGTACAGCCAGTCTGCCGTACCTACACATTGAATGTAGGTAGATAGGTACACTTGATTATCACACGAATTAAGCTTTAATTTGTTTATTCATCACGAAAAACTTATGGCGGAGTTTGGACAAGTACTTCGCAGATGTAGGGTTGTCGGTGATGGCACCACCAGTCGCGAAGACCAGCGTTCGTGGCGTCCATGCCTACGCAGTGGGGTTCCTTGGGGTTCGCACTGAAACCAAAATTCAAGATAAGTTTCGCGTCAGTGCCATATCAAGTTTTTCAAACGCCTTGGGATTTTAAATACTTCGATATTACCCGAAGAGTCAAACAGGCCTATAAATAGGACTTTCAATTAGGTGCATGCAAATGATAGTAAGGTGATTTGGTATAAAAATATAGATTTTTCAAGGAAATGACAGATCTTCCGTTAAATACTATAACTTGTCATTTTACTGCACTTACTACATTGCATTGCATTGTACTAACCCCAAATACTTGGGTGTCACATTAGACAGGTCTCTCACATACAAAGCCAATTGCACTAACATAAGGAAAAAAGTTAGTACTCGCAATAACCTCCTGCGGCGGCTTACGTCGACGAAATGGGGAGCATCTGCGGAAGTCCTGCGGACGACTGGTCTAGCTCTATGCTACTCGGCTGGCGAATATGCCTGCCCTGTATGGAGCCGCTCAGCGCATGCAAAGCAAGTGGATACAGCCCTTAACGAAACTTGTCGGATAATAACGGGCTGCTTGAAGCCGACCCCGGTAAGCATGCTGTATCCACTGGCCGGAATTGCACCGCCGGAAGTCCGCAGAACTGTTGCGGGCTCCTCAGAAAGAGCGAAAATGGAACTAGACCCCCGTCATCCTATGCATGGCTACGAAGCCGTTCCCCAAAGGTTGAAGAGTCGACGAAGCTTTGCCAAGTCCACTCGACCTCTAACTGGCTACCCTTCTCAAGCCAGACTTGCTCTGTGGCAGGAGAGACTACCCTCTACACCATTTGTTGCACCCTCAGAGAGTCCTCCCCCAGGCCATGACTTGCCATGGCTGACCTGGAAAACCCTCAACCGACTGCGGTCCCAGGTTGGCAGATGCAAGGACAGTCTAAGCAGATGGGGGTACATCGAGCCAGCTGACAATGTGTGTGAATGTGGGGCCTCCCCCCAAACTATGAGCCATTTAATATCGTGCCCGATGTGTCCAACCAGCTGCACACGGGATGACCTGATGAGCGCTAGTACTCATGCCGTAAGGGTTGCAGAATACTGGTCTCATCAAATTTAGAATTGTCTGCCATCGACACGCAAAGAAGAAGAAGACTGCACTTAAATAAAAGTCCTTTCCAAGGATTAAATTCGATCTATCATTAGGACACTTGAACCACGGTATTAGAATACTATTACCGTGCTTGAACCACCTAAGATTAAAACATAACGGCATAAAACAAATATTTTCTGTATTTTTATAACTAACCTTGTTATTCCGTTGTATTTACCGGCCCAAGTGTGAAATCCAGTATCTTCTATATTTTCTCCTGAAACATTAATGTTAAAAGTAGGTATCTACGTTATTTCGTCTCTATATTTATTTAAATGAACAAGACTCCATTCACAACGGTAAAATTAAATTAAACGAGCCTTTGACAACCTAGCCACAAAAGATTAACAGTTCTATGTTATTAATCTTATAACGTATTATTTTCTAAATGATTTATATTTGTGGTGTAATGGTTAAGGTTGATTCCCGCACAGTACAAATTTTCGAGTGTAGGTTTAGCTCAGCTCTTTTCACTCAAAAATCAAAATATTACGTTCGTGTAATTATTGAGTTTCATCGAACGCCAAAAGGGAATCTCACTTCGAATTCGCTCGTGTGACGTTCGAAGTGCGCGTTGAGAATGCCACCCCTAAGTAACTAAGTAGATACAGTTTTATTTCGTTTACTATTTTTTTATAAATAATCAAATTATGTGAAAATAATAAAAACTAGCAATCTTTTGTACTCTTCAGCATTTTTAAACTTACGACAAGTCATGTTAATTAAATTTACCATCAACGTTTTTCCACGTCTTATAGTTTTCGATATTACTAATACCGAGCCACACTAGAAGTTTATATCGACTGCCCACAATGCTTGGGTAGTGCATGCTGCGAACTACTTTCTGGATGAACGCAAATTGTTCCTGTAAAACAAAAACCAAATTAGAGGCAGGCACTTAGCAGAGTATGAACTGATACCATGTCTTGTAAAATTTCAAAGTAATTACAGTCAGAATCCTCTTTTTAAAGAAAAAATACTTGCTTCTTTTTCATAATGATATGCGTAATGTCGACTTCAGAATCACTCAGCATAACTACATTCAAAAAATAACTCTGCGTGTATCATGAAGTCAATCGAAGTTAATTCTCTAAATATGAACTCTACTTAGAATTCAAAATGACCTAAAGAATCGTGTCTGTTTTGAAAAAGGTCTGGATCATCAGATAAAATTCGCAGAATTTAGATGGATCTAGCTTTGCTTTGGTCACCTTAGCGGTAACGTGGAAATAGGAGGCCTAAGTAATTAGTGTGAGTGAGTATGCTTGGCAGTGGACGTGTTATCATCTGTGGTTGCGAATGATGGTGAATAAGGTACATAGGTATTGCGAAAATACACACTGAAGATAAGAGCCCTTAACATTTTGTTGGCTTAACTTATCTGTACTTACCCACAAGTCTACAAACACTAAATACGGACTACATTAATCCACATCACACAGTGTTCAAACACAAGGCTGATTCAAAAAACCCAGACTATTACTCCAGCTTTTCATTAAATTATAGAAATGTATAACAGAAAATGACATATTTTTCGAGCTAATTTACTTTCAGATTTCTTACAACAAAGTTAATCCCTCAAATGACTACAGCTGAATAATTAGTTCAATAAAGTTATGGATGCTTCACAGAATTTTTCAACTGTAAAGAAAGTCCTCCCAGAAAAAGGCGAATGACAGTTTTGATCGGTTTAAAAAATATATTATATGCCTGGAGTACTTACCCTAGACTTAGGGACAGCCAGCTTGGCTCCGATTTTAGCGCAATTGTCGCGAGCTGTAGTCCAGGTCTGGGCTTGGTACATAATTTTGTATCCTCGTCCATCTTTTGGGTTTTTGATGTAACCTGTACGAATTAATTCATACATGTTTACGATAAAGTTGTTTGTATAATTAACATGTATTAGTCAGAGTTTAGTCAACCGTTGCATAACTTGAAATCGCTTATTTTATTGTTTTAACAAAGTTTCATCTAAAATAGTTAAAAATAAATGGAGAAACCTTTGGAAATTTCGCATAGAGCCGGGACCAAAGCGATGAAAATGATGAGAACCGTCCTGAAAAAGGAAAATTCAAAATAGTTAGGTGGGTGGAATAACTGATAACTCCATTATCATATTCTACATAGTTACTGTTTCTGAGTTATTTACTTAGTAAATAATGTTGTACTTATGTGATATCTATTTTAAAATAAATAGACGTGAAAACTATCATTGAATTCAGTATACTGACATACTGCAAGTGCTTAATTATTATTATTATATTTTTCATTTCAAAATAAATTAGTAGTTTTGTTAGTGGGTAGAATGTCTGAATTAAATTATATAATCCATCTATCTCTTTCCTTCAAAAAACCCTATCTTTCTTCAAGGAACCTTAATTAAATAAGATAGAAGACTGCTCAGCTTTAGTTCTGTATTTGACTGCATGTGTGATTATTAATTGCAAACACTATTTTTGGTTGTGTTATCAAATAATATAATTTAAACTTACCTCATGTTGAAGTTGTGAAACAATTCCGTTTTGAATTAATTGAAGCTCAGTTCATATTCGGTTATAGTTAGCTTTCTTGTAGTTTTCTGCAAGCCTAAAAAAGCTTTACTACTTAGTATCTATCCCAAGGAAAACATTTTAAGTAAAAACTCGTTTTTAAGTAAAAACTTTATACAAAAATCTCCAAAACTACTTGTAGTTTTTCGGTAGCAACTCTCATGAAACAATATTATTCTAACACTAAAATGATCACACTCGACAAATAGTCCAAACTTGCCCAAACAAACTAGGTTTCTGTGATGTAATTTTAAATCTTTACATATCACAAACAGGTCTACATTTAGCACAATCGAAACAAGTTTCTTTATCACTGAAATAAAAGTTAGCTGTGGAAGGTTACCGACCATCCGTAAGACAAAGTGTTTGTCAACTGAGTAATGTCCTCTTGAGATAGCGGTAAACCATTCCCATTATAAGGTTTGACTTACTTCGGTGGGTGACTGACCAGAATTCTTAAGAACCGATAACTAAGTAAAGATTTTTACGTTAGAATGTCTTTCGTTCTTAAAATGCTAATTTCATCTTTTTTGAGTGCAGTCAGTATCAAAACTTGGTCAAATATGTCAGAAATTAAAGAAAGCAACCATATCAGTAGAGAATTTAAATTGTGCTTTACTTTACGTTGACACTTTTAGTAATGCCTACTTGTAGATGTTGTTAACAAGTTGCCTTGCCTAGAATTTGTATGAATTAATAACTTGAGGATATTTTTGATTTGTAGAAACGAGGATTCATCAGAAAGCCAGATTTAATGCTAAAGCTTCTAGATCGACTGCAACTATTAATCGTTCATAATCTGTAGTAGAATGTTCAACATTGAAAATGTAAATCTTGTTTTTTATTGTAATTAAATGTTCAATACAAAAGAGTGTTATTGCAATTCCAATAGAAGTCATTTTATATACTTTTGTATTAATAATGTGATAGTCAGTTGCAGATTTCGGTTCGGTCAGTTTAGCAGGGAAGCTACATTCCAAAAAGTAAAAAACATTGAATAAAATATAGAGATCTTTATTCATGTTGCTTAAAATAACAGGATGTTCTTGTGAATATCTATTCACACCACTTTCTTCCTCTCGCGGAACATAAGAGGTAGTCCATTGTTTATAGTCTGCACTATATCAAACATTTTCTTGACAGATGGAATCTTCACACTCTGAGGAGCTGGTTCGACGTCAAACTGTGAGAGAATGGCGACCATTCCAGCAATTGACTGCATTAAAGCCAGTCTAGCCCCTGTTGAAAAAGATGAAGAGTTATAGTTGTTTTGTTAGCGACATACCTACTTCAAATAATATTAATCTTTCTTTTACATGATAATTGGGGTTTATTTTTTTGGAAACATCTGAGACAGTTTTCATCCAATACATCTTGCAACTTCAGTCAGCATCAGGGCCATTCGACTAAGTTAATACAAAATATTCGAGAAAACCAACCATAAGACTACAGTATTAAAATATTTTAATTTTTCGTCCACTCTTGAAGGACACATGATTCTGATGCTGACTGTACTATAATGACATATAAGTAGGCCTTATTACTGTAAACAAAATACAAACATACCTATGCAAGCACGTGGACCATCACCAAATGGCAAGTAAACGAATCTATTTGCTTCCATGTTGTTCTCAGGATCAAATCTTTCAGGTTTAAACTCGGTTGGATTTTCGAAGTACTGTGGATCCATGTGCAAAGCCTGTAACGGGATTACTATACCAACACCTTCGTCTATCGTTAAATCTATTTCTGGGAATGTATATTTCTTGGTACATGCCCGCGACAAGTAACCAAGAGATGGAAACATCCTCATGCCTTCTCTGAAAGTCCATTCTAGATAAGTCATTTCTTTAATTGAATCGTAAGATATTTTGTTATTATGTTTTTTCAGAACTGAATCAATTTCATTTTGGACTTTCTTTAGCACGTCAGGATTATAGGCCAGTTGATGCAATGTAAAACTAGTTACTGATGATGAAGTCTCAAAACCTGCAGCAAAGAAGACAAATACCTGAGCTGCAATCAGTGAATCGGTTAATTCCAGTGTTGCAAGCTCAGGAGTTCCGTCAGGTTTCATTCTTTCTAAAGATTCCACCTCAATTATTCCCTTCTTTTTGCATTCTAGAAGTAAATCAATAAAATAATTTCTCTTTGATGGCTGGTAATTCCTTTCCTTTTGAATCTCAGTTACAAGTGATATTATTCTGTTTTCCACTGAACTCAAGTATTTTAAACTCCTCGCAAGTCTTGGGAAATTATCTTTGAGAAATGAAACTAAGATCTGGGTATACGTGAACGCAAATATGTCACTGCCAAGTTTACGAAATGCGGATTCTTCTTCATTCAGTGAGTCAGCATTGAGACCGAAGCCGCAGGCCCCGATAAAGTCTATGGTGTACCTCGCCATCAGGTCACGAGCGTCCAAGGGACGTCCGTCGCGGGCAGCAAGCAACGTGCGAGTTTGGAGCTGTTCTGCTCGATCTACTATCAATGGAAACATAGCCTTCAATTTTCCACTAGAAAAAGCTGGGGTAAGCCGCTGTCTCAGCAGCCGCCAAAGGTCTCCTTCAGCAAAAAATAAATTCTTCATCAGTGGTTCCATACCCGCTTTATCGGGATGAAGTCCACGGTCGTAGAAATTCGAAAAATCAGTGACTAGCACTCGCTTAATCAATACAGGATCTCTGATAAGAAGATCTGGAACACATGAATTAAAAAAACCGACAACTTTTTCTTCAGGGTGGGCTTTGTACCAATCCACAAAAAGTTCTGTAGAGCTTTTTCTCATCAAAAACACATCTTGAAAACTGCCGATGAATGCTACGGGATCGGCATATTTAACTCCTTTGTTCTTCCAGTAATTAAATGTTCTTCTGTTATACAAATAAAACGTAATGAGAAACAATACTACACACAGCACTAACATCGTGATATTATAAAAAAAAAATTCAAACTTTTTGAAATACACAACGCACTTTGCATATCAACTAAAAGCGTTTGATGAGAAATATTTACGAAAGAGCGACAATGTTCTATCTGCCGGTAGTACTGATAAAACAATATAAGTATCTGGTTATTTATACGCGCACCGGTGCTATCTCATTAATCAGTGACTATCTAGTTACCTGTACTTTGGGATCACAAACAAAGTTTATTAGACAAAAGGTAAAGGTCGTATTTACGTTACAAAATAAAAAACAAGACCATCGATCATCAACGTTTTACTCAATAAATATTTAGTGACTAATAAGTACCTACAATTAAATACGTGGAAGTGATTGTATTTGTGTGTACAGTCAGCATCAAAACTATGTGAGCTCTTAGAGTGGCCAAAATATATTAAAAGGGTCGTTTTAAATATTTTAATGATTATCATTATAAACAGCCACACGACGTTCTCGGCTGAACATAAACCGGCCACTCGGAAAGCTATGAGGGATCATAGCTTTCCGAGTGGCCGGCCGGTTGAAAAATGCCTGCCTGCCTTCAACAAAACTTTGCGGGAATATTGCATTACCTACCACTTGTACAACGGGTTTTGTTCTGAAGGACTGTTTGAAATGATGCTCACGGCTACTTTCCACCATTGCACCGCTTGCTGTCGTTAGGGTTCTCATTGGAACACTCTAGATAGACCCAACAGTTCGGTTTTTGAGATTTATCCTTCATATTATACTGAAATTGTGGAATAGGAGCTCATTGCTGAGGTTTTCCTGGTGAGCTGGCGTGGAGTTCGTCAAAGAGGGGTTTAAAGAGGATCTTACAGAGTTGGCAAAACGCAAGTGATGTCCCGTTGATATATGTTCTTTTATGATGTGGTAAGTTCTTGTGGTCCGCATGCTTGTTTTCTGAACACCGTCTATGAATAAGAAAATAAATATTCTAAAAGGTAGCTTGGTGTTGGATCTGACTGTACACTTATGTGAAACAATGGAAAATATTACGACATAATATTATCATTTAAATTTTTGACAATGTCCTTAATTTGAAAGACTTTGAATACTAATACAGCTAAATAATTTACTAAAGGAATTCTATCCATAAGCATAAAAACCATGGCCAGCGCCATGACCGCCGAAGTAAAGTCCGTTTCCATAACCACCATAGAACGATCGAAATCTGTTGATTGGTTCTTCGTCTTCGATGTCTTTCTTCTCCATCATAGTTCGATAGTGACTCAACTTCGGCTGCACATTATGTATTTGTCTGTGCAGAGGTATCACTGACAGGTCATGGAGAGGAACGAGGTGAGTATGGATGGGTATCAGATACAACGTCGATGGATGCGTTGCGTTTGAAGCACTATGTGTGGTGTGCGTGTATGTGTGGGAAACGATGGGCAAGTGGACATTGTCGTTGGTAATCAGATTGACTCCTGTGTGAATCGTGCTGTGATGAATGTTTGAGTGGATTGGTATCACGTGAAGCTGTGCCGGTACAAGTAAATGGTGTGTTATAGGTATATTTCGCCCTTTTTTCTTTCGTGCATGAAGGAGTTTCGTCTCCACAAAGGTAACTTGTTGCGATGGTTGTAGAAGTGGCACTAGTACAGAGCTGGGATTTTTTTCTTCACCGTGTTTTGGGGTTAAAATTGCAGCGATGGTGTTAGGGTTAATAGATTGCTTCTCATTAGATCCTAAGGGTATATTGAAGACCTGTTGAATGTGAATGGTGGCTAGCAACAATATTATTCTTGACATCATCTGTAAAGAAAGAAAATACTATTTGAATTTAATATAGAGTACTTACTAAGTTATTATTTTTAATAAATATCATCCCCCTGGTCTTGTTGTAAGTGATCACATATTATGTTAGAAAGCGCGTCATTAAGAAGAAGACTAGATACTGACGGTAAGAACCGTTTGTTTCTCGCCTCTTTTAGAGCCAGGTTATTCTTTGTACACCTAGCCACGAGATCTCTCAGACTGGTCAAATGAAATGTCACTATAATGTTGAATAAAAATAAAAATACAGTTTCATTTTCAGTATTTTAAGTCTTAAAAACAACATAACTACGACACTATCCTTATTTTGTTCAAGAACTACCATTCTCGAACACTTTAAATATTTATGGCCACTCGTTAGGTTACATCGTTGTGACGCTGACTGTACCTCTCTGCTGTAAAACCATTATAAATTTTCTTGATGCAAATTTTAAAAGCATCAAAAATATTCATCCAAAACTTGATGGTAAATAATAATATTCAAAGAATTAATGTAAACTAATGCGAGTGTACCCGTAGCAAGCGTTTGCATTATTTATGAACCAGCCCTTTCGTAGTCAGTGTCGGATTTGCCGTGGTTATGTACCTTTCTAGATTACATTGCGATTTCCATAGATTTCCTTTAAATTCCTAAAACATGAAGATCTGGGTGCCCAAGTTATTCGGACACAGGTTTAGAATAGATACCCTTTAACTGTAAGGACCTTGTAGAGCAACATGAGCTATAAATGTAGTAATTTTATCAATGATAATAAAATAAAAAGAGGTAAAGATGTCAGAGTACTGATGCGAAGTCAAAATTGTCCACTACGTCCGTACCTATACTTTGACCGTGTGAACAAGATAGTAAGTATGATTATTTACTAGAGCGTAAGCGAGAGGGACTGATACATGTTGCGCATTGTCATCTCAAACTGTCAATGCTTTGCACTAGTAGGTACACTAATAGTTCTGATTTCGGGTGCCACTTTTTTAGCACAAGTAACCCATCTTCTTCTTTTTTATTATAATTTGAAGGATAAGCAGAATTTGGTCACATAAGATCTTGATCCGCTTCACAAAGTTGTTTATTTACTGCTCTAAGAATACACTGCAAATTCAAAGATTCGACAAATTTTGACCATTTAAAATTGATGCATTATGCGCAATAAAATATGATGATTAGCAAATTCACAGAAACCAAAATTTGATCTGTAAGTTTTTTGAAGCTTTGAAGTATCGTTAATCGTTCAACGATACTTCGAAGCGGCATAAACGAGAGTAGGCTTCCAGGCTACCTAAAAATAGACACCATTTTATTTCACTTTATAATAACATACGACTGCAATCATAAATCACGTTTAAATTACCGTTGGCGGTGTCACTGTATAATTAATATTAGCATGCCCACATAATAATGGATTGGAAACTGGTTTGATCAGCTGGTCGAGTGTGCTCTACATTGATGAAATTCGGCGAACTGCTTACAGGCAAGGACGTTTGTGTACTCAACGAAGAATAAGATAAATACATACATATGAAATTATTTGTTCTTAATATTTTGTATTTTGTTTATTTATTTGCACAACAGTTGATATACTGAACAAATAAATAAATGTTTAATTTTTTTTTGTTTTTTACTTGTTTTTTAATGTTTTTTTTTTTACCAAAGCTTAAGTGGTGTTAAATTTTTAATCTTCGTTACAAGGGTTTTTTTAGCAGAGGTAGATCCATAGCTACATGTCAAACTGGCAAAATCCGTAATTGATTTTGCTCCTTTCAATAAACAGCGTGAAAGGGATATTAAACTTATCTTATTCGTTTTGAGGTAGGCTTTTTGAAGTGAAACGTTGGTACAAAAATTGTTAATAGTAATTGTCGAAAACTACACGCCTAGTACTTTTAGAGGCATTATATTTCGAAAATGGTTTGTGCCCTGATATGTGCTGTCCTTACGTACAGATATCAATTCTTTTTGCCACAGATAAGTTAGTCACTCGTAGATATCACTATCCGTTTAAACGATCACTCCAATCAGAGGGGCTAATTGCTTGATAACCATTATTCAGTTATGTAAGGTGTAATTTTGCCCGGTTGTTAGGTAAGATTCCAGGCGGACTTCTAGCATGAGGTCAGCCTGTGGTCAGCCTGTGGTCAGCCTGTGGTCCGTGGTAATCTGACCGAGCTTGAATTTAGGAGCGAATTATTTCGGGAGGTAACTTTGCGAGGTCGAAGTAAAATTGGGACTGCAATTTCTAAATACAGTGTCAGAACTATGAGTATGATAGTCGTAAGTCTAGCCTTACAGGTAATGTATTGACTATGCGAATGAGACTTTATTTCACAGCCTGTTTTTTTAATATTGCTGCGAGAGAAAAGAGATGATTCGGACCAGGACCATGCCACGGTTACCGTGACCATGCTATTATAAAATACCCATATTGTTACCTACTTGGTTCATTGATGGTGTAAAGCATTGAATTGTGTTGACGTTATCAAAAGGATTAAAATCTTTTCATCAATTGATAATACACGTTTGTTTAGTGAATAACGGAAAACGAATAAAAACAACCTTTGTGCTTAGATAGCCTATCGGTACAAGGGGTCGCTTTCATAGTTTTAATCGGTTTGAAGATTACAATGTTCATTTGTTGGAAATAAATTACCGAAGTTAGATAGGCAGACGCTTCATAATCAATAATATAGACCTAATTTTCACCTAAAAATTGTGTAAAAGAACAAGAAAAGTTTACTTAAAATCTAGTACTTAAGTATTTAATAAATACGCTAACCTTCGACGCTAACTATAAGGTTTTTTACTAAAATTATGGTGAAAAAGTTTGTTGAATCTCTATTTTTTGAAATAACAGAGTCCAAAGAGTTTTAAATCTTGAATTTGCATTTCTGCCATTAATAATTATGTGAGTAAGCTAAAATACGTGCAAAAAGTGTGTTTGGTTATTTTTTTATTATTTTTGGTGGAAAGATGTGTAAGTATGTGATGGCTGAAATAGATATCAATAAAATACAAATATTCACCTAGGTCAGGTTGGTTAAAGTTTAGGCCATCTTCTTTTTAAAACCACAAAAAGGCTTACTGACGGCAGGATTACGAAATAAATGATCGTTATTGGACAAATAACTTGTATTGTTTTGAGGACCTGTATGGCGCACTAGTTTGATTGATACACCAAGGGTTCAAGTCCCGCAGCAGCACAAAATGTTTGTTGTCTGGGTGTTTGTGCTACTCTGTTGTTTCTGGTTTACCATAACAGAAGGGAAAGCTTTACTTTGCGAACTTACTTAATTATGATTGTATAGGTAGGTTAGGTTTTGTGTACCCAAATCGAAAAGGTCGATTTCTATCCCGTGCGGGGATAGAGTATACAAACATTCGTGTGAATGAGCATGCCTGTTCCTATTTGGCCTCAGTATTTTCTATGTAAAACCTACTTTTTTGTAAATACATACTTACATAAGTATTTACAGAAAAAAATATCCGTTGTCTAGTTCCATAGAACAAACTATGCTCAGTTTAGGGCTCAAAGACGCTGAGTGGATTGATGTCCAAAATTCAGACATTATAATATAAAAAAACAAAAATATGAAAACAGCACTTACTCACCTCATTATAAAAAGATTATCAAATGCGGTTTAATCATTCTCGTATTTGTGAATTGAGGCTCTTTTATCTAGGTGGCAATAAAAATGAACGAAGCTTAATAGGTTTGTGGATTTAATGACACTTTGGCTCATGAAAGGTTTATGTAAATTAATAGGTACTTACTATCTGATATCTTCTTACGTTCTACAATATCTATTTTCATAATCTGGTAAAATTTTAAAAAAGACAACGTTTTGCCATTTTTACTAAAGTCTTAGAGGTATTGGATACTTTCTACTTGAAATATTGCCCTCTGAGTGAGTAACCATTCCAAAACCTAATTAAATTAAACTAAATCAAACTTTTTAGGCCTTAAGGATATAAGTTGATCTATGTAATGTATAACTATCCGAAGTTGGGAACACACGCAATACAATCAAATGAGAATCTGGGACATCTCTCATTAATATCTTTGGATTCAAAACTAAGCAACGCCTTCTATGAGCATCAGTTCATCAGCTACTTAACTACATAACAGCACTCATACATATAACAAGCACAAATTAATGTCCTGGGTGATAACAGAACCCAAAGCTTTCGGTAGCACAGCCACGATCTCTACCCATAGCGCCCACAAAAGACCAAATGAATTCTACTACATAAGTACTCACAATATTAAGGAAATTATCATAGTCAAGCCCCTACTCAAAAATAGGAGCTTGAGTAACGTTTTTAAAAAAAGAACTGTGTTTTAAGAAAGAATGTTATATTAACATTGTAAAGAGATAACAATAACAAATATAGGTATTCCCTCAGCATATCACGTAGGTAACTTACATATTGTACTTACCGGATGATTAAAATTGCAAGACAGAACAGATTAGTTGCAAACGTCAATCACAATTATTTGTTGTTTCTGATTCTCACTTATTACTATGATAAGGCCAGTGGTGCGACCTGCTCACTTCCACACACTGCGTTTGCGGTTTGAGTCCGTGCGTGAGACTAGTCTTATGTGGTGGGGCTAGAAAACTTGAGGATACGATAATTTAAGATATTGTTAATAAATTCCGTTCATTGGACATATATCATTGACAAGAATACAGTGAGATTCTACCTCCCACATAGTTTTTAGCAGAAATAGCGGACTGCAGCCGTGGGGTCATTCGTGAATTATGAACGCAATAAATACTGGTGGGTGTCAAATTCATTAAGCGGGACTTTGGCTGTTGATCACGAAAGGTTTAAAAACTGATACTGATTTTACAATATTATTTTTCTGGATTTTAAGTCACAATTTCGCAAGTAATCATCTTTTTATAGGCCATTTGCACTCAACAGAGTTTAGAGGAGTGTAAAAAGTACCATCCATCCATACGTCATCGTGAATACGTCGAATTAAAAATATATTACAGCTGACTACTTGAAAGAGTTTTGTATTGCTTCTAAGGTTTGTGTATGATTAGCCCACACTTGTACTTGAAGTCCAACGTATGACCTACCTAGTTCTTAAGCGTTACGTTTGGTTCGTTTTTAGCGTGCTGTTATCTCAATCTCAGCAATGTCTTTACATGCTTCATAAAATCCAAACTTGTCTTATCTATCGGATTTAAAAAACCTATTTACGTGTTGTGTCAATTCATTGTTTTAGTGGCCTCAGTCATTGTCGCGACATGCAGACGTGTTGGGGAAAGGCCGAAACGTCGATTGTCCTTCGGTAGCGATTGGTACTTGATTTGGGTATAAATTCACTTCGATTGTACGTGAAAATACTTAATATTTGACAATGCAAAAGAGTCCCAATTATTGAATTATTCCAAATTAGGCTTTTAATAAATAAAACCATGGAAAACTACGGGCATTAAGACGTTTATTTATTCAATAGACATTATGCGGTTACTAAGACATTGTCATGTCGGGTACTGTGGTCAGTCTGAGAACTGCTAATAATAAACTCCTACTGGTGTAAGATGCTGTTCGTACTTAAATAGTCTGAATGTTTCTCTTAAAAGGTTTTTCCAAATTGGATGTTGACCACCAACGACGGAAGGTAGGTACTATCGCGGACACTGGCGCCTGACCAGTATAAAGGGCTAAGTTTGTTTGCACAAGCCAGGCAAACAAACTTAGCTCAGGCTGTGTCATTCGTTCTAAGTCACGCCCACGGTTCATTCAGAGGTCGTGTTCGTGGTAAAACGACCTGACAAATCAAGGTTCAGGCAGTGCCGGAGCGATGCGGCAGCATAGAAAAAAAACTACTACGTCGTAAAGAGGTGCAAGCTGTCATTGTATTTCTATAAAAATAGTAGGTAGTTTTTATTGCGAACACAAACTGGGCGTCAATCTACCGTACGGCCGCACCGCGCCCGCATCCATCCTTTAAAACGAACAGTCCGATTGTTTTATCTTGTCCGGTGCTCAACATTTATTGCTGCAGTGTGCAAGGCTCACAACGTTTTCATTTCCGGCATACCGTTTTCTGCATTCAGCCGTTGAAATTTTTATCTGCACCCAACGGTACGGGCACATCACTCTGTGGAAATATGGCCGAATAGTTAAAATGAGTTTTCCAATACCGAACAATACGTGCATCATCGACATCGCATCTCCGGTCGGATGTATGATCTGGATAGTCGATACGTTTCCCTGTGTCAATTAACTTGAGTATTATTTTCTAAGCTAGCGTGGTTTCAACTCCGTCTTATCTGATGAGATTAAAGGCAAAAGCTACATAAACAGAACGACGTTATAAAGTAAGTACACTGCCTTATAGCCCATCGCAAATAAAAAACAAATATTTACCTACCAAATGGTGGTTTTTGAAGAGAATTGTCTAAAGGTAGAAACGAATGTGATTTTAGTACATAATTTTTCATTAATTTCTCTGCTAAACCTTTCTGTAAAATTAGCGAAGGTGCATAAAAAAAACAGTTCCCATGGGGAGTCTTTAGTAATAACTCTACCTATAACAAATAAGTTCTTAGAAAGTTTTCGTGCAGTACATAAGTAGGTGTACGTACTAAAAGAAAATCACTGAGCATTTACGAGTACGCACAGAAAACACAGCCTCAGGGAATCAAACCTAGTGGTGTACAAATAATTTATTCATCAGAATCGAAAAGCATCGCCTCAATATATCAAATTCTTGTAGCCATCTACTTAATATTAAACCAGCCTCTAAAAGCTCTCAGTTCGTGAACCTTAAAACCTACTTACCTATTCAAAAAGCTAATCGCATATAAAGAAATGCGAGGTCGGACAGAGTTGAAAGGAAGGTCAGCTGATTTAAATATGCGTAAAATTAACATAGAGCTGAGTGTAGGACAGTCCCGCTGATGTGCCCTTATCGCTCTTCGCAAAGCAAGGTGGCGGTCAGTGCACAACGGCATATTTACACAAGAAAGAGGATTTGAGTGTTTGAGGATTTGAAAAGAGCGTCGTGGCCCGGTGATTAAACACTCTGGCTCGGAACCCGGTGGTCCCGATAGCTAATCTGGCCGGAACACACCTACTTCGTGTTCAGTGAACAATTTGCGGCTAACTCCGGTGATGGAAAACACCGATGTAAACCCCAAGCAACCCGAATAACGGCGGTAGGCTCGCCCCTTACCACGTTGTGTTCGAATTCCCGCAGCAAAATGTTTCGTTCACCATGACGGCAACAATCAGTGTGCCTCTGACTAACCCGTTAGGGATATGGTCGTGAGGGTGTGTTATGTTAAAATTAACATATAGCTGAGTGTAGGATGGTCCCGTGGAAGTGCTTTTATCGCTCTAGGTAAAGCAAGGTCTGCAAGGTATAGGCACAGTATAAACATACAGTAGGTTATCTAAGGCCGCCCGCTGAGTTATTTATTAGCCTAGCGTGCATACAGACACGCGGCACAGCCCGTCCGTACTGCCGCCTCCCTATGCCTCCCTATTTTATGTTAGCGTGTGCGTGAAATGGCGTGTGCGTGATATCGCGACACGGTGCGCGACGCGCACGCACACATTCAAACCGAGAGTGGCACGTTTGTATGTAGATATTCTGCTGTATGTTTCGTGTGGTGTTATTGTAAAATTTCACATACGTAGGTAGGTAGAAGTCCAATCTTTAGTTGCAGTTTAAGTATGATGCGTGTCACATTGTTTGTATGTCTATCTTACTAATATTATAAATGCGAAAATTTGTATGTGTGGATGTGCCGTGTTGCTCTTTCACGTAAAAACTACCGAATGGATTTTAATGAAACTTTACAAAAATGACATTTAATGTCATTGCATTAGGTACATTTTTTGGTGCTTTCTTCATGTTACCGGGTGGCGTGTTTCAAAAGCTAGTCTCCAGCTCTCCAGAGGAGTGTCAGACAGTTTTGTTGACAGTGACGTCAGAAACGCTAGTTCTTATTGTGCCTTCCGAATGACGTAGATGCTGGAAAAGCAAACAAAACTTCGGTCATGGTGGTCAGTGTAGTACCAGGAATCGTTGCTGCCCGCTGTTGCCACGGAGAAGCACGTCGACCATCTTTTGCAGATCATCGATATGGAACATTGCTGTTTATGATTTCTTAGGAGTACGAATTTTTCAGACGTATCAGGTGATTCAATTTTAAGTTACAACAGTGAAACATTACTAAATCTATGAGTAAAGATTATGAGTTTGTCATCCCAAAGCTTAATCTTGATGATATACCTAGCTACTTAGCTAAGAATTAGTACTAACTTATCCTACAATATCTCTTGAGTTGGTGTTTTGTGTATCTTGCCCTAACATTCTACGAGTATTTAGGTGCCATCGTAAGGTTAACAGAATGAATCGTTGGAGATCCTCACTTAATTAAGTCGTACCTACTATAGGCGACATTTGTGATATAAAGCGGTCTGCATATTGTCTTGAGTCTATTGTTGGATGGGACACGGGTTCCGTACAATTAGCATCAAAATGATATTATGATCGTGGCCAAACCTTCAGGGGAGCGTTAGGACTGTAGTAAATTACTTGAAAGGATCGTTCAAACTGTTTGCTTACATTATTAAAGGTTGCCTGAAATTCTTGGGAAATTATGATTATTCTTTCGGGACCGGTAGATTAGCATATAGGTGCTTTGAAGTAAAATAGAAGAGGTACATCACCAGAGCCATATGAAATATTTGTAGCAATTGTATGGTAATGGTAATTTGCTCCTGAATTGCGTACTTAAATACAGTTCAATTGTTTTCAACCAAATAAATTGTACGTACAATTCCTTTGTTTGCAAAAAAAATAAATTTTTGAAGTGTTCAGTTGCGATGCATTGCTATTACTTTCAAGATCGTCAGATACGTCTGTGGGGTGGGACAAGTGTAGGCATAGGCGCAAAGCGCTCAGATTCAATTTTATTTATTTTGTTTACTGACTCCTTAGTTACTTATAGCTTATCACACAACAACAACTACCATAACTATGAGTTGTAATTGTTGGGAATGAGTTGATTGAATATTGTTATAGAAGTCTTGCTGACACCTCCTCATGTAGCCGGCAGTCCAGTACACAATTCAGAATGCCATGTATCAGCCTTCCTATCAAAGGAAACACTGCTTCTGCTACCTAGTTGAAAGACATTTGTGGTTCCGACGGCTGGCTGGAAATTTTAATTGAATGAAACAACACCCTGTTGTAACGCTACTGATTTGGCTCTACGCAGCTTTGTCATTGAAATAATGTTAAATCAGCTTATACTAAGTCGGTGCCAGATATGCATTCAGAAGAAGACCTGATGCGGTGGTAAGCGGCTACCGTAGCTTATGGCCATCAACGAAAACTTTGAAACGTGCAAACTCACTGGAACGTTCAAAGAAGCTATTGGTTGGCATAGAATTTGGTATTACAGAAGGGTTGAAGGGATTTCTATTAACTCTATTTTACATTCAGTGCCCTATGGATTTGAGATTGTTTTTTTAATTTTATTGTGAAAATAGGATTTCATGCATTACCTATTATAACTGGGATTTACCTGTAGTTTTTGAATTACTAAACGAGTACTCTTTCAACTGAGCCGATGAGGTACCAACTAAAAAATACCGACGTGGAAAATACATGTAGCATACCGACGTGAAAATTACTAGTAGCAAGGGAAAGGAAAATTACTTTTACTAATGAATATCTGTATGTATGTATTTATCTATATACTCACACAAAAATAAGGTAGACTAGACTTTCGTGAGACGGGCACTGATACTTTGTGGATTGTATCGCAATTGTATCTGTCGACTTGAAGGGTTAACTATGAGTATGTATCAGTATTCAAAGATTTAGGTGTGGCAGCTTTTTTGACTGTTACCCAAAATATTGCTCAAGGCCCCACGTGGAAGATTCGGCAAAGGTTCACCTAGTTTCAGTTCTTGTCGCTACAATCGGTCCGTAACTGGCCTACGGGTTACAGGTCCGTAAACTTACTTTTCAAGTTTCCCGATCGGTTTGGGATAAACCGACCGAGTTTCCAAGTAACCGATAAATACGGGTTTAAAAGTTTTTCTGAGGTTTTAAATAAATCTACGTTGTATCTGCTCGGTTTCTGTTATTTTGTCGGCATTTAGTGTAGGTAATACTAAGTCAACGTTTGTAAGCAAGATTGAATATTTCATTGAAAGTAACTACATAGTCACTTATCAACTAGTCAAATATACGGACCGTTCAGTGTGTTAGACAGTTTACTATGTTTATAGCATGCGGATCACCGCTACACTATGAAAGCAGTACTTTACCTATTTTTTTAGCATTTACCATGCAGTATCTTCACTAAAGATCCGAAAACCAGAAAAAGACATTCGGTCTTGACTGCGGGGGGGACCACATAGACTTCTGGTGTATTTTACCCTATGAGCCAAAGTGAATATTCGGTCGGTCTGTTAGTGGTCTCGGTAGTTCAATGGTAAGAGCAGTCGCCGGGTTTGCGAAAGACGCGGATTCGATTCACCCTGGTTCATAGGGTAAAATATACCAGGGGTCTCGGTAGTCCTGCCTGAAGCCAATACCGAATGTCTTTTTATCGTTTTCGGATCTTTAACGAGATACTTCGTCAAAATGTTTAGTAAGGACTAGTAAACATAGCTCTACCTACATTTCTAGCTGGAGGGTTCTTGTTTTTCACTTGACTATACGAACGAATCATCAAAAAGTGGTGACTGTTTGTGTGAATTCAATCGGTAATGCAGTTTGTCTACTGGTGTTAAATCTTGTATAAATAAAACACTGCAACTTTTTTAACTTCTTTTTTTTTCACCTAGATGACTGGTCTACCTTAGCTCTGGACCGTACAAAGTGGGGAAGTGGTGGGGAGGCCTTTGCCCAGCAGTGGGACACTTTAGGCTAATAATAATAATAACTTTTTTAAATCTTTTGATCGAATTTATTCACTTTCCAAAGCCAACGGCTTGCTTCCATCTTAGCGTTTAGCAAAATTATGGCATCACAGCTTATTCTAATACTTTAGCACCTCAATTTTCTGTCAATGATAACTAAATGATGATGTCGATAAATGAAACATTAATACAATTTCTAAAAAACATGAATAATGATGAATTGCTTAAAATAGTATTATATCTATAAAACTTAGGTTTATTTTTAAAACATGTAAAGTTTAATTTTGTACACTTAATTATATTACCTATTTAATAACTACTGCTAACCTCAAGAACAGCTTTTTCATTAATGAGGGCCAAAGATAGATTGTGCGTATTTACCAAAGTACTGAACAGGCGGGAAAGAGGGGGCTGCTAAGTGTTGAGGGGCATGAGCCGCGTTTTGAACCAAGACCTGCTGTTGGGCATACTGTTGGGGCTGGATTTGTGGCAACACGGGACCTGGCCTGAAGTAAGATAATTGTCTTTGGGGGTTGACAGGCAGAGATTTGGTAGAAGCAGTAACTATGGTTTCTTGAGTGTCCTTAGAAGGAGAATTTTGGGATGTTTGATACGAAATTTGGGGCTGGAGATCATATCTTAGAAACTGCTGGGGCTGAGGCTGACCGAGAAATTGCTGAACTTGGTATAATTGCGGCTGAGCTTGGTATTGGTGAGGGTGAGCTTGATATTGTTGTGGTTGGGCCTGATATTGTTGTGGTTGGGCTTGATACTGTTGTGGTTGAACTTGATATTGTTGTGGTTGAACTTGATACTGTTGTGGTTGCACTTGAAACTGTTGTGGTTGAACCTGGTACTGTTGTGGTTGAGCTTGATATTGTTGCGGTTGAGCTTGAGCCTGGAGCTGTTGGGATTGTAGCCGTTGGGGTTGAGCAAAAGATGGTGCTGGTTGGCTCTGAGAGAAGCTCGCGTAGCTGACTGCTCCTTGTGGTTGACTGTTGTAGTTCTGAAACATGAAAAATATGTTTTAGGTGTGCATCAGTTAACGGTTAATTATATGGTGAGGTCTGTACGTAGAAGGCTTTATTGGGATATTAAATAATAGGCACTTTTGTACTTGACAGCAAAAGTCTATCATTTGAACACCATTTTCTAGCAAATATAATATTGTATTTTATTCAATAAATGAAATCAGTCGCTCTATCAACAAATATTCAATAAGATTAAAAAATATAATTAAAAGTAAAATTTACAGTGTTACTAAAAATTTACCGTTTCAGGGGCAGCTGTCTGTGTCTCCTCAGCCTCAGCCTTAGCTGGTTCTTCTGGTTGCTCTGTCACCTTCTGTTGTCTTTGAGTAGCCTGCTCTTGAATAGTCTGCGTTTGATCTTCTCTAGACTCCTCCTGGGCGTACGTAATGCCTGGTTGCACCGCATTAGCTCGAACTAGAGTCTGTTGTTCTTGGTTGTATTGTCGCACAAACTGTTGTGGAAACACGGTGTGTTGGGTGTACTGTACAGGTCTTTGCACTTGGAATGGTATTTGTTGGTATTGAATAGGCTGCGGTGCTGGAACTAGATGTTGAGGTGGTTGCGAGTAAACCAAAGGCTGCGGTTGTACAAATATTTGCTGCTGGTACGGCTGTTGATAATTAATTGGCCGAGCAAAGTTCGCTTGCTTCTGAACTTGTAGTTTCTGATTATACTGTACTGGCTGGTATTGTATAGCGTTCTGTGGTGGCTGGTACGATATCTTGTGTTCCGAGTACGCTAATTGCGATGCTATCGGAGAGGATACTTGGTAAGTTGTCGGCGCGCCGAGCTGTAAATAAAGTTGTTTAGATTAAAAGATAAACAAGAGGCTCTTGCTAGATAGTTACTACGGAATTGCAAGTTGCTCTTTGAATTGCTAATTAGGACGTTTTTTAGACAAGAATTCTTACAATGGTTCCACTTTGATTTTTAGTTTTGCCTTTTTAAACATGAGATTTTGTTAACTTATTTGCGACTAACTTTGTTACTACATATATACATTAATTTACATAATCGTGACTTGATTTAGATTTTTCTGATAATACAAAGTTACTACATTTGAAAATAACATAATACATTTTATTCCTTCATTTCCTTTTTGCCTTTACCCAATAATTGACTTTAAAACTATTTTTTGATTTGCGCAACCTAAAAAGAGTTGTAAATAAGAATTGTAAGAGGCGACACTCCAGCTCGTATGCCACCTCTCTCAAAAAAAAACCCCTGGCTAAATCTAATCCGGACTGAATCGTGTTTTCAAATTTCCTGCACAGTATTTACGAGCACCAACCTATCATGAGGTGATAACTTACCCGTGCCTGGTAGACCGAGACAGGGGCGAAGAGGTGGCTGGCGATGGCGGTCTGGAACGGCCCCTGCCCACTCAGCAGGTCAGAAATCTTCCCGATTGGGGCCGGACTTGCGTAGACCTGCTGAAAAACAAACGACTGTAAATAAAAGGAGAGAAAATTGCAGTCTGCTTGACTGATTATTTGGTAAACTATGAAAATAACCATATTACTATCTAGTTTATTGTCTACAAATACAATAACTTATATTGTATGATTATAATTAAAACAAAAACTAAAACTAATTAAAAACGACCAACTAAACTAAAAAGAGAGAGAAAAAGAAAAAGTGTAACTAACTTAAAATTAAGAAAAACAGAAGTAAAAAAAAAAAAACAAAAAAAAAAACCGTTACAAAGAATTGTCCACCGCCTCAATTGGAATGGTGCCCAGAATACTGGCAGCATTGCCTCTTTGAATGGCCAGACTTATACGCTGGCCGAGGTAGCTACCAGCCTTCTGATCACCAGTAACTTCAATCAGGCGAGTGGACAATTCTTTGAACAGATTACGGGCTCCTTGGCCCCACGGACCCAATGTTTCCACGCCAAAGGAAACGAAACGGTAGCAGCTGTGAAGAGCGGAGTATTTATTAATTTTTTTTAACTCGGCAGCTGCCGCCGCCGCGCCCGCCTTCAGAGATGTGGCATGGACATGGGATGGGGCCAGGGTGTCAACACAAGTCGCATCCCACACTAACGCCTTGCCACAGCTCCACGGAATGAGTGTCATTCCGTCCGGCCTCTTACCGTCATTCCGGCAAACTCCTAAGGGTTCAAGGACAGCCGGAATGCGGGTAGCAACAAAGGCCCGGCGAAGCGTGTCATTGAGAGTGGCGTGGCGTGGGATACGACCGGCGCTTAGAGAACATGAAAGCCCATGGTGACCCGATCTACCTACAAACTCGCCACAGCGACAGCGATGAGGATGAGTCAAATGGGCACCAAGTCTAAGAGAGACCGTGATGGACAAAGAAATATTGTCCATCACGGTACCGACGTTGGAGGATGGCAAAGCGTGCAGCCAGAACCCAGACTCCCTTTCCGCAGAAGCTAGAAGACGAGCACGCTCTGCATCAGAAGTCGAAGTCTGTAGAAGCCCGTCGAAAACTGATTTACAAAGCGGCTCGTCCCAGAGTTTCTGCGAAGAAAGAGTGCTAGGTAAATCGCCCGGGCAAACGACAGACCAGGCGTTCCTGGCATCAGCCAGACATGCAACCTCAACATCGCCAAGCGACGGGTTTATAATAGAATGGAAGAGGTTGCAAGTACTATAGGCTGAAGACAGGAAGGCCGGTAAAGCTACATCGGACGAATTACGGGTGCCTAAACCACCAAACCGAATAGGTAAGGAGGCCTGAGCCCAGGAACGGTCGGTGAGAGGACAATTTAAAATTTTACAAATGAGGGATTTCAAAAGATTGTCTAAAGGAAGAAGTAGGTTTTTGAATTTCCAAAGAGGTGAACATCTCAAAAAGTAGGTGAATTTGGGCACAAAAGTACAAAAACGGATAATGGTTAGGGCCATGTGTGCGTTAATTTCGGTTAGTTTTTCTGAAGAACTCTCGAATTTTGACATTTGATCCAAAATAAAAGAAGGTATAGCTTCGTCTAACACAGGGGCCCCAAGTAGCCGAAGAGAATTAGCACCAAGGATATGGATGTTTGGGGCTAAAACAGAAAACTTTTGGATTATTTCACTCCTACGAGGGGTAAAATCTGGGATAAAAAGTTCACATTTTGAAAAATTTAAATCAAGGCCAATTTCACGAAAATTAATAATTAAAAATTTTAAATCCTCAAGGACAGTATCAACATCTCCGCCAAAGGTGCCGTCATCAAGATACCAAACGTTCAATTTAGAATTTAGAGCCGAAATTATGGGATGTATTGCCAAACTAAAGATAGCCGGGCCAAGTGGGTCACCTTGCTGACAACCAACAGAAGAATGGAGAAGATGATTTCTGTATATTAATTTAGTAGGTTTACTGCAAAATTGCCAAATATACTTATAGATTTTGTTGGTTTTCTCTTTAACTTGGGACAACAAAGCACCTCTATCCACAGAGTTGAAAGCATTTCTAACATCCACCTTCAGTAACACCTCGCCGCCATTGTGACTGAGAAAAGAGCGCACCGAATGAACGGCAGCTTCACATCCACCTCTGGTGCCGAAACCAAGCTGTATGGGGTTAAAATGGGAGGGAATATCAGGGATTAAACATTTTACACATAATTTAGAAGAAAGACGACGAAAAGTGGAACCAATGGCAATAAAAACTATGAAAGAGTGTTTTTGACAATTTAAAATTAATGTGTGAATGATAAGTCAAACTTAAGTGTTACTCGTAGAATACGTTTAGGAATTTCCCCATCGTAGCGTCCATTACATGTGTTTAGAGCAGTAATGTAGAAATTTTTTTAAAAGCATTTCCGTACCATAAACATAGCTGGGCGAACGTCAGATCCGCGAATTTTCTAGATATTGCGATAGGTAAGTAGGTACTAACATATTGTGATTGATAAAAATAACACCGCAACTTCCACCTTTGTGACTATTTATAGAAAAATGAAGTATCTAAACGAAATTTAAATAATTGTAGGCATGACGTCGAACAATGTTTGGTGTGTGGTTCTAATTGTTCTGCTTAATAAAACAATATGATGTCATAATAATAATATAATGTTATTGAATTAAATTGACCATCTAGGAATAGAGTATGAATTGCTTCAGAAGCTATTTATCTTTTCGATTGTTCTAATTTTTGTATCTCATTTAAAATGATCATTTGTGTTTTTAAGAGAATAACCGAAATATTGAGAGAAGATGCAGCTTTGCCAGGCAAACTACATAAACTAAGCGGAAAACCCTGCTTTTTATCTATTTCAGAATTCGTTCAGGCAAGTCGGTTTCAAAACAAAATAGTGAATAATATTCTTCGTAATCTTCAAACAAAGCATCCTCTAAGATTGGGCACGCACATCTCAGGCCGAGGAGTGTTTCACGCTTCGCTTGCTCAGTTTCCGCTCCAGTGTTCGTTTTTGTTTCGGCTACGAACCTTTATGTCACAAGCAGAATCTCCAGTGACTTGGTAGCTTCATAGCTTCAGAAACATCTCCTTTCTGTTACCTTTGAAATTTTGGGTTGCTACTGAAAATTGTTATGTAATACAACAAATTAATTTATTTATGCTGAATGTAGCAATATTTCCTTCAATGGTTGTCGTCGCTTATTACTTATTATTACTAGGAACCTGGGTTATGGAGGTTCCTGTGATGGTCGGTTAATTCTTCATTTGAAATCTCAAACGTTTACAACATCAAAAACACTATTAAGCACACCCTGCCAAATATAGCTGTTGTTTAGTTTAAGTTCCAACCGAAATAATGAAGACAAAATATTCAAAAAGGGCAGATATTATACGATTTTTGAATTTTGAGACTATCTCTGGATCTTAACCCACAAATCATCATTATTAACATCTACATTACGTACGCTCACGACTACATACCAAGTGTGATAGTCACAGGCGTGTGCCTTTGGTGATTGTTTCCTTAATCTTATAGGACATCCAGAAGCCCACATTCCGCCTAGCGAATTTGGACCCAACATGCTGAGGAGCGAGCCTACTGTCGTTATGCGGCTTTTTTATAGGTGTTTATAAATGTCGGAGGTTAAATAATCATCTTAAGTATTTAACACGAGGTTGCTTTATGGATCACGAGAATGGGTTTTCTCTCTGCGCAGTCGAATATCGGACGAACGACGCCTTGAAACTTCGTGACGTGTACGTGCTTCCAAAAACAACTACAGTAAAACACACTTTAGCTTATATTACCCACACTAAAAGATCCTGTGGCCTTGAATGGGTGCGAAAGGGTCGCCCAATAAATATAAAAAAGTCATGACTCCCTGAGAGGCTAGTTACATAAAAAAAGTTGTTTCAAGTGTGACCTGACCGTCTCAAAGTAGGCACAAATAAAAATAAACTTCTGGTGAGGGTTTTTGGAGTCTCCCTTTAATGTCCAGATCTGATAAAGTACGTTCTGAATATCCGTAAAGAACCGACGAAGCGAAGATAAATAAGTAAGTTAAAGTTGTGTACGTGGGTGTTTTCTGGAAGGAAATAACCAAGCCTAAAACTTGCTTGTTTTAATTAATAAAAATACCATTTTATTATACGCAGCTAGGTAACGAGAGTTAGTCTTAGGCGTAGTACCTAAATCAGAGTGAAGTTTCAAAATTATAACAAGTGACCAATATTATACATTTTAAGTAATGTCTTGGTTGTGAACTATTGTAAAACCATATAAAAAGTCGCCTTAACTAAGGCTTACATGAAAACAAAGACCAACCACCGTAAAAACAAAAGATAGGTATCGCTAAAAAATCTAAAAATACCACGAAAATAAAAACCGTAGCAAAACGCCAGCATAAGCCTAAATTCCAGAGGACTCAATATCTTTATCTCCCGCTGCTACGAGCCGTTCCAGAAATTAGTTCGGCTCGGCAAATGTCGAGTCCCGCGACATACTCCGGCAGCGGCATTATGACACTAATCGTCTTATCGGCGTCCCGGCGGCCCTCCGTCTACTCCGGCTCTTCACGGTTTTTGTCACTTAGAACATAACTGCTTTTCGGGATTTGAGAAATACATTTTCTGAAGGCTGAATTAGCAAATTGCAAAGTCTATAACATTGAAGGGCTTTACCTATCCTAAATAACACCATAAAGGTACTATCATGCTAACAGTACCTATAGTACGAAACAACGTAGTGATCTTCAACATTATGGCCACAAATAAAAACCTTAGCAAAACGACAGCATAAGCCTAAATTCCAAAAGACTCAATATCTTTATCTCCCGCTGCTACTAGCCGTTCCAGAAATTAGTTCGGCTCGGCAAATGTCGAGTCCCGCGACATACTCCAGCAGCGGCATTATGACACTAATCGTCTTATCATTTGAGAAATACATTTTCTGAAGGCTGAATTAGCAAATTGCAAAGTCTATAACATTGAAGGGCTTCACCTATCCTAAATAACACCATAAAGGTACTATCATGCTAACAGTACCTATAGTACGAAACAACGTAGTGATCTTCAATATTATGGCCACAAATAAAAACCTTAGCAAAACGACAGCATAAGCCTAAATTCCAAAAGACTGAATATCTTTATCTCCCGTTGCTACGAGCCGTTCCAGAAATTAGTTCGGCTCGGCAAATGTCGAGTCCCGCGACATACTCCGGCAGCGGCATTATGACACTAATCGTCTTATCGGCGTCCCCGCGGCCCTCCGTCTACTCTGGCTCTTCACGGTTTTTGCCACTAAAAACTTAACTGTTGTTCGGGATTTGAGAAATACATTGCTGAAAGCTGAATTAGCAAATAGCAAAGTCTATAATGTTGAAGAGCTTTACCCATCACAAAGAACATTATATAGGTACTATCCATGCTGACAGTACCTAAAGTACGAAACAACGTAACATGATCTTCAACATTATGCCCACAAATAAAAACCTTAACAAAACGACAGCATAAGCCTAAATTCCAGAGGATTCAATATCTTTATCTCCCGCTGCTACGAGCCGTTTCAGAAATTAGTTCGGCTCGGCAAATGTCGAGTCCCGCGACATACTCCGGCAGCGGCATTATGACACTAATCGTCTTATCGGCGTCCCCGCGGCCCTCCGTCTACTCCGGCTCTTCACGGTTTTCTCACTTAGAACTGCTGTTCGGGATTTTAAAAATACATTTTCTGAAGGCTTAGTTAGCAAATAGTAAAGTAAATATCATTGAAGGGTAAAGGTCTTAGTTGAAATCTAGTCATTGTTCTAATAATGGCGCTGGCTTAATCAGCACGGTATTCAAATGTTACTGTGTTTTATCTTTTGTACAGAGAATATTACTTGTATAAATGACCTTTTAAATGAACCCTGTATTAACTATAAGGTATATAAAGATCAATGAACTAAAATATTTAAATAAAGTAAAGTTTTAGTTTTATTTTTTGACGTGGGCAGCGTCTAGAGGCATTCGGTTTCATGCATAAATTAATTTTACGTTGATGAGATTCTGATTGGAGGTATCTACACAGTAATAAATAAGCAACGAATAATTGCATAGTACTCATTTCAAACAAAATTGTTTAAGTGCTTATGAACCGAATAAAGAAAGGGCACTTACGTTTTATAGGTAGGTACATAACACTCTAGCGTATGGCTACCTTAAAACACAAAGACATAAACACACAATTTGGGGCTACAAAACAATTTATTGAAACTTTTATGATACCCTTGCGTCACATTACATAATACAATATCCCCATCAAAATATAGGCAAACCATCGACGGGGTAAGAAATACGACTCCCATGTTTAGCTACAAATTCTGTCATAGTGTCTGATAAAGGCGAAAGATAATGGCCTCCTTGGGGGTCTACATCAGGTTAAATTATGATGACGAAACATTAAGTGAAGAGAAGACTTCGCATCCTTTATTGCAATAACATTAAAACTGTTCAGGTTACTATCTTTACATTTTCATACTACTTTATGAATGCTTTAGATCGATTTTGTATTATTTCAGGTGACGATTGCGCAACGTTACTTCCAAATTAGGTTCCCCATTTCAGCCTCAGGCTCGTCTATAATAAACTTCCTTACTTCAGGTTTTCTTATTTTAAGAATTACAACAAAACAAGATTTTATATAAACATTCACGGAGCCAGAGATGAGCCGCCTTCGAAATCACATTGACCAACAAAACAGGCGGGCACAATCGGGAAAACACATCAGACCGCCACGAATTGCCACGTTTGCGGTTTCTAATAGTATTGTAATTCCAGCTCTGGGGAAATCTAGGTTCACAGACGAGCTGGCACTAATGTTCCGACTGTCCCGTCGCTCTAAAATGACTTTTAGATGGTACTAAACAAGAGCATTGATGATACAACGCCGGGGTTAAATGTTTGGAGCAGAAAAAACAATTAAACCATGAAGACTCTACCCTTTGCTAATGCAAAATATACACGATCTTAATGCACGAGGTGATGACGGGAGAAATATTTTTTTATGTAGGTATGTTTAAACTTAAGTATGTTGAGAAATATTTTTTTTTCGGTTCAATTGATATGACATCAGGTCAAATACTCGTAATGAGGTTTAAAACAATGTGTGTATTTTGCACAGATTTCGTAAACGCATCAGAAACTAACTTTATAAACTTACGTACTTTATACTTCATCACATTTTTTCAATTACTTATGCCTCATTGAAAACTGCATTTTGAGTACAATACAAGGCTGGTACTGGAATTCGGTCTTAATTCTAGGATCCCTATTTAACAAGAAAATACTCGTACCTTCAAAATGTAACCCATTATCCGACCTCAAAGTGTCGGAGTTTTGATTTTGTTAAGAAAATCTGACCAGAACGTTACAATTTGTACATTATCAAGACCCTAATTTAATCTATCCAGAATCTCCTCTAAGTCCATAACGTACTAGACAGCTCCTAAAGCTCTTATAAGTCCACAACGAAGGGCCAAATTGTCGCTTCAGTTGTAAAGTTGCCGGTGATTTGGGGCGGAATTACTCCGAAATCGCGTTGAAATGGGGGATTTCTTTCTACGGGCTGCAATAACTAGAAGGGTTTACGCGTATAGCAGAGACCGTGACCGGCGGGGCACTAATGCTGAGGGATTATGACGCAATCTTCGGTAGTTCCGAGAGGGCTTGAGCGATTTTGGCCTTCAGTTCCAGTCGCAAATTATTAGAACCTCTTTCTGGCTTCAAATAAAGTTACTGAAAAAAGTATACCCTTGAAGTTGTATCGATAAGTGCCTTGAAAGCATTTTGTTTTATTCAGGGTGACTTTGCAAGGTGTGGCCACATTTTAAAATACTTATGCGCTACAGAAAAATTTAAAACTACGTCGACCTCGTCATTTTTCTCAAACGTAGGTTTTCGCTCACAAAAAATGACTTCGATACTTGTTATTCAACTAGTGCAATGATATCGAGACGTGCGCGGGCGTATTCTTCGTAAATTACCTAAATTACAAAAAAAACACGGTAATCTATTCAGTTCCTGAAAGTTTGGCAAGTACTTGCAAAATCTTCCTGTAGAACTGTTTATGTCCTGACCGTCTTATTTATAAAATGTTGGCATACAAGCATGCGGACCGCATGATGTTAAGCAATTTCCACTGATTTTGAAAACGTGTGTTACATCGTGAGAAGGTCATCGGGAAACCTCAGCAGGGAGTTCCTTCTACAATTTGAGTGTCCTGGGAAATAAAAGTCTCAGGAAATGCAATAATTATAAATCGAACCAACCAGAGGCAACACCTGGGACTTCATTTTCTACAATTACCACGAACAAAACATTGAGGTAAGTGCTACTCGGATTTTGAAAACTCAACTCTTACCGGGATAAAAAACTTGGTTTTATCGAACTTTTACAAGAACGAATACTCGTACTAGTAAAAGTCTATAATGAAACTACCTACGGGGTCAACAAAAAATAACAATTACTGAGTCATGCAGCAGACGCCCAAATTGCGTACTCAACAAAAATATCGAATGCACTAAAAAATTATAGCGATGGCAGATGCGGTGAATGTTACAACGTTTAACAAGAAAAAAAAGGCAAAAGCGTTAAGCTACTGATGTTACTATAAATAGACTTCTAGCATTTTCTTTTAATACAGGGTGTCTCTGGGCTATCACATCGAAGAGGCACATAGCAGACGTCTTAATATTGTATTTCTTACTCCTCAGATATCGGTTCGTTATTGAAGGTCAATAAATTGATTTAATTTTGTAATTTAGCATAGCGCTCTATAAAGCAATTATAAGTCTCAATCATGCAAAAGTTTCATATGTTAACTAAAAAAGATTTTACTTTAATTCAAAGAAAAACACAACTGTCCCAAATTCAACCGATAAGAAGAGAAAAAACCAAGAATGATTGCCGCCATGAGTCCGTCTGATTTGATCCTTGCCTCATATATTATCCTATCCCGTATATATGTCAGTAGAACGGGGTCAATCCTACTTGGACTAACGTTCAGGACCTACGTGATATGTTGAAGTTGTAACAGATGGCGCTATTAGTCGGACTGCCGCAAAAGCTAGTGATGAATTTCCGGCCACACTGTGGCACGCTTGTATGTTTGCAGAAATAAAACCAACGAACTAAAAACCAAACCAAGCAATTAACAAACTTTATGTTAGTATTTCTTTGTAACCCAGACTGTAAGTTCTACTTTACTTATTTAATACTGACCAAGTTGTCACTCATTAAGTTTATTTTCGTATGGTTTTTGTCGCCGTGCGCATGGTACTTAGCAGGAACGATATTTAACATTGCGTTGAAATTTCTTGTGCAAAGTGTGATGGATTGGAAAGAGCGCTGTAGGCATCGGAACCATAATATGACTTTTTAGAGTTACACATATACACATAAACACCCTTATAACGTCCCACTACTGGGCACAGGCTGCACCTTGGCTATGAGATGGGCTCAGTGTGGATTGTTGGAGGGGTGTAAGGTTAGTGAGCAACTTAATGTCAGATGTTATCAAACCGCCCTAAGGCCTCAGACTACGCTTAACGTCTGACATCTAGTGACGTCAACCGGGACCAACTGCTTAACGTGCCTTCCGAAGCACGGAGATGCCTGATAAATACATCACTAAGTTTCGGTCAGGGTGGCCACCCATCCCATTGCTGAACCCGTGTGTTGCTTTACAGCAGCGATCGTCGTCGATCACTGTCACAACTGCGCCACGGGCACTTCCAGTACATTCAAGTTTTTTAAATCAATGACTTACAAATCCTTTTACATCTACGAAATGCTTTTCAATCTAGATGTGTACACAGAATTGCTTGATAGCAAACGTCGCAAAGTGGATTGACTACAAATCCCGAGACAGAAATTAATTAAGACTGTTTTGTGCTTATATAGCAAACGACAAGGGATAATAAGGGTGAAAACCTACGTCTGTTAAATGAATACCGCTGTCGTCTTATTGTAATTTTGTCAAGTCGAAAATGTGGGGATGTGTACACCCGTTGGAGTTATTGGACTCTGCGTCGTGAACGTAAATGGAATGTTTGACGTTGAAGAATTTCCAAGACTTTGAAATCTACTTTTAAAATTAAGTCATTTAAATACAGCTCTGCTATTCTGGATAGCGCCAAAACCCGTCGCGATCAACGTCAGGAGAAAAAGTCAACTTAATCATTTAAAGTCTTAAGTTTACTTCAAGTTATTTCCATACGAAATAATTTCAAAATTTTATTAGGCTTGGTTCTTTTCACTCAAACAATCACATTCACGCCAAGTTATATTGAGTTTTACAGAACACCAAAATACAATCTCACTTCATATTCGTTCTGTGTGCGAATGCAGAAGGCCCTGCATTTTATTGTTAGTGTTCTCACAAGCATAATTTGCCAAACAATAACCCCTTATTCATAAAAAAGAACGCAACGCAATGCATTGTTTAAGCAGTTGACGCGTTACGAGTATGTCACTTACTGGCAAATTGCAGCAGCAGCACGAATGAAAGTGACAAAACGATACAAAAGTTATCGTGTTGTTGAAAAGCTGTTTAAGTTTTAATGACGAGTCACCCGTTATTACTTTATGAGACAAAACAGACTTTACACTAAACAAATTCTCCAGTGCTTGCAAAATACCAAGTCTCCTGGTATGCAAAAATCTGTTTAATATTGTCCAATAACCTTTTTACTTTCCATCTTTTGTTTTCATTTTCCGCGAAAATGTTGCTTTATAAAATGCAAATTTCTTTCATGTCCTTTTTGCTTTGCATATGATGATTTTTCGTTTCACCACAGAATAAAAGCTTTGGGCGTATAATACATCATTGTTAGCGAAAACGCACAGTTGACACTTCGCCCGGCGGATTTCTTAATTTCTCTCTGATTAAAATTAAATATAGCGCTGGGAGCTCGAGCAGACCGTATCGGTGGATTTGCTGGTCAACTAGTTGGTTGTTATCAGAAAACATCAACCGTTTTGATTAACGATGACTAATGTCGTCTATGACAGTTATTACAACAAGAGTTAGGTTGTTAGGCATTAAATTTTGCGTTACCTTTAAAATAAGTAGGGCCTAGTTAAAGTTTTCTCATAATATGATTATGAATTCTGTTAATCTAAATAAAATAAAAATCTAAATCATGATCTACGAGAGATCGTATTGTACAATACGATCTCTACAACACTACTTACAACGATTAGGTCCTACAACACTATCATGTGATAAAATCGAGACTAAAGTTAATGCACAATATAAAGTTAATACCCATTTACTAGGCTGCCCGAAGCAAAATTCAACTACTACTTTACTACTATGTGACACGCAATAAAGAATTGAATTGAATTGACTTTTTTAGTTCTTCATTTAAAATTGAAAAATTCATGTAATTCTTCAAAGTGCAAACGCAGATTACACACGCGGCTATCGACAAATTGGACGACTTGTCCGGTGGTCGGTCGGCGTTGGAAATTACGTCCGTGACAGGGACAACAACCGCAACGGGAACATTATCTGATATTAATCTACAATTATCCATTCATTTTTGACGAGGTACATACTACTCTTCTTAGTATTTGTTGATATGCAATAATATATTTTTAATATTATGCAAAAATATACCGGAAAAAAACAGTAGAGTAGCTACATTTTCTACTTCCTAAAGTCAATTTCAGGCAAATTTGACATTGACTAAGTACGAGAAGTTAAGTGTGAAGGAAATAGATTAAAAATGTTCCAAAAAATTGTATTTACTCGTCCACCAGCAGTTATCAACCTGTGGCCCAAGTTTTCATGTTTATTTTAAACTGCCAAAACTTCGCAAAACTCAAGTTTTAAAAACATTCCTAAATCTTGACTTTGTTAAACATGGCAATGAAACGTATAAACTCATTTAATAAATTAGGTACACGTCATGTAGCGACATAATCGTTAAAAGTGATTAACTATGCACCATCACACAAAACGGCTGCTCGGGGTCATATTTTTCACTTTGTCAAATATATTATTTCACGGAAGAATGCTCGCGGCGTTCATCAAAATTCATCAGTCTAGAATTCCAACGAGGTGCAAATAAAAAGGCCTTTAATTCAACGGAGGCCGAGTCCAGTGACAAATTAACAGAACTGTGCAAGGAATTTCGGAGAGAGCCGCCCATTAAGCCTTTACCCAAATGCTGCACGATTAATTATTTTTAAATGCCACGCAAGTCATTTTCTTTTTTCAATGTCCATTATAAAATTATCTTTGCATCTGACGGAGACTGTTATCCACTTTGCATTCGCAATGGTGCTCTCTAGCGATTTGAGATGCATTTTAATTAAGTGTCCACGGTGATGCTTTTGTTCTGCATACATTTTCTGGCTGCCGCAATAGTATTTTATCTTAATTAGAGCTGTCATGCTTTTTAAAGGTTTAGTGCGAAATAATTAGCATACTATTGTACAAGTATTTTAAAATAATTGGCCGGCGTAAATGTATTGTATAGTCAATTTACAACTCTATTTCTGCTTATGAGAGAGTCCAGATCAACTCATGAGGATTCCACTATATAAAAATATACCACTGCACATTATTAAATACAGCGCCACCTAGCCCCAAACTAAGCAACTGAATGCTTGGGCTACGGGCTAATGCTTGGCTACTAGACAACGGGTAAACATACTTAAATAACATAAATACATACTTAATATACATAGGAAACACCCAGAACAGTATAAACAGACATGTTCAAACACACAAATGTATGGACTGTGCCCACTTTGACCACTATTATTTTTTGTATTTTGCCACATCTGGTTGGTAGAAAAAGTTTGCACCAGAACATTATAACTACAGATGATACAAAATAATAATAAAGTAACTCTCATTACCAAACCAAAACTTGAATAAGTAATTTCACTATGCGTCATCTTTAAAAACAACCTCATTATTTCATAGTGAGTAAAGCGTGGCGTGAAAAAAACATTTTCTTTCGCCTGCAATTGTTTTTCTTTTTTCTGTCTTTTGGTGCGGTGGTTGCGCATCTTCCAGTCAGGTCGCGCGTAGACCCGCGGAGGTTTTATTTCGCGTTTTTATTCTTATTTTGTGACATCTAATATTTAAGTGTGTTAAAACCACGGACCTACTTAGCTAAGCCACTGATCAAAACAACCAGATGGGTGATTCACCCATACCGTCGTAATTGGGCTGTAAGTGAATAACTTTTATCGACATATGGACCGGTTGTCTGCCGGGTCCTCAAACAGGTTGGATTGAATCACATCCTACACATTGCGCAATGACATACGTTATTACGATCTATTGAGTGGGCGATCTTAAGTTAGATTAGTGGATCATATTTGCAACAGTGAGACTGCGAAATGAAAGTTTATGCGTGTTTACTATCAGTCCTTAGTTTTGTAACAATGATATGAGGTGTTTTGCAATGTTATTGAATTATGTTTTGAGTTTTAATTAATCAGATTGTAAGGTACCTACACAAACACGATTGATTTTATAGTAGTGATGGTCGTTGAAGTAGTGGTTACAGCCTTCGGTTATCATCATCGTTACTATCGCTGGAGCAGAAAAAATCTAAAAATAGAAACAACTAGTAGTTTGATGGCAAATTCAGCATTTTAATATGCAAATGTCGCTTCAGTGGGGTTTGTGTACTACGCATTGTTAGTACATTCGTTTATAGGTGTAAATAACGAGCTGTAGGTCACATTTTCTATTTTGGGCCTTCTATAGCTATTGGGAGCTACACGGGGAAAGAGCTTCTATAGCTTCTTAACGACGCAGTAAATGAACCAATGTGTGTTTTAAATTCGAATGATTACGCATTAACAGAGGAAGTGGTATTGACTGGCCTATTTACCAGTTGATAAACACATTCGAGCGGTTAATGAACGGTTCAAACGCCACAGTTGCGATTTGCGATGGGCGTGTCGTGTGAAAGCGGCGTCGCCGGTCGCCGCACGTGTTGCGCACACGCATGTCAGTGGCCGCCGTGCTAGGGCTGTCTCTAGGTAAACGAAGGGATTTACTAAAGATTGATACTAAATAATCTCTGCACGACCCAGAGGTTGAATGGCATTAAGTTCACCTATTGTACTCTATTTGTGCAATTTATTTAAATAAATAAATAAAATTATTTACCAATATACCCACGCGTATGTAGGCATAAGGACACAAACTTGCAATAGGAGATTGTATTCGTATATTAGTATTTGTTTCGTACATCGCTTACTAGATAAATCATATGTTTCTATAACCACTTAACAGTCACATATGAAATTAATAAGTGGTCAGTCATATAGGTAATATTGTTTCAACACAGATTGAAAATTGGTGTGGCAGGCCCAATTTTACAGTATAGTATAGTGCATGCTCAAGAAGATGTTTGATTTTGACCAAAACAAATAATTGACTTAAAAGTTTATTTAGTTTGCTAGACAGAAAACCACTACATGGATTCATACTTCATTCCATAGTATTGCTTTTATGCATCTTATGCTATTAAAGTATGGAAAAACTTCGATTGTGATTGTTGTTATAGAATTGTTGTCTAGTATCTCACAGCACAACCATTAATTGCTTAATTTGGTGCTAGATGGCGCTGTGTGTAATAATGTCCAGTAATATTACAGAACAAAATAAATGACATGCCTAATTTTTGAGACAGTTGCTCGCACTGCATTTATTAACAACAACTTCTATGAGTCGATTTTTGGAGAATGTTGTTTGGGTGTTGCCAACCCTAGCGCCACACACACCCGCCACAACGTCATGTTCGTTAAGGTAATTAATTATAATGATAGATGCTTAATTATGATACGTGTTCAGATTGCATGAAAAATAAGAGGCCGAGCCTTAGACTATTTACTAGGGCCTACTTTGCTAGGAGTATTAGTATCCGGTTGCTCGCTCGCCGTCAGGGCCCGGGGGTTGCCAGTTTGTTAAAATCGGACTGATCTGCTCAAGTTAGCCTAACGATTTTATTAAGTATTCTTTATTTACACAACAATGTATTGATACAAATGGCGCAATGAGGCATTTTGTAAAAGTCAACCATGGGGCTAAGCAGAAAAATATAGTAGGCAGTACAGTGTTACAAAAAAAAACAATAAGAAAAAAACTTTTGTACAAGTTGAAAGAAACTAAATACAGATAAAAGTATACACTAAAAACTATGTAAATAATAATATGTGTTTGTTGTTTTGCTATTTTAATTCATGATGAAACTGGCCTCTAACTGCGTAAAGCGTTTATTGTTTTTGACAGCGGGTCTAGTTATTACTATTTACTACTCGCATGAAACTATTTAAGCTTACCGAGTATTATGTGTATGAAATGATCAAACGAAACGAGGCAGTTCTGTACTATCTGCTTTTGACATTCATTTCGTATGGACCTTTGTGCTTAATTTAGGCTGGCAATAAAACGTAAGTGGTAAGATATTCATGTACGAGTACAATTTTCTTTCGAGGCGAGTAATTTCATATTTTACGTATAAAAGAACGGAGAGCTTACGAAGTAAGTTAGTATGAGGTTTGGGCAAGTTTTTGTGAGAATTCTGGCATTTTCGAGTTTGTTTAAATTTCCACTCTTAACTTTAACAAAAGATCACAACGTATGTGTTACGGTTGAACAGTGGCTTACAATCGTTGTCCTGAGTTCAAATCTAGTCGCAACACATACTTTGTGTTAATATACAAATCGCACCATCTTTCCGGTGATAAAAAATACCACTCAAATCCCAAGTAACTCAACCCACATTCCGGCTTAGTTTATATTAGTGTGAAAAAGTTCTATAACACTAGACCTATAAATACATAGGTAAAATGTTGTTCTTTGTTGACAAAATGTGCAAGTTTATTTGAATATGAAACTACAAAAGCTTTGGTCAAAATTTAGAAAATCGGCATTTCAAGAACTGCAAATATATAATGTTGCCTTGCCGAAAAAATTTAATGTAAAAGAAATACTTTCCTTTATCATAATAATCTTTGATCCAGACCCTTTCTTAGAATATGGGTTATGTTGCGTGATCCTTTGAAATAGAATGCTTTTAATGCCTAGATGCCATTACGCGATGGCATTCTTGTGGATAAAGAAAGGTCGATCCAAACCTGCTATTGTCTAGGTCTAGATATAGTATTTTCGAAATGCTTTAGCGTACAGTAAACAGTTTAAAACCTAGATAAAAAAGGGTATTATGAAGATGAGATTAGGTTTTTGTAGCATATAGTAAACTTTAAAACATCCACTTTGCGAATGGACGTCCAAAGCTGCGTTTATCCTCAAATGGTCTCCACTGGATAACTTTTCGGTCCTAACGGCCATCAGTTCTTCATGCTATGGGCCCTGCCCACTGCCACTTCAACCTGCTAATGGACACATGGCTTTAGTTCTTCTATGGATTTCCTCATTTCTGATTCGATCTCGTAGCGAACACCGAGTTTAGTCCTCTCCATAGCCCGTTGGGTGACCTTGAGCTTTCTTATGAGGCCTATAATATCAATTAGAACTCATGTCGCGGCGTTTTTCTTTGTGTTATGAAAATAATCGGGGTAATCCATTAGGTGTGCATAGTGTGTGTAAGTGTCTATTACCGAAGGAATAATTCACCCCCTTTGAGTATTGTAAAATGCGTTAAATGGGTCATCTATAAAACCCCAATAAAAACCGACTTATTCTATTCAAGCGGCCATATTGCTCCACTATTAGGAAGAGAAACAAACAAGGGCTCTAGGACTTACACGACTCAGCAAATAAGTATTTTATGTCTTAACTACCTTTTAATATATCAAGGTTTGCTTTAGTAGAATTAAATATTTTTCGATAAATACCATCAAATTTAAAAAAAAGAAAACACCGTGATCTAATAAATCGCAGTTTATTTGTGTAGGCCCATTTTTATAAGCAAACATTTTATTTCAAACAAAATTAATATAACGCAATATTGCCTAGCAAAAACGAAATTAAACCAAACCCGATTAAAATAGGAAGTTATTAAATCTAGAGCGGGCACATAAAAATAAATATTCCAGTCCTTTATGTTTATTATTCCGAGAGGATCTTTAATAATGAAGATGGCAGGAGCCTGTGATTAAGCTTTTTGTTCAGCGGCAGTCATAAAGATAATGAGGAATTTTGGAGAACATTCATCATTTCACATTTAATACAGGCTGTTTGCAAAACCGGTCAAATTTTCAAAAGAGGTTCGGAATTGAGTTAAAACCTCCTTTTAATAAGAATTGTCTAAATGGGGTGATAAAACAACTTTGTGTAGAGTCAGACTTGTGAATGACGGAGCTTCAAAACAATGCTATCCTTAATTCGATATTTTTTCTAAGGAGCGAAACTTCGTCACCCACGCATGTGGGTCCAAACTGATGGTACAATTTTTTTCTTTTAGGACAAAAGTCAAAATTACTGAGCAGTCACGTAGTGCCAGCAAAGCCTACATCGCCACTTACCACCGAATCAAATGACTACATGGTCTTAAAAAAATGCTGGTTTTGTAATGTGATTGAAAAAATATTTATTAATAACATCCTGAACATCATAACCTCAACAACAGAACGGAATGGAATGTTTCATAGCACCCTTTTTTGACATGAGCTTGGCTGCTTTTCCTAATAACCAGTTCCTAACGCCACAAATTCGCCAGTAAAAAAACGCTCTCTGAAGCGAAAATTAAGAAGAATATGAATCATAAGTCTACGCGCAAAAATCCGATTTCCCATACTAAAATTGTACGAGGAACCCTTAGGCCGGCCTGACCTAATTATTTTTCTAATAAAACGTCATATTGTAATCACAGGGATTGCGCAAGCGTAATCTTTCGCCGACAGCAGAAGAAAGAGTGAACAGTAATAATACAATCCATCATACTGGGCCCTTAATACTTGCAGAGGCTTACAATCATACAAAGGACGAGTCGCTGTGGAAAGGTGAAACGAGGCAACTGTGAGACGAGGGAGACAAGAATCGCTTTTATTAAAAACTTGGTAGAATGGCAAAATATGGTAACAGTGCTGGATTTAGCTAAGTATGTATATGAAAACAAAACTTTAATACCTATGACAACTTATTGTTTGTTCGATGTATTTTACGGTATTCATTGCATTGTATATTTACTATGGACTTATTGAATTATTTAATATCGTCGGAGATTTTGAACATGTTTATGTTGTCTAGGTGTTATGAGTTATCTAGGACCAAATGGAACAAGGGGGGTCCTGTAGGCTACGGGGGAATAGTGACACTTAGAGACAGAAAAACATTAAAAACCATATTAATGTACTCACTGAGTCGGGATCGATCGAACTCTCAATTTTTGACTTACAAGGATCAAATATTTTGAACGAGAAAAATGCAAGTACCGCGTTTTATTACTGAACAGATGAAGATCTTGTAATTAATTGCCATATTGAAATTTGAGAGATCATTTTAGGTAAAATCGAATTGATTTAAAGGAATCAACAACAACGAACTTATTGTTTTAAAACAATGTGTTTTTGACTTTCTTCGATGTGGGGCAGGCAGGCAGAGACAAGTTGACAGATGAGTGAACGACAACGGTTTACCTAACTAAGCCTAATCCTAGTAATATTTTAAAGGCGAAAGTTTCTACGTGTGGATGTGCCGTGTTGCTCTTTCACGTAAAAACTACTTATATAATGGATTTTGATAAACCTTTACAACAATGTAGCTTATACATCTAAATCGCACATAGGCTACAATTTATAGAGGAATATTCCTTTTTGTTTTTCAACCTAAGTCGCGGGCGGTCGCCAGTATTTTTATATACGCTCGGTGGCATGGCAAGCAAGCATGGTGCGGTCTGCTTGACGGTAAACAGTTACGGCAGGTCATTCATGATCAATTTTGTAATACCTTAATATCAGAAGTATTACTCACGCGTTTTAAATGCGCAGCTAAAGTACGGTTACTCGTACACATTAACACGTTTTTGCAGTAAATACGTGTTAAGCACTCGCGTATTATTTCAAACACGTTTGAAACGTCGTCTACGTATTTCTTTAAGCTTTTCCTAGAGATTCCTTGTAAAATTCGATGCATCTCATGATCATACATTTGGAAAACCTCGGTGAACACAATTTAATTACAGAGACCGAGATTCACGATACCATGGTGGTTCTAGCAAGCATGAGGACAACTCCGGGAGGAGAGGAAAATAAAATGGTGGTGAGCCAGCTGCCTTGCGTTATTTAGGTTTTTTAGTGTTTTTCCGTCTCTGGTTTTCGAATTCAACACAAAACAGGCGTTCTTGGCCTGAATTAACTCAGTACCATTAAGCCGGCCCCTGCGATGCTCCGTTTCTTTAACGGTCATAAAAAAATAAGCATAAGTACCTTCTAAAATGCATTCATAAAAAATACATTTCGTAATAAAACGACATTGCAAAGACATACTGCTGCAAAACATACTTAAATTTTAACCCGTAACATGCCGTGTAAATTCATCAAGAAGGCGAAATTACAAACAATTTTATAATGTTTATGTAGGCAATTATAAAGTCGACATTTTGCCCCAATTCACATACGGCAACTTTTTTAGACTTCACAATTGTGTGCAGTTACATACTCTGAATGTCTAAGTTACGTTGGCTCAACGCTGGAGTTTTTGTGCGCCATTAACCTTCCAATGCCCGCATATGGCTTTAAAAGATCATTTGTATTACGTTAGCCGCCAATTTCTTATGTCCGAAGAAAAGTACTATCTGGTTTCTAAAGGTTCGTGCACAAGTAAATCTAACTGTTTTCTACTAGATTTTGGTTCGTTGAATTATTATTTTTATGCTAGTTAGCTTTCCTATTCGTATCTGATGAATCAATAAACAGATGGCTCAATGTAGGCAAATTGAGAATGAATGAAAAATCAAACAGTGTTTTTGCAGATCGAACAACCGGGACGGATAAAGGTTTTGTTTTGAAAAGTAAGTAGAGTAGTAAAGAATTGTTATTTATCATCGTAAAATAAACTTTCATATGATCACCTTACAAATGAATAATTCTCGCTTGAAATAATACAGTATAATACTACTATGATTTTCATTAGATTCAACTAAAACGGTCTCTTTTGGTTGGCTCGTCTCATTTTATGAATGCAAGAGGAGAGAGGGTTAACTGCCGGCAAGCAGTTGCATTATTTCGTTGTTAACCCTCTAGTGTGTAAATTCTTTACTACGCTTGCTCGCAAAAGTTAGAGTTATGCAGTTAAATAGTTAGTAGACTACCGCGGCAAGCCAGCCGGAAACCAGCTTTTTGCTCGACTACTTAATTTTGCACGGAAGCATTTTTTGCAAATAGGCTGGTCTTGTTTTCGTAGACAGATTCCCGTTTCATTTTTATATTTTTCTGGCATGTAGTTTTGGAGTAAGATAGATTGATATTCTTTATAGTACGAAAGCATAACAGTAGTAGGTACTTAATTACCGAGACCAATGCAATTAAGACGGATTAGTTTAATGTAAGTGTGTGGAGTTCAAAAAATGTACAACTTGTAAGCGCAAGCACCACGGTTGAGACGAGACCTCTACATCTAGTAGGTACGGGCAGTGTAGTGGTCAGGTACGCTTTTAAGATGCGGTACCTATAGTGTAAGTAACGTAAATGTTGCATTCGTTGGTTGTTCCACTCAAAAGTTTACTTTCTTGATTCCCATCGGTACCGGAACTATTCAAAGCGTAGCTTAAATTAAACGATGCTGCTCATAAAACTGGCTGCCGTAAAAATTTTTCGCAACAAAAATTTATCGGGCGAGTTGAGGCGGGCCAACAACTTTTATATTAAATTTCTTTTGCGTGAAACTTCCCTCATAAGTCTCCCCTTTTGAGGTGGCCGCGTCATTCCCCTTGATGCATTGTTCAGAGATGTCATTCTTTCAGGTCAACGTGTAAATGTAAATTGAATGGTTTTTTGACGCAAATTACCGTCCTTGAACTTTTGTCAAAGACGGATCGTCTGTGGAATCGATGCAGTGATTGCAACTTTTATAAGGACTCAATGTCGCAAGTGGTTTCTTCCTATTCAATACCATTAGGCATTTGGGTTCGCCTCTTCACGCGTTTGAAAATATAAGAACCGTGTTTTCTTCAGTGTCTCCAAATATGGCTTCGACAGGTTCACTGGCTCTCAACCGTTCAAGTTACCCGTCTTAAGCATTATTGTATTGTATTAAACTTTCATGGTCACTAACCAACAACACTAAACTCAAAACAAAAAAGGTACATGGCAGTAATCCCGTTTTTAATGATAAGGTATCGTAATGTATCGAGGTTTCCCCACTGCCAATGCATGCACGGGTCCTAACCTAAGTGCAATATGAATTCGCGCCATCGTTGAAGTACAACAAGTTAGGAAATAATGAAAAACCCCCAATCCATGTGCGTACCTCGTCTAGTAACCCTCCAACGCCGTGGTATCATCGACAAGTGAACTCTAGCAGTTGTAATTCGCAGGTGATCAGATTTAGATTGACGCCGTCGTGACTCGCGAGCGCCGACCGCGAGTGCACGATCGAACCACAACATCAAAGGTGAAACTTGCCTGATGAATGGGTAAGACTACGTATTTGCAATTATTTCAAAGATAAATATCATAGTGGTTGTAATTCAGTGCGATATTCATCTTAAAACATAGTTGTGGAAATACTAGTACGAAATTCGATTACAAATTGTTTGAATGTAAATAATTCGTAGGCTTATTTAGTTGCATCAAGTATAGTCAGGGCTTAAAATAATTAAATTAAATATTGCACCATATACAATGAAAATATTCAATAATTTCATAATGTAGCGTGATCTAGTATATTTGCCTCTACAACGTTAGCCACAAAAAACTAAACAGTAGGTATCTGAACAAACAAAGGTCGCATAATGAACGAATAGTTTGATTTATGTCAGCAGACTAATTATTCTATTCAATTAACGTTTACAATGAGCACGACTTCCAGGGTGCCTCCTACCGGTACTAAAGGGTTGAATGGCGAAGTACTTAGATGAATGATTCTGATTTGATTTACTTACTGATTGGACTGGTGACTTGATGAGATTTTTTAGGGTTCCCTTCTATTAAGCAAAAACTGAACTTTTTAATAACACTTTGTGGTCCGTCTATCGGTCTGTGAAGACGAGCTTTCACTCATTAAGGCGTTAAGCTGAAATTGCCAAATACCAAATTCTCAAGTCTGCAACGCACAACAGTGAAAAAATCAAACTTCATAGTTAATGCAATTAAAAGATACGGTTGCAAGGAAATCTAAACCTATGGGCTGTAGAGTACTAACATTCCGCTGACCTATGATCATGAAATTTTGGCAAGAAGCAATGCCACGTAGCTCAACTAATTGGAGAAAACTGAAACCCGTGAATTTGTAGTGACCTCACAAATAAATCAAGCTTCTACGGAATCCTCGTAGTGCCCAGTCCGACTCGTACTTGACCGGTGTTTTATTAGTCACTGGAGGTGAGAGGTTCATTCACTTACAAATAACCTATTTGTATGCTATAGAGCTCGAATAAAGCTTAGTTGGTTAAATGCCAAAGAACCGACTTAAGTCGAAGTATTTGTGTAGCAAATACGACTGAACTATTTTCCGATCTTATTTACTTGTACAGGAATAAAACTTGTGCACATTCAATGAAAGGAGCCTTTGGTATCGGTATCGACCAAAGGCTCCAAGTTTCGTTGAATTGGACATTATTGGGCATGATAGGTCCAATGCAATGAGGCTTATGTGTGGATCTTACGAAAGAATACTATGGTATAGGATAACATAACATTTGATTTGTAACATTTAGAATAATATGAACATAATTAAATCGTAAAATACGGGATTGCTATTATACCATGTACCTTTTTCTGTTTTGAATTTTCGATATTTCGGATTTAAGTGTTAGTGACCATGAAAGTTTGAAGAAATATGGACATAATTTGAGTGTTTGAGCAGATTTTAGTTGTTTCTTAGTCATTTCTGAAGTAAGTGCAAGTATACTGAAGGCACAACATCATAATTATGGTTGTCAGCTTCTGCCCGTACCGTGACTTTGTCCGCGTGGTGGCATATGAAAGCCTCCAATTTTTTATCATTGGGGGGATTTTAGAAAAATATTTTGTTATTATTATTTTAAAAATAAAACTTAGTTGTTAAAAAATGACATCCTCTGTTTACCCCCTTAGAGGACGCAAAACCTAGAGGTGTGTAACCCCACAAGTGCATACTTAGACTTTTTAAAAACCCAATTGTAAAATTCCAAGATTCAACTCTGAAAAAATATGTTTTGAATATCTAGCAGATGGTAATTCGCGCAAGCACAATCTGACATCCTTGGCTGGTTGGGAATTAAGGTCAAAGTTGCCTCTTTTTTAAATAACATGCTCTTGAAGTATTGAACTCATTTTATGTCAATGTTATAGGTACATAATTTCTCTATACGTTAAACGTTATAGCATTATTTTCATAAATCACATATGGAAATATTTACGAAATGCATGGGCGATGCCGCTCAACCAGCTAGGTTTCAGCTGGAAATGCTTGTAAAGCAATGCTGTTATAATAAAAAAGACGTAGATTACTTGTGCTAATAGTGGCACTTCGGGTGCCATCAGAACTTCGAACACCTGAGCAAAGCATTAGCGGTTTGAGACGTCAATGCGCAACATGTATCTGTCTCGTTTACGCTCTAGTTAATAATCATACTATCTTCTACACACGGTCAAACTATAGATACGTACGCCAGGGTACAATTTTTTGACTTCGCATCAGTACGGACATAACGTATCTCTTCATTCGTTACAAGGCTGCTGTTGCTGGACCTGAATTTTCGGCTGAAAGTTGGATTCTGGGTCAGTCAGCCAACTTCTTCCTTTCGATAAATAAAAAAATCATTAGATAGGTACTTACTTGTGACGGAGATTTTTCACGGTGTGTTTCTTTAGAGTCAGCGTATTCGATGCCTGGCGTCTCTGGCGGCAGAACTGCATAAAAGGATTTTGCTTTACAATAATTTACTAATGAAACAAACCCTTTAATGTCTGTCTGTCTGTCCGTTACAACTGAAATGTCTGAGCAAGGCGAGAAACTCCGCAGTAACTGTTTTCAAAAGGGGGTATTTACAATGCAGTTTAATAGCTCTCGTAACAAAAAAAAAAAAACTATTTCCGCTGCAGAGTTATGCAGTTTCAATTCATAGTCTGCTGGAGGAAATCTCTTTTTATAAAAAAACTTACTGGTGCCCACCCACTTCTGTTGTCCTCAATATTTTCTTTTTGTTTACAAATGAAAAAGTAACTGGAAATGCACTGTATATTATTAGTAATTATCATGTTTTCAAGAACCAAAATTGTACCGTTTTTTTGCGGATAAACAAATTATATTCTATTCTTCTAGTTATGAAAGCACTAAGTGAACTTACAAATTAAAGCGTTTAAGAAAACAGTAAGCTAAGCCTTGGTACAAATACAAGTTTTTGATGAATATATAAATAAATAAAATACCTGTTGGTAAGACCGGCGCTCTCTTCGCTACAGCTGCATTGCCCTCCTCCAGCTCTCGCTTTTCAGTCTTCGTATCTTCTGTCTTCTGCTTTCTAGCAGACCTTACTTCTGCAGCCTGGGCTGCCGCTATCAGCAGCACAATAGTCGCCTAACATAAAATTGAGGCATGTAAGTTGAGGTTACGAAAAAGTTTTTTTTAGTGTCTCGAAATAAGTAAGCGATATTTTTAAGCCAATAATGACAGATTATTTAAGTCAATAGTTGAAGCTAACTAATTACTAATAATCAGGTGCAAGTGCAAATTATCAGTCCACTGCTGGACGTAGGCCTCTCCTAATGCGCGTCATTGTGCCCTATTCTCAGCTACGTACGCACTTCAACGTATCCTCTTGAACCATTCGTAAGTATCGTTTCATCTTTCTGGAGTACGGTAGGACATCACAATATAGTATTTACAAAAATGTATGCTTCTCGGTTCTCACATTTACCATTTTGATTTCATTACATTGCATAAAAGTTCATGGCGGACATCACATGATTTCATCAATTTTTTTTTTTTTTCAATATTCACATTTCACTTCTGCTTAATAAACCCTTCAATCGGGTGCTAGTGGTGAAACATCAACTGATGCCAATGCCTTCATTGTTATTTGGTTATTCTTTGAAAAGTAATTATATTTTGCGACATCAGTTAGCTAGCATAATTGCGCTAGCTCCATTGTGAAAAAGTATTTAACCTTCTTTCATCTCCTCAGACGTTTTATTTAATAACGTCTAACAATAGAAAAATGACCATTAATCACACATTAGGTTTAATAAGGCAATAAATGGCATTAAATGAGGTTCATAAATGACGGCTTCTTAATCTATTTCAATCCGATCTTATAACACTAAAACACGCAAGAGTTTTTGCAAACTCTAAACAACATACTGATGTCACAATTACGCAATAATCAGACTAGTTTATTTTACTTTCATTGCACTAGAATTGGATCGACTAACCGTCAACTTCATGTCACTATCACTTCGCGAGTGCGAACTTTTTGTTTGATCCGCGCTGCTCCGGCGCAGGCTCGCGTGTATGTGCGTGTGCGCACGCCGGGCGGGATGACGCGCTTATATGCTCTTGCGCTTGTTTCTCAAAGGGTGGTGCAGTGAGGTTGACGTGAAATGGTCGTTTGGAAAATTCAATTATTTTGGGTGTTGAAAATAAAATTTAAGTTTTGAGACACACACACATACGAGTACATTACTGAATATTATGAATGCGCTTCGTGAAATAATTTTCAAATACTAAATTTAAGTTCATTCATTAAAAGTGCACCTACATTCTGTATTTTTAGAAACATTTTACAATTTTAAGTCAAATGAATACGTCACATGAAGTTGAGCGGCCATTTTATAATACATTTTTGGGTAATTCACTTAAGTAGACGACAACGACTCTTAGTGCGGCCTTCTGTTTTCTGGCTAAGCAGAACGACACACAATCAGCAACGTCAGCAAGGATCAATTGCTTAACGTGCTTTATACAAAATAAATATATAAATGGCTTGCCTCGCTTCAATATTCGTTGCGACCACTGACTCCCGGGCACCAATAAATTATCATAATATTTTAAAACCTACACGCCTTTTACCTTGTACGCTAGCAAAAAATAGTTCCCGTACTAACCACAAGAAAAAAGAAAACGTCTGGATAATTGATGAATGCAGAGGAGGCGGGAAGTTGTTTCGCAAGAGAGACTTGGCACTCTGCCCGATAATCTACGGGTATCGTCTAATGATAAATTGGTTCTGGCAAAAATAGTTGTCCAGACTTTGTACCTATACGAACTTTTGCAAAGTTCAGCTAAGTTCTGTTAAAATTAATGTAAGAAGTTTCTATCGTGGCGACAGTTAAATATAATAAAAGCTACAGGATTTAGATGATTATCTTCAGATAAACTTAGAAAGAAGAAAGTTCACCAAGAACAAGTTGATTCTTCTATATTAAAAGAAATGGAACTTTTATGTTCGACAATTCAAAAAAAAAACTAAATAACAGAAAGAAGTTAAAAACTAAAGTTGTGAGTGGACAAATACATGACCCAGGTCAAAAATATTATATCGCATCTCGCCGGTTACCTAATGAAACGCATAACATTTTTGGTCATAAAATCACAATGCATAATGTTGATAGCCATAATCATCACTTGCCATAATTCCTAAAAGCATAACTTCATAACGCATACCATAACATGGCCGAAATTCGTAAGGCATACTCATCAAAAGGCATAATTTCACTAACCATAAGTATCAAAAGGCATAATTTTTATTTGCCATAATATTCGAAAGACATAATCCTCAAAAGGCATACTTTTGATAAGCATAAGTGTCAAAATCCATATTTTTAAAAGGCATAACACTCATTTACCATAATTTCAAAAAGCATACATTTATTATGCAAGCTTACAAATATTACATGTTAAACGCAAGCAGCATGTAATGTAAATGTAAAAAATCCAAAGAGCACTTGTCCGAAAACCGCCTTCATTTAGTTTATTAACAACATTTTTATATATCATTTCTTCATAGTGATATATATTTATTAATTTTGCTCATAGTGAAATGTAGACAGCAAAAGAATTCTGTCACGGCTCCGGCATTGCGGGGCTCCGGCGGTCCCACGCGTGCTAATCGTCACAGATGGCTTTCGCTCAGCACCAAAGCTTCGGCTTTTTGGCCGGCTTCGCCGGCCAGCCTCAGCCGCGGCGCTTCGCTCATAGCCACCTGCTCCTCAGCCCGCGGGCCGCCTCGCCCCTCCATGCCTACGCGGGTTTAAATTACACTCTTGGGGTAGGGCAAAACAAGTACCACGTGGTGTCGGGGTTGGCTGAGTCGGATTTGCCCTGAAGTAGAAAAAATGCTCTTATGTGAATTAGGCTTTTTAATATTATGACAAACAAAATTATGAATATTAATAGTTATTCATAGTGACATTATGCCTTTCGATAGTTATGCGTACTGACATTATGCGTTTTAAAGTATGCTTCTTGAAGTTATGGTCAACGAAAGTATGCATAGTGATGATTATGCCTTTTGATGTTATGCCTTATTACTATTATGCATTAAAATGATTATGCGATTCAAAATTTATGCCAATAAAAATTATGCTTTTCGATTATTATGCCAATTGATGTATGGCAAATGAAATTATGGCAATAAATGGTATGCGTTCTAAAGTGTCACCCATCTCGCCAATGTGCTTTAAGCTCACTAGTATGACAGGGCGTGTTGCGTATTGCCGAACTCCCATCCACCAAACCAGTCCAGCAGTCTGTCATTGCTAGTTAATTAACTCACCCGTGGAAACTTACTGATAAGCTTAGGGCATGTGGTGCGCATTCTAGAGCGTTTTTGACATGTTATAATTGGTTGTGTTGTAACTGCCACTTAGCTGTTGTTTGTATAAAGGATACAATCTGAAATAACGCTATCTTGCGGAAAGCTGGAGTTAGTAAGCTCGCAGAATTAGCAATTGGCATTTGGCTTATCATGTTTAGAAGAAGCGATGGCTGCTTGAGTAGACGATTCTTTAAGTGGGGACAGCGAATCAGCAAAAGCCGTGTGGGGCGTCTTCCAGCCAGAAGACCCTAAGACATGAAGACAGTGGCAGGATCGACCTGTAATTGCACACTTCAGGGGAAGCCCATGAGGTGCTTTGGACTAAGATAGGCTGATTATGATGATAAAGATACTAATAAATGGCTGGATTTTCAAAATTTTCTGTAAATAAAATCTATTCAAAAAAAACTCGTACCTAATTACTTAATATGCTATAAACTAATTCTCAAATTGCCACTGACTTTTGTTAGAATAAGACAATATACGACCTAGAACTTTCACTCTAAACGGTGATTTTATCAGTTATTGCCTAAGTTGGTCTCATTTTTATGTTATTATCATAAAAACTGCACGGAGAAGATCATCACATTTAAATAATAGCGACGAGTTAGACCAAATCACCTCACACATAAACGTTAGCTTGACTTAGGCGCTAGTTATACAGGCATTGCATCTTAATGGGCAAAAAGTGTGGATTGGAGCGAATGTCGGCGTAACTAGATTAGGTGTTTCAAAAGATGCACGTATAATAACTTGCGCATCGAAGTGCAGTTGCAATTCGGCCTAGACTATTTTTACGATCTCGTCCAAATTGTTTAGTGGCACTAGTTCTACTTTTGAACTACATAACTATACTCGGGCTTAGTCTCAGTGCAGTAAAATAGCAAATAAGTTTACAGATAATGACTGATTTTTTGTCTGATGGAAATGTGAAAATTATCAGAATATTGAAAATTTTGACATGTATGAATAAGGAGATGTAATGAAATTGAATAAAATGACTGAGCTACTTACTAACATTAAAATAAGTCTTTACTAAAACCAATTGTATGATTTGATTTTTGAATTTGTATATGGGTTGTGAGCCTGAAATAAATGACTATTATTATTATTATTATGTAGGTACAGGATTAATTCATGGGCCCATAGGGGATTATTATTGCACCCTTTTTTATAGCTCAGTTAGGCGCGCATTTGACCACAATCTCACCTGCTATGCTATTCCGGTTGTCGCCAAAACTCACTTCGCTCGTGGCGAGGTAACTTTAAACTTCTATTCCTTCGCGACTGTCGTCGTTTGAGAGAAAAGAACTAAGCCAAACAGCATTTTAAAATTATTTACATACAAAATGAGGGAAAATACTAATTCTAAATAAAGCGTATTGTTGATTGAGGTAAGCATGAAGCACCGAGATGTGAAGTGATGTCCGATGTGCACCGCTGGAATAGCACGGCTGATCGTAAGTGATGATGAGGTCTAAGATACCTAACGGCCTAACAAATGGCTGTGCACGCTCTTCTTGAAGAGGCCCAAGTTGTAATGCTGTGGAAACACTTCACCAGGAAGCTCATTTCATTCTCTTGATGTTCGCATTCTGAATGTGTTGCCAAAACGGTTGGTGCGAATCGCTGGGATGTCAACAAAAACCTTTTTCGAGAACACTGCCAGAAGATACTACGGCATGCATTACTAGGCATGTAAATTATGTCAAAGGAAATTGCCCAATAATGGTATAGGTTTGTTTCATGCCTCAGGTTGAAAGTAATGTCACAATTTAATGATTTTGTTGAATAGGGTTTTTTTTTCAAACAAACTTTGTGTACAACATAAACTGGAATAGTTGTGATTTTACATTAACTCAATAGCCCCATCAAAATGACTATTAGATATTAAGAGGCCGTACCGTAGTTTAACTTTAGCACTCCACCGTGAACTGCTGAACTGAACTATCCCAGAATGAAAATACAGTGTATAATTGCAGTAAAGCACTAAAAAAGGTTATAACGAGGTCTCATTCTACATTTCACGCGCATTTTGCTAAACCGCCATAAATTTAAGAAACTAATCTAAGCACGGTACAGCACTAATACCGAGTACGGACTTGCACAGCGTAATCACAGTTAGCCAGCTAGAATACTAAGTTATTACTAGTGCGGTCACATCCCTCGTACTTTTGCTATAATATGCGCTAGCGCTGTAGTCACAGTATAAACAGTAGGTTATCTATGGCCGCCCGCCTAGTTATTAGCCTAGCGGCACAGCCCGTCCGTACTGCCACCACCTTATCCCCCCCGTGTTTTATGCTAGCGTGTAGGTGAAATCGCGTGCCGACACGGCGCGTGACGCACACGCACACATTCAAACCGAGAGCGGCACGTTTGTATGTAGATATTTTACTATTCTCTGTGTACTGTGCTCTAGTTGCCGGGTCGGCAGTCTGTTTGTATTATTTTTGATATGTGACCTCTTTGCGAAATAGCTCTCAAGTGGTCGTCGTGTAACAGCGAGACACATGGACAGGATTTTTTATAGCATTTAGCGTGTTTCTAGTTAAATAAGAACTAGATTTTGTCTGCAGCCCTCTTCGCACTTTGGAAATACAGAGTTCCGTTGAGTCAGACAGGACTGGTCGTTTAAGCTAAATACCAATAATTTTTTTCGGTCGGTACCTTAACTAATGTCGACAAAATTAAACCACTGAAATCTTAAAAGCGCAATACTTGTGTAACACAAATCGCTATATTACCGATGTATCATCTTTTAACTAGTAAACATTCTCTTCGTACAATATTAAAGTGGATTAACGTTTAAAACCGGTCTTCTGAGCAAATATAATCTGTAAAACTCCGTATCTAGTTCATTTTGCGATTGTGTAATCCCAGGTGTGTCTTTAATAACGTCTTGCGTTGTCGTTGATGGCAACATTGATACTAATCTCAATAAATTAGATTGCTATTGTCAACATGAGATGCTTGAGTATCTGACAAAATGTACTGGCTATGTTTTTTAAAATAAGCTCTTCATTGTATTTTTATAAACATAGTGTTTTTTTAATAAATCAATAAATGATTGAGATTATTTTCGCGCACAATAACGACTTCTACACTTAGTTGTGTAGAAGTCGTTATATAATATCCTGAGGGGCGTTGGAGTATTTTTTCATGAATAAATTAAATTTAGTTTATAAAAAAAACACCACTTGATAAAAACCCTAAGAAGAAAAATTGTTTTTTTTTTCAGGAACATCATTCCGTTCCTGACGCTCCTAAAAATTTGAATGAAATGCCACCCTGTATGTGGAGCGTCGTGGCCTAAGTGTTCAGTGATAAGCGCTCTGCTTCTGAGCTCGTGGTAAAGATTATAAATCTGGGAGGTGGCACAGTGACAGCAGCAAATCGACAGCGATCTCCGTTGTTCAGCAACACACGCCATGTCGGAAAATGGTAATAGGTGGCCACCCCGACCATAATTCTGTGATGTATTTTTCGGGAATCTCCATGTCGAGAAGGCATGTTAAGCAGTTGATCCTGGTGGACGTAGCTAGATGACAATTGTTACGACTACGAGGCCTAAGGGCGGCTTAATAGCATCTGACAGCAAGATTTCTCACTATCTCGACCCCCACGTGTTGGAGTATGTCCCCTGTGCCTAGCAGTAGGTTGCATAAAAGGCTGTTGTTATTGTTGTTGGTAAAGTCTTGTCATTTGATAAAATGGCCTTTTGTACAAACTCTACAAACTAGATGTGCTAGATGGCCTTGGTGTTTAAATAAATATAACATCTGTCAGGCATTCATTTAGTGTAATGATGTCCCATATACTTTCTTATTTCTGAAAGTAAAAAAGCTTTCAACAATGAACTTGAAGGGCGTGTTGCAGACGGCAGAGTAACAATCGCACCAAATCGCGATCGCACATACGTATCGACGAGCGGCAATAACTCGATTCTGTCTGCGCCTTCAACGACAGGTTGCCATCGTTACGAGATACATATGGATATGACTGCAATAAATTGAAAATAACTCTGTTCCCGAACCGTGTGTTTTCCGAGTTTAAATCTAGCCGATACATGTGATGATTATGAATTGGAAAAGTTCGCAGCTAACTCTCCGGTGAAGGCAAACAGCAAAAACAAAAACCAAGCAACAGATGAAGGACGGTGACTTCCCTTCCTTCCTTCCTTTCGGTGAAAGCCACGGATTTTTTATATAAAGTATTCTATAACTCAACTTTTACATACCAGCTGCAGCTAAACTTATAACGGCTGTCTCATCGCAACAAAACTCAGGGTTGTTTTTCAGATCAATAAAACATTTAGGTAGGTAATTTGTCTGTTCTCTTGAATGCTTCAGTAGCATCGATATATTAGATAATTTGATGTAATTACTTTTTTTTACAAAATAGTATATTTTTTCAAAGTCCTATCCATACAAGTGCAACGTTCCGACTCTTCCATTACTACAGTAAGTATACAAAATAAACGAATTTGAAGTAAGCGGGTCGTAATGTCAACAGTAAATATTTGCAGTTACACTTCAATTTGTTCATTGTCCTTGTCTACTGCGTGTTTTTATTTAATTTTGATTTACTCGGGTGAAAACTGTTGTTTACTTATGTGACAGTTGACAAATCAAATAAATTCTAGCAAATTGACTAGTTATAGAATCTATACAGTGTCTTTTTGAACGTCATAGGATTTTTTTCACCCTGCAGTGCAAATAGTAGTTGTTATTAATTCAGCTTTTAGGTACTGATTACATTGAAAAAGTGTCTGAAAGTCTATGTTCCTTAAAACAGAATTTTGTTCCCTCTTAACCAGCATTTGTTTTAAAAACAACAAAAAAGTATCCTCTTTATCTAAAGTTGCGATTTCAATGAACGTTCAGCCGTCATTTTTTTTCAGCAGTGACACCACAAATCTTAGGGCGGTGCGTTGCTCGATTTATATGGCGTTGCGTCCGGTGACGCAACGAAAGAACGACGCAGCCTTTTACGTTCCGTGGCGTCAACGCAACGCCTCGCACCAATGGGGCCCCGGACCTTGAAATATTGGTCAGGTTTTTCAAATTCATAAGTCATAGGTTTTTGATACTAACGAATCGACATAACATTACATTATGTATACTGCGCCATTTTCTGCATGCATTTGAATCGTATAGTTGGCTATGTTCATGAATATCTTGCTTTAATAATACAGGTAACGTGTGTCTAGTTTGGCAAAGTTGGAGGAAATCTAGTGTTAGTAAACTCCGAGCTGGAATAGTTACCTAGCTGAGTTACCCCAGTGTCAGAAGTCACACAAAACTTGTTTAATTTTACAGCAAGTGTGGTAGCATCTTACATTAGGGATTAGCAAGCTGGTGTTCTAACTACATGAAGCATTAACAGACAACTCCAAAATTTACAATTACTAGGTAAAAAAAAAGAATTTTATTTAAACTTGTGTCTGTTCGTCAATCCTCGTTTTTTGTCTATCCCGCTGCCTTCCTAGCTTCTTTTTGTCTAAACTTTATTCAGTCCATTTTATCATAAAAATCTGGGAATCATTCTGTAATTTCAAGCACTATGCTCTGGTGTATACACCTTCTGGACTATAGCCCAGACTAAGAAATACAAGCAATAATTTTAAAGAAAACTATTTACTATTTTCAGGCGTTGACCTCCTAACCTTTCAAAAGTTTTAAATCTGCCGTACTATTTTAATCTCTAATGGAAATGTACAAATTATTCTGTAGGCCATATTTCTACGCATTGACGCAGGCAATTAGTTAAAAAAGCTCCAATAGATAAATCTTGTCACAAATGGAATTGGTGATATATAAAAATGCCTTACAGAAGTTGGCGTTGCGTGAAAAAACAGTTAAAAGTGTTTAATTTAACAGATCACTGGGTCGAATTTTCCATTTCGGTTTGCTGAATTTTAGACAAATTACGCATTTCGTCCGGTATTTTTGTTTAGATATTTGATGGGTGTAAGTAATGGCTATTTAGTGATTGCCGGTAAAGGGATTATTTCAAAGATATCTATTATTATTGGCAGGCCCTCTACAAGGTGGACCAACGATCTGGTTAAAGTCGCAGGATGCCGTTGTGGAGATCCTTGGGGGCGGCCTATGCCCAGCAGTGGGCATGATTCGGCTGAAAAGATGATGATTATTGGCAATATTTTATAGAAAATAATATTATCTCTGTTCTTACTGAAGCTGATGCCTCGAAGTACGCTGCGTTGCGTTACATGACATTCGTACGTATATTTTTAATGTCGTCGTAGAGTGAGGCCTCATTAGCGCGTTGTTTTGCGCTGCGTTGCTCAAAACAATTAAAAATTACTCCTATAAATTTTAATGGAAAAGCTAATCACGGATATTGATAAACTTTTTTTGATTATCATCAACCATCAGATGTAAATGGTTCTAACATTAACCAATAATGACTCAACCGTCCTTATCACGTACTTAACCAGCCAAGTGTACTTATAAATATTTACCTCGGAAGCCCATAAACATCCTGTAATTATAATTTTGTAACGTGTCATGTCGTCATCTTATTGCCTTACTAGCTGAATCTGGTCAATTTGTTAATGCACCTATAAATAGTTAATTTCTCACGATACACATTAGTATTGGCGTTAATATAACTTGTAAAATCTTGAACTGGTAGAAGTAACGGCTTACATCATATTTTAAGAGTGTTAAGTGTGGCTATTTGCTTATCTATTTAGGATTACTTTAACATCAGTTAAGTAAGAATCATGTGACTAAACTGAAGATACGCTCGTTGGACCCAAACTCCAGAGTTTGGAGCATCGGCGTAAAGTTGCCTGTTTATCGGTTTTTCATAAGTTGTATTTCGGAGAGTGTGCGCAAGAACTTCATGACCTGATACCGCCCTCTACTTTCCACCACCGGACTACTAAGCACAGTGGGAGCTTTCACCCCCATATGGTCGACTTTCCGGCGGTCCGGCTTAATAAGGACCATATTCGTTAGCGTTAAACCCAAATCGGTTTTGAAGTGTAATTTTGTACAAACTGACGTCGGTAAATCTCCGTTAACACAACATTTTAGAATACTGTTTCTAATTCGCTTTAATCTAGTGGGTTCAGTTAAAATTAACTCGCCTAACTTAACTCTTCACCGTGCGTGATGCTAACCCGGGATCAAAATATCAAGCTTGAAACTTTTAACCGCAAAGTTTTAACAGCGGTCAGTCATGTTTGTAATGTAATAGACTAAATCTAGTTAATGTCAGGAACGAGATCAACTTTCACTTTACTTTTCGACCGCGTTATTAAGTTCAAAACAATTTGGAACGTAAATAACCGACGCGGACTGCTGAAGTTATATTTTATGCTGGAATAATATCTCTAACATATCGTAGCCTAGTCGGGATAGTCAGAGGCACACTGGTTGTTACCGTCATGGTAAACGGAACATTCAGAAGTCCACATTTCACTAAGCTAATTTGAACCTAACGTTACTACGTTAGGTTCAGCAGCGAGCAACATGGGTTTTTGCGCTCTACATTCGTTACAGAAAATAATTAATTTGGTGTGGAAATCACAGACCCATGTCTTACATAACATAAACTGCCGATATACGTCCCACAGCTGGGCACAGGCCTGTCCTCAACCATGAGGTGGATTGAGTCATACTCCAACAGGCGAGCTCAGTGTGGATTGTTGTAGGGGTGTAAGGTTAGTGAGGAACCTTAATGCCAGATCTTATCAAGCCGTCCTTAGGCCTCCGACCAGGCTTAACGACCCATGTCTTGTTTTTTAAAATACCTAACACAATTTAGCTGACCACAGGTGCTAACCCCTGTGGATTTCCAATGAGCACTTTAATCACCACGCCATTATTACTGTCAAAGCAGATATATCATTTAAATGCAGAATATAACTTGGCAGAAAAGTGTCTCTCTTGCACTGTTGCGAAACCGGAAAATTTATTCAACCTCGGCATATTCTCTTGATTTTTTCTACCCTATTTGCCATTTTTCTATATTTCCATTCATCCTAAATTGTGCGCTTGGATATCATATTGAAGACCATTTTTCTCGAAGAAGGCTGCCCTATGCAAAAATATTCATAGGTAGAAACGCTGCATGATTGAGGCGTTTCAACTCAATATTGAATTTTCAGGGTACCTACATTCATACATACATAATAAGGCGTAAGATGGGTTTAATGAAACTGAGTTTTTAGGGGAGTTTTATTGTTGCTAAGGTGATGATAAACGATAAAGCTGATATTATTTGTTTGTTGTTAGCACTTTTCTGAGCAAGGCATACTGCTCGCTGAGGTCAGAGGTTCTGACTCTTGCTGAAGACAAGAACATTCAAAAACCAACTTTTCACGAAGCTAATATTATTATTATTAGGTTTTCTAGAGGCTTTTTTTTTGTTTTTTGATTATTCTTATCAATATTAGTATCCACTAATACTAATTGTATCTATTTTGGTCATAAAGGTCATTGCCTTTATTATTGTAAGGAACCCGTAGTCGACGGTCCTACTCGAGCTTTCCTGTTTCCGTCACAGGTAAAAGTTCTAGGGCAAAGGGTGTGTGTGACTCCCCTTATAGCGTTGAATTTGATTTAGTACGTGCGGCTGCGGATGACGTTTATCAAGATCAACCAGTGGCGGAAAGCTTCAAGAACATTCTATACTATTATTATGAAGCTATAAAGTTTATTTGTTTGTTTAACCGCTTTCATCTCAGGAACTTTTGGTTTGTATTAGAAAATATCTAAGACTTGTATTGGATAGTCTTTTTGTCGAGGAAGGCTGTATAACATCGCTTTGGAATTTTAATGAGTATATTTGCACAATATACGTTCCCAGTCCATTATTTATCACAATTGATTGAAATCCATTGTTAAGAACCACGTGTGGCTTATGATACAAGGGAAGTATTAATAGGACTTAGTAATCATTAGCAATTGATAAAAACATGAGTTTTTTTTTTAATTCAATCTCCATGGGTTGCTCTACAAAAATTTAAGCTAAATGCCACCATATGTACCATCTATCCATACATACCATCTCTGTCAAAATATCTAAATGAGCCATAATGTTCCTCAGTATAGGAAATCTAGGCATTACAGATTTATTAAATGTAAAATTACCTTACAACATGGAAGATAACTAATAATCACAAATGAAAGAGATAGCGTAAGGCCGCTAAAGAGGGCTGTCCGTCAAGAGGCTAATCAGTTAATTGCTTGAGCTATAGGCTACACGCACGTTCTGGAGGACAGCGAGTGCGGTAGCGTTAGCGGTAGCGGGGCAGCTATAGTCCGTTCGCGTTAAGATTGAAGTGGTTTCATTCTTGTTCCTCAACCTAGTACGCCTCCTAACTAATCAAATCGTTACTAATCTAGAAAGCCAAGTTCACAGTGCCCAGTTGTACGCGTCCTTTCAAGCGCAACGGTTTTGTACTTGAGCTTTTCTCCGTGTAACAGAATTAAATTAAAAAAAATACTGCATTCTTAACGCGAACATTTAGTACCGTAGGTAACCTTAGAGCTATTTTGCCTTGCAAATTTTTGCAGTCACAAAACGCATGTTTGATAGCCACTCGATGACGCGACGGCATTGCGAGACCAGCGATAAATAAGTAGGTACTTGCATTGAAGTCGCGATGTATAGTGGGCCGTAGGTTACCTGATTGTTTTCTATCATATTTCCATCTGCACTAGGCTTTGGTAGATATTGGCCCTTAAGCTATATGCTGAACAGTCTGTGGTTATAGCGTTTTAGTGGCTGGCCAGCGCCAAAAGGGACAGATGCCTCAAAATCTAAGAATAGATATTTCAATTAATAATAGTTATTTCATGATACTTCCATGTTAATGATTTATTTAAGAAAAATACAAATTTTACAGTGCAATTTTGAACTTTGAACTTGTTCGGCAGGTTGTGGTAAAATTGCCCGCTTACATCCACGCGCGCGCCGCTATTCAGAACATGGCTTAATCATGATGTAGTTATTTGACGTGTCATTTTGTAGCTAGTACAGATTGGTTTTGCAAAACACCCTGTCAAAGCTGGCGTGTACTCATGATTGATCTACCCAACTTACCTAAGTAATGTTGGTATTTTTACTCTTAAAACCTTAATAATGCTCTAATGCACGTGAGACAGTGACCCCTGAGCTAGAGGGACCTGATAAACGTTACCGAAATTTGGTTAAATGTAGCTTGAAAGTATCTACTCTGGAATCTTATGGAGCCAGATGATACTTATAAAACTGTCTGTTTAAATAAATAAAAATGATGAGAGTGCAACCTTATTTTGCGGGGTTTAAATTCGTTTATCCTTCGCTCAGCTGTTCGGGTATCAATATTCGAAGCATACCTAACTTAACCTTAGTTTTCATGGAAAAACGACTGCTGATTAAGTTAGAGAATAACGTCAAGAAATAGGCTACTACTACTGATGATATTATCAGTCAGGTACCTAACTAAATAACTCACGCGTTAGCTGCGTATTCACAGGTTTGGTAGAACCCAACCTAAGTGTCCTTAACCAACAAAATAGACAGACCACTTGGCGAGTGCAATATTAACAATATTATAATTTAAAGATATTGTGCACGTATACCTTAATAAAATACAAAGTTCTTTCAAGATGTAATTTTTCTAGACGCTCTACAAAACAAATGATCCCGCTGTCTGTCTGCGACGTTTACGTCACATCTAGTTCAACTAGATTGGACTAGCTCTGTTATTTCTTTACTAGCTGTTGCCGTCAACTCTGTCCACTTGGATTTTCGCGCTCTCTATATGTGGAAAAATGTGACAGTAAGTATCTGTCAGTGAAACTATTGAGTTGTCACATTTTGTCATACATTCACAAAAGATGGCTTTTGGTTGTTTTGAGTTCTAATTGGATGGAATATCCTATCTTAAACAAATTATTAGGTGCATGCGCTTTCTATGAAAAAATAGAATGACATCATCCAACGTGAATCTAAATAATGATGAATAGAATAATCGTCATTACACAAAAATACATACATGAAGTACCAGTGAAATACTCTCACTTTTAAATAAAAAAAAAATACAAAAGAACTTTAAAGAGTGTTAAATTTGATCAAAACCCAGTAGTTTTTTGGTGACGCTAGAACATACAAATACAAAAAAACGAATTCTTAACAGATGAACAGTTTTACACCACCACAATTTTATTATACGTGTACTGTAATAGATAATGTAGCTCTTTTTGTCCCTGTCTAGTTGTCAGTTTCAATAACTCACGGCTGATATTAACTCGGAGTAAAATGAAGTTAAACATCGTAACGGAATAACACAGGGTCTTGTTACAATCATTCTATTGAAGCTCATTTTAATAACATACTCGTACTTACGCTTGCGAATATATCACAAATGGTTCACCGAGCGAGTTTAAGCCCGGATTGGTAAAGGTAGAACGTAGCTGTTTTCCGGGTTGCTAAGATTTTTTAACGGTGTATATCACCGTAAGATTGTTATCGTCAGTTGTTTGATCAGCAACGTCCGTCGTATACCCACCTATTTAAGCGTCATACGCCGGATCGGCCGTAATAGGATGAGTGACCACCCTAGACTGAAAGAAGAATGGCGAATGTCGACCCAACCATAATAACCATGGTCACCTCCATGCTCTTTCAAAGACAAGTTCAGCAGTTGGTCTTAGCTAACCTTAGGTACGCGCCACCTTAGAGTTGAAGTGAGGCTTATGCAAAGCAGTGGGATGTATAAAGGCTATATGTGGATGTTTGTTTTTTAATATAAAGAACAGAGAGTAGGTGTTCTGGACAAATTTCCATATGAAACATGGCTTGAGCGATTAAATATGGAGCACAGAAAATGAGCTGGTAACGGATATCATTTGGGTATATGAGATCGTAAAAAGCCGCACGCCTATGTCTATTAAATTAACTTGTTTCACAATACAACTTGAGTTTCATAAAGTCGAACGGGTTTTTTAAAAAGTTACTCATGTTTCACATTGAAAGACAATTACTATATGTATACGTGACGTTATTTTGAATGAAGTTTTGTTTTTATGTGTATTTTCTCAGATGAAGTTGTTTAGTTATTGTAAGTTTACAACCGCCTATCCTCTACAAAAAATCTGTGACTACAGAAGAAACAATAAATAGATCTAAGCCTGGGATCGGTCCAAGTCTTGTAATTCAAACAATCAGAATCCAACATCTCGAAAATTCTATTGAATCCAACAAGTTTAAGAAAATTAATTTCCTTCATAACATGGAAGTCGGGTTAAGACGTCCGAGTATATCGTCTACGTAAGTGGTTAGGGATCGTGAGGGTAGGATAAACATTTACGTAAGACAACATTCCCGGTGACCGAGCGTGACGCACCACTCGGATGGTTACCTCACTCACCACGCCAGCCCAAACCACAGCCTTTCCAGGTCAGAGGGCCACGGAATGTGCCAGTCAATTTGCAGCCCTGAGCCACTACATACATATATGGTAAAGCCTCGTTGCAAAATTCTCCCTTGTGGTTGGCAAGCTAGGCAAGATATTACGAATAATGATTGTACTTCTATATTAAGCTGGGAAGAGCTTTTGAGGCTAGAATTAGAATTTTATTATTGTTGTTGCCACTAAAAGATAATGTTTAATTTTTCTCACTTCTAACCGGGAATACCTTGCATACCAAATTTTAATTTTCGTATCCTTTAATTTGGAAAAAAAACTTTTATGAATGCATCTTTTACACTTATTTCGTCTACTTAAACGAGTAGTTGCTGTCATTTTATTTTGATCGTCATAATAACATTACTACGACAACTTATTTCAATTTCAAAAACATTTTCGAAATTCTATCAAACAAAGGAATGTAAATAAATTGCAATATGTCTGCAGCTATTAATTCGTTTTTTAGTGTCTACATTCAAAAACCCTCGAATATTACAAAAATAAAACGAAGTCTGTTAAACGCAACGGAAAATGTAGCATAACGCAATCTCAAACATGGAAAAGGGAATTTGTAAAACAACAGAACTAGTCCCATAACTTAAAACAATTCGATGTGACATATCTCTGTTAGGTAGGGCCCATTATAATTTTACGAGCGATAAGCCCGCAAATAGGGCTGCCAAAAATGTGTAACGGCTATGACGCAAAATGTTTTTGAAAAGAGATCAACAACAGCGATACAGCCGCAGGAGCGGATGTGTAGCGCATTCACGAACACCCTTTTTATTTAAGTTATTTTTGTTTGTGTTAATAAGTTTGCTGGGGGATTTCACTTCAAGGCGACCTCCCTGCAAGCGTGCTCGCAGCGTACAAGACGCGATCTCGCAGACATAGTTTCGCGATAAAATAAACGCCACGAACGTGGCGGGTGAACGCCTCATCCATCAGTCAAATTCTAAGCGGGCTTCGCGGCGTCATCGCGGCGAGCTGGCGTCGTTTACTATCGCTACCGCTATCGCCGCCGCGCGCCGCCTCGCCGTGGAATCGCCCATAAACGCTAGGTGTGAACGCGCTTTTAAGAAGATAAACCAAAACAACCAGGGTTGTTGCTAAAATCCATAATATGGCCTCATTAAATAGTGAAGGGTAGATACACTTCAACGGCTGAACAGTGTTTTAGTGAATCACAGGGACAAACCCTCTTGTTCAAGTTACCATTCATCGTGGTTTTTAATCACAATCCTTCAGGACGTTTGAGAGCTAATATGCTATAGATAGATGTAGCAGTAGTATTAAGAAAAATTGGATTCAGAACAATGTCATAGAAAGGTGATGGAATAAAGAGTGCACCTGTGTATTGCGTGCACACTTGTGCACTATGATATCTCCTGCGTTAGATTAGCCGCTGTAGTCGGAATCGACCTGGAGGCCTTTATATTACTTATAAATACAACTGGTCGTGATATTTAAATGTTTTGTATGTTTATACTTTAAAAGCGAATGTAACTAGTTATATTATATTCGGTCGTTAAGTGGTATCCGACTCGAAGCCTCATTTCATGTTTAAGATTTCTAGTGCTTAGTATATTTGGTGCAACTAAAAGATCACAAACGATTTTCTCGTGGATTGACAATGTATGAATGATGCCAAGATAAAGAAAAAACCAAAACGAAGTGGCGATAATTTAAGTTTTGTTTTTCTGTTTGCAGCAAACGAATTCTCTGTCTAATTTCATTCATTAAAGACAAAAATAAAAGTTTGTAAGTAAACTTAGCAAAGTGACTGGGATAGCAGAATTGCCTCCATTATTTACTTCGGTTTAAGTGCTATTTGAATCCGCTGGGACAGATAAAATAGATCACTAATTGAGCTACTAAGCGATGGTATCGTTACTATGGTAATAAATCCAGTCGCTGAGATATAAGGGCTATAAAGCGTAGCGTCTTGGGGTGAAACTGATTGAGCATGGGGCAAGAAAACATAGGCTTTATCACTCATCACTGCGGTGTTGCCATTGTGTTAAAAAACCCAAAACAAAAGAATACATTTAGGTTAATAAATTACTTCTGTAGCTACGTAAACTAAATATTTCGAAATCACCTACAAGTGGTACCTACAGTAGGTACCTACTATTCTTTTCAACCTTATCCTTCCGAAGAATATTAAAAAAAACTGTTTGTTATATTTTATATAATGCAACTGTTTTGATGAACACTGCCAAAAATCGTTTATCGCCACTCACACATTTTTGAAACGTAAGAAAATTACAAAGAAATATTGGCTGTATTTCTATTTCATACGCAAATCAAACAAAGTTTAGAATCAAATTAACGGATATTAACTTAACAGTCCCGTCTAGTCAATTATATAAAGTCTAGTTTAGTTTTGCATAAATATAATACGGACAGGTTAGGTTGGCCAAGTTATGAAATAAAATACGGACACAATATTCTGAGGTTCTTCATAATTTTTTGTTGCATATTTAACAAATAAACATAACACAACACATACTCGTATAATGTCGTTTGCTACGAGTATAGGTGGATTTTCCAGCAATACTACACTGCTTTTGAGCTATCCGCTCGTAGAAAAGAGTTTAGAGTGTTTTTAAGAGAAGAAATCTACTATATAAAAATAAGTCGGGTTTTCCTTCCTGACGCTATAACTCCAGAACGCACGAACCGATTTCCACGGTTTTGCATTCGTTGGAAAGGTCTCGCGCTCCGTGAGGTTTATAGCAAAGAAAATTCAGGAAAATTTCAACAGAAAAGCGGGAAAATCTTTTTTAAGTCCACGCGGACGAAGTCGCGGGCGGCTGCTAGTCAGGTATGTTTGTGAGTGCAGACTTGATTTTATACCTTCTTTTTCTTATTTTAGTCATCATCATCATCATCATGTCAGCCGAACGACGCCCACTGCTGAGCATAGGCCTCCCCCAAGGATCTCCACAGGTTTATTTGTGTATTTCAAACATTATGTGTATTTTATTTACCACTTAAAATAAGTATTTTTATGTATTTCGTTTATTATTATTACTTATGTAAACAATTTCCAATGCTGAATTAATTGTGCACTTGCGAACCCGTCCTATCATATTTCCTCTGCCTATAGGTTGTCTGGAAGAGATTGCTTCTAGCAATAAGACCGCCTAAATTGTACATTTATGAGGACATGTATTCCTTACAAATGTGTTATTTTGTGTGCAATAAAGTGTTTATCCATCTATCTATCTCCATTGCTCGCTGGGTGACTTTGAGCCTTCTTATGAGACTCATAGTAAACGACCACGTCTCACTCCCATATGTCATTACTGGCAACACAAACTGGTCAAAGACTTTCGCCTTGAGACACTGAGGTATTTCGGACGCGAATATATGCCGGAGCTTCCCGAACGCTGCCCATTCGAGCTGAATTCGACGAGAGATCTCTTTCTCGAAGTTGGACTTACCTAACTGGACTGCCTGTCCAAGGTAAACATAGTGGTCAACAACTTCGAGTGTAATGTTCCCAACGTTAACTGGAGCGGGTGCAACATGGGCATTGAACATGTTTTTTTTTCTATTTTAGTACTCTACCAAAATTATTATCACAATATTTTTCTGATATTTAGCATTATCAATGCTGTTTTTTTATTAAAGATAGGAAAACCGGAAAAACATTTGGTAATTAGGCGAGGATCAAATCAGCGTCTTCCGCTAACCAAGCGGCTAAGCTATCCATGCCGACCTTCCGAACCTATCGTTATATTATTATTTCTGGTGACTGACACCCAGAACGAATGTCTTTTTCTGGTTATCCTATTTTTTAAAAAAACGATGTGTACCCTACATCATACATCGCATGTGCACTGTGCAGCTATTTCCTACAAGGCGCGGCGTGTATACTCGTGTGTGTCTTTGTATGGTAAGCGCGTTGCGCCATCAGTAAATGCCACTTGGGCCTAAATTGAGATCTTGCGTTGGTCAGGAGACCTTTTTGATCCCGTTCAAATTAGATTTTGTGGTGCAACTAGTCTTGTTGATTCTTATTTCTGTTTAAAATGTTGTTTTTCATAAGAAATATTGTAAAACAATTATAATATTAAGTTTCTAATGTTGTTAAAAAATATCAATATGCGCAAATTGTTTTGAATGAGAGATGTTAATTGTTATGTGGATTTAGCTACATTTATAATTGAAGTATTAAATAAATATCCGTGGGCATTATTCTACACACTGTCATCCAGCCAAAATTAAGCAATAAAATGCTTGTGCTATTGGATACGAGACACCAAATAAAAATACTAATTTTTTGGTGATAAAATACTGATTATACATGAGAAACACCCAGACCAGTACAAACAGACGATGTTCATGCACACAAATTATTATACTGGGTCGGAATCAAACCTCTGGTATAACATACCAGAGGTTTGATCACCCCACTTCTGAAAAATTACACCAAATCGGTCGTCGAAGTTAGTACCGTTTTGACAACACACGGTAATTTTAACGATTGAAACGATATATTCCAAGAGACTTAGATAATGTGTAGTTTTTACGGTCCAAATTATACCAGGTTTATGTTTATCTTGACAAAGATTTGTTCTTGTACAAACTTCCGTTTACTTTTTCATTTAGCGTAAGAAGCTACGCAAACTGCTGTCTCCACGAAACGTGTTTAAAAATGGCGAATCAGCTTAGTCTTAATTGCTCACGGGCTAATTAATTGTAACACGGGCTGTAAAGGCGTTTTGTTTATTTTTTGTTGCTTCCCCGAGCCAACGTATTGCAGGGGAACTAATTTCACTGCCCTGTTTTTGCTTTCTCTTTTGCAAGGACGCTAGAGGGTGGGATAAATTATTTTAAGCTACCTTTAATGTATTACCAAGTGACTCAGTAGTATATTTTAGTATTTATTCGAACTTAAATGAATAAAATTCAACAAATTAATATTTTATTATTATAGTGGGACAACCATTTGCGATGTTAGTAACTAAAAATTTATTCAGAATAAAACTTAACCTATGAAACAACGGTATCAATACATTTTATGCAAAACTTTAGGGTTAAAAACCCAAAGGTACGCGCGCGACCTCGGCCCTTTGATGACGAGAAGTGTGATTTCTCTTAGAAGGTTGCACAGTGACTTGCAGCTAGTGCTTGCCCCTCAACCCTCCACCTTCCCATCTAATAAAGGTAAGCGACCATGCTTATCTGGAGTATACAAACACTTCCTTCGTCCCGGTAAAACACCGTGAAATTTGAAACGTACGAGTACGTGTACTGCTCCTACCGTACCGTCCTTAACTTTAATTTACGACTCTGAGTGCGGCTGTAAGCCACGGGATCATACAGTTCTTCTTCGGTAGGTAAATTGTAGCAAGACCTCCCTTCAACTTATCTCATAGATATTGCAGTTAAGCGCTCATAAATTACATATTCCACGTTAACCGCCTCTTAAAACTTCCAAACACATGTTTTAGATGTAAAATATAATGACATTGTTACGTTCAAATGAACACCGTAAAATTTTAGGCAATATATCCAGAGAGTATTAATAAAACGAAAGATTAATTAACAAAATTGGACCTCGTGCCCCTATGACAAGACGCATAATGCAATATCTAGGGTCGCGAAGTGGCCCGCCAGGTAAATGTTAGGGTTTGGTTCAAAACATGGGCTTTTGAATTGTAGATTTTTTTTAAGGTCGGTTTTTTCAATGAGTTCATAATCAAAATAGGTAGAAAGGTTACTTGTGCTAAAAAAGTGGCACCTGAAATTCGAACGATTCGTACACCTGAGCAAAGCATTTACTGTGTTGATAGCCTGAGAAGACACTTCGCAACTTGGACTCGTGTACGCTCTAGTAAATAATCGTACGTCGTTCACACGTTATAACACGGTCAAATTAACTACGTCGTAGTTGGATACTACCCCGTGGATAATTTTTGACTTCGTTTCAGTAACTGACATAACCTATCTACTCTATTTGTCTTTTTTTTGCAATATCATTGGGGGGGTAGTGTGGCAGATAACGTGAAGAACTGATAACCGTTAGGAGGTAAAGTTGTCAAATGGAGACCTTGAATGAAAACGCATCTTGGGACATACCTTGAGGTATCAAGTGACCGGGTCCGATGAATGCGATCCACCTACAAACGGCCGCTCTTGCTTAAATGGAGGGTGGAGACTTATATGCAGCAGTGGGTAGCATGCGGCTGTTGATGGTGATTGTGGTATCAAAAATAACGAATTGGATCGTCAAAGATCATCTGCAGAGAAACATAAATATCTATTATTTTTGTAATGTAGCATTGACAATACTGTTTTTTCACCTGAAACTGTAAAAAGAACTTGATAAAGGCCAAGAAATGTGGTAATCCTGGAATCCCGGAATCCCGGGATGTTTGTGCCGCCTACCGCGTGATTTTCATGCATTTTGGGTTGGCAAACTTAGTCACAAGTTCATAACTCATAATCGCTTATAGCTGGGTAACCTTTAGTTTTCTAATCTGCATTGGGCATTCGCTCATGTCTTGTTCACCCCTCGCGATGCAATAGTGGACGTAATAAATAACAAGGGATGCAGCGGCCGCCAAATTAGCTTTGCGCTAGATTTCCTTGTCAGCACAGCTTTATTCCTCGCAGAGGGTGCTTCGCGCAGATGGAAATTGTAATTTTATTTTGTACAGGCAACACTTCAAGCTGTATTTTTCTTCGCCTTTTATATCTCAAGTATATTTACTTTTACTTACTATTTTTGACCAGAAATGACAAACAGTTCTGTCTACAAGAACTCCAATGATACTTAGGAGTACTAAGTACGAGGGGAGTTCATATTACAATGAAAAAAATGAGTTAGTAAGCTAAGTTTAGTCTTAAGTTTAGTGTCTAATAAATTTCTTTTCTTTCTTTCAACTGATATCAACAATATTTTCCACTGCTCAGGGAAATTAATGTTATATTTCCTTAAATAACTAAAATTCAGATCGTCAAATTCGTCAGATCACATCTCGATATCCCTCAGGAGGAAACACTCCTTTAACCCCTTATTGTCCGCATGACGTTCGAAGTGTGCCACCCCTGAACCCTCCAACCATGACCTTTGCAAGAAAATGTTGTCTTCAACGTTTGTGTGGATTCTAAAGTTTTTTTCAAATTTATAATTGCAGTAAAAGCAAATTCCCAAATATGTTCGAAATCGCCAGACATTTTACAGTCCCCTATTATTAAGACCTACTTAGATTTCACGTCGTCAGTTGAGTCCAAAAAACCTATTTTCGAGTGCTTTCTTGCTCCTCGACCTCAGCATTAGCATCAGAAAACTGTTTCGATAATAAAACACCGCAATATTTTATACTCTATAAATTGGCTGGTAACAAGAGTGCAGGAAAATTCCTTCTGGGGCCAGCAATAATATATTCTGTACTGTCGAGACGTTTATAGAAATGTCTTGTTTTATTTGTCCAGGTAAAATCGGAGGATTTTCATAAAACTAGTGCCTAAAAGTTACTTTGCCTAAATATGGCCCCTATACATTTCTTCATTTTTTGTAAATTGTGACTTCATGTTTCATTTTATAAAAAAAGTAAGTGTTCGTGTACCTAGTTACGACAACCTTTCAAAAGTAAATTAGTTTTCAAGCTAGTGCTGAGCCGTAGAAGATGTGGGGGATCAATCAAATATCTGTATTTATGACAGCGACCTCATAGCCAATAGACGTTTGAGTCCTTGTATAAATTATTTTTCTTCCTTTCTTTCTTGTGTATGAAATTACGCGTGTCAACTACCTGAAGGGGGTGACCACGTTGCATAATGTCCAATGAGCCTTGCCAATTTCCTTGATTGTTTAAATTACTCACGATAGTGTGTTTCATCATATTTATGAACTTAGACATTCAGTGAGCATTCAGCTTAAAGCATAGTTAAAGCAAGTTATAAAACAAAACTTGGGTAGGAAAACCAGAAAAAGACCTAGGTATCATTCCGGTATCAGGCGGAATTCGAACCAGGGTCTTCCGCTAACCGGGCGGCTGCTTTAGCCAAAATGATATCTTTTTCTGCTTTTTACCCGACTACGGCGAAAGAAAAAGGAGGGTTATGATCCTAATGAAGGTAAAGTCATAAAATATCAACTGAACTATTGTTTTTCCTTTCTTTATTTTATGTTTTTTAGACTTCGTAGTTTTGGTTGTGCATTGATCCTACTGAGGACAGACGCACCCAACTTTCTACTAATACTCTTACAAAAGTAAAAGATTTTTCCTCCGGAAAGTCTCAGAAGTATACAAAAAGGAAGGTCGATTTTGATATAAGGTAGGGCTAATTCTGCCGTCGTCAAGTATCCCAAAGGGTGTTTACCTGTCAAGGAGGCAATAACGTTAGTAGGGCGCTTTTAATATAGCTACGAAGGTAAGGTGTCACCCTTACGGCCCTTATATTTTACTAGTAACTAAATAAAGCGGTAGGGCAGTAATTTATCAACCCTTCCCTTATGAACCCTTTTAGCCAGAGTGGTAGCAGAATGACATAGGCTTGTGAAATTTTAATTAAAAATATGCTGTTGGGAATGCATTTTTAATGGCTGGACATCCATCTGAAGAAAACGAATTGTCAACTTGATGGGAACATGGTAATTTACGTTAAGTAGGCTAATTTTGTAAACGTTGTTGTTGGGTGCGTGTCTGGGTTTAAATAATATAAGGATATAGTTGTATTAAAAAAATACGTGTAATTCAAAACACCAAAGAGCATTAATGGGAACAGTTGATTTTGCAGGAGAACATATATTTTGGAAAACTATTGCCATTGTAATTCACTGATATTTTATTTATTTACTTTATATTAACGTTTGAAAAACACAGATGGCAGTATCTATGAATCGTTAGTCTTTAATTGCGTGTTAACACAGGTTTATTCTATTATTAGCTATATTCAATTGTGATGGAACACTGTTTCTTCCATAAAATTACCTATTTTAATAGGCCCCTTTCATTGATTGTGCCAAAATGTGTCGCACGTCTTACACAGTAAATAAATTGACTTATACAGAACAAAATTCAAGAATGACGTGAATTCCGGTAGTTTATTTAGCAATTATTAGCGAATTCAAAAGTCTAACATGTATGAAAACTTAAACGAACGAATTAAGTAGCTCCTCTTAATAAAAATTGCTATATTCAACTTCCGACTTTCACCTAAATAAACCCACAGGCGTTTCATATTCATAGCCCCGCTATAGCTCGTTAACAATGTTGATTTTAGTTACGTGTAACTTCATAAATTTATAACATAATTTGCTTGTACAGCGTCTAAAATCCTTTAAACAAACAGTGCAACCTGTTGCTCCCCTGTACATCTTAGAGTACTGCGGTTGCGGTTGCACTTTGTGACGATCAACACGATCAAAGAGCTCAAAAGAGCTCCAAACACGTATAAAATTCAATGAAAAGCCTCTCCAGTAGTACCGTGGCGAATAGAACATAGCTTTCTGCCGCAAGGAAAAGCAATTTGCATTGAAATTCAATTCAGTGCGCGTTAGAAGTGCATACACATGTTTAATTAAAAATCTCATACGAGTTTTAGAAGCACCTGCGAGAATGGTGAGAGCACCGCTTCACCGGCGCGAGCTTTTGCCTGTTATTTTCTTTCAGGCGTTATCATCGTCTGTGGGAAGCCGAGTTGCCAATGTGGCAGCTCTGTATAAGCTCTCCCTGTTATTCAGTCGATGTTAATCTCATCCGTTTTTGTTTCTTTTGCGTCAGCGTTTTGTATTTTTTGGCAGTCTAGTTTTAGTGCTATCTTTCTGACTGCCTAATCGTGTTGCACAGGGCTTTAATCTCGCTTTTCCTTTTTTGAAACGAGGGAAACTTTCAGTTCATTAATTGAATTTTGTACTTATCTGAAATGACACCATTACCAAGTGGATAAGCACACTTTTTACCAAAGCGCTTTAACTTTTTTCTTTCCTACGTACTTATGTTACAACATGTTTAAGATCTGATTTAGATAAAAATGTTGTTTTCACCAGGGTACTTATACGAATTAAGCTCACTGACTATTTTTTGGCATTAAACCCGTAGGATTCGAACCTGCGTCTTATTTTAAATCTTATGATTGGTTTCAACAATCACATCCACAGTTGCGATTAGATCTATTTTAATTAAGTACACATCAAGCTATAACTAAGTAATACGAGAGTCAGTTAGATGCCTGATTAAGTACATTATCATAATTAACCCTCACGTCAAGTGATTCTATGTAACAGGAGTGGAGACAAACACTAAACAGATTCTTGGCTGTTGGTGTTCTAGTGTTTAATGACGTGTACACATTAGGATGTGTACATGTGGACATGTAAGTGCTTTATAAGGTAATGAGGCATATGTTAATTAGGTCATTAGGTTTATATCGGTAACGTCTTCAAGACCGAGACAAACATGTGTGAAATCAAGAGGATCCGGGATCAATTTTCGATTTGGCAGCTTACCTAGGGCATTTGTCATTATACTAGTTTAAGTTATTTTTAGTACCTACTAGCGACCCGCCTCGCCTTCGCACGGATGCAATGGGATGTTATTAAACATATAAAACTTCCTCTTTAATCACTCTATCTATTAAAAAAACCGCATCAAATCCGTTGCATAGTTTTAAAGATTTAAGCCAACATAAGGTAAGATAAAGCGACTAGGTTTTAAACTATGTTATGAAGATCAAAACGTAATATTTCTCTAATTTGTATTTGTAAGTATTGGGATAAATTAAACTGGTATCATTGCAGCTTAAAGATCACAGATGTCACTTTTAGCAAACAGTCGTGTAAAAAAATATATGCAGATTATTTGCTGTTGCTCTGTTGTTGCCCCGGTAAATCTAGTTGACTTTAGGACGACTCTACCGATTTGTGTAACTTTTTTGTGTTTCTTATGTTCCCGAAGATAGTCTGGACGAGGTGTAGGTATATGTCTAAAAGACAACTTTCTAAAGAAACGCAATGTTTTTAATCATTCACTTTTTTAATAATAAAATAATAGTGTCAGGAAAAGTACTAAATGAGTAAATACCTAAATGAGACATGTTGACACCAACCCATTCATTGTTAAGAGTACCTAAGCATATAGCTTGCGACTGAATTCCAAACAGGAATGAGACGATTAGGTCTGTGGCGCGGTAGTCAGTCTTTAAATGTGCCGTAATCCAGAGGACGTGGGATCACATCATGGCCAGCTATGCTATTCCGGCGGACGTCAAAACTCCCTTCGCTTATGTGAGTGAACTTTAAAATTCAATTTCTTTGCAACTGTGGTCGTTTGAAAAAAAAGGACTAAGCCGAATAACATTTTTAAATTATTTACATACAAAATGAGGGAAAATACTAATTCAAAGTAAAGCGTAGGTATTGATGAATGAGGTAAGCGTGAAGCACCGAGATGTGAAGTGATGTCCGATGTGCACCGCAGTAATAGCACGGCTGGACACAATATATTTTTGTATCCCAAACAGGGTATTTACGTCAGGGAGCCCCAAGTGAATTGTAAATCTATGGTTGAAGTTACCTCGCGAAGTATCTCTACACTGTCTACAACCTTTTCATATGGTTTCTTTTTCCTTTTTAGGAGAGTGGTGGCTGATACTATTGAAGCCACGTTCTTCGGATGGATTGGATGGAGGCCGCACTCACTGCACCTCCTAGACGTGATGCTGCTACCTATCACGTTCACTCAGTGTTCGACGGTAAATATTGAACATCGACCTTTGATAATAAGTAATAGTTATTACTGCTAGGAACAAAACAACGGATAAACATGAAATACGGAGATACCTTTTTGTTCTTACTTAAAAAAAAATATTTTGATTTACGTGTTTGTTTCTCTATTTCAAAAGAGCCACATAAATCACATACTACTACAGTATCAGACAATGCTAGTTCGTTAAAAGCATCCGTATTTTATTATGCTAGCGCACGCTACTCCTCAAAAGATAAAAAGCAGTGCAGTCTTTAATTTCACCCACAATTTCACTTCAAAGATCTACTTAAAAACACTCGTGAGGCGCTCCTTAGCGGCATACTCCACTTGGGGAATACAGAGCGAATTCAACATCGGGAAAGTTCCGAGATATCAGTGGACTTCAAACTTCGAAAGCCGGTTCAAAGTCAAACTCGCTTTAGTGTACGCTCCACACTCCATTTATCTCACTTTTTATCCTCAAACTCGCTTACCTTTCTGAATAATACATTTTTTTGCTTCCACAGCCGCTTATTTTGCATGGTGTCAATAATTCATTTATGCTAATAAGACGTTTGCTATACGCTCCGAGTGAGATACTCAGGCCAAATGTAATTTCTATCTGTCGGCGTGATGGACGGGCTATTTCGTAATAAATCAAATAAATAAACCCACCCAGTGAAACTTTTGGGGCACTTTGTGGACGGTCAGAAGGGATACAAAATTCATTTTCAAATACCCGGTAGTACGGTGTTGTTCGAATAGTTTTCTGCCTTTGTCCCCTTAGGACTGAAAGTTGTTTTAGAAATTTAAAACAATTTATGTTTTCGACGTAAATAGTTATAACAAGTTGATCGATTTCTAAAAATGGATATGTTATACAAAAAAGCAAGGCCATTTAATGATTAAAGGGATCCCAAGTTCTCATTAAACTACCTCTTTACAAGCTAAGTAGAATAAAGCACAGTTTATGAAGCAAGAGAGTTGGAGGATTACTTGAACTCAGACAAGAAATTGTAGTCATTGTAGATCTATAAAGTCTGTTCCTCTGCCCATTATGTATCTCAACTGTACTATGTAATTTCAATTATTATAAACAAAAAAAGTTTATATGAGTGCCTAACTAGTTTCGTGGCAGAGTCTTTTCGGTACAATGAAGTAAAATATAAGTAAATGTTTTATTTAAAAAAAGACTGAACCTTTCATAACTTCTTACAAAAGCTTATATGAATAAAGATTCTCTTAAAGATTTCTGAACACTCCAAGGACTGCAAACACCCTAATCTTCAGTCCCGCGACTCTCCAGTGGTGCCACTAACCAATGCTAATAAACAAGTCTTCATTATAATATAAACACATGAGGCATCTTCTACTCATAGTTAGTAAACTGCGCTAAGCCTCTATGTCCAGGGATGTAGAGTTAATTATTTTCAAGATTATAGACTGAAGCAAGCTACCTACCCTCTAGCAGGACTAGAGGAAAATTAATTTCCTCTGAGCTTAAAAACAAGAGGATTTCCACAGTTGAGGTAGTATGACATTAAATTAATTTGACACGACTATTTCGGAAGCAAAATGAAAACAGCTGGTTTGTTATAAAGTATTATATTTCATATATTTACAAAGCATCAAATAATTCGTTGTACAAAAATATTGTTCGTTCAAATGTTAACCATCTTTGGCCGACAAAATCTTTGTGAATGTACATTAGAAAAAATGAAGCATAATTTGAGATTGTCAGCCAAAAAAGTTACGCTCTTTATTATACTGTTAATAAATTACTCGGCAGTGTAATTTGACATTAAATTCATGAGTATTAAAAATACCGAAAGAACACAATTTTGTGGGAAGAATGCGAGGTTAGTAAGGTAGGCGTTTAGTGGTGTCCGTAGTAGCCAAGGCCCCCGTACCCGCCGAGGCCGTGTCCGCCGTAGCCGCCGTAGCCACCTCCATAGCCGTTGTAGGCCACCTGGTTGGCGTAGCTGACGGCTGGGGAACCGTAGTATCCATGTCCACCGTAGTTACCGTAGCCTGGAATATTGAAAGAATATTATTAGGCAACTGATTTGAAATACTATGATGTTAGGTAAGTAGGTATAGAAGTCGTAAAGTGTAACATAGCAGTTGAATAATGCTCTTTAGTGTATTGGCTCAATAAAGGGATATGAAATTTTCAAATATAATAATTATATAAATATTTGTTTTACACCCAGACACTGATCACATGAAAATGTATGTTCTTCATACGAATGTTAGTTCTGGGTGCTAATGCCAACCCATTTGGCATAAAACGCAAAAAAGCTGCGCACTAACAACCAGCCATCCAAAAGTCGAATCCAAAAACGAAAACTCCACAAAGGGTGAAACTATTCCATATGTACCAGAAAACTCCAATTATATTTATTGAGGTAACTATTGAAGTGACAGTCTAACCCCTCGAACGGGATTAAAAAGGATCAAGCGTTACATCGGGCAGGTGTCACCGCTCCGAAAACAATCGCGGATATCGGATCAAATTCTAATTACGGATACGCAACGTAATCGAATTCGGCCCTCGGTTTCCGTGCAATTTAATTCCGCTGATACGGCAAAGGACTACAAGTTCGATTGTCAAAGTTAGACCCATAATATCGGCTAAAATAATATAGCTATACAGGATGCTAGAGGAATTGACGCTCAATTTTAACCAACTTCGTTTTGGTAGTTGGTAGTATTATTTTGGTCTAAGATTACCAATTGTTTTTGTGACTTGAAGACAATACTATTCAGCTACTGCGGAAAGATGTATCTCGTAAATTCATGTCTACTTGAGTTAAGGTTTGACAAAAACTAGGAAAAATGTGACTTGAAATTAATAAATACCGCGGAACACACATTAATTCTATGTGATTCTTATCTGAATTTGAGCTCTGAACGCCAACTGCCTACCCATTGGCAGGGATTGGTTTAATCACCTATAATTTAAAGGCAATGAAGCATTAAGTTCCAATGTATTTTATCATGTGGCAAAGATCTATAACATTGTTCGAAGGGATTTTCTCACGTCCAATAAGGTTGTTCCCACGTTCGTACTCACCGAGGCCAGAGTATCCACCAAGGCCGGAGTAGCCGAGGCCGCTGTGGCCGTAGCCTCCGTATCCGCCGTAGCCGCCGTAGCCGCCGAGACCGTGGGAGGTGGTGTATGCCACCTTGCTGACTACTGGTGCTGCTGTAAGAGGAGATTTAAATTATTTGACGCCATTTGTACGTGGAATAAATGAGTGACAGTTGAGACCAAAGGGTTTGCAATTGTAATTCCCACACTAGCACAAATTATATCAGTGTTTGTGGTCACCATCATCAACAGCAACATGACATTCACTGCTGAATATAGGCCTCCCCTATAGATTGCAAGAGCTACCAGTTTGTCGCCTGCCCGTGCCATCCATGCATTGTCATCTATTTTCGTTATCCGCCTACCTTCCGTCCAACGCCTACGGTTTTGTGTGGTACCTTTGTTGTTTACCACGAAGGAAGACCTTATTTTGGGTTCAGGAAATTGTAAGCGACGCTGTCTTATATTTATTACTCCTTGAATATGACAATACTGGAAACATCTTCTTAATGATTTCATTTTCACAATTTGAATAATGACATCGATTTCTGGCAAAACTTTGAATACGTGGAGTTGATAAATGTTTAAGTGATGTACATAATTTCTTGTTTTTTTTCCAATTTATGTTTTTATGATTTCGAAGAGAATTGTAGTTAAGATATTACTACCTCCTTATTAAAGGTAGAGCAATGCATGACGAATCTATAACCGGACAGTCAATGTGAAGGCCAAAACAAAATTTGACCGGAAAAACTTAATAGAGTTTTTATTCGCGTGACTGCTTGATAGTGCAGTAACTTAGCCACTTTGTTGTAAGGTTATTTGCAATAAAAAATATCTAACAAAAAATACATTGACGAATTGTTTTGTTAAAAATAATTTCAGAATCGTTCAACAACCTTACTATAAATCCGTAATGTCATGTGTTCCATTATTAGGTTTGGAAAAAAACTTTTGTTATCTTAAAGTTATGAAAGTATCAGAGTGCTTTTTTGGTAGGTACACTCAGCATAAAAAAAACATGCGTTATTAGCATTATAGTTATTAGCTAATCTGCCAGGTTTTCTCTGATTATTCATCTGCTAAGTTACGCATTACTGACACGTTAGAACGAAACTAAAAAGATACATTTGATTGTTCCGCTAAAATGGTTTGAGAAAAACCTAAGCAATTATGCAAACTATTCATTAACAACTACAACGAAATTAACTTATTTTCAACAGTATAGCATGTCACAGCTCACAGGCAAAGTAATTAGGCGCGTTGTATGCCAAGGATCTTGAAGTTCCCACGTCATGTCATTATACTGTGACATTGTGTCACTGACCGCCGCCTGAGCACTTGATGGTAATCATTACGCCTAGCTACTCGTAAATACATCGTTCAATCACAAAACTGTCAGTTCCATGGATGCTGTTATTTTATTAAATTAGGTTCTCAATTGATCATCAAAGAAAATATCAAAATCTAATCAAAGTGGGCTTCTAGTTGTTTTACAATCAGTAACGCCTGAAGAACATTGCCCAACAAAGGTCTAGCTTTGTGTCATGATGACTTAGATAAAAATATTATAATAAAACCTCCATCTTTGAGTCATCCAATGCCTGTTTCGATCCCCTGATCGAACCCTACGAAATAAAAAAAAGTTACTCTGTTTTATACAGGGTTGTCGTCTTCTGTATGTTTGGGTGAGACCTTTGTAAGTAAAACCAACTGAAATAGCGAGTCAGTCGGAACATGCACTGAGTCATCATATACCACTTTCAAGGATCTCGCGCATAATTTCCACGTCGAAATTATGTATAACAATTTATAGTCTCATTAACTGATACCTACGCATTATCTTCATTGTTACAGCCTTTTAATTTATTAATTTAATCTCGGACATGACGTTTCTATGAATTTTAATGAAGGAAGATTAAAATATTGTAAGAAATTACAACAGGATTGATTACAGGACTTAAATTAATATAAATGTTGTTTTGCACGAAGCTTTTCCGCTACTAGCTGTAGCGTATTTTGGTACTTTTATCATATTGAGTTTTTTAAGAATAATGTCATTTTGGAATGTCATTGATATAAGGTGTTTTTAGATAGTACGTAAAATGAGAATACAATGGGGAGTATTCCGAATAATTGTTTACCGGCTTCTCGTTTCCATCATCGAACAACATGACAAACACGCCGTAAGCTGAAATTTCACGCTCATCAACCGCATGGCAAGCACTTATCTACTGTAATTTATTGTAGAAAGTTCTATTAGCAGTAGTAATGCCCGAAAAATATGAGATTGAAGCATTCTAAAAACTAGCTTATTCCTTTTCAAAAGGTGAGCAACGCTTAATTTTTACAATGTCCTCTGAAATGTTTTGTGGACTTGAATCACTGATTTTCTATCGTTCGCTGCAAGAAATCTCTTTATTTATATGAGTTCGTAAAGTTTTTTTATTCGTAAGTTTTTTATTTTGTTTTGTATGTGCCAAACAAACGTCCTCTATTCTATTCATGTTATTTTACTGAATAAACTGGTCCACGAGAATTGCCACCAACATCTATCAGCGCTATTGTTTCAAAATGGCGATCAAAACGGGATGAAATATGGTCACTAAACATCGGGATGGCTCGCAGAGATAATGAGCAGTGTAAACGACCGTTTCATTTCGCTCCGGTATTAATCTCTCGAACGATTTGCCCTGCTCTCAGTGCACTTAACTGCTGTTTTATTGCACCACTAATGTTAGTTTATCGCAGCCTTTGTTCGCTTCGGGATCTGAGGGGAGTTTTAAAATGTATAGGTTAGTTTGAACTTTAATTGTCGAATATCCGGAACGTTATAGCTTTTCTTAGTTTGGAACTATGGCAGAAACAATGAGTTTCAAATCTATGTCATCAGTCATTTATAGCATAATTGATATGTGACTATTAGCTACCAAATCTGGTAAAGGAAAATATTTTCTATACCTAACTCGGACTAATTTCCTTTAGTTCTGCACTTAATATTCGCACTGTTAGAAATCAGAAATCAATGATCTTATTAAAACTATTTGCAAACTATTCAAATGTAAGATAATCAACACGAAACCCTCCGAATGCAAATCAGGTACTGGGTACCTAGGTTAAGAGAATCTCGTCACGCTTTCAATCTAAAAGCTTTTGGTCAATTTAAAGTTGGACAGAATCAAACTTGAATTGCTGAGAACGCTACATAAGGCATCTAGTTTACCGATGAAATCGTTAGAAAATGAAGTTTCATTCCTTTCCCTTCTCATAGAATTGGATCATGAACTTAACTAGAAAATGTTTTTCTTTACCAAATACTCATTGGGTTTTATTTTCCAAAAAGCCAGAGTAAAACTTCGATGTCTGCTTGGAATCAGGTTAAAGCAGCACTTTAAGCTGCAATGTTGTTACACGAAACCTTCGGGGGTGGGGTTTTTGATTTAGTTTTTTATTTAGAAAGTATTCTATCCGGGCGGGTGATGTCACCAGTAACGAGATACGAGTATACTCGTGATGGCAAATTAGGTTGCGGACCGCCGTATCATGAGCCGTTACTGCAGCATATTGACGTGCGTGATTTCAAGATATCACTTTACTCTATGAACTCTATGTATACTATCGTGGTTCATCTGAGGAAACCTCGGAGTGGAGTTGATTCCACAATTTTGGGGTAGTATATAAATTTCCCCTTACCGTATCCACCGTAGCCGCCATATCCTCCGTAACCACCGTAACCACCAAGGCCGCCAGCGTAGCCGAGGCCGTCGTAGCCATGGGCGCCGTAGCCAAGGCCGCCGTAGCCGAGGCCAGCCAGACCTCGCTTCTCGGTCTTCTTAGCCTCTTCCGCGCACACGGCGGCGATGGCGAGAGCAGCTACGATCTGAGGGAAAGAACAAAGTTTTTGGTTAGTACTTTGTTATAGGGTCGGGTAATTTTTTATAACAATGTTATTTTGAAATATAAATAACTTCATTATTCTGAGATTCTTGTCTTTTATGATCATGACACTACAATCCCGATCGAATATAAAATATGAATTATCATTCAATTTTATCTTTTCGGAAAAACTCTTTTTTTTAAAGAATGTTTGGTGAAGGCAATTTAAACAATCTACTAGAATTTCCACTCATGCCTCCAAGAATAGAATTGATATTTTCCTGTATTTCCTTGATGAATGACTCACAATTTTATTAATTCAAGCCTTTCTCAATCTAGAACTGGAAATTTTCTTAGAGCAGTTCGAAATTACGACTAAACAAGTACATCGTCTTATTGCTATTAGGTTAAGGCCTACTCATACGCAAATGACCAGTAGGCTAATTGCAGTTCTAAGGCCTACTTGCATCAGTATCGCGATCATGATCCTATGGTATTAGACCCAGGCCGTAATACCTGTCGCGGAGTCATGAGCCAACGTAATTGCCTTCAGTGTGTCATTTCTGCGGACACCGTCAACAATACATTACACAACGCGACTTCCGATGAAGTAGACAAAGGAATTTTAAGGCTAGACAAAAACCTTACGTTTGTTAACTAATCTCAGCTAATCGGCGGCATATCGGATTGATTGTCTCTTTGTTCGTTCGGCTTTTTAGGAAGAAAGTATTGACCTTGAGTATAAATTGCCATTATTCAACTATCAATCCGCGGTTTTGGTCAGATGTGATGTTTGTAGCATTTTTAGAGTTTGAAATGGGCATTCATACAAACTACTGAATGAATTTTATTGAATTATAGTACACATTATAGGCTGAACCTTGGAAAAGGATATAATAGTTTTTATTGCAAAGGGCGATAATAACCAAATACAATGCAGGCAAAGCCACAGGTGGAAAGCTAGTATAAAATAAGATAATAATACAATAATAAACTTCTCACTGGATCACTAGCTCACAGGATCTTTGACCCAGAATCTTATTAGAAATACTAGCTACTTCATCTCAACATTCATCTTGATTATGACGCAAGATAAAATATAACATAGCGCAGTTTTATTATGAAAATTATGTTATTTTACGCTCCGTTGGGTGCGAATCGTAAGGTAACTTACAGTTTAATATGTGGTTTTAGAGATGATTTGATAAGTTTTTAACAACATGTAATTAGTATGGTAATTTAATTAAGCTCTTTTTCTTGTTTGTCGTTATTATTTTGTAACGCTATTCGGTGTTATTGTTTCTTTATTCTCAGTGAGACATGTTTGTCAATGACATCTAACCCGAAAATCATATATCTTTGAACAAATTAACGGTAAAGAAAAAAACTACTTTGTAACAGTAAATTATTTTTATGGACTTCTTTTTATTACGCCACTTCAATACGATCAATTTTCAGTTTTGTCTGAAACACGTGCTCGTTTTTAATTTAAGGCATCTACACCCAATGGGGTCAGTTAAAACTTTTTAAACTTAATTTAATCTAGTAATAAGTGTTGTAAGATGTCTTTAATTCTTAAGACATCTTACAACACTTATATACGGATAGGTCCTGATTAATTAAAGATCAGGACGGAAAATGTCACGGCTTAGGTTTAATAAGCAGAAGGGTATTTCGACACTACCTCTAGTTAATTTTGACACAATTTAATTTTAAACAACATGAAAATAAAAGGGGACACTACTCCAAGTAGGTTATTTGCCAGGAAGTTTCTGTCTGGTGTGTCCTTTTATGGCAATTGCTCATACTTCCCGGTTCAAAACCTATTTCTCCGATTTTTCAGACCCAAATCTGGTTATACTAAATAGTCGCAAAGGACCTTCTATTTGAAATAGATCATTTTACAATAATTCGTTAATAATTAGCCACTTTACCTATGTGACGTTGTCGGTGGTTAGATCAAATCTCAATTCCGACTGGTCCTATAATTTACTGCAATCAATCTCACGCATAGGGTGCGGCGTGTCCTTTACTGTGCAATTTCCGAAATTATTCGAATTTAATTATTTTATGTTATTTACACTTTTAAAAATATAATTGAAGCTGAAATTTAGGACATTATATTAGATATCAAGTAAGAATACTAAGAGTAGTTTATAAGTTATTAATTACTTATCAACTTTTACGACTGTGAAATACTTGAAAAAATATTTGCGTCACTAAAATTTGCATTTTATTTCTTTGAGTTTTGTTATTAAATTGTTTATGTCAAAAAAACTTGGTTGTTTTATTTTTTTATTCATATAGCTACAATATATAATTTTAATTTTTTTTTGTGTTTAGTAGCCGCAATAGTTTTTTATGATGTTTTTAATCGTAATTGTGTTACTAAAATCCTTACCAAGAATTTCATGTTGTGTTTTTAGTGGTTGTTTCACAGCACTGAGCACGAGTGACTGATGACCGACTCCTGCGCAGGCAGCTTATATACGCCGAGTACAGCCGCAGGTATGGACAGTGCCAATTATTGAACATTTTTTCTATTGCCAAGGATATCATAATGCTTTAGAATTACGTGAGGGATGATGATAATAAAAGTGTTCCTGTATTTGGGTGATTGTTTAATTTGTTCGATTTATTGGGCTTTTTAGGGTGGATATAATACAGTTGAGTTATGAAGGCTACAATCATTCGCAAATTAGGAACTAGGAGGTTTTGGATTGCTTCTTTGTTCAATGGAATTTTGTAAGTGTTTGATTAGATTTGCCTTTTGTACTGTTTCGTTCATGAAATAATGTGTTGTAAAATATGCAGTTGTTGTGAGGAAAAACAAATTTTGTGATTTTTTTATGTATTAACTCTGTAATAACGTACTATAATAGGATTGTTCCTATGAGGAATGTTTATGTGTCACTACATTTTTTTTTCTAATTAGATTCAGATTTATTGATCAAAATCATAAGGATCGCATAAAATAATTATGACACTGATCTTACAAATCAATGGTTTGTTAAGGGTTTGACAGTTACTTAACTTCGCACCTCATCAACGAAAGTGGTCTACTTTGCAAATCATGTCTTTATATTATGAAACAAATTAATGGTATTTATTGGTTGGTAATTTGAGTACCTACATTATAATATTTATTCTACGTGATTAATGTCCACTTACACTTAGGCAATGCTTAATCTGTCACTTCACGCGACAGTCTGACATTTACACTGTGTAAGACATTTCTTTAGACGTGATCAGTATATGATCACATCTTTTTAGTTAATCAACACTTATTAGAACATTCAGGATCACAGCCATGATTTTTAGGCTAATCAAATAATATATCTTGATTTTTTGATATAAGCACCTTCATATAGAAATCGCTCTACAAATACTTACGACTAGGTATCATTTTAGTATTAGAATTAGAGGTGCCCGTGGCGCTTTTGTGACAGTAATCGGCGACGATCGCTGTTGTAAAACAACAAACGCCGGGTCGGAAATTAGATGGGTGACCACCCCTACCGAAATAATTTAGTGATGTGTATTTTGGAAATCTCCGTGCTTCGGAAGATCCTGCAGAGCAGTTGGTCCTGGTTGACGTCGCTAGATGTCAGTCGTTAAACCTAGTCAGAGGCCTTAGGGTTCTTGATAACATCTGTCACTAAGGTTGCTCGCATTGAGCCCGCGTGTTGGAGTGTGGCTCGTTTCACTTCATAGTTTAGGGGAGGCCTGTGCCCAAGAGTGGGACGTATATAATAGGCCTAAACGGCCCCTTGTTTATATGTTATTAAAATTGCTCCTTTCAAACAGTTGAGACATTTTAGACCGTTCTGAGGTCGTACGATTCTGAAGCTGATCTACCTATCTGAGATGACTTTTTCTTCATAGAAAATAAATAAGTTGAACGTGCAGCTACTTTCCTCAATCGGATCTCTAAACCCGAATTGTCATCAGTAGAGTTCGTCTGAGCTGAAATGACGCGCACCTCCACTGCATCTACTCATTCAAGAGTGTTTGCTTGAAGTGTTTGAAGTCCGTCCGATTTTTTTATTTATGTGTATGTAATTAGAAATGTTAAAACCAAAGTTCGTCCCATACTTAAATGTTTGGCCTGGTTGGAAATCAAACCCACGACCTTGGTGTAGGAGAAAATCTCTCTCCATATAGTGTCAACAGGTCAGTAGACATGAAACAATAGTAAATTGCGTCAAACGAAGGAATTTTTAATATAGAGACTTTAAGTATTCAGTAAAACTCTTAAAAGGCTGCTTGCTTTCTATTTCACTTACAAGCTTCAATGAAGTTATTTTTTAATATCAAAGTTTTTGCTTAATTAAGTCGTTAACCTGAAACAATAAAGAGGAAGTAGCTTTGATTGCAGCCTTAGTACTTTATTACTTACTCCGTGCTTATTAAAAAGGGCCCTGACTAATATAGGTATTTAAATGCGATAAACTATTTTTGCTAATGAGAAGAGCGATGGGGCGTTGCTAATTTTGGCATCTGACTGACTAACCGCATTTGCAATACACAAACGCTCCAAAACTGGAATTTTGGACGTCTTCGCAAAGGTAGCTAGACTAAAGTGGACCTGGACTGGGCATTTGTGCCAGATAATGGACGAAGACGGCGACTGATTGGTTATCCTAAGACAGAACATGACGTCATGCATGGCAGACCTAGGAAGCGATAGCGGGATGAGCTTGTTTAGCACTTGAAGGATCGACACGTATTGGCTTTTGACCGCGGTCGGTAAAGTGAGTGTTAGGAGGCGTTTGCCCAGCAATGGGACTTAACAGGTTCAAGTCTGGTTCCAAGCCAGATGTTCTCAGCAAAACAGGACAGCCCATTTATAACTACAGAGGTAGCATTTCGGCGGACATCACATTTTGGTGCTTCACGCTAACTTCAATCATGCTGACTCTTCACGCTTACTCCGAAATAGTATTTTCTCTAATTTTTTATGCAAATAATTAAAAATGTTATTTGGCTTGGTCCTTTTTCTCAAACGACCACAGTCGCGCAGACATAGTATTTAAAAGTTATCTCACCACGAGCGAAGCGAGATTTGGCGCCCGCCGGAATACCATAGCAGGTGATAATGGTGGCCCAGTGTGCTAAGGCAAAAAATGTCTAGCTGAAAATATTAGTCAGCAATAACAATCATAATGATCTCAAATAATGAATGCATCAAATAATTCAATTAATAACAATTGATGTCAACTTGACAGTATGCTCATCCATATCTGTCACATAGGTAAGTTATTTAACTAGTACATTAATCTGATCTAACTAACGGTGATACCTAATATTAAATTGATTTCCTATTTTAAAATTAATAGTTTTACCAACCTAATGCATCATAGATAATAATTAATATGGTTTGTATTGAAGTTGTCACAGTAATTGGCATTAAGTTTATTTAATAAGGTATTTCTTAATAAAGTCGGCTTTGTTACAACGTTCTTTATGAACCGATTTTCATGGTTATTGATTTGTTGAAAACGATTGACTGAAAATTTTCCTGAAAAACTGGACGGGTACGAGTAATACATAACTGTGCAGTATTTTTAAGCTTTCGAGACAGCTAGTTTAAAACAAAAATCGGAATCTGAAATAACAACAGAAAAAAAAATTGAGTCTGAGTCTGACACTTAATATCATCAAATGATGTAAGGACATACATGCATTTTTACGCAGTAGGTATCTATCTTTTAAATATAAAGTGGTAGCTCTCCTATAAAGAACAACCCTGAACCCGAATCTCTTAACGAAATTTTTGTCCTGCACGGGGTTCAAAACCATAATAGGAAGGACTCCTACTCGTATTCTTTCAGACCACTGGACCAAAAAACATAACTTCATTTTTCGCGTCAGTACTGACATACCCTATCTACGTCTTTTCATTGTAATACCATTGTTGTAACCTAAATAATGCTTAGACGCAGAGTATCACAATAACAGTTGTGATGACTGAAGAATTTCAATCTAGGGCTGGCCCAAATTGTGTTACCACACGCCGATTACTTCCCCCCATACAAGGAACTTATTGCATTCCCGCAGACATTGTTTGTATTAATTGCAATATGTTTCTAGATCCCATTAGGCGATACAGTTAATCTAGAATTGTGTTCAGACCTTCCTTAAATTTGCGCAACAATTGTTACGCCAGTGCAAAAGATTCTTCCATGTTGTAGTAAGCTGTTTAGGAATCGTTTTTATTTTTTAATGAGTTATATTTAATTAGAATGTACGTTGAGAATTTGAAGGTTATTATTGTTATTGTTTACCTGTTATGAAACAAAGGAAGCTAAAGGTTAAGTTGATTTATTCGTTTATTTATTTCATATTTAACTTACATAATTACGCCTTTCCAGAACAGTTGAGGTGAGGTCCAGCAGTGGGACGTATTAGGGCTTTTGTTTGTTTTATTACCTTATTACTTCGAATGCGCAGAAATTCGTATTAATTAATTTTTAAATTATAAAACTCGTACGGAATAGGTAATATTATTCTGTCACTATGTTAATACAGAAGGCCACAGATGAAGTGACAATAACCTTTGCTAGGTGATTATGCTAAAGCACTAAAGATCATTTCCCAACTGCTATGTTACACTTTATGTGTGGCTCTTAATCCTTTGTAAAATCTGTGGAATGTGTCATTATAATATATCTTTATGGAAAAATTTAAGGGAGAGATACAAGTGACTTCGAAGTCGCTTATGATGACAGTTAGAATTCTTTTTTTTGTTTAAAACCAATAGTGTTTTTTAGTTAACAATCATGTTCGAGAGTTCCCCCTAGGCGCAGTTGTAACGGTGGATCAGCAACGATCGCTGTTGTAAAGCAACACACGCCGCGTCAGAAATAGGATGGGTAACGACCCCGACCGCCTCATTGATGACATCTGACATCAAGTCCTCCAACAATCCATACTGAGCCCGTGTGTTCCAACACTCGCTCGCTCCAGTGGCTCGCTCTACCCCATTGTTTAAGGTGAGGAACCTATACAGTGTGTTTGGGAACCGGTGTCCGACCCGTTAAGGTGAAGTAATATGATCTATTTTATGAATAAATCCACCATAATTAAGCACTTTGCCCCAGTTGTTTTAAAATGGCCGCCATTTTAATTTTTTTTTCTCGGGAGTACCGGTGGGTTATTTTAGTTTGCAATATCTGCCGATTTAGAGGTCCTACAGTCACAAAAGTGGTATCGTTGGACAGCTACAAAAGTAGGCAATAAGCTGACAAAAAAACATTTCTTCATAACTCCCTTAAAATACCTCAAAAAAATGTTTGAACTTGAAAATTGTGATAGAATTTGTTAGTTTTTTTACATTTTTTTTTTTTCAGAAAAACTAAACTGTCAACATACATTTATTTTTAACTTTTTGGATACCCAAAGACATCACCTAAACACTGAAGCAAAAATCAAAGTTCCAAGTAAAATAGTTTAGAAGTTGTGACAAATTGAATATCACCCTGTCATCAGAGACCCTTTGAAACGCAGGTAAAATTTACCTGAAATAAATTAAAAAAAAATTTAAAAAAATTAATTAAAAGTGCTTAATTATGGTGGATTTATTCATAAAATAGATCATATTACTTCACCTTAACGGGTCGGACACCGGTTCCCAAACACACTGTATACGCAGATTATTCAGGCCAGGCCGCTTACCATGACGAATAGAATTTTTAGAACCAATTTTTTTCAATATAACATTTTTCAGTTCATAATCAAGTTAAACAAGTAACAGCTGACTTAAGTGCCACAGTGCTAATTTATTAACATGAGTAATATATGAAGCACTTAAGATTATTGTATAATGGTAGTTCTGAATCACAGTAATCGTCGTTGAATACAGATATAAGGTAACCGTCTTATAAAATATTTTATGAATTCATAAACTAAGCACTCATTTTTAGAACTAACAATTTAATTAAAAAGACCATTGGGTAACCAGTCGATTCTCACCCTGGACAAACATTGTGCTGAATATCTTGTTAGTTTTGTTACCAATATTAAAGTACTAGCTGTCCCGGCAAACACCGTTCAGTCACAGGAGAGTCAAGTAAAACCCATGATAATAGTCCCAGCAGTTCTCGAGTCTTAAGTGTTCATGATCATCATCATCAACAGCCTATTGCAGTCCACTGCTGGACAAAGGCCTCTTCTATAACACGTCACTGCGATCGATCTTCCGCTGCTCGCATCCAGCTCCTGCCAGCTATCCTGCGCAAATCATCTCTCCTTAGCTTAGCTTGTTACACCTTGTAACACCTATTTTGAAACGAAAATGTAACACCTATAGGTACAACGGAGTTTCTAATGTTAGATAGATTTTCGTAATCGATGTGTACAACGACTTTTACTTACTCTGTATGCTTTGACGACCATACCTCCAAGATTCATTCGGTTAAAAGCCACGTGATTTCAGGAAATTCCCGATTATTCAACAAAAGTAAGTATAAAACATACTGAGTATTGCACAGCTGCAACTACACCTCCAATTTCCAAGGGACAAAACGTAACATGAAAATAACAGCCATTAGTGTCCGCGATTTCGACACCGTGGTCATTGTCAAAGTTGAGATTGCTGTAGTTTTTGTAGCTGGCACGTCATAATACGCCGACATAAGGTTTTCCCACAAAAACAGGCAATTTAGCTGCGCGCGCGTCCTTGACGAGGTCGCTCTAGTTATTACCTGGCTCTATTCTGTTCACACCTCCTCGTAATGTTTGTTTTGTTGGTGAACATTGAACTTAGCTGGTCTAAGTTCAACTTAACTTTGTTTTGTATGACTAAATGGTGCACAGTTTAGAATCTAGTTTCCGTTGATGAAACAGGTCGATGAAGTTTGTGGGAGGAAACTCAAATTACCTTTTTTAATTTACTCTAAAACCTCTTTTGCATTTCACCACTGGGAACATCTGTTTTTACCTCACATAAGGTACTTACTACGTATGTGATGTCATGATGTGACATAGTCTAACACGTGTGCTGAGAGTAAAAATGTTAAATAGGTGTACTGCGACATTCTGTTCACAATTTAAACATTTTGTTGATAATTTAAAGTACCTTTTCTCCTGGTACCGACGAACTGTGTGGCTAGACGTTTATTGGGTTTAAAAAATACAAGGAAGGATTGAGCTAGGCGCAAAGCCTAATCCTGTTCTAACACGGTCGCTTTTGCCCCGACAACACTAGAGTATGGGGCAGGCAAGTAATACGGCAAATCATCAACATAATAAGGTTGATAATATCCGTGTTTTTTCCAATTTGTCGATACTTATTCATTCAAAGAATCGAACATATAATATTCACGGAATGACAGCGGCAAAAAACCTTAACAACTTTACAAAGATGGAATGAATAAAATCTGCTATCGAAAGCAGATCATAAGGCATTGACCTTGTAACGACGTTATTAGTGTACTGTCTCTAATGTATTGCGTTAGAAAACGAGGAAAAGATAAAAGCTGAAATACGGTCGTAGAAGAAATTGGGTGAATCACAAAGGAAGCTGATCGTATGTTTATCGCGAGCCGCGAAGATCGAATACAAAGAACCTCGAGAAAATGGGAAAACGTTCTTCTTGTAAACGGAGAGATATCCCCTACTATCGATCTCGTTCTGTCATCCAAAAAAGAAATGAATAATACTCTCAGTTAAAATAAATATGTGTTAAATTTATGATATTACATTTTTTTTACAAAAAGCTGTTAATTTATGATTAACAGCTTTTCAATTCACATAAATAATTTTACAAAATTAACAGTGTGAACATAAAATGCAAATTTTGAGCGATAAATACGAGTATAAGAACGTATCATCGGATTCATGTATTAATTGTTATTGTTTTTTTTTGTTGCGTTAACTTTCTCGATGCGTTGGATGGAATAAACTTGCATTAGGGACTTCTCATTTAACCTATGTACCAAAATAAATATCTTATCTTACATAGGAAACACCCAGGCCAATACAAACAGAAATTTTCATGCACATGAATGTTTGCACTGCGCGGGGATCGAACCCGCGACCTATGATGTAGTAGCAAACTTCTTAATTATTACACCGAACTAGTCACCCATGTTTCGAGAAACAAGCATTCTCGAAGACTCGTAGTGAAGAGTCAGGTATCAGCGGGCGGATCCGCGATGGTATCGGGCTCACCGCAGCGCGCCGTCGATCGCGCGATCAATCGCCGTCGAGTTGCGTTCTAGGGCGCGTTACCGATTTGTTCTGCTAATCTACAGAACACGTTACAGTATTGCTCAGACTAAGGAGTTCTGAAATGGCGACCTAAAGGTAAACCTGTGTGGTGCAAAGAAGTATGAACGAATGAATCAATAAAACAGGATTTCCGTGTGTCCAAATTCGTTTGCTGGGGTGTAATTTTTCCCATTTGATAAAAGTAAATCATTGTTAAATTTGCAAATTCAATTCAATACACGTCTTCAATTTGTAGCAATCCCATCACATAATTGTATAAATGGTATATTATTCAGTCACCCTTTATTCAGTGTGAATTCATATAACAGGATATCAGGTTGACGTGCTGCTCATTCCACCACTTCTGCTACTAGGCCAGGAAACATCTGAAGCATCGGATAAGTACTGCGTTATTCATCATCTATATATGTTTTTTTTTTGTAATATTTGTGGAATATCACGTTTTAAAATTTGGTTAAAATGCGCTTACTATTTTTCATAAACAAAAAGGTTGCGCCAAATGAGCATTGTTTTTCAACAATACTAATTAATTTGTTCCAAATTGCAGTACATAATCTAGACATGTAGGTAATCATTGCGATAATGAGGGCCTGATACAGATTACACCCGAAAGTGCTAAATTCTTTCTGCGCAATTAAAAACAAATAATTCACAAACAGACCGTCTTTGAAACGTCCTAATTAACATATAAAATAAGCTGTTCTTCGCCAGCCAATTTATAATAAAAATAACTGATTACCTAATTCTGAACTACTAATTACAATGTTACAAACAATCAGTAGCTTTATGTACTGTTACAAGCCTTGAAATTAATTCGCAAAAAACGGCGAAGAAAGAGGCAAAACCTAGAAGCCAAGCCTTCGACCAAAATAGCCACGGTTTGATCTTATTGTGTCGAAGGGAAAGGTCAGATTTGAATAGGTCAGTAGAATAGCTGAGAATAATTATTAGTGTTACTTGAATCACCAGCAAATAGGTGGGTTCAAAAGATAAATGTTACAATTACAGCAGAAAACGTGGCATTAGAAGCAGTGAGGGAACAGAGTTCCGTGACCTTATTACTTAAATTTTGCAGCGCCCCCTATAAGGGGTCATATTGTGTTTAATGTCTTGCTTATGGTCTTACCCCCTTATTCATAAAAACGAATTAAACGCTAAAGCATAGTTCAAACAATTGATGTGTTATGTAACTTACTCGCAAATGGCGGCAGCAGCAAAAATGAAAGAGGCAAAGCGATACAAAAGTTATCGTGTTGTTGAAGATCTGTTTAGTTTTCATGAATCCGGGGGTATCAGATTGAAGAATAATTTAAATTTCACATGCCACATGGTCTAAGGAGATATTTTTTCATGTGGCTTGGAATATATAAATGAATAACCTCTGAATGCAACCTTATCCTTGACACGAAGAATCATTAACACGTGTGAATTCGACGCTAATTATCACGCAGGGGTCTGGGAGTCTACGGATACGTAGCAAATCATTTAGCCATGCTCTCAAGTTTGTTTTCATTATCTTGTATACAATGAATATTATAATGTGCATGTGCTTGGTAATTAACGCTAAGTTCCGTGTTGATGTCTTTGATATTCTCCTTGACGGTAATCCAGAGGTTCAACGTTTATTATTTCATACACACAGCTACCATATCGAACATTACGGACAGCGAAAATACAGGTGACTTTTTTTTATATATTTCTACCATGACGGTAGCAGAATTGTAAAAATAATTCACACAGCTCTACATAGATCCACGATAAAAAAGTATCCATTGGCTCGTACTTGCACTTGCTCCTACACCAAACCTGCTAGTTTACAATATACCTTAAAACAAATAATTACGGTCTCCTTTGTTTGTTTTTCAATGAATATGCATTTAATGAAGATTTAATTAGACTAGATGTTATTAATCCGGCATACATAATTCAATTTGTGATCTTTCCGGATTGCTGTTTTAGTTTCAGATTAAATTTAGATAAGCAGAACAGATATACGAGTAATCATTAAAAAGAGTAGGTTTTTTTTTAAATGATTGTAAGGATTAGAAACTATGTAATAACTATGTATGTATAACTATGTATGTGATAACTATGTAGTTTTGTCAGCATCAAAATTATACTACATACTCGTATTAGTCAAATATGTTAGAAGTCTGCTTCTGCAGATTGACTTCAGATGTGATAGTTAACAATGTTGATAAAGACTACAGCTTTTTAGATGCCGATGACTTTCACAGCTCTACGTCGAAGCATTTTTTGCCTTGGTAAAAAACAACCTACATAAACCATAGCTTGACTTATCTGCCCCATTACAAATGAATCGCTAATGCATAACACCCTCCTGAGACTAATAAATAATGCGTTAGCCATTACATCATCTGGGTAATTTATCGAAAATCAATCATACTTTGTTATTATTAACAATTATGGAGTGATCTTGGCGCTTCGCGAGCCAGGGCTGAGAGGTACTTACTGCCTCTGCATGTTAAAGGCAAAATTGACTGACTTATATTATACCAAGGGACAGCCGAAACTTCTGTACCTAAAATTTTTAATTTGATACAAAGGCACCCCCTTCGATGATGTTAGTGAGCACAGAAGAAGTGAAGAAAGGATTCATCAAAGTTCAACCCTTAAGGGGGCGCAATAGGCTAGTGAGAACCCACGCGGACGAAGTCGCAAGAGGCCGCTAGTATTTTACAAATTGATCTTTATTTTAAAAGATTGTTTCAGGCAAAAAGGCAGAAGAGAGAAATAAATAAAATTGTGATACCTAGCTTAGTTTTACAAGTAGACGAGCAATTGTCGATCGATTTAGAAATACACTTTGGTTATAATATGAAAAAACACATTTGACACATACTAGTCACCACTTATTGGACAAACCATTGAAAAAAAAAACAAGGCATACTCTGAAAAGTAGCGAGCAACCCTTTAGCCGAGGGCGCAATTCACTAGGGAACCCTTTACATAGATAACGTAAAAACGATAATTACCAACCCTTTTTTAACGGGTCATATTAAACAGAAGCTCATTACTTAGATTCTGATCAAAAAGACCTTTGTCAAGCTGTTCGATAACACAATTAAAATTCAAATATATGTTTTATTTTTCCACGGAAGACCAGCGACGAGGTGCCAACTGGGTGCCCCGTCAATATGCTGAGTGGGGACCCTTTCAGTTCCATAATGTTATGTTGTTTTAGCTTATAAGAAATTATTGTGGTGACTGAATAAACGTTATTTATTGAAGTTAGTAGACCGTTAACAATACAATATTTAACAAATGAACGGTTACGTATTAAAATACCTAAAATTGTTTTAACTATTGTCGATTCAACTACGCTCGACTCACCTAAATTCATAACGTCTAATGCTCGACTCGCCTAATGCTTAACTTAAATAATTTCATTTAAACTAAAATCGATTGCACTAACGATCTATTAATCTAATGGTTCTTTGACATAATGGATGTTTCAAATATGTATAAAATACCTAATCTACGATTCGCCTACTAATTTTCATCCTCCTCCAGCCTCGCCACTCCGCGCCTATGCGGGCTTGAATTGCACTACAGGGGTAGGGCAGACAAATATAAATTGTATAATCATCGAATAACATAAACTTATTTTTATAAATCTTATGATTGTTTATGAATACACACATAAATAAATAGGTACACATTGTTAGAGATCATAAAAAGTGCTTGGTTCAACGCAAGCAGCAATAAATCAGGCAAGTCGTTTTTCGGGTTTAAAAAAAAAATAACCACGAAGGTTCAAGGCGGGAGCTTCGCTTCGCTTCGCTCCCGCCTTAAACCTTCTAACCTAATCTATCCGTGTCGGTTTCGCCCCGACTCTAGTATAGGACAGACAAGCATACCAATTAGTTGTAATAACAAAAACATTCATTTCATATGAATGTTATATGAAATGCTATTAAGATTAAACAAAATTTAAGAGTGGTTATACCAAAAGTTCATTATATTTCATGAACGTTATGAAAATATAGCAAATGAAGCTATATGAACCAATGCGCACCCCTTTTACAGATCGTAGGTGAACCTACCGTTAGATTAACTGACCGTTAGATGAATAAAGCTTAGATGAATAGACGTTAGGTGAGTCGAGCGTAGGCGAGTTGTCCATTAGGGATTGCGTTTATTAGTTATTATGAAATTATAAGAAATGATTAGTAGTTATATCAAACATTAGGCCAGTCGAGCGTAGTTGAATCGACAATAGTTAAAACAATTTTAGGTATTTTAATATGTAACCAAATGAACAGATCTTCAAAGTGTTGAATATCTCATAAATACATTCATGGGATATACAACTCATAATATTATTATTATTCAATTAGGAATAATATGGCTCTTCCGCCGGAGTGCGGTTACCCATTCTCTCTAAAAAAGGTTTTCACTGCAAACTGATCAGCTTTCTTAATGGACTGTTTGAATCCAGAACTACTATTTTATTTTGACTCTTTTCATTGGAATTTGTAAATTAATGTTTTAGTCCTGCAGGCCTAGCACAAACCACCGACGTTTTGGTAACAATAGCTACTTTTTTTTCTTAAAGACATATGAAATAGAAAAAAGGCCTACTGTGGTTGTCTCGATATAGTATACGGTTCTTATGTGATCACGAGCTCTCATCATCAGTTAGTTTAAATCGTAATAATATAGTCTCCTAAGAGTGCTTTTGCCAGGCACTCTTAATCACTCGGTCATCGACACCTTCACCGCAGAGCCTTCTTATTTTTCTCTACTTGAAGAATCATCTACGATGCGGTGGTGGATAATCCTTTGCAACTGGGTTGGAAATTAAAAAAGTTTGAGAACTTTTTGCTCTGCATGCATAATCGCCGTATTGAGTGAGCACTCTATCCGTGTTCGAAGTGCGTTTACTTAGCGCTCGCGCACATTACAGACTTTTTATCGACTGATATTTGGTTCGATCTCAAAATTATTAGATATTATGAATTTTGGATTTATTAGATATTATGAATGAATCATGACGGCCCAACAAAAAGTTTGACAAACGCAGTAAATACAACTGTCAGTTTGACTGCATAATAGTCAAACCATACATGCAATGATCCAAGCTTAACCTGACCAGTGTACGTAAAATAACAAAAAGGCCACATATGCATGTTTTGACTGTAAACCGAATAAATATCATTAGACATTATTTCACACAGCGCCGCCTAGTCACTCGCTAGCTCACTAAGCGAAGCTTGTACTATGGGTACTAGACAACATACTTAAATACGTTTTTTGTAAATATTACACAATAAACATAGGAACACACAGACCAATACAACAGACATTTTCATGGACACGCAAGTTTGTACTGTACGGGGATAGAACCTGCGACCCTTGCCGTAGTTGCCGTTGCTAAATCGGTTGGTCGATCGGTTGCATAACTATCATACCTCTCACAGTATAGTATGTAGTGTGCGTAAGCTACTCTAATGAACTCACGCCCTACTTAAGAGCCTAGATTTAGTGATTCATATTCTGACGAATCAACATACTCATTGTTTGATCTGATATCTAATAAAATGTAACCTAACCTGTAATCATTTGTTGTGGATAAACTTGAAAGGCTGCACTGAAATGTTTTGATTATGGAGGCAGATATTAAGTAAATCATTTAAGGAATTCCAGTAGTGGATTTCTACGGAATATGTATCAGGAATTCAGAAAGCATACTGCAATAAAATATTGAAACAAATTAAATCATTCACTCTCTATTGAAATAGGTAACTTGAACCCAGCATTTCAATCTCAAATACACATAAATATGAATACTATAATATTCAAATTCAATTGTTACGCTTTATACGTAATAATAATGCCAACCATTAGTGTAACCAGGGTTGCCGATTAGATGCTTCTTTACATTTTATTTACCATACATACATGCAAAATTCAATACTGAAACATTGCAAAATTGTTCTAAATTTCAGTAAGGAGGTAAATTGGAGTCTATCGTACATGCATTTCGGTATGGTTACCTTTTGTTTAATTTTTCTATTCAATTTACTGTCAAAAAAAACAAAGATAATCTGTAAACTCCGTTTTTACGATTGTATTGTATGTGTATGTCACACTGTATAAAACAGTGAGACATTAAAGTTTAGATCGATGTCTACTTTAATGCTTCTTTAAAGTCTTTCTGGGTATTCTTTGGCGAGAGCCTTATTGTGCTCTTTTTAAAGATTTGTTACTATACTTACGTCTTTTAAATTGTTGACTAATAATTACACAATGCAAAATAAACGCAACCTCTTGTTTATTTTCAGCGAATGCAGTTAAAAATAACTAACAGGTTTGACCACACACGTCCCGTTGACACGTTTGCGTGACAACATACAATAGATTTTCCTTTGTGTTTGATTCCATAGGAAAAGGGAGAATGATTTGTCATTTTCCCAAATAAAATTAATCAAAACAGTTACCATAAACGTCAAAGGATGTTGGACAGAAACTACCTATCTGGAATAAGATCGTATTAAGGACTCATCTCAATATATTAGTAAGTCTCGCCTAAAAAGGTTCTCTACATGTCATACAAAGTGCGACTAATCGGTACTTATGTAGTTTGGTAATCTTGCACGTCCCAAGTGTGTCATCTTTGTATGCATTTTGTATTTGTTTGCCATAAGAACAATTTTCACGCCTATTAGTTACTTTTTGGGGTTACACCACTTTAGCATGTAAATTAGGTCTCATGAAAGCGATATATTTTATGTTCTGAGCGTGTGATTTTTCGTAATTATTACCTTCTAATCTTATTTGTTCTTCACTGTGTGGTAGTGCTTAAACTAGTGGTCGTGTATCAAAATGTAAAACTTTGCAAAATTTTTACCTTTGATTGTAACTTTTTCGTGCAATGAATGAAAATCCATGCATTTTATTTGAAGATTCGACGTTTATTGCTCTTCACAGAAGTCATCACTTTTCATACTATGCTATGACATTTGAAAATTGAACTTTGTCGTATTTTATGTGAACACAAACATATCACGCAATATCCCTATTGCATATTCCCATATGCACTTGAAACAGGGTCATATTTTGTTTGAATACTATTTTGAATTCTCATTACGTCTCTTTCAATATTTCCTAATTTTATTTCTTTGTCAATGTAAAAATTAATGTTAAAAAGTGCAAAAAAATGTGGGAAATTCTAAGCGGTGGAAACAAAGCGTTATTGGTCAGACGATTTGACCAATGGCGTCTGTCGAGTGGGTTGAGTGTGACGTCAAAGTTTGCGTGTATTTCACTGTCAAAAACGCGACAAGAAGAAGAATTCAACAATTTGTAGGTTATATTTGTGTTGTCATAGACTTGCGTGAAGTCAAAGTCTATGACAACCGAACGAGCCATAATGGCGGGCGTTTGAAACGCAAGAAAAAAACTGAAATTTTTAACAATTTATAAATATACTACATTTCGCATTTTTGGTGATGAATAGGTATTATTGATCAGTCATAAAACGATATACGCTATCTTAAAAAAATAGAAAAAAGAACAGTGCATATTCCCTATTCCGCTCGGGGTCTTTAGTTCACAGTCATGGAGGTGGCACGTGGCTGAAGTTTCTTGAATTGTATACATTTATTTGCGATATGTCGCGAGCACAGATGAAGCAAGTGAATTACAAAACTGAACCATCACTTAAACGACTAAGTAATGTTGTTAGACCGTTAAAATGGTCTATAAAGTCTTGTCATGACTAGGTTTGTTTCTGGAATATAAACTGGTGTCAGAGTTAAGCTTTAGGGAGCATTCCACTATACTCTAACCTACATGCCACAAAAAAGAGGTTTTTTCAGTTCATAAATTAAATATCCCAAATGAGAGTAAAGTCGCGGGCAAAGGCTTATTTAAAAAATAAATTCATATTCCACCACGAGATGAGGATCTAAAGATTTCCATCGCGATGAATTGAAATAGGCATGATGACTGTATTTTTTTTTTGTTTATTATCGAAAGACCTTACATTTATGTAAACAATCCTCAAAGAATCACTTCATCTGGATCAATACCACCAGAGATATCACAATTTGAAATGCACATTTTTGGACTTGCCCAAAAACGCTCCATACAAAAGTGACAGCGACAGTGACGTCACTGTCGCTGTTTTTGTAAGGAGCGCGTAATAACTTTGTTCGACAGCTATATTCAATATTGCGTTTATGATAATGGTCTCCTAACATAATTCCTTCATAATAGTTTGGGTTACAAAAAAGTGATATTGTTTTACAAAAATTCAACACATATGAAATGGACTTGCCCACCCAAGTTTGCAGGCCTATTGTAGCCTCATTTTGAAACGAATTTCGATTGTGGTTTTACAATAACATTTGTAATCAATTATTATTTTTGGGGAACATAAAAAAACATGCAAAATCACTCATAGTCATCTACCCTATTCAGCGTAATTCATGCAAAAAGTCATAATAAAAATATAAACAACCATTTATCTTGAGCTGTGGTTGACTGTACCTACGAGCTATACTTGTTTTTTGCCAATTTCCCTACAACACAACTCTTGAGTGTTAAACCATAGCGAGCAAGGTTGCATAATAGCGACAAAAACTTGCCAGTGAACTTGACAATCGCACTCAATGAGGTGCCGCGTCGGCGCGTACGCCGCTCTGATTCACGGTTACAGCCCGCGCGGCCTACTTGGGTGCACTCTTTGTGAAATATATTATTTTTTGACTGCAGTTAACAACCTTGAGTGCCTCTCGCCACCACATAGTTGAACCTCAGCTCCGAGCAGTGGGATAGGCAGTTTATGTTATGTTATGTAGGAAAGGAAAAAAAAAAAGTTTGAGCTGCTTGATGGTAAGCCGATCGTGTGTTTTGTGTTGAGTCTACCTAAAGGATCCAAAATGACAAACTCCGTAAATACTGAGTTGACCAGTTCATTAAAATATTGATCGACAAATTAGTCTAAACTGCTACTTAACTGGTTAAAATCAGGTTTACTCATTCAAAAGCACATTGAAAGGATCATCTGACGTCAAATTCATCGTTACTCTGTGTTACTGGAGCGTGTATATTAAATTGGCGAAAGCACAAAATCTTGCCGATAAAAATAAGTCTTTTATTTATCTGCAAGAGAGTTTTTAAATATTATTTTTCCCATCAATGAAGCATAAGTTAAAGGACTGCCAAAAATACATTCTCACAAAAACATTTAGAATTATTGTCATTTTTGGAATATAATATTTTTGGAATTTTTGGAATTTTTGGCTGGTGCATATTTCGCTCAGCGCTTGTCACTGGCAGTCCAGCGCGGCAATGCGGCCAGCATCTTAGGGTCCATGCCTCAAGCACCACTTTTAGAAGAAATTTTTCATTTATAGGTAGTTTAGTTTTTATATTAGGTTAGGTTGTATATAAATTTGTTCCTTTTTGTTTTAAGTTTGTATAAATAGTCGCATAAGTTATGTTATGTAAATTCCATCATGCTTTTCAAGATTAATTGCTTTGTTTCTAAAATAATGTCATCGTTATTTAAGGCTAAAGATTTTGTTAAATAATTTCGTACTGATTCCGAAAAACTGTTGTTGCACCTTTTTTTATTATGTGAATTATTTAACAATGGCAATTTATTAGTTGTGTATTGCAAAGGCCTGGTACGATTTTTCTAGTAACAAACAAAAAAATATTGCGATCATTAAATCTGAATCATTGATTAGTTCATTGTGATCATGGTAGGAAAATGACTTGCTACAGTATTTTTTATGCTTATTGTAAAGACAGGACATTTTGTAATCAAAATACGTAATAATTTTTGTTTCAATTCACACAATCTGAACTTATAATTTGATCGTTTATTGACGACAACTTGACAAAAAAAAGGTCGGATCATCACCGTCACACATGGTCACGTTGGACGTCTGATCCAGTTATCATCCCACTCAATTAAATAATATCTCTTTATATAAAAATGGATTGCTGTTCGTTAGTCTCGCTAAAACTCGGGAATGGCTGGACCGATTTGGCTAATTTTGGTTTTGAAATATTTATAATGGTCGAGGGAAGGTTCAAAAGGTGAGTAATTATGAGAAAAAGCTGGGAATATAGTAAAAATCTCAATTTTAGTTCCCTCTTAGTAAATGTACCTACTACCTGCCACGTGACACTAAATATTTGACAACAGAACGAAGTGTGTTGGGACAGCTAGTTAGGAATAAAAATGACGTACCTAAGTAGAGAGGTTATGTCAGTACTGACGCGAAGTCTAAAATTGTCCCCTGGCGTTCGTAGGACCTATAATTTGCCCGTGTGTACAAGATAACAAATGATTATTCACTACGTCGTAAACGAGACAGATACATGCTGCGCAGTGTTGTCTCAAACTGTCAATGCTTTGCTCAGGTGGTCGAAGTCCTGATTGCGGGTGCCACTTTTTAGCACATATAACCTATTTACGTCGTATTATCATAATATCATTGACTCAACCCCATTTTGGGACTAAAACGGCCTGTCACACAGTGAACGTCATTTGGTCGAACATGATTATGATGACGAATATCAATATTATTTATTCTTTTCACCATTGTTAAAATCATTTTCTTGCCACAATAAACTCAAAACTAACTCCCGTGTTCTTTTATCCTTATGGGGCCAATAAATCGTATATTACATTTACCGGACAAAGGAACCCATTTATATTGGACTTACACAAATCCTACTGCCCGCGATTCAATCAAACAGAGATATTAGACAAAATCAGGTCTAGGAGACGAGATACACATTTTATTTAATGCGATTTCTTACTGTAAACGTGGAAGACGATTGTTCAGTTTTATTTTGATCAAAATGGAGCTTACACGTTTGTTGTTGACTGATTGGTGGATTTTTTCTAGTACGGTAGAGGTAGTGGCCGATAAGGTTTTCTTTCTTTTGCTTGTAATAACTTCTTAGGGTCTCCGCACATGTGCCACAAAACGCCTGTCACATTCATATTGTTCGATTTTACAAAATAAATGTACTTATCTGTCTCGTTTACGCTCTAGTAAATAATCATACTATCTTGTACAAACGGTCAAATTATTGGTACGAACGCCAAGGGACAATTTACGACTTCGCATCAGTACTTTCATAACGTATCTACTTATTGGTGCGGCGTTTTGTAGCGTTACAAAACGTCTAGTGTGTGGGGAACGCTATCTGTTAACTGTCCACCTGACTTCTTCTGCTTAACCTTCTCTACTGATAACAATAGCGATGATAATTGTAGGCGTAAACATCATCTGCAGAAGTTTCATCTATGCCATGGAACTTAAGAAAGATAACAATTTATTATTTGAAAAATGGAGGAGAGTTAAAGGAGTTTTTTCAAGAAACGAGTCTATGTACTTCATCCATAAATATTACGTTGGTATTGAATCATACTTGATAATGTTATTCACACATGACGTCTATGTAATCCCGCTTACCGCTTCTCTCGTCCAGGTACTGTCAACAGCACATCAGGTTAATCCATTTCTGTTTTTTCTCTCGCTCTTGCCAAATGTCATTTCTTTGCAGTAGAGCAAGGAGGACTGACCGGTAATAGGTAGAGTGATGTGCCGTCCACCGTACAACACGTTGCCTTTATTTCTCCAGTGGCCTTTTTTTTTGACCCGGAGGAAATGACGTTACGCATACCCGTTCCCCGGGGGCGGACGAGTTATGTGGGACTCACCACTGGACACCCGGTGGCATACCCACTAAAAACTCCAGGACTCCCTGTCATCGTCCATGTTAGGGGAAACTGCGGTGACTGGCACGAAGCCTTCTACGCACTATTCTCCAGTGGCCTAAGCGCTACGCCATCTAATCTGATAACTTGCGCATCTGACTGAACATCAAGGTGTGATAATGTGTCTCATTATTATAATGATTGCTGTAATCCAATGCGGAAATCGATCATAAGACTACCAAAAACAATAAAAAGCAGAATCGTGATCTTTTTAGTGCTAATCATACATCTGGGTTTTGGCATTACTGTAAGCGAGTAAGGTAGTTTTAGTTGATAAATATCAAGGTTGCTTCACAAAATTAATGCTTCATTGTAATATTTATTTACCTATTTAATATCTGATATCAATATTAGGTATGTCTGTATTGATATTATTTTTTGATATTCCTTGGCGATTGTAGTAAAGGAGTGTAGTGTCAGAATAGAACAGAAAACATTTATTAGGTACTATTTTTTCCATCGCAATAAGTAGACAAAATACTCATTATGCTAAGTTTCATTATTAGATTTATTAGCCATACATTAATGCCCCTGTGTGTGTGAGAGACAGGTGCCTCCGATAGGTTTCTATAAAGGAATTAGGTTACAGATCACCAGGGTCTTCCCAAGGAATGTAGGACACAACTTAGACTGGTGGTGGTGGCTAAGAAGAATATTTCTTAACTATTTTCGAATTTAAGTAAGCACGAGTACTTAGTCGCTTTTTTTAATCATGATTTGTTTTAAATGAACATGTATTATTATAATTCAGTAGTATCTGACGAACAAAAACCATCGAGTGTCACAGGAACACAAACAACAAAGATTCGACAGATGTTATTGTTGGAAAAATACGTTTTACAGAAAAAACTGCTTTAGTAGCAGCAAACAAAGCGATTGTTATAGGACAAAATACGTTTACAATTACGCAAGGCATTATTGAGAGTTTATAACCGACAGTTATGTTAAAGCCCGATCGATGTAATATGCCATTTCTAATAATCTGTACTTTTGCTGTTTCATCAGACTATCACTGTTTTATGAAACACCATTTAATAGGTGAGATTAGGTGCAACACAATTAATTCTGTAGCAAACAGCTCCGGAATAGCAAAGTTCACTCATTGAGACACTGAGTCAGCTAACTAGTATAATGATATAGTTCCTCTAGCTATCAATTTGTGCACTGTGGCTGGTAATTGTAAGGTTCGTGCTATTTATTAAGCTGACATTTTGTTGGTGAGAGGATCTGGATAGGTAATAATGGGGTATCAATGAGTGGATAGTTCAATGGATAACACTACAATGTCCGCATTGTGAGTATGTAGGTACTTATTAATATTTTGTGTTTGCACCTGGTTATTTAAACCTATAAATTTAAATTATTTAATGTATTTTTTTTGGTTGTGGTTTTTGGAATGTGGAAGGCTCAGAACCGGGAGTTGTGGCGCTCTTTTGGGAGAGGCCTATGTCCAGCAGTGGACTACGACAGGCTGATGATGATGATGACAAACATTCGCATCACGAAGCTTGATTAGTTTGGGTGTTATGGTATTGAAAAAATATTAGTTTACCAGCAGGGTTTTTTATAATACTTGGTAATAAAAATATTAATTCTCCATCTATCGATTATGATCAATCAGGCAAAAAAAAACGCCTCATGCATTTGATGAGCAATGTTGAGTAAATGAGTATAGAGCCAAACTAACTTTAAAGGAACTTACTTTTAAATTATTCAGCGTCCACGCACACAGGCTACACGCGACAGCCACAAACACCATCGCTAGAAGCCAGAAGCGGCTACAAAGGCAGCTGTGGCACTCGTGGCTTGTAGTCGACACTTGTGGTCGGTGGCTCCTACTTTTTTAATTCATTCTTGCTGCAACTCATGTGTAAGAAGGATCGCGCGAATGGGATTTGGCGGCGTTTTGATTCAGTTTTTGTCACAAAAAGCGAGCAGCGACCATCTGTAGCGTGTCGGGGCCACCGGCCACTGGCAAGGCCAAATAAGTTATGAAACCTTAAGGAATTAAGCCAGTGACGTGTGCAGGGTGATGCAAAGCGCAACTTGCAGGACACATGACAGCAAAACAAAACGAGTTTATACCACCTTGTTCATAAACTCGCTAAAAATAATCTAACTTAAGAACGTAACCTTACTTTACACTGTTTTTGAAATTTTCTGAACGGCACAGCAGTCCAGATCGGCTGATGTTAAAAAACGTCTCCTTATTCTGTTAGCTAAGATTACTTAGTTGATGAGTTTACGAAACAACTAGAGAAAACTTTAAAAAACTGTTCAAAATAATTTTATTTCTCAACGTAGTTTCCTTCTACCTCGATGCATTTGGTTCAGCGGTTCTCCAATGCCTTTACACCAGTTTGAAAATTGTTTCATCCAAAACAAAACATTCGGCTACGGCAACAATGACCCCATCATTTGATAAAAAACTCTGGCCACCTATCCATTTCTTCAGCCAGAGGGGCTAGATCTGAGGTATGAAGTGTCCAGGATGCAACCTGATGCATCTACTGTAACATAATGACGCAATAACCCGGTAGGATCTCGGTAACCTTTGAGGGCCACTTGCACCTGACGCCATTTTTTGCTGCATTCGCCACTTTCTTGACGCTTTATTATCGTTAGTGTTTACACGCAGTCGGCGGTCACAATTACGATTCTATTGAAACAAAGTTACCACTTAATTGCCGATTTAAGTGTCAAATGATGCTTTCATTATTACTAGGTACCTAATTGGTCAATAAAACTGCCATTGTTATCCTGACGCACAAGAAATGCATACGTGCAAAATGAATTGATTGCTACGTGTATTTGAACCAAGAACCAATTTGTCCTATGTGCATCAGTATATTGCCTGTCTTATAAACGGACTATAGAGGTCTAGTCCCTTATATATATTTTTTTTTTTTTGGTGATGATAATTTTTTAGCCGATGCTGTTTGACTACTTTTATTTCATGGTTTCGACCGCGCAACACCCCGCGCGTTTTAAGAAAATTAAAAGTGTTCAATTTAGCCACTTCATGGATAATATACATTTTTACGATTTTTAATTTAATTTTATTTGTAACATGATATTATTAAGTTCAAAATAAAATAAAAATAAAAATTATTACTAGCTAGCATGAAATATAATTTAATTATTTTCCTGATATGCATAATTTTTGATTTATTTATTTCTTCATTTATGAAACAAAGCTCTTAAATACTGCAAGTAGTTAGTACTTTCAACATAAAGTCAAAAATGGATTTACATTACATGTTATGTATTATGTGTATGTTTATCGCAATATAGATTTAATATATTTTTATCCACCGCCAGAAATCTGGTTGGTTTCTGCTTCGCCCGATGGTTGACTGGTAGAGAATGCCTTTAGGCATTAAGTACGCCAATTGTACTTTTTCTTTGTGCAATAAAGAATAAATAAATGAATAAAATGATTTGCAAAATAATGCCTTTGTGTGAGATTATCTCATAACAGTTGCGAAAAAATGCGAGGTTCCTTCTATGAAATGTGTACTGCAAATTTGACACGGCCTACGCAGTAAAACATACTGTCGTGTTTATGAGGTGTTTGAACTATGACGTTCAAATAATGTTTGTTTTCAAAGTTCAAAGAATGACCGATAGTACGACTAATTTATTCCGAAACATAGAATCAATAGATTCCTTTTCTACATTAAATAAAACATTTTATTTCATTCAAGCGCCAAATTGGGCATGTTGATAAAACAATAACAAAAAAGAGGAGTATTTTACTAGTACTAGTAATACCTACTCTTGTAATTTTACCAGTACCAGTCCGCAGTGACGTAATAATGACTTATCAGTTATATTATTCTACTCATTTTCACTTTACTTAAAAAAATAACACATAAAATTTGGGGGAGGCCTATGCCCAGCAGTGGGCGTCGTTCGGCTGATATGATAATGATGATGATGAAAAAAATAACAAACACAAACTGCAAACGACACGCTTTCGTTCCCAAGCGCGGCGCCTGGAGTGTGGCCACACTTGGAATCACTTTCTTAGATTCATGGAAACCAATATGTCACTTGCAGTTTGTGGTCTGCAGTCCGTCTTGGAATCGTACCTACCTTAATAATCAACACTGAACGAATCATGATCACTTAATATGATTGTTTCCAAATTCATAGAAATGCACTGAAATAATGTCTGATAACTCGTCTCATGTAACGCCCCAAGCCGAGGTCTGGATCTCATCTCTTTTCAGACACGTCACTTAAATATTGGAGATTGGGAGTCCTCAGCTCATCCTACAGTCAGGTGAAACTGTCCAAGTCATCTTCGGGCTTTCAGCCAATTGAAGCAAAAAAGAGTGTAAAGTTATACCTACACACGAAATATTCTTGAATACCCATACAAGAATATTTCGAATAAGTCGTAGAAGACAAATTTATCTGTTAATTTTAAATGATGGATTGCTAAAAAAAGGTGCAAAAACTTAGATAATCCCATTTAATTTAAATAATGGAGAAATTAGGTGCACAATCTACTAACGTGTGCATCAACTTTTTTCAATTAAGAACTTGAATATTAGGTTTCATTTAAACAAAAAAATGTGAGATAAGGAACATAAATGTCAATTTACTTTAATCTTAAGGAACATTTTTCAATTAATTCTCATCTCATTTAGGTGCTATCTCGATGACTCGCAACTATTAATCCAAATAACCCGGTTTGCTAAAATTGTGATCAACTTACTGGGCTGTAACCTACCTAAATAAAAACCTTGTTACCTCTTCACCAAAATGTGCTTCGCGACCGGAATGCGTTTCTGTGTATGCCGTCTTTCTTATTTAAGGGGTTTTACATTACAGGGAAAATTAATTAACGAAAATTCTCAAAATTTAATTAGTGAATATTTCTATTAATTATTACTGACTTTTAAGATTCAAAATTCTCAAAATTTATTTAGTTGATATTTATTTAAGTATTCAATTTGTGTGTAATTTCAACAAAATGATTACTTGACTTGCCCCCGAATTCACAAACGCAAATCAATGTTGAGCATCCCTCAGAAGTGTAGCTGTCCCTTTCAGTAATATTGACATTTTACGGAACAGCATGAGCGTGAGCTTTGCGTTTGCTTTGCGTTGATTGACGTTTATCAATTAGAAAACTTTTGTATCATCAGTTTTTTCGAGCAGAGAATCCGAACTTTGCATCCAACGATTTCTTAGTTGTTTACTTTGTTGTTGGTCAAGCTGAGGTCGGTTTAACAGGTTTTGTTCATCTTGCTGATGATACAATAGTACATTGTTACACGAGGGGTGAAAGTGACTTATTTAGTCCCGAGACGGGGTTTGGCGCCCGGAACGAAGTGAGGGCGCCAATAGTTCGAGGGACTAAATAAGTCATCAACCCGAGGTAAACACTGTGCTTTTCATTACGAATACAAGGAAAGTGAAAATAAGAACATGAATTAGCTAAAGAAAAAATGAGAAAAATAAATGAAGATCGAATTGCCGCCATCCTGCCTATTTTGTTTGTTTTTTTTTCTGTGGCCGGCCCGCTATTCAGCCATTATTATTATTTTTCATCATTGGAAAAATGGTAAATATTTTGCTCAAAGCTAAGTTATTTTAAAGAAATTGTTGAAACTGATTTAAAATAAAGTTATTTGGAAAAAAATCTATTCCCTAGTCAATACTTAACTTTAAATTATTTCAATTTTACATCGTGGCTGTATAGAAAGTTGGAACATGGTTCAATAGATATGTGAAAAATAACTAGTTTTACTTTTTAATAATTTGACAGCTGTCAGTTGAAAGTGATTCTCCCTAGGGATGAAAAGTATTACTTTCAGCCCGCTTCTCAGGTCAGTAATGACCTACTTTCAGAGTATGAGTAATGAAAAAGAGTTTTTAAGTCGAGTTATAATTTTGGTGTCATTGACTTTGTCCATACCTTATCACTTAGTGGTTTGCTTGCTAACGATGAGATGTATAGAAAAAACAGACATAAAAAATAAACTTAACATTTTTTACGCACGCACCTTTATCTTAATCAAGGCAATTAGACGCACACTCAAAGTTGCTTTCATAGGGTAAAAAACATTCGGAAGCGTTTATTTTTCAACATTACGATTTTCACTAGAAAATTAATTAATTCATTTTATACACAATTGGCACGTTGCCGTTAGACAAAAAAATAACGAAAATCGATTGATGGTTATAAACAAAATATGACAAATAAAGAAGAATAGGCTACACCGAAGTTGTATATAGAAACACGAACAGTAACTTTGGTGTCACTGGACGACGTGTCTACTGCAATAACCGCTTTGCATCAGGTAGTAAGATTACACCATCATTAAGATAAGATAACGATACTTTGTTGCACATTTTGAGTATTTTACAGATAAGCAATACTTGATTGTTTTGATTTACAATCTTTAGTTAAAAAATCGTTTGTTCTTATTAAATAATTTTAAACGCATACCCAGTCAAGAAAATTGGAAACATAGGTTTATTCAATTACAGAATATTTTAATATTCAGAATTGCTTCAGATGTTACAGGTTATACTTATATGGCTTTGAGTTTTGTGTATAATTTGCAATAGAAAATAGTATCTTTTGTGTCTATCTTACCTCGGGCCCTACTAATAGTTTTTTTTTCAAAAAGTTTGACTTTATCACGTTAATGGAATTATTACCCTGACTTTATGGGGGAAAATTGTAGGGTCAACTTTGTTTATCAGTTATTATTTGATGATAAAAACAAGAATATTTCAATCATAGGTAATAATTGACATAGCTAGTTTCTTGTATTGCTCAAGCTAGAATTCTGAAGTATTAAATTAAATTAAATAAGCTCTTATTAGCATGCATGTTCTTGCCAAAACGTCATCGTGAAAACGCGGCCGCGCGCACATTACGAATCTGTATGTTTCGATCGTAATGTTGGTAGTTTTTTAACTTGCGGTAATATGGATGTGAACCAGTCTCTTCCATACACCAGAACCTTGCAGTCATGGACAGGATATACTTTAGTGTTAATGGCGTGAAATGCTATGGTAAGTAGGCATTATTTGTTTCCATTCAAAGTTTTTATTAAGAAGACTTTTAAACCTCTCTGCTGTAAAAAGGTTTTATTAACACTTCACTCTACAATAGCACCTTTATTATGCTTCTTGCTGATTTGTGAATGTGATTTGATAAAAAATACGGAAATAATTTTGTTACCAGATTATGTACTAAATTTTTAGTCTCAAGAAGCCCTCAAATAAACCTTCGGTGAACGATTATCTCGTATTATATTAATTAGTTAAAGGAAATTGTGTCAAAATTAGATTTTTTTATTTTTTTTTACGCTGAATTTTTATCTTCAATAGAAAAGGAAATACAAAACAGGCAGTATTCGGCCTAGGTCAAGGTTTTTTAAGTTATTTATGTTGATATCGGTTTTCGTCTTAGCTTAAAAAAGTGAACTTATAAGTAACGGAACTTTTTGAGGAACTGTCAATGTTTTTTGTACTCTTACTTATCTCACATGCTTGCTCTCACCGAGCATTAAAGTAACGGTATAAGAAATGCATGTTGAACCTAATTCCTCAAATTATTTTATCTGATCTGCACGTCATGTGCAGTGGGTCATACGCCGCGTAACATCAGAGTTGGAAAACAAGCTTTAGTGCATTGGTTGAAGGTTCAACTATCAAAGAGTATACCACTGGACCTGTGTGAACATTATTTTAATAGCACTTAGTTGCGTATGCATGTCTATTAATTATTCCATTTTGTTTTCTCTGGTTAGTTATATTTGGTTAAATTAGAAGTAGTTTGTAACAGGTCTATTTGTTTAAAGTTATTTTAAATTTGATTCTGCTAAAGAAAGCAGACCCGAAAGGTCTTCTATGAGTTTCAAGAGGGGTAATTATAAAGGAGATCATGCTATGTTCAAAACTCTATACCTACTAATATTGTAAAAGTTCACTTCTTACGTATAAGTTAGTATAGCGAGTTACATAATGGCATTAAGTCCGCCTTTTGTACCGTTCAATGTTGTGCAATAAAGAATAAATAAATACATAAGCGACAACAATTGAGGGTTAACCCTCAGAAGTAATACTGAAGTAGGTTCACAGCAACCTTTACTGTACAGTCAACATCAAAATGAAGTGTACCTACAGAGTGGTCAAAGGTGTCGCAAGTATTTTAGTATTCGATTTTTGTGACCCTTCAAACGACATACGACTCTCTGTGATATTACTTTAATTACTCTGTGATGTAATTTTGTACTTTTGTCAAATCCACTCTGTTAGCCTACATCATTTTGATGCTGACTGAATTGCTAATTTTCTTCGATAAGTACTAATGTGTTTTAATATTATTATCAGCTTGTGGTCTGGTCATTATTTTTAGGGATTTAGTAAATGTATATCACTGGACAATATTCCACACAGAAATTAAGCTGATAGCTGAAGCTTGTATTACGGGATACTAGATAACGGATAAACATATATTAGTACGTTTTATTGTAAATAACTACATTCAGAATTTAGGTACCTACACGGCAAAAACGCAAACCAATACAGACAATCATGTACATGCCCATGAATGTTTGTACCGTACGGGGATCGAACCCGCGACCTTTAGTGTAGTAGCCAACTCCCGAACCACTACACCAAATCGGTCGTCAATCAATTAAGAGAAGTTAGTTGTCGCCTAACTGTCGACATATTATAATAAATTACACTCTATTCTTTGGATTTGATGCGCTTGCGCAAAATGCAAATAAAAAATGTTACGAAAAACTCAGATAACAGCTCTCTTATCTGGCCCTTTTCGTAACTGGTTTTTAATTGTTTACTGTAATAAAGGTACTTGTACACTCCGTTTTTTTTCTCTTTTTGCGATGCAGTTATTTTGAAAAAAAAAGGCATGCATTTATCAAAAACATACTATTTGAATATTATATCCTAATGGGTAACTAGCCCTTTGGTGCAATAGGCAGAGGTCCTGCCTATAGCGCCCAGTCGTTGGTTCAATCCTCAGTCACCACACAAGACTAACATTAATGAACATACGTTCAAGGCAGTCCTTGTAGTATGTTTAAATAAATTGATAAGTCTCTGAGACAAGCACAACCTCAGCCAAGAAAGGTTTTTATTCATATTGACGTAACATTTTGTAATATTACTGCACTATCTTACACTTTCTGCCTTTCTTCCTTCATCTGTGGGTAGTCAGGATAAGATTGTTTTTGCAATAAGATCGCCTTTATTGTAAAGAAGTTTGTAAAGTGTGCCGTGTTGCTCTTTCACGTAAATACTACGGGATGGATTTTAATGAATCTTTACGATAATATAGCTTATGCATCTGAATAGGAAATAGGCTACAATTTATAAAGATATATCACTTTTTTTAACCCAAGTCCACGCGGACGAAGTCGCGGGCGGCCTCTAGATAACAATCAATTGTACTTATTTGCAAATAACTTTTGTTAACAAAAACTGTTCTGATTAATGTCATATGGATAACCGTATTATTTTTTTTCCAGTGAGTTGTGAAATAAGCTCGGATGTCACGTTATTGGACTACCTCAGGAACTACCTAGAGCTGCGCGGCACCAAGTACATGTGCCGCGAGGGGGGCTGCGGCGCTTGCATCGTCTCCGTCATCAAGGCTCCAGGCGAATGTGTGGTCTCCGTGAATGCTGTAAGATTTAGTTTATTTATTTATTCCCATCTAAACTTACATCCTTTCTACCTGCTGAGTTTATTGCCGGGTTTTCTCAGGGAAAACAACGCCGGTGGTGAAAATGAAAATGAAAGAATGAAACGATTATCGTAACACTAATTTAGCGTTAATCTTGCGAGTTTTAGCGTCATGCAAAGGAAAGTGGAAAGTTATGTATCTTCTTAATAAAAAATTAAAGTATGTAGAGTAAGCTTCAGAAAAGACTTATTAAAAAGCCGTGTCTATTCCTTTTCATAATATATACCTTATCTTTCAGCCATCCGCATTAACCGTTTCGGTAAATCATTGATGAATTAATTTCTCGCGGCTTTATTTACGATGTCTTACAACAAGACAATTTCTATTACTAGCTAACTATTTCCTGTTACAGGTCATGTGGTGTGTTGTATGTGATGAATAGTGCAAAAAAAAATGTTTTTTCTACCTGCTTTGGTTACCTTATTTTGTTTAACTAAAGAAGTTTGTAAACCGTCACCGCTCTGACAAAAGTGCCCCACTAAGTAGAGAAGCAATAAAAAAAACGGAATAAGATCCCTTTCTTTAAAAGTTTACACACTGTGACAACCACTGGGATCTCTTCATAGAGAAAGTGAATAGGCTTTATTGGTCTGGCACGTACCATCTTAAGATTCCATGAAATAAACGATTAAAAAAAATGCGAAAAATATATCCAAAAATTATATTGTGTTAGTAAAGTTATTCATTTGTGATTTTTCTTGCAGTGCCTTGTATCCATAACTTCGTGTTACAACTGGGAGATCACCACCATAGAGAAAGTTGGTAATAAGCGCGATGGCTATCATCCCCTACAGAAGACCCTGGCCGAGTATCATGGCACCCAATGCGGATACTGTACTCCTGGTTGGATTATGGCCATGTACAGGTATTACCTTCTCTGAAAAATAAAGTTGCAAATGTGGTGTTCCTTATCTATCTTCAAGTCAATATTGTTAGACATCTAAATAATTATAATTGTAAATGTAAAAATAATGATAGTTGAAAATTAAAAAATAATTTAGTTAGTTACTGACAAGATAAAAAACTCGCACATGTTGAAGATAACACTGCACCACTTTATTTACAAAAACTGGTGCATTTGCATTTTTATCCTCATTTGTTCAAGTTTAATTTGTGTCATTCGATGTTGAACGAGTTCTGGGAATGGATATCGTATGAACTTTGGTAACTTTAACCAAACCGGTAACACAAGTACTTTCAAGGATGCATGCATACAGTCATGTCAAATTTAATTTGTACCGTTCGTTACAAATTAAACTTGAAATTAAACCTGCCCGTTTTTTATAAAATATAGGGCAAGGCTACTTGCTAGTCGTTCAAAAAAAGTTATGTGAATTTAAGATATTTGATTTAAAACTGTATGTTTTATTTGATTTAAAAATGTTGATTTATAACTGTAACGAGTCGGACAAACTACGAACGATATCTTGTTGAATATGCTGTATAAATTAATAAACTGCAATATTAAAATTAAATTAGAAACGTGTCTTAAGTACTCAATTTCAAATCTTTAATTCAAAACTTTTAATTTAACTATCGTTATTAATTTAACGATAGTTAATTAAAAAGTTTACACTTACTACTATATTGTATAGTGTTATTTGTATTCGTAGTGTCTGTGTGTTTACAAAAGAGGACAAGTGAAAAGACTTTTAGGCATTTTAGTTCGGAAAGTTAGGAAGTTCGGAAAGTTACCAAAACCAAAAGTATTTTTACTAACCTCTAAGAAAACTGCAAATTAATAGTACATTGTTATCCTAGGGGTGAAAGTTACTTATTTAGTCCCGAGACGGGGTTTGGCGCCCGGAACGAAGTGAGGGCGCCAATAGTTCGAGGGACTAAATAAGTCTTTAACCCGAGGTAAACACTGTGCTTTTCATTACAAATACGAGGAAAGTAAAAATAAAAACATGAATTAATTCATGAAGATCGAATTGCCGCTTTCCCGCCTATTTTGTTTGTTTTTTTTTTCTGTGGCCGGCCCGCTATTCAGCCATTATTTTTTATTTTCATCATTGGAAAAATGGTAAATAATTTGCTCAAAGCTACGTTATTTTAAAGAAATTGTTGAAACTTAATCATAAAATAAAGTTATTTAAAAAATATATATTCTCTAATCAATACTTGACTTTAAGTTATTTCAATTTTACATCGTGGCTGTATAGAAAGTTGGAACATGGTTCAATAGTTAAGTGAAAAAGAACTAGTTTTTTTTTAAATAATATGACAGCTGTCAGTTGAAAGTGATTGTCCCTAGGGATGAAAAGTATTACTTTCAGCCCGCTTCTCAGGTCAGTAATGACCTACTTTCAGAGTATGAGTAATGAAAAATATGTTTTTAGCGTGATTCTAAGATCTCTTGATGATTCGGATCATTTAAAAAACAAACAACCTGAATATTTTTACGTGATCAAAATACGCCTATTTTTTTTGTATTTTGAACAAATTATTAAAGAAATTCAAACTTTTTAGCCTGTTGCAAAACCATAACAAGCTTACCATGCTCGAAATAGAGCAGTCCTTTGCCAGTAATATCTGCCGATGTACTGGATACAGACCTATACTTGAAGCGTTCAAAAAATTCGCGAAAGATTCGCCTAAACCAGTTAAAATCTCAGACATAGAAGACATACCCAGATGTAAGAAACAAGGAGAAATCTGTGAAAAGAAGTGCAGCGATGAAGACGATTGGTGTTTTGTATCAAAGCAAGAAGTGTCGAATATACTAGAAATTGATTTAAAAGATGGAAGATTCTGGTTTAGAGTCACGACTATTCGGGACATATTTGAGGTATTGCAAAAGGAAGGAGAGGATTCGTACATGCTGGTTGCAGGAAACACTGGCAAAGGTAGGTAGTTGATGCCAGTGCCTTTATTTACACTCAAATCATGTTCATTTAAATATATTTCTTTACCTTAAAAATTACCTGAAATAGTTGCGTCAAATTAGTATACGAGTACTTTTCAGCATTAAGAGTGTTCATAAATTCATTTAAATACTAAATATTTATTTCTTTACAGGAGCTTATCCGATTGATGAATATCCAAGAGTCCTTATCGATGTAAGTGGTGTAGCTGAACTAAAAGGCTGGAAAGTAGATCAGAATTTAGTTATCAATGCAGGAACAACTCTAACTGACTTATTGGAAATATTCCAAAAATCAAGCGAAGAAGATGAGTTCAGCTATTTGAAAGCTTTTTATGATCACGTAAGCCTTGTAGCTCATATTGCAGTCAGAAATGTAAGTTATCATTGTTATCATTTGATGAGGGTTTAATAAGATTAAATTCGGAGACACTTCTGCTCCGCTGTGGGATACTGCAGTGGATATAAAAATATAATATCTTAAATGTTCTGTTTTGTTAGTATTATGCAATAAGTACCCGCAAATCGTAGCGTATGTGAAATTTCAAATTAATGATTTTACAGATAGGAACAATTGCTGGAAACTTGATGCTAAAACATCAGCACAATGACTTCACGTCAGATATATTTCTGCTTTTGGAGACAGTTGGCGCTCAGTTAACCATATGTAAGTATTATGAAATAGTCTAACCAACTGTTGAAAATAGTCCGTAACAAAAGAAAAAGAAAGAGAGACAAATTAAAGTAAGTATATATTATATATTGCTCACTAAAAAGCAACAATACTTATGTATAAATTATCACGTAATATGTAGATATTCGGACGTTTTAGCGCTGAAAAGCGAAAAAACAAACCACGGCTTGAGAAAAAATGAAGAGAAGGGAATAAAGTAGGTACTTTTCGTGTTCATCGATTGAAACGGATAGATTCCAATGTACTATAAAGATTTTTTCTAAACATAAATAAATTTCTTTTTTGAAATTAGTTAAATATTAAACCGATGAATTTGATATTTTTTCAGGTCAACGACTTCGGAGAGGAATTAATGTAGTTGTAACAAAAACTTTGAATATGCAGCAATTTTTAAAGACTGATATGCGAGGAAAGGTTCTTCTAAATATTTTACTGCCGCCTTTGAACGACGAGTACAAAGTCGTTACTTACAAAGTATGTACATCTCTTTTTTATATTTTATTATTAATATTGAAATAGTCATTTAACAGTCTACAAAAAACCCATGATATTGTTTACCTTGTTGTACTGTTCTTCCAGTTTACCTTGCTGATTTGGCTTAAGTATTTCTTTTCCATTAATAATTTTAATTGTACATCATTTTAACATTCTAAAAAAGTTATCCGACAACATTACTATGCTGAATCTAAAATGGTTCCGGCAATAGTCAATTATAGCCACTTATTTTTTCGCCTAGTTTTGTATTAGTTAATGCCAGCAACTGCAATTGCAATTTCTTGAAGAAAAATAAAACGAAATGCAATGCGAAAATTATTCTTCTTTTTTCAAAATAGAGTAAGATTACGCTTTTTATTTTTTTAAACATAATTACCTATTCATTTGAATCTCGTAACCAGAAACTGCCTTTCTAAAATATGTGTGATATTTCTCACATAAATCAAAACTGAGGATTCATCGCAATCTATTTTTCCGAACAGTTACAATTGTACAATTTCAAATCCCTTTTAGTTTATTTCAATGTCGAGGTAAAGATACAATATCGGCATTTGAGTTCGTCTAATAATTGAATTTTTATGGGAAGTAATTACTGATAATGCGATTGCTTGTTGTTTTATTCTTCTAACAATGGTAACCCAAAATAATTAAATGCTCATTACGGTATAGAGGATGGATACGTCACTGTAACGTATTATTCGGTCACGGTAGTGGTTGCCGGCTGTTAATTTGTAATGTTGCAGACAAAACTCATAATTAGATTTTTTACTCGCAACATTATGTTTCTCTTACGTGTATTAATGGAAATTCACGATTCTTCATTTTTATCAATTTTCGTTTTCTGAAGGTTGAGGTTATTGTGCCAAAAGATCCTCGGCATACGCATTTTTTTTAAACAAAATATTATTAGCCGGTATTTAAAAAAGGTCACTCAAAATTTAATGAAAAGTTAGTTTGTGAGATTATCCAAGTAAAACATATCGAACGAAAATTTAAAAATGGTGCTTAGAATCTGGCACGATAATAATTTCTGTTTTTTTTATAAAAATGATACCCAACAAATATGTATTAGCTGAGACCTATGTTTCGTGACGCTGAATATACCTACTTCAATTGTGAAATTAACTGCCTGTCAAGGTTTTCCCGATGAGCTACACACTAAGGCTGTTGTAATGCTGCCATCAAAAAGCTTGTTTGCCTCAGTTATTATAATAAAAACAATTTAAAAGCTACAATTACCTACGACCCTTTAAAACAAAAAGATGACATTAGCATACATATTCTTCTCAAACATTAAAAAAATATCAACGAGTACCTTTTTATTAGACGTTATTACCGTACCTACAGTGACCTACATCACCTATGTAGGTGAAGTACTCTTGCGACATACCCTTAAAACAAACATTTACAATTCCAACGTAAGTAACCCACATCCGCACAATGTTTCACCAAAATGAAAGATAATTACTACTTGTGTACATAAAATTAATGTACTTAGTACAGTCAATCTCCAACATGAGAACAACTTCACACTTCGTTAATAAAAAAACATCTATTGATGTTTTATCTGCCACAGATAAAAAAAAACAATCCATGTGACTTTTTCAATTGGAAAATAAAATGAAAAGTAACGTCGTTACAATAATATTTGCTAATTTTCCGGTGATGAAAAACACAAATTTAAGAAAACTTCCCTCTGCGTAGTGTGGGCTTTTGAATGTTCCGTTGAACATGACGGCAACAGTCAGTATGCCTTTGGCTACCCCGTTTGGGATAGTTGTATTTAACAACTATCCCAAACTACTACGTCTTAACTATTTCATTACTTTATTTTGAACTAGTGGCCGCCCGCCACTTCGTCCGCGTGGACTTCGGTTAAAAATAAAATTAATATACCTTTATCAATTCTAGCCTGTGTCCTATTCCGATGCATAAGCTTTATTATTGTGAAGTTTCATTAAAATCCATACAGTAACTTTTACGTGAAAGAGCAACACGGCATCCATCTACACATACAAACTTTTGCATTTATAATATTACTAAGAAAATATCTCACTTTTCATATTTGAGAAAACTTCTCATACGTCTCTTTATGTTACCTTTTTTCAAATAGCATGGACATGATTATTTGATTTATTTGTAGTTTTGTAGGCTGACTGTACTGTCTACCTAACTAGCCTAGATAATGACTTAAACTGATTCACCGTAATAGGGCTATCTGTATCCCCCAAAACTGTGTAATTAGTAACAACTCATGCGAACGATTGAATCAATTTGAAAATGTTTACTACAGGATTTCATAAATTACATTTGGAAATGTTCAATGTGAATCCTGCATTACTTAGATGCCATATCCTCGTATATGTACTATTGTCGAAAATAATTATTTTATTATAAACTCTAGAAACATTCACTTTCTTTCGTCACCATGCCTATGGTCTGCTGAAAGACAATTATCACTTTTCCGCCTGCACTTTTTGTTAACAAAACCTTGAGCGGTCTTGGGTTTGGTGCATTCAATATGCTTAGAAACCTCTTCTCAACGCGACATAAACTAATTACCAATGATATTAGAACAAAAAAGGGGCAGATAGGTTACTTGTGATGAAAAAGTGCCACTCGAAATCAGAACTTACATGTGTCTGCCTCGTTTCCGCTTAAGTAAATAATCATACTATTTTGTTACCAAGTTACGACACGGTCCCCCTCATGGGTTCTCGCCTCGGCGTGGCGAGGGGGCCTAGTACCGGTGGTAGGGGCACCACCGGGAAGCGAAGAGAACCCAGGCGTGGCAGCGTGGTGGACTGAGCACCCACCCGCTGCGGCCCGTAAGGGCGGCGTGGAGCTGCGGGGCCAGTGGGGCCTGCAGGCGCCTTGAGGCGCGTGGTTGGGGCCGCGGCGCACAACCGGTTGGCGGGGGCCAGTAGTCCGAGGCTGATCCCCCCTGTGCGTCGCGGCCCGGCGGGGCCGTACCGTCGGTTACGGCAGCGGAGCCGCCCTTTGGGTGGCTCGTGGTTGCGGACCCAGTAAGGGTCGCTACAGCCCGTAAGGGCGACGCGGAGATGCGGGGCCAGTGGGGCCTGCAAGCGCCTTAAGGCGCGTGGTTAGGGCCGCGGCGCACAACCGGTTGGCGGGGGCCAGTAACCCGAGGCTGATCCCCCCTGTGCGTCGCGGCCCGGCGGGGCCGTACCGAAGGTTACGGCAGCGGAGCCGCCCTTTGGGTGGCTCGTGGTTGCGGGCCCAGTAGGGCCTGCGTATGGTGGCCAGCTGGCGCGTGGTACGGGGGTGCCGCCGCCAGCATTGCACGGGTCACCGCTGCCTGGTAGGGACGGCTTGACATCCTCGGCCGTCCCTTCTGGCCTCCCCTCACGAAGGGGGGGTCGCTTCCGGCCCGCCACGCAGGCGGGCTCCGTCCGGGGGAACGCGCACACGGCCTCGTTGCTATACGGCGTATTCCCCCACTACGGACGATCAGAGGGAGTAGTAGGGGTTTTAGTCGGTAGGGCCACTGGTATATCACCTTTCCAGTGGAGAGTCCGACATAACCCGTCCGTCCCCCGGTGGACGGGTATGCGTAAGGCATTTCCCTACTATAAAAAAAAAAAAATTACAAAAAAAAAAGTTACGAAACGGTCAAATTATAGGTACGGACGCAGTGGATAACTTTTTGTCTTTTTTATCAAAATATCGTTGATAAGTACTCATCGAACGATACCAGTGGGTGTCATGCCAAAATGAGTCTATTAACGTTCCTATAACATGAGTAACATGTTTATACTTTATGTTTCAGATAATGCCTCGAGCACAAAACGCCCACGCAGTCGTAAATGCCGGTTTTCTTTATCGTATGAGGCAGCAAGGAAATACAGTTAGACAGTCTCGCATCGTCTATAGCGGTCTAACACCCCCATCTACCAGAGCTTCGGCCACCGAGAAGTATTTGTTCGGCAAGAGACTTTTTGAAAACGAAACGTTGCAAGGGGCTGTGAAGATTCTGGAGAATGAGTTGATAATCACTGAGAACCCACCAGAACCCTCTGCTGCATATAGAAAACATCTAGCTTTGGGGTTGTTTTATAAGGTAATTATATTTCTCAGTGATGATCAGAAAAGATGACTTACTTGAATTACTGTCCAGAGAAAGCATTTTATTAGTATTTATTCATACAAAATGGGCCAAAAGAAGTCATCCGATATTGTATGGCTCCCATTTTTCTAAGGCTGGCCACTTTTGGCAACTTCGAATATAGTCCCATAATCTTCAAGATTGGTGGCCAAACGGCGCAGTGTTAGCGTATTCGGTGACGGATGACCGAGGAACGGCGACGGAATTCGCCCCGCGCCAAGGCAACAGACGAATGGTTACGGAAAAAAAATTGAAACAAATTATTCCACATTCTTAGTGAGTGCATCGCTCCATAGCTTGTTAACTTGTATTTTACATTTTTCTAGTCCACAAGCAAAGCAAAGACATTGGCCGCCATTTACAAAAATAAGAGCATCTTCGAATAGGGTGATTTCCTTTAGCCCACCTTGTACTTATGTATAGCTCGTCTAAGCTAAAACGACGCGTCCTTCCACCGCATCTACACATACTAATGCATTGCTGGGTTGGGTGCCTAGATGCCGTGGAGGGGCACGTCATTCCAGCTTAGACGATGTCTAATTAAATATGTGAAAATGAAAAAACGTCACGAAGTACTATGATATTGCTCTGGTCCCCAATTGTTCATTTGCTGTAAATAAAGAATTCCAATCAGGGTTTTGATAGTCTATACACTCCCAAAGACCAAGGGCACGAGACGGTTCCCCATCAAAGAACCGATAGGCTCCAGTTTTTGGAGACTGTACACGAAAAACAACATTAAGTAGAGTATTCTACAGTTTCACAATTTTCAGTACGTTTCCTTGTTGTATCTAATAACTGGAGTTCTTATTAATATTGTTCTCAATTTTTTTCAAGGTTTCTTTTCATTTATTTCTCTAACATTTCTGTTTGCCTTTGAAACTTGTTACCGGCAGCCAGAGCAGTGTAGCTACCTAAATTTTCATTATTTCAATTCGATTTTATTTTTATTCCAGGGTTTGCTGTCGCTCTGTCCTCTGAATTCCAGGAGCGTTCGATATAAATCAGCCCCAGCCAAGATTCATGAAGAAAGACCGGTCTCAGATGGTCGGCAGATCTTCGACACCAACCCATCGCTTTGGCCTTTGAATCAGCCCCTGCAAAAGGTGGAAGGGTTGGTTAGTCACATTCTTCAAAAGTCTTATTAATACTGAAAATGTTATTACAGTAACAAACACCAAGAAGGGGAATGATCACATTACTTTATTCTTAGTTTTTAATTGATTTTATAGCGTTTTTTGCCAGTAGTCTGCTATTTTAATTTTTTTTACGGGTCTGTCTGTTTTACCTAGTTAATATATTTAAAAAAACATCCATTACTTAATGACCTCAGTGTGTGCTGTTAAGTTAACACTTACCTTTTTATGAGATATCAGATCGTACCTAATCTAGTCCCAGGATTTGTTTGATCTAAGTTCACGATTGACGCGCCTACCATTATGTTACAGAAACAATGTGCAGCCGAGGCTCCATACACTGAAGACCTGCCTTGTTTTCCTCACGAGGTTTTTGCTTCTTTTGTGTTGTCAACAGAGGGCTCTGGAAATATAGCAAGCATTGATGCTTCAGAGGCCTTGGTAAGCATGGTTGCTATAAAAATTCTCTTTAATTTATTGTATAGACTATTAATTCTGTAGAATATATCTTCTTTCTTTCATTTGTTGCTATTTTTATCTGATAGATTGACATCATTGACTAATGTTTATTATTTTTGCTTCTTGAAATAAATAGTGTTTATTAATAATTTATTAAGATACTTATTATTTTCCAGAATTACCCAGGAGTGATAGCATTTTATTCTGCAAAAGACATTCCAGGAGTGAATTCCTTCACACCACCCGATAGCGCGCTGTACTCTGATAACGAGGAAGTTTTGTGTAGCGGTCCTATAAAGTATTACAACCAACCTTTAGGCATAATTGTTGCATGTAGTCGCTATCTGGCCGATAGAGCTACCAAATTGGTACACGTCACTTACAAAAATGTAATGAAAAAACCCGTTATAGATGTGAGAGAAGCAAAAAAAGATCCAGCAAGAGTTACCCAATTTTCAGAAATGGAAGCAACTGATAGGGGAAATGAGGTAGACAAGGTAATAAAAGGCGAACAAGCTATATATTCGCAGTACCATTTTTCTATGGAGACGCTGGTTTGTGTGACACGACCATCAGAAGATGGGTTGGAAGTGCATAATGCTACACAGTGGATGGATGGTACGCAACTTATGATTTCAAGAGCTCTAAAGATGGACGTGAATAGGTTTGTAAATTATTTCATTTTTATTTGTTCATTTATTGGCCCACAAACAAAATAACATGACAATGTGGTACAGTTGGCTTCACATAGTAATTTACACATTAAATTTATAAATATTTTGACTGCTTGAAAATTAAAGCTATTTGACTGAAGAAATATATTTGACGATAAAGATGTTCCGGTAGATTTGGGTAAGATCTAAGAACTGTGGCTTGTAACATTTTTAGTTGGCTGGGTATAATATATCATAACATTGACTGTAAAAAAAAACTAGGAAGTGAGAATTGAACATTGACACCTGAGTACAAACAAAGACAGAATTTTAATAAGACACTGGAGAACTAGCTGTACCCAAGTTTCTGCCCGCGTGTATTTCGTTCTGTCACGGAAAGCCTATCGCTGTCCCCTGAGAGTATCACCCACAAACGCTAGAAAAACTAAAAACCACCCAAAAAACATCAGTAAATCTTGCAAGGTTTAGCAAATCAGTATTAGAGGTGTATTCATGCTCCGAAAACCTTACAAAATGCCTGATTGATTTGAAACAACATTACTTATAAATACAAGTACTTTTCCAACATTGATTACAGCGTAGATGTACACGTCCGCCGACTTGGTGGTGCTTATGGTATAAAAATATCTCGAGCCACACAAGTTGCAGTAGCATGTAGTCTTGTGACTTCGAAGCTGAATCGACCTTGTCGGTTTATACAGCCGCTCACTACTAATATGAGGGCAGTAGGGAAGAGGTTCCCTTGTGCTAATGATTTTGAGGTAAGAATGACTGGACGTTACAACAAGCACCGTGACACCTTGCACAGATCGTTGCTATATTCAGCTAGCAATAATTATTTCAAATTAGCTTTCTAAGTTAATCAATGTATAAATAATAGCAATGCATTTTTTTACTGCCTTTTAAAGTGATGTTTATCTGTAAAAAGTGTATTTTAGGTTGCAGTAGACAAAAGGGGAAAAATACAATACGTGGATTTCAAAATATATGAAGATAATGGGTATAAATTAAATGAAACACTGTGGATACTCGGTCTTGATATTTATAACAATGTTTACGACAAGGCCCGGTGGAAGTACCAGGGGAACAATGTTACTACAGATACTCATAAAAACACGTGGTGTAGAGCGCCAGGTATTTAACAAATTTTTGGGACACATACTTTGGAATCCTAGTATCGTATATTAAACAACAAATTAATCTTACAGGTACAATGGAAACCCTTGCAATGTGTGAATTTATGTTAGAACGCATAGCCTACGAGCAAGATCTTGATCCAGTGGAAGTGCGTTTAGCTAATGTCGATAAAGTGAATTACAATGATATTATAGAAATGCATGAGACTTTAAAATCAAAATCTGACTACACTGTGAGAAGAACTGCAGTAGATAAGTTTAATGCTGAAAACAGGTGGAAAAAGAGAGGTTTGAGAGTGGCTTTTATGAGATGGTCCCCTGTTGGAGGTCAACGATTAGATTGCAACATTTCAGTGTACCATGGGGATGGAACTGTAGTTATTACTCATTCTGGTATAGAAATGGGCCAAGGAATTAACACTAAAGCTGTACAAATTGCAGCATATCTTTTGAAAGTACCTGTTGAAAAAATCAAAATTAAGGAAAACAACACGATAATTGGACCTAACGCATTTATCAGTGGCGGAAGTCTTACTTGCCAAAACTCAGGAATTGCGATTCAAAGAGCTTGTGATGATTTACTCAAAAGATTACAGCCTGTCAGAGAGAAAATGCCCGAAGCATCTTGGGAAGTAATGATAAAAAGCGCATATGATTCTGATATTGACTTGCAAGGTCATGGGTTCGTAAGTTTCTTAGACGCACAGGTATATAACATATTTGGTGTAGCTTTTGCCGAAGTTGAAGTTGATATATTGACTGGACAAACCGAAGTTTTGAGAGTAGATTTGATTGAAGATGCAGGAAGATCTGTTAATCCTGAAATAGATATCGGTCAAGTAAGTGCAAAACATAATCTTCTAAAAATTTTTGTTGAATAATAAATGACTATAATTATGAATACTTTTTTGCAGGTTGAGGGAGCTTTTATTATGGCTATGGGATACTGGACTAACGAACACATAGTTTATGATCCCAGAAAAGGCGAAATACTCACAGATCGAACTTGGAACTACCACGTTCCACAGGCAAGGGATATCCCTCAAGATTTTAGAATATATTTGAGGAAAAATTCTTACAGTAACGATGTCATTCTCGGATCAAAAGGTTAGCTTTTGTTTCTGTTGAAAAAAATAACCAGTAATCTTAAATTTTAAAATCTTCATCACCTTACGTAGTTTAATAAATCAAATGCGACAAACCACCTTTATTCCTTAAAACTTAAACAGCCCTACAGCATCACTTCAACAACTGGAAATTTCATCACTTTTATCTTATTGCTGTCATAATTTGCGAATAAGTGACAAGACACGTCATTAGCATATCAAATGGTTCAGCGTTGCTTTAGTTTTGTGAATAATTGGGTTAAGGTATGATTTCGAATTCATGCAGCAGTGCTGCCGTGCCGAGACACTACTGGTACCATACAATTTATACGAGATTACATTCCGAGCTAGGCAGCAATGTCACGGCAGCACTGCTGGTCATCAGTGTCACCCTACCGTTGCGACAGACCAGTAGTAGCACGTCTGCCGCCGCATCTTGTCAACTCAAAGTAAACTAACCAATCACAACAAACCATCACCGCGAACAGAGCGACACTGCCGCCTTTATCGCAATCATCGCGGTAGGCAGCTCTGCAGGGCAGCACTTTAGTGGTAGCACTGCGGCAACAGCACTGCTGCTTGCTGCCAAGTTGAGAATCAAACCTTTAGTCTTTAAAATTCGACTGTCAGCAACATTTGTTAGGCTCAGGATATTGTGATGTATTGCATTATATTTATTTTTTAGCTGTTGGCGAGCCTCCGATGTGTTTAGGCACTGTAATCGCGTTTGCTATCCGAGAAGCTATCTCTGCAGCTCGGTTAGAGGCCGGCATACCAAAGACTAAGTGGTTTGAAATAGGTACGATAATATTTTAAAATGTATTTTTTCTATTTAAATGATCAAATTGGAATAGCGAATTTATGATGCGTAGAGTCTGGCATACTGAATTTTTTTTGGTTCGATAGGCAAAATTGTGGCACTTATTTTTATGGTACAATATTATGCACCGAGAAAAAAATACTTTACTGTTAAATTAGTTATTATTTGTTGTAGTATTAGGTATTTTAGTAAATTTACTGTAAAAGTTTCAGAATATGACATAATGCCATTTAAATATCGCAAATTGTATAATGGTTTTATATATTTTCAGATGGGCCCTACACCATGGAGCAAATATGCATGAATTCAGCAACCAAGACAGAACATTTTAAATATACCGAATAGCATTATCTTTTGTTCCAACATTTAAAACACAAACAATGTAATGAAAATGCAGTATTATACTTTATTTTTCCTTTAAAACTAACTAACTTTACTTGATTTTATTTAAAATACACCCGGTCGATGGCATGGTGGTGTTAATTTGTTTATTGTTGTTCTACATGTCCGGGGAAGAAGGTTGTAAAGTGGGCACTTTAAGTAACTTTTTGAGAGATTAAAGGAGAGGACACGTTTATTTATAGTTCCGTATGTTCTCAGATTCATGTCTTCGCGTTATTAACTGTACCTTAATGATTTGCTGTCCTAGTCGTTTATTTAATTTGGTAAATAACTATTGTATCACATTTACTATTTGCTCTGGTATCGATTCGTGATTTCATATCACTGCCATTAATTGAGTCTATGAACACAATTGTTAAGGTATTGGTTTTAGCAATTTTGGTATAGTTCGCACATTTGTTTTCAAAGTGACACATTCAACACCATTGCTACTAACTTTCTACTGTTTTAATGAGCACATACTTTATATGGAAAACGAGTTTTGTCAGTATTCTATTCATCCCAATTAATTTGGTTCAGAGAAAACTCTAGCTAATGCCTTAGCCAATGCTAATGCAGATGAACATCAAATTAATCTGAAGGTACTAATAATATAAACTAAAGAGTTTGTTCGTTTGTTTGAACGCGCTTATCTCGGGAACTACTGGTTCATTCATTTTCTTGAGGAAGTCTTACTTGATAACATTACATGTTCACGCGGACGAAATCTAGGGCGGCCTACTCGAAATTATTGTAATGATAGTTCTTCCGTTTAAATAAAGTTTTATTTATTAAATATCTTTTGTGAAAATTGCAGTTTTATTCCTTGAGAGACCATCTGTTATTCGTAGTCTGTACGTTTCAAGCATAATTTGAAAAAAACGTAGATTACAGAGCTACTTTTACATTCTGGAGAATAATATTTGTAGACGCTTGAGATATACTTACATTGGATATTTCTTTGTCATCATCCTTTTTACTCCTGACCAATACCTGAAATATAAAGCAAGCCTCGCTTAAAAATTATTTAATTATCTAATGTAAAATTATAATTATACATTGAGACCTTCCTACCTATCTATTATATTACCTAACAGTCGAAGGAAAAACTTAAGAAAAATCTGCGATATTTATACCCTTAAATAACCTGATCTATCTAATAATTTAACAGAGGCTACTAAACAAACTCAAGTGATTGATAATAAAATACTCAAAAAAGAATAGAGATGATCGTTGGTCCTCGAACCCATGACCAAAGACTCTATCGACAGATGCGCAAATGATAGAGTCAGCCAAATACTCGTAATTCAACCTACATACATGCTTTATATGTATTATAGAGTAGGTGAATTTCAAAGTGTTAAAAATTTCAAAGCTACTCTGTACTTAAAAGGGAAGAAGTTATTTTGGTCTAAAGAAAATGTATGCTCAATGTTAACGTTGGGAATTCTTGTAAATCGAGCTCAAAACAAACTGGCTTATAGTTAACAAACCAATAAAAGCCTAAATTAAAAATAACATTTTTGAGGTGAAACTTAGTGCATTAACATCAAAATGGTCTTCAGGTTTGTTCACCTTTAACGTGAGTAAAGATGAACAGTTTAAATTGTAATGACAAGTCCACAAGACAAACAAAACGTGATAAACAATACAAAATTCTTTGTTTTACGAAAAGTAAATTACACGTTTTTTTACCAACAATAGTCTTAGCCGATTATTATTGTAAAAACAGTAACACAGATGACAGTAAATAAACAATTTATACTTCTATTTGAAGAAATAGAATAAGAGTATCGAAGTAACAAAATAATATTTAGGTGAAACGAGAATTTTTCCTCATATTATTAGACTGAAGGCCGTGACTCCGTGGTTAGCTAACTTAATCGGCCAAATACAAAGTAAAATAAAAAAATCCACCATCAAAACAATTATTAAGAATTGCTTAATTAACTTTGTAGCCAATTTTATGACTTTAGTTGAAAAAAATAAGTAATTAGGGCAACACTCGATTTGCTTCTCAGTGTACGTTTTAATGTATGTACGTAGATAAGTTCAATACCAATAGTCAACATCCTTACTTAATAGAAATAGGTGAAATTTCAATTAATTAGTTACAAAAACTTGTATTTTTAAATAGTTTGTGAAAAGATAACAGCGTAGCTATTTCTGTAGAGCAAAACGTTTTTTTCCCCAACTTCTTACTTTATATCAACCATGACCATGACATAATGTATTCACAGTTTATTCATGTTCTATTTATTTTACCCTACTTTTCTAAATACCATAATACAAACTCACTAAGCAACTGAAAATATTTAAATAATTTCTAAACAGAATGCAGTTCAATTTATACTTAAACAAAATAAAACGGATAGGTGTTTTGATGGCATATTCTTCATATTTTTTACTAAAGATTCTAAAGTGAAGGCTTCCCATTCTCAGACCAAAGGTAAATATTAGCAAAAGAACGGTTATATACAAACTATAAAAACAACTGTAAGTTGAAGCCAATTCAGTTCGCTCATTTTAAATCATTTCAAGTTTGGAACAAATCATCATTTTTTTCAGTACATTAACCTTTTGTACGTAGTATCTTTTGAACCCCTTTGAATTCTGTCAGATAGTGAGGCAAATTCATGTTAATTGCAGCACCAGGGTGTATCTATGTAGCAGCGCCGTTCTGGTTTGTATGTCCTAGTCGCTATAATATGGGTACTTAAACTCGGGATTCACTCTCAAATTTCACTATGGTTAATACTGATACAGCGGTACTCCGCTCTAGAATAACCATGATTCCTCCCATGTTTATCCCTGAAGGTGCTTCCTCACTGGAAGCATTCGCGTGTGACGTCATGTAGGGAAATGATAGTAATATTCGTTTTAAAAGAACCAGGAGCTATCGTAGCACTTTTACGTTCGTTTAACAAGATACTTATCCAACGATTTATCATTCATTGTGTACCAAACCTGATACTTAAATGCCCATCATCCTTTCTATGGCGCTTTTATTTAAGTTCCAGTAGGAGCTCGCCATGTAACAGGCTGTCCGACGTCGTGTAGAAAACGCCAAAAATTCACTGATATGATATTCAATTAAGATTAGATGGGATTAAGATGGGAATGCTGCTGGGGTTTGGTCATATGGTAAGAATGGAATAACGGTGAATAACGAAACGGATTTATAAGGCAAGGGTGAATGGAACTGTGGGAAGGGCAAGGCCTAGATGAACGTTCAGAAGGGGTCAGGTCAAGAGTATCTGTAGCCGACGTTCATGGATCGTAGCAAGTAGAGAAAGTGGTCTCTATCTATTCCGTTGGGAAAGAGGCGTGATGTGTGAATAAGGCATGCATGACATTCAATGTAATTTTGACCTGTCGACGATCTGATGACTTCTTGTCATCACTTATTTTATGAGCCACGTGGGCTAGTGAATCCTTGTCCGCAGCATGTAATATGTTGGTGATAGTGATAACAACACTGTGATTCAATATAACTTTAACGTAATAACGGCGGGTTTCGATACTACCTGTAAAATGTTTTGTCTGACCTCATAGATGAAAAATCAGTCATTGAATCGTGTAATCCTTTAAAAAATCTCAGTAGGTTATTGCATATTTTGCCATACAAAATATATAATGAAGAAGGTGTTGTAGATCATACAGGCCCGATTCGGTACCCTCAAAACGCTGTTTTGGGGCGCTAGCAGAAAATGTTTGTCAAACATTTGAATTATCGTGTTCATAAACCGGCCTTGCCGACCTACCTACTTACACAAACCTGTTCTCTTTGAAAACTGACGAAAAGTAATTTAGGTATGTTTTTTGTAGTACATCGACTGCCCTGAGCTGGTGGCGAGCGTGGCGCTCAACGTGCCGGCGAGACGCACGCGCAACTCCACGCGCCATGCGCGCCCTATGTCACCAAAATTACGCAAGTACGAGTGATGCCTTCCAGTCTCTTCTGCCCAATAATTACAACGAAATTTTTAGAAATACTTAATGATATTTCTAAACACATACCTTCATATGCTTACGACCAAATCCCAAACGGGATAGTCATAGGTACACTGATTGTTTCACTCTTATAATGTAGTACCTGCAATTCGTGTGACCTTAATGTTGTCACTGTACTTGTTTCATATGAAAAATACTCGTATATTAAGAAAAAAATTAAAAAGGGGGAGAATGAAATTCTGCATTTGCTTATCGAACAAATATAAAATGACATTGTATTTGCGCGATTGTATACGCGAATATAATCGGTTGACCCCAGAATTCACAAACGTCAATCAATGCTTAGCACGCGCTCAAGCTCACAAGCGCAAATTAAGGTTGAGCATCGCTCAGAACTATAGCTGTCCCTTTCAGTCCTATTGTCATTTCACGGGACAGCATGAGCTTGAGCGCGTGCTTAGCGTTTGTGAATTCGGGGGTAAGTTTGTTAATTAGATTTGACGATTTGAAAGAACTTTGTAACAGGTCTATTTAAATAAAGTTTAGATCTGCAAAGTGATTTAGTTTATGTTTTATTATTGTTTTAGCATTTTCCATGTAGTATCTTTACTAAAGATCTGAAAACCAGAAAAAGACATTTGGCGTGATTTAGTTTATCTCAAAAAAATAACCTTTGTTTTTTCTTAAGTTGAATAAAATTTCACTTTACACGTAAGTTATCTGACAAGTGAATTCGAATTCAAAATTGAACTGATTTCACAGAATCGCTCTTCTGCTGAGCTTGTGTAGTGGGCCTACTAGGACATTCAAACTTAGGCTTTGATAAATATACTTGACGATTGCTATAATTAAGTTTATACTTAGCATGCTTACAATTTTAAATGTTTAACTTCAGTGTATCGTTAGTGTAACCTTGTTGGTGGTCCTAAATAAATAATAATAATAAAAAAAAATGCATATTGAACGTATAAAAAAGCGTTGTGTTGTGTGTTTATTACAAGGGGGAATAGTTTCCATTTTTAAGACAGATTTATACATACCTCTATATCGTCACCGTCGTGTCAAAATTAAATAACTGACAAAACCAAAACTCTGAGATATTCACGTTTTTGTGTTTTTTTTCCACAAAAATGGCAATAACTTTTTAAGGTGAAGAAAATTTACCGTGGATCTTTCGATATGTTATACAGCAGGTTTACTTTCATAATTTGAGTAGTCTGCCATGAAGTTACTTTTTACAGTTTTAAATAGAAAAATAAAAAAGTAATTATTTAGTTTTGCCACACACTTTTTTTACAACTAAGTTGCAGTTATCAAGTTTTTGTATGTCACTTAGCAAGTTTTGCCACACCCAAGAAGTAACTTATATGAATATTTCCAGTGAATAAGAGGGCTTATTTAATTTTGCTTCACTTTAACTGACCTAAATTTTGATGTATTCATTTTATTTTATTTCATTTATTTATGCAGTTTTGGTGAAAAAACCTGTAATCATGTCAGCCGAACGACGCCCACTGCTGGACAGACCTCCCCCAAGGATCTTCACAACGATCAGTCCTATGCTGTCCGCATCCAGCGGTTTCCTGCGACCTTGACCAGATCGTAGGTCCACCTTGTGGAAGGCCTGCCTACGAAACGTCGTCCGGTACGCGGTCGCCATTCCAGAACCTTTCCACCCCAACGGTCATCGGTTCTCCGCGCTATGTATCCCGCCCACTTCAAAGATGCAATCCTTCGAACGATGTCGGTTGTCTTAGTTCTCCTGCGGATCCCATCATTTCTGATTCGATTAAGCAGGGAAATTCCCAGCATCACTCTCTTCATTGCTCACTGGGTGACCTTGCATGAGCCTTCTTATGAGACCCATAGTGAACGACCACGTCTCACTCCCATATGTCATTACTGGCAACACACACTGGTCAAAGACTTTCGTCTTGAGACATTTAGGTATTTTGGATGCGAATATATGCCGGAGGTTCCCGAAAGCTGCCCGTCCGAGCTGAATTTGACGACAGATCTCTTTCTCGAAGTTGGACTAACCTAACTGGACTGCCTGTCCCAGGTGTCCCAACATGCTCGAAGATTCTCTCCTTTAAGAAGCATTACCGAGATCTTCGAGTATTATGTTCAGGTCTTCCAAGGTCTCAGCCATAAGAACTACATCATCGGCAAATCGCAAGTGTGTCAGGTACTCGCCATTGATGTTAATGCCCCATCCTTTCCAGTCCAGAAGCATGAAAATATCCTCAGCTGTGAACAATTTCAGAGAAATAGCGTTTCCTTGTCTCACGCCTCGCTGTAGTTGGATTGTATTGCGAATGTGAGCCGGTATAGGTTGGAGCGTGGATGTCATCAGTCGCGCTCTCTTAAACTTCGATATTCAATGTGCCTCTGACCATGCGGTGAGCGCTTCCTATCTTAACAGCGTTGATCACAGCGACATCATTGAATATTATGTTTCTTCGTCGGGATAAAATTGATCTCGTTTTTGACCTTACCGTCCGGACTGATCCAGGTCCATTTGCGGTTTACGGGCTTCTTGAAGAAAGAGTTCATCATAAAGAGGTTCTCCTTCTCCATGAAGTCGGCCAGCAGTAATCTGGCCCCTATTGTTCCGTTGCCCAAATCCAAATTGCCCTACTCTCAGCTCATCACCGCAGCGTTGCCCCAACTTCGCATTGAAATCCCCCATCACAACTGTGTAGTGGGTTTTATGGCTATGCATGGTTTTAGAAATCTCCTCATACATAGCCTCCACCGCGACATCGTCGTGTTTGGAGGTCGGAGCGTAGACCTGAATGACATTCAGCGAATGTCATTTCGATATTCTGAGTATCAGGTACGCTACCCTGCTCGAAACACTTCCGATAGTGATCACGTTGCTGACAGGGGACTTGTGAAGATGAACCCAATACCACCTAGGGACTGTTGGTCGCCCTCTCCGTGGTATAGTAAGTTACCGGATTGCAGGGTTATCGAGTCCTCCCCCTTTCTTCGGACTTCAGATAACCCATTAATAGGTATGTAATAATGTAACTTAAAAAAAATCCAACTCCACGAGGTTCGCGTCGAGCCTCAGTGTGCATGAGTTAAATGTTGCCAGGTCGAGTCGTCGAAAGTGGCAGCCGGATCTTACCCGGGGATTCCTAGCACCCCCTGCTCCGCCGTTACCATAACCGCCGCCGTAGCCAGGAATCACAACGCTTGGTTGAGAATCAAATGCTTACATTTTGAAAAACAATTTCCGGGCATTTTTGATTTTAGATATGGTTACAACGGCCCATATTTATCCGTATAAGTACACTTGCTGCTGTGATTACTGAATATAGCCTTCAAAATCGTGAACTACATGCATCGTATCGTCGTAAAAGTTTACCTGCATCATCAGCTCAATTTGACGTCAATGAGCTAGATGTTGAATCAGAATAGTTATCTGTATTTATTTTAATTTTCAAATTTTAATATTTGTTTTAGGTGTAATCTGAAGTTGATTGTCAGAGGTTGGATTCAGATACATGTCACAATTTTATTGTTTTTGAATTACCTATTTAGTTTGCTTGATATTAGCTTGATTTTTATTCAAGGCTTTAAACAGGAAAAACTGACTAAGCACACTTATCAATCTCAAAATTTATGGCTAAGTACCTTTTTTATAATGAAAAATTAAACAAGCGCATTTATGCAATTTTGCCACAACTAAATTTTGTAACAATGTTTTGGAGTGAGTTGTGGCAGAATTCAACAAAGTATCTTATTGACTTTGTTTTTATTGTAGTAGCCCTTATTATGTAGTTATTTAATTTATTTACCAGTTATTCAATTGTTCCACGGAAATTCTAGTACAAACCTTGTTGTAATATATGGTCAATAGATTTACTAAAACGAAGATATCTAAGCGAGTATTATACATATCGCAACGGGCTGAAGACTGAAATGTAGATCACACTTTCCTATATTCAAAAATCTCATAAACTGAATTTCGGCAAAGGTGTCAGTTATTTAATTTTGACACGACGGTGACGATATATTCAAGTATGCATATTACGAACTATTTAAGCGTTCATTAATAGATAAATGTTATGCAACACCACATACTTGTATTTAATATTAATTTGTTCCACCTAATTTTTAATGTAAATAGGATGCAAGTTGTAAACACTAAGTAAAGTAATTAGCAAATGAAAATAATATTATTGTGTTATATAAAAGCGGATAATAGTTTCAAATAGTTGACGCTATAAATTTACATGAGGAGATGTGCAAATTGTTTACCCCAAATTAATATTTTCGAAACAGGCACCGCAGATTACTATCGAGAGGTCCCCGGTTCAAACCCGGGTGTCCCCTGATCATTGACCTTTTTGTGTAAATAGTCCATGAAAATAAACTTTTATTATTTTTACCATTCATCAGTCTTCATACCTTCGAGTTGGGTGACGTAATTCAAAAGGAACACGTTTTACTCCGCATTTTGGCTCTACAGCAGAAACTAAACCTGTCTAGCTGAGCCTACATGTCGGACAGTCTCTAATGCGCAGTTGCCTCTACCCTGGGTCCTTAGTTCTTTGAGCTCCCTGCTGCTAAAATAAATTAATAGCACAAAAGCAGGTCCTTTGGACCGATATGACAGCGACTTGTTTACGTGCCGAAGCGCAGACGTCATTCATACGTCATTGTTATGTGCCAGTTTTTAAATTCGCAAATTATGAACGTAACGTATCTTTTTCTTTTTGTTTATATCAATGATTACCATAAATTAAGTACGCACAACAACTTAAAACGTATTAAGTAGCAGAAATATGAGGTACAAAAATGTACGAGTAAATCGCACTATGAAAAACAAAGTGAATGAAGCTTCTTGAAATAAATATGTGTTTGAAATAAAGTTTTATTCAGCAATAGAGGTTTCTTTCATTTCAGAATTTGGCATAAGCAATCCCTCTTCTTTCTTTCAAGATAGAAATACCAGATAACCAGAAACTATTTTTGCCACAATATCACGGTCAAAATTAAGGTAAAACGTACAAGTGCTCGAGCTTTTTTTTAAATAAAACACATGGTTTAACAAGAGCTGCGTCGAAAACGACGGCACTTTTTTAAATCTTAGCAAAGAGTTTATGTCACAAAAGAGGTCAACAATTTATGAATAAAAATTTACTTTGCGAGAAAATAAAGGTTAAAAAACGCTTATTTCTATAATTCGATTAATTTTGATTAGAGGTTCCATAAAATTCCATACAATTATTATTGACGTAATGACACGCTATAGCAGTGGTTGCGTAAGTAAAAAATAAGGTAGTCTATCAGTTTTCTGCTCTATTTGCTTTATGTTTATTTAAATAAATATCGATTTACATAAGTGAAACACCTGTTTTGCTTCTCAGTATACGTTTTATTGTAATTCCAATACTAGTCAACAACCTAAGTCAATAAAGATAGGTATAATGTAAGTTAAGTAGTTACTATTGGAACTTTTAAAAAATTAAGTAGATAAAAGATGAATAAGGAAAACCAAGTAATTTTATTTATATTTGCAGAACAAAGTTTTTTTTGTCTAAACTAGTACTTTCCAACACACGCCTGGTCGGAAATGGGATTGGGTGACTACTCCGAACGAAATTCAGAGATGCATTTTTCGAGCATCTCCGTGCTTCGGAAGGCACGATAAGCAAATGGTCCCGGTTGATGTCGCTAGAATACTAGATGTCAGTTGTCAAGCCTAATCGGGGCCTGAGAGCGGCTCGAAAACATCTGACATTAGGGTTGCTATATAACCTAACATAGACCCAAAACTCAGTGTGGACTGAGCCCGCGTGTTGGAGTATGGCTCGCTCCACCTCATAGTTGAGGTGAGGCCTGTGCCCAAGTGCTACGGTTGATGAACATGCATTTCGATGACGTTTAAAATAATTTGCATAGGTTCATGCACTCATTCTTCTATAAGTCCTCGCCTAGTGGATGCAGTAGACGTCCCATCTATCTACTGCTAGCCATTGAGCGTAATGGTGCCTACCATTGTCCCCCAAAGGGGCACTTATCGGCGCAAGATACGAGATAGGGACCAAGGTGCACAGGAGGTTGGAGGGGCTAGGTAAGCTCACCTGGGTTTCTCTGAGAAAAATGGACGCACCGTTGGATGTAGCAGCAGAAACTTTGTGAGTAACTATTCTTAAATCAGAACATGTGATGGTTTGTGGTTGGGAACCTCTTGTGGTACGATGGGATCCAGTGGGCTGAAGTGAATCGCATCGCACAGCAATCATTCAGGCAATGATGCCCTGCGTATACTGCGTGCTTTTCTGACCTACTGGCCTGTCGCCTACAATCCGTAACTGGACATCATTCCATACAGCGCCGTGTAACCCCAAACTGAGCAAAGCTTCTAACATGGGATGCTAGACAACGGATACACAAACTAAATACCTTTACTTTTTGTAAATACAGACTCACTACACATAGGGAACACTCAGAGTGAGATCAATGCAAACAGTCATTTTCATGAACATTGAACATGTCAATTGAACTGCTAAGACCTGGAATACTTATACGGGTACCTGTAGGTACTTTGGACGAGTTCTCTTGAAAAAGGTCAGGTTGCAGGCAAAAAGATTAATGATTGTAAGTACTCGTACCTACTCGCAAATTGGTAAACATGATCAGGTGATGGTTGCCCTATCAATGGGTAGAAGGGTGTAAATGTGTGTGTGTGCACGCGCGTGTATCGCAACCTTTCGCAACAAAATAATGATAAGCTTCTACGCGTAATTTGAAAAGAAAATTCTAATATATTTATTTATTTAATCTTTATAGTCCGGAATTAGTTCAAATTGTTAGGACAACAGATAATAAAATAAATTTAAAATTTGGTATTCCAATTGTTATATAAAAGCTGGATCAAGTTGTAAACACACTGTTTGTTGACGACAGCGACACTATACGACTGTAATTTCCAAACATGAAAAAAATATGTTTCACTGTAAATGGTGTCAAATGTCAAGGTGAGTAAAACTTATTTTTTTGTGGGCAAAAATACACTTTTTCAATAACAAACAAAATGTCTTAAAAAAATCTAGTCAAATTGATAACTTCTTCCTTTTTTTGTAGCCGGTTAATAACGGTGATTAGTCAAAAAAATAAAATAATTTAAAAGATGGCCCAGTTACAAGAAATTGATTAGTTTTTTTATTTTTTTTTTGTTCCGTAAAAAACAATAGTTAAGAAGCTGCAATTCTTTCATTTTGTGAATAGCGCACAGTAAATGTTGGCTGTCGACTTTTAGGAAGAGATATTCGGCCAATTTGACTGTTTACTAACCCTTTCGCTGCGGGTTCATCGTTCACCAAAACGCAACTGTAAACGGTCTTGGAAAAATAAATGTAGCCTGTCTATACTGTAGACGACAACACTCGTTCTCAAAAAGTTGCGTTGGTACACGAAAGACGAGATTAACCGTTTGCCAAAAACGTTAGGCGAGTTTACTCGTCTCAGGAATGTCAATCAAAATGATGGTAAATGTTGTTGTTAATGTTTTTTGAATGCTGTTCCGTAGTAACTAGCGAATACTGGAATTATTACTAGTATAAAAAACCAGTTGTGCTCATTTAATTATACCAACTCACACACATAAATGTTTTTAAGTAGTCATTCAGTAGGTACCCATTTAAAACCATTAAATATTGTAGAAACAAAGACAAACTTAATACCAAGCAACATCATCATCATGTCAGCCAAACGACGCCCACTTCTGGGCATAGGCCTCCCCCAAGGATCTTCATAACGATCGGTCCTGCGCTGTCCGCACTCAGCGGCCTCCCGCAACCTTGACCAGTTACCTACATTTGTAATTGTATTGTGCCTCTGTGTGCATTAAAGTATTTCTCATATTATAGTGGGCGGCGAAGTCCGTTCAGACGTTACACTGGTAGACTATCTTCGAGAGTTCCTGCAACTCCGCGGAACAAAGTTCATGTGCCGAGAGGGTCTCTGTGGTGCGTGCATCGTTTCAGTTGTCAGGTCTCCAGGGGAAGACGCCATAGCCGTAAACGCAGTAAGTACATATTTTGGGTGGCTTAGTAAACTGTTACCTTTGTAGGAAGCCTCAAGTTCTGTATCCTAGTTCCTGGACCGTCCGAGTTATGTCTACGTGTTGACCTATGGTTAAGCACTTTGGCTTGGAACCCGTGTGACCCTGAGTTGAACTCGGCCTATTTCTGGTGAAGACAAATACGGTAGCAGTAGGCTCGCCCCTTACCAAGTTGGGTCAAATTAGCTGGGAAAAATGAGGGCTTCAGAATGTTCCGTTTATGACGGCAGCCATCAGTACACCTCTGATTACCTCGTTTTGGATATAATCGTGAGAAGATACGAGTATATTCAGCAGAAGCAGCGGTCTATGAAGATTAGTCTTCACCTGGCACATAAAGTGCGAGGAGTCTATTAACTACCTGATTCATAATATCTATGTCCGTCGTATCTAGGCAGACTCGATACCTTAGGCCCACCCAGTTTCATGTTTCTTGAACTGTTACTTAATTGATTTACTTTTCTATTACAGTGCCTTGTTTCAATAACATCTTGCAACAAGTGGGAAATAACGACAATCGAGAAGGTTGGCAACCGGTTGGATGGGTACCACCCTATACAGAAAACTTTCGCTGATAACAATGCTACCCAGTGTGGATATTGCACCCCAGGGTGGATAATGGCTTTGTACAGGTAAGATCGATGTCATACGATACGTCAGATACGCAATATAATTTACTACAATTGCCTATCTAATAATGACGATTAAAATAAAACCGACCAAAATTTTCACAGTTCAATTAGGGTGTTTTGGAATGATGCATAATACCAAATGGTGCTCTATCTCTGGACCGTAGGTACTTTGAAATAACTGCTTTGCATGATGCTGTAAATAAAACGTAATTCAGTTGTCAGGGCAAAAAAAACGGCGAGATTTGAATGAATCGTTTTAGATGGTTGGGTATCTTTTATTGCTTCCAGAATATACGTTTTGAATTTTAATCCACTTAGTGATGTGATGGTTCTATTTCGTCATTGTTTGTCTAATTTGATTTAAGTAAGTGCTTATCGAGACATGAATTATTGCATTTTCGTCAGGCTGAACAAGACCAGTATACGTACTAATGATGTTCCAGAACCACTAAAAACGCTATTTAAAGAAATAAACGCTAAATGTTTAATATTTTTCTACTTCTAGCCTCTTAAAAAATAGGGATGATATCACGATGCTAGAAATGGAAAAATCATTTGCTACCAACATCTGCAGATGTACTGGGTACAGACCTATTTTAGATGCTTTGAAAAAGTTTGCTACAGATGCTCCAGAAACAGAAAAAGTATCTGACATAGAAGATGTGCAAAAATGTAAAAAAAGTTGCAAAGATTGTACCAAGTGCCCCAGTGAAGATGACTGGTGCATTTTAAACAAAGAAGAATTACCAAATATTATAGAAATTGATTTAAAAGATGACAAGCATTGGTTCAGGGTATCGACAGTATCAGATATATTTGACGTTTTGGAAGAAAGAGGAGAAGATTCCTATATGCTGGTAGCGGGTAATACAGGAAAAGGTAATCTCTACGAAAGTTACTGGTTGTTCAGTAAATATAAACATAAGGTTGGTTGGTTGTATGTTTTCAGTTAATAGAAATAAATAGTTTATTTTTGTTTCTATCTTTAGGGGTGGTTCCTATGCTTGAATATCCTTCTACATTAATTGATGTGAGTGATGTCTCAGAGCTAAAAGGACATGAGCTGGACCAAAATCTGATAATATTTGGCGGAACAACGTTAACTAAGGTGCTGGAGATATTTGAAGAAAAAGCCAGCGAAGAGGGATTTCATTATTTAAAAACATTTAATGACCATTTTGAATTAGTGGGCAATATTGCCATGAGGAATGTAAGTTTTATTTATTCATCAAATTATTTAGTGCTTACGCGCCCTTATTAGCAGTCGAGCTTACCCTTTATGAAAATAAAAGATGTTTTAAATTGATGTAAATTAAAACAAGTATTTAAAAGGATATGTGTGTGTGTGTAAGGGTGTGTATTTACAAATTTTTTTTTACAGATTGGGACCATAGCCGGAAACTTGATGGTGAAACATGAGCATCACGATTTTAATTCAGATATTTACTTGTTATTCAGTACTGTCAACGCAGAACTCACTATACGTATGTAACTTTTTGCTGGCGGTATAAATATAATTCTTTATTTGGTTTGCTATGCTTGATCTAGATATTGGGTAAAATTCGAAACTGCATCATTCGCAAAAACTTTATCCTGTTTAACTGAAACTTCTATTTTGGAAAAAAATATGAATCATTTTTGCCTAAATCCCCATTAGGAATTTGGAACTTCGAGTTTTGAATGAAAATTTACAGTTCAAGCAGTTAAATAATGATATAAATTGAAAACAAAAGAACTAGCGTTACTAAAACACCATAGTAACCTTTGAGTCAGACTGCCTGTGTGCCAATGCTTAGTAGTAATACTGTTGTTTGCTTTGTGCTTTTAATAAATTATGTGGTTTTGTAACTAATCATATAATTTGACTACTTTACTTTAGGCGATCGTTCGGAAAGCAAAACAGTATCAATGCAAGAATTCCTGGATACAGAAATGAAGGGGCACATTATTGTGAATGTAAAATTGCCACCGCTAAGTGATGAACACAAAATAGTATCTTACAAGGTTCGTTTTTTAATAATCTTTATTAATTAGTTTTTAATATTCTCATCATCATCATCATCATCATTATCAGCCGCAAGAAGTCCACTGCTGAACATAGGCCTCCCCCATTGATTTCCAGAGCGCCCGGTTGCGTGCGGCCTGCATCCACCGGGATCCCGCGACTTTTATCAGGTCGTCGGTCCACCTTGCGGGTGGGCGCCCCACTCTGCGTTTGGCCTCGAATGGTCTCCAGTCTAGAACCTTTCGGCCCCAGCGGCCATCAGTTCTACGCGCTATGTGCCCCGCCCACTGCCACTTCAACCTGCTTACCCGCTGGGCCACGTCGGCGACTCCAGTCCTTCTACGAATCTCCTCATTCCTGATTCGATCTCGTAGCGAGACGCCGAGCATTGCCCTTTCCATAGCACGTTGAGTGTCCTTGAGCCTTCTTATGAGGCCCATAGTGAGAGACCACGTTTCCGATCCATAAGTCATCACTGGTAACACACACTGATTATATACCTTCGTCTTCAGGCACTGTGGTATGTTTGAAGAGAAAACATCACGTAATTTCCCGAATGCTGCCCAGCCGAGTTGGATTCGGCGATTTACCTCTCTCTCGAAGTTGGACCTGCCTACTTGGACAACTTGTCCTAGGTAGACGTACTCGTCGACAACTTCGAGAACCGAGCCTCCAACAAATATTGGAGTGGGCATAACAAGGGCGTTTGACATGACCTTCGTCTTGTCAAAGTTCATCTTTAGGCCCACTTGTTGAGAGACTCGATTGAGGTTCTCGAGCATGCTGCCGAGCTCTTCAAGCGACTCTGCCATGACCACTATATCGTCGGCAAACCGAAGGTGAGTTATACGCTCGCCATTTATGTTGATGCCGAGTCCTTGCCATTCCAGGAGCTTAAAGGCGTCTTCCAATGCGGCCGTAAACAGTTTCGGAGAGATAACGTCTCCCTGTCTTACGCCCCTCTGCAAAGGAATTGCCCTCGTGCTTTGCTCCTGTACTCGGACAGACATGGTGGCGTTTGCGTATAAGCTTTTCAACACTTCGATGTACCGATAGTCAATGTGGCAACGCTGGAGAGACTGCAACACTGCCCAAGTCTCGACCGAATCGAAGGCTTTCTCATAGTCCACAAACGCTAAGCAAAGTGGCAGATTATACTCCTCAGACTTCTGTATAATCTGCCGCAGCGTATGGATGTGGTCTATGGTACTAAACCCTTTTCGGAATCCGGCTTGTTCGGGTGGCTGGAAGTCATCAAACCTGCGAGAGAGACGGTTCGTGATGACCCTCGAAAACAGCTTGTAGATATGGCTCAGAAGCGAAATGGGCCTGTAGTTCTTCAGCAGGGTGTTATCTCCTTTTTTGAAGAACAGTACCACCTCGCTTCTGTTCCATGCCTTTGGCGTAGTGCCCTCGAACAACACGGAATTAAACAGCCTCTGAAGTACTCTGAGAACCGGCCTTCCGCCTGCCTTCAGAAGCTCAGCGGTAATTCCGTCATCGCCCGGCGCCTTGTTGTTCTTGAGCTGTTTGAGAGCCATCCTAATCTCATAGAGGCTGATGTCCGGGATGTCTTCGGTGTAATGTCGGGTTAGTTTGGCTCTGGGATCTTTGGCCGTACTTGTAGCGGATTCCGCGACAGACGTGTAAAGCTGCCCGTAGAATCTCTCGACCTCCCTCAATACTGCTTCTTGCGTCGACGCCACACTGCCGTCCTCCGTCTTCAGCTTCGACAATCGACTGCGCCCAATAAACTTGTCTCTTGCGAACACTTTGGAACCTTTGTTCCGTTCGATCGTCTCTTTAATACTATTCGTATTAAAGACACGGATGTCGTGTCGCAAGGACTTCCCGATACGTCTATTGAGCAGACGATAGTTCAAAGCATCTTCGGGGGTCTGCAGGGGCAGAGACCGACGCTCAGCCATAAGGTCGAGGGTGTGGGTTGAAAGTTTCTGCGGTTTGTTCTGACGGCCAGGCTTATAAAACTTGGACCCAACCGCATGGACAGCTTCTACAAATCCGGTACTCATCTCGTCCGCTGTAACGCAAGTATCCAGACAGGCGAAACGATTAGCCAACTCAAGTTGAAAGCTCTCGGGGTTTTCAATATGGGTGCGAGTAGGTCGGAGCGTAGACTTCATCAGTCGAGTTCGTTCCAGTCTGACGTTCAAATTCAATGTGCCTCGTACCATTCGGTGATCACTGCCGGTTTTCACCCTGTTGATCACTGAGACATCATTGAATATGCGTCTCTTTGTCGTCATGATGAAGTCTATCTCATTTCTCGTGGAACCGTCGGGGCTTATCCAGGTCCACTTTCTGTGAGGTGGCTTCTGGAAAAATGAGTTCATCGCAAAGAGTCCCTCTTTTTCCAGAAACTCGGCCAGCCTCTGCCCTCTCGGGTTCCGACGTCCATACCCAAATTGCCCCACTTTCGACTCACAATCGCCCCTCCTGCCCAGTTTTGCGTTAAAATCCCCCATAACAACACTGAAATGAGTCTTAGAGGCATGCATGGCTGTACTAATGTCCTCATACATAGCCTCTACCTCTTCATCTGAATGTGTCGAGGTCGGCGCGTATACCTGTATGACCTTCAGCGAATATCTTTTCGATATTCTGAGTATAAGGTATACCACCCTGCTCGACACACTTTCGATGGTAACAATGTTGTTTTTAAGGGACCTGCGAACGAGGAACCCGACACCACCTTGGGACTTTTGGTCACCTTCCCGGTAGTACAGCAGGTTACCCGACTTCAAGGTTATCGAGTCCTCACCCTCTCTACGGACTTCAGATAACCCGATGATGTCCCAGTGTAACCCACTGACTTCTTCCTCCAATTCGATAATTTTCTCTTCTGTCCTGAGCGTGCGTACGTTGTGTGTTACCAGGGTCAGTTTCTGTTGGGGGTGGCAGCTCGAACCGATCCGGGGATTCTTAGCACCCCCTGCCCCGCCGTTACCATGATCGCTGCCGTAACCAGGAATAGCGGGGCTGCCGGAGACTAGGGGCCTTGTGTGCATTGCCGTCATTCATGGGGGGAATTGCCAATACTCGCCACGCTTGGCAGGCGGGTTGGCGAGCGCAGAACGCACCCTCTTGCGCCGCGACGCTGCTGCCCGTCGCGGCCTGTGTATTTCGGCACGTTACTCATTACGGATGGTTATCCCGCCATCGGTCGGCCGCCATATCCCCGTCCGTTGGCCATCAGGACGCACCGCGTGAAGGTGAGGTTGGCTTGGAGCTATGGGATGGTGTTTGAGCTCCCTTACGTCCCCCTGTAATATTCTGTGATAATCAATTTTTAATAATAAGTTTAGGTTTTTGTTCTTACGCTCCTTAATCTATAATCTATTTTGAAAATAGATAATAAATAATGATGTTCTAGATCTCCCCACTTCAAAATAATAGTAAAGATATCCCTGGACCTTCTTCAAGGATGGTTATCAATTTGCAAGACCCAGATATTTTCAAAAACTTTCAATTTTTCAAGAGAAGTTTGGATTCGCGCCATATACTCACAGTTTGCCTAAAATAAGTCTAAGTGATGAGATACTACATCATTGTATTTTTTCTCGAATTATAGACATGGTACGCATAGGAAACACCTAGACCAATACAAAGATTATAATTATGCACATGCACGTTCTTACTGTACGGGGTTTGAACCCGCGATGTCTGGTGTAGTGCATACTTTTTAACCATTACACTTAATAAGTTGTCAATGTTTTCCAGATAACACCTCGAGCTCAAAACGCTGCAGCTGTGATTAACGCAGGATTTTTATATCAGTTGTCATCTGACAACACAGTAAAGGAAGCCAGAATATTTTTTAGTGGTCTAACGCCTCCTTTCAGCAGAGCAACTGAAACTGAGTCCTATTTGGCCGGAAAAGAACTCTTCACAAATGAAACGTTGCAAGAAGCACTAAAAATTTTGGAGAGCGAGCTAGAAGCCGTAGAAAACCTCCCAGATTTCTCCCCAGAATATAGGAAAGAACTGGCTCTTGGATTATTTTATAAGGTATGTATGTAAACTGTTTCTTTTATTCTCAAAGACCAAATAGAATTTTACCCTCCATGTCACGAATTTCTAAACTCAAAAATATTGACAGGCTTGGCTTGTCTAAATAGTTGTCTCCAGTTCTTTACAGCACATATCCGCAGTAATGCTGCCGTTTAGTAAAAAGCTGTGAATCATAACAGTGACCATCACCTTTTTAGGGGTAATTTTTGGTTTATGAAATTACTTTGGTGCTAAACCAGGATCCAACCAACTTGCTGAGCGCTTTCGACTGTCGAATAGAATCCATTTTTCATTGCACGTAACAATTCCTTATTTTTTTTGCCTACTGAGCAGCGCAGGTCTTGACACATACGTTGCCCTGACGATCGTTAAGTTCGTGTGGCATTTGCCGCAAATGGCTCAAAATAGTTTTTATGCTAACATTAAAAGCTGCTGTTTCTTCAGCTTCCACAATCGCCTTTAGTTCATCATTGTTGACGAAAGTCTCCGGACGACCACGAGCTTCATATTACAAGTCAAAATTTCCAGAACGGAACAGGGAAAACCAATAAGGGGTCGTGCGTTCCTTTGTACAGTTCTCTCCGTAAACTTTTTCGATATTACAAGCCATTAGTGTTGCAATGGTGCCACGATGGAACTCATATTCCATAATTATTTAAATTGTTCATTATGATGAAAAATTATCAAATGTAATGAAAACACAACGCTTATCAATAAACAAAAGACTTGTTTGTAAAAATAATGTCATGTTTTTTAAAATAAAATCTATTTGAATTTAGAATACAAAGCCATCACAAACTTTATTTTCTATAAAATAGTTCTGAATAAAGGCAATTTCACAGGTAAAGACCCATTATAAAGAAAATACCTCTAAAATATAGGATTTCTTACAGGGGTTATTGTCACTATGTCCGACGGACATTTTGGGCAGTCGATACCGATCTGCAGCCAGTAAAATTCGCGAAGAAAGATCATTGACCAGTGGCAAACAGGAGATTCAAACAGATAAATCAATTTGGCCACTAACTAAGCCCTTAACAAAAGTCGAGGCTTTGGTGCGTACAAATTCTGTTATTTATTCATTGTAATACTAATTTAAGACTTAACTTGAAAAAAAAAACTAATTTGTTTATTATTTCACAGAGACAATGTTCAGCGGAAGTCCCATTTACTGACGATATGCCATCATTACCGGATGAAGTGTTTGCTTCTTTTGTGCTTACTACAGTACCCTTAGGGAAAATTGTCAATATAGATGCATCTAAGGCATTGGTTAGTATTGCCTAAATATTTTAATTTATTCATTTTAATTAAACAATAATTATATATTTAAAAAATAGTACATTGTTATCCTAGGGGTGAAAGTTACTTATTTAGTCCCGAGACGGGGTTTGGCGCCCAGAACGAAGTGAGGGCGCCAATAGTTCGAGGGACTAAATAAGTCTTTCACCCGAGGGAAACACTGTGCTTTTCATTACAAATACGAGGAAAGTAAAAATAAAAACATGAATTAGCTTAAGAAAAAATGAGGAAAATAAATGAAGATCGAATTGCCGCTTTCCCGCCTATTTTGTTTGTTTTTTTTCTGTGGCCGGTCCGCTATTCAGCCATTATTTTTTATTTTCATCATTAGAAAAATGGTAAATATTTTACTCAAAGCTAAGTTATTTTAAAGAAATTGTTGAAACTAAATTATAATAAAGTAATTTAAAACAAATATATTCTCTGATCAATACTTAACTTTAAGTTATTTCAAATTTTACATCGTGGCTGTATAGAAAGTTGGAACATGGTTCAATAGATATGTGAAAAAGAACTAGTTTTTTTTTAAATAATTTGACACCTGTCAGTTGAAAGTGATTCTCCCTAGGGATGAAAAGTGTTACTTTCAGCCCGCTTCTCAGGTCAGTAATGACCTACTTTCAGAGTATGAGTAATGAAAAATATATTTATTATCTCCACAGGATCATCCAGGAGTCATAGCATTTTATACAGCAGAAGATATACCAGGAGTTAATGCTTTCGCTCCAGATTTTCTTGTATTGACTTCTCCAGTTGAAGAAGTACTATGTGATGGTAATGTAAAGTATCATAGTCAACCATTGGCAATTATTGTTGCGGAAAGCAGGCATTTAGCTGACAAAGCTGCAACAATGGTTGAAGTTACATATGAAGATGTACGCACCCCCGTTACTGATGTCAAAGACGCTGTGAAGGATTCAAGTAGACTAAATGAAATTTTTTCATTACCTGCTACAAGAAGGGGCAATGACGTAGCAAAAACAATAAATGGCAGCAAGACGATGTACTCTCAATACCATTTTTCAATGGAAACCCTGGTGTGTGTCTCTGTTCCATCTGAAGACGGATTTAAAGTATATAACTCAACACAGTGGGTGGATGGAACGCAATGGGTTATACAACAAGCATTGAATATACCTTCACACAGGTTTGTCGATACTGTTTCAAATACTTTTTACCCGTTTCCAGCAATTTTATCCTTCAATCAATTTTATTCTGATCTTCTACAAATCTGACCGGTAATGTTCTCACGTGGTACTAGAATAAGCGGTGCACGACAATTACAAAAAATATATTTGGTATTGTGTGCAACTGTTTTCTTTAATTCGTTATCAATTATCCGAAAATATCATGCTTTTTAGTGAAATAATTAAAATGGCTTCTAGGAGTGACATCAAATCCACTTACAGAACAGCAGTCATTATGATGAAGAAACATTAAAGTTGTACTACGCATTGCTTATGTAGTACTTGGCTGTGAGTTTGTTTGTAATGTTCCATAATAAATGATATTACAGATCAATATATGGACAACTAAAGCTTACAATAGGATTAAGCATTACTTAGTAGTAGTTTAACAAAATATGAATCGTTTAATGATGTTCCTAGCTCAACTTTGAGCCTCACTTGAGTTTTGCCTTGCCATAAAAAAACCTTTAAAATCATCTTTCTCATTGTCTAATCATAATTTATTCTGTTTTCAGCATCGACGTTTACTGCACGCGTTTAGGTGGCTCGTTTGGCATAAAAATCTCGCGTTCTTTACAACAAGCAGTAGCTAGCACTCTCGTGGCTTCTAGACTGAACCGGCCGTGTCGGTTTATTCAGTCTTTACCTACAAATATGAAGGCAGTTGGAAAGAGATTTCCTTGCACCAGCGATTACATGGTAACTTAAGGGTTTTTTTACTTAATTTTATTTCTTTATTTTGAATCCTTCGGACGGTTTATACATGGATCACATGTGGACTTCAAGCAAAAAAATATGGACGCATAATGTTCTTATTACTTATGAAGCATGTGGTACATAACATAAAAGCACTACCATACCATATACTAGGCATATTTTACTAAAAATAACTCATTTTTGGGATTTTTAACAATTCATAAGGGTAAAACTTCTTAATTATTGTCAAAAACTGCATCACGGCTTTCGCTGTAACAAACTGAAGAAAAGTATTTGAATTCTGATACAAAAGTTTATTTTTTTCCCAGGTCAGTGTCAACAAATCAGGCAAAATACAGTACATAGATTACAAACTGTACTCAGATAACGGTTACGTTATAAATGAACCGATAGGTCCTATAATGGCAGCTTCTTTTAACAATCTATATAATAGCTCTCGATGGGCTTTCAAGGGTTATAATGCCACAACAGACACTCATTCAAATACAACATGTAGGGCACCAGGTAAAGGAGTTCTCTATCTAATGTACTTAAATAGTCTCAGAAAATAAAGTTTTCTTTTACTCAATTCCTTTATTAATAAAAGCATATCTAACAAGCGAATTATAACGTTCTAGGCACATTTGAAGCAATTGCAATGGCAGAATTCTTGATGGAGCGCATTGCATACGAAACATCGCAAGATCCGGTCGATGTACGTATGCAAAATTTGGATACAGAGCAATACGGAAGTATTAAGCAAATGTACGAGGATTTAAAAGAAAAATCCGATTTTGCAACTAGGAGAGCAGAAGTAGATGAGTTTAATAAAAATAATAGGTGGCGAAAACGAGGATTAAGAACGGCATTTATGAAATTTAGACCAATAGGGGGCCAAAATCTGAATATAGTTCTCTCTCTCTTTCATTCCGACGGTACTGTTGCATTGACTCATTCCGGAATTGAAATGGGGCAAGGAATTAACACTAAGGCTATACAAGTAGCCGCACATTGTCTTGGTATTTCCGAAGATAAAATTAAAGTTAAAGGAAATAATTCCATAATTGGACCAAATGCCCTCTTAACTGGATTCAGTACAACAACTCAGAACGTGTGTCGTGGAGTTGAAAGAGCTTGTGAGGAACTTATGAAAAGATTGGAACCAGTGAAAAGACTCATGTCGAGTGATTCAACTTGGGAAGAAATAGTACACAGAGCGTATGAACTCACTGTCAATTTGCAGACACAAGGCTACACTAGTTTATTGGAAGCGTTTTATCTTTATGACGTATTAGGAGTCTGCTTTGCCGAAGTTGAAGTTGATTTACTGACAGGTGAATCAGAAGTTTTACGTGTAGATATACTAGAAGATGTAGGACGGAGTATGAATCCAGAAATTGATATTGGCCAAGTAAGTTTTTTCCCATTAAAATTTAAATTAATTTAGGTAAATTGCATGTTATGGGGTTGAAGCAGAAACTTATCAAATGCATTTTTTTTTCTAGATTGAAGGAGCATTTGTCATGGGTATGGGGACGTGGACTTCAGAGAACATGGTTTATAATCGTGAAAATGGTGAAATACTTTCGGACCGTGCTTGGTCATACCACGTGCCCCAGGCGCGTGATATTCCTAGAGATTTTAGAGTATCTTTCAAAAAAAATTCTAAAGGCCGAGAAGAAAACTTGGGAACTAAAGGTGAATAATAATACTTACTTAAAAAATAAAATAAAAGAAATAAACAATGCGTTCAAGGTACCCGCCGAAATCTTTTTGGTCTGTAACACTCAAAAGAAATATTTCTACAATGTTGCTTTCTATGAAGATATTATTATGTACTGTACTGTGTTACTGTATTTTTATCTTAAAATAGATATAACCAGCAGAAAAAAAACTTGGTAAAAGTCTACGGCAAGAAACTAGAAACTAGTTGACGGTTCAATTATATTTATATCTTAAAGTTTCGAATAAACCGGCAGTTAATAGTCCCGCGACAGCTTTTGCCCATAACTAAAACTACATCATCTGCAGCTTTTTTCCTGGCCAGGAATCAACAGTGTTTGTTTTGAGATAAAAGTCCTCCTGTATTTATTGTTGCGCCATCTTGTAATAACACCCTTACGGATCAAATACTGAGAAGTACCATTATACCATAATTTTGTATTGTGCAGGATTTTTAAGTATGATGAAACCTACTAGGTATGCATGTTGTGACCCGAGAAATAGGCAATAAATCAATCTTAATAAGGTCATGACTACTCATGTCTAGGCGATTGTTAGTACTGTTTTTGTTTTTACAGCAACTTCCGAGCCCCCCTTGTGTTTGTCAGTAGCAGTGCCACTTGCTTTGCGAGAAGCTATTTCTGCTGCTAGACTTGAAGCAGGAATACCCACAGATGAATGGTTTCAAATTGGTAAGAAAATTTATGTGCTTTTCATAAGTTGTAGGTGCTTGACTTTCTATGGTATTAAGAGTCTTTATTTAAAAATACATCACAAAACCGCAGCTAACTCCTCACCTCAACACCGGAGTGAGGTTTACTCCAACACGTGGTGTTAGGGCTAATTGTTGGAGAAGTGTAAGGCTAGTTATAAACCTTGCTTCTAAATTAAATGTTATTACTAATGCCTCAGCCTTAAGAACTTCTCCTATTTGTTCGGAAGACTAGGCTTATCGACTTAACAATGAGATCACACATTACACATTACACATTGATACACATTGATCTTGTTGTACGTACGTACGTATCACAATATATGCGGTATATAAAAACAAAAGTCGTGAATCAAGTATCTTATACATCTGTCAATATGTATTCATGCAGCTTAGTAATTAGGTATGTTGAAAATAATTTGATATTGCTGCATTCTCATAAAATTCGAATTAAATTTAAGTAATGGAATAGTTAAGGACATAGCATGCACTTGGTAATGCCATACCGGATTTATTGAAGGTATTTCAAATACCTTCAGGTTTTTTTTTTCTTAGAACCTTTACCAAAAAAAAAACAATCGGGAACCTGCTTTTGACGACCTATTCCTATCTAATACCAAAAACTAATACCAGTGGTATTTGTTTGTAATCGTAATAATTTTCTATTCCCGACGAATACCAAAACTACATTGAAATATTTAAAATTTGGTATTCGTCGGGAATAGAAAATTATTACGATTACAAACTAATACCATTGGTATTACTTTTTGGTATTAGAAAGGAATAGATCCTTTTGACTTATGTTTGTGATATAACATTGTTACTGTAGGCCGGTATAATATTATTTTTTTCAAATTAAAAGTATTTGTTAGCGAACCATTGTCCTGTTTTACCAAATATACGCGGAGAATATTTCCCACCCACTAAGTTAGGTACTTTTTTACAGATGGGCCTTATACTTTGGAGCAAATAAAGATGTCATCGGCAGTAAGCATTGGTGACTTCAAATTCAACTGAAAACGATCATTTACGATATCAGATTTCTTCAATAAAAGCTATAGTTTACTATAAGACTAAGTTTATATACCCCTGTTTTCCTTTTTTCTCAATTAACATGCTTGGATGAAATTAGTAAGGAATCTTGGCTTTGTCAAAATATCGTATTATGTTTATACGGAACTAATAGCAATTTAGAATATCACCGCACTTTTTGAGTTTTTATTTCGAAGGACAAGCTTGGTTCTTACTATATTAGGTCCATTGTTGCAAATTACTCATACTGTTAGAACTCCTTCAGCCAAATAGATGTTTTTATCTATCTACCGTAACACTAGTAAATTTGTGGTGTTGAAGATAAAAAAAAATCTGTAAAATAGTTACACGCAGAGTAACATAATGCAACAGAACATACACTCACGACTATACCCCAAACGGGGTCATCAGAGACCTGCCGACTGTTGATGTACTATCCATCACTAATTCAGATTATTGGAGGCAAAAATATAAAAGTGAAATAACAATAAATGTCCTATAAATGCATGCAATGCGCGCGTGTTGCACAAGGCTGTTTCGTAGATCAGCGTTGATTATGCTCGTTTTTTAGCACGTGCGATCCACGGATCTTCGTTATTGCACAAAGAATTGAAGTAGGTAATGCATATAATGCATCGTATTCCAACGAATTTTTTTCATCAAAATATTTTATCGAATGTCAATTTGCATAAGTTTCCTTTAGTTTTCCATTTACTAAACTTTCCAGAATTTGATCCTTGCAATGAACAGTGAATGGAACAATAATACACTCCCCCATGAGTTCTCGCCTTGTAGTGGAGACTTAGTACCGGTGGTAGGGGCCATCGCCGGGAAGCTAAGGAAACTAAGGCGTGGCAGCGTAGTGGGCTAAGGCAAGGGTAACGGGCCGGAGTGTAGGGGTGCTCTGGCTGAGAACCGTTGGGGGTGGGGATCTTTCCTGTAGTTTGCCATATAATGTAACTTCCCAGAATTTGGTAGTTTTAAGCTACACTTTGACATAATAATACAAGGCTGACTACTTCCAGACTGCTGACAACTGGTTTTTTTTACTGGACTTCTAGGATAAAATTTTGAAGCGCTTCGGGAATGTAGTAGTTTAGTAGTAACACCATGTAGTTATTCAGGGCAGCACTTGCTCCAACCTCAGTACAAAAACTGGCAATGTCCATCATGCATCATCAAAAAAAAAGAAACCATAGTTACTGTCACGGCTCCAGTGCTGCGAGGATCCGGCGGTCCCATCACAAGCTAATCGTCGCAGATGGTTTTACCTATCACCACAGCTTCAGCGGCGTTGAAAAGCTTTTAGACCGGGTCCATATTGGGATGCATAAATTAAAAAGGCATATCTTAAGTCTGCATAACGTTTTTTGGCATACTCTTCGTTTCGCATAACGTTCATTTAGAATAAATCATAAGGCATACTCTTTTCCCGCATAACTTCTTTTATAATAATGATATATTAGCATCAAAGGTTTATGCATAATTGTTTTTAGAATAACGATTACTTGGCATATCATTCATTGGCATCTCACCGTATGGCATACAAATTTCAAGTCATACAATAAGAATACCATAATATCACCATTTAAAAAACACTTAATCAAAATTTAAAAACTTTATTATTCTCTTCGTTATCCTGAAATATTTTTATTTCGAAAATAGCATGCAAGCAAGCATGCAAATGTATAGTAAGCAACCAAGCAAGCATTCATGCAAGCAGGCATGCATTCATGCAAGCAAGCAAGCAGCATACATGCAAGCAAGCAGCATGCAGGGATGCAGCAGGCATTTTATTTTAGGGTTTAAAAAAAAAATTACTAACCCTCGAAGGTTAAGGCGTGAGCTGCGCTCACGCCTTAACCTATCACGGCCATGTCGGATCCGCCCTCGCCATTCACCATGTAAACAAGCATGCAACATGCAGGCAAGCATGCAGCACGCAAGCAAGCATGCAGGCAAGCACCCAGCATGCAGGCAAGCAAGCAGCATGCAGGGATGCAGCAGGCATTTTATTTTAGGGTTTAAAACTATCACGCACGCTACAGCTACGCTTCGCTTTGCTCCTGCCTTAAATCTTCTAACCTAATCTAGCCGAGTCGGCTTCGCCCCAACTCTATTGTTGGGCAGACGAGTAGAAATATGCGTTTTGTATTTTATGAATTCATCTATTATGCGTAAGTAAAGTTATACGTTTATCAATTATGCTCTTCACATTTATGCTTATTTAAATTATGATAAATACAATTATAGTAAATAATAATTATGCCAATGAAACCATTATGCGTTTGTAATACTCTGCTTATCATAATTTATGCGAAAAAACTTTATGCCAAAACATTTATGCCAAACTACATTATGACGAAAGAGTTTATGCGACCGAAAGGGCTCCCTTTTAGACCACCTGCTCCTCAGCTCGCGGGTCGCCTCGCCTTGAACTACGCGGACTTGAATTACGCTCTAGGGGTAGGGCTGGCAAGACCCACTCATATAATTTGCCATTGCTATATTATTCCAAATGAAATTCTGGAGCCTTCATAGAATCCATCGTAAAATTTTACCGAAAGATCATTCGAGTTATGTCGAGTTAGATGTTAATAATTATTTGAGCTAGAGTTTGTGAAACTTTCGGACAAAGTACAGCCTGCCACGTTATAAGTATGGCATTAGAAAATATTAAACATCACGTTTATTCAAATATTACCTTAGCTGCTGTTAATTTAATGAGTTTAATAATATTAATGTTTTATTATCTTGCCACTTTAGGCAACCTTTTTATTAAACTTACATATTCTGAAACAAAAAACGTGCCTAATTAATCATTACATGGTAATCATTGTTTGTTGATAAAATGTTAAATACATCGTCAGATGTCAAAATAAGGAATAAGGAAATTCAGCGAATAAGTTGCGATATTTAGTATTTAAACGATTACTACTTGTACTGCTCAATTATAATTAATTTGATCGTTCGGTTTGATGCACAGTGCTATTTATTTTATTTGTGAAGAATCTTCTGACTCTCATTACTTGAAACGAATATTAAACAACCATGACCAAGATAACATTTAGCGTGAACAAAGTCAAATGCCACGGTAAGTACCTTACGAAATTGTGGTAGGTAAGTAATCATCAGACACATTTCAGGCTCAAATATCAAATCGTCGGTCAACGAAGAAAGCCAATAAAGAAATACTTCTTGGGCATGTATGGGCATATCAACATATGCACACAAATTTAAAAAACTGAGACTAATTAAAAAAACAGAAATCCAGATTTTGATCTCAACAGCCAGTTTTAAAAATTCGTAAAACTTTTGATATAGTTAGTCCTTATAAATCTACGAAAAGCTGGTCTGTTAGCCAGATTAAGCACATTTTTCTGTTGGTTGGGATTTTCATTGGTACAAAAAGCATATGTAAAATGAGTCCGCGGCTAGAATAACACTAACGCCCAAACGCACAAACACAAATCAAGGTTGACCATCCCTTAGAAGTATAGCTGTCCCGTTCAGTTTTATTGACCGTTAATTGTCAATAGACATCTTTGGATAGATTTTTTCTTCCAGGGGAGGTGGCAGGTCGGTCATTCTCACGATAAGGTGTTCTTCGTATAATTTCCGTCACGATTTTTATTTCGCAAGAAATTCGTTTGAGTGGCAATTCAATTAGGAAAAGACAATAAAATAAACAGAATTATGTATTTGGCACTTCAATGTGCCGACTGGTTATGGAGTTATGAGGTGACAAAGTTTTGGGTGTGACGGAAATTAGGAAATAGTTTAATTAAATTTATATTGTATTGAAATAAAGTAAAGTAGTAAAGTATTGTGTAAAGTAAATCTCACGAGTTATTGTACAGTCTACAAATGACAAAAAAACCTCTTTAATAGAACAAAAAAATTGCTCGGTAGCCTACCGATAAGTGATAATTAAAAAAAACAAACATTATGTAAAATTATATTATATGCAAATGAACCATTTTGGCTGTCTATTTATTAGAAACTCGAACGATAAACAACGGTCTATTTCTTTATACACAGCGTATAGATCGGGATTATTCTTGATTCTTTCTCTTCTTCGTTGCTGTCTAAGCCTTTGTTGCTCCAAAATTTCTTCCCAACTTCGTTTTGGCTTACCCATGTTTTCCGTAAAATAAGTATATTCATTATGGTTTAAGCTATGTATACCTACAAAAAAACTCTAAATAGGCACGTGTTTTAAGGTAAAAACATTAAGAAAACAAATGCTGTCAGGTATTATACTATAATTTCCGTCACGTTTAGCGTGACGACAAATGAGAAACACGACGGTTTTTATGAGATATTAATTAAATGGTAAACAATACAGTATTTTGCTACAAGTATGAGGTAGCCACGGACGTAAAAGAAAGACGGACGGAACATCACACTAAAAAAATGTGAAGCTAGCAAGGTCATACAACTTCGTGAGTTGCACACGACCCTACGCTCACACAAACTTACTAGGTGCTACAATCTAACGCCATTTTACCCCGTGTGACAGCGCGAATGACACGCGTGTTGCTTATGACAATATTGATTTAAAAATGCCGTCTTGTGTGGTGAAATCATGTAAAAACTACATGAGTAAACTTAAAAAGTCACAAGGTATCACCTATCACAGCTAAATTATGATTATTCGTTATATTTTCTCCTAATTACATTTATAAATTGTGATGACAATTTAAAAGACAAAACACAACAGTGTTGCCACTTTTTTGACGGTAAAATTTACCTAAATGAGGGGAAATCTGTATTTGTCGTATTGGCTCGACTTTAGTATCATTACGGGTAGCTAGGAGCTTTATTTTTTTTTTGGTAATAGATGTTAATAAAACATGTAATCCTGTGAAGTTTCATTTTGCGGAAGTGAATACTGTTTGAGAAAAAAAATCCTAAAGTTTACGATAACATCGGGAAATATTAGGTTTTTTTACGCCATTTTAAGGATTTGTTGCATCAGACCAAGGTTTATTTCTGAAATTAAATTTAGAAAACCATATTATTATTTCTATTCTCTTTAAAATATGTTTTTAATGAAAAAAAAATTAAGGTAAGTAGCATTTAAGGGCTTCAATGACGAAAAAACAAAAGTTTAAAGGTTTTGTTTTTTGGAATTGTCATGATCGAAAATAAGAAATAATGATATTGTATATAAATAATCTTCAGACTAAAGGTATCCCTAGGTTAGGTTAGAACTGTGACCAAAACGAGCGAGCAAAGCGAGCGTGCGATACAATGAATATAAAATAACACTTGCGTTATTTTTAATAGGTTTCCTAGTAGTAAAAATCGACGAGATGACTGGGTTTCAATTATTCGAAACTGCAGAGGAGAAAATTTTTGGAACCCCTCATCTGTCAGTACCGTGTGCAGTGCACATTTTGATGATGTAGATTTTGTGACTACAGCTAAGGGGCTACGTTGTCTGATTCCGCATGCCATTCCTAAATGTGTAAGTTTTATTGTACATTGTATTATTGTTATTTTATACTAGCTGTCCCGACAGACTTCGTACTGTTGTCAAACATCCAGTGTCACGTGACAGGTAGGAACAGTTGCTAAGAGAAAACTAAATTGTGGTTTGTCACTATATTCCTAGCATTTTCTCATGTTTACTCAGCTTTTAAACCTTCCCTAGAGCATTACAAATATTTTAAAACCAAGATTAGCCAAATTGGTCCAGCCGTTCCTGAGTTTAAGTTTAAGCGTTGTTTGTTTTTGCGCTTGATAATAAAACAAAAAATGTCGTGTATCACAAGCTACTTAAATGAAGAGCAACCTATGTACTAACCGCCGCACTCAGAGACGTCAAATAACTTTAATGGTTCATTAGAGTCAACATTTTACATTCTTAAAAGTTCTTTATTCTATTTGCTATAAAGTCTCTTTTGAAAAATGGAATTTTGACTTTAATGAACCATTAACGTTAATTGACGTCTCTGAGTGCGGCAGTAATATACAGAAAAAAATATGAATGATTAATGTAGGTATATAATTTTTATTGTATTTTTTCCAATAAAAAAAACTGCTTATTTATTGCCATTAAGGCGGAACAAAGTTCGCCAGGTAAGCTAGTAAATAAATAAAAACCTACCTAACATGATTATTTTAGCATAAGTAAGTAGTTAATAGAACAAATAACGGTTCACTTTTTCACAAGCGCTAATCTATTCTCATTTATTGTGCTGAATTACTTATATTTATTTCGCTTTTTCTCTTAATGTTATAAATTTAACACAATAAATGAGAGTTGATTAGTGGCGCTCGTTGACCATAAACAGACTCTTAAATTCCTCTAACTGGTAAGAAGTTAACCTTCCATCATCAACTCAGCCACATCAGTTGTTAATAATGTTATGTAAATAAAACAATGCCCTTTAAGTAACATGTGCTTTATTTTCTTTCACAGTGGTCTTAAAAAATATGTTAGCTAGGTCAACATTATGATTCTTAAGCTCCCGGCTCCGATATTTCAGAAATTCAAACATATTCTGTCTATATACGTCCCACTGCTGGGCACAGGCCTCACCTCAACTATGAGGTGGCTCGAGCCATACTCCAACACGCGGGCTCAGTGCGAATAGTTAGAGGGGTGTAAGGTTAGTGATAAACCTTCTGTCAGATGTTTAAAATAATTACAATCATAATCGGACTTAATTTAATAAACCCGGTTAAAATAAAAGGTAAACTTTAGAGAAATTTATGATTTATATGGCATCCCTCAAATTACGCACACACCATAGACTGCTTCCTTCACTCATGATTCGACGAAGTGGCGTCCGTCTTTCTTTTACGTCCGTGGAGGTAGCCAACAAATGCCTGCATATAATATTATCACAGACCAGTTTGTATCCATTTTAAAATATTAATTAAAAGAGCGAAAGGAAATTAGAAAAGAGGTGAACCAAGCGAATAGAAATTAGGTACTTATGGTCGTAGTTCGCCAACGGAGCAAGTGACACGGGAACGCTTCGGTTGCCTGCCGCGGCGCAACATATCAAACACGACGTTGCGCTAGGGAAAGGAATTACTTACTCTGCGAGCAAGATATTCGCTACTTTTATACTAGTGACTGAAATTAGGCATGATGACAGGACTAACATATTTTTCAGTCTGTCTAAGAAAATACACAAGTTAAACAGAATATTTTTAGTGAATAATAATGCTTAATTATTAATCTCAAAATTGTATTTACTGGAATGAACCAATCGCAATTTATTTTGACACTATTGAAGGTTTTGTACTTGAATCGGGGTTCTGGACAGCGAACGGAACTTAGGAGAACGACCTAAGAAAAAATAATTAAGTGCTTTTTTACAAGAGGGTGTGTCTCAAATTCAAATTCCTAAAAGATGAATGCTAGATCTAGTTAGTGAAAAATTGACAGCTTCAAAATATAACAAACTAGTCAGATATTTGCACGGACGCACCAAAACCAGGCCTGCTGAGAATGACCGAGGTACGGTCGAACACGCAGAGCCGCCCATACCGGACCGCGGGAGAGGCCTGTGCAATGCCGCCGCGGGAACCCCCGTTCCACGCGCCAGCAGGCCACTACCTCTACCTCTCTCTCTATAGGGCGGAGACCACGGGCGATTATTCGCCATCTCCTTCCACTCCTCGCTCTTCGAAGCGTTTCTACCGCTCGCGTTGCGCCGCCTCTTTCTTTATCATGTCTTCTTCGCAGAAGGTGGTGAATGCCTTCCAGGCCTCCTCGCTCGCTAGTATAGCCTTATGATTGACTGGTAAAGAATGCCTCATTGGCATTAAGTCCGCCTTTTGTACCATACATTGTTGTGCAATAAAGATTAAATAAATGAATAAATATAGCTTTCACTATAGTTGACGGAAACCTTGGAACGCGACTGCAAATCCGATTTCCACACAAGCTTAAACGTCTTTTGACCACATAATATCTTATAATAAGTAAAAGGGGAAGCTCAGAAAAACGCTTTAAACCATTTAAATTACAATTTATTCACAAACTAAAACAAATACAAGTTGTACAAGAAAAAGAGAGAGCGAGATAGCTATACAAACGTCAAATAATGGCGGGGAATACAGCTCTTGACAAGTTGCGTTCGGAAATGCCTAACAGTCGGCCTTCCTGTACCACTGCTCGCCCCGAGCAGTATTCTCCATGTAAAGCAACGTAAAAGTAAAACTAAGCTAAGTAATATTGACATACCCAGGTGACTTCTTAATGCCACCACAACTGACTTCTTAATGCCAGTCCAGCTGACTTCTTAATGCCAGCACAACTAACTTCTTAATGCTAGTTCAGGTGACTTCTTAATGCCACCACAACTGACTTCTTAATGCCAGTTCAGCTGACTTCTTAATGCCAGCACAACTAACTTCTTAATGCTAGTTCAGGTGACTTCTTAATGCCACCACAACTGACTTCTTAATGCCAGTTCAGGAAGTACACCTTCCAAGTCGCGACTTATACAACACCTCTTAAGGCAAATCTCGAGATTTAAACAGTCAGTCAAATAACAAACAGTCTGAAACGTTCTTAATCGTTTCCAGTTATTTAACAAGTCTGAAGCGTTCTTAATCGCCTCCAGTCAAATAACTTACAGTCTGAAGCGTTCTTAATCGCCTACAGTCAAGTAACAAACAGTCTGAAACGTTCTTAATCGTTTCCAGTTATTTAACAAGTATGAAGCGTTCTTAATCGCCTCCAGTCAAATAACTTACAGTCTGAAGCGTTCTCAATCGCCTACAGTCAAGTAACAAACAGTCTGAAACGTTCTTAATCGTTTCCAGTTATTTAACAAGTATGAAGCGTTCTTAATCGCCTCCAGTCAAATAACTTACAGTCTGAAGCGTCCTGATTCGCCTACAGTCAAGTAACAACAATGAGCGAACAATTATCGCCTTCTTAATGGCAGCTCACTGATTAATATTACAAACAATCACAAACAAACAATTTAAATCAGATAATGCAACAAAATGAGCGAACATATATCGCCTTCTTAATGGCAGCTCACTGAGTAATATTACAAACAATCACAAAAAAATAATATAAATCAGATGATGTAACAAATGAGCGAACAAATATCGCCTTCTTAATGGCAGCTCACTGAGTAATATTACAAACAATCACAAACAAACAATATAAATCAGATAATGCAACAAAATGAGCGAACAAATATCGCCTTCTTAATGGCAGCTCACTGAGTAATATTACAAACAATTACAAACAAACAATATAAATCTTAAGAATACAAGAAGTAATGTTTCATTCATATTAAGAACAATCAGATAATGAACTATCTGATTAAAACGATTCAGTTTGTCACGAGCCATCACATTACAGTTTACAGTATGCTTGACGGCGACCATGTGTGTAGTCCTAATCACATTACGGCTTACACTTTTACAATCCTGAATTTGACCATCTAAACTTGGTGCAAGCCTGTCACTTCGTAACCCCTTGCGCATAATATTACGTTCACCAATAACCATATCACAGACCATATCACACAACCATACCAAAAGTTCTTTGCTTAACACATGTGGAGCATACGCAGAACGAGTTAGAAATTTTGTCTAACATCATAAAACAAAATAAATCATCAAAGTCAGATCACCAAGCTTTACCATTCACATTTAACATTACTACCAACGCAAGATCACCAAAGCTCCCAAAATGGTTTGTCATTAAAATAGGTAGTAGACTTGCTCATTTGCGCGCGGATTGACAACAGCAGTCAAAATGTATTTTATTTGTTTCTTGTAGACGACAATAATCCTTAAAATACTTACAAATGAAAGCTTTGTTTCGGTCGCATACAACTCCAAATATCTGTAATACTATAATAACACGAACAGCTTCTAACTACAAGAGCTAGAGTGAATAAATGTCGTAAATCAAACACCAAGGTGGCCCACGTATAGGTACTATGTGGAACGGCAACGGCATCTTGCATGAAGATTACAACAACACTGCTTGACACCCTGTATATTTTTCACGCATAGTGTTAGGAGATGCAGCCATGTACATTTTACTTTTTGTTTCTAAATACAGCGCCGTATTTGCCAAACCAGTTTTTAAATACGGTAAAAGTAAGCAAGTTCTGTCAAATAGCCACTTTGAATTTTACCTTACAATTATTGGTCTACAGTTGAACCAATTGAATAGTCTCCCTGTTGCATTGCTTCTACAGAAGTAGGTAGAAAACATGTATCATTTATTCGCTTAACGGAAATAACATGGTTTCGGCTAAACCCATCCAGGTGGCCCGTTGATTTACCAGCACGGTATTCGACCTTAATCAAAGTCTCAGCTTTGTACCTGGGGCTACCAGCGGGCTATATATGGTGACAAATCTCGTTTCCACTAAGTCCAATTAGTACAATCGGTGACTATTTAACTTAATACCTGTAACATACACATTAAATTAAGACAAACTTACAACAACAGCAAGGTTCTCTAAATCAATGCTTTGACTTCTGCTAGGCTGTAAGTGATTCACCAGTCACAAAAATTCGTAAACTCAAAACGATGTAGGTACTGCCGCGATCTTTCATCCGCTCGGCCATCGACAAACTACAATATAATATGAGCGCTTTGAATCCGTAAGCTACGCACTTTTCGTAGAACATTTACCAATCCTACAATTACCGAAAAAACTATTTGTAACTCATAACTCATCTAATACTCATCAAGACCATTTCAGCAGGTAAGCTTTCGCCGATCCTATTACCACAGTATGTCTTTAGACAACGATGCATGCAATGCACGATGCTCTCTGATCCTAAGGTAATGTGACCAACGTGCGTCTGTCACATTTGAACAAAACCGGGTGCGCATTCTGTCGCGCCACGACACACCCCGACACAGCAATATTATGTTGGTGTGTATAATTCGTGTACTTATATCCGTATTAGGGTCCTTCCTACAACAGTTTGGTTGTCACGAATCTAAATAACACATAACAATAAATATGAGCCTCGCTCTGTCAAACCAGGAACAACGAAGGTACCACAGACAACCAGATTCAGCACAAACACTTGTTTCATCAACAAACCCCGCACTGTGCGGAAATCGAACTCGCGACCCCTCGATGCTCAACCGTTGAACCACTGCGCTAAACGGGTCATCAACGACTTATAACAAACGAAATATTAACATCAAAATAACAAGTTCGAATCCTATCGACAGGCAATTATTTAACACCTTGTAAATACGAAACATCTACTACGTTTTTTAAATAACACAAATCACTGTGACAATACTCAAGCGCTTAGTTGGTAACCGGCTGACCTATATTAACCTCTGTTTTGGGCTCATCAGAAACCTGCTTAAAGGATCTATTTTAGAACTTTTGACATACCTTAAATGCCGGATGGTTGATTGGCAGATAATGTGCTCAGCATGAAGCCCGCCATACTGTACTATTATGTGCAATAAAAATGAAATGAATAACTAAATACTGAAATTTTTAATTGAACAACTAGACTTGCATGGATTGAATATTCAACTGTAACTGTAACCTCTGGGCTCTGTATAACTCTGTAATTATTATAATTATTATTTTACCCAAGGCATGACAACTGAAATCAATAAAAATGACAACCAATAATTTGCAGCTACAACAGTAACATCTGTAAATAATTAGGCTTAAGTTTGTCTGAAGTAACAGTTTACTTCAGGTCATTCATCCTTATCATGGCCTGTATGATGATAACAGTGTGATGAACACCTTTCTACCTAATTGTTTTCATCATCATGATAGACACAGCCACAGAATGCACAAGTTAAATAATTAGACATAAGTTTGTCTGAGGTTTACTTCAGGTCATTCATCCTTATCATGACCTGTACGATGATAACAGTGTGATGAACACCTTTCTACCTAATTGTTTTCATCATCATGACAGACACAGCCACAGAATGCACAAGTTTTATGATTTTTCTAACGTTGGTGCAATGTGACCACAATGCTTACAACTGCATCATTTAATTATTAAATCAGTAAGACTTGACTTACTTGAATGACGAATATAAATATCTTAACATGATGGATGTGTCCTGATAACCAGCAGAAATAGCATCAGCTTTATTGTACCGTAGGTACCTACCTACCTGTTATTGCTTCTGTAACCTGCACCGGGTAACCAACAAGCATAACCTTAAATAGATTTTGTCACATTAGATCTATAAATAATATAACACATAACTAAGTCACACATCTAACTAACTTACTGATTGGAAAGAAAGGCAGTTATTAAATATTAGAGTTATGTAAGGTTTAGATACTAGTTTAGGTTTAGATAGTTGCTAGTATCAATGTTCAGCATACTTTTTTTAAATTTAAAATTGCAAATAAGTTTCAGAAATAGTTTTCTCATCACCAGCCATACATCCACGGAATACCTTTAACTTTTCTAATTCATTACTCAATAATAAAATAACAGATCACATAGGATCAGAATAAGAAAAAGTATCATTAAGACCAGCATAGGCATGAAATGGTGGGGTACTACTAAAGTGAGGTGAAGACAGACCACTACTGGGGCTACTGGTTTCCCTTATTCAAAGTACTAGCCATAGTAGATACCTAGCACTTTAACTAGGAGTAGTTTGACGAATGAAACTTGTTCGGGTTCGGAAGAAGCTGCTGCTTAATCACTCTCCCATCAGGAGCATGATGAACACTCCGCAATAAGAGAGCGATTAAGGCAGAGGTCAGTGACCGCGCACACGGTCCGGTGCCGCGGTGCTCCAGCGGACTCCGCTCGGGACCGCCAAAACGCTGCCGATTTGAGACACTATTCAAAAGTTCACGAGGCAACGCATCATATGGGTACACCGTCCGTCACTGCTACACATTGCGAATATGACAATCCGATATCATGGAAAAGTTCACGTCCACTTATTGTTATTGGCTTGAAAGTTACTTTTATCACAAATTCACAACAATCCCCAATACACTCGATTAAAACTCACAGTACCTGTGCGGCAACAGGTACGAACCGGTTTTTGTTTTCTGCAAGGCGTCCCGGTCGGCGCGGCCGCGCTTAGCAAATTTTGGAAAACGATACAGAAGTTACTTTCACTTATTGTTTCGTCAGGAAAACGTTTTAGTAGGCGCTCGGTACACTAATCCCGCTTCTGAGCTAAAAGGGGAAGCTCAGAAAAACGCTTTAAACCATTTAAATTACAATTTATTCACAAACTAAAACAAATACAAGTTGTACAAGAAAAAGAGAGAGCGAGATAGCTATACAAACGTCAAATAATGGCGGGGAATACTGCTCTTGACAAGTTGCGTTCGGAAATGCCTAACATAAGATAATTTATTTGACTTCAAAGCCAAGCCTTATTCTAAAAAGTTTTCATACAAATAGTGGGCAGCGACGTGAGTTCAGACGTGACATTGCTGGACTATCTTCGGGAGTACTTACAGCTCCGCGGCACCAAGTATTTGTGTCGTGCGGGCAGCTGCGGTGCTTGCATCGTCTCCGTCATCACGGCGCCAGGGGAAAAAGCGATAGCTGTCAATGCAGTAAGCAACAAAATGAAATCATAAACATACCTTTTGATATAATTTGAAATAAAAACTTTGTCTTCGTTTTAAATCAAAATATTCTAATGATTATTTCTAGCTTCAATATCTGCAATTTAACATTTAAGAGATAATAATGATGGCAATCATAAGATTGCCTCTGGCATAAGCCAGAGGGACCGACGAATACTATAAAAATCGGCAAATGCCAGTAAGTCACAAAATATAAACAGGCCCAACAGTAATATGAAAATGTAGTATACAAATAGGCTTTGTCAAACTGTTGGTGTCATGATTTATAAAAATAAGGCCTACATACGTCCCACTCTGGGCATAGGCCTCACCTCAACTCGCGGTCGCGGGCTCAGTGCGGATTGTTGGAGGGGTGTAAGGTTAGTGAGCAATCTTAATGTCAGGTGTTATCAAGCCGTTCTAAGGCCTCCGACTAGGCTTAACGAATGACATCTAAAGACGTCAGCCGGGAACAACTGCTTAACTTGCCTTCCGAAGCACGGATATGCCCGAAATACACATCACTAAATTTCAGACGGGCTGGTGACCCATCCCATTTTCGACCCAGCGTGTGTTGCTTTACAACAGCGATCGTCGCTCACAATGTAACACAACACCAGAATGTAAAATATTTTTCTTAAAATAGCGCCATGTTTTAATAATGTTTTGATTTATTTTTTAAGTGTCTCGTCTCGATTACATCTTGCAGTAAATGGGATATTACAACTATAGAACAAGTCGGCAACCGATTTGATGGATACCACCCCATACAGGAGGCTTTTGCTGATAACGATGCCACGCAATGTGGTTATTGTACTCCTGGTTGGATTATGGCAATGTTCAGGTATGACTACGACTCCTTTAAGTCCAAGACTACTAATACTTATATTGTGTGACATATAATATTATGTGAAAAACGTTCTTGTTGTAGTCTTTTGGAGAGCAAGCAAAATCTCACTATGCTGGAATTAGAAAAATCTTTTGCCAGCAATATCTGCAGATGTACTGGATACAGACCTATTCTGGATGCTTTGAAGAAATTTGCATCAGATGCTCCCAAATCTGATAAAGTGTCTGATATAGAAGACTTAGACAACTGTAAAAAAAACTGTAAGGACTGTACTGAATGTCTAGATGACAATGATTGGGTTCATCTTAACCTAGATGACTTATCAAATATATTAGAAATTGATTTGAAAGATGGCAAGTACTGGTTTCGAGTTTCGACTATAGCTGATATATTAGAAATTTTGGAAAAAAGAGGAGAAGAGTCCTGTATGTTGGTGTCGGGTAACACAGCTAAAGGTAATTATTTTTTAAAAGTATTATTAGTAACAGTAAGAATACAAATAAATTCAATCTTCTCTATATATAAAAATGGATTGCTGTTCGTTAGTCTCGCTAAAACTCGGGAATGGCTGGACCGATTTGGCTAATTTTGGTTTTGAAATATTTGTAATGGTCGAGGGAAGGTATAAAAAGTGAGTAATAATGAGAAAATGCTGGGAATATAGTAAAAATCTCAATTTTTGTATCCTCTTAGTCAATGTTACTACCTGTCACGTGACACTAAATGTTTGACAACAGAACGAAGTCTGTTGGGACACCTAGTATTCAATAAATAAATTATATCATTGCTTCTTAATTTATCTAAATCCATATCTATCCGTGAGGAAACATTGTTCAACGTCACTTTAGGCAAGCCTAAGTTTAAAATGACTACTCAATCACTAACAGCGATTATCAGCAGTATTTATTGTGTTGTTAGTGCTATAATTTCGCATACTATTGTTTTTTCCCAGGGGCCTACCCAATCATCGAATATCCTTCTACGTTGATTGATATCAGCGGTGTGTCCGAGTTGAAAGGCTTCAAAAAAGACAAAAACTTAATAATCAATGCCGGAACAACCCTTTCTAATTTACTGAATATTTTTCAAGACGTGGGCAAAGAAGACGATTTTCATTATTTGAAAACTCTTTATGACCATTTGCAGCTGGTAGCTAGCATATCTGTCAGAAACGTAAGTTTTATTTGATGATTTTTAACGTTATGGCTATAGTTGCTTTCCTGTCTTCTTCGTATGCAAGTACATAACTCTAAAACGTTGTCACACTTTTGCTGACGCATCCAAAGTTGCAGTTGCTTGTGTCTTAAAGGAGCAACAAAAAATTTCTCCTATCAACGATGAGAGAACGATACTACTTTCTCTCACTGCTGTTGTATGTCTACTCTTAGATTTTAAACTCTACTTCAACGCATGCTTTACTATAATGTGACGACTGTGTTGAAACGAAACAAAACTAAACGTCACAACACGAAACACGTCACATTATATTGTATGTCTATTTTAAATATTTAATTTTATAATTATCATTGCTTAGTCGCTGCGAATGTCCGTGCTTCCACTCAGTTGGTCCCACTGAAAATCAGCGTCTGAGCCTATTAGGTCCAGGCATTAGCTGAGTGGGGTCCATTTAATTTTGGACATCGTGACACTGCTGCCTGGTAGAAATTATTCTTTGTTTTCCTATTGTTTGTTTTATTTTTTTGTTTTTTCCTAACCACCTTGTTCTGTATGTTTTTATCTGTTGAGATGTTCAGAATAAATAAAAGTTTTTTTTTTCTTTCTTTCTGAAATGTTTTTATTTTTTATTCATATTTAATTTTAGATCGGTACGTTAGCTGGGAATTTGATGCTTAAGCATCAACATAATGATTTTACATCCGATATTTTTTTACTTTTAAGCACTGTGGATGCAAAACTGACTTTACGTAAGTTATTATATTTACTTGGTATTTACTAAAAAATATCATAAAAATATATATTAATAAACTTCACCCTTAACATTTCAGGTAGTCCTTCTGGTAACAAAACGGTATCAATGGACGAGTTCTTGGAGCAAAACATGATGGGTTGGGTTATCGTCAATGCATCACTACAACCTTTGAACGCTGAATTTAAGATAGTAACTTATAAAGTACGTAACAGGTTCTTTCAAATTTGACGATAGTTTTATGTAGTAGATAGGAGTTTTGTTTAATAATTTTAAACACATTTCGTTTTTAGATAATGCCCAGAGCTCAAAACGTCCACGCCATTGTAAATGCAGGTTTTTTATACCATTTAGAACAACCTGATAATATAGTTAAAACATCAAGAATAATATTTAGTGGTCTGACATCACCTTTTAGTCGGGCAAAAGATACTGAGGCTTATTTGTCTGGAAAAAAACTATTTACCAACGAAATTTTAAAAAATGCAGTCTCTATTTTGGAAAGAGAGCTAATAGCCTCAGAAAATCCGCCAGAACTTTCAGCAGAATATAGAAAACAACTAGCACTTGGATTGTTTTACAAGGTAATAACATAATTATGTTCAACCTATTGCATTAAAAACCGCCGATTCACTTGTGTAAATTAAGGAAATTGTTGACTAATCAGTAACTATGTTTAAGGGTTTATTGTCACTCTGTCCGACGGAGATTTTGAATAGCCGTTACCGGTCAGCGACCACTAAAATTCGTGATGAACGGTTACTTACTTCTGGCAAACAAGATTTTGAAACGGATGAGTCGAAATGGCCATTGACTCAGCCATTGACTAAAGTCGAAGCTTTGGTACGTACATAGGTTGTTTCAAATCAGTATACATCGTTTGAAAACGAAATTGAACAAACATCGGTTATTCGTATTGAATTTAAATTAATTTACACTTTGAACTTCCTAACGTTTTAGAGGCAATGCTCAGCTGAAGTCCCATATACGGAAGACATACCATCAATGCCTAAAGAAACATTTGCTGCTTTTGTCTTAACTACTGAACCCTCAGGAAAAATAACAAATATCGACCCTTCTGAAGCGTTGGTAAGTTTAGTAAAATAGTTCTACAGAAAGATTGTTTAAGTATTTTTCTGTTGAAAAAGATAATGTTAATTAAAAAACCTCTCTGAAACCAGTTTTATTTCTGTATTTATAGAATCAACCGGGAGTAATAGCGTTTTTTACTGCAAAAGACATACCTGGCGTAAATTCATTTACTCCCGATTTTTTAATAGCGTACTTTGCAAATGAAGAAGTACTATGCAGTGGCGATGTTCAGTATTTTAACCAACCACTTGGAATAATTGTAGCTGAAACAAGACATTTGGCTGACCAAGCTTCTAAAATGGTAAAAGTTACATATGAAAACGTAAAGAAACCAGTAACTGACATCAAAGTAGCCAAAAACGATTCATCTAGAGTAGATAGAGTTCTCTTTATACCTGCTTTAAGAAGAGGATGGGATGTAGCAAAAAAAATAACAGGAGATACAACTATATATGCACAAGCTCATTTTCCGATGGAAACACTGGTCTGTGTGACTGTGCCTGAAGAAGATGGGTTCAAAGTGCATCTTTCTACACAGTGGATAGATCAAGCGCAATGGGTGATACACAAGGCATTAAATATAGACGCTAATAGGTTAGTAAGTTCTACTTATTTGATTGATTAGGGTTTTCCGCTTTTTTCTTTATGAGCTGGATAACATTTTGTACTTAACATAACCCATAACATAAACGGCCGATATACGTCCCACTGCTGGGCACATGCCCCACCTCAACTATGAGGTGGATTGAGCCATACTCCAACACGCGGGCTCAGTGCGGATTGTTACATCGTTGTTCGGATTGTTACATTGTAACATCGTTATTGTTATTTTGTACTAATTTGTTATTAAATGCTTACCTCAATTAAAAAATCAGAATGAGAAATGTAATAAAAAAAAATTCGTTTATTTGGCGAGACTTTTAAAGTCAGATTTTGGAGAATTTGGTTATGGTATTTACCACCGCCAGCGTCAAGCAAGATGTTTTGGACATATTCATTCAGGTTTTTATTTCATCAATTTGTTTATTATTATTATACTTACCTATTTTTACCCATTTAAATGAAATGGTTTTATTAAATATGTCGGCGCGAGGTAGGCCAAGCGGTAGGCAACTCGTCACCGGCATCTTGTATGGGGGCTTCCTTGCCGGGAAGCAACTCAGTGAAACTCAAGTAGCAATCCACTCTTATTAATTTAGGAATCACACACGTCGGTAGGAGAGTACGGTGAACATGACAGGTTCGATAATAAACAAAGCAAAAGTATTGAGCGTATCGGAATCCATTGTTCGACTCTGTCCTCGTGAAAGCGCGCCAAAACTGCTAAATCGATACTAGCGCCACCACACTGTGTTCACTGCACTTTTCCACCAAAATCGACCAATCAGAAAAGAGTGCCGTGTCATCCAGAGACTAAAGCAGTCTATTACTCTATTCTATGGACGTAAGTGTAAAAAAACGTAATGTTGCCAGGTGTGCGCGCGAATTGGAAATGTTGCCAAATATGCGCGTGACGACACGGCCAGCCTGACTAGTTACACGTCCTCGTGTATACCTGTAACAGACACATAGTACAATAAAACAAATAGGGCAACTCGGCCCCCGAGTTAGCAAAAACTGCCTGAACATGTCGGGCTGTCGCTACGCGAGAAACGAAACACTTAGGTGCGCACGGACTTACATACGAGTGCCGCGACTTGAGTATCGTTAGAATCAATAAAACCATCCGTGAGCCAGCTCAGACGCGTTCACAAACAAACTGCACTCGCTGCGTACCTATGTAAGAAGTTGCCATACTGGTTATACTGTGACAAGACGCACTCACAGATTGGATTATTTGCGCGCTCGGCTAGCCCTGACTAAAGGGTTAAAACACATGTCAAGATTAATTGATCAAAAGAAAACCTCAATGTAAACATACAACGTGTGTAGTAAACAAAACAACATCTACACACAAACACTCTTAAATTTTCAAACACAGCTCAATACATTGTCAATCATTTTCTCACTAGGTCCCCATGGACCATCAACCACTAGGTCCCCATGGACCAACCACCAGGTCCCCATGGACCAACCACAATGTCCCCATGGACAAACCACCAGGTCCCCATGGACCAACCACAATTTCTTTTTTTTTTTTTCATTTCATTTCAATGTCCCCATGGACAACCACCAGGTCCCCATGGACCAACCACAATGTCCCAATGGACCAACAACAATGTCCCCATGGACAACCACCAGGTCCCCATGGACCAACAACAATGTACCCATGGACATACCACCAGGTCCCCATGGACCGCTCACGCTGCACGGCTACAGCTCCAGTTCCACATCACGCCCAGAATGGTTATGAGTAGATCGCAGTTACAACTACGCTGGAGCATGTAACACGCACACGCAACTCAAAATAATTCACCATGCATGAGTGTGTGTGTAACGAAATCTCTAATTAGGCACTATCAGGTACGTTACTTTGAGGCATTCTTCTAAGGCGTTAGTTAGCACATTTATAACTTCGATTAGTCGAACTAAATCATCAACAACCCACTTATCAAATTTTGCCTTATTTATTACAGTCAAAAGACATAGCAAAACCTCTTTTTTTTTTAAATAGTAGGCACTACTTTTAATAATGCGAGCCGCTTGTTGTCTTGCTTCCGTAATATCAATCTCGGTTTCGGTATCTGATTAAATACACAAGCACAATCTTAACACGGGAAATAATTCACACCATGCAAGCAAACGTGCAATTTGGTCATGAATACGCACTAGGTACCTATATCTCGCTCGCTCTTGTAGACTAATAATTAAGCAATTAGCGTATTGTGTCACATACTCGCAAATGGCGGCAGCAACAAGAATGAAAGTGACAAAACGCTACAAAAGTTATCGTATTGTTAAAGAGCTGTTTAAGTGTTTATGAATAAGGAGGTAAGGCGTTAGTTAGGCACAATTATGGACTAAACATGTCAGACCAATTCACCTATTTTGTCACCCTCGTGTGACAAACTGTTATCAAGCAAACTAAAACTACATCAACAAAATATCATTGGTTATCTCGTAACTCAAGCGGAATGTCTTTATTTAACAATCTACAACTTTGGTCACCACTAAAAACTGTAATGTTTTTTTTTTTTTTTTTCATTATCGCGACTATGCGTCCAATAAATTAAAGTCAGTTCTAAGTTTAAAATATCCGCACTTATCACAATGTCATACGGCATAGCTGCATAGGTAGGTAGGTACTCTTGTGCGCTAAAAATAAGAAATATCAAATGTAAACAATGCCTGTCAACTATGGTGCATACGATTTGTACGCGCGTTTATATGCACTTCCGAAAACCGGCTAGTTATATTTTGCTTCACAAGACAACATTCAACACATCAAAATAAAAAGGGTACGACTCACCTGATTGAGTGAGCTCACCTCAGACACCATCATACCATATTTCGCAAAAATTGACCCGTAACTCTAGTTATTAACCGCTGGCGCGCGCAGGGGTCAACGCCCGCTACCTGCCACTCGCAATTACGCAGTTGTTTACTCTTTTGATGCAGTGGGAAGTAATGTGGCCGTGTTCTCCGCGACGGTGCTTGAATACGACGATGATGGGGCTTGAGCAAATCCCACTTCTGATGTCGGCGCGAGGTAGGCCAAGCGGTAGGCAACTCGTCACCGGCATCTTGTATGGGGGCTTCCTTGCCGGGAAGCAACTCAGTGAAACTCAAGTAGCAATCCACTCTTATTAATTTAGGAATCACACACGTCGGTAGGAGAGTACGGTGAACATGACAGGTTCGATAATAAACAAAGCAAAAGTATTGAGCGTATCGGAATCCATTGTTCGACTCTGTCCTCGTGAAAGCGCGCCAAAACTGCTAAATCGATACTAGCGCCACCACACTGTGTTCACTGCACTTTTCCACCAAAATCGACCAATCAGAAAAGAGTGCCGTGTCATCCAGAGACTAAAGCAGTCTATTACTCTATTCTATGGACGTAAGTGTAAAAAAACGTAATGTTGGCAGGTGTGCGCGCGAATTGGAAATGTTGCCAAATATGCGCGTGACGACAAATATATATTTTTGTGTTTAGCATCGACGTTTACTGCCGTCGCGTGGGTGGTGCATTTGGCATGAAATTATCCCGCGCTGGGCAACAGGCAGTGGCTTGCACCCTCGTGGCTTCCAGACTCAATCGGCCGTGTCGATTCATCCAATCGCTTAGTACAAATATGACAGCAGTTGGGAAGAGATTTCCTAGCATGAATGAATTTACGGTTCGTTTCTCCCAGATTTGTTACCACCTTTTAAATCTAATTAATTTTCAAAACTACTCTTTTGGTAATCTCAGTTTAGACGAAGTGTGTTTTTAGTGTTTTATACGCCCCTATTAACTGTCTATGGACAAAGTATGAACAAGTATGTATACTGTTCTTTAGCATGGAAAAAAATATATTTTGATATTGTTTCAATGAGATAAATAATATTGTATTTGTTGTATTACATTTACATTCCAGCGGTAAATTATTTCGCAGAGCTATCTCTGATCGCGCTTAAGACCGCTACCCTTTTCACCATGTTGAAATCTTCTATGATGGATTTTGTTTTACAGATAAGTGTCAATAGAAAAGGCGTTATTCAGTACGCTGATTATGCTTTGTATGAAGATAACGGTTACATTGTCAATGAGCCAATAATTACTTTGACGGCGCTTTCTTACAACAATCTTTACGACAGCTCTCGTTGGACTTACAAAGGCTACAATGTAATAACTGACACGCATAAAAACACATTGTGTAGAGCACCAGGTATCAAAACAACTTTAAAAAAATGACTAAACTTATGCAAACATTACGATTTCAATTATGATCAATAATACGAATTATTACATTTCAGCTACGTTAGAAACAATTTCAATGACAGAATTAATGATGGAACGTATCGCGTATGAGTTGTCACTAGATCCAGTTGAGGTTCGCTTGGCTAATTTAAACAAGCTTAAATACAATGAAATAAAGAAAATGTATGAGGATTTAAAATTGCAATCTGACTATTCAGCAAGAAGAGTGGCAGTTGAACAATTCAACGCCGAAAACAGATGGAGAAAACGAGGATTACGCGCCTCGCTGATGAGGTATACACCAGTTTATGGACAAAATTTGTGTGTGATCGTCTCTATCTTCCATTCGGACGGAACTGTGGGAATCACACATTCTGGCACAGAAATGGGTCAAGGGATAAACACGAAGGCTATTCAAATCGCAGCGCATTATCTAAATATTCCAGTAGAAAAAATCAAAATTAAAGGAAATAATTCAATGATTGGACCTAACGCTACACTATCTGGCGGCAGTACGACTACTAAAAACGTTGGCGTTGGAGTTGAACGAGCGTGCAAAGAACTATTAAAAAGATTATTACCAGTCAAAATTACTATGCCTGGTGCATCTTGGGAAGCAGTAATTAAGAGAGCTTATGACCTTTCAATCAATTTGCAGGCACAAGGGTATACAAGTATTTTAGAAGGGCTGACTTCTGTGTATGACTTATTTGGCGTATGTTTTGCTGAAGTCGAAGTTGACATACTGACAGGTGAATCAGAAGTATTAAGAGTTGATTTACTACAAGACGCAGGACAGAGTTTAAACCCTAAGCTGGATATTGGGCAGGTTGGTTTATGTTTTTAAGACATGGGAGTAATAAAGTAATGGAAATATTTATTTCTTACATTATTTCTTAATCTACGTTTTTTTTAGGTAGAAGGAGCTTTTGTAATGGGAATGGGATACTGGACTTCAGAAAATGTAGTATACAACCGTGAGAATGGTCAAATATTATCAGACCGCGCTTGGAACTACCATGTGCCTCAGGCGCGAGATATACCTCGAGATTTCAGAATTCATTTAAAAAAAATAACTTCTGGGTTGGACAAATTCTTGGGATCCAAAGGTAAAAATACACATTCCAATTTCTTGTTCTAAAAATCTTAACTTGTTAGGGATAAGCTTTGCGTCTTGACTGGTAGGATACATTTTTTCTTCAATTCATAAATTGTTACGATAGATTTTTGGTTTGGTTCAATATCTTTAACTTATTTATCGTACAGATTTTGAGGCCATAGGTTTTTTTTTTATTATCAAGATTTTTTTTTTAAATCCTGATGGAGTTTGAAAGCTAAATATAAACAATAAAACCAAGGATGATATTGTTCTCATAATATTCAAATGGTTGTTATTTTTATTCTTACAGCAGTCACTGAAGCCCCGATATGTTTAGCAGTAGCAGTGCCATTAGCTATTCGTGAGGCTATATCTTCTGCTCGATTTGACGTGGGGATCCCAACAACGGAATGGTTTTCAGTCGGTAAGGTTAATTGTTGTTTCTGTATTCGTGAAAATCAGAGTTTTGGTTTATGTGGTTTGAATTTCAGTCTGTTTGTTGTAAGTATCAGGATAATGAGGTACAAAAAAAGATATTTTGAAAGGTGAATTAAAAGGGTTAAAGTTAAGGTTATCATAAAGACAAATTGTCGCTTTTGATTAAAAGCGACAATTTTATTTTATGTTATTGTAGAATGAAACACACTTAAAAGTTAAAGTTTTCTGATGTAATTTGCATGTTTTCCTTTCAGATGGTCCATACACTTTGGAAAAAATACGAATGGCGTCTTCAGTCAACATTGATGATTTTAAATTTACATAAAAAATGCATATTTTTCAGGTTATGGTTATTTATTTACAAATTGATTTGTTAATTTAACTTAGGTACGTCAAAAATACCTACATGGGAACCTTTGAGGGTTTAAAAACTGATTCATTTCTATCTGATTTGTTAATTTGGTGAAACCTTAGCTGAATAAATAATGATAAAGGACCTTAATAAACCCCCAATTTAATACATTTTGTTGCTAGGTTTGTAGGATAAAATAAGTAAAAAAATAATAGCAGTAGCGTCAAAAAATGATTTTTGAATTAAATAATATGTAATTCATAAATTTTTGCAAAATATTTTTAGACTAAAATCATGTGACTACAATCTCAACCGAGCTTGTACTGTAAATAGCAAATGCTGATGAACATATTATAATTTAAATACGTCATGGGTCAGAATCGAACCTATGACTTTCGGAAGTACCGTTACTTCAGGAAAAATTGTCATACAATTTACTTCAAATGTGAATTTAACTTACTTTCGTTTTCAGCTATCGTTCTTACTTATTTTATGTTGATAATGTTATTTTAATAAAAAAGTTTTGTTGCTTTTAATTGTCTTTTCTTAATAATTCGTCATTCTTGAGCCCTGACTGACCAAAAGAAGACACTTTTTTACAGATACCATTTACAAGATTACAGAGTTGGTCTTCTAAGGCAGAGTATTCACCTAGTTGTTTTCTCAAATTTATGGGGTTTTAAACGTCTGTATACATTTAATTATGTTCTAGTTATAACCTTTGAGCTTTGTTGCGTTAATTTGCGACCTTCACCTAGTAAGGAAGATTTTTACCACTACACCAAACTAGTCGTTAAATAAATTAAATAATAGGTATCAATAATTTCTATCTGTTTAACTGTTCATTTGCATACTAAGGTTCTGAAGTTGACAAAACGATAAAACGTTTGAGCAAGTTAAAATAACTGTAAGATGGTGAAATTGTGCAATGATGCACTGCAAAATGTAGCATGTCATTAAAAATAAAAAGCGCACTGGTTGACGCTGCACCAACGCACAACGCAGCGCAATGCATCTCGAGGGCAATTTCAGATCAGCCTATTTTCCGCACGTATACGGTCGTTTGGGCTTAGTTCGCTCTTACACGCCCGTATATTTCTTCGAAAAGTTGAACGCATTTACACGCGCGTATAAGAACCTCTCCATATAACGCCTTTTGGTATCGCGCGTATCATGAATGCGAGTGAGAGCGCAAGTGCCAAATACCCCTTTCTTTCTAGCTCCGTCCCTTTCAACTCCCCCGTAAAACGTGTCATCTGGATTTGAGGATGTAAGGAACAGGGCATTAAGAAACTCATCTGATATTGATCTGATATTGTTTTGTCCGACGGTTGATTGTCGGGTTCTTGTATAGTTTATGCACAATTGCTCGGAAAACTTTGCAGGATTGTGGTTCTTATATCGCGAGATAGATGTCGTCACATGGACAAGCTCTAAACGCATACATAAATTTGCTTACACGGGCGTTCAAAACGCTTATCTGAAATCGCCCTAAGCGGCAACGTCGCGAGCATTTGTCACCTGAATAAATAATACTTACTTACACTATTTCACTTGTCTATTACGCCTCATTAAATAAACAATCATTCGTAGCCCAAAATTCTAACGTACAAATGACTTGATATTTAAACAAGAGTAAGAAGTAATTTTGTTCATTCTCATGTGCACTGTTGAATGTAAATAAAAATATGGCTAGGATATCATTCTCAGTGAACGGTGTCAAATGTCATGGTGAGTAAGTTTACAAATGTCCTCGACGGTTATATGGTTGGAGTAGTGGCTTATGCTCGGGCCATCAATTGTAGCCAAGTATGATTTCACCCTCAGGAGTTCCTATTTTCCAGGCTTTTGTCAAGCTGCTGATCCACAAAAAAAACTTTGTAGCATATTTGTTTATAAAGGGTCACTTAATTCATCAATCCAATATCGTGTTGTATCTCATTAGGTGCTTGTGCGATGATGTTATACAGGGTGGCCCAGCGACAGTGATCTAGACATTTTTTTTAAGTAGAGGGACATCATAACATGTATTGACTTAAAAAAATCATTAGCTCTGCGAAAATCAATACTTCAGAAGTTATGTTTTAATCATGTTTCTTTCGAAATGTCTCAACTCCAATCACATAATTCACTCTTGTTTGGAAACTTCATCATTGAGCCATTTCATATTTGGTATGGAAGTACAACATAACAGTCATGTAGAAACCATAATATGTGCGAGTTTTGAGTTTATTCTTACGAAAATTTGTTTTTTTTATTTTTGCTAATAATTTATCGCCATTTTTGAAATCTAATACAACTTTCAAAAAATCACTGCTGCTATGCTAAAGCACTTGATGATTTGCTAATGATCTTGAAAACTGTCTATAAGTATGATTATAGTTTGTGCAAAAACTTGGAGTGAAGCAACCAAAGAAAAACTTTCAAAATTAAAAACATGTACGGTAAGTCTATAAAACTCAGAATGGGTCATTTCAGCACTGACCCAAATTTAAGAAAAAATAGGCGAAAAATTTTTTTAGATAAAAGTTTACTTATCACCTCATTTAGAAAACACTTTGGATGGAAAACGTTATTATTTTTAAAATTTTGGGCTTAAGTTGCTGAACTTCAGAGACATAAATCACTTTTGTTTGCAAACTATCCGACTGAAGAACTTGAAATATGGGATGAAGACGTCATTATTAATGCCATACTTTAATTGGCTTTGCTTGATTTCACGTTGACTGGTAAATAAAAGGAGGATATAGAGGTGCCCGTAGCGCAGTTGTGACGGTGATCAGCGACGGTCGCTGTCGTAAAGCAACACACGCCGGGTCGGAAAAGGGATGGGCGACCATTCCGACCGAAATCTAGTGATGTATTTTTCGGGCATCTCCGTGCTTCGGAAGGCACGTTAACCGATTCGCTGCGGATGACACTTATCCGTGCCATCACTTTTTTTTGCGTGTGGCGTTAGGCACGGATGAGTGTCATTTTAAAATCGATGATAACTCTTTCAATTCAGCTTAAGGAAGTTTTTACCCAGAACCAAAGTAACTTGATTTTTTGTAGCCTTCGTTTCTGGATTTAGTAATATTTTTGTAATAATAGAGGTTACCAACCTTTTTTAAAATGTTAGTTATTTGATATGAAATCGTCTTATGATAATAAATTATAAATTATTACAGCGTTAACACGTTCAGTGCCACCGACTCACACCGGGAATTCATCTAAATTTTATTCCAGTGCCAGCGACTCGCGCTGTTAGGTTATCAACACTCCACATTGTGGAAAAACAGTGGTCCACGTGGACGAAGTCGCGGGCTAAAGCTAGTATTAATATATAGTTACATTATAGCATATTCTCCTTGATTCAACTACAGAGTTAACTTCAGTATCAAGTCAATTGTGACTATTTATTATCTCCTTAATCAAACTTGGTAGTTTTTCATTTGCATAGTTGAAATTTGTTGTACAAAGAAAACTAAAACAATATTTAGGCCTAATTTAATATTTCATATTCAATAAAATCATTAGAAAATGTGAAATAAGTTGAAAAGGTTTAGCACAACTGCATTTAAAAAGTCACTTACCTTCCATTTCCAAAAATACACTTGTTTTCCTACTTTTTATCACTTAAAACAATGTGCCGGTCCGTTTACGTTAGATTTCGAATGTAAACTAAAGGTTTTCAAGCTTTTAACATGTAAAAACTAGTAAAAATACTGTTTTCTTTTCCGCATGGCGGAAGATGCAGATGCGTGTCATCTAATCGTATGGCGTTGGGCGCTAAACAGTGTCACGTCGTTTTTGCTTGACGCCACCGTCGGAAGTTAGCGAAATTGGCCACCGCAGTGAATCGGTTAAGCAGTTGGTCCCGGCTGACGTCGTTAGATGTCAGTCGTTAAGCCTAGTCGGAGGCCTTAGGGCGGCTTGATAACATCTGTCGTTAAAGGTTGCTCACTAACCTTACCCCCCTCCAACAATCTGCACTGAGCCCGCTAGTTGGAGTATGGTTCAATCCACCTCATAGTTGAGGTGAGGCCTGTGCCCAGCAGTGAGACGAATAAAGGCCGTTTATGTTTATATGGTAGATAATGCCTTAACAGCATTAAGTCCGCCTTTTGTATCACTCATTGTATTGTATTAAATAAATGAAATAAATAATTTCTTACTCTCATTAACTCTCGTTATGTATCTGAAGTTCAGCAACTTAGGCCCAAAATTTCAAAAAACAATAACATCTAAACTATTGGTTTTGGACTATCTAATGTTTTTTTAAATGTGTTGCTACGATGCCTTCTATCTAAAAAGAAATTTTGGTTACCTTTTTTTTAAATTCAGGTCGGTGCAGAAATGAGCCATTCTGAGGTTGTGAGTCTTACCGTACACGATTTTGATTTTGAAGGTGTTGCATTGGTTGCATCACTTGAAGTTGTTGCATAGATTATTATCATACTTACGGACAGTTTCGAAGATCATAAACAAACCATCAAGTGATTTTTTGAAAATAGTATTAGTTTTTGAAATGGCGATAAATTATTAACAAAAATAAAAACAATTTGTCTCAGAATAAACTCAAAACGCGCACATATTATGGTTTTTACATGACTATTGTACTTCCATACCAAATTTGAAATGACTCAGTGCGAAAATTTGCAAACAAGAGTGTATTATGTGATTAAAGTTGAGATATTTCGAAAGAAACTTGAAAAAATCATAACTTCTAAAGTATTGATTTTCGCGGAACTGATGTTTTTTTTAAATGACATGCTATGATACGCTCTACCTAAAAAAAATTTGGACCGCTGTCACTGGGCCACCCTGTACATAATGCTACAAACTGAGGCTAAAGTGAGTAAAGAGATGGTTTTTCAAGATGTCTATTAACGAACAGTGCCATTTTAAATCTTAGCAAAGAGTTTTTATGTCAGTTAAGAGGTCAACATTTCATGATAGTAAATAATTTTGGGAGATGTGTGGGAGAGAGTGAACAAGAATTTATTTAGTTTTTCTTTTTGCTGTATTCGTTTAAGAAAGGCAGAGTTCTATTTATTTCCTCGAAAATATTATGTTATAACACCTCGTTTGACATACGTACGCTTTGGTCATTACGGCCTATGCTTTCTTGTGGCTCAGGCCGTCAATATCACCTCGGCTGTAATTATCAACTTACCGCACATAAAACATGTTATGTTATTTTGCATTGCTATTCCGAGGTATAAAATATATTAAGATTTATTTATTTAATATGATGATTGATGTTATAATTTTGTCGCAATAATAACAATCTGGCGAATGGCCAATGTTAATTTTTATCAATTTTCGATATTCAAGTACTTAACTTTTATATGTCAATGTTTTCTATTTCACTGTATTAATAATGTACCATGTGGCAGTAATTATAACAAATATTTTTTTTTTTTTCTAACCTATATCATCCCACTGCTGAGCAAAGGTCTCTCCCAATCCTTTCCAAACATTTCGATCCCGTGCCAGGCTTTGCCAATCTTTTTCATGATGTCTCAAATCATCACTCCAACGTTTTCTGGGCCTTCCCCTGCAACGAAAACCGTCTGTAGGCTGCCACAGAGTGACGATTTGAGACCATTTGCCTGGATGCATTCGGATGACGTGTCCTGCCCACTCCCACTTCAGCTTTGCAGATTTTTTGCCCACATCTACTATGCCTGTTCTGGAGCGAATAATGTGGTTATTTATTCGGTCAGAAAGCCTCAAACCGAGAATGCTTCGTTCCATGGCTCTCTGGCAAACCTTGAGTTTGGACTTCTGATGTTCTGTTAATGACCATGTTTGCGCACCGTAAGTTAGGATCGGCAGGATACAAACATCAATGAGTTTGCGCTTAAGTGATATGGGAAGGTCACCCTTCATGTAAGCCTTCATGGACTAGAAGCTCTTCCAGGCGTTGTCGATACGGCGATCGATTTCTTTATCTTGCCTGTTGTCGAAGGAAACTATCTGGCCCAAGTAAATATACTCATTGACGTATTGTATTACCTGCCCATCAACCACTACCCTACTTTCCGTGCTATTGGTCATAACTTTTGTCTTAGTCATGTTCATCTTCAGTCCAACCTCAAGGCTCGCTGTGCTCAGTTCTTCGAGCATTTGTTCTAGTTTCTCGGCCGTTTCTGCAAAGAGCACGATATCGTCAGCAAAGCGGAGATTCGTTAAATTAACTCCTCCGACATCAATGCCTTTAGAAGCCCAGGAGTTCGGCAGGCGCTTAAAAACTTCTTCTAGAACAAATAAATAAATGAACGAAATGTTTCAACTTTAGCTAATAACTTTACAAGGCGTATAGTTACCTAAACCTATACCTAAACTGAGTTCATTAAACGAATCGTGCACATGATAATACAGAATTAATTTATGGGCATTGCAAACATATTGCCGCTTTTGTTGATATTTTCTATTGCCAGCTCTGGCAAATAACGCGCCATACGCTATAGTTAACTGCTTTATAAATTTATAAACAGTCGGCAGCGAGGTGAGTTCAGACGTGACGTTGCTGGACTATCTTCGTAAGACCCTGGAGCTCCGCGGCACCAAGTACATGTGCCGCGAGGGCGGCTGCGGGGTCTGTATTGTCTCCGTCGTCAGGGCACGGGGGGAAGATCCCATTGCTGTCAACTCCGTAAGTAACTAGACATCCGGTCTAGCAAATAGTACTTAAAAATAGTTTCAAACCTGTGCAGCTGTGACGTAGTGGCAACAGGTAATCAGGGACACCTATATTGAGCTAGGCCAGAACGGGTTACTGAATAGGTGACTAGAGTGATTTTGCAAGTGCCCGATTTTTTCCTTTTTTTCCGTTGAGTCACAGTTAAAGTGTCACTCTGTGACACACTGGTCAAAGACACCATTTAGTTACATTGGTACTGGTACACTGGTACACTGTTACACATCGTAACTTTTTTTCCCGTTCAGTAACAGATACAATACAAAAACAGCTAAACGTTTGGCAGCTATCAAAGTCTTTTTTTATATCAGTAGGACTGTGGCTGGTAAATCTACCGGAATTTGACTGCGAGGGTATCGTGGTATTTCTCAAGGTGTATTAAAAAATATACCTATATGTTTCCTGTGTATCTACAGTAAAAAGCAATGCTTTTTATTAAAGCAGTGACTACTTACGAGTCAGTCGCATTGAGAACGCAAGCAGTCACATTTGGATGAAACAACAAATTAGGAATTACATTTGAATAGTCACGTTGATCTAATAGTGACGATAAAAAGATGTATCATCATTATTGGTTCGTTCTGGTATTCTAAGCAACCACTTGAATAAACAAATGTGTTAGGTTTGTTTGCAAATATTTAAGAACATTATCATAGTTTTTTGAAATATGCCTAATCTAGTGAGTTGTAAAATGATAATGATCATATTGAAGAGTTACTAGACAATCCAGTTTTAAAAAAAAAAGTATGTTAAGTAGCTCTACTCGTATAAATATAGGATTGATAGAATTATTGAAGGTCACTCTTAACTTTGAAAAAAGTAATAATACAGATAATTTCAATCGAATGTTGCTAGTAAAAATACACTTTACAAAGGTATATTTACTTTATGAATTTAATGTATGTTTGGTTTTGGGTAACATGAAATCATAACTCAGGGGTGAATTGATGTTACCTTGTAACACATGGCGCCTATGGAGTTTTTGTTTTAGCCGCAACAGATTCTCGTAAATCTAAAAACACGTCTGATACGGGTACATTCGGCAAAGAATCTTGACCGTTCTTTTCGCCTTGGAGGTGACAGTCCTCTTGACCCTTACTACTGTCCTGGGTATGAAGCCATGATTTTGTGTTTCATTATATTTTTCAGTGCCTCGTTTCAATAACATCATGTAGTAACTGGGAGATAACTACGATCGAGAAAATCGGGAACAGACAAGATGGCTACCATCCCTTACAAAACACCCTGGCTGAAAATAACGCTACTCAGTGTGGATACTGTACTCCTGGATGGATAATGGCTATGTATAGGTATTGAATATTCTCATTATTATAATGATATATTATTATGACCTAAGTATATACTATTTTCTCTCTTTCTAAGCTTTGTCTGAACTACTTTCTTAGGGCATGTCCCATTTGAAAAGTTAATAGTGAAGATGCGCGAAAACTATCAAACAATATCGGGGAAAATCACTTTTTCGACCGAGGTCAGGGCCATATCCATTGAAGTAGCTACTATTTTTTTTTCTTGATTGCATTAACGACCTATGCCTATTTACAGCTTACTGAAAAGCAACGAAAATTTAACAATGCTTGAAATAGAAAACTCATTTGCAAGTAACATCTGCAGATGTACAGGATACAGGCCTTTACTAGAATCCTTAAAAAAGTTTGCTAAAGACTCTCCGAACCCCATTAAAATACATGATATCGAAGACATGCACAAGTGCAAAAACAGTTGCTCGGATTGTGTAAAATGTTCCAACGAAGATGACTGGTGTATATTGGACAAAGCAGATATTCCTAATATTTTAGAAATAGAATTGAAAGATGGAAAGAAATGGTTTAGAGTGTCAACACTTGAGGATATATTCGACATATTAGGAAAAAGAGGAGATGATTCCTACATGTTAGTTGCGGGAAATACAGCAAAAGGTATTCTTTTTAATCATATTACACGTAAAATTTTTGAAATACATCATTTCTCTCACGTTTTCATTGGTTCATAATTCTTAACCGGAGATTGATATTTTGTGCTAACAAAATATCGTTACCTACACATAATAATAATTCTAAAAATACGTTGCAGGTGCTTTTCCTATTGATGAATATCCTTCCACTATGATAGACATAAGTGGAATATCTCAGTTAAAAGGTTCAATACAGGATCAAAACCTAATTGTTCATGCTGGCAACACAATAACTCAAATGTTGGATATACTCAAAAAAGCAAGCAATGAAGATAATTTCAAGTACTTGAAAGCCTTTTGTGATCACATTGAATTAATAGGTCATATTCCACTCAGAAACGTAAGTAATTTTGAATTTTGAAATAAGAAAAATGAAATTATAGCCGCACGGCATGTATTTATCCAATTTTTTTTCTGTGTGTATGTTTGTTCAAAGTAGGTGCTCACCAACAGGCTGGCTTAATCATTATCAGTAACTCATTATACCTACCCTTAGTGTTTTTGCTTAAGACGTGATCTACGTTGACTCATTACTTAGTATAATTACAAACCTTAGTGGTTTTGCTACGCTAAAATTACCTTCTGAATATTTCATGGGATCTTTAATGTGATAATAGATAGAAAAAAAAAGTAAAAAGATAAATTCATGTTAGGTTCATTTAAAAACATTTTTTAACCCGGAATGCATAACATAATAAGTAAATCAAAGTTCCTAAAATGTAAAAACAAAATTAAGTGGTATCAGCACAGAGAGCGATCTCTTCCAGACTACAAGAAGAGAACAAGATTGCAAGATTAATTATATTTGAAGAAAAAAAAATAGTACAATATATTTTAACTTTTTTTAAAGATAAAATGTATTTATTTAACAAAACAATAAAATATGTAAACAAAAAACAATTACAAAATAAAAATCACAAAATACAAAAATTACACAGAAAATAAAACAAACAACAGAACTAAAAATAAAACAAAAACATGTTCTCCCTACCTATGGGTCGAATAGACCACCCCGAACCGCACTCGAAGGGAATGTGCCCATCACACTGGCAGCATTACCACGCTGAATGACCAGTGAGATGCGTTGCATCAGGTACGATTCGGAGCGGGGATCGGCTCCATTTGTCCTCAGGCGCCGCCCCAGTTCTCGGACAAATTGTCTCGCCTCGGCGCACCATGCTCCGCTCACCTCCACCGCAAAAGGAACGAAGATGTACGCGTCTTTGAGGGGGGAGTATTTGGCATGTTTTTGGGCTGCGGCCCATTCCGCAGCGGAACGCGCTTCCCGGGTGGTTCGCGTCAGATGAGATGCGGCGTACGTGCTGACACATGTCGCATCCCAGACCAAACAGCGGCCTCTCTCCCATGGGACCAACGTCAAGCCATCAGGTCGCTTGCCATCCGAGCGGCTCAGTCCGGGTGGCTCCAGGGTGCTCGGCAAACCAGCAGTGACTAGGGCACGGTGAATCACGTCATTGAGCATGTGGTGCCGTGGAAAGCGTCCCGCAGATTTTGCACAGCTTAAGCCGTGGTAGCCCTTGCTGTCCACCCGAGACCCGCATCTGCACTCGTGTTCCTCGCAAACATTACTACCAAGTCTTAGAGCCACAGCCACCCTTAGAGAAGCGTCATCAAGAACGGTGCCCAGGTGAGGTGAGGGTAGGGCATGTAGCCAGGCTCCAGACTCAGGTAGGGATGCGGCCTTGAGGCGTGCGATGTCATTTCCTGCGGCGGTGCTCACTAAGTCAGCTAACTTAGAAGTGCACAGAAGGTCGTCCCATTCGCGCTGCACCTGTGGCTTATTAGGAGGTTCAGCGGTGGGGCACATCAAAGTCCAAGCAGATAAGGCCTCCTCCACAAAGGATATACCTGTGTTGTCGCCCTGAATTTTAAGGAGTTTAGCGACTAAACCGGCAACCCCATGGGAAGACGCTAAGAAGGCCAGCAAATTGACGTCTTGTATTCGTCTGACCCCCAATCCACCATAGCGAACAGGTAACGATGCCTGCGCCCAACGCATATCGTCCAAGTGGATATTGAGGATGCTCTCCAGGGTGGTTCTTATATCATCATCAATTAAATTAACCTCCTGTGGGTAGAGCCAAGTTGGAGAGACCCTCAACTGGTTTATGAGTTTTGGCATAGAGAGACAACTACGAAAAAGAATCAGAGCTACATGGCTGGATAGTTGATCTAAATGCTTACTGGCCTGTTTTAGTACTTCACGCTTATTTTTCAAAGAAATCGGCACCGCATCATGGAAAACAGGAGCACCTAACAACTGAAAAGAACTACGGTCCAATATTTTGATGTCCTTGAAAAAATCCTTGATTGCTGCAATATGTTCTGTTGCGGCCTCTCCACAAGGAAACAGTTCGCATTTAGTACTGTTCACTTGTAGCCCAACGTCTCTCAGCCTAGGAACTAGGACCTCTAAATCTTTGAGAACAACTTTGGGATCACCACCAATAGTTCCATCGTCGAGGTACCATACATTGAGCGGTGAACTTAGTGTGGATATAATATTGTTTATAGCGAGGCTGAAAAGTAAAGGACTCAGCGGGTCACCTTGTTGGGCACCCATTTGTGATTCAATCTCTTCACCGTTAAAAAATAATTTACTGGGAGAGACATAACACTGCTCGAGAAAAGGACATAGTGTGGGAATGTTGACCCGCGCTTCGGCTAGCATGAGTTCCCTTTCAACACTATTAAATGCGTTTTTAACATCTATTTTTAGGACTATATTGCTACTGTGCTCAGGGTCCATTGCGAATTGGCGGGTAGCATGTATGGCCGCCTCGCAACCTAATGGAGTGCCGAAACCCAACTGATGTGGCCGTAACTTTGCCGCCATTTGATCTCGAACCGATCGGCATCCTAGTTTCGCCACCAGGCGGCGAATAACACTGCCCACCGCTATTGGTCGAATACCTCCATCTTTTTTACGTAGGGCGCAAAGAGATGCTCCATACAAATATGGACATACCGCGCTGTTCAGATTGCCTCCAAGAAGAAAATTGCAAAGCTTGGTAAGCGACTCTAGCAAACGCGGTCCGTTGTCACCGGCGGTTATACCAACCAACTCTTTAAAATGTTGTGGACGCAGCCCGTCCAGACCCGCAGCTGAACTTGAATGGAATGAGCCAATGGCGTTTGCTACGTCTGTTGCGCTGACCATCAGCGCCTGAGTACAGTTTTCAGAAACCGGAGGGATTGTGACCGGACGTAATGGAGCCGGGTGTCTCTCTTTCAAGTCAGTCAGGGTTTCCTGGTCCGCGTTCGCCAGGCTGCAGTCTGAGGTAAGAAGCCTAACTGCTCCTCTAAGATCCCCCTCGTAAACTTTACTTTCTATGATTTTATAAATGGACGCCGATCCCTGAGACTTGCCGATATGAGGGCCGATTGCACCGCTTTCTATATTTTTCTTCACCCTGCTGGTAAGGGTCTCGCCCCCATTTTTACTTTCAGGGACTCGAAACCCTGAATATGCGAAAGTAAGTAAGTCGCACCAGTCAGAACTTGAATTAGTTTCTAGGCATTTCTCAATTATGGCTCTCAGTTTCCCAGCGGCCATGTTTCTAGCACCCTTAGGAATGTGTTTAAGTACCTTCACATTCGTCCTGTACACTCCTAGGCTTTGCAAATCAGGTAATGTTGAATGCGCCGTTACCGCTTCCCCGCTAGGGGCTACTGCCTGCGGGCCCAAATTGAGTGATTGTTGTGATTGAGCTTGTAAGATTGCAGGTCTTGGTCTATGTTTCCGAGTAAAGTGAATGGCAAGCCCACGCTTGGTAAAACGCCGTGAAAACTCTGGAGGGCAATGCGGACAAAGAACGGTAGCACCTGAGGACTCCGAAGTGAGATCCATCGTTACAAATAATAATTAACAGCAGTCAGTTTTTACAAGTAACATAACTAGAAATACTACAGTAATAGTAAACAAAATAAATACCTATGTAGGCAAGTTCTAAAAACAAACGAGAAAAAATAAAGATCTAGGCATTTATTTTTTTAGGTTCCTCACAAACTCAGTCTTAACAAAATCAATAAAAGTATAAAACGTAAAGACGTTGCTTTTACAAAACATAGTTAAAAGTTAAATAATAACAAGCATTATCAGTCTCTAAAATCTATTGCCACGGTATTAGGTATATTCCATTACCGTGCTAAATGCTTTTACAGAACAAGGTTAGGTAATCACAAACATTAACAGTCTCTAAAATCTGTCGATATACTAACAAAAACAAAAAGATAGGTAGCCATACAAATAATAAACTTAAACTAACAACAAATTTTCACACGTTCATTTTAAAACAAGAAACAAAATAAAATGCAACTAATCACTATTACTCAGGTAAAATATTACAAAAGTCTTCCGGGGGCGGGACTCCATACAAAAAGTCAAAGCCGTTACTTGGCCTCGAACCCCGTTGATCAACGCACTTCGTATTTAACTCGCTGCTCTAGCCAACGCGGCTGCGACGACACTTCTGGGACCCTCGAAATTAGGATTCTGTAGACGCTTCACACGGGATTCGTACATCATAGGCTGTGTGCTTCTTTCTCGCTTTGAATGCATTGTTCCAAGTTATTATGCAAGATTAAAACACTGACGACTAAGTTAAAAAAAAGGGAAAAAGAAAAAAAAATATATATAAATAAACCTTCAGATTCGAACTCCAATCACGCGGGAGGCGAAAATTCAATTCCGTGCCGAGCCAAACCGATCCATGTTATGTGTCGCTTGTCGTTGCGGGAATTCGTTAGATATAAGTTTTAAATTCATAACAAACGGGGACGCCAAACATAGGTTTTCACAAAATCACTTTTAACACATAGACATCGAATATTAGCGGGGCTTATGAAAGGAATGATGTTGTCTTAGTTGTTACAAATTGTTTACACTGTTTGGACTCTTGTTTTCACTGAGTGTTAGTAACGCTGCATTTTTCCGTTTGAATTTTACTAAAACGCACTCGCATTTTGACTCACAAACGATATCACTTGATATTTACGTCGTATTTATTATAACTGTTTAAGAGATTTACTTAAAATTTAGCTTCAACTATTTTTAAAGAATATTTCTTTACGGAGCTATTGTTGATGTTGGCAGTGGCGCCATCTTTAATTATTATACTTAGAATTTATTTTCAAATTCATGTTGTCTCGCAAAGTAGGTATCAATAGAAATTTATAACAGATATAATTTTAATAGTTGCCTAACTTTGAGTACCGTTTGTGAATTTAGAGGTATGCAATTATAACTAATAATAGTACATTTTGAAACAAAAATGGAAAGTATGATAGAACTAGTCAGCGGTGCTTCAAGAATCGAGGCGCGTGAAAATGACACTCAAAGTTGTGTATCAAATCACCTAAAAAAAATACAAGCCAATACCAATCAATCACAAAATTAAATTGTGATTAAAAAAGGCGGTAATTAAAAGAAACTTTGTAATGACAGTCTTTTTTAACAAAGTGCAAGGTGGCTAATCAAAACTTACTATTTTGGTAAGAGATTTAATCTTACGTGGTAGTTGTATTACATAATACGAAAAAATAACAAGTATTTTTAATGGCTATTGAAAAGAATAGGTACTTTATTAATTTGCATTTCTTAAAATCTTAACCATCTAAGCTTCGTTTTCGTAAAGCTAAATACTCGTTAGCGGTCATTGGTGTTATTTTATCAGCCAACTTCCTACGGAAGCTGCTTCAAAAAGTATTACTTTATAAGCAATTGTATTAAAAACTTTCAGATCGGTACCATAGCTGGGAACCTGATGATAAAACATCAGCATAACGGTTCTACATCAGATCTTTTTCTGCTATTTAGTGCAGTTAATGCTGAACTCACCATAAGTATGTATTATACAAAACTTTTAATTGTAGCTTTTACAATTTTGTTAATTAAAGGAGGTTCAAGCTAAATTAACTATAGACAAAATGTAAAATATTATTTTTCTTTATACATATAACTTCTTTATACACTTAAGGTAACAAATCAGGAAATAAAAGGGTGTCTATGGAGGAGTTTCTCAAAACTGATATGAGGGGTCACGTCATTGTAAGCATATCTCTGCCACCGCTGAACGATGAATATAAATTGGTAACGTACAAGGTGAATATCATGTGAATAACTTGATTTTGAAATTATGCATTTTTTTTTATAAAGGAAGTATACGATTTTGACAGACTAAATTTCATGTAGGCAAAACCGCGAGCTCTTCTGAAATCTTATACACCTATTTTAAATCATTTATGAACTTAAACTCATTTTTCAGATAATGCCTCGAGCTCAAAATTCTCATGCCATCTTAAATGCAGGATTCTTTTACCAATTAGAGCAACCGAATAATACAGTGCGACAGTGCAGAATAGTCTTTAGTGGTCTTAAACCCCCCTCGACTAGAGCCACAGCTACAGAAAATTATTTGACTGGAAAGGAGCTTTTCACTAATGAAACTCTACAAGGAGCTGTTCAAATTCTGAATCAAGAGATAGAAGCAGTTGAAAACCCTCCTGAACCATCAGCAGAGTACAGGAAAAGATTGGCTCTGGGATTGTTTTACAAGGTCAAGACATTTAAATTTTTGTATTTAGAATATACTAAAAGGCAACATCCAGGGTGTGAATAGCTACAGGTTAAAGTTACAGTAAAAAGTACTATTTTTCATTCTTAATATTATTGTTAATCATGTTATTTTTTAACATAGACAATGAGTCGCTACAGTAAAGTTCGTTGAAACTTAATTCATAACTTTGAATCTTCTAAATATATTATGTCCAATCCATGTGATTCGTGTAACAAAAAAAAGATAACGTTAAATATTCAGTTCAATGACAGTGGCGGCAATTTTTGCAACCATTTCATTTCATGCATTTGCATTTGCATTTCAACAAACTACCCATTTTTTAGTCAGTGATTCCGTCTTCTTTGAGAGTTCATGTTCCAAAATTTCTCTGGTTCGATACAAATCTGGATTGTTTGCACTCTAAGACTATTTTTAAAATGGCTTAAAGTATAACTGAATTATACAATCATTTGCAGGGCTTATTATCTCTATGTCCAAAGGAAACACTAAATGCTCGTTATCGATCTGAAGCTTCAACCATCCATAGCACCCGCAAGGTGACAAGTGGTCAACAGGAGTTTGATTCTGATTCTTCTAAATGGCCACTTAATAAGCCGACTCCTAAAGTAGAGGCTTTGGTACGTATAAGTTTCTTATTTTGATCATTTTCACTGGTACGAGTGTAACCCAAACCCCGATGAAACTAAGTAAAACTTTTAACATCATCACTCATTTACAAAGCAGTTTGGGCCAAAGCGGTCCGTGCACTAATAGCTACACTGTTGTGGTATTCATTTGGGCACATCCCAATAACACCCACGTGCGAAATACCGAAATCAGTTTAAAAAAAAAAGTTTTTTTGTCTTTTGTACAGAAAATAACAATACTTTATTAAAAATGCCTCCTTTCCTTTAGTTTGCAATGATTATAATATTCCTTACCGGAATTTGTTTTTTTTAACGCCAGTACAAGATGACTTAAAAATAATACAGGCCTGCTCTTTTTTTCAAGATTTTAGAAACAATTTGCTCAACCGAAAGATAGTTTGATTATATTTTTTCGTGGCGTTATTTGATACATTTTATTTGGACAGATTCAATGTGCAGCTGAAGTTCCATTCACGGAAGACCTTCCTTCATTTCCTCGCGAAGTGTTTGCCGCTTTCGTTCTCTCCACTGAAGCATCTGGAGTTATTTCAAATATTGACCCTTCCGAAGCACTGGTGAGTTCAATTTCAGCCTAAAAGAGTAAAATAAATTATATTGTTTTGTATTGTTAGTACAGAAGTAACAAGTTTATATCACAAAACGATCGACAAACCTTAAAGCTTCATTGAGACTTCTATGTAATTCATTCCCTAATTAGTTGTATGGTGATGAAGTAATCTAAGCTGCACGGTGTTGTAAAAAAATGATTTAACTGTTACATTTGGCTATTATTTGCTATATTTACGGTGCTGCAAGAACGTCACACGTTTCACAAAGTTTTGATTTGCAATAACATTAATGCAATTATATTAGTTGACTTCATATCCCATTTATGAAAGTAGTAGTAGTAGTAAGTGAAAGTAGTAACTCTGCTTACAGGAACGTCCAGGAGTTATTGCGTTTTACGAAGCAAAAGATATACCAGGGGAAAATTCATTTGTACCGGATGATTTTGTTTTATTTTTTTCTAAAAAAGAGGAAGTGCTTTGCAGTGGCGTTGTCAGATATTACAATCAACCTTTAGGAATTATAGTTGCTGACAGTCTTTACATAGCTGAAAGAGCGGCAAAATTAGTTAAAGTGACGTATGAGAATGTTAAAAAGCCGGTTACTGATTTTCAAAAAGCAAAAACAGATCCTAATCGAGTTGCAGAGTTTTTCTCAAGAGATGCAAGAAGAAGACGTAATGACGTGGCGAAAGTTATAAAAGGAGGAGTAACAATAAATCATCAAGCTCATTTACCCATGGAAACCATGGTTTGTGTGACTCGGCCGGTAGAAGATGGCTTTGAAGTATACAGTGCTACACAGTGGCTGGACTTAATACAGTTAATGATAAAACGAGCATTGAAAATCGATGCAAATGGGTAAGTGTGTTATTAACATTGCCTATGCCTATGTATTTTGTCCGTTTAGTAATGCGTTACTACTGCCTTAGTTTTCTTTTCGTGAATGCTATTTTTGTGTTTTTTTTTTTATTGATCTCTGAAACCCCTGAGCTAAGAACTAAGCTTAGTAACTGATTATAATATCAACTATTTGTCTCATTGAAGAACGATTTGTGCTTATAATGCGATTACATTCCGAGCTAGGTAGCAATGTCGCAGCAACAATGCAGCGGCAGCGCATCAGTGTCAACCTACCGCCGCGGCAGACGAGTAGTGACACGTCTGCCTCCGCATCTTGTCAATTAAAAGTAAACTAACTAATAACAACAAAGCATCACGGTGACCAGAGCGACACTGCTGCCTTGGTGGGAATAGCACTGCTGGGCAGCACTGCGGCAACAGCGCTGCTGCGTGCTGCCGAGTTCGGAATAAAACCTTTGAAAGCACTTGTTACACACACTCACACACACAAGTATATTCCTAAATCTAAAATCTAAATCAGCCAAGAGGATCCCACTGCTGGGCAAAGGCCTCTTATCCACTCTTTCATGCGAGTGGCCTATTTTGTGCGTGGCCTAGCAGTCCCTTGCAAAGGCGTCCATCTCGTCACGCCATCTGCGCCTTGGTCTGTCAGGTCGTCGAAACTGCTTGGGAGGGGCCCACTTTGTAGCTGCTTTTGCCCACAAATCGTCCGGCATTCTGCAGATGTGTCCAGACCAATCCCATTTCAGCTTGGCAACGGCTTTTCCTACATCAGATATTTTGGTTCTGGAGCGTTAGGGACGTGGTCAATCAGTGTTACCCCTAAGATACTACACTCCATAGCCCTTTGGCAAACCTGAGTTTGGACTTTTGTGCGTTTGTCAGAGCCCAGGTTTGAGCACCATAAGTGAGGATATCACACATGTCCATGAGCTTGCGTTTGGGGCAGAGTATATTTAAATAAAGATATTTTGACTTGACTTGCATATTTAATTGTTTCAGCGCTGACGTGTACTGCCGGCGCTTAGGTGGGTCTTTCGGAATGAAGGGAAACTACGCCTCACAAGTAGCAGTTTCATGCACTCTTGTCGCTTCTAAACTAAACCGCCCGTGTCGTTTCATACAGGCGATGACTACTAACATGAGAGTTGTAGGGAAAAGATATCCAGCTGCTAATGAGTATGAGGTAGGGTAACTTGTTTTTGTTGTAACTAGTAAAATGAAATCTAAGAAATAAACGTAAATGTTCCCTGGATGTTCTTAGGATTTTTAAAATCACTCAACTAGCTCTTGTACTTGCAACTGTTTTTCTTAGGAAATATGAAGACTTTTTAATTTATGAAATGAAATTCATTCTTCGATTGGTTGGTAAGATTAGTGATACTTATTTTTTTTAGGTGAGCGTCAACAAATCCGGTGTTATACAAAGAGCAAAATATTCATTTTATTCGGATAACGGTTACCACATTAATGAAAAAATAATATTCTCTCATATCGTGCGATCATACGCCAACATTTATGACAATACTCGATGGGATTTCAAAGGATACAATGTAATTACTGACACGTTTAAAAACACGTCTTGCAGATCACCAGGTGAGTAATTGTTTTGTTTCTGTTTAAAAACAAGTGCGTTGTAAATGCGAACAAAAAATAGGTCCTTCATATGTAGTCATCATATGATTTTAGTGAAAAAAACCGTTCAGTAGTATTTAATGTCATTCATATCTAACAAATCGCATGTACCTACCGATAACTTTATTTTTAGGTACTCTGGAAAGTATTTCATTAGCAGAATTTATGATGGAACAGATTGCATACGAATTATCATTAGATCCAGTGGCTGTACGCATGGCCAATTTAGATGACGATAATCGTGACATAAAAGAAATGTTCGAAACATTAAAAAAAAAGTCGGACTATGAAGCAAGAAGAACTTCCGTAGAAAGGTTTAATAACGAAAACAGATGGAGAAAACGAGGTTTGAGAACTTCTTTCATGAAATTTGGAGTTTTTGCAGGCCTTACTTTATACACTATCCTCTCGGTTAACCACGCTGATGGCACCGTATCAATCACACATTCTGGAATTGAAATGGGCCAGGGAATAAACACAAAATGTATTCAAACTGCTGCGTACTTTTTAAACATACCTGAAGAAAAAATTAAAATAAAAGGAAATAATACATTTGTCGCACCAAATGCATTCTTTACTGCTGGAAGTATAACTAGTCAAAACGCTTGCGTTGGAGTCCAAAGAGCCTGTGAAGAATTATTAGAGAGATTGAAACCAATTATAACGATATTACCCGACGATGCAACTTGGGAAGATATAATAAGCAAGGCCTATGCCTTATCGATTCATTTACAAACACAAGGATTTGTTAGTGTTTTTGACGGCGTCAAACACCCCTACACAATATTTGGTGTATGCTTTGCCGAGGTTGAAATCGATATACTTACGGGGGAATCTGAAGTGCTCAGAGTAGATATTATAGAAGATGTTGGACGTTCAGTCAATCCGGAAATCGACGTAGGACAGGTGATTAATTGTGAAAATAATTGAACTGCTACTTTGAAATGAACTTGGTCATGAAGTACACTGGACCTCTAAGCTTGTTATATCTCTGTTTTTCAGATTGAAGGGGCTTTTATAATGGGTTTAGGATATTGGACATCGGAGAATATAGTTATTGATCGAGAAAAGGGTGAAATATTGACAGACCGAACATGGAATTACAAAGTGCCACAGGCGCGAGATATACCGCAGGACTTTAGAATTCATTTTAGAGAAAATTCAATTAATAAAGATTATTATTTTGGAAGTAAAGGTTTGTAAACTTTTCCCATTTTAATTTAGTGCATGTAACTTAAATTTTAAATTTATACCCTCCGACACTATTTACTTGAATCAAACCATTTTTTTTTCCTGTAAGGGTATTATTATTATTTTCGATTGGGGACACTGGCATTGGGCCGGGTGATCGGTCCGCTTGTTGTGGGCCATTTCACCAATTTCCCCAGGCTCCGTGGGAGCCTTAAGTTGTCCCATCGTCACGGCGTCCCGTCGAATCTTCCAGTGGCCTTACAAAGTCTGATGATCTGCTCCACCGTCAGTGCTCGTATTTGTCCTATGTCTAGTTTGTCCGATCCCGTGAGCTCCCATCTGGTCAGTGCGTACATAGGGCATTCCGGACTCCGGACACATAGGGTCGTCTTTTACGCCTATCAGGCTCAGGTGTCTGTTTAGTCGGGAGTGTCCCGTTACTATTTCGATTACTAGGCGGGTATTGCTCCTGGAGAGCCTCATCAGTTGGCCCGTCCTTTTAGGGTAAAAAAACCCATTTTTCCTGTAAGGGTAAAAAAACATCAAAAAAATTCAGGTCCTACCTAACATTTTTAGTTAAGGGGAAAAATTTATGGGCTCTTTTTTACCTTAACGTTTGTATATATCAATATAGTTATTTACTCAATGGTTAGAAAAAAAACACGTAAAATGGACACACAAAAAATTCAAGCAGACAAATATCCACCGTATAAAAATGGCTCCAAGCATATGCCGCGACGGCATGAGATCACCACGACCCTGGTGTTCATAGGTCGTCTTGTAGGATTGTAGAGGGAGAAGTGGCGCAACATTAGTGATTATAAAACAGAAAATATGGAAAAGAAAAACTGCTTAGTTTCTTGCTGGTTCTTCTCAGTACAGAAACAATTTTCTGTCACCAGCCAAGTGGTTGAGCCACATTCTGTTTGTATCCTGTGTATTTGTTTATATTATTTTATTTTTATTTTGGGATTGGAGTCTATTGGTTAGTGTATTTTTGTTTGGTTCATTCGTTTTTGACGACTTAAAGGCACTTGTAACAGGTTTTTTAAGATAATATATTGTTTTCACTTGACTTGATTTGATTATTCCTACCAAACGTGACTTTTGGCAGCATTTTTATTTTTAAACTGTCGCATTAGAAAGCAGCCTACATCCTATTTAAGGACCATATCTAAAAAAAAAAATTATTCATTCAGTACCTTAGGCGTGACAAGTAGAAAGACGAATTACTTCCGCTTTATTGATACTAATAAGATTTTTTAACCTCATAAATTCACGTCTTACAAGTGTCTATTTTTCTTTCCAGCTGTCAGCGAACCACCAATTTGCCTGTCGGTAGCCGTGCCTCTAGCTCTTCGTGAAGCAATAAGTTCTGCTCGTCTTGATGCAGGGATACCAACTACTGATTGGTTTTCTATCGGTAAGATTCTTATTTCTTAAGAGGGTTTCTAGATATTGCAATTCCTATAAGTTTATCTGTAATCGTTCCTCTTCATGAAAAATATTTTACTATACTTCAAAAAAACATCAATCTGAAGAGTTTGTTGGCACGCATTTGAAAAAAACCTTTTTGTGTTCAATAGTCCATTTATTGAGGAAGGCCATTAGGCTATTTAACATTACATCAACACGGACGAAGCCAAATGCGAACCGTTCTGTCGACAAAACATCCAAAGGAGAAATGTTCTGCCGGTGAATCTCCCAAGAACGTAACGTCCTGTCGGTGACCAGTCCGATGGGAAAACGACTGTCGGTGGACGCTTGCAGTGTTAGTAAAATAGCTATAAAGTAGAACTGGATGGACTAATTAGCTTATTGACATTGAAAAAGAAGAAATGATATGAATACGTCATAATTGCCATTTGCTACTAACTAACCCCCTTATTCGTAAAAACTTAAACAGCGCTTCATGCTGCCGCCATTTGCGAGAAGTGTCAAAACACGTCGATTGCTGAAACTATGCTTTAGCGTTGCGTTCGTTTTTATGAATAAGGGGGTAAATTGCGACAATTCAAATTAGGAACACAAGGCACAGTGTTGGTTGACGTCATAATAATATGATAGAGAGAGCAATAGTTGCTGCACCAGCGGTCACAATATTTTACATGGGAAAGTCAACCATGAGGCTGACCAAAAGTATTACACCCACGGAGAAGTTATGGCAATGTCTCAAGGTCACATAAAATAATTAAAATGCGTTTTGTTTCAGATGCACCCTATACCGTGGAGAAGATTTGCTTGTCATCAGCTGTTAATATCAATGATTTTAAATTTAATTAATAATGTTCATAATTTAGTATTTACTTTAAAGAATAAAAAGCAAAGATTAAATTCGTCCAGTGGCACTTAGTATTAGTAATTTTAAGACAAAAACAATAAAACAAACAATCTATTCATGTTTCGTCATTGACTTACTTAAAGCCCTAATAGCCGCCAAGTGTGAAGCTCTTATTTAATAAAATGACGTAGAGTAGAAAATTTAAAATTGAAAAATATACATATTTTTTTTTTATAAACATGATAAGTTGTATAGAGCCAGTAACGGACGATTTTGGTTTTTTGGATACTGCATGGAAAGTAAAATATTTCATGTTATAACAATATAAAAAATACTTCAACCTCTGTAACAAACTGTACACACGGCCGCACATCACGCTGCACACCACCAAAGTAATGGAAGTCTACAATGTTGGCCCACCATGTGGCCATGTGTATGTACAGTCGCCATCAGAAACATTAAAACTGTCAAGGTGACCAAAAACTTGTGATCACTTTTACAGTCAATGAGTTCAAAACACCCAAGTTACTATCAATAGCTGAATATTCATCAATCATTAATATCTGAACATATACATAAACGGCCTGTATACGACCCACTGCTGGGCACAGGCCTCAACTATGAGGTGAGGAGTATGGCTTATTCCTCCTCAACTATGACCTCATAGTTGAGGTGGAATAAGCCATACTCCAACACGCGGGCTCAGTGCGGATAGGTTAGTGAGCAACCTTAATGTCAGATGTTATCAAGCCGCCCTAAGGCCTCTGACTAGGCTTAACGACTGACATCCAGCGACGTCAACCGGGCCCAAATGCTTAACGTGCCTTCCGATGCACGGAGATGCCCGAAATACATATCACTAAATTTCGGTCGGGAGGTCACCCATCCCATTTCCGACCCGGCGTGTGTTGCTTAACAACAGCGATCGTCGCAGCTATAATCAGCTAGCATCTGAACATATGCTAGCTAATTATAGTCTCTACCTTCTAAACACACGTGACAGATAATAATATGTCATCTGTAATGTTCAGGTAATAATGAAGTAATGTTTTTTTTAGATATTTATGGCAACTTTGTATCGTTGTATTAAACTTATCAGCTATGAAACTGCTCTGAGTTATTTGGTCACCTTGAGTGCTATCTGATGGAGTATTGAAGTTATTGACTGTGAAAGCAATCAGAAGAAATAGGTCACCTTGTCTGCTTCAATATTTCTAATGATGACTGTACAGTGCGCTATGAGAAATTCCGGAAACGATGTTGTAAAAAAAAAAAAAAAAAAAAATTTTTATTTAGTTTTTGATACTATATTTTGTAACATGTATAGTGTTTTAAAATGCTAATTAAATTAAACTGAAGCAAAGTAAGTGAATGTTTTATTTAAAACACCACCGCCGTTGTGTCGTCGGCGAACAGTACAGACCAGTCATGATTGAGGAACAAAGGACGTTTTCCCAAGAGGATGGAAGACATTCCCCTGTGAAGATCCCTGGGGGATCCTTAAATCAAGGTAACCTGGGTTGGTTGACAACCATTCCCTACCATATACTCGTATACAGAGTGGCCAAAAAGTCGCGAATCAAACAAAACAGGTAGGTAAATAAGTCATTTCCAACAACAAAACCTTTCTACCTCCTAATTCATTGCACGAAAAGTTATTCATGTTTTTTTTTATTAAATTACTGAGTTTTTTTACAATCAATCAATGATAAACTAAATTGCGGAGATAAATGCTTTATGGATCTACAACTTTTTGCGATACAATCTTTATTGATCTTAAATAATTAAAATCAATTTCCGTGGTTTTACTCAAAACACTTCTTTTTGAAAAGACGTCTGAAGTAAAAAAACTAAATATATACTGGGCTCGTCACTCAATACTAAAACAAATAAGTAAAGAGTTTCAATATGATGTTAATTGAAATAAAACAACTTTACGGATTTTCTAAGAAAATATAAGACCGCGAGTAGAAGACCGTAAAGTTGTTTTTTTTCGATGTAAGTACAGCGTTCGCGCAAATATTAGAAAACATTATGATGTTAATGTAATAATTTGGCATAATAAATGTTAGAATCCCTGTAATTTTATTGATTTTAATATCTTGATTCGATTTAATCATTACCTGATTTTTCAAAATAATTCGTTTTTATCAATCGGAAAAAGATAAGATAAGATATACTTTATTGCACAAAGAAAACAAGTTACATAACGATGCTTATAGACATTAGAATGTACAATGCAGGCGGTCTTATCGCCAAAAAAAAGATTTTTAAATATCAGAGTTTGTATCTATTTTCGTGGTAAGTGACGACGTACTTATGTCACGATGATGGATCGTATCAAGTTCGAATGCCGAGCTATACAGGATGAGTTTTTCACGTGGGCGTAGTAGGCCAAATCTTAAACTATGAGGAATTTAGAGAAACGGCCAAAGAAGTCTTGTGATCGATTTTAACAAAAATCAAAACTGCATGCTCAGATCGTTGAGAACACTTCTGACTTAGCAGGGAAACGAACCAGTTGCTTTTGAAGAAAAAACGCACCCTATATTTCAATGCAATCTGTTCTGGTAGTGTCGCTTTTAAAGATCGAATTCTAAGAAGTAATATTTTGTTACTATCAGTATTATTATAACACCAGTGGTCGCGGGTTCGATACCCGCCCAGTACAAACATGTGTGTGCATGAAAATGTCTGTTTTTATTGCTCTGCGTGTTTCCTTTGTATATTATATACCTACTTATTTAAAAAAATAGTATCTGAGTATGTTTATCCGTGAGCTAGTATCCCACAGCACAAGCATTAATTGCTTAATTTGCGGCTAGATGGCGCTGTGTGAAATAACTTTCAGTGATATTTATTTATTTGATTCGAGGAATATTTCAATCACATAACTTATCAAATATTACATGGCTACGGTGTCAACCCGATAAAAGTTAAATCTAAGGTTTTAAAGGTAAACGAAAAACAATATAAATAAATATATCCCTGGACATTATTCCACATGGCGCAATCTAACCCATAGTGAGCAACTTAATGCTCGTATTAAGGGATACCTAGCCAACGCATAAACAAACTTAAAACCTTTTTATTTTGTTAAATACATGCTTAAAATACATATAAAACACCCAATACAATGGCAATATTTTGTCATCACTTTGTTACAACGTCTATTTCAAATACTTACCTTGAAAATCGCCGGCACCTTGGCACTTGTTTATTATTAATTACTTGAAATTCTAAATTAAACCGGCACCTACGATACATCATGTCATTACTATTTTAATTTGGTTGTTAGATATAAAGGCGTCGTCTATATGGCAACAAGAGGCGCCCTCCGTACTTAAATCAAAAAACATTTTTAGAATAGAAAATAATGATTCTCAAAAACCCTTTTTATAGTTCGTTACAACTGTTTTACAAATAAAACACAACTCGACATATTATGTCAAAAACCTACAGTAATCTCTACAATAATAGTCTACAGTAGTTTCTTACATTATCCAGTGACAATTGTCAGTAAGGACTGTCGGACTGTCGTGACAAATATGTCGACTTTGAACTGTTTGTAAATTAATTTTGTTTATTGAAGCTAACTGGGTTAATTTGGTTTTTGCCACAATGAGAATTAAGCAATCCCCCTTTTTTTCGTGGGTAAATCCTCATGGATACCTCGCTGCCCGGGGGGACGACGAGGTTATGTCGAACTCTTACCGACTAAAACCCCACGGCACTCAACCGTGGCACTTTGGCGGAGAAGCTGGATCCTATACCGTAAGTAATACCGCACTGCTCCGCCGCCAGTGCTAGCCCCTAATGGAGTCCCCTCCAACCGACCCCCCAACAAAGCGGGGAGGCTACTAAAGCGCCTGGAGTACGCAGGCACTTTCACCGTCTCGGTGGATGCCGTGCAATGCAAGCCAGGGCACCCCCGCACTCCGGCTGCTGGCACCTACTGTTCGCAGACCCTACTGGCGCAAACAAGGGCCACCCAACGGGCGGCTCCGCTGCCGCAACCGGCGGTACGGCCCCGCCGGGCCGCGACGCACAGGGGGGATCAGCCGCGGATCACTGGCCCCCACCAACCGATTGTGCGCCGCGGCCTCCACCACGTGCCTCAGGCCGCTTGCAGGCCCCACTGGCCGCAATCCCACGTGTCACCCTTACGGGCTGCAGAGGGTGGGTGGCAAGTCCACCACACTGCCACGCCTGAGTTCTCTTCGCTTCCCGGTGGTTCACCCTGCCACCGGTACTAAGCCCCCTCGCCACGCCAAGGCGAGAACTCATGATCAATCCCCCTAGTGCAACTTAGATTTGTTTTGCTTTCAAAATCGCCGAGCAGTGAGAGTAGCGTTAGTGGTAGTTATTAGTTGAATACCTAAGGCTGTCAATTTCTCAGCTATTTCTTTCCATTTTCTTATTTTATCCTCATGGGTCAGTTGGTCGCTAAACTTACCGGAGAGTATATTTTTATCTTAGTAAATGAGTGACAAAATAGTTCTCTTCCATTTCACACACAATTTTAAAAGCAAAACCAATCTTAGCTGCACTAGAGATTGATTAATTCTTACTGTGGCAAAACTGAACTACCTACTACCAATTAGGTTCAATAAACAAAATTATTTGCAAACAGTTCAAAAGTCGACATTTTTGTCACGACAGTCCGACAATTATCACCGACAGTTCTGTTGTGGAAGATAATTACTGTGGGTTTTTGACATAATAATATGTCGAGTTTTATTAAACGCTATTTTTCCTGATAAATTTGTCAGGATTACACCTGTCGGTTTTTGACATATTTGTCACTTTTATTGAACAGCCTAAGTGCGACAATTCTACAATTATGTCGCTTTTTGACATAATTGTCGGATTGTCAGCTTTATTGACTGTTCAATCTGACTTTTCAATTGACATTTTGGACTCGCAGGTACCATAAGTGCGAGTGAGAGCGCAAGTGCGAGATACCTGTTCTTTCTAGCTCCGTCCCTTTCTACTTGCGCGTATAACGCGTCATCTGGACGAGCTCTGAACGCTCACAAAAGCCATTTTACACGGGCGTCTAATACGCTAATCTGTAATCACCCTTAGTGGCACACGTTGCGGGCATTTGTTATCTAAATAAATAATACTCTCTTATACTATTTCACTTGTCTATTATACCTTATTAAGTAAACAACCTATTCGTACCCAAACATTTCAACGTACGTAAATGACTTGATATTTAAACAAGAGTTAGAAGTAATTTTGTCCATTTACATTTGCACTGTTAAATGTAATTAAAAATATGGATAGGATATCATTCTCTGTGAACGGTGTCAAATGTCATGGTGAGTAAGTTTTACAATATTTCCTTGATGATTGAATGGTAAGAGCACTAGCCCGTCCTGGGGCCATCCTTAGTAGCCATGTATGATTTCACTCTCAGGAGTTCCTATCAGCAGGCTTTGTCAAGCTGTTGGTCCACAAACAAGTTTATTTTGCATTTTACTTCGATGTCACTTATTTTATTTTTGAATAAGTTGATGTTTCGACACAATGATCACAATCTAGTTAATATCCTTTGAAATATTCAAGTAATTTGCAAAACCTTTGCTGCAACTCAAAATAAATACCTATCTACGGGTCATTTTAAAAGCACATAAATAAATACCTACATATTTGTTGATTGTGATGCTAATAAATCAAATAAGAAGCGGACTAGAAGTTGAGCGTGAACTATCTTACTACGCAGTACCGTAGTTCTACAACTCTACGTAGGTACAGAGGCGCTCACATCAACCTTTATATAGATGCACCTTATGCTGTTGATTTTGCAATGATTTTGTAAAGGTTGATGTGTGCGCCTCTGTACCTACTCTTGTCGAATCATTACATTGTAACATCGCCATGACGATAGATTTTCTTATAGGAGTTTGTGTTCATGTAACGAACCATGCGTATAATAATATAGATTTTACTCATTGGCATTGCAAAAATATTACCGTTTTTGTAAATATACGGCTCTGGCATCAAACGAGCCTTACGCTACTACAGCTAATTGCTTAATCAACAGTGGGCAGCGAGGTAAGTTCAGACGTGACGTTGCTGGACTATCTACGTCAGACCTTGGAGCTACGTGGCACCAAGTATATGTGCCGCGAGGGTGGCTGCGGCGTCTGTATTGTCTCCGTCGTCAGGGCACGGGGGGAAGATCCCATCGCTGTTAACTCCGTAAGTGGACTCTAGACGCTGCTCTAGTAAAATTGGTTTCTCATTATCTTACATATGCCTGTGCCTATGCTGATGTATCTAGCCAGCTGTAGCATAGTGGCAACAGTAAGTGCGCCTTCACACTAGCGTTTGTGTAAGCTTAGGCGCTCGATGAACTCATGTACTCGTGTGGTTTAGCAAAGACGCCGCGATAACGCGACGCAATGCACTTCGCATGAACTTCATTGAACGCCTATGCTGGAAAATCGCTAGAGTGAAGGCGCTCTAAATTGGTGACAATAACCAATATTCAACCCAAGTCAGAACGTAGGTAACTAGAAGTAAGTAAGCTTAAGTCGGACTTTGGTCTTGCAAGTGCCCTCCCCCCACTGACTACATTCCTCCTGCGGAAATGTTACCACCCGGCTATGACCAGCCGTGGCCACCCTGAAGACACTTAACCGACTCCGCTCTGGGGTTGGCCGCTGCAGACAAAACCTTGTGACGTGGGGGCTTAAGGATGGAACTTAAAGCGCGTGTGACTGCGGCGTGGATCCACAAACTATGGGTCACCTCCTCGATTGCCCTCTGTGCCCTAAGACCTGCACAGAGGAGGATCTAAATATGGCAACGAATGACGCAGTCAAGATCGCCAAGTTTTGGTCGGGTTTTATTTGATGCCATTGACACGAAAGAAGAAGAAGAAGAAGTAAGCTTAGTCAGAGGTTTATGCGCTGGGCAGCTGCTTACAATTTTACAGAAGGGCTGAACTGCCTTAGATGGGTTGATGGACCAAATATTCGACTTTTCAGCAATCTGTAGGAGTATGGTTTTTCCAATTGTTACTAAGACTTAATGATAAGTACTTACTTGTGATAAGTCTTAAATTCGGATACAATTAAACAAGTTTAGAAAACAAAGAAACACTAATACCGGTTCGGGCGTTTATTATATCGAGAAAATTACTACAAGATCGATGACGATAGACTATGTAGATTGTACATCAACCGCATCTGAAATGGTACTAAGGTCGAAGTAATCTACCGGGATTTCCTCTTATAAAAAATACATGTTTTTTTTCTATCTGACCGTGTGGTTGACTGGTAGAGAGAACCTCTGCGCATAAAGTCCTCCGTTTGCAGTTTATTTTGAATGTGCAATTAAGAAAAAAAAGGAACATTATTTTAGCCTGTTGAATAATGTTTTTTTAATTCAATTCAATCATTTATTGCGAAACCATAATATATACTTACGTGAAAAGGATAAAGGTGTTCTAATTAGCATTTACTACTTAAGTCACGTTAAGTACGTACGCAGTTACTTATGGTTGATACAACAAAATAGAAATTACCTTTAAATAGTCACGTTGATGTAATAAACAGATGTTTCGTCATTATTGGTTCGTTCTGGCATAACAAACAACCATTTGAATAAACAAATGTGTTAGAATACTTCTTACGTTTGCAGATATTTGGAACGATATCAAAATATTTTGAATTATACATAATAATATATAATTAACTCTTGTTCAATGAGATTCAAATTCTGAAGATAACCATGATAAAAAGTTGCTAGACCATCCAGTCATATATTTTTTTATCTAAAGGTTCACTCAACAAAAAAGTTTTCAAACGATTGTTGGCAGTAAAACTACCCTTCACAAATGTATGAGATGTTTTTTTACAGTAACATGTCATAACTTATTAAAGTGATGTTACCTTGTAACACATGCCATCCTATGGCGTATATTTAAAGCAGCTGGTGACATACCTGGTTTTGTTGTGTTTGTTTTAGCCGCAAAAGATGCTCGTTAATCTAGAAACACGTCTGACACATTCGCAAAAGCAAAGAATTTTGATTGTTTTTTCGCCTTGACGGTGTCAGTCACCTTGACACTAACTACCGTCCTTGAGATATAGCCATGAGCGTATTATTTTATTTATTTTTCAGTGCCTAGTTTCAATAACATCATGTATTAACTGGGAGATAACTACTATCGAGAAAATCGGGAACAGACAAGATGGCTACCATCCCTTACAAAAGACCCTTGCTGAGAATAACGCTACGCAATGTGGTTACTGTACTCCTGGATGGATAATGGCTATGTATAGGTATTGAATATTCTAATTATTATGACCTGTTTCCTAGTTTTTCGTTTTCTTAGCTTTGTTTAAGCCCTTTGGGCATGTCCATTTGAAAAGTACATAAAGCAGAAACGCGATAACTGACAGAATAATATCGTGATAACACGCCGGCGACACGCAGCTATCACTTTTTCGGTCGGCATTAGTGCCGTAGCCATTGCAGCACCTAGTGTACCTTTTTTTTGATTTCTATAACAACCGATGTCTGTTCACAGCTTACTCAAAAGCAAGGAAAACTTAACCATGCTTGAAATAGAAAACTCATTCGCAAGTAACATCTGCAGATGTACAGGATACAGGCCTTTACTAGAATCCTTAAAAAAGTTTGCTAAAGACTCTCCAAAGCCTGTTAAAATACCTGATATCGAAGACATGCACAAGTGCAAGAACAGTTGTTCAAATTGTGTTAAATGTTCAGAGGAAGACGATTGGTGTATATTGGACAAACTAGATATTCCTAATATTTTAGAAATAGAACTGAAAGATGGAAAGAAATGGTTCAGAGTTTCAACACTTGAGGATATATTTGACATTTTAGAAAAAAGAGGAGATGATTCGTATATGTTAGTAGCGGGTAATACAGCAAAAGGTATTATTTTTAATCACATACACGTCAAAAACAACAAAAATGAAAATGTTTTCATTAGTAACTCAAATACATTATGTATTTATAGGCTTAAGATAACAAACTTTTATCTTCATTCTTAAAGAAATGTTGCAGGTGCTTTTCCTATAGATGAATATCCTTCTACTATGATAGACATAACTGGAATATCTCAGCTGAAAGGTTCAACACAGGATCAAAACCTCATTGTTCATGCTGGCAACACAATAACTCAAATGCTTGAAATACTTAAAAAAGCGAGCAAGGAAGACAATTTCAAGTATTTGAAAGTCTTTTGTGATCATATTGAGTTAATAGGTCATATTCCAGTCAGAAATGTAAGTAGGATTATATATTTATGGTAGTTTATTTGAAATCATCTTTAGCTACGGAATTTACAAATGTTAAATTTAGTTAAGTAAATATTCTCGAATTCATTTTGTCTCGTAAAGTGTCGCAAATTCAAAAGTTTAGCTGTTCTTCTATCAAACAGCACTCAGAGTGAAGAATAGCCATATTTCTAAGGGTTTCTTCACTTTGAGTAACGTTTATGACTTCAAGAGTATGTATGCATTTTGTTTAAAATTTCGGAAGGATGACATTTTAAACTGTTCCACTGTGTTTAAAAAACTTGACAGTTGATAATGACACTTTTGCTTATGTATTAAACCACGTTTTTAAAACTTGGACAATCGCTAGAGGTAATTACAAGATTAAATCGTTAGTTTAAAAGGCGGTAAGAAAAGTAAACTTTGTAACTGTAAATCCTTTTGTAACACAGTATCGGTTTTGCGACTAAGGGGTTTTGTGACAGTTTTGGTCAGTAAGTGTCTTAATCTTGATGGTTGTTTAATTCGATTATTAAGAACCAATAAATATATTGAACACTTATTAAAACAACACATCAAGTATTCAAATCATCACGTCTGCGGTCATTGATACAAAAGGTGTCGCTTACTTAGCAATGGAGTTATATAAATCTTTTCAGATCGGTACCATAGCTGGAAACCTGATGATAAAACATCAACATAACAGTTCTACGTCAGATATTTTTCTGCTATTCAGTACAGTCAATGCTGAACTTACCATACGTAAGTATTTTAAAAACTATTGCATAAAAGGAAAATTGCAAGAGTAAAATGGTTACTCTTGCAATGTTGCTTATTACAGGACAAGCTAAATCAAAAAGACAATACTTGATGTGAAATAATTTGCTTTAAATAACTTTTAAATACATTCAAGGTAACCAATCAGGAAGTAAAAAGGTGTCGATGGAGGAGTTTCTGAAAACTGATATGAAGGGTTACGTTATTGTTAACATATATCTACCACCACTGAACGATGAATACAAATTGGTAACGTATAAAGTAAGTAAGTTGGTAACTCATTAAGAAGTAAAGATTCATGCATGGACATTTTATATGGAGAAATATCATTTCAAACCTCAGGTAAAGACCATAAATTTTAAAAACTTTTACTGATATAACCTTTTTTCAGATTATGCCTCGAGCTCAAAATGCTCATGCTATCATAAATGCAGGATTCTTTTACCAATTAGAACAACCGAAAAATACAGTTCGACAGTGCAGAATAGTCTTTAGTGGTCTTAAACCCCCCTTCACTAGAGCCACATCTACAGAAAATTATTTGACTGGAAAGGAGCTTTTCACTAATGAAACTCTACAAGGAGCTGTGAAAATTTTGGATCAAGAACTAGAAGCAGTTGAAAACCCTCCTGAACCATCAGCAGAGTACAGGAAAAAGTTGGCTCTGGGGTTGTTTTACAAGGTCAAAACCATCAAAATTTAACTATAATTAGAATCAATAATATAAAACGGAGTCGCTTTCTCTGTCCCTATGTATGCTTAAATCTTTAAATTTACGCAACGGATTGTGTTTTTTTCTTTATAGATAGAATGAATACTGGAAAGGTTCATTTAGAAAATAACATCTTATTGCACCCGTGTAATGCCGGGCGGGTCGTTAGTATTTAGAATATATCAAAAAGACAATATACAGGCTGTGAAAAAATACAGGTTAAAGATACGGTAAAAAAGTAAAATGGTTCACCTTTAATACAATTTTGGAGATCACGCAACGAACTCAAATTAATTTAATTAACAGACTATACCAAAAATAAGATTTTTTAACATAGACAACAATCCGCTAAAGAAAAGTTTGTCAAAACTAATTCATAACTCTAATGATCATTGGTGTGTTGTCCTAAAACATAAATTATGTGATGGACAGCAATCCGTGAGTGTCTCTCACATTTAAAAATAAAACTGTGACCTACAAATTATGTTGTGTAGCATTACAACAAAAAATAGTTTCTAATATTCGGTGAAATGAAGAACGGTGCAAAATGTTCCAAATCATTTCTACAATAAATGTATTTCTTATTCTTTTGCCTCGATTTCAATCTGGATTGGTTGCAATTCGTTATCTAACTGAAGTATACAATAATTTGCAGGGCCTACTGTCTCTATGTCCAAATGAAACTCTACATGCTCGTTATCGATCTGAAGCTTCAACTATCCATAGTACCCGAAAGGTGACAAGTGGTCAACAAGAATTCGATACTGATTCTTCCTTATGGCCCCTAAATAAGCCGACTCCTAGAAGAGAGGCTTTGGTACGTATCTATTTTTCATTTTCCTTAAGTTGGCAAGTAAGCGTATAGTACCCGAGTCCCGATTTCTAAACCTTGAAGCAACAGTTTCGACACCAATGTACTGAGCGTACTTTTTTTATCTATTGGTTTTTGATAATATTACTTTATTGAAGTTGGTGATCCAGGATCGAGATGAGTTCAGGCTTAGGGCTTTTTCATTTGTTTATCATTACTTTTGGACGTTTAAAAAAACTCGATCGGTAGGACTAACTTTTCAATGAGACATCAGCAACATAGTTATGATGATTATTTTGTTAAAAATAATATAATTATCAGCTTAATTTATGTCCTACCTCCTTAAAAGAAATTAAGTGATTTTAACAATACTGTATGAAAAACTGTACTGGCTTATTTATCACGCTTGTCGAAAAGCAGATTGGTGATTACAAACTTGAGTTAAATTCATCACCCGGGAATCTATCCCAGGACTCTAAAATCTTATTTAAGTGCCATAAACCACCAGTCCATTGGCGTTTACGCTCTGGCATAATATCTTAATGTATAGCCTACTAGTGAAGTATTGACTGACAAAGACTGAACATTTGAATATTTCCGTTACCTGCGTTATTTTATATGTTAATTCATTTGGACAGATTCAATGCGCAGCTGAAGTTCCGTACACAGAAGACCTTCCTTCATTCCCTAGGGAAGTGTTTGCTGCTTTCGTTCTCTCCACTGAAGCTACCGGTGTCATATCAAATATTGACCCTTCCGAAGCACTGGTTAGTTCAATTTCAAAAACAAAATACTTGGTTTGTTTTAAATACACATAAATTAATAATTCTCTAATAATAATAAATGAAGTAACAATAAAATTCAATGCCACAGAGTGATCGACAACGCAAAAAAGTTTCACATGAGATTTCTCTGTTTTTTATTTCCTGATGAGGTGTATGATGTTGTAATCATAATATTATAGCTGTTACAGTAAGATATTATTTTCTATATTTGCGGTGCTGGAAAAACGTCACACGTTACACAAAGTTTTGATTTTGGTACAGAAACATGAATGCAATTGTTGACTACATCGTACATTTCTGAAAGTAGTAACTTTGCTTACAGGAACATCCAGGAGTTATTGCGTTTTACGAAGCAAAAGACATACCGGGGGTCAATTCGTTTATACCCGACGATTTCAGTTTATTATTTTCTGAAAAAGAGGAAGTTCTTTGCAGTGGCGTTGTTAAATATTACAATCAACCTTTAGGAATTATAGTTGCTGACAGTCGTTACATAGCTGAAAGAGCGGCGAAATTAGTCAAAGTTGACTATAAAAATGTCAAAAAGCCGGTTACTGATTTTCAAAAAGCTAAAACAGATTCAAACCGAGTTACAGAGTTTTCCTCAAAAGATGGTAGGAGAAGACGTAATGACGTGGCAAAAGTTGTAAAAGGAGGTCTAGCAATAAATCATCAAGCTCATTTCCCCATGGAAACAATGGTTTGTGTGACTCGGCCGGTAGAAGATGGCTTTGAAGTCTACAGTGCTACACAGTGGATGGACTCAATACAGTTGATGATAAAACGAGCATTGAAAATTGATGCAAATAGGTTTGTATTTTTGTTCGTAAGTATGTCTGTACAGCAACGCATGTTGATAATGATTTAAATCTCATTAATCTCTCTCATAACTGCTTAGCTTAGTAACTGATGTATACATTTAAATCAAAATTATTTTGAGAAAATTTCGCATTAAGTATAGTTTTAATATTCATAATTTTACAATATTTTCGAGACTCCGGGCCTTTTAATGTGTTCATCGATACATTTTTCTTCTAGTGTTGACGTGTACTGCCGGCGCCTTGGTGGATCTTTCGGATTAAAGCTAAGCCGCGCCGCACAGGTAGCAGTGGCGAGCACTCTTGTTGCTTCTAAACTAAATCGTCCGTGTCGCTTTATACAGGCAATGACTGCTAACATGAGAGTTAACGGGAAAAGATATCCTGCTTCTAATGAGTATGAGGTACAGGTGACTTGTTTTTTTTTGTTCTCTCATGCGAAATATTTAGTCATTAACTAGTAAAATGAAATGAAATCAGAAATTTACACTTACTAGCGTTTTTCTCAGTTTTCAAAACTCGCTAATTTTGAGAATTTAGAGTCTGTTTATTAAAAATGATTAGCGGTACTTATTTCTTCCCAGGCGAGCGTCAACAAAGCCGGTGTTATACAAAGAGCAAAATATTCAGTTTACTCGGATAACGGTTACCTCATTAATGAACAAATATCCCCTCTTATTGAACGATCCTACTCCAACATTTATGACAATACTCGATGGGACTTTAAAGGATACAATGTTATAACTGACACGGTGAAAAACATGTCTTGCAGATCACCAGGTAATCATTTTATTCCTATTTCAAAACAAGTTTATTATATAAAGCTTCACATCCGATCAAAAGATGGTAATGGTGCTTCATTCCGTTAACATAAATTAGGCAACAGAATCCATTTCATGCCTCTCAAATATGGCCAATTGTATTTATGTTAACATTATTTTTAGGTACCCTGGAAAGTATTGCATTGGCAGAATTTATGATGGAACAGATTGCATATGAATTATCACTTGATCCAGTGGCTGTTCGCATTGCCAATTTAGATGACGATAACCGTGACATAAAAGAAATGTTCGAAACATTAAAAACAAAGTCAGACTATGACGCAAGAAGAACTTCCGTAGAAAGGTTTAATAACGAAAACAGATGGAGAAAACGAGGTTTGAGAACTTCTTTCATGAAATTTGGAGTTTTGGGAGGCCTTGCTTTGAACACTATCCTCTCGGTTAACCACGCTGATGGCACCGTCTCAATTACACATTCTGGAATTGAGATGGGCCAGGGAATAAACACAAAATGTATTCAAACTGCTGCGCATTTCTTAGATATACCAACAGAAAAAATAAAAATAAAAGGAAATAATACAATTGTTGCACCAAATGCATTCTTCACTGCTGGTACTATAACTAGTCAAAACGCTTGTGTTGGAGTCCAAAGAGCTTGTGAAGAGTTATTAGACAGATTGAAACTAATAAAAACGGTATTACCTAATGATGCAAGTTGGGAAGATTTAATAAGCAGGGCCTATGACTTATCGATTAATTTACAAACACAAGGATTTGTTAGTCCTTTGGACGGCGTCAGACACCCCTACTCAATATTTGGTGTTTGTTTTGCTGAGGTTGAAATCGATATACTTACGGGGGAATCTGAAGTGCTCAGAGTAGATATATTAGAAGATGTTGGACGCCCAGTTAATCCGGAAATAGACGTAGGACAGGTAATTTATTGTGAGAATAATTGAATTTATACTTTCAAATGAACATGGTCAAGAAGTCTACTGGACTTCTAAGCTTGTTATATTCCAAAGATAGGAAAACCAGAAAAAGCCATTTGATCTTGGCTTCACGCAGAAATCGAAGCCGCGTCTTTTGCGAGCTGGACGACTGCACTACCGGGGGTTCTCCCTTGTTTAGTAAGATGATAATGCTAAAATAAAATAACTTGCTCTATATTTTTTTTCAGATTGAAGGAGCTTTTATAATGGGTTTGGGATATTGGACATCGGAGAAGATAGTTTTTGATCGAGAAAAAGGTGAAATATTGACAGACCGAACATGGAATTACAAAGTGCCACAGGCGCGAGACATACCACAGGACTTTAGAGTTCATTTTAAAGAAAATTCAATTAATAAAGATTATTATCTAGGAAGTAAAGGTTTGTGAAATTCTTAAAAAGATTAAAAAACAAAAGACTTGAAAACAAAAAAAACTTAAAAACAAAAGTCTTCAATTGGTTTTAAGCTTCTAACTTTAAAATGGCTTAGTTTGCATACACCTTTACCTTTTTTCAAAGTCACTGTTACGCATTAGAAAGCAGCGTATCAAAGGCTCTAGACCAAATTCATGTCTTACTTATGTGTCTATTTTTCTTTTTCCAGCTGTTAGTGAACCACCAATTTGTCTGTCAGTAGCAGTGCCACTTGCTCTTCATGAAGCAATAAGTTCTGCTCGCCTTGATGCAGGGATACCAACTACCGATTGGTTTTCTATCGGTAAGAGTCTAATTTCTTTAGAGCCTAAAATATTGCATAGTAGAGGAGTTTTTGGCATAATCACATTCAATAATTTAAATACGTTTGTTTCAGATGGACCTTATACCACGGAAAAGATTTGCTTGTCATCGTCTGTTAATATTAATGATTTTAAATTTAACTAATAATTTTCATAATTTAGTACTCACTTACAGTACCGTGTACCTAGCGGGTGCCTCAAGGCAGGAAACAACCTTGCAGCAGGCCAAAAAGGCGATGGTGGGACGAGTATGTCGCGAAGAAGTCGCTACTTGGATCGGTCACTTAAATGTAAAGGCATCTTTACATGCTCCAAAACATATTTTTTTAGTGTTCGTTAATATATTTTGTGATATAAATGGTGTTTTATAATTTTAATTAAATTTTAATAAAACAGGGTTAGTTGATGTTTTATTTCAAGCACAACCGCGGTTGTAACGTCAGCGAACAGCTATTTTATTCTGGCAAACACTAAATCTCATCTCGATCGTGATCAGGATTAAACTCCAACTTAAGTCGTCTATTGATTTAACCTTGCGTTTGTATTCTCCCTCATTTGTATAGACATAATTATGAAATGTTATTTGGCCCAGTTCTTGTCTCTCAAACGATCACATTCGTGTAGTTATTGCATTTTACAGAAAAAAAAATCCCTGAATCAATGCCACCAAGGTTTGACAACAATTTATTACCATCTATAGACCTCTGCATTAATCGGTAATCGTCTTAAATACCATACGTCGCAATTTACTTAGTCGCCGACGTAGCCCAGCATATTAGCAGGTGGTAGTGGCAGTGGGCAGAGTACCCGTACATTTCACGAAGAACTGATGGCCGTTGGTGCTGAAAAGTTCTCCCCATTTGAGCACAAATGCAGCGTGTGACGCCCCACCCGCAAGGTGGACGGATATAATCATAGAGATCGCTGGGCTGAGGTGGATGCAGGTCGCCTGCAATCGGCTGTTCTGAAAATCCAAAGAGTAGGCCCATGTGCAGCAGTGGGCGTCATGTGGCTGTTGGGCTTAGTGAAGAATCGTGGACGCAGTGAAAGTCTAAGGGGGGGCCTGATTACGCGAACATTCAGCGGCTGACTTTTTGCTTCTAGTTTATTCCTATGCTTTTTAAATGGCGTATTCATCTAGCGCGTCATCCTTACAGTAAAATAAAATTAGCAATCAGCAGCCATACGGCCTGCTTCGATAGGAACCCTGCGATCTTTATGAGGTCGGTTATCGGTCCACCTTGCACCTTGAATGATCTCTACTCAAGAACTTTTTGGTCCGAACGGCCATCAGTCGGCAGAGCACATAGCTCAGCAGCTATGTGCCCTGCCCACTGCCAGTTCAGCCTGCTAATACGCTGGGCTACATCGGTGACCTTCGTTCTCCTACAGATTTCCTCATTTCTGATTCAAAGATGATCATGCCGATCATAACGTAACGGACCTTTTTTTTTTTCGTGGGGAAATCTTCATGGATACCTCGCTGCCCGGGGGGACGACGAGGTTATGTCGGACTCTTACCGACTAAAAACCCACGGCACTCAATCGTGGCACTTTGGCGGCGAAGCTGGAACCTACCGTAAGTAATACCGCACTGCTCCGCCGCCAGTACTAGCCCCTAATGGGGCCCCCTCCAACCGACGCCCTACAAAGGGGGGAGGCCACGAAAGCGCCTGGAGTACGCAGGCACTTTTGCCGTCTCGGTGGATGCCGTGCAATGCAAGCCAGAGCACCCCCGCACTCCGGCCCGCTGGCACCCACTACATTTTTATTAGCGAAGTTAAAATAACAAAAAGTGAAATAATGACATGATTTTATTTAATTTAATTTAAATTTATTTAATGTAGTCATTTAGTAAGAGCCGGGGTATGTTCTCGATACGAGGCAAGTTTAATTTTGGATATAACGATAAACGAAGAACAATGGAAAAATAAACATTGCTGAGTTCTAAAGTAGGTATATTTAAATACTTACCTTGTTAATTGCAGGCACCTTGGCATTTGTTTATTATTAATTACCTGAAATTCACATCAAACCAGCATGTTGTTTCTTTTTTTAATTGGTCGTAAGATACGAGAATTAAAGCCCATATTTAAAGGCTCCTTCATTGAATGAAAAATCAAAATCATCTTTTGATCATTATAATACGATCTTTTGATATTTTAACGATTGTTTGTTAATCAAACATACAATTTTTGTATTAAGGAACAATAAGGGAGATCAAAAAAATAAAATAAAGACGTAAACCTATTTCATAAACATGAAAAAAAAATGCAAGTTAAGGTCCTCGGCTGACAAAACGATTATCTAAGATGTGCAAAAAACTATAAATTTAGTGAACCTGATTTAGGGTCCACTAGACAAATTGTACAACGATACTACGCATAATGTGACAAGTCATAAAAAATAAATTATATAAAAGACGCAGTGATTAACGCTACGACAACACACCCGAATGCAACGCGCTAATAAAGCACTACACACAAGCGGCACACGTAGCAAGCATTTCTTACCTTTAAATGAATAAAATTAGCTAACACTATTTCACTTGTCTTTTATGCCTTCTTATGTAAACAACCTATTCGTTTCTGAAAATTCCAACGTACTTGATATTTAAGCAAGAGTTGGAAGTAATTTTGTTCATTTTCATTTGCACTTCTGAATGCAATTCAAGATATGGATAGGGTATTATTCTCTGTGAACGGTGTCAAATGTCATGGTGAGTAAGTTTTCACAAGTTGTCCTCGATAGATGATAAAAGTGCTTGACTAGGGCCCGAAATCCAGAAGTACCGGGTTCCAGTAGTGTGAGGATGGCTCGGCGCTAAGGCAAAGCTGACGAGTTCGTGAGCGATGTGGTAATATTTTTGAGCCATGACGTCCGGTGAGCGTATACCAAGGTCTGTTTTAATGCGGTAGGCTCTTCGGGGTCGCTGGGAGTGCACGCGGCGGGGGCTGTGTACCGCCATTTGAAGTGGCCTCGAGGAAGACGGCAGTGCGGGGCACAGCAGAAGCTTCCCCGGTGTTTTAGTGGGAATCCCACCCTCCGTCTGGGGTGGTTGAGTCCTACACTTCCCCGCTGCCCTCTGAGCAGAGGGAAGTGCTTAAAAACATTTAATCGATGCAAAAAAAAATGCTCACCGACGTAAGGGGTGAACAGTCCCATTCTGCCCGACCGCTTCCCCGAGCAGTTGGATAGTCCATAAAATATTTTTATCCCTGAAAACAAGAAATAAAACTACTTAATATATTTTCTCTCAATTTATGTTGATGATGGTATATTTATGAACTTCGATGCAATTTAAAAAATCTGGCGACTAGCTAAGGTACATTTTTATTTTTTTTGATATTGAGCACAAACTTTTGCTTTTAACTTTACAAGACGAATACACTTGATCTTGGAATACTTATACATGATTTACAATATATTCCTATCATAATGTATACTACAACACACAATGAATACCAATCTCCAGGTCATTTATCCAACACATACCATTTTTGTTATTATGTGACACCAATGAATAAAATTTACGGTTGGTCGTCCTATCCTACTTGGCGCATATTAGTCTATTGGGGTCTATCTTACTACTATGCTACGCAGTACCGTAGTTCTACGTAATAAGGTATTCTTATAACAATTTATTTTGGAGTTCATTCAACGAATCGTCTGCAGAATGATAAATCTATATAGATTTTATTTATTCTCTTGGCAAATTACAAAAGTATTTTATATCCCCAGCTTGGGCACAAAACAAGGCTTATGCTATATCTAACTGCTTTATCAACAGTGGGCAGTGAGGTGAGCTCAGACATGACATTGAAGGACTATCTTCGTCAGATACTGGAGCTGCGCGGTACCAAGTACATGTGCCAGGAGGGCGGATGTGGCGTCTGTATTGTCTCGGTCGTCAGGGCACCGGGGGAGAATCCCATCGCTGTCAACTCCGTAAGTGACTAATGGTCTGGTCTTGTTAATAGAACCTAAGACTAATTTTAATTGTACCTGTGCAGCTGTGGCGTATTATTAGTCCGACCATTAAGATGATCCATGCTGTCGGATAGGTATGAAGTCAGTCACGCGCCTCACCTTTCTCCGGTCGGTCGTGTCGATTAGTCGACCCATCGGGTCTTAGAAAGGTGTTAAAAAGGGGTTGCACCTGTGTGTTGAGCAGATACTTGAGCCTAACCTGAACCTAAAACCAGTTTAATCTCGATTTCCAGATCGTAATCGACCAGGAGCTTTTTTTATAGAATTTATTTTAAGAATTCGGCAACATCTTGCCAAGTCACACTGTCGTGGTGTATATTTGGACAGCTCCCTGCTTCACAAAGCAAAAGCGTTAGATCACTTAAAGTAAGCTGTTAGGCCCAGTCAGAGATTTACGGGCTGAGTAACTCCATAATAATCTGCCTTAACTGGGTTCGGGACCTGATATTCACCTTTTCAGCGATCCGCACTTGTTAGAGTATGCTTCGTACCATGTGAGTAGTAGTAAATAGTTGAGGTTTCTCTTTCTATATTTAAACTGCCTTTATTGCAAAAGCATTAATTTTATGTAGGTAGGTTTAGTGATAGTTACTAATGATAAGTCTAGAATTTAAATACAGTTTGAGTAAAGAAAACAAAGTGAGTCTACTACTTCGGGCGTTGGTTCTATTGATGCCGATCGAAGCTGTAGATTGTACATCAACTGCACCTGAAATGGTACTAAGGTGGTAGAACTACCGGAATTCGGCAGCAGGACCTTTGTGGTCTTCCTCAAAGTGTATTCAAAAATAATCACTTTGTTCTGTAGAACAATATTTTTTCAGAAGCATTTACTACTCAAGTCGTATTAAGGAGCCATGCAGTCACATTTGAATGATATAAAAATATCAATCACCTTTAAGTCACGTTAATGTGGACTAACGATAAAAAAGATGTATCGTCATTGTTAGTTCGTTCTGGCATACCAAACCACAATTTGAATAATTAACAAGTCCCTAAGATATTTAGTACCTACTACGTCTTCACATAATTTTGGAACGTTATTACATTTTTTCGGAAATAAGCATCTAATTAATTATATTTACTACTCACTCTATCATAATGTTGAGGAGTTACTAGAAAACCCAGTCACTTTGTAGATGTTATGTCAAGTAGCTTTATGTAACTATAGGATTAATAAAATTATTGAAGTTTACTCAAAACGAGAAACGTATCATACCTTAGAGGCTAAGTGATATAAGCTTGTTACACACGCTATTTTATAGCTTTTTCCAATATCCAAGGCAACTCGCGACATACCTGGTTTTGTAGTATTTGTTTTAGCCCCAAAAGATACTTGCAAATCTAAAAACGCATCTGATACATTCGGCAAAGCATCTTGACTGATCTGTTCACCTTGACGGTGACAATAACCGCAAGGTGATATCTAATGAGGGGCAACTCTAATTGGATATCACCATGACCGAACGTTTGGGTATTTTTTTTCAGTGCCTCGTTTTAATAACATCGTGTAGTAACTGGGAGATCACTACGATCGAGAAAGTTGGGAACAGACACGATGGCTACCATCCCTTACAAAAGACCCTGGCTGAGAATAACGCTACACAATGTGGTTACTGTACTCCTGGATGGATAATGGCTATGTATAGGTATTATTTTAATTTATCACGCTTCGTTTATGCTTCGTTCCTGGGTCATAAACACAAGGCCTAGGGCATGTCCCGTTAAAAAAGTGAATGGTGCAGAAGCGCAAAAGCTTTTAAAAAATCCGGGTAAACGGTAAACGTTAGCGAAAACCAGCGATCACTTTTTTGATCTAGCTCAGCTATGGTATTCCGATTGGCGCCAAAACTCACTTCCGTCGTGGTGTGTAATCTTTAAGATTCTGTTTCTTTGCGTCTGTGATCGTTTGAGAGAAAAAACTAAAGGAAATAACATTTTTAAATCATTTACATTCAAAATGAAGGAAAAAACCAATTCAAAGTGAAGAAAGAAAGAAAAAAAGAAAATAACGTTTATTGATTTTGAACATCGCAACAGATTGAAAACAACAGATACCTACAGAACAAGGTGGTTAGAAAAAAAAACAAACAAAAGAAAACAAAAGAATAATTTCCACCAGGCAGCAGTGTCACGATGTCCATAATTAAATGGACCCCACTCAGCTAATGCCTGGACCTGATAGGCTCAGACGCTGATTGAAGCGTATTGATGATTGAAGTGAGGGTGAAGCACCGAGATGTAAGCCGAAGATGTGAAAAATGTTAGCCGGAATGCCACCCCAGTAGGCTTAGCACGAACCGCTAAGGTTTCGGTAATCGAGAAGTAAACGATACTTTGTTTCTTTTTCCTATGTCTTTAAGAAAAAAGAGTATCGTTTACTTTTTGATCACCAAAACGTTATCGGTTCTTGCTAGGCCTACAGGACCTTTTGTTTAATTTCGATAGCATTAACGACCTACTGTGTCTGTGTCCAACTTTATCTATTTGTTTCAGTTTACTAGAAAGCAAAAAACAATTAACCATGCTTGAAATAGAAAACTCATTCGCAAGTAACATCTGCAGATGTACAGGATACAGGCCTATACTAGATTCGTTAAAAAAGTTCGCTAAAGACTCTCCAAGGCCTGTTAAAATACCTGATATCGAAGACATGCACAAGTGCAAAAACAGTTGCTCAAATTGTGTCAAATGTTCAAGCGAAGCCGACTGGTGTATATTGGACAAAAAAGACGTACCTAATATCTTAGAAATAGAGTTGAAAGATGGGAAGAATTGGTACAGAGTTTCAACACTTGAGGATATATTTGAAATATTAGGAAAAAGAGGAGATAATTCGTATATGTTGGTTGCTGGAAATACGGCTAGAGGTATTCCTTTTAATTGTATATTATTACACCTAAACTAGTCAGAACACATTTATTCCTCTCAATTAGTCAATAGTTCATATTCATCACTAATATTCATGGTTTGAGAGAAAATAAAATGTCATAATAATTTTGAAAAAATATTTTTCAGGTGCTTATCCTATTGATGAATTTCTACCTACCATGATAGACATAACTGGAATATCTCAGTTAAAAGGTTCAACACAGGATCAAAACCTTATTGTTCATGCTGGCAATACAATAACTGAAATGTTTGATATACTTCAGAAAGCGAGCAACGAAGATAATTTCAAGTACTTGAAAACTTTTTGTGATCATATCGAATTGATAGGTCATATTCCCCTTAGAAATGTAAGTAAAAATGTTTATATGCTGGTTTATTTAAAACATCTTGAACCCCGGAATTCCCAAAATATGTCAATCAAAGTTATGAAAACATTCTCAAATTAGTTGTGTTGGCTCGTGAGGTGTAACTTTGGGTTCCGTTCATGAACTCAGAGGTAAGCAGACTAACTGAATAGGATAAATAACATCAATATAATCAATTACAAAATGAAAATGTGAGTAAAAATTGAGGTGAGAAAAAGCAACAGGTTGTGCATTCAGGCATATTACATTATCCTATTTTAGTTAGAGGCTTAATTTACAGCGATAAATGTTCTAATTATGTATTGAAACAACATAGGCACTAATTTATTTGCATTTTCTTGTTAATGTCAACCATCAATTAGTTTTTGCTGAATACTCGTCTGCTGGTCATTGATAATATATTTGATCAGCCAACTCCCAACGAAAATCTACAATAAGTATCGCTTGCTAAACAATTTTGTCAACAATAACTTTTCAGATCGGTACCATAGCTGGAAACCTGATGATGAAACATCAAAATAACGGCTCTACATCAGATCTTTTTTTGCTATTTAGTACAGTTAATGCTGAACTTGCCATTAGTAAGTATTGAACAGATCTTTTGACCGTTACGCTTACATATTTTGCTTGTTACAGTAACAAACTAAATGAAAAATAGACGAATGTAAAACAATTTGATTCAAATAACTTTTATATACACTCAAAGTAGCCAATCAGAAAGCAAAAGGGTGTCGATGGAGGAGTTTCTAAAAACAAATATGAGAGGTTACGTTATTGTAAGCATTTATCTACCACCGCTGAACGATGAATATAAATTGGTTACATATAAGGTAAGATGTATGTATGTGTATGAATAACACATGTAGGTGTTGAGTAATTGTTGAGTATCATAACTTGTGTTTTCAATAAAAACTTATTTCTGTAACTTTCATCATTTTGCTAGATTAAGGGTTAAATCTTTAGAACTTTGCGACGGCTTGTGATGCGTTATTGAAAGGTTTCTGTGTACAATAATGATTCATTGTATCCGGGTCTCTAGTAGGTATTATAGAAACATTAACGTTATCTTGTTTTCAGATTATGCCTCGCGCTCAGAATTCTCATGCCATCTTAAATGCAGGATTCTTATACCAATTTGAGCAAGCGAATAATACAGTACAACAGTGCAGAATAGTTTTTAGTGGTCTTAAACCCCCCTTGACTAGAGTCACAGCTACAGAAAACTATCTGACTGGAAAGGAGCTTTTTACTAATGAAACTCTACAAGGAGCTGTGAAAATTCTGGATCAAGAACTAGAAGCAGTCGAAAATCCTCCTGAACCATCAGCAAAGTACAGGAAAAAGTTGGCTTTGGGATTGTTTTACAAGGTCAAAACCATCAAAATATAATATTTTATTTAGAACCACAACATAAGTAGTATATCTGAACAAAGCCGCTTTCCCTCTCATTATGTATGCCGAAATATTTAAAGTTACGCAACAGGTTTTTGATGAGGTTTTTTTTAATAAACACGGTGATTAAAGAGGAAGGTTTACATGTGTAATACATTTTAGTATTTCTACAAAGAACGTATTTCTCTTTCTTTTTGTACTTTTTCTTTAGGAGATCATGTCCTATTATTTATTTGGGTCGATTTAAATTTGGATTGGTTGCACTACAACACTAACTTTTAGAATGCTTTCAAGGCATTTGGTCGATCTAACTGAAGTATACAATCTTTTACAGGGCTTGTTATCTCTATGTCCTAAGGAAACACTACATGCTTGTTATCAATCTGAAGCTTTAACCATCCATGGTACCCGAAAGGTTACAAGTGGTCAACAAGAATTCAATACTGATTCTTCCATATGGCCCCTGAATAAACCGACTCCTAAAACAGAAGCTTTGGTACGTATCTTTCTTTGCTTTCATTTTGCTTACTACTAACCTAGATCCTGATGTCAAAACCTTAAAGGAACATTTTTGACATAACTAACTTACAAAAGAGGGCTTAATTTATAAGGGAAGTGGTCAGTGAACCAATAGAGACACTGTTGTGATATTTTCGTGGAAACACCTCAACTACACCCACGTGTGAAGGGCTACTGGAATCTGACCGAGTAGTTCCGAGAAAGCGCAATGCAAACGAGGCGAGCCCTGTAAACGACACCGAGCTCTAGACGAAAGGGCTCGGTCGCCACGACCCTTGTACGAGTACATCACTAGTTCCAACTCCTTCATCGAAATTGAGTAAAGTTTACAAAACTAGGTACTGGTTAATTCCTCCACGTTTGTGTGATACAGACTGGTGCCACATTATTTTACTTTATTATTATTGAGGTAACGACTTGAAGACACTGTGAATTTCAATATTTCTGTGACATTATTCGGTAATTTTATTTGGACAGATTCAATGCGCAGCTGAAGTTCCATTCACAGAAGACCTTCCTTCATTTCCTCGGGAAGTATTTGCCGTTTTCGTTCTCTCCACGGTAGCAACCGGAGTTATAGCAAATATTGACGATTCTGAAGCACTGGTTAGTTTGATTTTAACAATTAGTTTATTTTTCGAAAAAGTAAATTAAATAAAACGTTATCTAGTGTTAGAAAAAACAGTAACAAAATGAATGTCACAGAGCGGTTGACAACGCTTTTGGCTTCACCTTGAGACATCTAAATAATTAAAATACTATATATTTCCTGAGGAATAAATAAATGAATCTAAGTAGTTTATTACCTGCGTAGTTATAAGCGGTTGCAATCATTATAATATGTAACTGTGACGTTTAAAAATATTTTCTGCATTTGCGGTGCTGTAGAAATAAACATCACACTATTCACACTTTACACAAATGTTTTCATTTTGGTGCAGGAACATGAAAGAATACAATGATGTTGATTAACTGCAATAATCCATCAATGATAATAGTAACTCTGCTTACAGGAACGTCCAGGAGTGATTGCGTTTTACGCAGCTAAAGACATACCAGGGGTTAATTCATTCGTACCGGATGATGTTAATCCCTTATTTACTGAAAATGAGGAAGTGCTTTGCAGCGGCGTTGTTAAATATTACAATCAACCTTTGGGGATCATAGTTGCTGAAACTCATTACATAGCTGATAGAGCGGCAAAATTAGTCAAAGTGACTTATGAAAAAGTAAAAGAACCAGTTATTGATTTTCAAAATGCTAAAACAGATCCAAACCGAGTTACAGAGTTTTCCTCGAAAAATGCTAGGAGAAGGGGCAATGACGTGGCAAAAGTAATAAAAGGAGGAATAGCAATATATCATCAAGCTCATTTACCCATGGAAACAATGGTTTGTGTAACTCGGCCGGTAGAAGATGGCTTTGAAGTTTACAGTGCTACACAGTGGATGGACTCAGTACAGATAATGATAAAACGAGCATTAAAAATTGAGGCAAATAGGTTTGTATTATTTCACCAGAATATTTTGTACGTTAGTAGTTTGTACACTTATACATGTTAGTACTCGTAAATGTCCAAAGTCTAATATTTGGAAACAATTATTTATGTCTGTTTATTTTTTTAACAAATCTCAATCACTCCTTCTCAGCCTTCTGATGAAGAAATTGTTCAATATTCATTAAAAAAAAACTCTCACAAAGTAGAACTTATTATTTTCCCATTTGAGTCTATTGCATGAGGATTTGATCCTTTTTGTCATACAAAGGAATTCACAAAGTTTTTATTATGCCTTGATGGAGCAATTAAACTTGGTGGACTCTAAAAATTGTAGATTTGAAAAATAAATAATAAATAACACTGGACATTAAACCACAAGGTGCCATCCAGTCCCAAATTAAGCAATATACAAATAATAACAATATTATTAGGAGCCTGTCATTTCTTACTGCAAGGTAAACATCTCGTTTCCACACGTATGGGATACTAGAAATTGGAAAAACATACTTAAATTTTAATATTATATACATGAAACACCAGACCAGTACAAACTTACATGTTAATGCACAGGAATGTTTTTACTGTGTGGGGATGGAACACGAAACATTTGATGCAGATACAGTAGCCAACTTCATAACATTTACATCTAACCAGTCTTCAAAAATTCAGAATTAAAATTGATCATCTCATAAATCATTCAGAGTTGCTTTTTAATACGAAAGACAAATTTTAACTCTGTGCTATATAATAGTAAAATGGTGACTGTGCTAATAGATAGAATAATAATATTGTTATAGTGTTGACGTGTACTGCCGACGCCTGGGTGGTTCTTTTGGGATAAAACTGAGTCGCGCCTCACAAGTAGCAGTGGCAAGCACTCTTGTCACTTCGAAATTAAACCGTCCGTGCCGTTTTATACAGCCGATGACTACTAACATGAGTGCTGTAGGGAAAAGGTATCCTGCTTGTAATGAGTATGAGGTGCGGTTCACTCGTTTTCGTTTTATTCTTTCATTAATTTTAGTAAATAACTACGAAAATGAAATATTATCAGAAATAATCATAACTATAAAAAGAATAGCAGCTCTTGAACCCGTTAGAAGTGTTTTTCTCACAATTCATTTTCGTCTAGAAAACACATCAAATTGAAGGCTTATTAATTCTAAGAATTCAGAGTTTAAAACGTTGTTAAGATAAGTGATACTTATTGTTTCTTTTATAGGTTAGTGTTAACAAATCCGGTGTTATACAAAGAGCAAAATATTCGTTTTACTCGGATAACGGTTACCTCATTAATGAAAAAATATTCCCTATTATTGATCAATCCTACGCCAATATTTATGACGTTTCTCGATGGGACTTCAAAGGATGCAATGTTACAACTGACACATTTAAAAACACGGCTTGCAGATCACCAGGTAATTGTTTTGTTTCCATCTGATAGAACTTGTTGATTTCGAAACTGGTCAGAAGTATTTGATCTCTTTGTCTAAAACCATTAATTCGATGTTAACTGTACTATGATTATATCTTTAGGTACCCTGGAAAGTATTTCACTGGCAGAATTTATGATGGAACAGATTGCCTACGAATCATCGTTAGATCCAGTGGCTGTTCGCATGGCCAATTTAGATGAAGATAACCGTGTCATAAAAGAAATGTTCGAAACACTAAAAAAAAAGTCAGACTATGACGCAAGAAGAACTTCCGTGGAAAGGTTTAATAACGAAAACAGATGGAGAAAACGAGGCTTGAGAACTTCTTTCATGAAATTTGGAGTTTCTGGAGGTCTTGTTTTATACATTGTCCTTTCGGTTAACCACGAAGATGGAAGCGTATCAATTACACATTCTGGAATTGAAATGGGCCAGGGAATAAACACAAAATGTATTCAAACTGCTGCGTACTTTTTAAACATACCTACAGAAAAAATAAAAATCAAAGGAAACAATACAATTATTGCACCAAATGCATTCTATACTGCTGGAAGTATAACTAGTCAAAACGCTTGCGTTGGAGTCCAAAGAGCCTGTGAAGAGTTATTAGACAGATTGAAACTAATTAAAACTATATTACCTAACGATGCAACTTGGGAAGATATAATAGGCAAGGCCTATGCTTTATCGATTCATTTACAAACACAAGGATTTGTGAGCGCTTTTGATGGCCTCAAAAACCCTTACACAGTTTTTGGTGTATGTTTTGCAGAGGTTGAAATCGATGTACTGACAGGGGAATCTGAAGTACTAAGGGTAGATATTATAGAAGATGTTGGACGCCCAGTTAATCCGAAAATAGACGTAGGACAGGTAAAAAATGTGGAAAAGATTGAGTTTTTCTCTGTAACATATTATTAGATCTTAATCATGACATGAATTATTTTGCTTTATTAGATAAAACTTGATCTTGAAGTTTATTGGACCTTCAAATTTGTTAAATTTTGTTTTTCAGATTGAAGGGGCTTTTATTATGGGTTTGGGATACTGGACATCGGAAAATATAGTTTTTGACCCAGAAAAGGGTAAATTATTGACAGACCGAACATGGAATTACAAAGTGCCACAAGCAAGAGATATACCACAGGACTTTAGAATTCATTTCAAAGAAAATTCAATTAATAATGATTTTTATTTAGGAAGTAAAGGTTTGTTAATTACAATCATTAAGAGCAAATAACTAATGATTAAAAAAAAAAACCTTCGACAACATTCATCTGTCTTGAATTAAAACCAGCCCTTCGCGAGGGGAGACGTCACTGAAAATACCCGCCGGCATGCACAGCAATGTGAGGTCATCCCACTACTTCTTGGGACAGCCTTTATAATATGGATTATATGCATTTCAAATAATGACACTTGTGTTTTCAAATAATGACACCTATATCTCTCTTCTTTTTTTCCAGCTGTCAGTGAGCCACCAATTTGTTTGTCAGTAGCAGTGCCTCTGGCTCTTCGTGAAGCAATAAGTTCTGCTCGCCTTGACGCAGGGATACCAACTACCGAGTGGTTTCCTATCGGTAAGATTCTTATTACAAATTAAAAGGGTGAAGTATTGCTCTACTTAAAAGTCGAACTGTGATGGTCTCTCCTAATCTATTATGTAAAATTTAATATGGCTATAAAATAAAATAATAGTAAGTAAATAATCATTTCTACTAAGATTAATTATCTTTACGCAATCATGGTATGAATGAACATGTTTTTATTTTTATTTATGTATGTAACCATTCATGAGGATGTGAATAAAAGGAGTTTTTGGCAAGTCACAATCTAAATCGAATACTTTTGTTTCAGATGGACCCCATACCGTAGAAAAGGTTTGCTTGTCATCAGCTGTAAATATTGATGATTTTAAATTTCATTAATATTTGTTCATAATTTTGTTTTTACTTCACATAAACAAAAAATACAACAGTTTAATATATTAATATATTATCAATACTGCAGTTATTTTTATATTTTGTCATTGTTTATCTTGATTTTGTTTTTGTATCAATAATAATTTATTAAAACTACTAATAGTGTTTTTTCTTACTATCTTTAACTTATATGATACCAGACAGTGCTAAAAGGAGCTCTCACTGTATTATAAATCATCCCTTAGACTAATTTAAAATTCAATAATCCAACAATACCATGAACATTGTTTCAAGTTTTTAATAGCTAATTCAACGTTTTTCAAATAGGACCAAAAGCGCCAATAACGGCCAATATTGGTTACTTTAAACACAACTTAATAACTGACTTGTACTTATTTCACACCGTACCGAGTAATAGAGCACTTTAGAAGTGGTAATTCCTAATGTTGATACCACTAGTTATTGCTTTGAACAGACTTCTTCCAGAAGTCATACAGAATCAGAATCAGGAATATCTTTATTTAAATAGACCTGTTGCAGGTGCTTTCAAATCGTCAAGAACTAAATCAAACAAACAAAAATACACTTAATAATAGACTTAAATACTATAGTAGAAATAACAAATAAAAACACAGTCTACAAAAATAATGTGACTCAACCACCGATGTCGGAAAGTTGTTTCTGTACGGAGAAGAACCGGCAAGACACTCAGCAGTTACTCTTCTTAATATATTCTGTACATTACAATTTTAAAATATAAGTAAACATCCAGTTATACAATCCGCTTGAATATTCCATTACTCTTCTAAGATTCTCTCTGTCCTTCTCACGTATTTGTTTGATCTGAAAGTCTAGTGATTACCCAATAGTCCTCTTTGCAGGCGACAGGACAGTTATTGTTGAATACTCACTCATATAATATAATAATCTAAGTATCAACCTAAATAAAACAAAAATTATGCAAATTAAGAAAAGGAATTTGAATTTAAATGTTATACATGACTCAATTCCTAAAGATAAGGTAAAATGGCATGCAAGGGACGTTTATGCCCGAAAAATGCATCACTGAATTTCGGTCGCAAGGGTCACCTATCGGATTTCCGACGCGCATTGCTGATGTGCACGAAGCGCGGTGGCGCCAGCCAGCAATGAGTTTTCATGTGTCCAAATACAATTATATTTTTTTACAAAAAAGTTTGTAAATTAAAACTTGAAAAAAAAAAGAAACTAGCTTAATAAGTACAGACCCGCGCCCGCCGGCGAGGTGAGGCGTCGTAGGTTCCCATGGCGCAGTTGTGACAGCGGGTGGGCGACGATCGCTGTTGTAAAGCAACACGCTGCTCACTAACCTTATACACCCTTCCAACAATCCGCGCTGAGCCGGCGGGTTGGAGTATGGCTCGTTCCACCTCATAGTTGAGGTGAGGCACAGCCTAGCATTGGGATATGTTTATGTTAAGTACAGACGCCTTCAGATTCATATACTATCTCGTTGGAAACATCTGCGATAATGTTTTATAAAATGACTGAATAACTCTGCAAGTTGCAGAATTAGCTGCGTGTGGCACTCGCGTCTGTCATTCCAATATTAAAACAAAATATTCCGGTATGAAAAGAAATTTTAAATTAGTTTTAATTTTATTATTAATTAGAATTTTATTTGAGTTCAATTTCATCAATAATAAGAATTAATTAAAATTGTATAACTGGAACTGCTAAATACACCGTCAGTAGCACAAATATTGTGATGTTCCATAAAAAAGGGACCTTATGGCTGCGGTCATTATAACCCATGAAACATCATATTTATGTTATTGCTTACCGTTGATAAACAAAAATATTGAAGTAAAGCATTGAATGAAGGCAGGTGAATTAACTGACAGTTCGTAATTTTATATAGTAAGACCGATATGAATTGTGGATTTTGTAATTGTTATCAGTGTAGTTTATTGAACCACGTTGTTATTTTACAATTCATGTTATATGAAATTTAAATTATTTTTACCATCATGTGAAGTGTTCACAAAATGCATATGTTGCAAGTAACCCAAACAAAAGATAAGTCACCAAATGTTATTACTCACAGAGTAATTAGTATTATAATGATCAGACCACAGTTTTAGCCTAGTTCAAAATTAACTTCAATAAAATCATCAATCTAAATTCTGTGATGTTATTCAAATAAAGATTAAGACTCTTGTTGTGAATTAATAAATTGAAAATTGATCCGATACGATTATTGACCTTTTGTTAAAAAATTGAAAAACATGTCAACAATGCTGAAATGCCCTTGAATGCCTCGATGGTTGCGCCTGCGCACTTTTATAAGCGGTCTTTAAACACAGTATAAACCATACAGTAGGCTATCTAAGGCCGCCCGCCAAGTTATCAGCCTACCGTGCACACAGACACGCGGCACAGCCCGTCCGTACTGCCGCCTTCCTATGCCGCCCTATTTTATGCTAGCGTGTGCGTGAAATTGCGTGTGCGTGATATCGCGACACGGCGCGCGACGCGCACGCACACATTCAAACCGAGAGTGGCACGTTTGTATGTAGATGTTCTACTGTATGGTTTATACTGTGCTTTAACGTAAGCAACAGGTTGTTTACATTTTTTTGACTTCTTGGCAAATATTTATTAATGTATGCCTGTCAGCTGGATAAACAAATACAGAAAAAGTACGACTGTGTCAGTGTAACAAACATTTAAATGGCAAACTTAAGTTTATCTTTAATTTATTGAGACTTGAGAAATACGCAGCTTAGGTTATAATTTTTTCCTAAATATCAATCATATGATATTCAGGAACCTCAATCTTTAGTTACAATCAGACCCTGTTCACACCTAGCGTTTGTTGGGCGATTTCACAGCGATAGTTACGCGATAAAATAAACGCCACGAGCACGCCGCGAGCACGCAGCGAAGCTCATTCTCACTAGCTCAGCTCATAGTACTCATCTAGTAACAACGAACATCTTGAATAGCAAACTTTTGATATTTTTTCATAAATAAAGATCAATCTCAAAAATATAATTTTATACTAGCGATCTGCCCCCGCTTTGCACGGGTGCAATACCTTTAAAAAAAACCGCATCAAAATAAGTTGCGTATTTTTTTTTTAGTTTTTTTATAGTTTATTTTAGAGATTTAAGCATATAGGGATTAAAGACAAAGAAAGCGATTTTGTTGATATTATTTTCAGCATTTTCCATGCAGTATCTTTACTAAAGATCTGATAACAAGAAAAAGACATTCGGGCTTGGCTTCAGGCGGGAGTCGAACCCGCGTCTTTCGCAAACCGGGCACTACACTAACCACTGTCGGTAGCACAGTGGTTAGTGCAGTAGTTTTCGGATTTTTAGTATGTAATGATAGGAACATATTTTTTTTAAAACTGTTTTAATTTATTTTACTTTAAACTGCATGTAGAAGCTCATAATAATTACTTAAAAGTTACTAGGTATTCCAAATTAGGCCGCTTGTACACATCTGTAATGTGTGTTTATCATCGGACGATAGATGATAAATAAACAGACACCCTTGTAAACATTTATATTTGTTTTACCGGATGGATATTAGCTGAAAACCGGCAACACGTTCCAATACACTGTCTATGACTGCTGTATGCAAGGCGTCGATGCATCCGGCAAAATTCACTTCCGGACCGATGTCCGTTGCGTGTACACAGATTCATTCAAAACCATACACTACCGCCAATTCGGCAAAAAAAACGGACCATTGTTGGCAAAAAAAACCGAATGTGTACAAGCGGCCTTAATGAGCCAAATTTTTTCACGTTTTTTGTATTCCTTAACTTATTCATACTAATTATTTATCAACGTTCAGCTCTTAGTTTTTGTTTTCAATTTTTTTTATTCATCGCCTGCGGATCTCTCAATGATACATTAATGTTCTTAGGCAAACAGTCAATTTCCATATTTTAATCACTGGTTAAAACATCAGAGTTGAGGTAGTCTGAATTCGAATGCCGAAAGATCTAGTCATGGACCGAATACAGTTTCTACTTAATGGGAAGCAATATTCAGGTAAGCAGGACAGCTTGATATTTGTAAAATATGTAAAATATGCAGTGTGTTTTTGTGGAAAAAACCTCAAAAAAATAATAATGAACATTAAAAGAATACTTTTTTTTTAAATGTGAATATTTAATAAGGTGTGTAACTGGCGAATGCAATTATTTAAAAACTTGGTCAAACTAATATGACGTAGGGCGCCGTCTGTCGTAAGAGACGATTAAACTGGGGCTCCGGGATCGCTAGGAGTGTACACGCGGCAGAAGCTGTGAGCCTCCATTGCACATGCGACCTTGAGGAGGACAGCAGTGTGGGGTGGCCTCGCACTGTCAAAAACAAAACAAAACAAAACTAGTGGGTATGTTAGGCTTGTTCACACTAGTGTTCTTGGGCGATTATACAGGGTGTCCCGAAACGTGACGTCAAGCGGGCACGGGATGTTATGCTAGGTTATACCAGCTCTGGGAAAAATAAGGAAAAAAATGTATTTCACTTGGTTTACTAATAATAATAATATTTGTGAAAATTCTGGAAATCGACACCCTTGACAAAGTTTTCATGTACTGTACTCACAAATGACCAAATTTCCCAGCGTTTTATTTTTTTATGTAATCCTAGAAAACTATGCTTTCGATTATAGTCATTTTTATTATGATCAATATTGGACGTTTCGTAAAAAAAAATAAGTTTGACTGAGTCATGGTTAAGAATTTTTATGTCAGCTAACTTCACCCCGTATTTTCTTCAGAAAACGTTATTGTAGCATCCTTGGCAAGTCGTTTAGAAAAATAGCTCATTTAATCAAAATTTCAAAAAGGTAAAATACTCATCATTTTCTTGTCTTATGTTTCCATGAAAAATATTATAAACCATAATGGGTGATTCAGAACTTGAACTAGGTGAAGTCTAAAGTATGCTATTGTTGGTTAATGAAACAAAAAGTGACCATAAGTTAGTAGCGGTAGCAAACAGTAAATGATTTTTGTTGCTAAGCATTCCATTCCCGGTCGGCTAATGTGATGGGTGACCATTTCGATTTTTTTTTCATCTCCGTACTCATGACATTAAGCAGTTTTTCCCAGCTGAAGGTGCTGGTAGAAGTCAGCCGCGAAACTTATTCAAGAGGCCTTAGGGCGCCTTCACAACATCTGACTACATGGCTCAAAAGAAGCTCTGGTAGCATGCTTTTAGGGTAAATGCCACATCACACTTGCCATTTTCGTTCAGTCCTCCTTACATGCATACATAAGCGGACTATATCTGTCCCACAGCGGGCACAGGCCTCATCTCAACTACAAGAGTGGGCGCTAGCCATACTCTAACACGCGGGCTCACCGCGAGCGCGCGGAGTGCTGTGGCGTACAGCTCTCCGCAATAACATAAACGGGGAGGTACTTCTCCCCTCGAGGTGCTGCAAGTTTTTTTTTGTGGTGGCCAGTGACTTGTGGTTGCGAGCCTGGTAGGGTCTACGTATGGTAGGAGCCAGGTGGAGGTAGGAGCCTCTATAGTCGCCTCTTACGACAGGCGTAGTGGCACTGCTGCTTTTTCTTTAGAAGGGTACTTTGAATTTAAATTATTGATGAACATAAGTTACATAAAAAATAAATGTTTAGAAGTACGTAAGGATTATTCAAATGTTATTGAAAATCCCTTTTAGTTGATGTTTCTTTTTTTAACATTATATAATTTTTATTTCATAGTTGGTAACGATGTCACATCTGGCCTGTCATTGCTAGAGTTCATACGAGGAAGAGCAAACCTACATGGCACTAAGTACATGTGCTTAGAGGCAGGGTGCGGAGCATGCATTGTCAGTGTCACCAAGAGCCCTGGGACTGCACCAGTGGCTGTCAACGCTGTAAATATTGGTTTTTGATAATAATATGTCACCAGAGTTTTCCTAAAACTATCACTAGTATTTATTTTGTTAGTTATGTGGCTCACCGCTTGGTGATTGAGGGTTTTGTTAATTTATCATTATCACTGTACATCATAATTATGCATAATAAGTGTAGATATATTGTAAGGCTATGTCCGAGGTTGGGTGCACCTAACCAGAACACGACCTCGCGGCAGACCTAGAAGTGACTCGACCTTGAAGGAATAGCCCGTTTTGGCTCTTAACCGTGGTTGGTGCAGCGTTGGTGCAGCCTTTGCCCAGCAGTGGGACAAAACAGGATATCAATAAAAATAATTAACTATACATAAATGAATTACTGGACATATACCTTGCAAGCAATCGAAGGAAGCAAATCAAGCTCCTCTTCATCGAAAAACTGCCATTCTGTTAGTTATTTAAACATGGTGAATTTTTTAATCACCATCCTAAATTCAAGGACGGACTTGGTATCAGGAACTGAAAAGATTTCCTTAAATAAAAACTTATTTTTTAGTTTATTTTCATTTGGTATTTAAAAAAAAACAAGTCATTTTCCTTCACGAAACACGTCAAAATATGATTACACGAGTTGAACTACAACACGTGTAGAAGTCATTTTTGTGCGCCAAAATGACCCTATTGACAAATTTTTTAGGACATTTAAAAACATTTTTTTAAAAGAGCCACTTTGTTTAAAAAAATACTATAAAGACATAGTTGTTTATTGTTCTTTAGAACATAATTAATTATTTGGATGGTGATTAACATTTCATCGTGTTTAATTAAAAAAGATACTGATTACAATCGATAATAATAGCTCTGGTAAATATCCCTCCACTGGCCCCAAAGCAAGCAAATTAAAACTTATGTTATCGGATCGGACTGTACAACGGCCAATAATGCTTAGATACTTCCTTTTGTAAATACATACATAATATGTATAAGAATCAGACCAAAACAAACAAACAGGCATGTTCATGCACACAAATCTTGGTGCTGTGTGGGGATCGAACCCGCGACCCCTGGTGTAGTAGCCAACTTCTCAACCATTACACTTAATCGGTCGTCAAGGTCGTAGTAGGTATTGATCTTTTCTTTGTTTTTATCTCATGGTAACAATGTTCAATCATTGTTCTGTTTGTGCTTTCAGTGTATAGTAACCGTACCATCGTGTCACAATTGGGAGATAACAACGATTGAAAAAGTGGGAAACCGATTAGATGGTTACCACCCTATACAGAAAACTTTGGCCAAATTCAACGGTACACAGTGTGGTCACTGCACACCAGGATGGGTTATGGCCATGTACAGGTACATAATTTATACAGTTTCAGTTTTTTTTTTTTATAGACACACTGCAAATCCATTATGATATGTGTATGTGACCTTACTTATGCAAATTTTAATTTTTAATTTGAAGTAGTAAAACGAGCACCTTTTTAGGTGTTAAAATGGCTCTCACTTTTGGCCTAGTAAATTTAATATTTTATTTCTCCTTTTCTAGCCTTTTGGAGAACAACAAGAATCTAACCATGTTGGAAATAGAAAAGTCTTTTGCAAGTAACATCTGCAGATGTACGGGTTATCGGTCCATACTAGATGCCCTAAAGTCGTTTGCTATTGATGCTCCTAAAACATATGATATCGATGACATTGAAGATCTTCAAATTTGCAATAAAAAGGGAGATATATGTGGCAAGAATACCTGTAAAGATGACGACTGGTGCGTCATTACAGAGTGTGATGCATCGAATGTACAAGAGACTATTTTAAAAGACGGTAAATACTGGTATCGAGCACGTGAAATAATAGATATCTTCGATATTTTCAATAAAATACGAGACAACTCCTACATGTTGGTTACAGGAAATACTGCAAAAGGTATGTCACGTTTTTAATTATTTAATGAATTAATAGTAACGCCTAATTACTTTTTTATAAATTACGTCAGTATCAAAGTGGTGATTATACAGATGGAAAAAATTTAACCATGCAAGTTTTTCTACACTATAGTGAATTTAGTTTTTGGCTTTGCAAACTGTATAGTCTTACTATTTCAATCAAATGATTGTTTAACTAGTTAAAGATCGCTAAAATACTCGTATGTCTACATCGGTTTTTCATAAGATTATCTAGAGTGAGAGTTACTAGACATGAAATGCATCGAGAACTTTAGCAGCAGAGAAATGTGCAAGATGAATAAGTAAAATGCCAAATTATTGTGTGCGGGAACCGTACTTAAGTCTCTAGACATTCATGAAATCTCGCAAATTTTCAGGGGTGTACCCAATAGAAGAATACCCGAACATTTTAATCGATGTCAGCAATGTACCAGCGTTAAAAGGTTACAAAATAGACCAAAATTTAATAATCGGTGCTGGCAGTACTTTATCGGAGCTTACAGACATCTTCGAAAATGTTTCCAAAGGAGAAGATTTCAAATACTTACAAACTTTCAAAGAACACATAGACCTGGTAGCCCATATACCTGTGAAAAACGTTAGTAAATCATATTATGCTTTCAAGGAATTTCAATACTGTTCACATTACACTGTAATTTTTACCTTTTGTAATTTCTGCTGCTGCTAATTGAGCTGGGCTCAATTGCAGGGAATTTAATGATTAAACATCAACATAATGAGTTTTCATCTGATGTTTATTTACTGCTTGCTACAGTTGGCGCACAACTAACTATCTGTATGTTAAAGAATTTATTTACACCTACTTATCTTCCAATTTTCCAACTTACCTACTCGTTTGAATAGCAATTAATATTTGAAAATCAGAGACTAACAAGTAAAAGGCCCCTACTTGCATTCCATTGTTTCCATTGTTTCTACTCAGTAAAACATTCTTAATAAGATATTGTTGTTAATAAATTTCAGTACATAGCCCACGAATTAAAACAGTGATACAAATGGACCAGTTCCTGAAGGAAAATATGAGAAAAAAACTAATTTTGAATGTAATATTACCACCGCTAAACAGTGATCACAAAATTTTCACGTATAAGGTAAATGCAATTACTTTCTAAGCAGCATAATTTCAATGTTTTCACCTTTCATGTCTGACATTATATTTTTATACACAATTTTTATATTTAGTTATCTTTTTTAAGAGGCAGAGCAGTGCCCACTAGCGCCACTAATACTTTTAAACAATTGGGGATTTTTGCCTCAATTGGCCACTTATTGCAAAAATTCCGAATTAGTTTATTGACACAGAGATTATTTATTATGTTAACATTCTAAAACACATATAATATCATATTTTATGATTCTAATTGGGCAGTTTTTGTTTAAATATCTTGAATAAACCTAAAAATATATAAAAAAACAATTGGTGGCGCTAGTGGGCAGTGAACTGCCTCTTAAGTAACAACCTTACTATTAGTTAGTTTTTTCAGACGAAAGCAGGAGTATTTTTGTCAATTTAATTTTTTTATTAAATTGACAAAAATTGGACGTGAAATCTATGTTATTGTCAATTTCGTACTATATTTCCGTATCATGATGCTGTGCTGTGTTCAAAATGTTCATGTTAATCAAGCCCTCCTTCACTCTCAGTATCGTCGTGAAACCTTGGACATCGTCTCAGCTGAAATGAAGCGGCCCACCACCGCATCTACGCATACAAGTGCGCTTGCTTGTACACATAGATGCAGTGCAGGGGCGCGACATTTTAGCTCAGACGGTCTCTCCCCGATTATTATATTTGTACTTTTCTTGCTACCATAAAGCATGTACTTATATTCTGGGGTAATTCTTCAAATTCTAATTTAAAATATCTTTATTTATATATACCATTCTTGACACAATACTTGCGAATCGCCAGGAATCTTAACTTTAACCGCATCACCAACATACCTACTCATATAGTAATACAAAACAAAACAATACATGAAATACATGTACATAATGTGACTCTACCACCAGAGTCAAAATACAATATACCATACGGGTTAAAAATATTTTATTATTGAAAACCAGTTTAACGTCAACGATTCATGTACAATAGGGAAAAAAACACTATTTTTGATATAATCCTTTTAATAAAATATTTATTTTTTACAGATAATGCCCCGAGCTCAAAACGCCCACGCAATAGTAAACGCTGGTTTCCTTTATAAGTGCACTAACGGTATAGTGCAACTAACTAAAATTGTTTATGGTGGTTTGTCAACGCGGTTTTCACGGGCTGAATCCACAGAACAGTTTTTGAAAGGAAAAGTGTTATTTATAAACGAGACATTGCATGTAGCTCTAAACACTTTAAACTCTGAAATGAAAGTAGATGAGAATCCCCCAGAACCTTCAGCTAAATACAGGAGACAGTTAGCCTTGTCTTTGTTCTACAAGGTAAGTTTTGTTTCTTATCTACTAAAATGTATGTCAATTTGTCTGAAAATTTGTTTATGAGCTATTATGTATCACTATAATAATGTATACAGATATAAATTTGTACATATTTACATTGATGTCTACTTTTCTTTGCATGTATCCTTATTATTGAGGTATTTTGGTAACTAAGCTTTTGGTTTTGTACACAGCTGTCTTACCCCTCAGTTCACAAACGTCAATCAACGCTCAGCACGCCGTCAAGCTCATGCTGTCCTGTAAAATATTAATAGAACTAAAAGGAACTATACTTCTGAGGCATGCTCAACTTTGATCTGCGTTTGTGATTCGGGGGTTATACTACCAATTTTAGTTGAAGCATTTTTGCTGTCCAAAATATTGCCTATGGTGATTGAATTTTTGTGAAGGACTAAATTAATGAAAAACAACTATCATTTCAGAGTATTTTAACTTTGTGCCCCATGAATATTGTTCACTCACGATTTAGATCAGGATCTACAAAATTGAACGAAACAAGGATGGTATCTAAAAGTCAGCAGGTCTTCGACACGAACCCTTCGCTATACCCACTTAATCAGCCTATACCGAAGATAGAAGCGTTGGTAAGTCTAAAACTACTGAAAAAACCTTTATTATCTTCCAAATAGCATAACTTTTTTCTGATTACTTTATCCGCAACCGCATGTACCGAGCATCAGTTTAATTTCAATGTGTCACAGATTCAATCTGCCGGCGAAGCATCTTACGCAGACGACCAGCCTATATATCCAAACGAGGTGTTTGCAGCTATAGTGCTAAGCACTGTACCGACTGGCAAGATAGTTTCTATAGATCCTACAAGGGCTCTGGTAAGCCAAACAAAATTGCTGCAATGTGTTTTAAAAACTGCTTGAAACAAGGAATGATTTTATATTTTTTTAGAAACAACCAGGAGCTATCGCATTTTATTCAGCTAGAGATATACCAGGGTTGAATTCATTCACCCCAATAGAAGACCCAGTTGGAGGTTTAAACGAAGAAGTTTTCGCTAAAAAAGATATAAAGTACTACAACCAACCAATTGGTGTTATTGCAGCTGAAACAAAACACATAGCTGAAAAAATCGCGAAAATGGTCGACGTTAAATACTCAGACGTGAAAAAACCGATTATTGATGTTAAAAAGGCGAAAACAGATCCAAGCAGGAATAGTTTATATTTCAAAGAAGAAGCAACAAGCATAGGGACGGATATTTGTAAAAAAATAAAAGGTAGCATCACAACACGGGGACAATATCACTTTCCAATGGAGACCTTAGTTTGTGTATCACGTCCAACAGAAGAGGGTCTGGAAGTATTCACGTCATCGCAGTGGATTGATGCAGCACAGAAAATGATATCGAGAGCATTAAATATCCAACAAAATAAGTATGTTTATTCAATATTTTCATAAAATTTCTAAGAGTTACGTGTTTTCAATCGGTTTGTCTAAACAAAACTTTTTCAGAGTTGATGTCCATCTTAAGCGTGTTGGTGGTGCATTTGGATTGAAAATCTCCAGAGGGACGCTTTCTGCCGTGGCCTGCTGCTTAGTGACGCAAAAATTAAATAAGCCTTGTCGAATTGTTACGCCTCTAACGTATAATACTAGAGCTTTAGGAAAAAGATTTCCATGTTCATCTGACTACGAAGTAAGTAAAAAAACTGAAATTACTGTTTACACAGTACACTGATTCACTTTATTGATCTCTGAGATTATAGGAAACTAGCGGCCGGCCCCGACTTCGTCCGCATGGACTTAGGTAAAAAAAAGGTACTTTAACTTTATAAATTTTAGCCTATGTCCTGTTCAGATGCATAAGCTATATTATTGTAAAGTTTCAATAAAATCCGGTAATTTAATTATTACGTGAAAGAGCAACACGTCACATCCACACAAACTTTCGCATTTATAATACTAGTAGGATGATGTTTCTGTCGAAGAACGATAAAAACTAAGCAAAAGACACTTACGTAAAAACCATTTGAGTGAGCTAAACTTGAGCGAACTTGTTCGATTTGTGTACTACTCTAGTGTGGGCATAAGTTTAAGCGTCTCACTTTTAGTCACTCAATATATCTCAGTTTGTCTATGTATGGAATGTGCATTCAAATAACCATTACCACTATGCATTGGACTATTAACGATCCCATTCATGAGTTTTGCCTTGGCGTGGCGAGGGGGCTTAGTACCGGTGGTAGGGTGAACCACCGGGAAGCGAAGAGAACTTAGGCGTGGCAGTGTGGTGGACTTGCCACCACCCGCTGCAGCCCGCAAGGGCAACACGTGGGGTTGCAGGGCCAGTGGGGCCAGTGACTCGTGGCTGATCCCCCCTGTGCTCGTGTAATTTTTCTCGTCTAACCGTATGGGTAACTGGTAGAGATAGCTTCTTGCTATGAAGTCCGCTATTTGTACTCTGCTTCTGTCCGATGAAAAAAAAAACATAATCGTCCCCTCATTCCTGATTCTTTACAGTAAATGGACCTCGCGCAAGTTTATCTTTATAGTCGAAAGTGTCCCAGATTATTTTTTTATAGGTTGCTGTTAATTCTGAGGGAGAAATTCAGCATTTGAACCTAACTATGTTTGAAGACAATGGGCATGCTGTTAATGAACAAACTCAAATTGGACTTATGGATAACTATAGTAATTGCTATGACAAAGTAAGGTGGGATTATAGCAACATAAACACAATTACTGACACACCCAAAAACACTTGGTGTAGAGCGCCTGGTAACTTTTTTATACTTTAGTATTTTATGAAATTCATTATAACCTAATATTATTTAGAACAATTTATTGAAAGAAAGTTAATTATTTCCCTATCATTATAGGAAACTACGAAGGAGTGGCAATTGTTGAGGGAATTATGGAACACATATCTTATAAGTTGTCATTGGATCCAGTTGAAGTACGCTTAGCCAACTTGGATGCATCGAGTTCTTCAGATGTGATAGAAATAATAAATTCAATCAAAAGTAGTTCTCAGTATGCTAGGAGAAAAAATGAAGTACGAAGATTCAATACTGAAAACAGGTGGAAGAAAAAAGGATTACGGATGTCTCTTATGAGGTGGATACACAGCGTACCTAGATATTTTGCAGTTAATTTGTCTGTGTTTAGTGGTGATGGCTCTATAATTATAACACATGGCGGAGTAGAAATGGGTCAAGGCATAAACACAAAAGCAGTTCAAGTATGTGCGTATTTACTTAAGGTTCCATTGGGCAAAATACAAATAAAAGCGAATAATACTATAATTTCGCCCAACTGTGCGGTATCTGGAGGGAGTGTCACAACTCAACATATTATTATTGGAGTACAAAAATGCTGTTTAGAGCTAAAAAAAAGATTGGAACCAATCAAAAGTCAACTAAATAATCCAAGTTGGGAGGAACTAATTAAAAATGCATTTGAAATGAACGTAGACTTGCAAATTCATGGATTCGTTGGAAGCGAAAGTACGCAAAAATACAGTATTTACGGAGTTTCAGTAGCGGAAGTAATAGTTGACATATTGACAGGTGAAAGACAAGTTTTGCGTGTCGATTTGTTGGAAGATGTAGGTCAAAGTATAAGTCCTGAAATAGACATCGGCCAAGTAAGTGTGGTTGGCTCCATATTTTAGTTTTTATATGTAGATCACACACAGATATAATTATTTTTTCGAACATCAAGTATTATTAACATTACCTAAGCTTTTATTTTAGATTGAAGGAGCATACATTATGAGCCTCGGATCTTGGCTGATGGAAGATCTAGTGTACAACGTCGATAATGGAGAATTGCTCACAAATCGAACTTGGAATTACCACGTTCCACAGGCGATGGACATACCGCAAGATTTCAGAGTTTCTTTCAGAGCCAACAGCTATAGCACCGATATAATTTTTGGCTCTAAAGGTAACAACAGAAAGTTCGAATTTGTATTTCTTTGCGGATTCATAATGTTTGCTGGTTTGAAACTTTAGGTGAAATTATTGTTATTCCAGCTACTAGTGAGCCTCCGTGTTGTTTGGCTGTTGCTGTACCTTTTGCTTTGAGAGAAGCTATTACATCGGCCAGACTGGATAATGGAATACCCACTACATCTTGGTTTGACATAGGTACGTAGGTGTTTGATTGCAATTCATTGGAATATTCCTGAGATTTAGATGCATGTTTTTTATCTTTTCTTTTATTCAGATGGAGCATATACATTAGAAAGTGTGTGCTTGGCAGGCGAAACGAAAATTTCTGACTTTAAATTAAACTGAAGAGCCTCGAACTTGCTGTTTTACAATATTTCTTCAGCTTGAAACTCTCAAAGGGTATTAATTTTGATATTTAGGCAGTTCTCTCTCTTTAACTTTTATGTATTAAGTTACCTCATTAGAGTTTTGTTGTGTCACTCATCAAAAATCCACTTTTTTATCGATCATGCATATAACATAGCACATCCCTAAATTTGTCTCCATTATTGAAATCGTTATGAAAATATATTTGTTAATCTGATTTATTTAGTCTTTTAGAATTAAAGGTTGTTAGGAAAACAACATTATGATGACACGTGAGTACTTATAAGTATATTTTGTCAAAGGGCGTACACTGCTATGTTTGAACCATAGGCCACGTTCAATATCACATAGTATAAAACAAAGCCGCTTTCTCTGTCCCTATGTCCCTTTGAATGCTTAAATCTTTGAAACTACGCAACGGATTTTGATGCGGTTTTTTTAACAGATAGAATGATTCAAGGGGAAGGTTTATATGTATAATAACATCCTATTGCACCCGTGCGAAGCGGGGGCGGGTCGCTAGTCTAAGATAAATTAAAAAAAAGAGCGAATTTCTATAAGATGTTATGTAATCATTTTTGTACCTACTGTACCTACCAATTTTTGAATTATACACTTTTTATAATAATTTATGTTGTTTCAACCTATGTAGCTGTAATTAACTTTTTTTTTAGGACTGTTTGTTGCTTTAGTTTGTTGACAAGCCTTAATTTTATAAACTATCCACTCATAATTATTACATACATCACATTATTGCCCTTGCCCACGGCAACTTTTTGTAGCGCAGCTATCACGCTGGAAAACTGAAGCGCGCTTGCATCACGACAGAAGCGCGACAGTTTCGCGAGTGCATCGCTACAAAAAGTTGTCGTGGGCAAGGGCCCTAAGACATTACGTAATTAGGCTCCATTATTTATGTTGTTTAATCAGTTTTATTTGGTAATTTTGTTTGATATTATTTGTGTTTTAGAGTTGTAGGTTGCTAGGATAAAAACATTCTGTTACTATTTACTAGTTTTAGTCAGAGTGCTAAATGCAAAAGACTAAGCACAATGTTAACTAGACGGACCTCCTTCTTTAACTTGTATAAATACTAATTTTTATTTAAAATTTAAGGATGTTTGCTGAAAAAAAACCTTTTTCTGTATCGTTCCAGTTACAATTCACATGAAACTTTTGTCAGATTTATGATAAGTAACTAAAAAACAAAGATGTGCGCAACCAACATTTTATCAGTCAAATTATGACTAGAGTTACACTTAATATCAAAACTGTCTTAGCAAAAAAAGACATGGTTCCAACAGTGCCACCTAGCCGCAAATTAGGCTGTATATTGTACTATGAGATACTAGACAACGGATAAATATACCTACATAATAATATTTTAAACATACTTTATTTACATACTAAACACCCGGACCCTTACTAACCTACATGTTCATGCACATGTTCGGACTGTGCTGGGACCAAACGAGTGACCTTCGATGTAGGAGCCAACTCCTTAATCATTACACCGAGCCGGTCGTCAAATCTCAAGTTAAATATTATAGTGCTAAGATACTTTTGGTCTTATTGGTTAAATTACGTTGTATAGGCACGTCCTAGTTTCGTCGTCCTGCTTTAAAAATCCTTGGTAAATCACTTTGGAACACCTAAAAGCGATGTATAGTAAAATTATGAGGATAACCGCTTAGTCGGTAAATTCAATCATTTATTATGCTTGTTTTATGGTTCTTTATTATTAATTCTCATAAGAATTCTCATTCGCTTACTGAGAATAAAAAAAATATATTAAACATTATTATTTTGAGCTATTTGCGAGGGCACAAAAATAACAAAAAATATCACCAAACAAAGTGGGTATAAAGATTATACTATGGTATTCTGAAATCTTCTAATGTACACTAATGAGTCAGTGCTTGTTTTAATAATTCTAATTGCCTATTTTAGACCGAGCACACATATTAGAGCACGCCCTCAGGAACTCATGAATAGGAACGTACTTTTTCTTCCAGTTTCGTGTTTATTTTTATTATTATCCTCGACGTTTGGTAATAAACTTTCGTAACTAATTTAAAAATGAAATTCTTTAAGTTGAAAATCATTAACTTCAATGTGAAAATCTAGGAATGGATTATTATAAAGTTTTGTGTGTTCGGGCACTTATGCTACCAAAAACTAGTAAGGTGACTTGTACCGATCTTCTTTGGAATATATTGGTGGTATTATTACGAATAAAAGGGTAAAAAACTATCGTGTTTTATTGTAGAATACGTATGCATCAATTCAAGGCCGCTTAGCGAGTCATTGAGAGAGCTATGCTTCGAGTTGATACAATCTGAAATGAGGTTTTCTCCCAGAAAACCACAACCATTTAGCTTTCTGAATTAGTAAACTGAAGTGGCAGTGGGCGAGCCACATTTCCCGTAAAACTGATAACCGTTGCGGGGTAAGCGCGTTCTTGAGTGGAGTCCCCGTCTCGGCAAGCGTAGTGTGGGACACCCTCTGGGTAGGTGGAGAGACGATTTTCGAAAGGCTGTTGGCAGGAGACGGATGCGTCTAGCTGAGGATAGGGCGCACAGGATAGGACGTTTCAGGTGACGCCAGCGTCCAGCAGCAGTGGACATAACATAGGCTGAAGATAATGATGTATGGGTATTTTGGTTTGGTCAGAAAAAAACTTTTTTTAAAGGTATTTTGCGTTTTCTTTATACATAAATTACTCAATATCATCAATTTCAGAATACTAAATTGCTAGAAGTGGTTACTAATGAGTCAGGGCAGCATTGTTTGCATTGCACGGTTAGGCGAAAATGTTTAGAAAATAATGTTATCCTAAATAAAAAATGTGGAGACCTTATTGTCTCGGCAAGCGTCGAAATGCTTTTGGTAAGAGGTGGATGAGGATTCTGGTTGAGAATAAGGTGCGATTTCTCGACTTTGGGGAGGCCTACATCCGGCAGTATAGAGTGATGATGATGAAATGGAATTTATTTCACAGTAATTACAGTATTTGTATATCCTTAATAAATTCCTGGGTATCGTTACTTTTATAAAACAATGGCATTTTTAGTACACATTTTCTAATAATGTATTCCAGGCGGCACAGAATGTTATACCTTAACAAACGAAAAAAGTAGTAAATACCTAAGAAATCGTATCGATCGTGCTTTTAGCCTAAGTACCTAATAACAGCATCCGGCTACAGCGTTTCGGTCTGCTAATTTCATATCACCTTTGTCTACATTTTTAACTGGTCAAACCAGAATGAATGACGTTTTTAGTTATTAGTTTGAGAATCAGTTCCTATAGCTTAAATTACGGAACCGTCATTTTTTACGATTGCACGGATAAACTGCCCAATTCAGTCATAATCGTCAAAATCCGGTTCCGTAAATTGTAACTTTGGAAGAGCTGCTCAACTAAATAAGAAAAAGGCAAAACTAAGAAAATATATAATACTCGTACCTATTTGCTCGTATGATGTACAGAGACGTCAATCTTTACATACACTTTGCGATCTTGCAGCGAATAGGCCGCGATCACGTCGCGAAACCGCGGGCGGCACCGCGGCGGGTGACGCCTCATCCATTAGTCACATTCAAAGCGGGCGCGGCGTGATTGCGGCGATTTCCCGGCGTCCACATGCCACACAAGCCACATGCTTATCTTTGCCATTTCAGGGCCGTATCAATTCTTGTAAAGTTTAACTCGTAAACAAAAGTCAAAATATTTTTTTTATTAGACCTGTTACAACCGCTTTTAAATCGTCAAAAAAAAAACAAAAATACACTCATAGACTTAAAAACTATAAACGAATACACAGTATACAAACATTATAATGATAACATAAATAATGTGACTAAACCATTAGTGGCGGAAAATTGTTTCTGTACTGAGAAGAACCGGAATAAACTCAGCAGTTACTCTTTTCAGGATGTCCTGTACAATAATCAGTTAGTAAATTGAACTAATGAATATACGAACCAATCCTTTTAAGTAAATGTACGTCTCTTTATTTTTTTACTGATACATTAACAATAATTCTTTATTTTCCCACCAAAACAATAAATACATGAAAACATTAACGGCCTATATACGTCCCACTGCTGGGCACAGGCCTCACCTCAACTATGAGGTGGATTGAGCCATACTCCAACACGCGGGCTCAGTGCGGGTTGTTGGAGGGGTGTAAGGTTAGTGAGCAACCTTAATGTCAGATGTTATCAAGCCGCCCTAAGGCCTCTGACTAGGCTTAACGACTGACGTCTAGCGACGTCAACCGGGACCAACAGCTTAACGTGCCTTCCGAAGCACGGAGATGCCCGAAATACACATCACTAAATTTCGGTCGGGGTGGTCACCCATCCCATTACCGACCCGGCGTTGTGTTGCTTTACAACAGCAATCGTCACCGATCACTGTCACAACTGCGCCACGGGCACAAACAATAAATAATGATTGTTTTATTCATTATAATCCGCCAAAACATCGTGCTTCCACTAAAAAAAAGGACGTATTACGCCCTTACAGTATCTTTTCCAAAAAGTATTGTACCCACTGCTACTTCAACTTGCTAACCTGTTGCATGTTCATTCTGAAGTAAGTTTTAATGCTTTGTGATCTTCTGTTGAATTCGGTCTCAATTTGAATGCAGTAACGAACATCACGTGCATGCAAATAAACGCCTTGACTTTGACGTGTAATCGTATAAATGATGGCTTTTTTAGGAGCCTACTTATAAAATAAATATTCGAATACATGAATTGATCTATGCCAAATATCAGAACTAAAAGGTAACAAAATCGATCAGAATTTAATAATAGCTGCTATGGCAATAAAACATATTTTTTAATGTTCTTGAGGAAAAGTCTAAATTAGTGTGGTACTTTCCAGCCACGCCAGAAAAGCAATCGCAATGAAATTTTGCAGAACTTTTGACCATTTTATGAACATTTTTGACCACAGACTCAAAAAATTTGACCACCCGCAGTTTAGGAGAAATTAAATAAATAAACTGGCGTGGCTAAAACGCATACTTCCTAGCCACGTCACCTCGTAGGCTTGTGATTTTAAAAAACTTGGAAGCTTTGGACTATTAAGTACCATATTGTTCATGCTCAAAATAAATAGAATTATGACAGGCAATATTTTTTTCATATATTTTTAAAATTTCTATTTCCTTACATTATTCATTTGCACGTTTTAAAAGCAAATTAATGCTAATAACATCTAATGCGAATAGTAATTACTTATACATGTCAAACTGTATTGAGATAAATGGGTATGCATATTTAAGTGGTAAAATAATTGACTTTCGTTATTTTATGTATTTATCAATAGTAAACACGCAATTTTCAAGCCATCTTGCACCACCGCATTTAGCTTAAAGAAGACTGGCGAAGTTCCTTGAGTTTGAGCCACAACTATAATAGGCCTCGTTCATGAACGAAATTAACCAAGATTTGTACAACGTAACACTGTTATCAAAATGATACTGAAACTTACCAGTTACTAACTAACTTCCTAACTTAAAAGTTAGGAATATGGAGATATAAAAATAATAAATTAAAGAGGATAGGTTATAATAATATCAGGCTATGAAGAGTTTTACATCAATTTCTGTATCATGCATCAGAGCACTTTATGGCTTCAATCGTAAGTCCGAGAAACACGCGTAGTCTAAAGATAAATCACTGTAAAAACACCACGAAATCTTTGCAAACGCAAGCAAGCACGAAATCAAAATCAACAACAACAACAAACAAACAATGCACTCTGACTTTGACGTTTGACACAATTTGAATTTTAAACGTTCCGTTACTGACATTTATTTAATTTCTTTTGCTGTTTGACTTGCCATTGAACCATTTTGTTAAAAAAAACAATACAACCTAGATGAAGGTTCAGTTTAGAAAGAAAGTAAAATAACACTGATGCATGAACAGGAACGTCCTTCACTTATCTGGTTTTCTGTTTAGTTTCATCATTATTTACGACGTTTTGATGATAGACGGCCGTAAATAATTTAAAAATCAAATCCCTGCTTTACAAATCCACAATCAAATTTACAATTTAAGTAAATTATGGATAGAAATCTACTAATACAATTTTTTAAAGTTATAATCAGTCTCAACGTGAACGTTCCCAAATGATGGTTGGGTCGACATTCGCCGTGCTTCTTGGCCCTAAGAGATATTCTTTTTTAAAACATCACTATTCGAGTACAATGTGCGCCATTTTTTCAAAAAGTGTCTAGGGATATCTCAAGCATTTTCATACAAAGTATAGCTATTTGGGAGGCTGTAAAAATTAAAATATTGATACCAACGTAGAAATTTTTAGAACACAAAAACTGCTATATCTACCCTTTTAGATTGTATAAAGATATACATTGTAGTAGCATTATTGTACAATCGTAAGGACGTTAAAAAAGACAGATTTTTCTTTTAAAAGGTTGCAAAATTTTAGCAAAATCAAACGTTTTTATTTGCAATATTCTCAGCGTTATTCTAAGATAATGCTCAAAGAGGTCTGTCAGCGTAAAATATTTGGGAGTCCATTTGGACGAAAATGTTTCTTTCAAAAAACAAGAAACTTACACAGCTGCTCGGCTTAGGAAAATGATTTACATAATAAAAGCTTTACGACGTTCAGCTCCACCGGAGATACTTACCATGGTGTATGTTGCACTATGCCAATCTATCCTGATCTATTGCATTGGAGTCTGGGGCGGCGCAGGAAAAACCAGTTTCATCGAAATAGAGCGCTCACAGCGCGCTGTTCTAAGAGTAATGCTCAGTAAACCGTTTAGATTCCCGACCGACACGCTCTATAAAGAAGCGAAAATACTCCGTGTCCGACAGCTCTACATATGGCGTGTCACCTGCGCTCAACATAAAAAAATTAAGAATTCCCCCGTCTTCAAAATTCTTTCCAAAAATCGTACATTTAGACTTCCCCTACCTTCTGTTCGCACTACTTTCGCAAAACGCCTCCCTATTTTTTCTCATCCATATGTCTTCAATAACGTCAACAGAAAATGTCCTGTTAAAGATTTAACTGTTCATAAAGCTAAACAGAAAGTCAAAACTTGGTTACTGGACCTAAACTACTTCGAATCTGAAGAAATCCTTCCATCTTCGAAATGACGTGCTATGCTAATCCTTTAAACCTACTTATACGCACACACACACACACACACACACACACACACACACATACACACACACACACACAAACACACACATAGTTCCTAACTCTCCTAACTTATGTGATCTCATATTTTTTAAGAAAGAAGAATGAATACTTTGTTATTTTATTATAGTTTTTATTTTGATGTAAAGTAAATTACTCAAAAATGTTTATATTTATATTTGTGAACCGAAGCTAATACCTTTGTTAATAATAAATCACTCACTCACTACTGTGATTCAGGTCTGCGAGCCTAGTGCAGAAGTCGCTAGTGCAGAAGTCGCTGTACCTTTTCTGTAAAAAAAAAACTTGTAAACAAACCTAGCTTTAAGAAATATTTGAAAAATGATGTCCCTATGATATCCCTAGACAGTTTTGATGTGTGTAGTTACGTTTAGCTGTTTTTAAGGTGAAAAAAAGAAGATTAAACTTTCAAAGAACATTTTATATGATAGGAATGAGGAATAAGTGGAAAGTTAATATTGGTTGGTTACTTTGTTAATTTATTTGTCTTAGCAGTCCTAGGCCTAAAAAACATGACACAAACAAAAACATGCCTAAAAAGAAACAATTTATCAAGAGGGATGCCAATAATAAGAGAAACGATTTATGTGAAGTAATAAAACGCAGTCATATGATTCGTGGAAAACGTAATTTTACAATGCAGAACAATATAGTTTGTATCACGCGCCCTACAGAAGAATGAAAGATTCGAAGTATTTACGACATCGCAGTGGATAGATGCAGCACCAACTATGATAATAACCCCCTAAGTCACAAAAGACAATCAACGCTAAGCATGCGCTCACGCTCATGTCGTCCCTCTCAGTTTTATTTACATTCTACGGGACAGCATGAGCGTGAGCGCGTTCTTGGGGTTAATTGACGTTTGCGAATCCTTGGAAATATCCTTGGACATTATTCCACACAGCGCCATCTAGTCCCAAGTAGGCTAATTATAGTCCGTTATGATGGATACTAGACAACGGATAAACATACTTAAATACTTTTTTGTAAATACATACTTAATATACATAGGAAACACCCAGACCAATACAAACAGACATGTTCATGCACACAAATGTTTGTACTGTGCGGGGATTGAACCCGCGACCCTTGGTGTAATACGAATCCAAGGGTATAAACCTTAAATATTTAACAAAATACATGTATGATACATGCACTAACTTATTTTGTTAAATATTTTACATACATATGTAAAATATCAAGAACAGGGTTCTCTTTTTGCGGTAGCTTGTAGTCTTAGACACACGAATTATTTACATAAACCTTGGCGAATTGTTAAGCTTTCAATACACCTAACTAGAGTATATGAGAAAATATTTCCTTGTTCAGCTGATTATGAAGTAAGTTTATTTCCAGTTTGCTTCGGTTGATCCAAAAAACGTTAATTTAAGAAAAACGAATTAAAATAAATGTCTTGGAACATCTTATCCCAAATGCACTACTTCTACTAATTATTCTGTGACTAAACTTGAACTAAGTATAGGCAAAACAGACTGTTGAGCATACACATTATCTTCATTCTTGAAAACATGTTTAAATAATTAATGTTAAAACATAAGACGCACTTGGTACAAAAAAAACTTGACATAATTGTGTACATTAGTTTTTTGAGGTGGCAGTTTATTTCAAAGTTTTCATTCAGGACCTTATTTTGAATAAAGGTATGAAGATAATGGCTTTGCCTTTAATGACAAATTACAACAATCTGCTCTTAATTATTATACTTAATAACTGCTTCAATAGATAGATAGCGTTGAAGTTATACAAAATATAAGTACCATAACTGATCATTTGCTATAAATAGAGCACCAGGTTTGTGTTTGAATCTAATTATTGTTTATCAAACTAACACAAACATACCATCTGAACTCACAACATACTCATTAGTCATTATAAATTTCAAACTTCAAAATAAATTAACCTTTGACTTGTAATTTTTCTTTTCATTATCTAATAGGCACTCTGGGGAGCACAGCAATGCCAGAAGAAATAATGGGAAATAATATTATATCTTTTGTTAAAAAAAAACATTAGATTGAAGAAAAATGGCATGCGTAGGTCTCTTTTAGGTCACGGACATAGCCGCCGCCGCTGCCGCCCCGCTCCCGCTGACTCTGAGTCCGTGGCCTTAAGGTATAACATAACACAAAGTTGCTTGGAATTTCGAAGTTTTATTCCGTTTTTCACGGCGTTAAGGATAAATCATCAATATTCAATAAAATCCCTATTCTGCAAAAATTACTAAAAAAATGCATTTAATTTTTTCTCCCCGAGTAAAGTAGCCATCAGATATTTGGTAGCAGACAAGGTTACCAAATGCTTCTGTACAGTTTAAAATATTAAAAAGTTTCTATATTGCAATACCTACAGTTATCACTTGTAACACTGAGGGAAACTTTTTTGTAGTCGGTAAGATAAGTAAGATGAAAATTGCCACATTTCAGACCCCACAATAGCTAAATGTTTTTTGGCTACAAAACTTACCAGCAGGACCACAACTTCAGCTTTGGGTTCTATAAGGTCTAAAATTCTGATTTCAGGCTGTCTTATCAATTCCAGGCGGAGAAGTCCACAGTGCCCTACCTCTCCTTCCCACTAACTTTAGATAAGGATTAATAAAAAGTGTAAAAAAAAGTAATACGACCTCTAATTCTAATTTATAACTAGTTTTGTCTTAAGTGTGTCTATCTCTCATACCTAAAAGCAAGGTTAATGCGTTCAAGGTTAATGTGACGTCTGAAAAATATTTTAATTAGTGTTATTTAATATTAATTGTGTTTTAGCAGGACGGTGAAGGAGAAAAAATTTAATTAGCTATGTAAATTCTAATGATAACTCCATAGACTTCAGTTGGATAGAATTTGACTGGATACTAATCAAATAATTAGTAACTTATATAAAACGTAGGCGAACAAATACCATCCGCAGTTTATATCTTGTTTCTAGCACCTCCCACTGACGTTTGCACGGATTTTTGGAAAATATGGACAAAATAAAGTTTAAAGTTAATGGGGTAACGCATGAAGGTAATAATAAACTATTTTTTTTTCTAAATAATAGTGGTAATTATTCTCAAATATGTAGAGGTTCCCTTCGGCAGCCAAAAACTTATTTATTTTTGGGAAAACTACAAGTATACTAAAGCCACACTTATTTTCTATCCCTAAAATTGCCATACTACTCTCGTAGTTTGTCGGCAGGACTTTGACTACATATTATGTTGATCTCAAAACGAATTTTCACTATCCTAAGTGATATTGTCGATTCTTACAGTAGATTCCTCTTAAACTTGAAAGTATCGTTAAAGACGTGACAGTAATCAAATAACCCACTGTCTTTACCCATGCATTTTTTTTTCTAACCTACATTATCCCACAGCTTACCCTTGTTTGATCGAACAACGTTTCGTCGAAAATCAGTTGGTCGAACAACGTTTGAGAAAATCATCACTTTGTATAATATCATTTGATAGAATTTTCAGTTCGTCGAATGTTTATTTGCTATAACAACGTTTGCACTAATGATCAAAAGGTAGAATGTTCATTTGATGTAATTTTTCAGATGGTATAACAAGCCAAGCAGCATGTAATGATGCAAGTCGTTTTTTGGGTTTAAAAAAAAAAAATACCACGAAGGCTTAAGGCGGGAGCTACGCTCCGCTTCGCTCCCGCCTTAAACCTTCTAACCTAATCTAACCGAGTCGGTTCCGCCCAAACTATAGTATAGGGCAGTGACGAAATTCGATAATATGAAATTAGTTCAAATGAAATTCGTTCAAACAAATAATTACATCAAATAAAAATTTACCAATTAAATATTCGGTCAAATGAATAAATCTACGAACTGATATTATTGCAACTGAAATTCGACCAACTGATTTTCGACGAAACGTTGTTCGATCAAACAAGGGTAAACCGGGCAAAGGTCTCTCCCAATCCTTTCCAAATATTTCGATCCCATGCCAGGCTCTGCCAATCTTTCTCATGATGTCTCAAAACATCACTCCAACGTTTTCTGGGCCTTACCCTGCAACGAAAACCGTCTATAGGCTGCCACAGAGTGACGATTTGAGACCATTTGCATGGATGCATTCGGATGACGTGTCTTGCCCAGTCCCACTTCAACTTCGCAGATTTTTCGCTCACATCTACAATGCCTGTTCTGGAGCGAATAATGTGGTTATTTATTCGGTCAGAAAGCCTCAAACCGAGAATGCTTCGCTCCATGGCTCTCTGGCAAACCCTTGCATTTAAACAAAATTAATTAGTTTGACAAAGTTTTTATTTCATTTTCACACTTTGTTCATTGGCAAAAACAGGGCTTTATACATTGCGACTAGAGACCAGAGCTTCATGCATTCTAATTGCAATCGATCTTGCATGAGGAATGCTCAGATTTTTGTCGCGGTCTAAATGGGATGGGTCATGGCTATGTAAAAGCATTTTTTTGTTTGTATTGAGATAAGTCGCAATGGATAAAGTGGGACGAACAATCCCAGATTACCCATCAATGGATGGAAAAGACAGCGACCACCAGACGCCATATAGGCAAAATGAAAAAAAATCGACGAATAGGTTTCGTTGAATAATTATACAATTTAGGTTTAGGTAAAGAATATTTATTTCTTATCAAGAATACAATTCACTTAGATAAGAAATTAAAATTAAACGTACGTTAAAATTTTGAAAACAATATTTTAAGACCTCCTTAAGTATACATTCATTAATTATTGTTCTATTTAAATCCGAGAACTCTAACTCTCCATACGAAGTGATTGCGTATGTGATGTTGTCTTACCGTTTTTATTTTATTTTTAGCTCGATTCTAAACATGCCCTAAAAAAAATATTGTTTATATTGACACCACCATGATAACAGTCGGGCAAAAATTGCAGAAAATTGATTTCTTAATAGTACATTTTTCATTGCAGTCATCACTAATGACGTTGCGTCTGATGAAAAGCTAGTGGATTTCATCCGAAAAAAGCTAAACCTTAGTGGCACTAAGTACATGTGCCGCGCAGGAGGCTGCGGAGCTTGTATAGTCGGAGCTGTCAAAACTCCCGGAGGGAAAATCGAATCTGTCAATTCCGTAAGTTTTCATATTATAGGTTTTTATTATCTACATTTTCGAGAAGACTTCTAATAAAGGAGAATATTTAACAGATAATCTGAAGGCTACGTGTTTCTTTGTGTTGAATGAACATCTGCTTTAGGTCATTCGACATAACAATATCACTTTTATTGTGTCTGGTGTAATTGACATGAACGTGTTACGTATGACTATGTGACGTGTATTAGTTTCTGAGTGTGTCATACTGGTTGTACTACCTATAGTACAGTCGGGGAATGAAAGGGTTGACCACCTTAAGATCTTTTTTTGCTTGCTCAATGATGACAGTGACAGGAACTGTTAATCACATAATTTGTAGTTTTTATCATTATGAGCAAAAAGGATATAATAATTCGCTTTATCAAACTTGACACTGCAGCGTAATGGCAAGATCAAACAAATAAAAAGTATTAGTTCAACTGTCAATCGTGAAGGAATATACGTCTAATTGAATTTTAATTTTGTTGTCAAACAATAAAGCCTACTTTTCGACACAACACTCTAGCCTGTTACACAGTTTAAAAGGTAACATGTGCTTGCAACGCGTAAATGAGTTTATTTGAAAACTGGTTTCGTTCCCCGACTGTACAAGCGCAATTGGCGTCAGTTGATCTTGGGGTAGGATGTCATAAAATATACTGATCTAATTGCGGTATTCTAGACAGTAAAATATAGCAATTCAGGTTTTATTGCAAAGGTTGCAGCCCTCATTAGGATGAGGCTGTGTAAAATAGGTTTTTAATGACATGGCCACATTATGCGTTGCATCGTTCCACGCAATGATAAATGGATCAACGCAGACACAATCCAGGCATAAAATTATAAAATTGAAGGGGTTCTCATTTCATATTCGTTTTTGATCGGAAATCATTTATTTTTGTACGGAAATAATAAGAAATTATACATAATGCGTATAGATCATACGTGACGATCTTTTAAATACGAGTAAAAAAATAAACACCTTCAAGGTCCACTGAGGTTTTTGGCTATTACACTTTTTCAGGGATGACCCAGCTGTCACTTTTGTTTACTGTTAACTAAAATCCTATGAAATGCGCCCAACTTTGCGATTATTTGGAAATTCTCTACTATAAAACGCTTACTTTAGGGGTTTTAAGAAGTTCAATAGAAAGGCTAAAGTAGGCTCATATCAAATTACACCCAAGTCAAGTTACTGTCATATTTACCTATTAACTTTTACACGCGACAGTAGCCTACGTGTGAATCCAACCTGCAAAACTATCTGCTTGCCAAATTATCACTATTCGTTCAAATTATTATTTTCTACCAAAAACAGAACAACACGTTTGCTTCTATATGTTGCCAGGTGCTAAGTAACCGTAATACGTGACATGAAAACATACAGAACTCCCTGTTAATGCCAGAAAACTACTGATTCCTTGTTTTTTCCTTACTTTTCACACAACTACCTACCTAGACGCCACATTTGAACTTTCTAGGTCAGCTGAAACTGTATTATGCCTTGCACGGACTAAGCGTTACAGTTAGTTTGTACAAATGATATTATTATGTTCGTATGAATGAATTAGGCGTGCATTGGTACACCTCATCCGTACAAGGCTTTAGAGTTTTACTCCTTTATTCATAAAAACTTAAACAGCGCTTCAACAAAACGTTAACTTTTCTATCGCTTTGTCTCTTTCATTTTTGTTGTTGCCGCCATTTGCGAGTTAAGTGACAGAACATGCCAATAGCCAAAACTTTGCTCTAGCATTGCGTTCCTTTTTAAAAATAAGGGGATTCATCTAAAGGTCAGGCATAGGTCAGACAATGATAAATGATGATTTTTGATGTATAATCCTGAAAAAGTTTCTGGTGTGAGTTTCATGTCAGACCGGGATACCTTTGAAAGCACTTGTCGATCTCGCAACTCTCAGTATCATAATAGGAGCCATTTAAAGTGTTTAATTACGTATATCGATTATTTTAATCATCAAGAGGTTCTATAATAGTAGCACCAAAAGATAGAAAAGATTTGTTTTTTCTTCCCTTCTCTGATTCCCTAAACATGGATAGAAAATTGAATAATTAAACGTCTTACCTTTTCAGTGTTTGGTGGGACTACCATCATGTGAAGGATGGGAAATCACCACAGTAGAAGATGTGGGCAACGAAATCGAGGGCTACCATCCAATACAACAGGCTATGGTGAAAAATCATGCGTCACAATGTGGTTATTGTTCCCCTGGATGGGTCATGGCTATGTATAAGTAAGTTTTTATTTGGTAGTACACATTTTTGAATGCTAGCAAAAGTAATATTTCTTCATAAATCTTAGACTATGTGTGTATCAGATATAAGGTACAATATTGTAAAGTTTTATTAAAATACATTCAGTAGTTTTTACAAACTTTCGCCTTCATAATATTGTTCAATTTTGTAGTGAACCTATTAAAAGGATCATTTTTGTGAGGAATAGAGGATGGAAAGTTTCTTGATGAGCGAAACAATCCTTTTGATATTCCATTTATACTCTTTATATCAAAATAATTTCATTTTACAGCCTCTTGAAAAGCAAAAGGGATGTCACAATGATGGAAATAGAGAAAGCACTAGGAAGCAACATTTGCAGATGTACAGGGTACAGGTCTCTTATGTCAGCTTTTACTTCTTTTGGTGTAGATGCTCCAAAACCGGAAGAATTAAAGGATATTGAAGAATTGAAAATCTGTGATGAGAGCAAATGCATTCAAACAAAATGCTGCGGGGAATTTAATGATAGCGACTGGTGTTTCGTGGCCGAAAACGATACCGTAGATGGTCCGTATGAGGTGAAAATGGAGCTGAAAGACAATCGAGTCTGGCACAGTGCGCGTACTGTGAGAGATATTTTGACTTTATTCAGAAGGGAAGGCACTGACTCGTACATGCTAGTCAATGGAAATACATCAATGGGTAACTAAAAGGCTTTTTATTTAACGATTTAGAAATAATAGACAGACCATCAGGTGACCCTAAGGTGGTTTGTTTTCTCTTTATCTCATAGATATAGAGAAAACAGAGAATTTGACAAACATTTTCAGTTTTACAATATAGCTTTGGTTTAAAGACTTGAGGTGTTTTATTGCTTAATTATTAAACAGAATTCCAATTTTTATATTTTTTCAGCTTTGTTTCCGAGTGAGTATCCTAGCAAACTCATAGACATATCGCAAGTGAATGAACTAAAAGGAGCTGAGCTGGACCAAAATCTAACCATTGGTGCTGGAACAACTATAACAGACACCATGGAAATATTCAAATCCGTTGGAGAACGGGAGGAATTTTCTTACTTGAAACAATTTAATACCCACTTAGAAAACGTTGCTAACATGGCTGTCAGAAATGTAAGTATTATGTTTTTAAATATAAAATTGAAAATAATTTATACCATCAGCTTAACTACTGAGCCCAAAGTCTGCTAATTTAGGAATGCTTCGATCGAATTGCAATTGTGTCTCAATAGTCCAATTTGACAATATATTAGTCATACCTGTCGAATTAGACTCAATTGCGATACAATCGAAGCATTCTTAAATTAGCACACTTGGTGCCCAGTAGTTAAGCTGGGGCCCTGGACGTTGGCTTTACACACAAGACCCACTATGTGGCTTTCACCATCCAGTGACTACTAGCTAACTTTCTCAAATCATCAAATCATTTGAGAGCGGTTCACCATCCAGTGACTACTAGCTAACTTTCTCAAATCATCAAATCATTTGAGAGCGGTTCACCATCCAGTGACTACTAGCTAACTTTCTCAAATCATCAAACCATTTGAGAGCGGAGGGCATCCTGTCACTACGTTTGCCGCCGTGGCTGCTGTTCAAGAACTTGTCTACTTCACCGACAATCAGTTTGTTGACAGATGTGGCCAGCCTAGTTTTTTTTCTTCCTTTTAGTGCTTTTATCAACTAGAATGCTGTTCCGTAAGATCTTCTAACCATCCAGTAAAAGTGTTAAACCGTTTTTTTTTATTTTCAGTTAGGCACCATTGGGGGCAATATCATGATGAAACACCAACATTCAAATGCGTCAGATATATGGGTGTTGTTAGAAACAGTAGGTGCCGAAATTACTGTTGGTAAGTTTGTTTTTGTTGTTGAATCTTTCTTTCGGTTAGATGGTCATATTATGTTGCTTCCTGGAAATTGATCCTTATAAGTGATACTACGAGATGGCACAATAACACAGGCTGAACTTTCAGTTCCCGCCCAAGGATTTTTTTTTGTGATTTCTGAGTATATAGTTTTCATTTTTGTCAAAATCGGTTTCGAGACTCACTGGAGCATTTTTCGATATTCCTCATAGTCTAGGATTTGGCCTACCACGCCCGCTTGAAAAATTCACCCTGTATACTGTCTTTATTTCATAACGTGAGCTCATTACGGTAAAAAAAGATACTCGAATGCTGGGTATTAGGTTCATACTGTCAATATTTTAAATGTTAAACATAACCAAACAAAAATAGCTATTACCTCGCTTTCTTTTGTTTCCCCACAACAGGATCATTTTATCTTTCTTTAATCCGAGCATTTTTCTTGAACAGATTAAAATAAAAAATTTGGCGATTCTCAAACGCCCTAACGAACCAATCACATACATATTATACATACACGTAAGAACATTTTGGAGATATCATTTAAATGTTTTTTTTTTATTTTTTAGCATCAAGATATCCTTTTACTAGAAGGGAAACACTTACACTTGATGATTTCTTGAAAACGAGTATGACGGGTAAAGTACTTTTGGGCGTAGTTTTACCACCTTTAAGCAAAGAACATCATGTGATAACTCACAAGGTATTTAGATCAAAATATTTTTAAAGTATTATTAATATTTTTCGATAAATAAGGGTTATTTTAATTTTATAAACCCTGCCTCTTAACCATGTCAACTAATATAGAAGTACATGAAGGAACGGTCAACGACACATTGGGTTACCCATTTCCATTTTTAATCTTGCTCTTTCTAAATGCCATTTCATGCAATAAAACAATATGGGTACCCCGTTCACCGTACACAGCAGATTTATTGAAAACATGAGCGATAACATAAAAATGATTAAAACATAATAATATTTTTCAGGTGATGTCTAGAGCAACAAATGCTCCTGCAATTGTAATTGCTGGATTCCTATACAAACTCAGCAGCGACAATAAAGTGCTTGATGCAAGAATTACATATGGAGGGCTCTCGTCAGCTTTCCGCCGAGCAACAAAATGCGAAGCACATCTGAAAAACAAAAACTTGTTCTTCAATGCAACCCTTCAATCGGCTATCCAAGTTTTGAAGGACGAATTAGTTGTAACGGGCACAGCTGATTATTCGGCAGAGTACAAAAAACATCTCGCGTTAGCCTTATTCTACAAGGTAGGTTTTGAAAAACGTAAAAAAGTTGATTCCTAAAAAGCCATCTCATCTTAGAACCATGGTTCAGAAGTTACAGTTACACCAGTGGTTGCGGGTTCTAGGTTTATTAGACTTCTTCTTCTTAGATATATTATCGTTAAGTGTTACAATTATTAATAACGTTATAGGTGCAGTATTCTTCCGACAGCCGCGGTGCAAAAGCAGTCACTTTGAATATCTTTCCTACTCACATGCGATAAACGAACTCATTTTTTTGTAAAGAAATACAAATTATTTGAATAGGAAACATCTTTACGACCATAATCAGACGATCTGATGTTCATGCACCTAAATTTTTGTACTGTGCTGTGATTGAACCCGTGGCCTTTGGTGTAGTAGTCAACTGCTTAAAAAGTCGACAACTTCATTAGCCCATTTTTTTCAACAACGAAACTTTTCACTTTTCGTGTGGTATGTACCAAGTCACCTGGTGGGCTAGCCAAGAGCTAACAAGGGGAGCTAAGAGCAAAACGCAAATAATTTTCTGCAAAAATTTGTGACGTACGGTAGCTACCTATTGAAATGACATAAAATGATATTTTAGAATGTCACTGATTTGCAATATTATTCTATTCATTAATGTTTACTGAATTAATTCCATTTTCATAAACTTTCAAAAAGTTACGGTTACAACCCATAAAGGTTTTTAAGTTGAATATTTTTTTTTCCGTACGAATAGCTAGATTATTTTAAGCATTCTAATATGATTCAATACCTATCTTTTTCAGTCTTTGCTCAAAGCGTGTCCTGAACACATACTTGATGATAAATACAGGTCAGGGGCCATCAATTTGATCGATAATAGACCTGTGTGCAAAGGAGCCCAGAACTTTACAGCGGATGAAAGTGTCTTTCCTCTTAACCATCCTATGGAGAAATTAGAAGCTAAGGTAAGTTGTAGCTCATTAATTTTCGAGTAAAAATAAGTTTTTTTTTACTAAAACAATTTCACATTTAGTTTTTAATACACATGAAAAACGACAAAAGGCTTACAAAATGATATAATTATTAATCTTTTGTGTCTCACTGCTGTGGAAATTCCCCCACAAAGGTTCTTCAAAAGTGAAATGCTAATCAAAATACTCCTCTACACAGATCCAGTGCTCAGGTGAAGCACAGTACACAGAAGATCTCCCATTATACCCTGACGAAGTATTTGCCTCCTTCGTGCGATCCAAGGTTGCTACAGGAAACATAGACGTTATTGACGCTAGCGAAGCTTTGGTAAGATTGTCAATCGAATACTCTCCGTATATGGCTAAAAATATTTTTCCATTTTAGTTGTGATAATACTTGAGTATTATACATTTATTAGGTTCTAAACTTTTTGTAATAATTTTTTTGCTATGTGTGTATTGATGGCTGTTTTTAGAAATCAGTAGAAATCCATTACAGCTTTTGTCAACAAATGCCGTTTTTGTTTTTTAGAAACAACCCGGTGTGATAGCATTTTACAAAGCAGAAGATATTCCTGGAATCAATTCGTTTACTCCAACTGGAAACATTTTTTACGCATCTAGTGAAGAAGTGCTTTGTAGCGGTGCCATTAAGCACTACGGGCAGGCTGTAGGATTGATTGTAGCTGATTCACGTATTTTAGCTGAGAAAGCAGCAGAACTGGTAAAAGTTACCTACACTGGAGTTACTAAACCTGTCCTCGATGTTAAAGAGGCGAAGAATGATTCGAAGAGACTGACCCCATATATAACACATAACGCAACTGACAAGGGAACGAATGTTGATAAAACCTTAACAGGAAGTTCTTCTGCTTATTGGCAGTATCATTTACCGATTGAGACTTTAACTACTGTAACCCGGCCGGTAGAAGACTGCTTGGAAGTATGGAACCCTTCACAAGGAATGGACGCAGGTCACGTGGCGATTGCAAATGCTTTAGCAATGGATAAAAACCGGTAAGTGTTTAATAATCTACATTAAAATTAATGTGAAATGACAATTTGATCACAATTTAAACCAAATCAATAATTTTCAATTTTGAGGACGTACAAAAATTTCAATTGGTTTATATGTCGATCGGAATCTTCCTAATCGATGCAAACAGGAAGTAATTCATTAATTCCTTATCTAATGTATTGAAGACATGCCATTTTGTTTCATCCCGCTTATTTTTAGATTTTAATTTTACGGTGTTTCATTTATTTACAATTTTTTCTAAACATCTGTTTTATGGTCATTTCTTTATTATTTTCAGAATTCTAATGGTTTGTCGTCGAGTTGGTGGGTCATACGGATTGAAGATTTCTCGAAACACTCAATTGGCTGTAGCATCTGCTCTAGTTTCGATGAAACTTAAAAAACCATGTAGAATGGTTCAGTCATTAGCTACTAACTTAGTGACTACTGGAAAACGATTCCCATATACAAGTGACTATGAGGTACTTCACAGTGATATTACTATTTGTATTACCAGCGTGTGAAAAAGAAAAACAGCTCTTGTGTTTTAACACAAGAGCCATACTTAATCCATACCATACCATATTTAATCCTACTAATGTTATAGATGTGAAAGTTTGTTTGTGTGGATGTGCCGTGTTGCTTTCTAACGTAAAAACTACCGAATGGATTTGAATAAAACTTAACAATAATATAGCTTTTACACCTGAATAGGACAAAGGCTACAATTTATAAATGAATATCACTTTTTTTTTCTTACTTAATTCCACGCAGACGGAGTCGTGGGCGGTCGCTGGTATTTAATAATACTAAGTCATATGGTACCAAAGTTATTAATGGTACGCTTTTACTTTAACTAGTAGTAACTTAAATATTCCAAAGTTGGTTTTGTCATACTTAAAAAACTACCATTTTAAATGATTGCAGGTTTCAATCGATAAGTCTGGAGTTATACAAGAAATGAACTGCCAGCTTTATGAGGACAATGGATTCATTTATAATGAAGTTATTTCCTTATTTAGTATGGATATTTTCAACAATACCTACGATGCTGCAAAATGGAATTTCACAGGTTATGACGCGATAACTGATACGCCCAAAAATACTTTCTGTCGTTCTCCAGGTAAAAACGATGCGTTTTCAATTTTCTTTTTAGAATTAAATGTAAAGGTTGAGAGGTGGTAATACTCGTAAGTAGGTGTGTTTACATCCGTTAATTTAATGAATACTTCACTGCTCAAACTTGACTTTTCGTTTTTTTGTTTCTTCATGAAATATGCTTCGCTTGTCCGACGGTTGAACAAGCTGTTCCTGCAAGTGGTGCCGTAATTTGCGGTTGAATTGCATAGTACAAGTTGCTGTCATGAATATAGGCCTTGACTTAATTAAGCCCTTTTTAATGAATAACTCAATTATGATATTTTTTATAGGCACAATGGAAAACATTGCAAATGCTGAGTGGGTCATGGAGCACATTGCATACACCCAAGGTTTAGATCCAATCGACGTGCGTCTAGCAAATGTAGATAAAGAAAAGTACGGCGAGCTAACTAAGATGATTGACGATATAAAAATCTCATCTGACTACGCATCAAGAAGAGAAGCTGTCAATAAATTTAATTCTGAAAATAGGTGGAAGAAACGGGGTCTGAGAATATCATTCACAAGATGGACACCACTTGGAGGTCTAAATTTAAACATAATAATTTCTGTGCATCATGGAGATGGAACAGTTTCTTTAACGCATGGTGGTTGTGAGATGGGCCAGGGCATGAACACTAAAGCTGCCCAAACTTGTGCACGTTACCTGAATGTTCCGATGGAGAAAATTAGGGTGAAGAAAAATGATTCGATGGTAGCGCCAAACTCCGGTATATCTGGAGCGAGTTTATCAACTCAAAATGTCATGATGGGCGTTAAGAGAGCTTGCGATGTCCTTAACGAAAGATTGAAGCCTATTAGAGAAAAAGAAGGTGACGTGAGTTGGGAAGAGCTAATAACAGCAGCACATACTGCTAATATGAATTTACAAGCGCATGGATACGTCTCATTTGCTGACTCAATAAACAGTTTCGATGTGCTTGCCATAGCTGTATGTGAAACAGAAGTAGATATTCTAACAGGCCAGCGAGAAATCCTGAGAGTCGATATATTAGAGGATGCGGGCAAGAGTGTAAATCAAGGAATAGATGTTGGTCAAGTAAGTAAGAATTCTTAATCAATTGAAATACAGCTAACATTTTTAGATAGGGCAAACAGGGCAAATGAGCTGACAAATCACCTTTTCGAAAGTTGATACAGCCGAGTCTTGGAACACCAGAGGAGCTATAAAATGCGTTGCCGACCTATTAAATAAAGCTATAATTCTAGCACAATCAGTTCTTTCAGATTATTTTCATTCATAGTTTCTCAAATTAAACTTGCCCTTTTAATATTGATTCTCTATTTATGTTTAAAAATAATATTTTTGTCTGCAGATAGAAGGTGCTTTTATGATGGGAGTAGGTTATTGGACGTGTGAAAATATAGCCGTGAACAAAGACACTGGGGAGGTCCTGACGGATTCTATTTTGAAATACATAGTCCCACTGAACAGAGATATACCACAAAATTTCATAGTCAGCCTAAAAGAAAATTCAAACAGTACAGAAGAAATAATGGGTGCAAAAGGTAATTAGTTCAAGTAAATAATCAAATAAAAACCGGTCAAGTGCGAACAAGTGCGAGTGCAGGATCAACACATAATAGCATTTTTATGAACTACATTTATTTTATGAATGTGTATGAAGAAACTTTGACCATGCTAATATAATTTTGTTTAAAATTTTTATAGCAATTGGAGAACCCGCTGCATGCCTGGCTATAGTAGTCCCGTTGTCATTAAGAGAGGCTGTTATGTCCGCAAGACGCGACGCTGGCTTGTCCGACTCCGATTGGGTCGCACCAGGTAACTGATACTAAGTTTAAGTCACACAATACATCTAATGTCGCATATGCGACAAAAAGAACTAAGAACTTGGCAATGGTGTCAGATATACGGCTTAGCAAGTGGTCATTTCCATTGGATAGATCTATTTTACGTTACCTAGCTATTAATTAAGTTGCAAAGTTTAGTCATTGGACTAGTTTTAAAACACAATATAATTTTTAACAAACAGTTAGCTTGTATGCGTAGATGCAGTTTAGTGGCGCGAAATGACGCGCCACTGAACTGAAGCTTAGACGATCTCAAGTATTGTAGAATCTATAATGTTACGGCATAAATATGTTTTCTTAAGTGTGTAATGATTTGTAAACTTGTTATAATAAGCTGCATGGTAACGATCCCGTTTCAAACGATTTTACTTTTTAGTTTTAACAATTTCCATTGTAATTTCCAGATGGACCAAGCTCAGTAGAAAATATTTGCATGATGGCAGCCACCAACACAGACGATTTTAAATTTAATTAATTTTATAACTACACAGATAATATTATAACACTTTGTTAAAATTGTTGAATTTTTTGTTATGTTTTTGGTATGTTAAGTAGTTCTTAAGCTGTTTTTTTAGTTAATAGTGGTTTGTTGGGTCTTAATTTTATTGTTCTTGTTAAAGTTTGATAGTGTACAGTTATCACCAAAATAATGTGTGCTGACACAGGGTCAAAAGCTAATTTTAATTCCACTGGCTTGATGATGGAGTAGTTGTTTGAAGTGTCACTGAAATCTAAAACAAGTGAAGCACTTTTTTCATGTTGATGTGATGAGGTTACTTTTATCAAATGCTTCAGACATTATTTGACCATTCAATATGCACACATCATTTTGACGCAGACTGTACATTGAAATTGTTGTTGTGTATACAAGAAGTTAATTACTAAAAACAGAAGTTAATTACGTTACCATATTTGTTATAAGATCATATCAGTATGATTAGAAAAGAAATCACAGTGTTCTACCGAAGCAAAATGGATAATAACATTTCTCAAATTCTCGTCAAAAAAGGAGGTACTGGGATTTATTAACTAAATATTAAGATATATAACAGGAACTTATTTACTAAGTAACCATTCTTGAAAAAAATAATTCTTAACAACATTTTTTCCTGAAATATATTATGTTGTGTTAAAATTATTTGGCTAATTATTGCTCCGCAAAAGTAAAGATCATATTTTTTGACTTTAAATAATGCTAAATATAATGGTGTCGGTAGTTTTTTTTTGTTAAACTATAAGATCCCACTGCTGAGTGAAGGGGTTCCCCAAACTCTTCTACTGGCTCTTGTATTCGATCAAAGCCGGCAAAGCAAATTTCTGGAGTAGTTTTGTCAGCTATGGTATTCCGGTTGGCTTCGAAACCCACTTCACTCTTGGTGAGTTAACTTTAAAATTCAATTTCTTTGCGACTGAGGTCGTTTGAGAGAAAAGAACTAAGCCAAATATTTTATTTCAAATTATTGACATACAAAATGAGAGAAAATACTAATACGTAGTGAAGCGTATTAATGATTGAAGTAAGCGTGATGCACTGAAATATGAAGTGATGTCAGCCGGAATGCCACCCCTGGTCATCGCACCGATTAGTCTTTACAAAAAGAACTCTTAACAAATAAACTGAGCTTAAAACTGAACCTTCCGAATTTTTATTTCACTATTTCCTATCATATCAGTATTAAGAATGATGTGACCCCTAAACGTGATGCGTATTTTTCATCAATATCAATACGTGTATAAATAAACATGTAGGTATAGAAAAAGAAATGCTTGAAATGTACACAATCTTACAGTAGAGAGCTTTTCATATCAATATAGTATTACAATTACAGAGCAACATAGGGCCAGTAAGCAACCAAATTACACATGACTGATTGTTTGTTCACATTGTATGATTGTAAATTGAGCTACATCTCAAATAAGTGACACGTAAGACATGAAAATCGGTCAAGTAAGTAGTCGAATGCCTTTTTTTTTTGACGCGGAGAATGCTTTTACGCTCTATCCCGCTCCCTGGGTAGGAGAGCGGGGGGATGTGGGACTCACCAGCCCCTATAAGGAAGGGAATACCCACTAAACTCCGCGGAGACCATCTTCCGCGCGTCACCAAGAGTCCCCGAGTACCACCGCTAGGGACTCTACCGGCGGAACCTTGGCGCGCTATGCCGGCTTCCCAACTCAACAAGTAGTTCAATCCCTTTTTTTTACGGGGGGAATCCTTTTATAGACTTCCCACCCTTTTAGTAGTGCCTGCCGGCTTCCGGCAGGCACTACTCACTAAATACCCCGGTGACCTTCTTCAGCGCGTATCCAGAGGTCCCCGTGACCTCTGGTCTAGAATTCGGTGCCGGTGGACCCCTGGCGCGCTTTGCTGGCTTAGCCAGCTCAACTTGAGGTGAGTTATACCTCCCCTCTCCACTGTGAGGTCACTCTTACACCGCCGCCCTTCCTCGGGGCCACTTGGAATGGAGGCACACAGCCCCCGCCGTATGCACTCCCAGTGACCCCGAAAGCCCCCCTTTAGTCGCCTCTTACGACAGGCGGGGGAAACTATGGCAGGATTCTAACGCCCCATACCACAGGGCGAAAGTAGTTCAATGCCTAACCTATTATTAACCAATATTGAAAAGGTATATTTTAACCCACCATCTACAAACTGTGAACGTTTGAAGTTGGTAAAGTTTTTTTTCTGGTGTTGTTAATCAAATCAAGTTAGGCGAACGTATATCGTCGTAAGTAAAGTAAAAATAGTCTTTATTCATGTAATAGTACATTGTTATCCTAGGGGTGAAAGTAACTTATCAGTTGAAAGTGATTCTCCCTAGGGATGAAAAGTATTACTTTCAGCCCGCTTCTCAGGTCAGTAATGGCCTACTTTCAGAGTATGAGTAATGAAAACTTATTAAAAAGCACTTATGACAAGTCACAACATAAAAATTAAAGAGTAATAATGTGATTCTACCACATTATTGTGGTAGATTGATGATTCTATTCCCGGTGATTGTATTCAGGAGGACGAACAATAGCTAATCTTAGATCCATGACTTGAACGCAGAACAACTACTACATACATCAACTGGTTCCGAAATACCTCTTCTGATTGATGGAATGAAATAATTGGGTGTTATTTAGGTCCATAGAGCTTTACAATGTGAAAAGTATTTTCTTTAGTAAACTGGCGTAATTCAAATGTGTGAAAGTTATTCCTCAGTTCCATACTGGCAGCCAAGTTAGAATTAACATTATTGAGGTTTGCCCCACACGTGACTTCCTCGCAGTGATCCCCGGGCAACGCGTCAGTGACCACCGTAACGGAGTAGCACTGACTGCGGTAAAAGACGTGTGGACCTTCATTGCGAACATCGCTTCCCTTGGCTGTTCTTGTAATGTCGGATTTTAAGACCAAGAAATCGAGATTTTTTTTAACACACGCTAGAGCGTGCGTAAAGCCCTTTTCAGGGCTTGGCTGCAGCTGTTGCTCGACCGATCTCTGGCTAGACTTTTCTAGGATACGCACCCTGACAGCCTGGCTTTGTCAACGAACATCCTCTCCGATTCAGCTTCCGATGTGTTTAGAGGCGATTTGGTGGTAGCGGCCACCTTCAGGGCCGACGCTCCTTCCAAAAACTTTGGATGTGTTTCCAGAGCATCCTTCTTCTCCTCCCCCTTGTGACGGACAGTGAGACCCCTGAAAGTTTTCTCAAAACATTTTGCTTAAGTGTCGAGGTCGAGTGCTGTGGGGTTTAAGCCATAAGAAACCCAACTCAACTTCGTGGTTGCAGCAGATGATAGGATCAAACTGATGATGATTCTCATTTCCACGGAAATTTCACGGGAATGAATAGTACTTACCTTATTGTATTATCTCAAGGTGTTTTGGAGATTATTATTCTTGTTCGCATTTAAAAGGCATCAATGTAATGACAGTTTATTTCAAATAAATGTTAATCGTGTAGATAAAGAATTGCAATTGCACTAATGAAATAGAATTTGTACACATGGAATCGCTTGTTACTTATATAAAAAGGAAATATGCGCAAGGTTACTGCCAGTGAACGTTTTATTCAGCACTTCAAGCATTCAATTCAAAATGGATGAAATAAAGTTCAAAGTTAATGGAATATCATATTCAGGTAATGTAACATAATAAAGAAACTTAATAAACATAAATATAGCTGGAACAGATAACATCAAATCAGCTGACCTCAATATAAGCTTGTTAATTTTGATTTTGACAGCAAAAGAGATTGCCCAACAACGGTTTAGACGTTGACTCATGCCTCAAGAACCAAGATGAAAACATTAAAGTATATTTTTTTAAGCTACGGGTATCAGGTTTTTTTTAATTGCAAAAGATACACAATACTGTCTCATGCTGAAACCCAAACCGGGATTATTGAATTAGACATTTTATATAATGCACATTTTTGAAACATCGTTGCTATCCCATGGGTATCTCATGTAACACTATGACAAACTTGTTAGGTACGACTCAGTGTCACCGCTGTCCGCCATAACATACTATTCCTTAAGTATGTTTTAAAACCTTGTTTCATTTGTGAAAATAGTAACTTTCTAATGAAAACAATGTTTTTTTCAATACAGTATAAAGCTAAAGCTTTTGGTATTTTTGATTTCAGTGGGCAATGAAGTAAGTTCAGATGTTAAACTAGTGGACTACCTCCGCCGCACATTGAATCTAACAGGCACCAAGCAAATGTGCCGGCAGGGCGGATGCGGGGCCTGCATCGTCGCTGCTGTTAAAAACCATGGAGGAGAAATGGAAGCCGTCAATTCTGTAAGTAGTAATAAATAAGACGAATAATTAACTTATGCAACGAGATCATCTGTGCGAAATACATGCCGTTTCATTTGAGAGTTGTCAATTTGGCTCGAAGTGATCGCTAAGTACGTTGACGCTTAAAAAGTAACCGCCTTAATTATCTTACTAGCTGCTAGTAAGATAATTAAGTAGATAATAAAAATAATACTAGATTCTTATTGGAAATGACGCCTTAAAGATTTCTTACTAGGACAGCAACCGTCTACAATTTCAATTTCAAGAAACTTCCAAGGCGTCATTTCCAATAGGATGCCAGTATTATTTTTGTCTGGTCGGCACTTTCATTTTTGGGTACGAAATGGTTGTTTTCCTTTGGATTCGGACGGAATCGCCTTTTTAGAGAATTGCATGTAGCACAATTTTTGTATTTCGTTTAAAACGTTATCGCAATTTTCCCCTCTTTTGATGATGTATTTTGTTAAATAAATAATGAATTAAATTATCATTACTTACTTTATTAAACAAAAAAACACCGTTTGTTCACGATTAACGTTGCAATTATACAAGACTTGTTTTTTAGTGTTTAGTGGGAATAACGTCATGCCACGGCTGGGATATCACAACTGTGGAGCATTTGCGCAAAGGAAACGTTGGCTACCATCCAATACAGAACGCTATGGCGAAAAATCACGCATCACAATGTGGGTATTGTTCTCCTGGCTGGGTCATGGCTATGTATAGGTAAGATTCACCCCTTATTCCCCTTATCTCACCAAGCTATTCCCAGCCATTCCCCTGTGTGTGAAGAGTCGGGTTTTTTGACCACTCTTCCCACCCAGGTGGTATAAGTGGAACATATATTAATGCCCCTATTCCACTTATCCTACCTTGCCTTCCTCTACTTCCATCCAGGACGATAAGCGCTTTGGACGAAATGTTTAAATGGTTATGAGGAAACCCATTACAAAGTACAAATCTAGCATGAAGTACCTTCCAGGAATCAGAAAAGCCTCCTAGTTCATCTGGTAGGAAGAAAAGATGTTTCACTTGGGTGGGAATAGTGGAAGAAAAAAACCACTCTTCCCACGCAGGTGGAATGGCTGGGTGGGATAAGCGGAATTGAGGCGATTTGATTTTGGCTTTTATTCATCACCAAACTGTAAGCAGTTTTCGGTGACTTTCAACTGACTTTGTTTTTCTCACACGCTTTTTTCATGTGAGCCATGCAAGCGATGCAAGTTTATAATAGGTGTATTAATTGTGATAAGTAGTACATTGAAATTCAAAATACAATCACCTTCCTTCTTTTATGCAAATATTATTAAAAACACTTCACAAAATGTTCTTATTGCATCTACAATGTCCGAGACAAATTAATTTCATGACGTTAGGAATGAAGAGAGTACCTATACAGCAGCTTTTTTTGCATAAAATAGAATACATTTGTGGAACAAAGAATATTACAGTAGATAATAGCTTTGTTTCATTAATTTCTAAACTGTATTTTGTTTAACAATTTAAACGTATAATTCGTTTGTTGCAAATCATGTTGCAGGTTTTCCGCATTATACATTGTATTATGTATTATGGAAAACTAGGATAAACATATTTTGCTCTGTGGTATGGGGCATTAGAATACTGCCAAGATCTCCCCCTGCCTGTCGTAAGATGCGACTAAAAGGAGGCCCCGGGGTCGCTAGGAGTGCACACGTGTGCCTCCATTGCACAGGTGACTCCGTGGAGTACGGCGGTGCGGGAGGCGTCGCACTGCCGTTAACACCGACGGGTGTAAGAGGGGAGGAACTGCCCTCGTGTCGAGCTAGGTAGCCGACATAGCGCGGCAGGGCTCCGCCGGTAGTCCCTCGCGGTGGTACTCGGGGACCTCTGGCCTCCGCGGAGTTTAATGGGTATTCCCTTTCCTATTGGGGTGGGTGAGTCACACACTCCCCCGCTCTGGGAGCGGGATAGTGCGTAAATGCATTCTCTGCGTCGAAAAAAAAAGGATAAACATCTTTTTTTTCTGTGTTCTCTGGTACGGAACTTCCGTTTTAAATTACAACCTTTATTTTGTAGACAATCTTAGTGATTTAACTAAACAGTGTATGAACAATGTAACTTTTATATTTTTGCATTAATCAATGCAATATTACTGAAGCTTGGAGAACTAGAAAAAAGACGTTTAGTCTTGGCTCAAACCCGCGTTTTCCGCTAGCCGGATAACCAGAAATAGTACATTGTTATCCTAGGGGTGAAAGTAACTTATTTAGTCCCGAGACGGGGTTTGGCGCCCGGAACGAAGTGAGGGCGCCAATAGTTCGAGGGACTAAATAAGTCTTTAACCCGAGGTAAACACTGTGCTTTTCATTACAAATACGAGGAAAGTAAAAATAAAAACATGAATTAATTCATGAAGATCGAATTGCCGCTTTCCCGCCTATTTTGTTTGTTTTTTTTTTCTGTGGCCGGCCGGCTATTCAGCCATTATTTTTTATTTTCATCATTGGAAAAATGGTAAATATTTTTCTCAAAGCTAAGTTATTTTAAAGAAATTGTTGAAACTTAATTATAATAAAGTTATTTAAAAAATGTATATTCTCTAATCAATACTTAACTTTAAGTTATTTAAATTTTACATCGTGGCTGTATAGAAAGTTGGAACGTGGTTCAATAGTTAAGTGAAAAAGAACTAGTCTTTTTTAAAATAATATGACAGCTGTCAGTTGAAAGTGATTCTCCCTAGGGATGAAAAGTATTACTTTCAGCCCGCTTCTCAGGTCAGTAATGACCTACTTTCAGAGTATGAGTAGTGAAAAATACATTTGGAGTTGGAGCAGCCGGCTCAATGTCTTTTTCTGGTTTTCCTATCGTTAATAGTTATTTATTTTATTTATATTAAAATTTCCTGTTTTATTATCCAGATTACTTATTTCGCAAAAAGACTTGCCGTGATGAATAAAACGAACCTCTCTCTCTCAGTTTAAGGATCCATCAAACTCTACAATTTTTTTTTGCTTTTTAGCCTTTTGAATGGAAAGAGAGACCTAACGATGCTAGAAATTGAAAAGTCTTTTGGAAGCAACATTTGTAGATGTACAGGCTACAGGCCTATTTTGCAAGCATTGAGATCATTCGGCGTAGATGCTCCAAAATCAGATGACTTGATTGACATTGAAGAAGTGAAAATGTGTAAGGAAAAATGCGCAGAAAATAAATGCTATGAAAATTGTAATGATAATGAATGGTGTTTTGTGGAAGACAGTGATACTGTTGTGGAATCGTTTGCAATAAAAATCAAGCTGAAAGATGACAAATATTGGTACAGTGTGCGAACAGTAAACGATATTTTAAACTGGTTCAAGAGAGAAGGCACTGACTCTTACATGCTGATTAATGGAAACACGGCAGTAGGTAGGTATAGTTTTATTAGTTAAACACTTCATACTCTTATACAACACACCCAAATCTATTATACTGCCTATTTGCCTAAACATATTCAACTGACGCTTGGCAACAACATTGAACTAACAAATACATAACTTACTGTTCGTAACTCAAAATTGCAATGAGAATGAATGGTGCTTTGTGGAAAACAGTAATACTGTAATTGTGGAATCGTTTGCAATAAAAATCAAGCTGAAAGATGACACATTTTGGTACAGTGTGCGATAGGTATTGTTTTATTAGTTAAACACTTCATACTCTTATACAACACACCCAAATCTATTATACTGCCTATTTGCCTAATCGTTACTAACTATAAACCGATAGTTTTTTAACACAATAATACCTTATACTTTTTTAGCTATGTTTCCTACGGAATATCCACGTAATCTCATAGATATCGATACCTCCTACGTAAGTTGTTGTATCCCACAAAAATGCGATTTGGCGTTTTTACTAAAAATGAGCTTTATTATTAGTAATCTATGCATAAAAAAATTAAAACTTACGAAAACACAACTATTTCATGCAATTTCAAGACGTAAAGAGTTGTAACTTTTGAACGGGAACGGACTACAACACTGTATAGTCCTTGACAACCGTTTACGCGGGGCGCGGGGCGGGGAAGATCACGCGCTCGCGTGTTGTATGGGTTAGATAAAACAAACTACGCCGGAGAAAGGATTGAGACGTTCCGTGTGTCAAGCGCTTCAAGTTTTCAATTTTTTCTTATTTTGACAGGCAATAATTAGGATCATGTATTTTTGTAAAGGTTCCAACCAAAAATATTGTATAGATTACATACAACAGTATACGTTTTCAAGTAACCATTCAATAATGTTGTATGTTTTACATACAACATTTTACGTTGTTGAGCGAGTATAAGAAAATGTTGTATGGAATACATACAATATTTTACGTCGTAAAGCGTTCATTAAAAGAAGTTGTATGTAATACATAGAATATCTTACGTTGGAATAAAATAAAAATAAATGTGGTATGTAGTAAATTATAATGTTTGCAACGAAAGTTGATAGTCAAAATTAAGTTTTTGTGTATGACTTGCGATATTTATTAACTTTTGTTTTATTTTTTACTTAATGTTACGACATATTCCTACATATTTAGTTAAGTATACAGCGCTTTATCTTTACTGAATCACCGATAAAGAGCATTAACCTTGATCGTTTAATTAATAGCTTCCTTACAAGCAATGAAATTTCATATTTCATTTTTGTTAGATAGTGATATTTTTGTTTAGAAAGTTACGTCGAGTATTCACATCGTCGATCCCACAATGCCTAAAGACAAAAGTCTTCAATCAGTACGTTCTACCCGTCATGACATACGGAGCCGAAACGTGGACACTAACGACACGGCTAGTCCACAAATTTAAAGTCACTCAGCGGGCTATAGAGAGGGCTATGCTCGGCGTTTCTCTGCGAGATCAAATCAGAAATGAAATGATACGGCAGAGAACCAAGGTTATCGACATAGCCCACCGGATTACTAAGATGAAGTGGCTGGCCATGTTAGCGTTGAACCGACAACCGTTGGAGAAACGTGTTCTTGAATGTAGACCGCGTCTCGGCAAGCGTAGTGTAGGACGTCCTCAGGCAAGGTGGGGTGATGATCTGCACAGGATGGCTGGTAGGAGCTGGATGCGAGCAGCCGAAGATCGAGTACAGTGGCGTGGAAAAGGAGAGGAAACAACATAAAGTCAGGCAGTGTCTCATTACTGAATTTGTTCCATTGCACCTAGGCTAAGACCATATAACCAGGTACGAAGTGATTGCCCGCAACCGGGTTTTACCAAATGTTTTGTTTGGTAACGAAGAGTCACTAAAACCAATAGTTATATTCGATGGAACCTATATATACATAGAAAAAAGTTCTAACTTTTTATTTCAACGCCGCAGTTATAGCCACCATAAGTATAGGAACTTAATAAAACTATTTATGATCGTTTGCGCGGATGGATATATTTTGGATATAACAGGTCCATACTCTGCACGGACAACCGATGCTGATATAATGAAAATGATATTGCAAAACCATGATGGACACTTTAAAGACCGTTCCACTTTTTTTCCATGAAGAAGACTCATTTATTCTGAACAGAGGCTTTCGGGATTCAATTCCTTTAATAGAAACATATGGCTATGTTGCTCACATGCCGCCAACCAAACGACCAAACGACCACAAGACACGCAATTAAGCACCGAAGAAGCTAATAAATCACAGCTCATCACAATGGTGCGATGGGTCGTAGAAACTATAAACGGGAGATTCAAGCGCGACTTCAAGGTATTTAAACAGAGTATTTAACAAACATGTGCCGCATATATTTAAAGATTTTAAAATCGCTGCAGCTTTAATTAATTATTTTCAAGATCCTTACGGAGACACTCCATACACAGAAGATTTCATTGAAATAATTAATCTAATCTAATCTAAATTAATATACAACGCCCCAATCAATTATCTGATTATGTGGAGGAAAATAATTTAAACCGACAAAGAGTGTCGTTTCACAAGATGACTGGAAATGATCCGAATATTAAACATTTACCACAATTAACAATTGAAGAGTTACACCTATCACGTGAGGTTAGCACGGTCGTATTGCAGTGAGCATTCGAAAGCTGCAGGAGTATTTAATATGGAAATATATAGACATCCAGCGGCAATAGAGAGCAGAAACAATAATACTTTAATCAGGTGCAGAATTCATTCGCGACACGTTACGACAAAAATACATTATACTTATATTATGTTTGACGAGAATCCAAATGGAATAAACGCAATAACGGAATATTACTGCTTATGCTATCATGGTATTGTAAATTATGGTGTTGTAAATTACTTAGGGTGGGCTAGACATCAAGATCACTTTGAACACTCAGCAATTGGTATGGATTTTGTGTAGAGATATTATAGAAATTCAATAAAACTTTACATCGACATACCTACCTATTAGTTTTATTTTTAATTGTTTCAATCCTGAAACCTTAGTGCTAGATCATAATCATCATCATTTCAACCGATAGATTTCGACTACTGAACATAGGCCTCCTCCACCGCCAATTGATAGATGCTACTAAATAATCGAAAACCTACCACGATTTCAATGAATCCTAAGTTGATCGTTGTATTAAGAGTTTAATTATATATCCAGCTGCATCTCCTGATCACCCAGATACATACCATAGCTATTGTATCGTCATTTAATTACATACATATACGAATTTTATAGATGATAGGCGTTTTGCGTTTTTTTAGTAAATCACCTGAACAAAAACATACAGCAATATTTTTTGGTGTTAGTCATTGATTTCGAACATAAAATAAATGTAATTTAACAATACACAATGTACCAAAAAAATTAGATATGTTACGTTTCTGTCGGACCTGGTTTTTTTTTGTATGGGATGTGACCAGTCTTCTTTGGTATTAATGGTTGAACTTTTATTTCTTAACTGACAATATTTATTCAATATCAATAATATACACTTGAAATTTTATTCTATGTGTATTGATAATGTGACATACAGTGAGACCAAAATAAACATTTTCGGTGAATATTGTTGTAACTACCATTTACAACAGCGAACTTTTTTTTAAACTTCAAAATAAAATATTGTAAGTATGAGATGCACATAAAGATGAAACCAAGACTCCGCCGTATAATCTTGTAAGTATGAGATATCACAGCTGGCACAGTCTGTGTTCCGCAGTATAATGTTGTATGTATGAGGTACAACAGTTTTCACAGTCTGGATTCCGTAGTAAAATGCTGTAAGCCACAATTCTCAGAAAACACGCAATTATTTCATATAATTGTTTCAACAAAGTCAATAAAACCATATATTTTATTTACATAAAAAAAATCACAAAGCTACATTAATAAATGCAGTTTCTAGGCCAATCTGAATGTTTAAAACGCTCTCCTGTAAAATTGCAGTTTTGGGGATACAACAACTTACGTGGGAGGTATCGATATATCAAAAGTTGAAGAATTAAAAGGTTACAATATTGATCAAAACCTTGTACTTGGTGCTGGAAACACTTTGACAGAAACAATGGAAATATTTCAAACTGTTATGAAGAGGAAAGAATTCAAATACTTAGAAAAATTCAATGAACATTTTGATATGGTTGCTAATAAATCTGTTAGAAATGTGAGTAGTATTTTAAGTTGTTACAAAAATTATTTGATTAAGAATAGATATGATTCCCAAAGACTGCCTTAGCTCACTGAACCAGTAAAATGAAACTAATATGCAATAATTTCGAAAGTATGTATTCGTAATTTCTAGAGGGTAAAATAGTTTTCTCCTGATCTTCGGACCGTTGTTACTAAAATAACTATGTTTTTTTAAGGTCGGATCTATTGGCGGCAATTTAATGATGAGACATAATAACCCCAATTATACGTCAGATATATTTGTTTTGTTAGAAACTGTTGGTGCTGACCTAACTATTGGTAAGTAGATTTCATGAGTTGTAACCTGTATAGCCTAAATTTAATAAAATTTTATAACCCTCTTTATTCATAAAAACGAACGCAACGCTATAGCATAGTGTAAGCAATTGACGTGTTGTGTCACTTACTCGCAAATGGCGGCAGCAACAAGACAGTGACAGAGCGATACAAAAGTTATCGTGTTGTATAGGAGCTGTTTAAGTTTTTATGAATAAGGGTGTGCATGGTTCTGTTATTGGTTGGTTTGTCTTATTTTTCAGTCCTAATGAATAATCAACAAAAAACGGTCACATTGGATGAATTTCTTGAACTAGATATGAAAGGAAAGTTGATTTTAAAAATAGTTTTACCTCCTTTGGGCGCGCAATATCATGTTCTTACTTTTAAGGTGAGTATTCATTATTCATGTTCATTTATTCACCAATAATTTGTAACAAGATGTACATTGGCATTTGTAGGTTTATAGGTGTTATGATGTGTTACAAATTAACCTTTACAAGGCCTTATAGGCCAGGGAATATACCTTTCACTACAATTTTTTTTATTTCAAAACAGCAAAATCGACGTCCGCAACAATTTGGACCATGCCGAAGTTATAGGTCTGAAGATCTTAAAGTGTTTAACGAGTATTTACTAGCTAGCGGCCGCCCGAGACTTCGTCCGCGTGGACTAAAGTTAAAAAAATATTTATATCTTGAAAAATTGTAGCCTAAGTCCTATTCCGAAACATAGGCTGTATCATTGCAAAGTTTCAATAAAAACAATCCAGTAATTTTTACGTGAAAGAGCAACACGGCACAAACATCCATCCACACACAAAAACTTTCGCATTGATTATAATAATTACGAAAGTTTCTATCTTATCAGGTTGACTGTCTACAAAATAAAACAATTGATAACCAGTTAGTTGTTGACAGACCTAACATCTCCCGTTCTCCCAATATTTCCCTTCACTGCTCTGCTATTATTGATGGTAGCGTAATGAAAAGTATACTAGGTATAACTTGCCCAAGAGTCATCATATCAGCCGAACGACGCCCACTGCTGGGCATAGGCCTCCCCCAAAGATCTCCACAACGATCGGTCCTGCGCTGTCCGCATCCAGCGGCTTCCCGCGACCTTGACCAGATCGTCGGTCCACCTTGTGGAGGGCCTGCCCACGGATCGTCGTCGTCGTCGTTGCCCAAGAGTATGAAGAATAATTGTAATTTCGTTAAAATCCGTAGGGTAGTTTTTGTTTCTATAATGAATATACAGACAGACAGACAACAGACGCAACTGACTTAAGCTACCACGTAAGCAATAGTAGAGAAATGGAGACAAGTCTACCGGTCATGAGATCAAAGGTTGGGATTTCTTTTCATGAATTTACTCGCGGCTTGCATGTTAGCCCCGCAGAAGAAATAAAACGTTTCTCAGGATTTTTCGGAAAGCCAACCATGAACGTTGCAGTTTTTTGAAGTTCCCTAAAAGTACCTGAAACTGTGCATTTTAAAAAACCTGTAACTTCTAATGACTCTTCTTGCAGATAATGTCTCGGGCTCAGAGTGCTCCAGCGATCGTAGCTGCTGGTTTTCTTTATGAGCTGAACAACAATAATGAAGTGCTTCATGCAAGGATGTCATACGGAGGACTGTCCTCATCTTTTCGTAGGGCCGAGAAAAGCGAAAAGTTTCTCAAAAATAAGAAATTATTTACCAATAGGACCTTGCAATCGACGATGCAAGTGTTAGAAGACGAATTGGTTGTGACAGAAATGGGTGAATTCTCTGTGGAGTATAGAAAACATCTGGCATTTGCCTTGTTTTATAAAGTATGGTGAACTCTATTTTGAACGAGAATAATTATTCTACTAACTTCTGAGATACGTAACTGATATTAACTTTTTGCTCTTTTTTCCTAGAGCTTGCTTATTATGTGTCCAGAAGACATAATTGATAAGAAATATCGATCAGGGGCAATAAACTTGATTGATACTAGACCTTTGTCTGATGGCAGCCAAAAATACATCACCGACGAAAGCGTTTGGCCAATTAACCAACCTATTGAGAAGCTAGAAGCAAAAGTAAGTTTTGGTAAATTTATTCAAGTACTCGGAACAAATTTTGAATAATCTCATGCATTTAGGTTGCTGTTTTGTGTGTATGTACATGTGGATGCATTCGTTTATCTACAGATCCAGTGCTCTGGCGAGGCAGCTTACACTAATGATCTACCATCATTTCCCGATGAGGTATTTGCTGTTTTTGTGCGGAGTAAGGTTTCGTCCGGGACTATAATTAACATTGATCCTAGCCAAGCGTTGGTGAGTTTTTTCTACATTATACATATTTTATAACATATCTTCAGGATCGTATTCTTAATGGGTAAGTCAAAAGCACTCAGTTTGTTTCCGTCACGTTGAACGGAACATTCAGAAGTCCAAATTTTGCCGATCAACGATAATCTTCAAATGTTGATTTGTTCCTTTTTTATTTTGCTTACAATAAAAGTTTTATTTTTAGAACCAACCAGGCACAATTGCATTTTATTCAGCAAAAGACATACCTGGAAGCAATTCATTTACCCCAGAAGGACACATTTTTTTCGTTGCCCATGAAGAAGTACTATGTAGTGGTACTATCAGGCATCATAATCAGGCAATTGGAATACTTGTCGCTGAAACACAACATATAGCTGAAACGGCAGCCGAATTGGTAAATGTTACTTATTCAGAAGGAACAACACCTGTAGTCGATATAAAAGAAGCAAAAAAAGATCCAAAGAGGCTATTAACATATTTGAGCCATGAGGCTACTGACCGAGGATCAGATATTGATAAAACATTAACAGGTAGTAATACCGCTTATTGGCAATATCACTTCGCTATGGAAACTTTGACCTGCGTAACTCTTCCGTCAGAAGACTGTTTGGAAGTACACAGCGCTTCACAAGCGATGGATGTGGTTCATGATGCAATTTCAAAAGCACTTAATTTAGATAAACACAGGTAAATATTGTGATTGCACCTTTAATTAGTATTTTTATTAATGAAATTCAGTAAATTGTTGAATTGGGGTGAAAGGAGTAAATATACCAGAAAGATTTGACCGGTTCGTTAATGGTAACACAGTGGTAAGTGCAGTCGCCCGGTTCGCGAAAGATGCGGGTTCGATTCCCGCCTGATGCCAAAACGACCGAATGTCTTTTTCTGGTTTTCAGTTCTTTAGTAAAGATACTGCTTGGAAAATGCTAAAAACAATAATAACCATAATAACAGCAGTCAACTTTTTTTACTGTGAGTTAGTTTTTTGTATTTGTTAAGCCGTTTTATTTTCTGCGAAATTAGGATTACTATACACAAGTGAACACCATTTTTTTTATTGAATGCCTTGTTGGCAAATGGCACCTCAATTCAAAACTTCAAACATTCACCTTTGATTAGAGCAGCCGCCAGTTAATTTATTCTTACATGTTTAATGTTACTAACGAATAAAATTAATGAATTGGTTATCTGGGTTAATTTATTTATTATTATCAACATACACGCCATGTGATTGAAAATTCATTTGAATTACTGTTTACAGCATAGAAACGTATATTCGTCGCCTTGGTGGTGGTTATGGAATGAAAATTTCTCGAAACACTCAATTGGCTGTAGCAGCTAGCCTAGTTACGACAAATTTGAAAAGACCTTGCAGAATGGTACAATCGCTATCCACTAATTTGAAAGCTGTCGGAAAACGATTACCTTTCACTTGTGACTATGAGGTAACTATTATCTTTTAGAGTCTATTTAGTTATTTAAGACAGAATGTTATACCTTTTTACTAAAAAAACAAAGTTTAAAATAATTGCATGGTATTTTAGGTATCAATTGATAAATCAGGAGTCATACAAGAATTAAACTGCAAGTTTTATCACGATAATGGATACATATACAACGAGATTGTATCCTTATTCAGTATGGATATCTTTAACAATTGCTATAATCCTTTCACTTGGAATTTCCATGGTTACGACGTGACATCTGATACACATAGCAATACTTTTTGTCGTTCTCCAGGTAATGACAGTGAAGTATAAAGTAACTCAACCAACAATTTATTTTAAGTTGGTCTTTAATTCATTTAATTTTAAACAAAACTATAGATATATTTCTATATTATTATGTACCGTATATCTAAGATTAGTGTGAATTATACCAATAAATATTAATTTCACAAGGCGACATGACTGTAACAGAATTAACAAAATGAAATGAAATTTTCAGGTACCCTGGAAAATATTGCAAACACAGAATTGATAATGGAACATATTGCGTACGCACAAGATTTGGATCCTGTAGATGTACGTTTAGCTAACTTAGATACAGAGAATTACGGAGAAATTGCTACAATGATCAATGATTTAAAATCATCCGCTGACTATACAAACAGACGAGCACTCGTAGATAAATTTAACTCCGAGCACAGGTGGAAGAAGCGAGGACTCAGAACAGCTTTCGTGAGATGGACACCAGTGAACGGTATCAACTCAAATGTAACAATGTCTGTGTATCACGGAGATGGCACAATAGCGATAACTCACGGTGGAGTGGAGATGGGTCAAGGTATGAATACGAAAGTCGTTCAAGCGGCGGCACATTTTCTGAAATTGCCAATTCAGAAATTTAAAGTAAAAAGGAGTGACTCAGTCATAGCACCACATTCTGGAGTTACTGGTGGAAGCGTTACAACGCAAAATGTTATAGTTGGCCTTAAAAGGGCTTGTGAAGAACTAACGGAAAGATTAAAACCTTTTAAAGAAGAACTTGGTGATGTAAGTTGGGAGGAACTGATAAAAGCAGCACATACTGCAGATACGAATTTGCAAGCGAATGGACACGTGAAGTTTTCTGAGGGAATCATGGACTATCCTGGTCTTGGTGTAGCTTTCTGTGAAGTTGAAGTAGACATTTTAACAGGCCAGCGAGAAATATTAAGAGTGGATATATTAGAAGATGTGGGTAGAAGTATTAATCCTGGCATAGATGTGGGCCAAGTAAGTACCCAATAAAAACAGGTGCTAAAGAGAACAAACGTCCCGTTTCACTTTCCGTTTTCGTTACTAAAAAATGCATTGATCTTCTCTACGACCTCTGGTGTAGTAGCTAACTTCAACCGAACCGTTCCTCATTTGTTTGAATTGACACAGAATTGCTTAGGGTTAGTTGCACCATAGGAGAAGTTAAAGTTAAAGTTAAAGTTTTTGTCAAATTTGACAATTTGACGACCAAAAATGACGTCGAATTGTCAAATTTAACAAAAAATTTAACTTTAACTTTAACTTCTACTATGGTGCAACTTACCCTTAGCCTCCATTTGTTTATCAGGTTATTTATCTTTTTCACGGTTTCTAATGGAAAGAATAACGTTTTTATCCATACAATGGCGAGGCATAACGTTCATAGCCATAATCATCACTGGCCATAATTATTTAGGGCATTTTTCAGCAGCAGTTTAAATTTTTATTTAATTTTATTGCACAAGTACCTTTTACGAGTTTAAACCTTTATTTTTGTCATTTTCTGATGTCGTAATAACATAAGTGGGAAGTTTACAACAACTTTTTCTTTTTTCGACGCGTATTTATGAGTTGCTTGAATCATTTGTTGTTTTTTGCAGGTAGAGGGTGCATTTATGATGGGTGTAGGATATTGGACATCCGAAAAAATTTCCATTGACAGAGACACTGGAGAGGTCCTAACCGATTCCATTTTCAAGTACACAGTCCCGCTAAGCAGGGATATTCCACAGGTTTTCAACGTCAGTTTTACGGAAAACTCCTTCAGTACTGATGAAATCATAGGAACTAAACGTAAGTTTCAATTTTATTTATCCTATTCGTACTTATTAGGTACACTTTTTGATATTATGGTAGGATCTGCTTGCCGAAAATTGTTCGTCGATTTTCATTAGGTACCTTTTCAGCCAACGTTTCGCAGAATTTTATTTCGCCATTTGATCATTCGCCTACTTATCGTTCCTTTTCTCAGCTTTACAGTTACCAACTGTACGTTTTGTCTATTCAAAAATTATGATTTGCTCCTATGTATGACACTTTTATAGAACGCGGCGTTCAAGTCACATATTTTTTTGGTTAGCGTTATACTCATTTGGGAAATGAACCATAAATAAACTATAAGTTGGCAAAAGTGATTAGTCGGTAAAATAAAATTTTGCAGAACGTTACCTTGCAAAGCGAAACATAATAATATGCGGAACGTTACTAGGGGAATGAAAGTTGTGGTAGGTCTGATATTTTCATACAGGGCCCCAAATCTGCTAATTTTAGCACGCTTCAATTGAATCGTAATTGAGTCTCAATAGTCTAGTTTGACATATTTTTAATAGAATATGTGTCATTAAATAGCCTGATTGTATTCAATGAAAATAATATTATTTAAATTTTTAACAGCAATCGGTGAACCACCAGCTTGTCTCGCTATTGTAGTTCCTTTAGCATTAAGAGAAGCGGTGATGTCCGCGAGACGCGATGCTGGCAAGACTGGCTTAGATTGGATCTCCCCTGGTAAGAAAAGATGAAATAATACATACTTAATTGCACCGAACACTGACGGAGACAATGTGCAACCACTTTAATATAAAAATAAAGCAGTGTTTCCACTAGGCAACATTTGCCGCGTGACGACGCGCAACTGCCTTATGCGAGCGCCTAGTATTAAACGTCAAACCACGCGTCATGTTGAGAACAGCGCGCTGTTGTCACCGTACATGTTGGGCGTCACGTGTTATGTGTCAATTATTACCTAGCCAATACGCGGCTTAAAAGTTATTGAACTTTTACTTAAAAAATATAAAAGCCTCCTAGCCTCCTATATAATATATTATTTAAGTGCGCAACTGTGCGCGCAGTACACAAGCGCACTCTTTCTTCCATGACCTTTCTATGGGACCGGTCGACACGACTCGAGAAAGGTGCAGGAATTCATCTTACTCTTCGGACACGATATCCGCCTCTACCGTCCAAGCCATCTCGAAACAACGCAAATAATACCATGTGGTCTACGCGGGATTCGAACACTGGACCCCCGAGTTGGGAGTACGAACACCATTGTGATCATAACCACCACGGATGCCGTCGGCGATCTTTAGTTTCATTTATTCAGTCTATCATATGGTAGTAGGTATAAAATCGTTGTTCAACTTTTTATTCAAACTTTTAACATTTTTTTCATTCCAGATGGACCATGCTCAGTAGAAAATGTGTGTATGATGGCAGCAACGAAAAAAACAGAATTTAAATTTCATTAAAAGGCCGTTTCGTAATTTCTTTATCTTTTGTCATTATTAATTGGTGTTGGTTTATTTCAAATATAAAAACAATAAAATATGTAAAAACGTGGCTTTTGTTTCATTAACGACGACGATGCAATCGTGTTATTGTGTACGGGCCGTTACTTTACGGCGGCAAGAGCTCGTACAAAATTAGACTATACGATGCTGCATCGTTGCACAGTACGACGTCGTTGAAAATCGACCTCACTAGACGTGTTAATCTAGGACGGGTAGGAAGAATAATAAAGATCACCTTTAATATTTAACTAGCAGCCGCCGGCGACTTCGTCCGCGTGGACTTGATTTGTGAAAAAAAATGTGATATATTTTTATAAATCGTAGCTTATGCCTTATTCAGATGCTTAAGCTATATTACTGTTAGAGTTTCATTTAAATCCATCTAAAAGTTTTAACGTGTAAAAAATGGAGTAAATTTTCCCGTTTTCCCAATGTTACCCTTCACTCTTCTGCTCCTATTAATTGTAGCTAATGAAAAGTATACTCAAAAGTGCCCAATTTTGTTAAAATCCGTTGAGTGGTTTTTGTTTCTATAACGAATATACAGCAGAGAGAGAGAGAGAGAAAGATAAAAACATATTGATTGCATTTTTGGCATCAGTTGCGATCCCTAATCATCCCTTGATAGTTGTTTTTTAAATATATTTCATGTACAGAATTGGCCTCTCTACAGATTTATTATACCTAAGTAGGTATAGATTGAAACGATATTGCCAGGGTTTGGTTCGTCCAAACTAACTATTGTTAAATCACCCCTAATATCCCTTATCACTAGGCTGGACTATTGTATCGTGAATTATCTTAGTAAAAACAATTTCAAAGTTCCACGACCATAATATGTGGTAAGCTACGAATAATACGTAATTATATTGATTTGAACTATTTAACCAAGTAACTTTTTTATTTGGGTTCATACTGTCATGATTCATAAATACTATAAACGAACAAATAAGGCGTTTGATAAGAACATTAACGTCATCAAAATAGCCTTGCTCGAAGTTATTTCAAAAAAAGTAAAAATTTGATGTATATTTATTATAGATTTACTACTAAAATTAACATCAACATAATTGATCACATTAAGAATAACGTACTATCCCGTTACCGCATTCATTTTCTTCTGATATGGTTGTAATAATTCCACACTGTCCACTTTCCGCTGTATTTCATTCAAATCTTTCAGTTGTCTCTCTCTTACGCCATTATAATCAAATCTTTTCTCTCGCCTGGCTTGGGTATATTTAATTTCATTAACATTCTCGTCATCATTTTTCACTGTAACTTTGCTTAGAGTTTGTAAATCTTCTTTTTTCCCCTCTTTTGTTTCTTGATTAACCTAAAAATAAGGTACGATTTCACTGGTCTATTGAAACAATATTTAGTGTCTGCCTATCAGAGACTCCATAGCGGTCTTTGACTCTAATGTCCGAAGCTTAAGTTTTTTGGTTTCACCGCTGTTTCTACCTCGAGTTTAAACGAGTATTTTTTATAAAGGACACCCTTAACTTAAAAACAATGCACTATCTCAAAAAGTCGCGATGTGTAACCTCACTACCTTCATTTCTACTTCGCCGCGTTCGAATGGTTTGATCGAAGTGGAAAGGAGATTTAAAATTAACGAAATTTGGTTGTTAAAAAAGTCACACGTCTTAACTAAACCCAGACCTAGTGGAAAACAGGCGATATAGAAAAGTTTAGTAAAAAACCTGTCACTTCAAAATATTGAAAAAGGTTCAAAAATAATGTAGGCCACACGTTTATGAACCGCAACTGACTGAGTGATTTTCGGGCTAAATGAACCTGTGGAAACAAAGTAATAAAGACTGCGTCCTTATAATAAGAAACAATGACAACAACGATTAATTTAAGAATAGACGGAGGTCTTGAAGGCTTCTAATAAAAAGGTAGGTGTATTATTTAAATACGTTTGATGAAGAGACTGCGGTTGTGAAAAAAATACTGTGAGATGACTCACTGTTTCAGAGTCTTTAGACTTTTCTTTTCCTTTCTTTTTCTTAGAGCAGTTGAAGCAGAGTATTTTTCGTTTCTCATCCTTCTTTAATTTTCGTGCATCGGTTTTGTTACGGGAAAAAAACGGAAGCTTCAAATGTTTCAAAACACTAAAAAAAAATAGTCTGTTATTCATGAGTGATGAGAAGTGAAGTTTAAGCAACTGTAGTTTCATTTACTGATGGAACTAATGTGAAACTACGTATAAAACTAAACAATACTTTTGTGTCTGTTGATTTTACCAATTTCTATCGTAAGGTTATACTAAAAAAATGACGAAAAGCATGAGTTTTAGAGAAAGTATGAACCTAAAGCTCGTCTTTTTTCTTCATATTAAGGATTAAATAAATGAACACAAATTAAACAACTTTCGTTGCGATTTTGTCACCATCTTGTTCTTAATCATTCGTTTTGAAAAACACTTTTGCTATCTATAAACTGCGTTAACCTATACGTCCCACTGCTGGGCGCAGTCCTCATCTCAACTACGACTTTGACAACGTTAGTGATAAGCCTTGCTTTCAGATGTCATCAAGCCGTGCAAAAACCTCCGACTAGGCTAGCTGGCTAGGTTATTGTTAAGTTATTCGATATTATTAATAAAAACTAATTTTGACAGCTGTCAGTGTCTTGGAAAATGTACGTCAATCCAATGGAAATACGGTTCTGAGCAGCCCAAGATTCACGTTGACTACGTTCGTAGTATTAAAGGCTAAAGTCACAAAATGCATACTGCTAGAAATGCGAATAAGTATATTATCTGTTTACATGGAGTCATTCTTACTTTTTTTTCTCAGGTTTATGACCAAAGTTGGTTTCCAAGTCTGTTTTATAAAGTTCTCGTTGATAGCCACTTGTAGTAAGTTTTTTCCCCAGGTTCCGAACAAATTTTTCATTATTCAATCCATGTGAAGATAGGGAATCTAAATTCAAACGTCGCGGATTTCTCGTGTCTTTGCGAGAAAACGAATTGCCACGTAAGTCGAGCTGCTTATCTTCGCCAGGGTTTAAATATGGACGTTTGTTGCTTTTTTTAATACTGTCTTTTTCAGAGTTCGATTGTAGTAAAGATCCATAGTCGTCGTAATTTCGTGTTTTTGTACTGAAATGCAAAAAACCGATTAGGATATCGTTATTTGCATGAACCAGAGAGCCAGAGTATCGTACGCTCAAAATGATCGGCTAGCAGGTTTTGTATGCGTCTTTTCACGCACAACTCACTTTTTATTAGCAAGTTATTCGGTGAAAACAACGCCTTGTTCACACCATTGTGAAGCCATTTGGAAGATCATTTAAATTGCGGTCAGAAACGCCATGTGGTGTAAGGTACACCATACAACTCCAAAATATTGAGTATACCGGGCACGGTAGGGCAATAGTCCAGGCCGACCTTGGTACCATCGTCACTGAGTCGGAGTGTGGGAGTCACCGGCACAGCCTTAGCCGTAGCCACCAGAGTGCTTCTGAACTCTAAGTACACACATCAAAATTGTCTAGGGATATCATAAGGATATCATTTTTCAAATATTTCATAAAGTTAAGTTGGTTTACAAGTTGAGCATTATCTCAGAATAACGCGAGGACAGTGGCATAAGATAAAGGTTAAGAATATTACAAAAAAAAACGTATGATTTTGCTAAAATTTTGACACCTTTTAAAAGAAAAATCTGTCTTTTTTTAACGTCCTTACGATTTTACAATAATGCTACTACAATAAAAAAATTTATACAATCTGAAAGGGCAGATATAGCAGTTTCTGTGTTCTAAAAATTCCTACGTTGGTAGCATTATTTTAATTTTTGCAGCCTCCCAAATAGCTATACTTTGTATGAAAATGCTCGAAATATCCCTAGACACTTATGATGTGTGTACTTACATGACCTCCCATTTTTGTTGGGACCTGTAGGCTCTGTAAGTGACATATGCACTGACGGCGAGGCGTTGCGCAATCTTCCCGAAGGAATTGCGTTTCGCCGTCAAAGTAAGAAAGTTAATTGCCTGCGGTAAAAATGCCTCATACTTGGGGCTACTAAGGAACAAAATAAATAGTAAATTTCGCAGACTTACCTGTCTTTGGCTTCAGTTTCGTATACGGAGTTATTATCAACAGCAAATTCGTCAGGATTCTGTATAAAACTTGCAACATCTATTTGAGCAAATGGAATTTTATCCTCAGCCAGCTCGAAACTTCTTTGTTCGTTGTTCTCTATTTTTTTCGCAGACCGATGTTGATGTTGAGTCCTATCTCTTTTACCAACCCGCTTTACATGTTTCTTACCTAATTTATAATCAGAATTATAATCATAACAAAGAGTCCACTTGATAGCAAGTAATAAAAACAATAATAAATAAAAATATCGTAACATGGTCGGACGGATGTCTGTCAAGTGACATGATTCATAGTTTTAAAAGATGGTTTTGATTTGTAGCCAGTCAAGTAACTGTCAAAATGAGTTAGGCAAACTCTTTGTAAAAATGTGTTTGGTGAAACCATAGAGCTCGAAAGGCGTGCGCGCTAAAATAGGGTGAAACTGGTTAAACAATACACGTAACACGGTTTCGTTTATCAAGTCTAAGTTTATTTTGGAAAAACGATATTTCTTCGCAATTAAAATAAATAATGAATGTCTAACACATCCTTCACGCGCCGTGGTCGTGGGTGGTGCCCATGTCGCCGTCGGGACAGTGGACCGGCAACGATCGCTATTGTCAAGCAACACACACCGGAAACGTCGAAAATGGGATGGGTGACCATTCCAACCCAAGTAATAATATATTTTTGGGGCATCTCCATGTTTCGGTAGGCATGTTAAGCAGTTGGTACCGGTTGACGTCGCTGTCGTAGATGTCGCTCATCAAGCCTCATTGGAGCCTTAGGGCGCCTTGATAACATCTGACATTAAGGTTTCTTACTGACCTGCGTATTGGAGTATGGTCACGCCATCTCATGTTAGAGGTGAGGCCCGTGCCCAGCAGTGGGACGTATACAATAGATTGTTTGTATTTATTATGTTATACCTTACATTTATGCCACTTGACCTCAAACCAAATAAAACTTGTGCTGGGTGTGTTGAAGACACTGAAAAACCTACACTACAAATATAAAAAATCGACACAACATAATTTTGTTCTCGACAGGAGTCGTAATTGTTATTTTTAAACATACTTGAGTAATTTGAATCATATTAAGCTTAACTTTTAAACTTAGATACCATGTATTAGGTTGCATGGGAATTTGAGAAAATATTTTTTTTAACTAACAAGTTAACAAGGGAGGCCTTTGGCCAGCAGTGGGATAGCTTAGGCTGATTATAATAATAAGTTACATTTCACAAAATGTACATTTAACTCCGTTATAATTTCACAAAAAGTTTGGTATCACATGGTAAAAATATTTTTTATTCAGGGACAACTTAGCAGATTTTACCCAAATTAACTAAATAGCACTAACATTTCCTAGCTAACTTGCATTCGATAAAATACAAGCTGCTTCAATTAAACTAATGCTCTCGTACAAATCGTCCAAAGCCAGAAACTATAACCTTAATTCACCCTAAGCCTCAAAATCTACGAATGCCAGGTAAACAATCACTTCATGTATCCCCGTTCTATAAGTAGGGGCTTGTAGAAGGGGGGGGGAGGGGTATAAGTCTCTTTAATTTATGGTGGCAGTTTGTCGCCGCCGTCGACCAAAGCTGCCCTAGATGGAAAGGGTGGAACCCGTGGAACGCGTGAAAGGCATTTTAGATCCGCAAGATAGGGGAAAAGGTGTAAGCATGGGAAGCACCATGGGGGTTGTAAAATTGTTAGATTGTTAAAACTCAGATGCACTTTAGGGAAATTAATGTTGGTTAAGGCCAGGTAGGCTTAACTCTCGGTTTTTAAAAACCATATGACACAAACCGACCGAAATCTAGTGATGTGTATTTCGGGCATCTCCGTGCCTCGGAAGGCACGTTAAGCAGTTGGTCCCGGATGACGTTGCTAGATGTCAGTCGTTAAGCTTAGTCAGAGGCCTTAGGGCGGATTGATAACATCTGACATCAAGGTTGCTCACTAACCTTACACCCCTCCAACAACCCGCACTGAGCCAGCGTGTTGGAGTATGGCTTGTTCCACCTCATAGTTGAGGTGAGGCCTGTGCCCAGCAGTGGGACGTATATAGGCTGTTTATGTATATATGACACAAAAAAATTTTACTCGATAAGCCACTAAAAATATATACGGAACCCTTATAGATTCGTCATGTCCGTCTGTCTGTCCGTATGTCAAAGCCATTTTTTTCGAAACTACTTATAAAAGCTAAACTGTTTAAACTGTGTAAGTAGGAAATAACAAGATATTTTGGAGATGACGCATACTAGAACTGAAACTCCATTATTTGTTTTCATCAAACCCGTGATACGAGTATCTATGAGTATGCCTCAAAAAATGCGATTGGGGTTTTTAATTACCTTTTCACCCAGACTAAAAAGAATAGTTTGACACATTTTACCACTTCGTCGTCATCGTCCCCCGGCAATTAATAAGAAAATGATGAAACTGAAAACCTATTAATGATGTTACATGACCATGAAAACTCCCGGAAGTGATTTTTGAGAAAAAAATAGCTACTGAACCCTCCATGGCCGATTCCGACTCGCACTTGTTCTTGCTCTATCTAATGTTGTTAATATTAACCAAAAACGTCTCATAATAATATCAGCGTCATCTGGCGAGGTAATTGCGTCCTGTAAACATTTTTGTGCATGCCACAGAAACCTTGTTTCCGTTGCTTCTTCTAATTGGTTTCTTACCGACTAAATATCCAGGGGCTTTTTACACTGTACGATTAATTCTTACCTATAACCATTATGAATTATCTGAAATTTGGTTTTCGCTTCTTGTCGATTTCGAATTACTTACTCGTTCAATCACTCAGACCTTATAGAAAACACATCAACTTTTCTGTTCCCTTCCATTTGATCATAGGTACTATTTCATTATAAAAATAGTAAGTTCGTTAAAATAATACCAATTTAAAACGAAACTACTATAATAGGGATCTATTTCTGAACACAACTTAATATATTTGTAACTATCAAATAATTTAAAACATACATATATGACAGCCTTTTATTACCTCACACGCTTTCACATCGCCTACGATCCTGACACTCAACTAACACTTCTACTACTCTCATTAATTCGTACTCAGTAGGTACCTTCAACACATGAGCCTGTTACAGGTTCTCTTGAGCTAATCCTCGTATGTTTTTACTAAAGAATCAGGCAGCCGATGAAAACCACTTTGGTCCGTGCAAGGGACCTTATTTCAAAAATATTAACGGCATTCAAAATTAACTAACAGCAAATTCTATTCTATTTTAAACAACATATTCTATGTTCCGTTCCTGTGTAGACTCCATTAAAATCGACTGCCTCACACTCAATCAACACAATGCATGTTAGGTAGCTTAAACCGAAGATTAGTGGCGGCCGATTACGCCACGCGGTATTTAATCCGGTTAACCATAATGGCGCTCCGTTAAATTACACTGATCAGCACAACGTGCTAACTTCTCACATACATGTCATCACGACCATGTCCCAAACACTGTCAGAGGCACATTGATTGTTACCATCATGGTGAACTGAACATTCTGAAGCCCACATACCAACGAACGGATTTAAACCAAACATGTCAAGAGGCAAACCTACCACCGCTATACGGGTTCATCATCATCATATCAGCCGAACGACGCCCACTGCTGGGCATAGGCCTACCCCAAAAGGAGGGGGGTTTGCCATAATCGCAACGCTTGGCAGGCGGGTTGGCAATCGCAGTGAGGCCTGTTGTTGTGGCAGTTCTTCATCTCCTTATGGCAGTTTTCCCTCAGTCGGCTCTTACGACACCCACGGGAAGAGAAGGGGTAGTGCTATTCTATTTACGTGCCGGCACTACACGGCACAAATCCGGGTTGCTTGGGTTTTTTATCGCTGTTTTCCATCACTCTAGAGGAGCCGCAAAACAATGAACACGAAGTATTTTTGAGCCACGCGACTACCAGGTCTTCAAGCCAGAGTGTAAAACCACTGGGCCACAACACTCTAACAAACACTACACAAACGCTAACATATACACTATAGGCACAACACTATAGGTTCATCGAAATAAAACAACTTTACGGATTCTACTCGCGGTCTATACTGTGAGGTCTCAAGATACGGTTAATTCGTACTGCGTGGATAGGAACATTTCCAATAATGTTAGTGGAAACGACGGTAGTTAAGTGAGGGTTGCTAAATTTTTTTACTGTTTTGTGTAATAGAACATCTTTGTCATCCCGTGATCACGGCTGCTGTAAAGTAGCCGAGAAATAAAATAAAAGACCGCGAATAGAATCCGTAAAGTTGTTTTATTTCGATCGTATCGTCGGTTATAAACAATTCGAAAGTCCTGCCAGCAGTGCAAAGTTTTCGTGTGTCGCCCTCGCTCGCTCTTATTGGACATTACCGCTTAGGTTGCTGAGTTAATTGTGCGAGCAGTACTTATTGTCTCAGCAGCTCTCTTGCTGACTAACGGACTGTGAGCGTTCCAGTGACTGGGAAGTGTTATGTTGCTGTCCTACCTAGACAAAGGTTTAAGATCGCTTGTTTAGGTATCGTTGGCAAATAACATTTTTCCCTTCTGCTATTTCATTAGCTGGTTATTGATTATTTTCAGAATCGAACCCTGCCTGACGAGATGCGGGTTCGATTCCTGGCTGATGCCAACATGACCAAATGTCTTTTTCTGGTTTTCAGATCTTTAGTAAAGATACTGCATGGAAAATGCTAAAACAATAATAAAACGTCGTATCGTTGGTTATAAACAATTCGAAAGTCCTGCCAGCCAGTGCAAAGTTTTCGTGTGTCGCCCTCGCTCGCTCTTATTGGACATTACCGCTTAGGTTGCTGAGTTAATTGTGCGAGCAGTACTTATTGTCTCAGCAGCTCTCTTGCTGGCTAACGGACTGTGAGCATTCCAGTAACTGTGAAGTGTCTACGTTGCTTTCCTAGACAAAGGTTTTAGATCGGTTGTTTAGGTATCGTTAGCAAATAACATTTTTCTCTTCTGCTATTTCAGTAGCTGGTTATAACATGCTTATTGATTATTTTAGGAATCGAACCCTGCCTGACGAGATGCGGGTTCGATTCCTGGCTGATGCCAACATGACCAAATGTCTTTTTCTGGTTTTCAGATCTTTAGTAAAGATACTGCATGGAAAATGCTAAAACAATAATAAAACATAGTATCGTCGGTTATAAACAATTCGAAAGTCCTGCCAGCAGTGCAAAGTATTCGTGTGTCGCCCTCGCTCGGTCTTATTGGACATTACCGCTTAGGTTGCTGAGTTAATTGTGCGAGCAGTACTTATTGTCTCAGCAGCCCTCTTGCTGGCTAACGGACTGTGAGCATTCCAGTAACTGTGAAGTGTCTACGTTGCTTTCCTAGACAAAGGTTTAAGATCGGTTGTTTAGGTATCGTTGGCAAATAACTTTTTTCTCTTCTGCTATTTCATTAGCTGGTTATAATATTGTGCTTATTGATTATATTATAGGTACAACTCAGACTTAACCACTTATAAAAACAAGAAATAAATGTTTTAAGCACTTCATTAAAACGAGATAAATGGACCACATCTAGTATTGATATTCAAATAGTAATTTTTAGAAAAGAATACTGTCTAAATTTTTACTGTCAATAATGTTCACAAAAAATTTGAATAGTTAACAACATTTTTTTTGTGCAACGTTCTATATGCATTAGAACTACACCTTCCCTGAAAGTGGTCGTACATGGTAACTTTGAAACATTTCACCCTCAAAGATAATACTCACCTAATATCGAGCGACGGTCTAACCCAAATTACGTAAATGCAAATTAATTTGTCACTTCTTCACTTTCACCAATAAATTAGCTGAACTAGTCCCGTTAATATGAATTAATGATGTTACAATGAAAATGAATGCGATAGCAGTGCTGAATCTTGTCACAGTACAAACTTAGGTTTCAGTAACTTACCTAAATCAAAAATAATAATTACATGACATGACATGAACGTCCTATATAGGTCCCACTGCTGGGCACAGGCCTCACCTCAACTATGAGGTGGATTGAGCCATACTCCAACACACTGGCTCAGTGCCGATTGCTGGAGGGGTGTAAGGTTAGTGAGCAAGTAAGGTTAATGTCAGATGTTATCAAGCCGCGCCAAGGCCTCCGACTAGGCTTAACGACTGACATCTAACAACGTCAGACGGGACCAACTGCTTAACGTGCCTTCCGAAGAACGGAGATGGCCGAAATATACATCATTTCGGTCGGGGTGGTAAGCCATCCCATCTCCGACATGCTTTACAACAGAGATCGTCGCCGACCACTTTCACAACTGCGCCACGGGCACATTGTATTACAGTACGTTACACTACCAATAGCGAGTTTTCAAAGCGTTCTTTTGATTAACTTACATCATAATTTAGAATTAGTCGTAGGTATTTATTAAGAGAGCGTCTTGGTCCAGTGGTGGAATTCACTTTGGCCTCGAGCTCAAACTAGCCTAAACATGTACTTTTTGGATATTGAATAGTACTTTAACTTGGTGTGGGCTTCCGAATTTCCCTTCGACAATTATAACGGCGCGTTGACAGGTTTGCTGTGCCTCTGTCTACCTCGTTGATAAGAAACAAAAAGGCATTCAGAGGTCTCAGAAATATGTTTAGATTGATTTTGATTTTCTGTTTCAGAATGAAATTACTGTTCTTAAACTGCTGTAGACAATTTCTGTTCAGAACGGTACTAATCCATTCATGTCGTTAAGTTAACAACCGCTGCTTAATCCGCATAGATTATGTTCTCTTTAATTAAATTACATTTAAGTACAATCCCTAGTATGTTAGTTTCAATTCAGCAAAAGGTATTTGAAGTGAAAACCATTTAAATTGAGACTTGATAAATTACAAGCCTTCGATCTGCAGGTCCTTAGAAAATTTTGTCGCCTTTGTATAGGCAAATTATAATTGTATCGTAGCAAGTGGAGAGAAGTAGTCTCTGCCTATCCCATTGGGAAAGAGGCGTGATGTGTGAATAGGCTAGACGACTGTAATTTTTTTTTGTTTATTATCGAAAGACGTTACATTTATGAACGCAATCCTAAAAGAATCACTGCTATAGTATCAATACTACCCGAGATATCACAATTTGAATTGCACATTTTTGGACTTGCCCAAAAACGCTCCATTCAAACGTGTCCTAAATTATGACGTCACACCATCGTAGTTATAAGGAGCGCGTAAGAGGTTTGTACGACAGCTATTTTAAATATTGCGTTTATGAAAATGGTATTGTAACAAAATTGCTTCCTAATAGTCTCTGTTTGAAAATGGTATTATTTTTTTACAAAATATGTATACTTTTGAAATGGACTTGCCCACCCAACTTTGAAGGCCTATTGTGGCTTCATACTGAATCAAATTTTGATTGTGGTTTCACAAATCCATTTGATTTTAATGATTTTATTTGGTAAACATAAAATAACACGCAAAATGCATCATAGTCGTCTACCCTATTATGAATGCTTGACATTCAATGTAATTTTGACCTGACGCGAAAGGGTTAACCACTGTAAGATCTGTTTTTGCTTGCTCAATGCTGCTCAATGAGGACATTGACAGGAACTGTTGTTTACATTTGTAGTTTTAATCATTCTAAGCAAAGAGGATGTAATAATTCGATTTATCAAATTTGACACTGCAGCGTAATGGCAAGATCAAACCAAGAAAAAGCATTGATTCAACTGTCATGAAGCCCACGTTTGACACAACACTCTAGAAAACGCGTAAATGCTTGTTCAATTGGTTTTTTTTTTTTTTTACACTGCACCGCCTTCCATATTTTCTGCTTAGCCCCATGGTTGACTGGTAGAGAATGCCTTATCGGCATTAAGTCCGCCATTTGTACCAATTGATTGATGTTTATTCAAATAAATATCGATTTTCATAAGTGAAACACCTGTTTTTGCTTCTCAGTATACGTTTTATTGTAATCCAACACTAGTCAACAACCTAAGTCAATGAAGATAGGTACGATTTAAATTAAGTAGTTACTAGTCATTGATATAAACAAAAAGAGGAAGTTAGGTGATCCTCGTACCAAGATTTGCCGCCCTAAAAGTGCCTTTAATTTAATTTAGTTTTTAATTAATTTGATTCGCATTTTATTTCATTTTTATTTATATTGTTTTGTGATTTCTAATGTAATGTAATGCTATTTTATTCATTATGTGTTGTCATAAATTATTATGGGTTAAGAAGATACCTAAAATAAATTATTTTAATCTAATTTAATTAAAAACAGGTCCAAGGGACCTGTTTGCAAGCCAATATGACAGTGACTTGTTTGCGTGCACGTCATTCATACGTCAATGTCATGTGTCAGTTTTCGAATTCGCAAAGTACCGACGTAACGTCGTATCTTATCATTTTTGTTTAAGTCAATATTACTAGTTGATCCTTAAAAAAATTAAATAGGTAGGTAAAAGATAATAAAGAAGGAGTATTAAGGGCCGATACTGGGAAAACGGCTCACGGGAATACTAAAGTTTTACATAGAAAATGAAGTTTGAGGCACGAAAAAAATCTTCATAGTAGTCAAAGAGTTGGACTAAATGCTTCAACTTTCAGTAAACGGATAAACTTACTAGATTAGTGTGAGAAAAAAATCTGAATATCGCTTAAAACGTGCAAAACGCACTCCTGTAATTCAAAAGTTAGGCATTATATAAACGGACAACTTACGTGTTTCAAATAACTTGTAAAGATCAGATATCAAAGAAGGTGTGACATTCAGTTGTATTTCATTAATACGAGTATATTTTAGTTTTGTTCAAAAAAAATCCAAACATCCCGAATTTTTCGCTAGAAATCTCCATACAAATTACTATGGAGTGAGTGAAGTTTCTTTGATAGCTGTCCGCGCATCGTCCCAGGTCACTCCCCCCATGACCCCAAGGTGAACGCACGTCGCTTTTGACGAAAATGACATTTATAATTACGGGGATAATTTACTCGAAATAGGCGCACATAGGGTCTTTTGTTACTAGAATAGTACTACTTTGACTTGTTTCCTCCGTACTGTTTGTTCATATGCAGTATGCATAATTTTATTTATCAAACGTTTGCTTTTATCATGATTCACCATGAAGGTAATGTGGCAGATTTATCTTTATAAGTACACTTGATTAAAAGCTGTCTTTTGGGATTGCCAATGTAGTACTAGTTGCCCACAGACGTAAAAAAAGACAGACGGAACATCATAATGAAAAAATGTCTAGCATGCAAGGTGCTACAATTTTGTTTGTTGTACTCGACCTGGTACACTCACAAACACACTAGAGGCTACAAACTACGCCATTTTACTCCGTGTGACAGCGCCAATGACACGTGCTAATCACGCACACACCTAAACTGGCAGCTGATAAGTGATAATATGCTTCACTCATGATTAGACGAGGTAACGTCCATTTTTCTTTTACGTCCGTGCTAGTTGCCATTTCATTTTCCTCATTTTTTTGGTCAATTTTATTATTTGTAACTTACACTGAAAGTTTGTACTTATAGGTATTTGAAAAACAATCTATCTATTTACTTTTAGAATATGTCAATCTGCAGCATGATTGGTAAATGCCAATACGGGATCTACCTAAAATTACTCCAGCAATACAAGGGAAAGAAGCAAGCACTCAAATCGCATCGATTAATTCCAAAGCGAGTACAAGTAAACTATGTTGATTGTGCGGTCAAGTCTATTATGCTCTTCAATGAAGAAACTTAAATCAAGGTGTCTGAATGAATTGAGGTTTAATTTTATTAAAAAAAAAAGGTTTTCACTCCAATAGTTTCTGTTTCACTCCAATATTTTAAGCTATAAAATAAATGACGACATTGCAAGTTTTTATCATCAGAGTGAGAGTGAAACCAGTTTTAATAGCCCTTTTTTCCTATCAAAAGGCAGTACCTGGCAAAAAAATGGCATTCTTGCACGGTTTGCACCCGTTAAGTGTGTATTAATGAAACTCATCGACTACCAAGTCTATTTTTTTCGTGTCTCATATTTTGTATTTTCTGTATAAACCTGTAGTAATCTTTGTTCTGAAAATTTAATGTTATAATTGCATAGGTGATCATTTCTAATGAGTGTGAAGAGGAGGGGGAGATCCAATATGTCATTGCGATTATTGATTCAAGTATAATGTGTTTGTATGTAAGTGGTGGGCAAAAGCTAGTGTCAGATAAAAAACCCGCGTGAAGCAAATCGTTTATTAAAGTGAAAGTCGTTAAGCCTAGTCGGAGGCTTTAAAGAGGCTTGAAAACATTTGAAATTCAGGTTGCAAACTAACTTAGCACGGACGCAATAATCCGCACTGAGCCCGCGTGTTTGAGTATGGCTTACTATACCTCATAGCTGAGGCGAAGCCTGTGCTAAATAATAGAAAGGTTGAAGAACAGGAATTCTAATGACGTTTAAAATAGTTTGCATAGGATCATGCATTCATTCTTCAATAAGAGCGCGCCTTGTGGATACAGTAGACTTTCTTTTCATCTTCTGCTAGCCATCGTGGGTAGTGGTGCTGACTGTCCTTCAAGCCGGGACTTACGCGCGCAAGACCTGCACCCGTAAGTGCTGCTGAGCTATCGAGATAGGCCCGCAGCGGAAACGTACCTAGAGAGTAACTTGTAAGTTGGAAATCTCCGTACGATGGGATTCAGTATACCTATAGGCTGAAGTTGCTAGCACAGAAATCACCGAGACAGTGGAAGTGGGTTGCGTATTCCAGGTGCTTTCCTGATGACCTCTTGTTGGAAGGGCAAAATTTTACCATCCGGCCTGTCGCTAACAATCTGCAACAGGGAATATGCACTGTTATTTTTATATTTTTTTGTGATAGCTTATATCGATTTATGACTGATCAATAATATTCATCGCCAAAAATGCAAAATGTAGTATTTTTATAAAGTGTTAAAAATTTTAAACCTTTGAAACGCCGCCATTATGAAGCCATTATTACACAAATATAACCTACACACTGTTGAATTCTTTTTCTTGTCGCGCTTTTGACAGTGACATTCATGTAGACTGTGACTTCGCACTAGACTGTTTCATACGCTTTGAATTTCCCAAATTTTTTTGGACTCTTCAATAATTATTTTTACATCTACAAAGGAATAAAAAATTAGGAAATATTGATAGAGAAGTAATGAAAATTCCAAATAGTACCCAAAAAAGTAATATGACGCTCATTTGTTTCAAGTGCACATTCCTTACTGGACATCATGTTATACAGAGCTTTGTAAGCAATAAAAAGCAAAGTTTGTGTTATGGGATATAAGACGGATAAACATACTTAAACCTGTAAAAACAAAACAATTTTAGAGAAAATTATTCACAATTGAACAGTTTTTACTCATGACTTTCCACCATAGAGCAAAGAGTTGATAAGCCTGGCGCGGGAAGTTGTTTCCACAGAGTCAAACACAGCTTAGCCATAGGTCTGTAGAGATCGTCTAAGCTGAAATGACGCGCCTCTCCACTACATCTACGCATACAAGCAAGCACTCTTTATTGCGTAGATGCGGTGGAGGGTCGCGTCATTTCAGCATTTCAGCATAGATACTAGTGTTATATGTAGCAACAGCTATCTATCCAACCAGTAATCTAGTCACCTCGCTGCACAGTATTTGGCAGGGGAGTTAATACCGCATTAACAAAGGTATGTTTCGCTCCGTAACATACCTTTGTTAAAACAGTATTCAAGTACACTATCTATGAATATCTTTTTGTAAATACACAATATACATAAGAGTAGGCCCAGACCAACACAAACAGGCAGTTTCATACATGCAAATGTGTGTGCTATGCGGGGATCGAACCCGCGACTTCTGGTGTAGTAGCCAATTTATAAGCCATGACACCAAATCGGTGGGTCATATAGAATAAAATAAAATAAATATTATTAAATCAAAAGTTTTTCGAAGATAATATTAAGGTTCATTCAACATCTAATATTACTCATACGCGTACCTAAGTATGTACTTTGGACGAATCCGTTGTCTAGATACCGGTCAGGTTGCAGGAAAAAATATAAATAATTGTAAGTGCGAGTACCTACTAGCAAATTGGAAAACATGATTAGGTGATGGTTTTCCTTTCAATGGGTAGAAGGGTGTAAATGTGTGTGTGTGTGCTCGCGCTTGTATCGCAACATTTCGCAACAAAATAATGATAAGCTTCTACGCGTAATTTGAAAAGAAAATTCTAAAATATTTATTTATTCAACCTTTATAGTCCGGAATTAGTTCAAATCGTTAGGACAACAGATAATAAAATAAATTGACAATTTTGTTATATAAAAAGCTGGATCGAGTTGTAAACACACTGTTTGTTGACGACGGCGACGCTATACGACTGTTTCCAAACATGAATAAAATAAATTTCACAGTAAATGATGTCAAATGTCACGGTAAGATAAACTTAATTTTTTGGTAGTGGCCAGTTAGGTTTTCCAAAAAAACACTTTTTTGCATACGAAATAAAAAAACAGTTTTTTTTTCAAGTATTTTTTGTGAATAAAAGAGATTTTAATGAACGGTATATAGTTAGAGATTATTGATTTTGAATATTATTAATTTCTATTTTCAATTTTAATTTTAATTATTTCATTGTTTTTATTTCATTTAATTCATTTAGTTTTGTTTATTCCATTCTATTTTAATTTTGTGTGTGCTCTTGTTTTATTATTTTTTAACTATGGATTTTTTATCTGAAATAAACGTTTATTATTATTATTATAGTTATAAAAAAATATACAAGATTGCCAATTTACAGGAAATGGATATTTTTTTTTGATATTTATTTTTGGTTTAGTGAAAATCAAAAGTTCAGAAAGGCTAATTCTTTCAATTTGTTAGTACAGTGCAGTGCAGTAAATATTGCTCGTCGACTTAAAGAAAGAGATGGCTGGCCAATTTTAGCTGTTTTTTAAAGCATTATCCATGTTCCATCCAACATTACCATAACGTTTATTTGACAGAACAACGATTAAGTCATTAGATATTAATGAAGATTCTAATGAATGCCACATTCATTCTCTGAAAGATTTGATCTGATAGAAACTCATTCCTTGATAGATCAGGCCATAGCTGCATAGGCATGAATTCGAATAGAAACAATATTTTGGGTGAAAATTAATATCAATCGGAGTGTGAATAGGTTTCTTATAATATATTCCATTTATTGTAGCATTAGACAGAACTTCACAATTTATGAGGCTTTTACTAAATGAAATTGTTTTGTCTTACGTGAAACTATATTGTCGATTTTAAAAAGGGTTGTATATCCAGTCGTACTTTTACTGTCATTATAATTCTACCAAATCTAAATGTTACTTATTCCCTTCATACGTTGTGGCGGAAGGCATTTTCACTTTTTCCAGGTTATACAAATTTCTCAGCCGGCAAAAGTCAGCACGGGCCCTAATGGGTGGTAGTGTTCAGCACATCTGCTTCTATGAGCCTCTTTTTCCTAATGTTATAATAAATGGAGTAAATAGACACCCATGCTCCATCGTCGACCGCGTCATCGCTTTCCATCAGATGAGAACGCGGTCAAATACTGGTCTATTCGAATTTAAAAAAGATATATCTCTCACATCCATGTAAATATCTAACGGGTAATACTTTATCACGAGGGATATTACCGTTTTAATTTTACTTTCTGTGAAATTATTGTGTTGTTGTTTTAACGTTGATTAACGTGATCGCACGATTACAAGATGCAACGATCGTGTCATACCAAAAATTTTGGTGTCTTAATAGAAAGCGAATACGCAATCACTCACTACCTACTGGTCGCAACAACGCCTTATTACTGATGTATATTTTTGCTTAAGGTTTTTCCGATTTTTTTTAGAAAACATTTGATTGTTTTCATCAGAGGTATTTTTGAAATATCCTGCCGCCTGCGTAGTGCATCAAAACATTTTATTTTACACATTTTACACAAAAAAAACACATATTGGTTTTAGGAATTTCTTCATTTAAGTGTGATCAAGCCCACTCTTTACTTTTTTAGTTTTTTGGGCAAATTATAGAATTTATCATAACACTATCAATGTTGGTTTTAAAACTTTACTATAAAAGTATCAAAGGCTTGCGTCGAAGTCCTCACTTTTTTCTTCGGCGACTCTGAATGGCCAGTAATGAAAGAATATGCATTTTCAAATTTTACACACACACACATAACTTTGTTGTATTGTAGTCTGAGTATATCAAAATCACCACGAAATAAAGATTACGCGGATTTTGAGTTGCGAAAAATTGTGCTAGCAGTGTTAACAATCGTTATAACCAATAATTGTTTCAATGATTCATCCAAATTAAAATGCAAGTAGCATAAAAACAATTGATTTTGATAGTTGTTTTTTTCCAGTATCTTGCACCACCGCATTTGTCTTGTCTTGTTTTTTAGCGATTAAGGCACCTTAATTGTACCTATATTTGCAATTGTAATGTGTTTCTGTTTTGGGCATTAAACAATGATATTATAATAAAAAAGAAGTACCTATCTACCTCCTTTTGCTAAAAAAAAGGCACCCGAATCCATAATTTTCAAACAACATGTCTGTCTTGTTCACGCTCTAGTAAATAATCATACTACCTATCTTGTTCACTCGATCAAATTATAGGTACGTACGCTAGGGGTCAATTTTCGACTTCACATCAGTATATGCCAAACCTCTACCTCTTTTTCATTATAATGTCATTGACTTTAAAGTGTTTCTTTTCTTAAATCATAGTGGGCGGTGAAGTCCGTTCAGACGTTACACTGGTAGACTATCTTCGGGAATACCTGCAACTCCGCGGCACAAAGTACATGTGCCGTGAGGGTTTCTGTGGTGCCTGCATCGTTTCCGTTGTCAGGTCACCAGGGGAAGACGCCATAGCCGTAAACGCAGTAAGTACTTACATAGTTTGAGTGGCTTGGTAAGCAGTGCGAGTAGTCTATTATTAAATACCTTATTCATAATATCTATGCCCGTCGTAGGTCGCAGACTCGATACCCACCACATCTTTCTATGTTCTGTGATACCCACCCAGTTTCAAGTATCCTAAACTGTTACTTTATTGATTGAATTTTTATATTACAGTGCCTTGTTTCAATAACATCTTGCAATAAGTGGGAAATCACGACAATTGAGAAGGTCGGCAACCGTTTGGACGGGTACCACCCGATACAGAAAACATTCGCTGATAACAATGCTACGCAGTGTGGATATTGCACCCCAGGATGGATAATGGCTTTGTACAGGTTAGATACTTAGATGTCCGGGAATTGATTCGTCAGTTAAACATTATAACTTACAAATAATTGCCCATCTTATAGTTAGTATTTTAGGAGACGATTAAAATAAGAGGAACCAAAATGTTTACAGTTGAATTGGGGCTTAGCACCGGTGGTAGAACAGACCGCCGGGAAGCAAAGATAACTCAGGCGTGGCAGTGTGGTCGACTTGCCACCCAACCGCTGCGGCCCATAAGGGTGACACGTTGAGTTTCGGGCAGTAGGAGCTTCTATCCACCGTGATGGTGGACGTGCTTTCGTACTCCAAGTGCTATCGTGGCTTTCCTCTATGTTGTGGGTTCGGTTGAAGGAGGGCTCATTAGGGCACCGGAGCAGTGCGATACATCAATTGTGGATCCAGCTTTGGCGCCAAAGTGCCACGGTTGAATGCCGTAGTAGTAGTCGGTAGGAGTCTGAAATGACCTCGTCGCACCCCAGGTGGCGAGATATTCATGAGGACTTCCCTACGAAAAAAGGGTTTCTTTACGGAATAATTCTTAGTGGTGCCCTATTTCTGGACCTATATTGTAGGTACTTTGCAAGAATTGTTTTGTATTATTCTGTAAATCAGAAGGTGATGAAGTTGTCAGGGCAAATAAAAATGACAAGATTTAAATGAAAGGTTTTAGAAGTAATGGTTGTGTTACATTATTAAACCGTCCTCCAAAAATATCAGTTTTTCGAATTTTAATCCACTTAGTGATGTGTAGGTTCTATTTCGTAAATATTCGTCTAATTTGATTCAAGTACTTAAATGCTCATTGAGACGTGAATAACTGAATTTTCTTCAGGGCAAACAAGACCTGTACACGTATTACCTAATCATGTTACAAAACCACCAAAAACGCTACTCAAAAGGAATAAACACTACATTTTTAAACAATTTCTTCTTCTAGCCTCTTAGAAAAAAGGGATGATATCACGATGCTTGAAATGGAAAAATCATTTGCTACCAACATCTGCAGATGTACTGGGTACAGACCTATTTTAGAAGCTTTGAAAAAGTTTGCTACAGATGCTCCAGAATCTGAAAAAATATCCGACATGGAAGATGTGCAAAAATGTAAAAAAAGTTGCAAAGATTGTACAAAGTGCCCCAGTGAAGATGACTGGTGCATTTTAAATAAAGAGGAATTGCCAAATATTATAGAAATTGATTTAAAAGATGACAAGCGTTGGTTCAGGGTTTCGACAATATCAGACATATTTGACGTTTTGGAAGAAAGAGGAGAAGATTCCTATATGCTGGTAGCGGGTAATACAGGAAAAGGTAAAATATAAACTTGACGTTGATTTGTTGTATGCTTTCGGTTAATAAAAATAAATAGTTTGGTTTTATATATTTCTTAGGGGTGGTTCCTATCCTTGAATATCCTTCTACATTAATTGATGTGAGTGATGTGTCAGAACTAAAAGGACATGAGCTGGACCAAAATTTGATAATATTTGGCGGAACAACGTTAACTAAGGTGCTGGAGATATTTGAAGAAAAAGCCAGCGAAGAAGGATTTCATTATTTGAAAACATTTAGTGATCATTTTGAATTAGTGGGCAATATTGCCATGAGAAATGTAAGTATTTTTATTTTTATAAAAATATGTAACTATAGTGCTTACGCGCCCTTATTAGCAATCGAGTATACCTGTATAACTGGCCTTTAAAAAAAGGTGAGAATAGTATTTTAAAGGGTACCTATTATCAAATATTTTTTGCAGATTGGGACCATAGCCGGAAACTTGATGGTGAAACATAAGCATCGCGATTTTAATTCAGATATTTACTTGTTATTCAGTACTGTCAACGCAGAACTCACTTTACGTATGTAGCTTTTTGCTGGCTCTAAAATTCAATTATTAATTTTGTTTGGTATGCTTGGTCTAGATGTTGGTTAGGATTCAGAATTGCATCTTTCGCAACAACTCTATCTCATTCAACTTAAACTACTATTTTAGCAAAAAATAGTAATAACTTTTGCTAATATTCCCATAAAAGCATTAAGAACTACTAGTTTTGAATGAAAAGTCGGAGTACGAGTAGTTAAAAGATGATATAAATTGGAAACAGCAGAACTAGTATGAGTATATACGAGTACCATAGTCATCTTTGCCAATGCTTGAGAGTAATACTGTTTTGGTTGTTTGCATTGTGCTTTTTAATGAATTATGTGGTTATGTAACCAATAATATGTATTAACTACTTCAGGCGATCGTTCAGAAAGCAAAACAGTAACGATGCAAGAATTCCTGGATACAGAAATGGAGGGGCACATCATTGTTAATGTGAAATTGCCACCGCTGAGTGATAAACACAAAACAGTATCTTACAAGGTTCGTTTTTTAATAATGTACCACATTTTTTAATAATACGTTACGGTTTTTATTTTTACGTTCGTTAATTCAAAATAGATAAATTATAATTTTTAAGACCTCCACGCTGCGAAATAGTAATATAAATAGATCTGGACATTCTTTGGAAATTATTCATTGCACGACCCAAATTCTCAAAAACTTGCATTTTCTCAAGAGAAGCTTGGAGACGCGCCATGAACACATGCAAAAAAAACGCCATAAGTAAAAAAAAATATATTTTAAAGCCCAGAAACCAGACTTTTGAACATTAGATATAGTTTTAAAAATAATGGCATGCTCTTCTCATTGTAATTAATTTCATATTATTCGATCTTTATCCTCATAAGGCGGTGGCCTTATGAGGATAGCTCCAAACAAAGCTAAGCTTGTACTAAATTATAGTATTTTTTCTCTTAATAAAGACATGGTTCGCATAGGAAACACCTAAACCAATACAAAGATTACGTATTCATGCACATGCATGTTTGAACTGTACGGGATTTCAACCCACGACGTCTGATGTAGTAGCAAACCAAACTTCTTAACTTTACACTTCATAAGTCGTCAATGTTTTCCAGATAACACCTCGAGCTCAAAACGCTGCTGCTGTCATTAACGCGGGCTTTTTATATCAGTTGTCACCTGACAACACAGTAAAAGAAGCTAGAATATTTTTCAGTGGTCTTACGCCCCCTTTTAGTAGGGCAACCGAAACTGAGTCCTATTTGGCAGGAAAAGAACTCTTCACAAATGAAACATTACAAGAAGCACTAAACATTTTGGAGAGCGAGCTAGACGCCGTAGAAAACCTTCCAGATTTCTCCTCAGAATATAGGAAAGAACTGGCTCTTGGATTATTTTATAAGGTATTTTTAAATTTCACCCTCCATATCATGTATTTCTGAACTGACAAAACTTGACAAGCTTATCTCCATCGTGGTCTCCAGTTCTTTGCAGTACACACCCGCAGTAATGCTCATGCCGTTTTGTAAAAAGCTGCAGTGAATCACAACAGTGACTATCACCTTTTAGCGGTAATTTTTGGTTTAGGGCATCACTTTACTACCAGGACCAGGATCCAACCAACTTGCTAAGCGCTTTCGACTGTCAAATTTTTCACTGTACATAACAATTCATTTTAGTTATTTTTTTTCCCTGTTGTGCAGCGCGGCCTCGACTCATACGTTGCGCTGGCGATCGTTAAGTTCCTGAAGCATTTGTCCCAAATGGATCAAAATTGTTTTGATGCCAAGATCTAAAACTGCTGCTAGGTCAGCTGTAGATTGAGTTTCGTCAGCTTCCGAAATCGCCTTTGACCAAAGTCTCCGGACGACCACGAGCTTAATTACCCAAGTCAAAATTTCCAGAACGGAACTGGAAAAACCAATAACGGGTTGTACGTTCGTTTGTACCTCTCCGTAAACTTCCTTCATGTTACGTGCCGTTTGTGTCGCGTTAGTGCCACGACGGAACTCACATTCCATAAACACACGAATTTTAAAAATATCCATTATGACGAACAGTTGTAAAATGTAATGAAAATACAACGCTAATCAATAAACAAAATACTGGTTTGTGAAAAAAATGACATGTTGTAGAAGAAAATTTATTTGAATTTAGAATACAAAGCCATTCCAATATTTTTTTTCTATTTGAAAGGATTACTTCTGAAGAAAGGCAATTTCATAGGTAAAGACCTAATAAAGAGAATACCTCTAAAATATAGAATTCCTTACAGGGTTTATTATCACTATGCCCGACGGATATTCTGGGCAGTCGATACCGATCTGCAGCCAGTAAAATTCGCGAAGAAAGATCATTGACCAGTGGCAAACAGGAGATTCAAACAGATAAATCAATTTGGCCACTAACTAAGCCCTTAACAAAAGTCGAAGCTTTGGTGCGTAAAATTCTGTTATTAATTCATTTTACTCTATACTTTCCCAATTCTGTACATGAAATATATTTAAGAAATAACTATCAAGGGGTGATTAGGGATGACTACTGATGCCAAAAATGCAATCAGTAAAATTTTTGTCTGTCTGCTGTATGTTCGTTATGGAAACAAAAACTACTAGACGGATTTTAACGAAATTTAGCACAATTATTTTTCATTTTCTGGGCCAGGATATAGTATACTTTTTATTACGCTACGATCAATGGGAGCAGAGCAGTGAAGGGTAATATTGGGAAAACTGGAAAAGTTACTCCATTTTTTACACGTAAAAACTACTAGATGGATTTGAATGTAACTCTACAGTTATAATAGTTACAATTTTTAAAGATATATCACATTTTTTTCAACTCAAGTCCACGCGGACGAAATCGCGGGCGGGACAAAAAAAACGAATTTGTAAATTAGTATTAGGTATACTAACCTGTAACAAAGAACTAACTGTTACTAAATTATTCTCTATTTTACAGAGACAATGTTCAGCTGAAGTCCCATTTACTGACGACATGCCATCATTACCAGATGAAGTATTTGCTGCTTTTGTGCTTACTACAGTACCCTTGGGGAAAATTGTCAATATAGATGCATCTAAGGCATTGGTTAGTATTGCCTAAAAATTTTAAATTTATTAATAAGCAATAATGAATATATTTTCATAAAAATGCTTCATTATCTCCACAGGATCATCCAGGAGTGATAGCATTTTATACAGCAGAAGATATACCAGGAGTTAATGCTTTCGCTCCAGATTTTCTAGTATTGTCTTCTCCAATTGAAGAAGTACTATGCAAGGGTGATGTAAAGTATCATAGTCAACCATTGGCAATCATAGTTGCGGAAAGCAGACATTTAGCTGACAAAGCTGCTACAATGGTTGAAGTTACATATGAAGATGTACGCACTCCCGTCACTGATATCAAAGATGCTGTGAAGGATTCAAGTAGGCTTGATGAAATTTTTTCATTACCTGCTACTAGAAGGGGCAATGACGTAGCCAAAACTATAAATGGTAGCAAGACGATGTACTCTCAATACCATTTTTCAATGGAAACACTGGTGTGTGTCACTGTTCCATCTGAAGATGGATTTAAAGTATATAACTCAACACAGTGGGTGGATGGAACGCAATGGGTTATACAACAAGCATTAAATATACCTTCACATAGGTTTGTCGAAACTATTTTAAATACTTTGTACCCACCCGTTTTCAGCAATTTATCCATGCAGTTTGTAACATTTTCAACGTAGCAGCCAGTATGTCATCTAATTTAAGGCTAACCTGATCTACCACAAATCCGAACGGAGATGCTCTCACGTAGTACTAGAATACGCCGCGTACGACTATTAAAAAAACATTTATTGTATTTGTGCAACTGATTTAATTTAATTCTTAATCAGTAATCAGAAAACCTCATGCATGTTAGTGAAATAATTAAAATGGCATCTTCAAAGTGTTTCAAAGGGTTAAAATAAATACACTAACAAAACAAAAACACAGCCATTATGATAAAAAAACATTAAAGTTAAACTTTTCATTGCTTTAAATATAGTACTTAGCTGTGAGTTTGTATGTTATTGTGCAACAAATGATATAAGAGATCAATATATAGAGAACTAAGGTTAAAAACAATAGGATAGCCATTAGGTACTTAATAGTAGTTTATTGAATTTGAATCTGTTTAATTTTATTCCCAGCTCAACTCTGAGCCTCTCTTAAGTTTTGCCTAGTCATAAAAAAATATTTCTCATTGTTTAATACCTATATTATATCCTGTTTTCAGCATCGATGTTTACTGCACGCGCTTAGGTGGCTCGTTTGGCATCAAAATCTCGCGTTCGTTACAACAAGCTGTTGCTAGCACTCTCGTGGCTTCTAGACTGAACCGGCCGTGTCGGTTTATTCAGTCTTTACCTACAAATATGAAAGCAGTTGGAAAGAGATTTCCGTGCACCAGCGATTACATGGTAATTTTAGTGTTTTTTTTCTACTTCATTTTATTTCTTCATTTTCAATACTACAGTCGGTTTGTACAATGATCACAATATGTAGACTTCAAGAATAGAATATGGACACATAATGTGCTAAATACTCATGAAGCACGTTGTACACAACATAACAAGCCAAAATAACCTAGGCATGTTGAGTAAAAAATATATTTTTTTGGAATTTGTAATAAATTGGAAGGCTTAGTTATCGTCAAACACTGCACTCCGCTGTAACAAACTGCACAGCAGTATTTGAATTTTGATATTAAAGTTTAAATTTTTTCACAGGTCAGTGTCAACAAATCAGGCAAAATACAGTACATAGATTACAAACTGTACTCAGATAACGGTTACGTTATAAATGACCCGATAGGTCCTATAATGGCAGCTTCTTTTAACAATCTATATAATAGCTCTCGATGGGCTTTCAAGGGTTATAATGTCACAACAGACACTCATTCAAATACAACATGTAGGGCACCAGGTAAAGGAGTTCTCTATTAAATGTACTTAAATAGTCTAAGAAAATAAAGTTTTCATTTACTTAATTAATAAAAGCATTCCTAATGTAATATTTTAGGCACATTTGAAGCAATTGCAATGGCAGAATTTTTGATGGAGCGTATTGCATACGAAACATCGCAAGATCCGGTTGATGTACGTATGGAAAATTTGGATACAGAGCAATACGGCAGTATTAAGCAAATGTACGAGGATTTAAAAGAAAAATCAGATTTTGCAACTAGGAGAGCAGAAGTAGATGAGTTTAATAAAAATAATAGGTGGCGGAAACGAGGATTAAGAACGGCATTTATGAAATTTAGACCGATAGGAGGCCAAAATCTAAATATAGTTCTCTCTCTCTTTCATTCCGATGGTACTGTTGCATTGACTCATTCCGGAATCGAAATGGGGCAAGGAATTAACACTAAAGCTATTCAAGTAGCCGCACATTGTCTTGGTATTTCCGAAGATAAAATTAAAGTTAAAGGAAACAATTCCATAATTGGACCGAATGCCCTCTTAACTGGATTCAGTACAACAACTCAGAATGTATGTCGTGGAGTGAAAAGAGCTTGTGAGGAACTTAAGAAAAGATTGGAACCAGTGAAAAGACTCATGTCTAGTGATTCAACTTGGGAAGAAATAGTACACAGAGCGTATGAACTCACTGTCAATTTGCAGACACAAGGCTACACTAGTTTATTGGAAGCGTTTTATCTTTATGACATATTAGGAGTCTGCTTTGCCGAAGTTGAAGTTGATTTACTGACAGGAGAGTCGGAAGTTTTACGAGTAGATATACTAGAAGATGTAGGACGGAGTATGAATCCAGAAATTGATATTGGCCAAGTAAGTTTTTTCTCAATAAAATTTTAATGAGTTTAGCTAAATAGCTTGTTATGGGTTTGAAGTTTAAACGTATCAAATACCTACATTTTTCTTCTAGATTGAAGGGGCATTTGTCATGGGAATGGGTACATGGACTTCAGAAAACGTGGTTTATAATCGTGAAAATGGTGAAATACTTTCAGACCGTGCTGGGTCATACCACGTGCCCCAAGCGCGAGATATTCCTAGAGATTTTAGAGTATCTTTCAAACCAAATTCTAAAGGCCGAGAAGAAAACTTAGGAACTAAAGGTAAATAATATTGTTAACTTAAAAATCATAATAACAGAAATAAACAATTGAGTCAAGGTATCTGTCCAAATCTTTTTGGTGTGTAACACTCAAAAGATATATTTCAACAAAAATGTTTGCTTTCTATAAAGATATTATTATCATGTATTCAAATCTAAGAATAGAAATACCAACAGAAACACTTGGTAAAAGTCTGCGGCAAGAAACTAACCAGCATTTGCCGCATAAAATAAATATACCATGAAGTTAGCTGTTTAATTATATTTATTACATTAAACCGTCAGAATTTTCGAGTGGGCATGTTGGGCCAAATTTTAAACCATAGGAAATATAGAAAAATGCTCAGTATAGTTTTCTCCTGGCCCGGAATCAACACTGTTGGTTTTGAAAAAAAGTCCCACTGTACGAGTATTTTTGTCCAATCTTGTAATGTCGCTCCTATGGATCAAATACTAAGAAGTTCTGTCATACCATAATTTTGTATTGTGCAGGATTTTTAAGTGTGCTTACTATTCGCGTCTAAGTGATTGTTAGTATTGTTTTTGTTTTTACAGCAACTTCGGAGCCCCCCTTGTGTTTGTCAGTAGCAGTGCCACTCGCTTTGCGAGAAGCTATTTCTGCTGCTAGACTCGAAGTGGGAATACCCACACATGAATGGTTTCAAATTGGTAAGAGATTTTACGTGCGTTTCATAAGTTGAAGGTGCTTGATTTTTTTATGGTCAATAACAACGGTCTTGAATTAATCATACATCACAGAAAAGCAGCTAACTCCTCCTCTCAACTGAACAGAATGAGCTGTTCTCCAACTTATAGACTTAGTGCTAAAAGGCTAGACGACTGTACTTTTTTACGCCTAAATGAATCACTTCGATAGTATCAATACTACCCGAGATATCACAATTTAAATTGCACATTTTTGGATTTTCCTAAAAATTTTCCATTTCATTCAAACGTGTCCTTAGTGACGTCACATCTCAGTAGTTACGCGGAGCCCGTAAGAAGTTAATGTTAAAATGGTATTATTTTTTCACAAAAACGTTTAAAATGGACTCGCCCACCCAACTTCGGTCTCATTTTGAATCAAATTTTGATTGTGGTTTCACAAATATATTAGATTTTAATGATTATTATTGATATACGTATAAAAACCTCTTACCTATTGTTGGAAAAGTGTAAGGTTAGTGATAAACTTTTTTTTCTCTCATCTGGTCGGAGGAATAGGCTTAACGACTTAACAACGAGATTAATGTGCATTCCTAAACACGGATATGCCCGAAAAAATTGATCTATAAATGTAGGTTGGGGTGATCCTTATCCCATTCCCGACACAGGGTGTGTTGTTGCTTTACAACGGCAATCGCTGCTGATCTACTGTCACAACTGAGCCATGGGCACTACAATACATCCCAATATGTTATCATCGCCCTGCGCTTTGTAATAGTTCAAAAAAATTGAATTTAAAAGTCGTGAATTAGGTTTTTTATACATCGGTCTATAAAAATTCATGCAGTTCACTAATTAACTATGTAAAGAATAATTTTATGAAGCTGCATTCTTAAAAAAATCAAATACGAATTTAATTTAAGCATTGGACTAACAAAGGACATAATGTGCACTTGGTTCAAATACCTTCAACTAATCTGGCCATTATAAAATAACCTTTACCAAATGAACAGCTTGGAACCTGCTTGGAACTTGATTTTGACTTAGGTATGGGATATAACATTGTGAGTCTAGGCGGTTAAAGCTTTTTTTTCAAAATTGGGAACATTTGTGAGCGAACCGCGATTGGTTCGCTCACAAATATTTCCATTTTTTTTTCCAAATATACGCGGAGAATATTTCGTAGTCGTATTTGTTCAACTCACTAAGTTCTTTTTTTACAGATGGACCTTATACTTTGGAGCAAATAAAGATGTCATCGGCAGTTAGCATAAGTGACTTCAAATTTAACTGAAAACTACTACTTAAGAAATCAGATTTCTACATACAAACCTACAGTTTAGACGTGTAGTCTGAGTTTATATTCCCCTGTTGTCCTTTATTTCTGAATTTACATGCTTGGATAAAATTAGTTAGAAATCGTAATCTTGGCTTCGTCAAAATACCGTATTTGCTAACACTGAATGTAATCAATACCAATTCAGAATATCACCTCATTTCAAGTGGACAATTTTGAAGGACAATCTTGATTGGTACTATGAGATAGTATGAGGATGGTACTCATACTATTAGAACTCCTTCAGCCAAACAGATGGTTTTTATCCATCTACTGTACCACTTGGAAAGTAGTTGTAGTGATGTTTTTGCCAATGGTTTTTTGCTCTGAAATAAGTATTTTAATTTTAATTTTATTTTTTAGATAATAATATTATTTGCATGCTATACAATTATAGTTAAGTAGGCTAGCGAACTTTTTATGAATACCGCATAATATGACATGTAACTGTACCCTACCTAAAGCAAATAAAGTATTTGAATTTGATAAAAAGATCTACAAAATACGCGCATAATAATGCAACATAACATACTCACGGCTATACCCCAAACGGGGTAATCAGACAAATGCTGACTGTTGATGCTGCATTGCATGTTAATCGAAAGCAACGTAATAATGCGCGAGTTTGTTGCTTGGATTTTTATCTGTATTACGTATATATGACCTACTGCAGGGCACTGGCCTCCCCTCAACTATGAGGTAGATTGAGCCATACTCCAATACGCGGGCTCAGTGCGGATTGTTGGAAGGGTAGGGGTGTAAGGTTAGTGAAAAACCTTAATGGAACCTGATGAAACCACGCTCCCTCCAAGCCCTACCCAAATCGAAAACCCGGAAAGCTTCCAACTCGAATTACAAAATCGCTTTCAGTGACTGGCCGAATGCGACACAGTGGACAATTTGAACGATAGGCCGGTGTCAACTGTCCATATGGTTGGGTTCAAATTTTTCAAGTCCAGCCGCCAAAGAAAGACGCAGAAACCTTCTGAAAAGACCCTGAAACTCATGGCATCGGAGAGAAATGAAGCGCCAGTCTTCGGTTGATATGGCAGCGTATGGTAAGCTGAATAGACGAATCTCCAAGTCCATGCGTCATGATTTGCGGTCCTATAACACACTACGTGTTAGGAAAGCGATCGAGCGAAACCAAGGCTCTTGCAGGAGATTCGTTGCTAGGTCAAAGGCAGCTGACCAAACTGAAGAACGATAGTGGCACCATAGTTTCTTCCAAGCCCGAGGTTTTAGAGGAGATAGAACGTTTCTACGGACAGTTATACACCTCATCAAGTAAGCCCATCAGTCGAGTAGCTCAGGACACCGGAGCCAGACTCACCCGACACTTCCCCGAGGACATCCTGGACATCAGTCTGTATGAGATTAGAGTGGCTCTGAAACAGCTAAAAAACAACAAGGGACCTCGTAACAACGGGATAACAACAGAACTTCTGAGAGCGGGTGGAAAACCGGTACTTGTAGTCCTCCAGAGACTGTTCAATTCCGTCATATTCCAAGGTACTACGCCTGAAGCGTGGCACAGGAGCGTGGTAGTGCTCTTCTTTAAGAGAGGGGTAAAACTTTATTGAAGAACTATGGACAAATTTCGCTCTTGAGCCACGTGTACAAGCTGTTTTCCAGGGTCATAACGAATCGTCTCGCACGCAGGTTTTATAACATTCAGCCACCCGAACAAGCTGGATTCTGAAAAAAGCTTTAGCACCATCGATCATATCCACACGCTCCGCCAGATTATACAAAAGACAGAATAGTATGATCGCTATCTCTGTCTAGCGTTCGTGGATTATGAGTAGGCCTTTGATTTAATCGAGACTTTGGCGGTACTAGAGTCCTTACAGCGATGCCAGATCGACTATAGGTACATTGAAGCTCTGTGGTGTCTGTATAGCAAAGCCACTATATTTGGCCACCTCTGTGTTGTCTGTGGGTGTGTGTAGGTGTCTGTGTTTCGACTACTTAACAGCAGCCGTGATCGCGGGATGACAAAGATGTTGTTTTATTTCGATGTGTAGTGTTCGCGTAGATATCAGAAAACATCAAATAGCGACGTTGCCAATCTACTGCCACAACTGCGCCTTTTATATAGGGTTTCTATTGTTTTACGATGTTAAACATTCATTACAGGTTTATTTTTAGTGAGGCAAAAATGCCTTTTATCTTCGTGGCTTTCATGTTCATAAATCGTTGTAAATATACAAAAAGTCAATTTGTACCACTATTAAACAGGGTGTCCTGGAGATTGACGTACAAGGCTAACATTCAGAAACCTTATAGTAAGGGAACTCGAACCACCCCCATGTATGTTACATAGATTGTGCATAGATGAGGAGCCAGTTTTTTTTTCAAATCAAAGCAAATCATTTATTTGTCAAACACAGGTTACAGTAGGTGGTCAGTATTTTTTTACTTTTTCTAATCTCATGTCAAAATTTTTAGAAGCCACAGGCTGCCTATTTTTTTGGTACCCTGGAAACGAACCCAAAAGTAACAAAGTATGCTAAAACAATTGAACCGCATTCATATTCTACCAAATAACCCTAAAATATACAAAGGAGTCGTATGCTATTAATAACAAATCTAATAAAATCCAGTGAAGCAACTGACACGAATCCATTCTATTTGAAAAGGGTTAGGGCAAATAAGCAGAGAGCTGACTTGACCAAAGGATTGACACTGATGTATTAATATGAACCTCAATTTATACAAAAATTGGGTTATATTATGCAATAAAGTATGTTACTTTATAATACAAAGAACCTTCGCCATTTTCTGTTAGAAAAGCCTTCCTTCTTCCGCAAAGCAGCTCTATATCTTGTTAAAGTTCAAAATGTAATAAAATTATAATGACGTGTATTTTTTCAACTTCGGCATTTGACGACACACACAAATGTTCTAAAGGTTAGGCAGAATAGGTGAATCTTTGTTTGATCTCGGATTCAAAATAACCCTGAACGCTAAATTTATTCGGTAATTGCGGCTGAAATCTATCCAGTGTAGGAAAAAAAATATCGAGGTAAATGCCAATACGGCCATTGATATTATATTTAAAAAAGGTAGTTCCCTTGATGCGAAGTTGAAAATTCGCACCCCCCCTGGAGAAAAGCTGCAACTCCACTTGTGCGTATTTTTTTTTATTGCACTAAAAGATCAAGAAAAAATCAATACGTATTGTCAATTTTTTTTATAATTTTTGTCCTCCAAGTTAAGGAAATAAATACAAATAAGTAAAATATTGCAACATTATTATTATTTATGTTTCTATCATGTAAACGAAGTTATTACATTTGCATTTTAAATATTTACTAAATTCCAAATGAATAATACCATATGTAAACTAACATAACTTTCGAACGAAGACTTTGAAAAATAATTTCGTATAACTGTAGCCGCTTACTTCTCTTGGGATTTATTTGGCGATTCTCATTGTGCAAGTCTAGTTGCCTATTTCTTCCACGGAACTTTTGTCGATATTGTATTTTATAACTATTGATACGTATTCATTTTACTAAGAGTTTCAAAATGATTTTGACGTAATTGGAGAAATAGCTTAGTTCGATGTTACGTTTTGTTTTAACAGTTTCGTAATTAGTAATATATATTTATTCTTGGAAGTAGGTCTATGAGTTTTATGGCGCAAAAACAATTAAGTAAAACTAGCATTGAATTTATGTGTCGTAATAAGAGAAACATACTTATTCCTACCTAAAAGTAACAGTGCGATTTATGGTAATCATTGTTATTGCGCGGGATGAGCCTCCTATCCCGCTCTCGAGCCCCTTCGGATCGTGGATAGAAACTAGGCGTGCGCTTGCCAGCGTTGTCAGACCGTACCAAAACGTACGGTTTTCCGTACTATTCATCATACAACCGTACCACAACCATACCTCAGTGTGGACCGTACCTTTTCTATATTAGTTATATATTTTTCAACGCAAACAACAGAGTTAAAAATGGTATTTACCATGTCCTGTTTTACTCAACATTCTTTGCCTTCCTTATTCGGAGGCAACGAATTTATAAAAACAGAACATAGTTTGCGGGGCTATCACCGATGTCTTTAGTCACCGATGTCTGGAACCAAGATCTGTCTTTTAAAAAGTTTAAAATTTTAGTTTATTATTTGAAATTTTATATTTTTTCTATGGTCTACTAAAATAAAAATGGGAGCGCGCGCACTTCTGTCTGTGCACTATTAAGAATTTCGTGCTTCAAGTAATGAAATGAAAATGTCATGTGAATTGCGACTTTAAACCAATGAAATCACAACAAAGTTCCATGACGACGATAACCATTCATCTCTATCTTCTTCTTCTTCTTCTAAGCATTTGTGCGTTCACTGCTGGACATATGCCTTTTGCATGGCTCTCCAAGAAGATCTTGATGAGGCGAGTCTTGTCCAGGTCGGTCCTACCGTCTTTTTTATATCATCCGACCATCTGGCAGCTGGTCTGGAAACACTTCCTGTTCGAGTTCTCCAAACAAGGGTTCTGTGCGACCACCTGTTATCATCTCTTCGGCATACATGACCAGCCCATTGCCATTTCAGTTTTGCAACTCGTGTAGCTATGTCAATGACTTTATTGCGTCTGCGAATGGTCTCATTTCTCACTTTGTCCCTCAGAGAGATGCCAAGCATCGCTCGCTTCATCTCTATATGTATATAAAATTGATTGCTGTTCGATAGTCTCACCTCTCTAAAACTCGGTAACGGCTGGACCGATTTGGCTAATTCTGGTTTTGATAATTTTTTGAAGCTCAAGAAAAGTTGGTTTACTCACCACTTGAAGAAATGCTAGGAATACCTATAGTAAAAACCACAATTTAGTTTCTCTTAGCAACCGTTTCTACCTGGCACGTGACACTGAATGTTTGAAAACATAACGAAGTTTAGTCTATCGGAACAGCTAGTAATACAAATAACCCCCTCATGAGTTCTAAGCCTTGGCGTGGCTAAGGGGCTTAGTAGCGGCGGTAGGGTGAACCACCGGAAAACGAAGATAACTCAGGCGTGGCAGTGTGGTGGACTTGCCACCCACCCTTTGCGTCCCGTAAGGGCGACACGTAGGGTTGCGGAGCCAGAGAGGCCTGCAAGCGCCCTGAAGCACGTGGTGGAGGCCGCGGCGCACAATCGGTTGGTGGGAGCCAGTGATCCGCGGCTGATCTCCCCTGTGCGTCGCGGCCTGGCGTCCTGATGAGGTCATAGCATCAAAGGAAGCAAAACCACTATCACACAATAGCTGACTGGTAAGGTTAACGCCTTTAATTGATGAACATGACTCGCTTCGGGTAGGCGTCCGCATCGACGCCGTTGTAGATGTCGGTATGGACGTGAGGTTGCCCATAATACTTGACAGCCTGTATCCAAGCTGATAATCCGACATTATCATGTCAAAGCAGCACATAGAAATCAGGAAACCATAGTAAACGAGCTTAGACAAAGGTATTGGGTATTAAGGCTTAGGCCTACCGTCAAGTTTATTGCCTCGCAGTGTATGTTATGCAGGCTGCGAAAAAGTCAACCGCAGATACCTCGAATGGGGGACCTAACAAAGGCCGAATGGTGTATCACCAGCGGCCATTCACTTATTGTGGGTTGGACCTCTTCGGTCCAATGGAAGTCACGGTAAGGGAGAGAAGGTATGGTGTATTGTTTGTTCACTTGTCTTACAGTCCGGGCGGTCCACATCGAGTTAGTTGAGAGGCAACTAACTCGATGTGGACCGCCCGGACAACACAACGGACTCGCTTATCATGGCACTGCGGTGGATGGCTGCGAGGCACGGTTGGCCGCGTCACCTGTACTCCGATAGCAGAACCAACTTGCGCGGCGCTGACACGGAGCAGCGGTGGTCCATACTGTAGATACCGAGGCTCTTAATGCTGAAGGTATCAACAATGGAATGGACTGGACCTTCATCGCCCAGGCAACTCCTCACTGGGGTGGGGCATGGGAAAGACTAATAAGAAACGTCAAAACTTCTTTGAAGGTAGTCTTGAACGAACGGGCTCCTAGGGACGAGGTATTGCTCACGTTGCTTGCCGAGGTGGAAAATATTGTAAAAAGCAGGCCACTCATGCATGTCTTGGTTGAAATGGCGTCGAGTCACTTACTCCAAATCACTTTCTCTTAGGCTCATCCTCAAACTTGCTTGTCATCGGCGCATTTGACGACTCCGACCTCTTCTTGCGCAAGCAATGGCGTATATCCCAGCGGCTGGCCGACATGTTCTGGCAAAGTTATGTGACGGTTCATTCCATTCCCTAAAATATGGTTGAGTGGGATGAAGGCTGGCTCACACGTCAACTTGAAAACAGGTGCCACCTTCGGGAACTGGTCTGCTCAAGTTTACTAAGTTTACCCAAGTTTACTTATTAACTTCCTGTTTTATTTACTTTCATGTCAAAACTGTATGACTTGGTTGGTTTATTCAAACATTCACTGTGTATTGTAAAACGTTGGATGATTTAAAAAGAGTAACTACTGAGTTTCTTGCTGTGTCATCTCAGTAGAAACAACCTTCCGATGCCGGTGGAAGAGTCACATTATGTACATGTACTTTAAGTATTGTTTATCTATTGTATAATTATGTATATGTTTATTAAGTGGTTAAAATTAAGAGTCTTGACGATTCGAAAGTACTGTTTATTGGTCTACTTGAATAGAAATATTGAATTTGAAAGGTGGGTTAAAGAGGTTCTGCCTGACCTCTTACCAAGGGAAAAATGGCACAAAGAAAAGAAACCACTCCAAGTTGGAGACTTGGTTCTTGTTGTGGACCCAAACTCCCCCCGCAACATGAGGTCAACCGTACTGGTCTCTCTGTAAGCTGGCAAAGACGGCCGGGTTCGGCTGGTCGAGGTGAGGACTAGGACCGGTACGTGGCGGTGGAATGCCGCGCTTGTTGCGCTCATCTCTGTGATTGCTTGAGTGCTGTACCAGCACTGGGGTGGGGAATGTTAGCGACGCACTCATAACCAACTTTTAAATTATTGCAAATACTTATTCAGTTTTTTCGTAAGTAGTTTTGTTAATGTAAATGTTAAGCAACCCTTTGTTTTTGAAAATATTGGGCAGTTAGTCTTCAGCTGACCGCGCTCTTGTCTGTACGTGTAACAGTGTCGATTTCAGATGAACCACCATTTTTGTGAAAGTTCTGCGTTTTGGTGTGAATCATACTTGGATTGAATTATATTTGGTGTGCTCGGCGGTAGGGGCAGATTTTGTTGGAAAATTGCCTGGCGGTTAAAAGGTTAATGTTTGATTGGACTCATGATGCTTCCTTTGATATGTCTTTTACATAACTCATTAAGACATTATTATTAGACATTGATTGACCCAGTGCAAGACAAAGGCAAACTTCGTCTTTCTTTCCTGTCCATGGTAACAAACCCGTCCTTTAGAAAGCTTATCATTTTGACAGCAAATACATTTTCCCAAAAGATATGCAAAAAATATTTTAACCTATTTATTTTTAGTTAAGTTTCAATTCAAAATACTACCATAAGCAATATCATGTATCACAAGATAAAAGTATGCAACCATTTTTACTTAAACGAGTTGTTCAAGGAAAACCTACGTAAACCACATTTACACATTGAACACACGACTAAATCAGAACGGTCATAAAGGATTATCTGCAATAGTACCAAACAGTTAGACTTCTTTATCATGTCAACAATGCAATATTCACAATTACTTCATCAAGTGTTGAATATGTTTCGTGGAAAAAGTACGCAACGCTCTTTTTTCGGTTTTTCTCGAAATGTATTACGTAAATTTAAAATATAGACACGTAAGCCCATCCAGGATACTTTTAGCTATCATTTGATGTATAATACATATTTCTAATCGTGTTCGTTAATTTTTAAAACAGTTTTTTTACGCTCCTGAAAAGTTGTCACTTTTCACTTGCAGCTTTCTTCCAGGAGGGGTGCGAATTGTCCCCTGGTGTACTTACGTATATTTTGAACGTGTGTACAAGATAGTGTGACTATGCACTAGAGCGTTAACGAGACAGATACATGTTGCGCAGTGTCGTCTCAAACTGTCAATACTGCCAATGCTTTGTTCAGGTGTTCGAAAGTTATGATTTTGGGTGCCACTTTTTCAGCAAAAACAACCTATCTATCTATATTTTTTAAAATATCATTTAATACGGCTAGTCGTGTGTGTCTTCAAAAATTATTCAAAATGACAAGTGAAAAATACTGTCAAGGAGAATGAATTTATCGCATACCCATAACATGAAATCTAACGAACCCAACACCTTCATGAATAATGTAGACTTTCTTGATAATAAAAAACTTTCTGGTCCAGCAAAATCTACAATCAGAGTCAGTTAACAAACTTAATTCTGAGATAAGTCGCCAAAACTCTGTCGAGTTCAAAAGAACTCCGGCCGGTTAACTTCACAACGAAGGAGAGTTTCACTTTAAATCTAATTCAGAAAGGCTTTTCGTGTCAAAACCCCGCTGTATTTACATCAGGTAGGTAACTCAAACACCGACTAACTTGACACTGGGATCGAGTTTGGAAGAAGGTATACTAGATGCAGGTATAAAAGAGCTCTTGTAAAGGAATTGGTTTAAAGTCAAGATACCTTCTCTCTATTTTGTTCGAATCTCTTTGAATGAAATAATTTAAATTTGTTCGGCCCGCTATATTATACTTCTAAAAAGAGAAATCTTTGTATTAGTCAAGGTACGCGTTTGAAATTGAAAAACGAAGGTGAAAGATAAGTTAGAAACTTTTTATTGCACAAAAAACTCTGAATTACTCTAAAGACGTAACAATAAAGTTTTTTTTATTGCTTATTGCTAAAAACAAACTCTTACCACCACCATTACAGACCACTTACAAGAAAAGGAAAAATGTCAGTACGAGTAAAAGGCAATATTTTTTACATGCATTGAGTAATGAGACGCCCACCAAGGACGCGCAAGGTGAACGGACGACCTGAACAGGGTTTTTTTCTGAGATGCAAACTTGCAGACTTCAAATTTACAACCTGCGTATCTACTAGTATGGAGAAGGGCCTATGACAGTAGACGTCGTGTTGTGAATGAGATAATAATGTAGTTTTAAATGTGTCAAGGATATTTCGAACTAATTCTTTATTAACATTCCATTAATCTAAGCAAACCTTGTACGCACAGTCGAAATTAAAATATATGGGCGTGTCACGTGGTTCAAAATTACTGAAGTGTTTCAGAAAAGCAACTTTATCGCTTCCTTAAAAATCTAAGAAATATATTTTGCTGCCCGAGCATTGCAAATTGTACTTTTATCCAAAAGACATATACAATTCACGAGCCGTTGCTAGACTTTAAAGGTCGACAAAACACTTGAATCCCTTTAGAATTGCCAAAATTTTTAATTTCTAATGACCTAACGTCATTAAAAATCTCATTTTAACCTACATTCTCCTAGCGAAAATCAGCCAAAAATATAAGAAAAACTGTTACAGAAAAATACTGAAGTAACAATTGGTAACAATGAACATTGGAAAGGCCAACAAGAATTACTCGAAGCGTTTTGTTGGACTGTAAAAATGGCTTTGTCAATATTGGTTACGTGTCGCCAAACTAGGCAGTTTTCGGATTATTTTTGTTCCGTGTTCAAAACTTGAAGGTTTTATTTTATTTTTAGTTAGGCTTGTTTATAGGTGTGCTAAAAGATTGACATTATTTTGCGAGGCGAGACTGAAGTCAAACGCAAAACCAGGTTGAGCCTCATGTTACGAAAAGTTACTAAAGTCATTATGAGATTATAATACTCATTAATATCATTTTATATTCGTTCCTCATTAAACAAAGTTTGTACTATGGGAAACTAGGTAGATGAAGGCTTAACCTGAATAAATACTTTTTTGTAAATACATAATCTAAAGAGGAAACTTCCAGACCCAATGTTAATAAAATAAAAAAGAGGTAGATAGGTTATGTCAGTACTGATGCGAAATCTGAAATTGTCCACTGCGTACCTACCTTTAATGTCGTAAACGTATGAAAAATATTGCATGATTTTTACTGAACTATAAACGAGACAGATACATGTTGCACAGTTTCATCTCAAACTGTCAACTCTGTCAATGCTTTGCTCAGGTGCTTCTTCTTAGTCGGATATTCTTGGCAGAGTGGTCGTAGCTGCTGATGAACAGCGGTGTGGGTAGCGGCTCACCGTTTCCGCTGGCAGCCGCACGTCGCGTCTGCTCACTTCAGGTGCACTAAAGTTCTGATTTCGGGTGCCACTTTCTTAGCACTAGTAATCTTCTTCATTTTATTATGATATCATTACCCAGGCCAATACAAACAAACAAACAAACATGTTGATTGATTAACGCAAATATATGTACTGTGCGGGGATTGAAGCCTTTGGTGTAGTAGCCAACTTTATAAACATTACACTGAATTTGGTCGTCGTTGTCATAACGATTTAAAACCTGCAACCTTGAATGACATAAACCAATGTAAGATTTAGGCATTTTTTTGATTTGATTATTCGTAATTATTTTTCTCTGGAAAGAGATTTGACCACGTCATTACTTTAAAACTCCACTCAAGATCACGGCTTGAGCGTTCTTAAACGAAACGTAAAGGCACCGTGGAAGCTCGCTTTTACACTTCGCGTCCGCAATTCCGACACGTAGAACCAAATCAAATTAATAAGCGCTGCAGGTGTGAGTAATCCCCAAGGCGCGTCGGCGCCGCCTCAATACGACATAGTTGTATGTAGTTAGTAGATGTAGTTTTGAAACTACATTTTGTCTTACATTCATTAAATAAATTTCCCAGGTGTCTTTACATAATTTTTTGTGAATTGTTGGCGTAATCGTAGACTATACAAAAAAGCTGAAAGGCTAAACTAACCAAAAAGGTATTTCTTAATATTGTAATTCATTTAGAATAACCAATTATTAATTTATGTATTTATTTACATTGTTTTATGATCTTATGGTACGCTTGAAGAACAACCCCGTATATCATTGAAGAAATTAGAAAGAAAGAAAGAAAGAAAAATATTTTATTGGTCGTAAATACAGCAGACTCATTCAAAAAACAGGTAAAACACTTAAAAAACACACAATAATATGAACTAAGCACAAAAAAAAAAGTTGACACATTGAAATAAACAAATAGATGAAATGAGCCTACAGTACGAGGCCAACGAGGTATGTCTCATCATTTGTTCCGTCGCAGCTTTGAAGCTGCAACGATGCTGGTATTCTGACAGGGCCTCGGCGGTATTGTCGGCCGACAAAAAAAAAGAGAAAATTAAACACAATGTTTCCTAACTCTTAAAGGCATTGATAAAAGATCATGCTCAAGTGGGGGGTCCGCTACTGCAGAAACTTATCAAAGAGAACAGGTTAAGCTAGAAAGACGTATGAGCAGATCGAGCGAAGCGAGCGCCGTGGTTTCAGTTGGCGAAGTGCCAAAGCCTGACTTCATTGAATTAAATGTGAGCATTATGACATTTAGTGACACTATCAATATTTTTTGGTTAGTATAAAGTAAATACCTAATAATATATTTTAGAATACGGAATTCAAACGGAGTCTTTACTTTTTTTCAATTTACTAGTGTCCCACTGCTGGGCAAAGGTCTGCCCAAAGTTTTCCAAACGTCTCCGTCCTGAGGCAAAATGTTGTTATTGTTTTTAGCATTTTCCATGCAGTATCTTTACTAAAGATCTGAAAACCAGAAAAATACAGTTGGTCATCAATCCCCGCCTGATGCCAAAATGACCAAATGTCTTTTTCTGGTTTTCAGATCTTTAGTTAAGTTTTTACGTTAAAAATGATGGCCGTATGCCTTATCAAAAAGGGCTTTTGTATGCCGTTAAAATAAAAACAATGTAGAGTTTTAACTTTCAAGTCTCGTGATGAATCTAAATAACATGATAAATAAACCTAGCTTTGAATAAAAAAAATACCAAATTGAAGCTACAGGTACCATTATATTGCTGAAAAATAAAAAGGTTTCACTTTACTCGCACTACAGCTTTTCGTGGGTCTTTTAGACTCGCCGCCTCACGGTGCTGGAATGACCTGCCTCCACCGATGCGCGGCCTAACAATAAACACTTTTAGGGAAACTTTGAAAAAAAAGTTAATTTCAACTCAAATATCCGACCCACAATACAGCCTGCTACTTGCCTGCAGTCTATCCGCGACGCGTGGTGATCCTCCGGGGGGCTTGGGGCATTGACCTTCTTCCTTTATTTATCGTCATTGTATTGCATTAAAATAATATTCCCTTTTAGAATGAAACGAAATCTTTGTTATTTTACGTGGCATTATGTACGTGGCAGCATGTGTCTGTCTGACGTCTGTCAGTGTGACGGCCAGCCAGCCATCCGTCCATCGATAGTTGTAGATCTTTTTTTTTTTTCTTTTTTATTATTTTTAGTATTCAGTTCTTAGTATTCAGTACACTTCACACTCGCGCTTCGATTCCTAACACTATTTATTTATTTAGTAACACTACACAAACAGCAAGTATAAAATTCATATTCTGCACTATTTTGAACATACAGACACACACACACACACACATATACAATTTTGCATTTTTATTCTTTATTTGTAAATTATGTTTTTGTAGTTAAGTTATGGACGACCCTCCACAGGCCCTACCAGAAAACCAGCGCCTCTGCAGTTAAACTGCAGTGGCACATGCTGAGGGAGGGTCCTGATTGTCCCACAATTAAAATTGTTTTCGTGTGAATGTTTTTCTTAACTTGTTGGTACAATAAAATATTTTTCTTTCTTTCTTTCTTACTTTAAAATATTTACACTTAAAACTCAAAAGCATGATGAATCTTGAATACTTATAAGTCTTTTAAAGCCTAGAGGGCTAGAAAATTATTACCACTTAAAACTTCAACTAGCTTTCAAGAACGATTGTAGGAGTAGAGAATGGTTCGCGAAGATATCTTTACTCTTATTGTCCGCCAACAACAAAGCCTCACAAAGCGAAGGTGCTATTCAGTTCGAGTCTTTCGCGACAAATATTGAATTAACAATGAAATCACGACAAAAGGGCCGAGTTTATTAAAAAACCTATTTACAGACTCCATAATAACAACTGGCTTAAAGAAAAGGCAAATCTTCATTTTTTATTTATTTCAACACGCTTAGATACAACATGCACTTCTATTTTACGGAAACAATATTTACACTATGGTTATTATAGTTTTTAGCATTTTCCATGCAGTATCTTTACTAAAGATCTGAAAACCAGAAAAAGACAGTTGGTCATTTTGGCATCAGGCAGGAATCGAACCCGCATCTTTCGCAAATCCCACCGTTCTGTTAATGGTCCCGGTAGCACAGTGTCAGTGCAGTCACCCGGTTTGCGAAAGATGCGAGTTCGATTCCTGCATGATGCTAAGATGACCAAATGTCTTTTTCTGGTTTTCAGATCTTTAATATTTAGACTGTTACGTTATATAATTTTAAATCTTGTGCTTTTGCTTGTGACGGTGTTTAAAAAATAATTTTGAAAATGCCTCCAACTCGATAATGTGTTAAAGGTCTAACATCTCAGGAACTTAATCCGTGCAATAACCATCACCCACACATATTTGACATAAATTACCGCTGTGCAAACAAAGTACTTACAAATCTTAAGCCACTCGCCTCGGGACAATCACGCAGAATCAACAACTTTGTTGACTTAGGTCGTCTCCTAACAAGGTTTTAATGGTTATTGGTCACACGTAATCGTGGTAATTAGTGGGGATAATGGAGGGTGGGTAAGGGATCTTCATATTTTTGCGACCGTCCCATATTTGGGATTGTTACCCCATGGTGAAGGGTGTCATCAATATTTACTTTGTTTAATGGCAAATGTCATACTTAGCCCATCATTACACTATAATAGAAGGTAATTTATACAGGGTGTACAGTCACTATCAGATATAACGAAGCAGACAAGGTGATCAAATACCTATTATTAGGTTCACATCCAATAAGTTCAATACACCCTAGTTACCATTAACATCTAAAAACAGAATAATTAAAAGTATTAAGGTTGGGTTGCACCATCTGACTTTAACAATAACAAACATCAAAATTTCAGTTAAAGTACCGGTCAGGTAAGCAAAAATGACGTCAAATTGTCAAATTTGACAAAAACTTTAACTTTAACTTCTACTATGGTGCAACTTACCCAAGTCTGTACATACTGTACCACTCATTGTCAAGCAAACACAGTACATTAGGTTAATTTATAACAGACTAGCGGCTGCCCGCGACTTCGTCCGCGTGAACTAAGTTGATAAACAATAAGTAATATTTCTTTATAAATTGTAGCCTATGTGTGATTCAGATGTATAAGCTACATTATTGTAAAGTTCCATTAAAATCCATTCAGTAGTTTTTACGTGAAAGAGCAACACAGCACATCCAGACATACAAACTTTCGCCTTTATAATATTAGTAAGATTTGTGAAAAAAAAGAAAAAAGAACTCTCTCACTTACCGCCAAATTCACAAACGCTGATCAAAAGTGTCTAATTTTACAACATTCGTTCTTTAAACAACTTAATTCACGGGACATAATGAGTCAAAGACGTGCTCAACCTCGATTGGCGTTTGTGAATTCAGAGATTACTTGAATAATTATGTGTGTGAGTGAAGGTTTGTCTTGTCAAGTAGTATTTAGAGTGAACGGAAGCTGGTAAGCTTTCACGTTTGGATTACTCGATAAACCGAAAGTTCTTATACCCGTCGCCTTAAAACTAGCCTCTCCGTTGCAATTACAAAGTAAATGCGATCCTAGAATCCCCTTGCACCCAAGATGCTTTAAGCTCTAAGTCTTAGGCGGGCAAGGCTGCATTCCTGCGGCATCTTGTCGGATATTCCAGCCACTTCCCAAGAGGACAGCATTATAGTGCGGCTATCTAGCTACATTATTCACAGTAAGAATTGGAATTTATGCTTTGTGGAGGTTTGAATCCTAATCTTAGGCAAATGTGTGCTGGTTCGAGGTTATAGTTATCTGTAAGTTAGTTCCGTAACCCAAGAAGCCGTTTACTTATCTTACTAATACCTACTATAAATGCGAAAGTTTGTAGGTATGTGTGGATGTGCCGTGTTGTTCTTTCACGCAAAAACTACTGGATGGATTTTAATGAAAATTTACAAAAATGTAGCCTATGCACCTGAATAATACATAGGCTACAATTTATAATATCACTTTTTTACCTGAGTCCACGCGGATGACGTCGCGGCCGGCCGCTAGTACATGTATAATTGGTAGATTATCGGGTTACATAAGAATGTTGATGGTGATATTTGAGAGTTAGTAAACATATCTCACCGTCTTACATTTCCAAAGAGCCAGATAGATTCTGTGTTCTTAATTTGTCTGTACACTTTGTGGTTAGATTTGCATTTGCTATTAAATAATATATGACACGAAAGGCTGCTGGCAGGAGATGGATGCGTCTAGCTAGGAGGATAGGGCGCGATGGCGCGCATTAGGGGAGGCCTACGTCCAGCAGAGCACCAACATAGGTTGATGATGATGATAAATAAATACAACACCGTCAACCTTTTTTTTGCAGTTCTTGATTTAAGGTGCCCTAGAGGGCACTGTGTCAATCTAAATCGACGTCATGTAGCCCATAACTCAAATGAAAACTATTTTAGGAGTTAAGAGAGAACAGATAAACATCCATACCGTTGTCGGTAGAAAGTAGCTAACGATGTGAACTGACTAATATAAAAATTAAAAAACTCAATAACTTACTTCTTGTATACTTCGTGTATGTGAGTAAACTAAAATGAGTTTAGTATACTTCATATAATACTAAAATAGAATACGCTGAAACGTTGAAGTCTAATGTCAAATAATTTCATACTGAAATTTCCCTGTCTCCTCAAAACCGTGTGGAAATGTGAACAGCATTTCAAAAAGCCGCCGTGACACGCGCATAAAATATTCATCTGTAAGCCGAAGCTGAGGTGAACCCAAAGAAATGCACTCGCGCAGTGCAACGGTGTAAATTGCATCTGATACGTCTCCGACGACGCCGGAGTATTGGATTGGCGTCGGGATGAATAAATCAGCGGTGGAAAAACAAATATATTTTTTATTTAGTTGGTTACTGTAATCACTTTTGAAACCAAGTTTGGTAAAGGGTTTTTGCCACGCTGATATAGTATAAGGAACGCTGGTGTCATAGAGAAAATGTAGCTTTTTTATGAAATTAGCTGTGTCGAGATTTTCGAAGGCTGTTCCAAAGTTTTTGAATGGTCGCTTTTTCGGGGGTAGAAAATTGAAAGTTGCTACTTTTATAAGCACGACTCCACGCCACACCTTAGTGAATTATTTAAAGAACTAACCATTGTTCTTGCTAACAGGTACGATAAAACATTAAGATCCTGATATCAAATTATTTCAGAATAAAATCTCACCTGTCTCCATAAGCCGTGTGGAAATGTGAACAGCATTTCAAAAAGCCGCCGTGACATGCGCATAAAATATTCATCTGTAAGCCGAAGCTGAGGTGAACCCGAAGAAATGCACTCGCGCAGTGCAACGGTGTAAATTGCATCTGATACGTCGCCGACGCCGGAGTATTGGATTGGCGTCGGGATGAATAAATCAGCGGTGGAAACGCAAATGGCAAGATTTTTTATTTAGTTGGCGAGTGTAATCACTTTTGAAACTTAGTTAGGCAAAGCGTTTTCGTGACGCTGATATAGTATGAGGAATGCTAGCGTCACAGAGAAAACGTAGCGTTTTTTTATGAAATTAGCAGTGTGGAGATTTACAAAGCCTGTTCCAAAGTTTTTAGGGGGTAGAAGATTGAAAGTTGCTTCTTTTATAAGCACGGCTTCACGCCACTTCCTTAGATTAATTTAATAAAGAACTGAATACTATACCATTGTGTGTAACAGGTACGCTACACCATTAAGATCTGATGTCAAATAATTTCAGAGTAAAATCCCACCTGTCTCCATAAACCGTGTGAAAATGTGAACAGCATTTCAACCAAAGCCGCCGTGACACGCGCATAAAATATTCATCTGTAAGCCGAAGCTGAGGTGAACCCGAAGAAATGCACTCGCGCAGTGCAACGGTGTAAATTGCATCTGATACGTCGACGACGCCGGAGTATTGGATTGGCGTCGGGATGAATAAATCAGCGGTGGAAACGCAAATGGCAAGATTTTTTTTAGTTGGCGAGTGTAATCACCTTTGAAACTAGGTTAAGTAAAGCATTTTTGCCATGCTGATAACGCTGATATAGTGTGGGGGAATGCTGGCGTCACAGAGAAAACGTAGCATTTTTTTATGAAATTAGCAGTGTGGAGATTTACAAAGCCTGTTCCAAAGTTTTTGAATAGTCGCTTTTTAGGGGGTAGAAAATTGAAAATTGCACTACTTTTATAAACACAACTCGACGCCCTTTACCTAAATTAATTATTTAAAGAACTGACCATTGCCTCTACTGAAAGGTACGATTAAACATAAAGATCTGATGTCCAATAATTTCAGAGTAAAATCCCACCTGTCTTCATAAACCGTGTGGAAATGTGAACAGCATTTCAACCAAAGCCGCCGTGACACGCGCATAAAATATTCATCTGTAAGCCGAAGCTGAGGTGAACCCAAAGAAATGCACTCGCGCAGTGCAACGGTGTAAATTGCATCTGATACGTCGACGACGCCGGAGTATTGGATTGGCGTCGGGATGAATAAATCAGCGGTGGAAACGCAAATGGCAAGTTTTTTTTTAGTGGGCGACTGTAATTTCTTTTGAAACTAGGTAAGGTAAAGCATATTTGCCACGCTGATAACGCTGATATAGTGTGGGGAATGCTGGCGTCACAGAGAAAACGTAGCGTTTTTTATGAAATTAGCAGTGTGGAGATTTACAAAGCCTGTTCCAAAGTTTTTAGGGGGTAGAAGATTGAAAGTTGCTTCTTTTATAAACACGACTTCACGCCACTAACTTAAATTAATTAGTTAAAGAACTAAATACTTTACCATTGTCTCTAGTAACAGGTACGCTAAAGCACTAAGATCTGATGTCAAATAATTTCAGAGTGAAATCCCACCTGTCTCCATAAACCGTGTGGAAATGTGAACAGCATTTCAGCCAAAGCCGCCGTGACACGCGCATAAAATATTCATCTGTAAGCCGAAGCTGAGGTGAACCCAAAGAAATGCACTCGCGCAGTGCAACTGTGTAATTTGCTACTTTTATAAACACTCTTCGCCACTTTCCTACATTAATTATCTAACCATGGTCTCTACTAACAGGTACGATAAAACATTAAGATCTGATGTCAAATAATTTCAGAGTAAAATCCAACCCGTCTGCATGAATCGTATGGAAATGTGAACAGCATTTCAAAAAGCTGCCGTGACACGCGCATAAAATATTCATCTATAAGCCGAAGCTGAGGTGAACCCAAAGAAATGCACTCGCGCAGTGCAACGGTGTAAATTGCATCTGATACGTCGACGACGCCGGAGTATTGGATTGGCGTCGGGATGAATAAATCAGCGGTGGAAACGCAAATGGCAAGATTTCTTATGTAGTTGGCGAGTGTAATCACTTTTAAAACCAAGTTAGGCAAAGCGTTTTTGCTGATTTGGTATGGGAAACGCTGGCTGAACATCAAAAAGGTTACGTACGTTTTTAAAAACAGCTGTTTGAATATTTACGAGAAGGCTGTATGGAGGTCAGTTGGCTAAATACGATGGGTAAAATCAGGTTGTTTGAAATACAGCTTTACACTGATGTATAAACCCATCATTTACGTATTTTGAAAACTAACCAGCATGAAAGATTACTTTGACTTTAAGAGATAAATAGACTAAGACCTATCTACAGTTAATATCATCATTATTACTTTCTTCTTATGTTCAATGGGATCTTTGTAACATGAAAATAAAATAAGAAGAACAGTTCACTGCACCCAAAACAAATTAACTTACTAATGCCTAAAACAGTTTTCATGTTGATGTACGTAACAATTTAGGCGATTTTATTGGTCAGAGTAATGTTTTCTGACTAAAGATCTGAAAGCCAGAAAAAGACATTCGATCATTTTAGCATCAGGCGGGAACGGGTTTGCGAAAGATGCGGGTTCGTTTCCCGCCTGAAAAAATGACCGAATATCTTTTTCTGGTTTTCAGATCTTTAGTAAAGAGACTGCATGGAAAATGCTTAAACAATAATAAACATAATCTTTCTGACTACCTACAAGCAAAGCAAATCACACCATTGTGGAACCCAATAAAATATTGAGGTTTGAGTACACTATTGAGTCTGTAAATCCGTTTCTCAAATCTACTACAGACTGATATACAAACACAGCGTAAATAAACTCAGCAATAGCGCTTCTAAGGAAAATCAATCAAGTATTTATGCAATTTTCTCTCGAACCCTTAATCAACTAAGAGGAAAATAGATGCCATCACATTTTAAACCCTTTTGCTCTTGATCTTATGCGAAACTAATTTGAAGCTAGGAAATATCATTATCCAATGAAACGAAATCAGGTCACACTAATTAATTACTTTAGATATTTTAAAATCCACACTTGATTAAACACATTGTTATTAGACATCAATTTATTTGTACAAAACGTTTAATCGTTTCCAATTATCGAACTAAACCAATCAAATGAGTGCCAAATTAGTAGGCAACATTATACCGAAGCTACTAATTGAATTAAGAGAATAGCAATTAAGAAAATTTAAATTTGAACCATTTGAAAAAATATTTTTAACAATTACAGCCATGAACTCGTGAATACAATACTTACCACCTATAAGTTCTTAAAAAAAACAACAAGGGACGTCACTTTCTTAAAATGTGTTTATTCACTATAGAATCGGCAACCCAAAAGAGCATTACAAAACATCTTTAAAGTTTTATTTGTAAACCGATTTTATGTAATTGTTAAGAAGTTGGCAACTACAACCAGAGGTCGTGGGTTGAATCCCCGCACAGTACAAACATTGTATGAAATGTCTGTTTCATCATCATCAACGCGAAACAAAAGTTATCGCGTTGTTAAAGATCTGTTTGAGGTTTTTTATATGAAGGTGTAAGACTTTCCTGTGTATTAATATACCATAAGGTCTATTATAAGTACGTATTATAATGTCATTACCATTATTGAGATATGGACGTTTCATATTCCATTTAAAAGTCTAAAACTTTCGAACTCTACTCTTCTCTCTAAGCCGCCCAAATTGTACATTATCGTTAATCTGTGTTTCTTTGTTGTTCATTTCTGTTGTTTTGGTGTGCAATAAAGAATATCTATCTATCTATCTGCTCTTGCTTATCCCAAAGTAAAACCACTTAGTAGTTGTTAGAAATATGTTTAATATACTGGCTCAAGTTTAGTGGCGAGTTTAATAATGAACAGTGCACAATTTTTATAATATGTTAATCTGTGAAATTGAGTACGCAACGCTTAGGTACATTATGTGGTACACGCAAATTAAGTGGTCAACAAACATCACACGTGACGTCACCTGACCTCATCATACGGGGCAACTAAGCTATGCTATCATAGAGAATTTCAAATGAAACGGTTCACCTGCTAAAGCTCGTGCGACGCCAACAGACTTGTTATGAAAACCAGTGATGTTCAAGACACAAAGCGAACTTTATGAACCTTTTTGATCAGAAGACTTATAACTCATTGATTTTATACAATCGACACGACTAAAGACATTATGGTGGAAAGGTGACATTTAATAAGCCCATTCGACAGCATGGATCACTTTACTTTTCAGATAAAAGTTGCCTTACTGTCCTAGCCAACTCGAAACAATAACACAAATATATCAATATTTTGTTGGTCCGAGCCGGATTCGAACCTACGATCTCTGTGTTGAGGATCAAGCAGTCTAACCGCTACAAAACGAAGGCAGTTAGTGAATAATAGCAAAATTTTATTGATATACTAGATTGATATACATTAATAAAAATATTCTTCTTTCGTTTAGTTTTTATCAAAAAAATGTACATAAAGTGTTTCATCATGCAGGTACCATTCCATTGCATGTATAAAGATATAATAGAGATCTCATGTAAACCAACCCTAAATTCGAGGGTTTAACTAAATGATTGCAAAGTGCCCCCTAGAGGAGGTATTACACGCAACGGACGTGTTTGATTCCGCCGAGTCAACATCGGGATATTGCCTTGTCCCGATTATTAACGTATGGGCTGTTTGAAGACCAGGTCGCCTTTAGAATCGGTTTTCCTTTGAACAAATATTACGTTAGAGGAAACGAATGAACTCTTCGTGCGACTGAAACAATACTTTTTGAGACAGCGTTTGTATTTGAAGGAAGAGGTGGACGTTCGTTATCACCAACAAGTTTTGTAAGCGACAGCCGTATGGCTTCATCTGATTATTTATTTTGTTTGGGTTATAACTTTTTTCTTTATATTTTTTTGTGATTTTATGTTCGTAAGGTAATGACTGCTATTGTATAAAGCTTGCTCCGTTTGGTACTTTTTATACTTGTTACGCTTCATGTAACTAGTCATCCATCATTGCCCAAAGGCGATGCAATAGCAAGAAGTAGGCATTTATGGCCTATAAAATGAATCCTAGCATCCAAATCCAACCCTGTTTTTTATCAATTCTTGCAAGCCCTTGCTCCATACCTGTAGCCATCCCTTCCAACTTGTTTACTAGTCCCTCGGGGTCTTCTTTACGACCACTTCCTAGAAGCATAATTGATAATGAAACGCGAGTGAAGATCCTTCCCATCCTTCCCTCTCTTACTTATCAACTGACTGTGAGTTCCTTATACCGGATTAGATGTTTCCTACTGCACCATTTGGATTAAGGCTTTTATGTGCTCAGTTTTTATACTGGAGACACTAAATGGTTCTTAAAAGTCTTAAGAAGGATAATCTTATTGCTATCTTTTATTACTTAAATGCAACTTTCATCAAAATCTTAATGATGACCCACCACCGCCACCACCTTCCACCTTCTATGTTAACAATATCGTGGCTGATGACTTATCCCTAAAACCCTGTGTGCCTACCATGTTGTACTTGAAGAGTAGGTAGGTTCAAATTAACTTACTATTTTTAATGTGTCAGATTTGCCACAAACTGCTGCTTAACATTTCTTACTTGCTAAAATATATTTGAAGTCGTTTATTTATTGTTCAAAAAGAATAACTAAATTAGTAGGATTTTTTAGGTCTGAGAATAGGTCGTATTTTAGTTTTTTTACCAAAGTTGACGCTGACGAATTCGTGGGTGGACGCTAGTATGTTACAAATTTCACGCTTTGGTCTGGAGCCCGTGGAAACCCGAATTTAAGTTTGGTCAGAACATCTACTTGGGGTTCATTGCACTTACGGCTTCTCCACGAATCTACGAATTCTCCAGTGAAAAGAACACTGACAAAAACCCAAGAAATCTAGAAAATGGTGGTAAGGGTGCCCCTTACCACAATCGGTTCAATAAATTCTCCTGGTGAAATGTGGGCTTCTGAATGCCCAACTCACCATGACGGCAATAATCAGTGTTGTGAAATTTGTGAAATTCTACAGTCTTAAACGAATTTTGTTTTGTAATAAATGCCTACTAGTCGTTGAGCTAAAATGGAAAATTAACCCATTTCCGAGCACTGAAATAAACATAAACTCTAGTAATGAATCTACCAACAACCTTCTTAATTATAGTCTTTAATATTCGTATCGCAATGTGCCCTTTGTCACGTCTGTTTGGCAGTAAGGAAATTCCTTTATTCCAAGGGTCACTAGGTCAACCGTCGATTTATTATACGGGACCCTTCAGTATTTTGACCGCGTGCCCTGATGAAAGTTGTGCCCTGTTTTTGGAACTTTTTTAGGGCGCCTCAATAACTCCCTGCGCTAGTCGTAAAATCGCTTAGAAGTGAACGTGCTTTATTGAGACTGAAGAAGGTTGGAAGTAAAAAATAAACAGCTTGTGAATGACAAGGTTTTGCGACTTTCAACTTGGACTTATTAATGGAAAGTGAAAATGTAAATCGGCCGTTTTCTCCAATAAGGCGTAGATTACCTAAAAAGCTGATACAATAGAAAACAATTTGTTCATGGCTGTAACTGGTTTTCTACGCCAATATACTGAAGGTTTGCTTATTCATTGACCCCCTTTGGCACAGAATGAATAGACACAGAAGGTCCATATAGCGATTGTAATATTAACCTAATAGAGCCAGGGTTAATACCTAAAGTATGTACATAAATATTGAATAATTGTGTTTGTGTTGTCCGTAAAATGTCATTAAAATTGCAAGGGACAGCCATTGTTTTAAGGGATGCTCAACCTTGATTTGCGTTTGTGAATGCAGGAGTAAGGCTACTTTTTGCACTGCGACAAGTCTATGCATAGAGTTTACAATAATTATCTAGACCTAAACAACGTTATGATAACAATTATCCAAACAGAAATCCTTTCTAATCGGATAAATCCGTTAAAAACGTTGCTCAATTTGTTAAACATTGCGTGTGTTGACGCTACGCATAATGTTACTCAATAGTTTTTCTCAATGCTTTGTTTTTCCTCTGTTTGAGTCGTATCTAAATAGTTTTTAACGTTTTTAAGTTGAAATTGTTTATGTGCATTGTTCTCGTTTCAGTACTGACGACACAAATACATACCCCAATCAATGGGCCCACAACCCTGTAAACACATAACATGAACGGCGTATATAGGTACGAGTACGTCACACTGCTGGGCACAGGCCTCACCTCAACTATGAGGTGGATTGAGTCATCTCCAACACGCGGGCTCAGTGCGGATTGTTGGAGGGGTGTAAGGTTAGTGAGCAACCTTTATGTCAGATGCTATCAAGCTGCCCTAAGGCTTAACGACTGACTGCTAACGACGTCAGCCGGGACCAACTGCTTCACGTGCCTTCCGAAGCACGAAGATGCCCGAAATACAAATCTCTAAACTTCGGTCGGGGTGGTCACCCATCCCGATTCCGACCCGGCGTGTGTTGCTTTACAACAGCGATCGTCACCAATAACTGTCACAACTGCGCCACTGGCACCTCCCAACCCTGTAAGTTGTGACTAAAATGCTGATACTTTCCATGTTGTGTTACTTACCTGTTCACAAATATCTTTCAAGGCATATCCCCTAATGAATACAAGGCTTGAAAGTAACCCAGATTGCCTTTTAGTACTAGAATGTTAACCCGCGCGAAAAAGGATCATAAACATGTTTATCGTTTTTCTTCAGCTTCTAAAATTGTTTCGATAACATATTTTGTGCTATAGGCATTCAATATCGGCTTCGTAGATATTTACCTGGGCTTTTTACCTCTGAAACGCCCCTAAATTCCTTAATGGCCTGCGGTGGCTGGGAAGCATCCCGACGTATTCGAGTTATTTCACTATGCATTGATAGTAATATAGTTATAACAGGGCTCACTAGAAATACAAACCCCTTTTTCTTTGCGGAACATTATAAAAGCAAATTTCTTTTCTAACTCTTTGCTTTAATTAGATTCAGATAGATTCTGTTAAAAAAAGTTGTTGTTTAAAAGTTCTTTCAATTATTAAGAACATACTAGTGTCATTTCTTTCCTGTATTATTATTTTGTATTTACGAACTGTCTGATGTCAAACCAATAAAATTTTATTCTATTCTATTCTATTTTATTCATGCCAATAAAACATTTCATTGAAAAATTTGTTTGGTTCAACCGTTTTTGTCGAAACTTTTTATTGAGATCATATTGACAAAACGGGTGATTGCTTTAATTCAACCTAATTTAGATAAGCAATAACTACTTATTCATTGAAATGCCTTCCTAGTTAGATTCTGAAACACCCTTAAAAACTTAGGTTTGAAAACAACATCCTGTAATAGTGCCTAAAACAACATTGCTTTTACCCTCCCAAACATTATGTATCAATTTTATTTACATTTACATCTGGTACCCAAATACTCATGTCCCAATTTGTTTCCTTTACAAATACACGTGGTTGTTTTATAAATTTAAATGAATCCGCAACAACCTAGCAGGTGTGTCTAACCTCTCAGACCCGGAGGTCCGGTCCCTGAATATTTATCCTATAGCTAAATAAATACGGAATGTATTATGTTCAACGTCTCTGGGATCTACTGTACTGGGACGCTTGCGCTGGGAAAATACATGGTGTTTGTAACAACAGCCTTTATACGTACCACTGCTGGGCACAAGCCACAACCCCATCAAGCAATTGGTATGATCCATAATTCTACACGTGGGCTCAGTGCCGATTGTTGGAGGGGTCTGAGGCTAGTGAGAAACCTTGCCTTGAAAACCGCCGGGACCGACGCGACAAAGGCACGTTAAGCAGTTGGTCCCCGTAATGTTTTCAAAAACATCACTAAATTTCGGTATGGTCACCCATCCTACGATGTGAAGCAAGCAAAGCTATCGCTGCCAAACCGCTGACCCACGGGCACCTCATGTATCTGTGACATCTATAAAACCCTCATATTGCTACTAATTCTTCTTTATTATTGCCCGTCTGGGATATCATTCTCAATGCGCATTTATCTGCCAAAGAATTTACTGTAAGTGTCTTAAACCATCATCAACACATTATTATAAAAATGGCGCAATTAGTTCGTTATCATTATCAGATAGGTGAATTCAAATTCAAGATCGAATCACTTTCTCATTATTACTAGGCTGAGCAATCGAATCTTTCAAAATTGAAGTCCATATTATAAGTAGTAGTAGTAGTACTCTTGTAATTCAACACTGTTGGTGAATGAATGGATAAATTAATGTTTATTTGCATACACACTTCGAATACACGCTTTAAACCCCACAGACCTCTTTGTTTTAAAATCAGCCCTATCTTTATACAGTTTTTATCCACCCAATTCATTACAGTATTACAAAATCACCACTATTAGTGCTTAGTAATAAGCGTGAAAAAGTGGTCACTGGGTAGAAAAACTTTGGATGCATTCGTCAGCATAACATAACATAACATAGCCTCACGACCATATCCCTTATGGGTTAGTCAGAGGCACACTGATTGTTGCCGGCATGGTGAACGGAACATTCAGAAGCCCACATTTCGCCGAGGTAATTTGAACCCAACGTCGTAAGGGGCGAGCCTACCACCCTTATCCGGGTTGCTTGGGTTTTATATCGGTGTTTTCCATACCGGAGCAAGCCGCAATTGTACAATGAACACAAAGTAGGTGTCATCATCATCATGTCAGCCGAACGACGCCCACTGCTGGGCATAGGCCTCCCCCAAAGATCTCCACAACGATCGGTCCTGGTCCTGTCCGCATCCAGCGGCTTCCCGCGACCTTGACAAGATCGTCGGTCCACCTTGTGGAGGGCCTGCCCACGGAACGTCGTCCGGTACGCGGTCGCCATTCGAGAACCTTTCCACCCCAACGGCCATCGGTTCTCCGCGCTATGTGTCCCGCCCACTGCCACTTCAACGATGCAATCCTTCGAGCGATGTCGGTTGCCTTAGTTCTCCTGCGGATCTCATCATTTCTGATTCGATCAAGCAGGGAAACACCAAGCATCGCTCTCTCCATTGCTCGCTGGGTGACTTTGAGCCTTCTTATGAGAAAAGTAGGTGTGTTCCGGCAGTATTTGATCTCGGGACCATCGGGTTCCAAGTCAGAGTGTTTAACCACTGGGCCACGACGCTCACTACCGTAATTAACATAATACTATACTCGTCATCATAGTATTATGTTAATTATGTGGTGCCTCATAATTCATAAGTAAGTATTCTAGTGAGACAAGACCCACACCGTCCTCCCATATAAACCAAATATTGCGGTCGCTATTAGCATCACTGGGAAGAATTTTGCATTTACTTTGAGGGCAAAGGAAAATACACGGGTGAATATTCAAATAGGAAACATTTTGTTGTCACGTATAATGTTGTGATAATCTATTAGCAGAAATTTACTGTGTGATACTTAATATAACAAAAGTATGCTAATATAATTTTAGATCATCGTATAACATTGGGCAGCATAAAATAAGAAATAAAAATCTACGTTTGAAAAATGAAAAATGTAATAATTTCAGCTCTAGACGTCTGATTCAAAGTGAAACTAAATTCAAAGCCCATCAGCATCAGTTGCCTACACGACATAATTCACTCACAATAGTTCACTCTAGTTTGGAAACTATTGCACTGAGTAATTTCAAATTTGGAACGGAAGTACAATTTAAACGTAGAAAGAAACTTGAAAAACTTCTAAGGTGTTGCTTTTCGCGGAACTAGTGTTTCTTTTAAATGACTGGTTATGATACCCTCTATCTTCAAAAAAAATTTGACACCTGTCGCTGGGCCACCCTGTGTATCTATATCTGCAATTTGTTTGAGTATAAATAACTATTTCCGTTTAATACCCTTCACTCTTCAATTCAACTGCTCCATCTTGATTGCAGTTCCAGGCACGTTTATAGCTTTGAGGCTGAGCAAGCTTAAGTACCGTTATGTTTATTGAGCTAATGGCGCAAGCAAGCGTCTGTTAGTGACCGAGCAGACAGCATTGGCCAATATAGCCACCTCTAAATGTAGTATTTACTGAACCCAATGAACTGTGACGGGTTGGAAGTAATGGTTTGGTACAATGATATTACAATAAAAAAACGTAGGTAGGTTACGTAAGTACTGACGTGAAGTCCAAAATTGTCCCCTGACGTACGTAACTACCAATTGACCGTGTACAAGATAGTATGATTAATTACTTGAGCGTAAACGGGACAGATTCATGTTGCGCAGTGTCGTCTCAAACTGTCAATGCTTTGCTTAGGTGTTCAAAGTTCTGATTTCAGGTGCCACTTATTTAGCACAAATACTAGGTACTTTTAAACTACTTCTTTATTATTATAATATCATTGGTTTGGTACGATTTCAAGTATATCCGGCTGGTTGATACTTTGTCTCGTTTCTTTCAGGGAAGCTAAAAAGAATTACTACGATAACACACAACAAATTTTTAAGTCACGATAATTATAACTGTTGTTATTTAAAACTCTTACCCCCGAATTTACCAACGCAAATCAACTTTGAGCATCCCCCAGAAGTAAATGTCCCTTTCAGTTTTATCGTCATTTTACGAGCATGAGCATGAGCGCGTCCTTAGCGTTGATTGACGTTTGTGAATTCTGATGTTAGTGAAAGACTTGACAACCTAAAATTTTAAGAAAATCTTAAATTTTGTCCTAATGTGTGTGGCTAGGAAATCTTTCTCTTGAAAAGTCAAGTCGCTTTATAAAGTCACCTTAGGTCTCCCTTATGCAAATTTCAGAGTGCAAAGAGAAGCAAATTAAACAGGCAATTAGCGTAGAAAAATGTCAGTTACAAACGAAAGGGATTTGCGATGCAAATTGCGTTTTGCATTTTTGAAACCACCCTCTGTCGCTTGCAAATTTAACGCAGTGAATGACATAACTTCACTGTTATTTAATAGGATAGTGTTAATCTGAAACCGTTTCAAATAGAACATGTTTGTCATCTTTCCAGAGTTACATGATTAACTTTCAGATATAGGTAGCAATCAATATAACATATTTATCGTTCCGTCTCATTGATTGATACTTACTTATACAAAAATGTCAAAGTACATTGATATTATAAAAATGTTTTTTTCTTCTTACTCCTAGGACATGTGGAATTGTAAAATAAGACTATTTGTAAGCCAGTAGCTTCAGAATATAAGACTAGTGCTTTGATTTTGTGTGAAAAAGATAAATGTTATGTGATGTTTGAATCTGCATGATATTATTTTCTTAAAGTGTTACCCCCTTATTCATAAAAGCTCTTAAACAACACGATAACTTTTGTATCGCTTTGTCACTGTCATTCTTGTTGCTGTCGCCATTTGCGAGATAAGTGACACAACACGTCAATTGCTTAAACTATGCTATAGCGTTGCGTTCGTTTTTATGAATAAGGGGGTTAGTATTTTGCTTGCACAATCATATTTGTAAGAAACAATTGACTATTTGTTTTGATGTTAATTATATTTAGCATACCAAATTTTGGCGACAGCAAGTTATGGTAACAGAGTTGTTGGGGCCTAACAGTTTTGTGTGAAGACCATTGGAAGACTAGGTACCTAGAAAGGTGAATGGCTAACCTTTTATAAACGCCGCCTACTTCCGGCTTCTCTGAAAATCTATGAGAAAGGTTTTTTCAGCAATGGACATCATTTATTGACTGTCGATGATGATGAACCCGCATAAAACCTTGATCAGGAAACATGGTTCTCCCTTGCGCTTCTAATTATACGTAATTGAAGGAAACACTAGCTTGCTGCTTGTTTCGTAAGATAAATCTAATAACACAGCGCACTATAGCTTGAATGGATCTTAGAGTTCAAATTATCCTTTCGCTAATCCGCAAGATGAACAGTAAAATGAGTTCATTAGAGTGTCTTGTTAGCGGAATACGATGTAATCACTGTATAGTTGTGCTAACATTTTTTTATGTGGAGCTGAACATAACTATTATCATTATAAAAGCTGGCTCCTAGTGGCAGACAAACTCAAAGTACCTACTATGTTAAAAATCTTTAATGGACCACTAGCAGCCCAACTACATTACAGTTAACAACGTAGAACTATGACACCTATTAAAAAAACCTTATGACAACTGCCTAGAAAAAGACATCAAACATTATCACATCATTAACTTTTATTACCCATTAATTTTTGTCGGACCAGGAAAGACCACGAGAAATATATATATTTAAATAAAAAGTGGCTACTTTTACCATCAATTCAAAGAACTAAGGAGAAGAAAAGTTTTATTTATGGGTAATACGTCTCAAATCTTCATAGAAATAATGCTCTTTTCAGGAAGCTCCCGAAGAATTTTTCGATTATATGTTTTAATTTCGCGTATTAAATTTTAATGTAGTAGGCGCTAGTAGACCGCTTCAAGGCTCTCAACCTTTCTTATGAATATGAAAACCAATACGTGAATAACAAGGACGGTGGTTTGATTTGACTCATTTAATGTATTTAAATCACCAAGATCCAATTTACGGTCAATTTAAAAAAAAAAACAGTTTAACCTCCGTTTTTTTATTCAAATGAACGTCCTTCTTGTTTTTGAACGTCCCTTAAATAACTTTCCGAACTTAGTTTAAAAAGTTCAAGTCAAAATAACTGGAGCTCGTCAAACACTTTTGAAACAATTTTAAATATGGATGAGTGAGAATTGTTCAATGGAGCGAACGACATAAAAAGGTTACGCTTTTTTGCATATTTTCTTCACAACAAAATGTTTTGTTATTGTTAAGTCAAATGTAACAGGTATATGGAGCAGCAAGTTATAAATCACCTGGCCCGTATTCACCTTATAGAACAAATATTTTAGAATAAACAATAGTAACGTAGACCCGTGCGGTCCAGTTTATGAGATGTTTTCTTCTGAGGAGTCACTCTATTATCATCATCAGCATGCGTCAGCATTTGTTTTTATTGTTATTTCACTCTATTGTTTGTTATGCTGCCGTGGTATATCTGTAATGCCGTTATCTACCAAAACACATTTTTGAGTTATGAGCAAAAAACGCGGCGAAAATGGAAACCGCTGTAACTTCTCCGTTACAATACCAATTTGAGACCTGAAACCACCAAAACGTAGATCCCGTTAAATACTTTATATTAACATGTCTGACATGTTAGTAAATATAGTTTAATTATTAAAAAAGGCTATTTTTCTTTTAAGATTATCATTGACTTCAATAATTGCTCATGAATGACTAGCAGAAATGCCGTTAGATAAACCACAGCGGCATTTCAGACAATCAAGTTGAAACAAAAATATTGTCTTTTAAAAGACAAGAAAAAAAGGTTTCACTTGTTTAGCTTTATTGCCGTTTAAGTATATAACCACGTTTCAGCTTAACATTGGGTGATACATTACTAGTGCATGTTAGACTTAAGTGCGTTTATTGGCATTTAACCGCTTTTAAGTCTAGTAAACTACACATTTTTATTTTTTCCAAGTATAAAACATATTTGTTGCTAAGCTAAAACACAGCTAAATGAAGAACATTTAAGGTTAACGGCATTATAGTCTCTCTTTTATCGTATCGTTAGCAACGGTCTTTGAACTTTTTGCGACTGTACTCCACCAACCTCACAGCGTGTTCGTTAGCACAAGTTAGGCCGTCGCGTGTGTAGCTGTTTGGGCACGTAGGGCATTAAATGAAGTGACTAATGGTCTGGCGGAAGGTACCGCACTCGCAAGCATATTACGCACCATCGATGTACCCCCACTTACACAGAGTGTCCTTGCATCTGCCGACCTGAATCCGCAGTCTGTATAGCGTTTTCCACGTCAGCCATGGCAAGTTATGGCCTGAGGGTAGATTCTCAGAAGGTGTAACAAAGATGATGATAGGTGGCTCGTCCCTTCACAGGCCAATCCTGGCTACTGGTGGGTTACTGGTGGGTGGTGTGTTTTCAGATAGAGCGGCAACTCTGCTCTGAGCTCTGAGGAACAGCCGAGTAGCCGGGCATCTGGTTACGAGGGTTCAACTACATTTTGGATTTCTCTGTACTACACAGAGCAGCCCGCAACTATCCGAAAGGTTTCAATAAGTGCAGTCCACTTGCTTTGCGTGTGCTGAGCGGCTCCAGACAGACTGTGAGACCAAGACCGGATCGTCGGCATGTTTGTATCGCGGAGTGTTTGGTATAGATGGCCGGTCCTTGGTAAAGACGTTGAACAACATGGGTACCTTGGGCTTCCCTGAGGAAGACATTTTTTTGCACATGCCATCTACTCTTTTCAGATAATAGGTGTACTTGGAAGAAGGATTGCTCAGTGTCTTCCTTAGAATCGACACGAGGTTAAGACTGCCTGTTATGCTACCCACTTTCTCTAGCAACCTGATGTTGACGGTGTCGTAGGCTGCCAACAGGTATACAAATACGACACCAGCAACCTGGCTAGCCTGAAAACCATCCTCGATGTGTTGCGTGAGTCTAAGAGTCTGGCTGCAACAGGATTTTCCCAGCCTTAAACCTACTTGATCTGAAAATTTGCTATGGGTCAACAAGATCTTTAGGCACTTAAAAAGCATACGTTCAAATAGCTTAAAAGCATGGCACAAAAGCGAAATTAGCCAATACCTTTTGGATCCGTCAGCTGTTTCACCAGGCACAGCAATGACTTGGACTTTCGCCAAATGCGTGGAATCTTTGCTTGGTCAAGGCAGTTGTTAAATAGCTCGACTAGCCATGAAACCACGATAAGGCCCTTTCTCGTTTTCAAGAGATTGGTAGTAGGACAAATGGTTGACTCGCCGACATGGTGTTTTGGCGTTAGCACACGCTTTTTGCTGTAAGGTGTTTTAAAGCGCTTGGGAGGTTTTCCTTTTATAAGTAGTTCGTGTGTTATCTGATTCGCTGAGATATAGAACGAACGGAAGTTAAAATTGAGTACATTTTTTTGTTAATAAATTAAAATCAACATTTGTTAAATACAACATTTATTTAACCTGGACATCAGGCTCACGTTATGCAACGTAAACTAGAATAAACCTACACAAAATCAATTTTGAAATAATGGAATTTGTCCAATTTAGTTTGGTATTCTGTAAAATTGTTTATATTTTGAATAAATTGTTTTTTCAATATTATCTGAAGTCATTGGCGCCCTATGTACAGAGGCGCACACATCAACCTCTACAAAACCATTGCAAAATGGGTCTAATATCAGCTGCATAAGGTGCCCCTATGTAAAGGTTGATGTGTGCGCTTCTGTACACAAATATCATTTGGATGAAAATCATTAAAATTTTTAAAAATAAGTGATGTAAAACTCGTCAGTTCCTTTTTTAAAAAATATCGTTGAGTTGTTGGTTCCTAGTCGATTTATCATCATGGTTATTTAAAAATATAGAAAAAACCCATATTATCTCCAACATCATCATTGATAGCCGTATGAAGACCACTGCTAAACATAGGCCTCCTCTATTAATTTCCATATATATTTACTGAAATTCAGCGGTTTTTATTTGCTATTCCATCCACCGTGTGGGTGGGCGCCTTACAGTGCGTTTTCTCTCCAGTGGTCTGAAATCTAGCACCTTGCGGCTGCTACAGCCATCAGTTCTTCTCGATATGTGACCGCACATTGCCTCTTCAACTTGTTTATCCGTTGGGCCACGTCGTCTACTGAAGTTGTTTTACAAATCTGATTTCTGACTCGATCTCTTAGAAACTTTTGAGCATAGCCCCTTATGAGGCCCATAGTAAGGGACCTCGTCAAAAGGCCCGTTTTTAAAAATTCTGTGTCCTTAACTCAATTTAAGCAATAGTTCGGATAACTAGATTGATTAGGAACTCTTAGTATTATTTGTGATAAGGGACAAATATCATAATAACAAGGCTGCACATATATTATTATGTGATAGAAAATATTTTCAAAAATAACTAGTTGGACGTAGTAGTAGGATGGTATGTATATTATTATGTAATAAAAAATATTTTCTTTTACATAATAATATACAACTACTACATCCAACTAGTTATTTTTTAACTGAGCTGAGACGGTCCACCATCCTTATGAAATTGGCGGAAATAAATAAGGAGCGGCACTAGTCCTTCGCCGGCATGCACCAGCGGCGTCCCATCTCCACTCCCGATCCCTGCCGTGCGAAACCAGGACCGTCGCTACCTACACCGCGCGAGATTTTTTAACGGCATTACAGCTTATTATTGTGACATAGCCGCACTATAGCCTATTTTTTATTTACAAATATTGTTAGGATTATTTTACATTACCGTTATTGGCCACCAAATGTTCCCCAAATGTTACGCTGTAATGCAGTTAAGCTACAATAGCCGCAGTTTTGCCTAGTTATTACAGCTAACGGCGTTACTGCGTAATAAACGCATGCACATCTAAACTAGAAAAGAATAACTTTAAAACAGTTAAAGTACTTTAACCGTATCATTATGTATAAACACCCACATGACGGCAATCTAGCGAAACAAGGATGAGAAAAAGTTATAGCAAGAATATACGTTAGTGAACTCTAGCGGCAATATTGTCTCCTAAAGCTACTTAGCGACGTTAAAGCTAACTACACACTAGAAGAAAAGGTACTTAACCGCATTCGCTTATAAATTATTTCGGAAACTATTTAAGATATTAAAAAACCGCTCAGATAGGTCGATAGAGATTTTTTTTCTTATAAATAATCCGTCAAAAAACGAAAATCGCCCAGATGTCGGTTAACGGCAATACAGCTATACCACGGCAGTATGTGTGTGAATATTTTTCTTTCTTTTTTTTCTTTCATGTCACTGCTGGGCATGGGCCTCCCCTAAGGATTTCTACAACGATCGGTCCGTCCGACTTGGACTTCCTGAGCTGTCCGCATCCAGCGCCTTCCCCGAGCTTGACCAGTCGGTCCACCTTGTAGAGGGCCTTTTTTTTTTTTTTTTTTTTTTTTCGTGGGGAAATCCTCATGGATACCTCGCTACCCGGGGGGACGACGAGGTTATGTCGGACTCCTACCGACTAAAACCCCACGGCACTCGACCGTGGCACTTTGGCGGCGAAGCTGGATCCTACCGTAAGTAATACCGCACTGCTCCGCCGCCAGTGCTGGCCCCTAATGGAGCCCCCTCCAACCGACCCTTCAACGAAGGGGGGTGGCCACGAAAGCGCCTGGAGTACGCAGACACTTTCGCCGTCTCGGTGGACGCCGTGCAATGCAAGCCAGAGCACCCCCGCACTCCGGCCCGCTGGCACCCACTGTACGCAGGCCCTACTGGGCCCGCAACCACGAGCCACCCAAAGGGCGGCTCCGCTGCCGCAACCAGCGGTACGGCCCCGCCGGGCCGCGACGCACAGGGGGGATCAGCCTCGGATCACTGGCCCCCACCAACCGATTGTGCGCCGCGGCCTCCACCACGCGCCTCGGGCGCTTGCAGGCCCCACTGGCCCCGCAATCCCACGTGTTGCCCTTGCGGGCTGCAGCGGGTGGGTGGCTAGTCCACCACACTGCCACGCCTGAGTGAGTCCTCTTCGCTTCCCGGCGGTTGGACGCTACTACCGGTACTAAGCCCCCTCGCCACGCCAAGGCGAGAACTCATGAGGGGGACCTTGTAGAGGGCCTACCCACGGAACTTCGTCCGGTAGGCGGTCGCCATTCTAGAACCATTCCGCGCGATGGCCATCGGTTCTCCGCTCTATTGACAGAGTGAAAAAATGCAATATTAACAACACTAATACCACTTGAACAATATGACGTTACAGAACAGCTCAGTCATTGTCATGTTAGATGTTGTAATAAAACTCCCAGATCTATGGATTGTTTTTCTTCAAATTATTATTTTACAGTTTATTAGCGATCACAAAACACGAACCTTTGGCTTCAAACTACTTGGTTTTGATAGGTTCTTTCAGGTAAGATGACCACTGCCTGGTAGGGAGGGCTCGACGACCTCGGATGTCCCTACTGGCCCCTGCCCATGTGGTGGGGGCCGCTTCCAGCCCGCCGTGTAGGCGGACTCCGTCCGGGGGACCGCGTAGGGGGCTTCGTGCCAGTCACCGCAGTTCCCCCAACATGGGAGTCCCGAAGTTTTTATTGGGTATGCCGCTGGGTGTCACCTCCCCAGTGGTGAGTCCCACATAACCCGTTCGCCCCCCGACGGACGGGTATGCGTAAGTGCATTTCCGCCGGGTCAAAAAAAAAAAAAAGGTAAGATGACCAGTAGGTTTTGCTCTATCGGTTCGAAATAGTGTTCAAGTGGAAAATAAATTAGTGCCACTAATTGCTATTCTGAATAAAAAAAAATTAAGAACAGAAGGGGTATTCTAGCATTTTTCAGTCGTCCCCACTTCCTAAATTAACACTCTTGTACTAAAAAAGCAAATCCTAGTCATTTTTTTGAAATTGCTATACTTTTTACAGATCCACTTTAACGGAATAAGCTCCAAGATTACGAGTTACGAACAGATACTTGCAATTTCGTTTTTTTCTCTGGAACGTCAGATGCTTACAAACCAAATTAAAAACTGAACAAACAATCAAATGAAGATACGTCCAGAGTAACTTGCAACAAATTCAATTAGCTACGTTTTAATTAAGGCAAATTTTATTCACGAGATACCTCGTAAAAATACTACGGCCAACGGTAGGAAAGAAACAAAATTATGATGGTAATGAAGAGAAAATATAAGGTGTAATGAGCACAGCGAGGATTATGTAGAGCAGTGATGAAACAAGACACTACACTTTATTTATGCCTCGGGAATTTATGCTTTTGAGGTGCCTGTGGCGCAGTTGTGACACGACGATCGCTGTTGTAAAGCAACACACGCCGGGTCAGAAATGGGATGGGTGAACCCGACAAAAATTTAGTGATGTGTATTTCGGGCATCTCCGTGCTTCGGTTGACCTCGCTAGATGTCAGTCGTTAAGCCTAGTCAGAGGCCTTAGGGCGGCTTGATAACATCTGACATTAAGGTTGCTCACTAACCTTACACCCCTCCAACAATCCGCACTGAGCCCGCGTGTTGCAGTATGGCTCGTTCCGCCTCATATTTGAGGTGAGGCGTATATAGGCCGTTTATGTATGCCTTGGGAAATATTATTAACAGCACAGTCTGAAGAACGTTTTAGGAATATTCATTCTGAAGGTTTCAGACTAGACGAAGATAAAGGCAAATGTCCATGGAAGACATGGAATATGGATTGTTCTATCATACGCATGATATTCTTTAACACACAGTGTTAGGTATTTAAACCCATACGAAACGGAATACAACTTACGTAACATTTCGCTCATTGAATGCAAAACAGCCACAAATCAAAAATAATTCAAAAGCGTTTTATTTGAAAATTAGGCCTTAAACCATGTATATTTTATGTTTTACTGAAGACACCCGTCATTTTCGTTCATTTTGACGCGAAACTAGCCAACCGCCTTTTTTGAATTGGGCCGATTGCGACCCAGAACTCACAGTCAGTTTCATACAAAACGGCCACAAGTGAAAATAATACGTAACATCCACTTCAGTGTTTTGTGCAAAGGAGCCACACTTTGTAATGCGGCCGTGTTGCTTTCAAATTTCAAGTAAGCGCACTCAAAGTCTTTGAATGCAATAGCGCCATATTTTGGGATACGTTCATTTTGCATTCCAATGTAAAACAAAAGTAACAGCACATTTACAAATCTGTCCATTTTCCATTCTATTAAGAAACAAAACCATGCCACATTTACAAATCTAAACATTTTGCATTCCAATATAAAGCAAAGCAACGCCATTTTCATCAACATCATCATCATCATCATGTCAGCCGAACGACGCCCACTGCTGAGCATAGACCTCCCCCAAGGATCTCCACAACGATCGGTCCTGCGCTGTCCGCATCCAGCGGCTTCCCGCGACCTTGACAAGATCGTCGGTCCACCTTGTGGAGGGCCTGCCCACGGAACGTCGTCCGGTACGCGGTAGCCATTCGAGAACCTTTCCGCCCCAACGGCCATCGGTTCTCCGCGCTATGTGTCCCGCCCACTGCCACTTCAACGATGCAATCCTTCGAGCGATGTCGGTTGCCTTAGTTCTCCTGCGGATCTCATCATTTCTGATTCGATCAAGCAGGGAAACACCAAGCATCGCTCTCTCCATTGCTCGCTGGGTGACTTTGAGCCTTCTTATGAGACCCATAGTGAACGACCACGTCTCACTCCCGTATGTCATCACTGGCAACACACACTGGTCAAAGACTATCGTCTTGAGACACTGAAGTATTTCGGACGCGAATATAAGCCGGAGCTTCCCGAACGCTGCCCATCCGAGCTGGATTCGACGAGATATCTCTTTCTCGAAGTTGGACTTACCTAACTGGACTGCCTGTTCCAGGTAAACATAGTGATCAACAACTTCGAGTGTAATGTTTCCAACGTTAACTGGACCGTGTGCAACATGGGCATTGAACATGATTTTCGACTTGTCCATGTTCATCCCAAGACCCACTCTTTGGGAAGCATTACCGAGATCTTCGAGCATTATGTTCAGGTCTTCCAAGATCTCAGCCATAAGAACTACATCATCGGCAAATCGCAGGTGTGTTAGGTACTCGCCATTGATGTTGATGCCGCGTCCTTTCCAATCCAGAAGCTTGAAAATATCCTCCAACGCAGCTGTGAACAATTTCGGAGAGATAACATCTCCTTGTCTCACGCCTCGCTGTAGTTGGATCGGATTAGAGCTCTGGTTCTGTAATCGGACCGACATGGTGGCGTTTTGATATAGGTACCTAAGAACCTCGATGTACCTGTAGTCTATTTGGCACCTTTGGAGAGACTGCAACACTGCCCAGGTCTCAATCGAATCGAAGGCCTTCTCATAGTCAACGAACGCTAGACAAAGTGGCAAGTTATACTCTTCGGTCTTCTGTATAACTTGCCGAAGCGTATGAATGTGGTCTATGGTACTATAGCCTTTTCGGAACCCGGCTTGTTCGGGAGGTTGGAAGTCGTCAAACCTGCGGGCGAGATTCGTAATGACTCTCGAAAACAACTTCTAGATATGGCTCAGAAGCGAGATGGGTCTGTAGTTCTTCAAGAGAGTTTTGTCACCCTTCTTGAAAAACAGCATCACATCGCTTCTGCCCCATGCCTTTGGCGTTCTGCCCTCGAGGATGACAGAATTGAAGAGCGTCTGGAGGACTTTGAGTATGGGCCCGCTCTCAGAAGCTCTGTTGTGATTCCGTCATCACCCGCCACCGTGTTGTTTTTAAGCTGCTTGAGAGCCATCCTAATCTCGTACAGGCTGACGTCCGGGATATCTTCGGTATAGTGTCGGGTAAGCTTGGCTCCAGGGTTTTAGCCTTGCTTTCAACAGGTGTTTGCGTGGAATACAGCTGTCCATAGAAACTCTCAATCTCTATTTTTCTATAAACACTTACGTTTTTTATTTTTGAAGATTTTTCGTCGTTCCTATGAATGAGTTCCTATGTTACTATGAGGAATATTTTTACCTAAAGATGATAGTTACAGATAATGTAAAATTTAAATTGCGTTGACGCATAGTTCTACACTAAAAAGTAACAGATTATTGATTATTTTGAACGGTTTAGTTCATTAAAATACTGTTGTTTTATATAAAATTGATTTTATTTTGTTATAAAATGTTGTTGTTGTTTTTTGCTTTCAAATTCATTCGGGACGAAACAAGAAAAAGGCATGTTTCTCTTTAAAATGTGTTTAATTTTTTGAGATAATTCTATTAAGATCGGTTCAAATCATGAATGCAAAAAGGGCTTTTGTAGTTTTTTTCAGGCTGTGTTAAACGTACCATAGCCTTAATTATTTTAAAAAATAGAAGAATCCATGACAAAAACAATGATATACTCATATTATACTATTGAACAAAAAAAACATATTTTTTGTTTTCCAAATAACGTGTTTTAAAATTTGTTTCGGCTATTGTGTAAGAATTACTGTTTTTGGTTTGTGGCCGTTTTGAATTCAATGAGCGATTTATTGAAAGTGATTTCCACATATATTTTTTTAAGTTGGCATGTAATATAGATATTTTGTTACAATTTTAGTGCTAAGACATTGTTAAAAAAAAGACTCAGTTCAATAAACAAATCTGGATGTTTCAAAATATGAAGGTAACACATACAATGCATTGGTTTTAAAACTACATACTGTGAGCATTAATAATGTTAGCACAAAACTTGTGCAATAAGTTATCTTTAAATTTAAGTCAGCCTTTGCTTGCTCACTAAATATGCCTCCAAAGTATCTGTAAGCCTCCATTAGGAAATAGTTCCAAGAAACAATAATAAAGGACTTTAGAACTTTAAGGTCTTGGGACCGTGGCAAACTGTAATGAAGATAAGGAGAGAGCAATTTTGACAGTATGGATATTCTCATTATTATGAGACTCGCGTGTATTCTGGTGAATGCTAGGAGGAAAAGATTAATCGCACCAGTGAGAACTATTTTCCTCTGTAACAATGTCTTATCACACCAATTTAGGGCTTGATTGTTTTCTCTGCCAATTTAGTTAGTAATACACTTTGATAGGCAAGTAAAATGATGCGGCATTATCTTTAGATAAAGTTGTCCTAAGCGAATAGCAATCTATCTATACATCAATCATCTTCACGCAGTCATTTGTCTGCTCTCAGACAATATTAAGAACCATGTGACCTTTCATGTAACTAAAACATAATGTATCTACTGATCTTCTGTAGTTAAACATTCGTTATTCTGAAGTACCAGTAGCTTCATAATTTATGTCAAAAATAATGAAGCATAAGGTGAGCGCGTAAAGTGGTGAATTTATTTAATCGACGTTTATGAAAATCATGAAAAAAATTAATTTGTTAAGGATTAATTTAACATTGAAAAAGCTATTGCGATGATTTTTTTTGGGAAGTGAAATTTGATACGTGACTATCGCAATGTATGTGAAAAAGGTTTTATACTTACTGGTCAGTTTTTTTTTTCCAAAACCAGATTCCACTGAGTAGCTGTTGATGCTGTTGGCTTGGTTGAAGTGGTAGTGAGTAGCGCTTATATCAATAAGAACTAAGGGCCGTGGAGGTAATAAGGTTTGTGAACGTAAATCCTACACTATTTTATGGTTAAAGTAGCGAGAGAAGGTCGTACGAACTAAGATAGATGACCTGATAAAAACTGATTTTAGTGGATACCGGCTGCCCACAGCCGGCTACTCAAAACATCTATTAAAGGTAGGCCCATCATCAGCCAAGACGTTTTATGACTTATCAAGATCGACAAGTTCAAAGGAGGTTCAAGGATAGATAATGATGGAAGCACACAAATTATTATCTTAGGAGAGGTAGGCGAGACTTTGACCTCGCTTGAAGCCACACAGCTGACTCCCATACTATTAAATAACATAGACGTTATTATTTGACGTGTAGTTTCTGAACTAAATCCAATTATAACGAAATGTGATACAAACGCAATTATGTTTGAATATTAAATAACCTTAACTTAAATTTGGGACTCATCATCATCATCATATCAGCCGAACGACGCCCACTGCTGGGCATAGGCCTCCCCCAAAGATCTCCACAACGATCGGTCCTGCGCTGTCCGCATCCAGCGGCTTCCCGCGACCTTGACAAGATCGTCGGTCCACCTTGTGGAGGGCCTGCCCACGGAACGTCGTCCGGTACGTGGTCGCCATTCGAGAACCTTTCCGCCCCAACGGCCATCGGTTCTCCGCGCTATGTGTCCCGCCCACTGCCACTTCAGCGATGCAATCCTTCGAGCGATGTCGGTTGTCTTAGTTCTCCTGCGGATCTCATCATTTCTGATTCGATCAAGCAGGGAAATACCAAGCATCGCTCTCTCCATTGCTCGCTGGGTGACTTTGAGCCTTCTTATGAGACCCATAGTAAACGACCACGTCTCACTCCCATATGTCATTACTGGCAACACACACTGGTCAAAGACTTTCGTCTTGAGACACTGAGGTATTTCGGACGCGAATATATGCCGGAGCTTCCCGAACGCTGCCCATCCGAGCTGGATCCGACGAGAGATCTCTTTCTCGAAGTTGGACTTACCTAACTGGACTGCCTGTCCCAGGTAAACATAGTGGTCAACAACTTCGAGTGTAATGTTCCCAACGTTAACTGGAGCGGGTGCAACATGGGCATTGAACATGATTTTCGTCTTGTCCATGTTCATCCTAAGACCCACTCTTTGGGAAGCACTACCGAAATTTGGGACTACTTACCTTTATTAGATACAGTTATTTAGGAATTATGTACAGAGGACCCTAATAATATATATCTGTGAATTTTTACAGTTTGTTTCACCTAACGCCAATACAATAAAGCAATGTAATGACCAATCAAATAACTAGGTACTTGGGTAGCCAATCATCTTTAGTTCCCATCCCCATCTCTTGGAGTCTCAAAGTTCAGTTATGAAAATAAGATGCTCGTAAGCAACCAGTGCGTATGGTTTCGACCAGTGTGATCTCAAATTACTCCTAGAGACTCCAGAATCTGGAGACCCGTCGATAGTAAACACCAAAACCAAAGGCACGTGCTTTCCCTTTTGCTCCCTTGGCTAGAATACAACGTCTTAGGACCGATTTCTGAATTGACGTTCAGGCCATTGCTGGACAAAGGCTTCTCCCAAAGTCCCCCGCACACAGCTACCGGTTCTGAGCTTACCGCGTCGTGTTTGTTAGATTGTTTTATAAAATAAAATGTACCAAGTGACACAGAAAAGATTATTTTATATTTTTAACTTTACTTCGATTTTTAGTCCGATCCTTTTACCGTCTTCTGGTCGTCGGTCTATCTAGCTGGATAACGTTTTACACAACGTTTTGTTTGCATTTGCGGCCTGTCCAATCGGCCATCTCCTCTGCAAACGTGACCATTCCACTGTTCCCTAGGTTTGATGATTTTTCTAATTAATTTCTGATTTTTATTAAGTATGTATGCTGACTGTTCAGTTTTTATGCTTTGGATTTAATCATATCATTGCTTTTGGATATCAAGCGTACTATATAGCGTAGAGCGTTTTACATAAGCGTAGTAAAAAAAAGTTGCAATTATTTTGCGGCATCCACACAACACATACTTCCTTCCTTTTTTACATTTCCAATAAATATATGTCTATCTCCCTCTAGCACCATTTTCTTTATGGGCGGGCAACGCTGTAGTTGGCGGCAAAAATCAGCTGTCACTGAAGAATTTTCACAACTACCAATGGACGGATTTTTCGCGGAGGCCGCTTTAATAACTATTTAAATGGAAAATCAAGATATCGGATATTATTGGATATTTGTGACTTATCGGCATTTTGGGTGAGTGTAGTGTACTTTTCTATTGTTTTATTTAGTTTATGTCGACACACAGCGGAAATACAGCAGACTGCATTGAAGGTGCGAACTAGCGAAATATTTGTAATAAAACCCCATACGAGATTCAGATTAATATCTGATCCAAGGAAGCCAGTAGCATTTACACTAACAATTAACGTTTTTTTCAAAATTTACAGAAATAAGTCCACCATTTGATTACTGGGAGCCAGTTAAGATACTGTAAATTCACACATAGTACGAGTATCATAGATGTTGACTCAAGGGCTCGTCTGTTCATTTTCTTGTCTCGCCCTTCTACAAACGTGATCAGTCGTTTTGGCTCTGCCAAATAATTTCTGACGATTATCAGGTACGTATGTTTGCATTTGACGTTTTCAATTGTCAGTGATTCTATCAAAATTTAAACAGGGCCAGTGACGATATGGTAGACCATCATAACATATAGTATCGTATATGTTGGAACCTTTCTGTCTGTTTTGTCTGTTCAACTGAATATCACTGGACATTAAATGTCACTAATTACATTACTTATTAGTGTAAAGACACATGCACGGTAATTCAAAATAATAGAATTTATTTTTATTTATTTTCAGCCTATGCTGTCCCATTGCAGTGTAAAGGCCTCCCCTCCCACCTTCCACTCCTTGCGGTTCAAAGCTACTTTTGGCCAGTCACTGAGATGATGGTCGAGCTCATCCCGCCATCTCTTTCTGGGCCTGCCGCGCTGACGCTTTCCGTTTCTGGGAACCCAGTCGGTCGTACGGTTCGCCCAGAATAGAATAAAAAGTAACTTTAAAAAGCTTCTTTACAAAGTTTATTCTTTAAGCCTCTCAATTATTTTAAGTGTTTTCATTCAAACGTTTAACCATTCCATACATCTTAGAAAAAATATTTTCACATTCATTTATCTCTCGCATTTTTAACAGGGTGACTGTTTTTTAAAGCAGGCTAACGATGGAAACTGAAATGCAATATCTCATCCGTTTTCGCTCCGATGGAAGTATGGATTCAGAATAGGAACGCGAAGCATTGTGCAATAGTTTTAATTGCGCCTTTCATTGCGCGTTCTCAAGTTTATGCGGAAGAGAAAATTCCAATGGTATTCTTGTCTTTAGAACTTGATCGTCTTTAATGATTCAGAGAGAGAAAGAGTATTTATTTACCACAGTTCGTTTTGTTAGTAGCTCGAAGGAGTATAAGTGCTTGGAGTCCATTAAACATTTAAACTTAAATAAAAAAAGGTTTGACTGTCAAAAATTGATATTTTTGGTAAGTTTAGATTTCTAAAGTCAGAAAGCAACATGAACATTCGGATAACAGACCACCTGTCCCAGTAAACAAAGATTTGAATATTGAAAAATATTATATATAATATCAGTTTTTTAAATAATAGTTATCATTTAAATTATTCTGTAAAGTGTATTCCGAAAATCTTTGACATGAAAACAAATATCCCACTTCAAAACGATTCTAATAAAATTGTCGTAAAAGTACATTTAGCCTAACTCCAGGGAGAATTGTCATTCCGTCCCTTTCTCCCGGGACAATATGGCCGGAATTGACTTCGGGATTCGAGACAACTCGACCATTATCCAGGAACGCGTTTGGTCCAAGTTAATCCATGAGTTAACAGTTAACTACTAAAAAAAACAAGAGAAACTAAATAAATAATATTAAAATAAATAATACGTCATTTTTACGATCAAGGACACTCTTAAAACAATGGCAAAATTTTATCGTAGGATTGTGTATCTAACTTTGACATTGTCAGTGATAAATCGATGTTAATTTATTTATCTATAAAAAAGGTGATTAATTAAACGATTCAAGGAAATTTGTTTAAATACTGGAGATAAAAAATCTGATCCACATGTCAGTAACGTTAAAAAAACACAAAAAAAATAGGTTAAATTTTTCAATTAGATTTATGAAATGTTTCTGTTCGTAATTAATAATGATGATAACATATTTATTTAAATAATTGACCCATATCATAAATACGAAAACTAAAAAAATACAAAATAAAAAAAACTGAAAACGAAAGCGTATCCAGTAACCCGCTTGTCTTTCATCACTTGTCCAGGGCCAAATAGAAAAGTAGAATCAGTCCCGCACAACAGGCGCTTTGTGACTCCAACAATAGTCGAGTGTTGTCGGTATTAGCTTCTGACTGCGTCTCTGCTCGCGTCATCAGTCCGCGATATTGTACACGATTTGAGATCAGGCCGGTTTTGCGGTAGGTAATCTTATATTGGTATGCTCGTATGTCAGGCAGTTTTAGTCACACACACACTGCTTAGTTAACTGCTACAACTAATTGATTATTCGATCTTAATTTAGAAAAACCGAAAGCAAAGTAAATCAGAATCCCTCAGAGAAAATTGTGATAGATAAGCTAATTGAGTTGATCGAAAGGAAGTTTCTTCCTATTCGAAAGCTCTCAGTCTAGGAATCAATCTAATAGAGACAACACTTTCATCAATCTTATCTGTCTGAGGCAAACCAATTTGCTTTTTGTGGATAAGAAATACCTATAATCCTATTGCGATGAAAAAGTCTTTGTAGTCATGTAAATAGCGGCACATTGATCGGACGATGCGTTTCTACAAGAAACATGCCAGAAATATTGAATTCATTCATGAAAGATAATTCCTATGTTAGTATTTATTTCACTGGATCTCTGTACCTCACCTATGAAGTTCCTTTTTTTACGCGGGGTATAACTTTATGCACTATCTCGCTCCCTGAGTACGAGAGCGGGGGAAAGTGGGGCTCACACAGCCCGGGGACCGTGGGCATATCCACTAAACTCCGCGGAGGCCATCTTCTACGCGGCACCAGGTATCCCTGAGAACCCCAGTGAGGGGACTCTATTAGTGGACCACTGGCGCGCTGTGCTGGCAACCCAGCCCCGCGGGCGTTCCCGACAGTGCGAGGCTATTGGAATAATTAGGTCAGTGGGATCTTGCAGGAATAATAAACGTAGTTGATTTTATGTAAGCAGTTTATTTAAACTGATTTATTGGAAAAGTTATACGACCGTCTCCCGGCAATGACACAGAGCAGAGAGGTTATAATTGTTCTTTTTAAGAAGGGTGTACAAAAAACATGGCATTGGGAACATGGCTTTTAGCCTACGCATTTCACAACTTTAGTTATAATATAATATTGGTTTTTGCATATTCCAACAGAGGCCCCCCCGCACCGCCGCCCTCCACAGGATCGCCTGTGCAATAAAGCACAGTCTCCACCATGTGCACTTTTGGCGACCCCGGGACCGGACCTTTAGTCACCTCTTACGACAGGCGGGGGGAACCTTGGCCGAATTCTAACGCCCCAAACTACATGGCGAAGCAATGAAGTACCTAGTGCAAAGCATACCAATCAGTGTGAATTGTTGGAGAGTGTGTGAGCATAGTGTGGTCTTAAACTAGGGACGCCCATGTGAAATATACCCAAAAAAAATTTTTATGTAGTTGAGCATCGGCGATCGTTACTGAATCCTTAGAATCTTACTGAGCGAGACTACGAAAATAAAGTAATTATATGACGTTTTCTTTGAAGAGCTTTTCACACAAGTCAGGTCGAGGGTATACGATTCCTTCAGCGTCGGTGTAACTTTTTGTAAACCCAGTTTTTAAACGAGGTGAGAACCGGTGAGTAGGTAACAAATTCGGCCGAACTAAAAATATTTAACTAGGCTTGCGTTTCCGGAGCCAGGCAGTCCGGAAAAAAACAGCCCAGGATAAGCCCAGATTCAAACCGTTTACACAAGTGTTCGTTTTATTCCTGTATCGCCTGGCCGGCTGCGGCCATCCGAATCCGATTTGTGTTTTCTCACAGCAAACTCGGTTTTTTCCGGTTCAGGGATCGGTCGAGGACTGTATTTTGTGTTTTATGGTCAACAAGAGGACATTAGATCTAAGGTTTCTATTATGTCCTCTTCTAGTTAGAAGCTTTACAAGTAGGTACTTGCGTTTATTAGAAAGTTTCAATTTTTAATATAATGTTCGATGTTGAACGTGGCGTCGAGTAAGGGCGGTAGCAGTAGCGGTGCGGTCAGTACAACACAACACAACAGTACAACTGTATGGTCGCATCTTTTCTGTCAAGAGCGGCCTACATCAAACCTTTACAATTGCATCTATACTAGGATTTTTAATTGTAGTCAGTGAAATGACATTTTCAGTGTGGCAGGTTTTCAGTCCCAAATAAATAGTGATGTGGTAAATCGAGTTTTTACAATTAAAAGTTAGTCGACATTACAGCCTGGCAAAAAAATCGTAGTGAATGACCACGTCTCACTTCCATATGTCATTACTGGCAACACACACTGGTCAGACTTTCGTCTTGAGACATAGAGGTATTTCGGTAAACTGTATTTAGTAAATAGGTTTTCAGTTTCAAAATGTTTTGTTTCTGTATTATATTATTTACAGGTAAGAATTTCGTTTATTAACAGGTCATACAACTGGAAAAGTTTGGGAGGATACAACAGTAGAATCTTCCAAACAAGCGTTTTCTAAAGGCTTGACTACAGGCCTATAGGGCCCAACCGGCAAAGGACGACGCTTTATAATATCACAATACATGTAGGCAGTGATGAGGGTTTTGTAGATTCCGGTTTACTTATTTTTGAATCGAAGAAAAATAGTATGGACTATCATGAAGAGATGAATTCAGAGTGTTTTAAGAAATGGCTTAAAAGCATTTTGCCAAAATTAAAGCCGAATGCGGTGCTAGTATTAGATAACGCACCGTACCATTCAAGAAAAGTCGAGCGTATCCCCACTTCAAACTAGCGGAAGGCTGATATTGTTCAGTGGTTAGATGAAAAAGAAATTAAATATCAACTCACAATGATAAAGGCTCAATTAATCGAAACAGTAAAATTACAAAATCAAATTTATACGAACGCTATCCTGTGGAAGAGTTGGCCGCTGAATATGGTGTCACAATCCTGCGTCTGCCACCTTATTACTGTGAGCTGAACCCAATAGAGTTAGCTTGGGCTCAAGCAAAGGGGTATGTTGCCAGGAACTTTTAAAATAAAAGAGGTAAAAAAATATTTGAAGAAGGCCTGAAAGAGGTGACGCCTGGTAATTGGAGACAGTGCATACACCATGCCATAAAAGTCGAAGACAAAATGTGTCAACTCGACCACATTATAGACCAATATGTGGATTCCTTCGTTATAAATGTAACTGATTCCGATTCTGAATATACCGATTCAGAATCGGAGTCGGAATCAATAGCAACCGTAACGAATAAAAACGTAAAGAATTACTTGTATTTTCCTGACTTTCAAGTGTTAATTCCCCTGAACCTCTTTGATCATTTTTTTCCCAGCTATGGTTATAATTTTTTAGTGAGAAGTTTTAATATGGAGGTAGGGTCCATATTTCTTAAATCGTATTATTTAATTCGTTGTGTACCTATTAAATATTTACAATTTAAAAAGGCTTTGATACCTAATAAAATAAAGCATGACTAAATGTCTAAGTCTAGTGATTGCCGAACGTCACTATTGTAGCGGGTCACCCTTTTTTGTATCAGTCACTGTTGAAGTTGTCATTTCGCTGACTACAATTATTAATCGTACTATAGTCGTGCGCGCTGCCGCCAATGCTGACAGATACAAACCAATAAGACTTTTGAACGTATATTTTGTAAAGTAAAACTACCAATTTCCCGTTGGAGTGCAACAAGTAAACCGTCTATTTAGGAAGAGAATTTAATATTATCTCCCCTCATTTCCTGAAGGAAACAAGATAAAAACTTAAATTGGTTTAGTAAAGACACTGCAAACAGAATGACCACCAATATTGTCGATAACTGCGTCCAAACGTCTGTCCGTGTCCACCGTTACACTAACAAGACAAGAGAACAAGCTGCAACAGTAAAGTGCGAACTTCATTGTAACAATGCAGAAACAAACTACACTACACTACACAGTACACAACACTTGCGAACAGTCACTGGACTGCGGCATTGTCCCGCATAAAAGCCACTTCTCGACCTCAACGCGACAAAAAACAGTTTTACTTTTGAAAACGAACTCTGGGGGATTACATTTTTGCTAGCACGTTTTTGAGGTGGCGTAACATAATGAAAAACTGAACTCCTGTAGTGCGTCTCTTTCAGTTTCTCACCAGTTTGCTTTATAAGTTTGTACTTTTTTATAAGTCAGAAGGCCACAGTTTAAATTATATGAAAGTGGAACGTATAAAGGCTGTTATTTTAATGTGCCACAAATAATTCTAAACTTAGAAAATAACCCTTAGGATCATTATCTTTTTGAGGTCTTATAAGACCTCAAAATGCCAAACAAAATATTATTTTCGAAACACACTTCTACCACGGAGATGACGTAGCAAGTTCTCCCCCATAACGTCATGACAAAGCGTCATGGATAAGACAAAAACAAAAAGGGTTATACAAACAACTCTCGTAAGGTGAAGCAATCACGTGTCATGAATTTTATATTGCTTCAGACAGAAAAAGATACTCGTTCGTATCCCAAATGGTAATATGCCTGACAAATACCTCTACTTGAGTCGTAACTTTCGCAGAATACCTTATATCTCATCGTAATAGTAGTTTATATTAGACATGTGAAAGACCTATGTTATGATACGAACTTTTGTAAATATTTTGAGTTTAACTTCAGGGTGCCAACGTTTGCCACTGAATTGAGCATGGACGCATAATTGGTATGTATCTACTTGTTCAAGGTATTCAAATGTAATGTTGCCACGTAAGTAAGCTGCCAGTTATATGTATACTGACACCGTTATTCATAATAACTTAAATAGCGCTTCAACAACACGTTAACTTTTTTATCGCTTTGTCACTACCATTACTATTGTTGTTGCCGCCATTTGCGAGAAAGTGACAGATTTGGCCAATAGCCTAAACTATGGCTTAGCGATGCGTTCGTTTTTATGAATAAGGGGGTTAGTTGTTTTAGGATTTGTCAAAAAATTGCTTCACGATCAGTTTTTCAGTTTCGGATCAGTTTTCATTACTTACCAATGAAATTGTTTAAAAGCTTCAGAATCCAGGAACAATATTCAATAAAATGCGTGTTGAGCTAAAATAAAAAAATAAGTTTTAATTGTATCCAAAGATATTTTTAGTATTGGAATGGGTTTATAAATGAAAATACGATTAGAAACAGAATATTTTAAATCATCATCATCACAACTCTGCATAGAAAGTTAAAACACTACTTTGTAAACATATTTTTGAAGACTACGCAACTTTTTAAAATTCAACAGAGTACAGTGAATCACAATAATATGATATTGAATTTACATAACCTTACATCTGAAAAAAATACAAAATATTCACGAAACTTTTTTGTTTATTTGTTGCTCACTGTACGCGGTTGAAAAAGTAAAATTAAACACAGCGTTTTAAAATTTGCTATATTTAAATATTATCTAGCCAATAAATTATTACTCCTTATTGCAATATATTATTTACAAAAAAATAAAAATATATTTTAATAGAGACACTATACAGTTTAAATGCTCAACATTTTCATATTTCATTTTCACGCTTCATGTTGGGATTTGTTATAAACAATGGATTCCCCTTCAAATTAATATTATGAGTGAACAGCATTTGCTGTTAGTTTGTTTTTGCTTGTTAATGTTTTGTATGATTCACAGTTTTTTTTTTTTTTTTTTTTTTTTTTTTTATAGTGGTCTTCAAGATGACCTCACTCCACCTGATGGGAAGCAGTCGTGAGGTCCAGATATGGGGTTGACAAGCACAGTAATTGAAAACTAATTTGCTGGTCAATCTCATTTTGAAGGCCTGCATAAATGCCTTTTCACGCCCCGCTTAAAAAACCCGGGATTGTAGGAAGAAGGAAACACATCATTCTAATCTAATCATTCTAATCATTTAATTATAATCACAAAAACGACCAGCAAAGCTCGAATATTTCACATCAAGAATTTTAACTCTGTACTTATAAAGGTGAGTATAAACTTCAACATTCCCTCGAGAGAGTCGGTTTAAGGTAACGATCTGACGAAAAGCACAATTACCGGCAAAAGATCTAGTTAGCTTATGCATTCCCATATAAAATCATCAAAACATCGAGAGTCGTGCTTGAAGAGCAGTTTGAGTAAATTTCAAAATGGCGAATGCTCGATGTTCTGAAACAAGTAAATGCTCTAGTCTATAGTCACCTTTATACTACAACATAGTGACAAGGGCACAGTGGTATGAATAAAAACTCTCGCGATAATCCCTAGCCCTAGAAGTCATTTAGGTGTAACTACTATAGACATTCACAGTGTACTAACGTCTGACAGACATTCGTCGAAATTTGTTATTTTGTGGTAACTGAGTCTGTTAGCCCTTGTACGAATAAAATTATAGCTTGGCTGGTCCTCCTTGTTCTGCTCATCTTTTTGTATAGTTCAACGACGGCGTAAAACTTTTATTGACTTGTGATGTTATAATAAGGAATGTTGGGGCGAGATGGGACTTAGTGAAATAATTTTCAGTGATTTTTATTCATTTATATAGGTAGATGTATGTACTAAACTTTCTATGAAGCTTGACTTTATTTATACATTACTTCACGATGCTTAAAACTGATCAAACAGGTTAAATATTTTAAATTGCAACTAACAAGAAAATATTATAAACTAATCAGTATATTTGTCTAGGACAAGAACCAATATCATTTAACATTTGGATTCTTCTCAGGAACCCTGTTATACTTTGTTTTTTTACAATTACTATCAAATAATATTTACAGCTATACAATTCAAATATTTTCAAATCTATAATAATATGAAATACAGACATATCTAATTTATATAAATTATTGTTTCGTTACCATAATTAGTTATTAGTAAAATCCAATTTAAATTGAGCAATTAAAAATTAATAGCGTGAGTAATCATTAATTAAAAGTAACGGCATCATATAGTCTAGAACAAAAAAGAGACTATTAATTAATTGAAACAGTTCAGAAGATTCTTACTCTGAAAAAAGTAAACTCATTTTTTTCTTTGGGGAAAAAAGTAAACTCATTTTTTTCTTTGGGGAAAAAAGTGTTTCACCACTTGGTACAAACACTTTGTACAAGTGAGTATTTCCATTTATTTCATTCTGCATTGACATCGAAATTTTATTTTACTTGGAAGATGACCAACCCATGCTGTATTTTCACATTTTATAAACATGCTTCAGAATAGGTAATTTATGGTCTTTATAACTTTTAAGTGACGTTGCAGTCGTTGTTGCCAACTGATTTGAAAACTGAAATCAGTTTTTCATTTATTTAGAACTTTCTTTAAAATGGTTTGGGAAATAATGTGTTTATAATTCACGTTTGCCTGCTCATTCAACTGAGTACACTTTGTCTTGCTCGTGTTACTTTGTCCATTCTAATATTTTTTGTTATTACTTATTTGGAAGATCATTGATTGCAACATCTAAACGTACATAAAATTACATTAACATTAATCTACTAAATTATAAAATGCTAATTAAAAATATGATACAATATATAGTTGATATGGTCAAATTTACTACTTGGCGAATAATTACATACTACCTTATTCAAATCTCGCAGTGCAATTTGTGTCTGGAACGACAACTTGAATACATACATAGTTGATTGGTAATTTATCTACAAATGACGGCCCACAAATTATAGTACAAAATAAACACAACCACAGTTGGCAAAATAATGATAAAATAAGTAAATAAACAAGGTCCAATTATACTATAAAAAAATGCCCTTAGTAATACTTAAACTGACATTGTTATAAGATAATTTGTCTTTCAACCGACAGCTCATTCGAACCGTTTCCGTTACAAGTGATTTACAAAATTTTTGTTTGTTTTAATTTGTCATGGGGCAAAGAATAAACCATAAAAAAGCAGTAGTAGTAGCAGTAATCTGAACTAACAGTGCTGGCTTGAATTGGCTGGTTAACAAATCAGTCTAAAGGCCACGCTCAGGAACATAAGATGATAATAAATACAAATTAGACGAGAAATTACATTTTGGAAACGACGCTTTATAATGAATGCCTTAAAGAACTTTTTAGAATGTCCTTGGACATTAATGAACCATCATTTTCAGAAGACGATTCTGATTGCGGCAGTCAATCTGAGTAATTAAAGCCATATTCATATTATAACTTTCTTTCTTATTGCAATTTTACTATTTGGTGTTTCAAATGTTAACAGAATTTAAACTTCGTAATTACAATACCCCTATTGAGTAGTCTACAAATATAACACTTGTTCATTGCGTTATGTAGAAATAAATTTTATAATCAAAGTATAAATAATCACAACCAGAAAATAACTAAAGCTTATAATACTGCTAGATTTGGCATACACATTTGTAACAATTATCTTTACATAATACTGACTGATGACTAGAATATTTATTTTTATATACAAAAGCCGAGAACGAATATACAATTTCTTATTTTACTTATTTAGTTTTATTTTTATACTGTTTACATTATTATCTACAGATTGATATGCTATAATTCTAATACTAATACCATAAATACTTAGTTCCAATAATATTATCGAGTTATCACATTAAATAAATAATACCTTAAGGTAATCAGCTTTTTAAAGCTTGAGTTTTATATTTGGTCGTCGGTAGATCTCATCCCTAATAATGAAAACAAAATATAAGTAAAAGACAATTTCGTTGTCATTTTCACTTCTAGTTTACAAAGTTACTTACTGCCAACCAGAGATATTAAAAGTGCAAAAAATAACAGAAATCAAATAAAATAAATTGAAAGCCTTCACCGCAATGAAGATTTTCTTCTAAAATAATAACATTTAATTTAAAAAAGTGTTCATATATCTTTATTATAAAATACGTACATGATAATTTTTTTAAATTATGAGAACATCAGAGCTTTAATGGAAAATCTTGTTTGAGTTAAGTGCAAGAGAGCTTATGCTGATAAAAAAAGCTGTCAATATAAAATATGCATAAAAAACATCTAAAGAGGCTTGAGGTTTTAGAGGATATCCTTCTTTTCAACCTGTAACTAAATCCCTGATTGGCTCAAATATTTCATTATTACACAAATGCCACGAATTTTAAGCGAGATCTACTTACTGGGTAAAGACGACCAAATAATCTAAAGGCTAGGTGCCGCATTTCAATATCTTTCTGAAGGCCTTCCTGAATTCCGGGTTGAAGATGGTGTAGATGACTGGGTTGAGGAAAGAGTTGATGTAGCCCAGCCACGTGGTCAGTATGAAGGTAGTCATACCGGGGGCGAAGGGCAGATCAAACTTGTCGCAGATCGCCCCCAGGACGGAACACGTGAAGAATGGCCCCCAGCAGAATAGAAAGACACCTGGAACAAGAAATGTGAATTACTATCTAGACATCAGTTTTGTTCTATCTCTTACTACTGGAGAAAGACCCTCCTTAAAAATGGGCGGTACTCTAACACGCGAGCTTGATGCGGATTATTAGGAAATTGTATGTTAGCCTAGTGGCAAACTTTTTTGTCCGATATTATCAAGCAACCTGCCATTTGCAACCAACGCAACGGCAAACTCTTCCAAGTCATCATAAAAAGTTGATACTTCAAAGTCACACGCGTCTCAGTTATATAAGTAAAAATACTGCAAAACTTACCTAAAACAATAGCTAAAGTTTTAGTAGCCTTCCTTTCTTTCTTCGCGCTTGATTTCTCTCGTTTCTTTTTGCTCGCCTTATTCGCTTTGTAGATGGTGAAGCGAGCGGTCGCTGCGCTCGCTTTCCGCTCCTTTTTCGCGGTCGAACCATCTCTGATATCATATTGGCTTGCTGTGATATCGTGATCTTCTTCAGAATGGATTGCCAGTGATACGTTTCTGCTGAGAAATATTAAAAGTAAGTTGTAGCACGTACATAATAATCTTATACATACATTAAAGTCGGTTTCAGGAATATAGATTTCATTAAAAAATGACAGTTTTAACTCAAGGAACTTGTTTCATTACTGTCCAGTGTTCCTATCCCTTCTGCCTTCTTGTAAGAGTGGCAAGATCCAGCTTGGTAAGATATTTTTTAACTTAGTTTAAAAACTTGTTAAAAAAAGTATTAACATTGATCATTGGATGTTACCACCTCAAACAAAATTATCAATAGTTTGAAGGAATTAGCAGCTGTTGAGGAATTTGTGCTTTTCTTCGTGTAGCTTCAATTTCATACAATGGAGTGGAATGAAATGAAGGTTTCTGTCTCTTGGGAAAAACTAGCCTAGAAGTTGGGTTGAAATTGTTGTTTGAATGGACAGTGACCAATTTGTACTCCAGAAGTAACTACAGCTTTCATTATTGTTTATTATTTCACAATGACGAAGTATTTTTTTTTAAATAATAGTCTATGCCAAAGTTTTGTTACGATATTTGTTAATGACCGTATCAGAAAAAAAAGTGATTACTTTATCAATATCAATGGGGACGTAACAATGATTCAAACGAAAGACCAGGACCAGACCAAAGTTTGGTTTCTCGGCAGCCACTGCCCTGGAAATCAAAGCTCAAGAATAGTATTTTTTTATTCAAACCAAGTTATTACTATAATCAATCGGCGGCTGGTCAGTCGTTAGAAATCCCTACAAGCGTATGTTTATGTTATTTATTGAAAGCTACAAAAGTTGACTAGTACCTGGAATCAGACATAACTTTGGCAGTTCTTCCGTTCTTCTTCCACTTGGCCCCATCACATGCCATATTCTTCAGGACAGTAGCATCTTTCAACCCTGGTGACCCTGGAGGCGAAGACGTGTGCTCTCTGATTGTATCTTCAAGGTTCGAAGGTGCATACCCTGAGTCATTGTTTCCATTCGGGTCTATTGCTTGGGACTTGAGATTCTTTTTGGGGCTGTTGAACAAAAAATATAATTACGAAAGGCATACACGCGTATGCTTTAAGTCATATTGATTTTCCACCGAAACTAAATAAAACAGAGACGTAGAGAATGTGTGGAGCTGTGTTTAAAACAACCAATCATAATTTCTGTCAAAATACGGCAGCGATGAATGAGGTCTTTATTCAGGAGTTGTCTTGTGAAGGTAACCCACGCTAATCTTAAAATGTTATAAACAGAGTGGCATAAGATAAGGACCAACACTTCCTGTCAAGGTGGTGTGTTCAATCATCACTGAGGCTTAATTTGTAGCAGTCGACATGAAAAGCAGGCAGATGACACATAGACTCACTTATCTAACATCTAAACATTTCAAACACTAACATGATTCCGGTATAAGTATTCAAGATAGAAGGTATTGGCACTTCACAGTCGGTCTATAACAATGTTGAGCTTCATTTTTGCTTACTTTCCCGATTCCTCTGCTACAGTAGCCAGCATGAACTCTGTAGATTTATCGTTGGGTATGACGTGGCACTCGTCTGCGTCTGCTTCGAGATCTGCCGACCTCTTGTCGAAACTGCACAGAATTATTTTGTAATTAGTATTTACGTATTTCTTTGATCAACGTACATCAAAGATTAATCCAGTTAGTGTATAGCAAAACAAGATTGCTATTTTCAATCTATCAGTAAACTGAACACTTATGTTAGTACCTGGCTGAGTTACTTTACTTTTGTTGCCTGGTATTACATTCATTTCAAATACCAAAAAATAACTTTTTTTTTTAATTCAACCTATACTGTCCCACTGCTGGGCAAAGGTCTCCCCCAAAGTTCTTCAAATGTCTCTGTCCTGAGCCAAAACCTACCACTCCCCAGAATAACGGGATATGTCATCGCTCCATCGTTTCCGAGGTCTTCCTCTCCGGCGATGACCATCTGTAGGGTGCCAAAAGGTAGTGATTTGGGCCCATTTGCTGGAATGCATTCTGCAAACGTGTCCAGCCCAGTTCCACTTTAGATCAGCAGTCGCTTTTTTTTTTTTTTTTAACTAAAAGTTAAAAAAAAAAAAAAAATTATAAGCCAATTAATTTTATTTCATCAATGTAATAAATATTGTTTCCTTCTTCTTGACTTTCGTTGATCGAATTTTCGCCTACCTATTTTGCAATACCTGCTAATTATTTTGGCTACAAAGGACTAACTACCTGCACTGAAGTGAAAACATGAAGTACTTTAGGTGAAAATAAACCCTAAAGCACTTAAAAAAATACCACATTTCCATTATAACCTTAGTGTTGATAAAACTCTTACTCAATCAGACTTATCCGGGACGCATTTGACAATCCGGATCAAGTTACATGAGCGTAAAATAATGTTGATGCGAAAAGTAAATTTCTTTCTACTGTATTGGAACCCTCGAGTACGGCCCAAATTTTCGGCGGAAATTATGTTTTTGCACTGGGTAAGTATATTTTAGCACATACACACAATTTTACGCTTTATTTGAAATTGGCAAACTGGATTTTTGGTTGTAACGACAACCTTCAGTTGTACACATTGATATAAACAAAAAGAGAGAAGAGGAAGAAAAGGAGAAGAGAAAACGTACATACTTTGCGAATTAGAAAACTGGCACATGACATTGACGTATGAATGACGTGCACGCAAACAAGTTACTATCATATTGGCTTGCAAACAGGTCCATTGGACCTGTTTTAGGGTGCCACTTTTGGTACACTTTTGGTACGAGGATGTCCTATCTTCCTCTTTTTGTTTTTAATAATGGTCGTAAACGTAAATTTTAATGACGTGAATGAGTACATACAGAGTAAAATATTTTGTCAGTTGGTTAATTAGAATAAACATTAAAAGCGAATGATATGGATTATTGTGAAATTTTAAAGTAAAGAAGTATGTACCCTATAACAGGCTTAAATAAATATTACCTGTCTTCATGATCGTCTTCATTGCTGCCTGATCCAGTATTAGTAGGTCGGTCTTCGTGCAGCGCAGTTTCTGCCAGTCGTCTCGTCTGAGCTACGTTCTCTATCACTACAGCTGCGGTAGCACCAGTTGTGGTATCTCCTGCTACTGGCGGCTTCTTCGCAGCTCTATGCTTTTTTGCCCTATTTCTTAAAGCCTGGTAGAAAAAACAGTCTTTATAATTCGATAAAGCCTATTATTATGCGTCATGTCAAGTTTTAGAATAATTGGAAGCTAGATATTAATTTTGTAACGAGTGAAGAGAGCCTCCTGGTCGTGGCCCAGTTGTTAAAACCGGCTCAGACTCCATGTGGTCCCAAGTTCAAAGTTGACCATTAACACTTTCTCTCCAGAGATGGAAAACACTGATGAAAACTGTGGGCGTGCCTTTAACTACCTCTTTTTGGATGTAGTCGTGTTATGTTGTGTAAAAAGTATACCTATTAAGTATCTGATAATGGCTAATAACTACATTATTAATAACATTGCATGTGCTGTAAAAATATTTGAATCGTGAAAACACAACCAAAGTTGCAAATCAAATCCAAAATTGTGACTAAACTTTACAATCACACGAAGCAATATTTTTATGAATTAACGTTTAGTCATAAGAGATTAAGAAACTCACCTTAAAAATACTATAATAAAGGAACATCATCATGATGCAGGGTATGTAGAAGGATCCTAGAGAAGAGTAGATAATGTAGTTTTGACTGTTGAAGAGGCATTCGTCGAAGTCGCGGTCTGGGGTGTCGTTGAGGCCCAGTACAATAGGCGCACCTATAGCCGCTGATATGAGCCACACCAGGACGATTGTGAACCACACCCGTCTGTTGTTTTTGTGCTTCGCGTACTTTATTGGTTGTGTTACAGCTATGTACCTGAAACAAAAATGTTTACTCGTTTCTATGCTTTTTTATCCACAATAATTCTCTTTTTTTCATGTTCAAGTAGGCGCGCATTCGACCACAACCTCAACTGATCTTAAGTGATGATGTGGTCTAAGTTGGTACATGCCGGCCAGTTGAACAGAATACAATTATTAATTACATACACTCTCTTGGCATTTTGAGCATTCAATTTTTGATTTACACAAACGTGTGAAGTGTCCCTGCAATCTAAAGAAAATAATAAAGCAGGGTTTTCTTGTTTTTCAAGATTGCCAACCTTGCGATATTTTTATCCTTATTTTCACTGTGCCACTAAGGAAAAAATTTGAAGTTATATCATATGGCAAACTAAAAAAAGGTGTAATTTTTAGTAAAGTATTACATTTTCCCTAAAAACATCTACGCTAAAGTTTTTTCTTGCTCAAAGCCGGATTTGATTTCGGTGTTCCTTCGCACGTGGCTGTAGTTGAGAAGTCCACATGAATATCACAACAGTATTACTAATTGGTTCACGGATCTTTTCCCATTCAAATGTGCCTAGTCTCCTTTGTTTGAAATTTTTAGCGCTTTTTTTAAATGTAAAATCTAGTATTTATAAACAAAACAATACAGAGACCATCTACATTAAAAATGGAATTAAATTTTACCAAATCGTACGATAACTCAGTTCTGAATCACCCTCTTGGTCCGCAATGAGCTTAAAACAAACTTCCAAGAAATGACTAACCTGTGTCCCATGTTTACCAAATATATTAAATAGAAAAAAATATAGCACTTTATTTGTATACCTACTGCCTTTCAAGATTATTTGATTTTCGGCATTTAAATATTAACAAGTCCACGTAAAGAAGGAAAAATGTTTGATTTAATAAGATTTTCTTTACGATATCACTAAGAATATTATTACTAAGAAATGATGCTGAAAGTCGCATTGATAAGAACTTATTTTAGTTTATTAGGTCGTTTGAGTACTGTAACATACTAGTAGCACGGCTCTGTTAAACCGTAACTTGATACCTTAAGGTAGAAAGCTCATTGTTATTGATTTTGAAATGACGATGATTATTAATTAAAGGAACGAAGGTTGTGGTATTCATTCATGACTTCTCATTTTTACGCGAAGCGCCGGCAGACTTAATTCATCATTAATTAACGATCTCTAGTTACCTCTTCAGACTAGCGGTGGGATCTTGTTTCATATGTTTTGAGTAACTCGTGTTTTTTACTCATAGGTAACGGAGAAAATACGATTTCAAAATAAAATTGCACTTACCTATCAACTGAAATAGCAACTAAATTGAATATACTCGACGTCGAGGAGGTGACGTCCATCGCTATGTAGACATCACAGACGAATGCTGGGAGTCCCCATGAGCCGTGAACCTGTGAACAAAATTGGACATTATCAATACCTTATATAAGGTTCAAAATACTCGTAAAGAAATAAAAATAACATCTTCTGGATAAGAAAATGAAGTTGAATATTGTGAAATCTTGAAAGACGTCTTGAAGTTCCACATGTTGATGTTTAAGAAACGTTAAAATACATTGGAATAAAATATATATTGTCATAGAGTTATCTTTTCAACACTGTTTTTATTTTTATATTGAAAAGAACATCATAATGATCTACAACATCAGTTTTTGTTCAAATGTGAATATTCCGGTCAAAATACAAACTCCAACTATAACCGGATAGAACTAAACCGTCTAAGTATTTTCGTTACTATAGCATGGCACCAAAGCTGTAGAACAATTTCCCTTGGTTTGATTCGGATTAAAAAATCCGTTTTAAATAAAAAGTATTATTTTGATGTTATTGTTATGTGATGTTTCAGTTATTGCTTATGATACAAATAATAAAGGTAATCTCACAGGCATTGCTGCAAATAAGCAAACTACATGACAAATATTTTTACTAATAGGTATATTTTTTAAACTGAACGTGATAGACCAAATTCTAAACTAAACAAAAAAAATACACGAACAGCAGAAACTATGATTATTTACTGTACTAGGAAGGTATTTGAACTGTTATAAAATCAATCAAGCGTTGTATAATAAAATTGGTCAAAATGACACTTAATGGCTGCAAATGCTGCAAAGGATCCTAAAGCACTTAACTTGCAAAACCCCTTCAATAATGACCCAAACGCCTAAACTTTCTCTTAAACCTTGCACTTAACTGGTAGAAGATGCTTCTATGCCTTAAATAATTCGAAAGAATTTTTGGATGCAAAACTCCAAATATTATGTTCCCTACATTTTTCTGAGTCCCATATATTGGTAACCATATCGTTCGCCCTCGGAGATATCAAGACGAAACCTCAGAGGATATTGGGTTCGATGTCTCATCCGGGCCGGGTTTGAATATTGATGATATTGGCATAACTTTGAATATTTCGGGATCCAGTTTCATTTAGAAACGATATGATTTAGGTTATGTAAAGGCATAAGGGCATACTTTGGACTTTGGCAAAGTTGACGTACGATGGGTGATGACAATGTGTATTCGGTCTTTCCATTATACTCCTCCGTGCTAAAAAGATCGACATTAAAATTCATTGTTCCCACCTGTGCCAAAATGTCTTGCACAAAAAAAATGGCGATATAATTATTGTCAAACAAAACAGTCGCTTACCTATCGCTGGCTTACTGCGGAACGGTTTCATAATACCTTAGCCAGATTTAATAAAAAAAAATGAGCCGGGATATTTGAACTTTTTTGAGAATATTTATTTTTTATGTCTTGATGATTAGATACGATATTATTATTGCATAAGCACATAAGCAAGTAAGTATTATTAAAGCTCTGCAGGTCTGAAAATACAGTTCTAGTAAAATATTTGACAGGCGAATTCCGAATTCTTAAATTCCACCATTCCAAAATCGAAATTTGCATTGAATGGCACCGATAGGTGTGATTTGGATCAAATCCAAATTATGTACTACTTTACCCTACCTGGCCTTTGCCCGTCCGAGATAAGCTCATAGCACATTATCCCAGTACGACAACTGCACGGCTCCGATCCAGCAACACTATCTTGTATTTATCAGTTATCAATTATCCTGCGAGATAAGTGGTAATTATACAGTGTGTTTGGGAACCGGTGTCCGACCCGTTAAGGTGAAGTAATATGATCTATTTTATGAATAAATCCACCATAATTAAGCACTTTTAATTAATTTTTTAAAAAAAAAAAATTAATTTATTTCAGGTAAATTTTACCTGCGTTTCAAAGGGTCTCTAATGACAGGGTGATATTCAATTTGTCACAACTTCTAAACTATTTTACTTGGAACTTTGATTTTTGCTTCAGTGTTTAGGTGATGTCTTTGGGTATCCAAAAAGTTAAAAATAAATGTATGTTGACAGTTTAGTTTTTCTGAAAAAAAAATGTAAAAAAAACTAACAAATTCTATCACAATTTTCAAGTTCAAACATTTTTTTGAGGTATTTTAAGGGAGTTATGAAAAAATGCTTTTTTGTCAGCTTATTGCCTACTTTTGTAGCTGTCCAACGATACCACTTTTGTGACTGTAGGACCTCTAAATCGGCAGATATTGCAAACTAAAATAACCCACCCGTACTCCCGAGAAAAAAAAATTAAAATGGCGGCCATTTTAAAACAACTGGGGCAAAGTGCTTAATTATGGTGGATTTATTCATAAAATAGATCATATTACTTCACCTTAACGGGTCGGACACCGGTTCCCAAACACACTGTATATGGTATGGTATGGTATACGCTTGGTGGCAGCCCACAGTTAGCTCGCAGTTGGCATTCTCTTAGTAATATTGCAAAATATACCTTACAATTTAATGCTTAAATTTGAATGGCATGGAATGTGCTACGACCTTTACTGGTCGAAATATTTTAGCCGCATGGCCATTGTCACCTTTCACCTGACAGATATTAATGAGGATTGCCGGGTCCGTGGTCGTTAGGGTAATAACTTGCGCTGAGGTGCTGCTGACCTCCGTTTTCAAGTCTCAAACATTTTGATTCAGATGGCAGAAAAGTGAAAAAAAAAGGAGTTTTTAAGCGTATTCTAGAAGGTAAAACATTAAGTTCAGCATTCGTTGCAACTATCTGCCGTTACTTAAGTTTGACTACAATTTGAGGAGCTACTATAAACTTAGGAGTACAAAAATATAGTTACACCTAGTAACACAACAAAAATAAAATGCACGTTCGTCACATGAATGTTATGTTTGACCTTGTTAGGAATCGAATTCACCCGTCGCACCGACAATCTAGCCACATCAATCACCATTCGAAAACTGTAACTAGTCACTTTAGTACCTTTTTTAATTATCAAAGTACCTAATTGGTCAGCCAAGGTGATATAGTATTTTTGTAGGTTTTTAAAAAGCGATATCCTTAAAAGAGGATAAATCTGCTGACACATACAAATGAGGATCGTATGGGTCGCGTCCATGATCATTAGTGTACCTTATAACCTGTGCTGAAGTGTACCCACCCATAAACTGCAGACTAAGATAATAATTCCTTATGGACATCGTAAAAAGGGCATTTATTCAAATAGCTAGGACATCTATGACATTAATCATGTAACCATAGGTAACATATTAAAATATGTAAGACACCCAACAAATACAAAAAATGACAGTCATGATTCACTCAAAACGTTCAGACTAACCTTTACACAGAGGCAGCACTTTATACTGCTGACGTGAGACCTATTTTGCAATGGTTCTATAAAAGTTGATGCGGGTTCGCGACCCTGGTGCAGTAGCTAACTTCTTGACCGTTACACCAAAATTGGTTGTAAACGGTACCTAGGATAGCTTTTTTCGTAGTTGAATCTTCCAGTGGCTTTACAGAGTTTGGCAATCTGCCCCACCGTTACTGAACTTAATTGTTCTACCTACGTCTATCTGGTCCGTCCCTTTGAGTTTATATACAATCCAGTGCGTCCATCGGGCGTTCTTCGATCAGGGATGGCATTCTGCATCTTGTTTGCATGTAAAATTCCAGAACTACGCCAAACAATACCAAATAACATTTTATAATATTTTTTATACAAAGTAGGGAATACCAATTCCAGGTGAACGAATATATTGCTTGAAGTAGGCGTTTTCTACTGAAGAGGATAGAGAAGAGATTTGGCGTCACCCAGAGTTACATAACGGATGGAGATTCGTTCGTTCGTTGACATGAGGTCAATCCTATCGCGCAACCCCATAAAGTGTGAAATCTATAGCGCTACCCCCTAAAGTATGAAATCCATGGGGCAAGTCTGAATACACAAGCACGTTTGTGTTTGAACGGTATCTGGGTTTCAAATTTAGTTTCAAGGCAATGCCTAATCGTGGAACTAAATAGAAAAATGAGTAATAGAATGTCCGCAAATCCAAAGACGAAAAATTTTCTGCTACATTTTTATCAGGCGTTGTGTAATTGAGTTACAAATTGATACGTCCCTCGGGAAATCGAATTTATCCCTCCTTGCCTACTCATTGCCATCAAAATTGTGTCCAGTTCCATTTAAGTATATTTATTTTATTAAATAATACTCCAGTGTAATCTAGTAGGCACGGTATTTTGTTCTTGAAATACAATTAGAGAAATCAAACTATGAAAAAACGGACTTCTTTATTACTAACTAGCGACCCGTCCCGGCTTCGCACGGGTGCAATGGGATGTCATTAATATTTATACTAACACCTTCCTCTTTAACCACTCTATATACCAAAAACAAAACCGCATCAAAATCCGTTGCGTAGTTTTAAAGATTTGAGCATACATAGGGATATAGGGACAGTGAAAGCGACTTTGTTTTAGACTATGTAGTGAAGCTCAGTAACAGGGTCTCAGTATATTTCTAGTCGATTAGTACTCTTAATTTCACGGCTAAGTAGCAAGTCCGCGGTAGTATAGTGGTTAGTATCCCCGCCTGTCACGCGGGAGACCGGGGTTCGATTCCCCGCCGCGGAGAAGACTTTTTTAATTCGCCAGATTATTTTTTTGCCGAGCAATGTTTTTAAACCATTATTAAACAACTTTAAATGATGTTGCTTTGAACCCTAACAGAACTTGATATGTTTTGGTTGAAAAAAAAATATTCAGTTTATTCTTCCCATCTCAAGAGTATCGTTTATGATAAAAACTATAATATTATTATAAAAAAGATGTTAAAACATAATAATGTAGGATTTGATGTGTAAACTCTTTTTCTTGCACATCAAACCAACTTCGGAGTTTTGAACTGTTTTGGAAGAATATCCAAACGTATAATTTTCATTACATTTCATGTGGGTAGGTTATTTTTTTGTTAAAATCATGTTGCCGGTACAAATATTTGAAAGTAGTATGCAAAATAAATGTTGAACACATCTTTTGTGCAGTTTTGTAATATCAATATATTAGTTCTCGTGAATACAAAACTAATCTACTTACTCCTAAAAGTTAAGTGTTTTGTTGATATTACTAAGAAATGAAGTGTAACAAAAATGAAACCATCGCCTGAGGTATTTATTGCTATTTTTGATTTAATTCATAGGTATTTGCATATTTTGAAAAGCGTGACTAAATGACATTTGCATAATTTACTCATTTATTTCTAAAGTCAGCCGGTAGATTTTATCTTCACCTGTGTAAAGTGAAGAAATACAAATAAAACTCTGTGTATTTGTCTGTCGATTCGAATATGAAATGGGATTGTTGAAAATAAAAAACTAAATTATTATTTTTTATGACCAAGTTAGAATAATGTTTGTTTTTATTCTTATGAAAAGGTTACAATTTGCCTGTGATTTGTGTTTTTTCGAAAGCGTTTCATAAAATGAATTTTGCTATTCTTACAACTCCTATCTTTTTTAAATTAACTAGAGGAAGAAAAAAAAATCGTTTCTAAAAATTGTAAACTATATGCTATTAAGATGTATTAACTATATTATTGTAAAGTTTCATTAAAGTCCATTCAGTAGTTTTTACGTGGAAGAGTAACACGGCACAGCCACACATACAAGCTTTCACATTCATAATATTAGCAGAATAATATCTGAGTGACCTACTTTGACATATAATTACTGAATTGTGTACGGAAACAAGGGAAGCCTGTATTTATATTCGTACAATATCAATGCTTATTGTGTACATTCATAACAAGGAACCATTTAGATCTGCCTTAAATGTATGTTGTTTAAATACTGTTAGAAATTACAGTTGTATTTACACAAGGTTTATGGGTAAATAAATATAGTTAATGGTTTGCATGTAGGGAAATAAAGCTTATTTATATTCACCACCCACTCTGACGTCAAACAATTAAAGGTATATATTCAAATTTATATTTCATAGTAATACAAAGGACCCCTTGTTTTGGATCAGCAAAATTACAAATAGTGTTCACATCAATCACTTCAAACTTAACATAACATACCCTCACGTCCAACCTAATGGGTTAGTCAGAGGTACACTAATTGTTGCCGTCATGGTAAACGAAACATTCGGAAGCCCACATTGCGACGAGGGAATTTGAACTCAGCGTGGTAAGGGACCGCCGTTATCCGGGTTGCTTGGGTATGTATTTTTCATCACCGGAGAGTTAGCCGCAAATTGTACAATAAGCACAAAGTATGTGTGTTCCAGCAAGAATTGATCTCGGGACCATCGGGTTCCGACCCAGGGTGCTTAACTTCTGGGCAACGACGCTCTAACACTTAGAACAAATAATTATGAATACAACTTGGCAACAGCGTGATTCAAACCTTCACTTGTTTATAAAGGAGAAGCTATAGTTGTTTAATTATCATCATGGCCAGCTTTATGATATCTACTTTACCAGTATGAGCTTCCTCCTTAGATTTGTGAAATTATTGTTATTATTTAATTATTCATTAACCAAATTGTAGGCGGAATGATTTTTATCAAGTCATCGGTGAACGCTGAAAATGGCCTAAAACTAAAACTATGTTTGCTATCATAACTATTAAATAATCGTAACTCCAGAGCTATTTTACTATTTTGTTGTAGTTTGTGTAATAAAATGCAAATGTAATATGAGTTAAGTCAAGCAATAAGTAGAAAAAAACCTTACTTTACTGAAACCCCAGAACAGTGAAAGTTTTTACGTGCCCGTAAATGAAATACGAACAATGCACTAGGGTTGTACAGCAACTGTTTTTGAAGAAAGTGTATGTTGTTACATTTTTCGTTAAGAACATGTTTTTTTTAGATTTTTATAAGATAGGACTAGATAAGATAAAATCTATTGTCATAACTATGTAGGTAAATATTGTTTAATTACATTCTAAATAGTTTAAAAATAATGTACCTACTGGTAAAATAACGGTTCAAAACTTCAGGCACCACGTCTCACTACAGGTCATAATAATCATCTCGACTATGAGCTATAATTAGCTAGTTCAAGAATTTAGTTAAAAACTAGGAATAGGAATTTCTTAAACGGAATTAGATTAGGAATTTCTTTTTTAATGCCTGATGTAGAACAACGAACAGTCGAAAATATTAAAATCAGCTTTTGCTAAAGTTAAAATTATATAAAAAACACTTTACATCATTCCGCACAGCGCCACCTAGCCCCAAACTAAGCAAATTAAAGTTTGTAATATGGGATACTAGGCAACGGATAAACATACATAAATGCCATTATTTGTTTATTCATACCCAGATCAATACAAACAAACACTGTTTTATGCACACAAGTTTTTTGTACTAAATGGGTATAGAACTTGCAACCTCTGGTGTACCAGCCATCTTTTGAACGACTACACCATATCGGCCGTCAGCCTAATTTAATTGCTATTACGTTCGTCTATAATACTAAAATAGTAATTGATTTTTATGCCATAAATAATAGATAATTGTTTAAACTTGAATATTATAAACTAATAAACACATAACTTTACTATGTTGTTGTGTGCAAGATATTTATTAGGTTATCAGAGAATGTTAGAGATGAGTAAATAATTTGTACCAAAACATGTGAAGCTTAATGACAATTAAGAGTAAGTAGTAAAATAATTAAGAAAATGTAATTAAAGCATTCAAATAAATTGACTATGCAGGGTGAGTTTTTCTAGTGTGCGTGGTTGACTAAATCCTAAACTATGTAGAATTAAGATCAGGATAGGATCAGATTGAAAAAAAAACCTTTGCTTATCCGGGAATTGAACATGTTGGTTTTAGAAAAATAGTGTGTCACATCACTAAAACATCTCTTACTGCTTTATTCCAGTGCATGATGCGGTTGGCCAGGGAAACATGTTTTCACTTTTTGTTAAGTCCACCGAGGGGGAGCTATTTTCATGGCTTCTCTTTATTTTTGAACACAATATTCGTATTGTTCTATTTCTAGTTAGACGTACATTTTGATAGTATATACCTGACGTTAACAACGAACTGCTCTTATGGTTGGCAAATTTTATGCATAGCTATTTTATAAAAATAAATAAAAGGATTACCGCCGCACTCAGAGACGTCACATAACTTTAATGGTTGATTAGCGTCAAAATTTCATTTTTGAAAAGAGACTTTATAACAAATTAAATAAAGAACTTTTCAGAATGTCAAATTTTGACGCTAATCAACCATTAAAGTTATGTGACGTCTCTGAGTGCGGCGGTTAGCTACTTAAATAAATTAACGTCCGCCGCTGATACTAAACATGGGGTTAGGTTTTCTTTCGATTTGAGTAATAAAATCACACTTAAAATGCGTACTTCATAGAACTGTCCTTATTACTTTTTTACATCATGAGTTATTGGAGTCAATTAAAATTGTGCCATTAAATCGCAAATTTAGTTTTATAATTATTTTTCATTCTCGGCTCGAAAAGCAAGCTCATAATTTCATAATTTTACACAATAATCATAGTCATTAGTTACATTGGATATCAATTAAGCTAAATCTATTATGAATTCTAAAATTAAATAATTTTAAATATGAATAATTTTGTCACTGAATGAAACATGTAGTGTATTAATTGGTTTGGGTTAGTGGTGTAGGTAAGTTATTTATAAAGAAAAATGAAAATATTTGTTCAAATAGAAAATCATCATCTGACCCTTATTTAGCAGAAACAAATAAATTGAAAAATGTAACAAATTACCGTATCACGGCTTTTTTAATTAGGAGATCGAACCCACGAGCTTAACTTTACGTTTTATTCAGGGTCGGTGACCGTTGCATTTTGCGCGAGTATATTCTCAAATATATCTAACACAATGTTTAACATATAAGTTATTTTAATACATCAAAATTTGTGTTATTGTTCTGATAACTACTGAAAACTAACTGACTGCCATGTAACATATTTTGTAAAGAGCAATTCAGTGATTTTGGCTTATCTCCTATGACCAGCCCTAAGGTCATAGCACATTATGCCAGCACGGCAAATGCACGGCTCCTACCCAGCAATTATCTTGCCATTCAATTTGAAACCTAAAGTTGTAAGAACGCGAGGGACGAGTTGAGAGTTATAGTAGCGGTGAGCGCGCTTATATTATATCACTCACAACATAATGCTAAAATTTTAAAGGCAAGATATTTACTGGGTCACAGCCGTGCAGTTGCGGTGCCGGTATAATGGGCTATAAGCTTAAGTCGTCTTTCACATTACAAGTGTTTGTCCGACATCACATACGCAATTACGCAATTAACTACTTTCATTTTATTCAAAATTTATTTCAGGCTTGCTGTATTGTTTGCCAGCGAATATATTGCTGCTCTGACTGTCGTTGGAAACACGAACAATCTGCTCATGGTTTAACATACGATTGCCCGATTTGCAGAGGAAATAATTATCTTTGTAAGCCTGAATTACTAAATAAAGAATTTTTGAAACATTTAAACAAAGAACATTTACCACTTCACTGTAAAAAGTGTAATAAACACTTCGCTACCATGGAAGATCTTATAAATATTGAGGAGTGCAATAGTATATCTGAATTATTGATTTGTAAAGAAAAAGATCCGAGCAAATCTCTGATAAAAGAAGTGGATGAAAAATTTGATTCTTTGTATGACAAAGTAGCAAAAAAAGATGAAATAGATAACTTTGAAGGTATAATATTAGTAAACAAGTTCAGTAAAACTGCAGTCATAACACCAATTGTACGGAAGAAAACCATAGTCGATTATGATTCAAGTGAGAGTGAGACAGAAGATACAAAACATTCTGGTGTTCAGACACCACATCCTAGATTAGTTCCTAAAACTCCAAAATTGAAGAAACAAAGAGCAGCAACTCCACATGCAAAAAAGTTGTTAAGTTTGATGAGGCAGAAGGTGGTTGAAGAGTACGAGGAAACAGTAAACGACGATGATTATGATGGATCACCGGTAACAAGCAAGACTACTCCATCCAGAAATGACAACTGTGCTGGTTAGTATATCAGAAGTTCCTATGAGCATTCCATTTGAATCCTGCGATCTGTATCAGGTTATTTGTCCACATGAAGTTCATTAGCAAATGGCTACCATTCCAGAACTTTTCAATTAATGATTAATCGAGTTTTATACTCACCTGCCGGGGTGCCAATGTCGCCATCAGTTTTATTATGTTCACGTTGGGTGACACTGAGCGCTCTCAAGAGGCCCATGATTCAAAAACTGCGTTTCGGATACATACAAATTAATTTCAGTTCGGTGGTTATTTTTTTTCTTGAATGATTGTTGATTATTATTAATTAAATAAAACCTACAGTTCCAGATCAAGACAAAGAGATGACAACTCCTACTTCTCATATACAGCATGTCCTGAAGTTAGCACAAATCGTCACAACGAGCACTCCCACACACCCAGCTATGGGAGGTTGGTCTCTCTTTCCCGAGCAAAGTGCTGACTCTCCTCTCTCTGAAATTGAGAATGCTGAGAGTCCAGCCCAAAACACCAATAACGAGGTAAGCAAATTAAGTTTCTTCCTAATAATAGTTTCCAGGATTTGTTGACGAAGATTTGTAATAATACAAGTCTAACCGCCCATTCTGAGAAATTATCCTATGTATGGCTCATCATCACCAACCAGTCACGACGTGTACTGCTTACATAGGCCATTTTCTATGGGTATCAAAAACTTATTTTAAACTTATTTTTATTTCAATTGCAGCCGTCAAAATCTGAAAACATTGCACCGAAACTTAAAAGTATCATAGTTACTGGCAGCCGAATTCGTCTTGGCAGTCAAGATAGTTCGGAGAAACACGTTACGTTTCAGGAGTCTGTGAGTAATACAGATGTTTCTTCCATGAAGCAAAAGAAAGTCAAATTCGCTGAGGATACGGTCTTTGAGCAAGAAAATAGAATGAAGAGAGGTAACTATAACTGACATGCCCTTATCATTATGTATCATTATTTAATAATATTTTTTTATGTCATTAAATAACGTATTTTTTCTTAATTATCTGGCCAAGTAGGTATCAAAAAGTGGTAAATACTTTTTTGTATTGATTCATAGATTTGTATTTGTTTTAAATAGACTCCGTAATAAAGTATTTTTTCCGTTAAAATACTACAAAAATAGATTGTTGTTAAACTAAAACACTGCTAAGGATAGGTAGAAACATTGTATGAATTGTGGAGATTAAAATAAAATTTTCTCGTGCTAGACGTAACTTAAAGTTAACTATTTAATAGTAGAGTTTAAATCTAACCGTTAATTATTTACCATTTCAGTGTATAGAAAGCCAAAACGAATGTTGACTCCAGGCCCCCAGAAGCCAAGATTTTGTTTAAATCCACGGTTTCAAGCTCTTATAAACCGCTTCGAGAACCAGGGACAAACGATGGCAAGGACTCCAATTCATACCAAAGAAAAAACGCCTGAAAGTACACCAGCAACTGGTGAACCTCACATGCCAGCTAGAGCCATAAACTTCAAGGATGATAGTCCAGTTGTGGAAACAAATAACTACTCAAAAGAATCAAATGAATTATTCAGAACTTGCGTCGATTCTCCTAACTCTGCACTACAGCATAACAACAACAATATCAACACAGCTATAACGGCTCTTACTACCAACATTGCAGGTTCATTGCAAAATTGCCTCACTTCAGTTCTAAGAACGACAGATGAAGAGACTGAAATTCAGTTTAAATTTGTAATAACTAAAAAGAAAGTGAGCGTTAAAAGAATTGCAGACGACGGCGAAGGAACCGACGAAAAATGTAGTGAATTTGAGCGGAATTCTGAAGCGAATAAGGAAAACATCTGGTCGAGTGTGGCAAAAGCTGTTAGAAACGTGTTCTGGGGAGACGACGGCTCAAGTTTAGGTAGGTGTTTATTCTCTTTATTCCTTGTAAAATGAAGGTTCAAAAGGCTGCACAGTACTTTAATAAAAACTGTTTCACAACAATGAAAGTCGTTTTAAAAAATAATATTCGCTCATGACTATAGGATTATGTTTGGGGAAACAGGGTAATCATAGGCACACTTATTGTTGCCGTCATGGGGAATGGAATATTCAGAAGCCAACATTACGCCGAGTGGAATTGAACCCAACGTGGAAAAAGGGAGTCTTACGCCGTTGTACGTGTTCACGACTGACTATCGGGATCAATTATCGGTCCGTCGGACGTGTGCGTTGCACTATGCAATCAGTACTTTCTCTTTTCCTTCTGCAAAAAAACGGTCTCCGATTATCGGCCGTGTGCGGGCAGCCTAAATTGTACAATGACCACAAGTAGGTGTACCGGACAGACTGGGCCAATCTTTGTTGAGTGTAGTGGCCCAGTGCCTTCTCACTTACCTTTTAATAATTATGTCTTGATCAAAATACATCATAAAGTTAATAGTGTACCACCTCAAGCAACCATTAATGTTTTAATTAAACATACGGCATTTTAAGCACAGTTCGTTTAGCTGTAGTATAGATAACTGGATCTCATCCAAATTTCTTTGGTAGCTGCTTTTGATTTATAATCTGGGTTAGGTCCAAAATATAAGTTGGTAATAAAATTCTAGTTCCGTGCGAAGTAATATGCCTTTTATCCTCATGAGAACACCTTCTTTTACTTTTGCTTAAATTGTCAGTGCATTTTTAAAAAAAAATCCGAATTGTTTTATGGTGGAGTTGAATTAAAAATATTTGTGAATTTTCTTTCCAGCCATAACGACACCCTACAAGCCTTGTGATTCGAACGATTCTAATTCTTCCTCAGCTTCGAAGCGCAAATGCGATGAGATGTTGGACCCTGATATGAGTCCATTAAACCACAAACGGCACAGGTAATAATAACTTTATAACATAACATACCGTCACGACCATATCCCTAATATGTTAATCAAATGATTTTGGCTGCCATGATGAACGTAACATTCAGAAGCCTACATTTCGGCGATAGAATTTGAACCCAACTTGGTAAGGGGCGAGCTTACCGCCGTTATCTGTTTATATCGGTGTTTTCCATCACCGGAGAGTTACTTTATTATATTTTTTACCATTTTCCATGCAGTATCTTTCCGAAAACCAGAAGAAGACATTCAGTCTTGGCTTCAGGCGGGAATCGACCCCGCGTCTTTCACAAACCGCTTAACCGTTCACTTTTAGTGCAGTCGCCACAACAGCGATCGTCGCCGATCACTGTCACAACTGCACCACGGGCACCTGAATAGCACATAGGCTACAATTTATAAAGAAATATTACTCTTTGTTTTTCCACTCGGCCGCTAGGTTTTTAATAAAAAGGGGTAGATAGGTTATATTAGTACTGATGTGAAGTCTAAAATTTTCCTCTGCGTACATACCTCGTGTTGCAACGTGTGAACGAGATAGTAGGTATGTGTCGTCTCAAACTACCAATGCGCACTCATATTACTGATTTTGGGGGCCACTATTTAAGCACAGGTAACCTTTCTACGTCTTTTTTAACATAATCTGTACTGCGCTGCGCCCGCTTGTTGGAGTACCTATGGCTAACGTTATCTTAAAGTTGGAGTGAGGCCTGTCCAGCAGTGTGACGTAAGATACAGACTATTGTTTGTTTCTGCCTCTGCCTCCCCATGTAGCAGATAGTGTTGGGCTCTTAACCCGGAGGCTGTGGGTTCGAATCCCGACCTATTCCTATCCAATACCAAAAACTAATACCAGTGGTATTTGTTTATGATCGTAATTAAATTCTATTCCCGACGAATACCAAAACTACATTGAAATATTTAAAATTTGGTATTCGTCGGGAATAGAATTTAATTACGATCATAAACAAATACCACTGGTATTAGTTTTTGGTATTGGATAGGAATAGGTCCGAATCCCGCGTGGACCAACAACATGTTTAAATTTTTGTGTTGTTGTTTCAAGTTGGCTAGGACAGTAGAGCCTGATCACCTCGTGTCTTAAAAGTAAGATTATTCATGCTATCAGATGGGCATGTAAAAAAGTTAGTCCTTCGCCTCGCATTTCTCCGGCCGTGTCAAACTGTGACTATGGTCCCATAGGGTCATAGAAAGGTGATCGAATAGGGAGTGCACCTGTGTATTGCACACACACTTGTGCACTACAATATTTCCTACGTACCTGGTTAATCTCGTTGAGATTAGCCGCTGTGGTCGGAATTGACCAGAAGAAAATGAAAATGGAAAAGAAAGCCTTGTTATAATAATAATTATACTGTTTGGTTGTTTACGGGGGTGAAGATTAAAATGCATCTTCCTCATTTTACTCTCTAGGTACGATGGACGAATACGCTGTAGACCGCCACTTAGAAGATCGAAGACCTGGGGAGTCTCGAGCTTGAGAAGTTCAAAATCAGCGGAACAACATTCGCTTTTAAAGGAGGTTTCTATAATCCACGATGATGCCATGAATCAGAGTTATTGAACGATCTTTATTTAGTTTTATTTTTTAAATTTTGAAATTTTAGTATCATATTATTTAAGCACTTTTTTACTACGTAGATTGTTATCATAATCTGCAATAAATAATGAACGTGATTAGGTATTTTTCTCTTCCTATTTATTCAAAGACCAGCTATTGTCTCAGCCTTAAACAGTCGAAAAACATGTGTCTCCCTCACCCCATACTGCTAGTTTGTGGTGTGCAATCTTCCTTTTAGTAGAAAAGAGTTGTGTACCAGTCGTAAAGGCAAGCTTTTCTGTGCACTTGTTAATAACCAAAAAATATGTACACTCTGTTAGACTAAAAATTTGTGATTGTATGGGAATTATAGTAGGCAAGATAACATGCAAATGGATGGTTTGGATCGAGTTGACTGTATATTATATTAAACTTGTATGCAAACGTTATAACTTGCAAGATTTAAGCTTGAGCTGTAAGTAGTTAATAGTGCGTGGAAACCGAATTGTACTCCACACACTGACAATGTGCGGTTTGAGAACGATGTGATTCGAAACCGCAACGCATCGCATGGTATCTTGTGTACGCCAATTTCGCAACAATACCCATCTAAATTAAGATACAAAGAGATCAACAATATCAACAACATTAGTTAAGAAATAATTTTAATGTACTTTCTCATTTTGTTAGCACCGACTTAAACCTATTCAGTGTATTCAAATATTTAGCTGGTTTACTTGTTGTTTAGAGAAGGCAATTAATTTCGCAAGTGGCTATTTATTTTTCTGGTCTGTGTAGATAATCTTTTTGTGACGATAAAATTAAAATTCAAATTATATAAAACGATAGACCTATATTTTTTATAACGCACCGCGACAACAGTATGTTGTGTCTTTTCTCGCGCCAAAACCTTACTAAATGCACGAAACAACACGTGCCACTATGCGCATCTTAGCTTGTCTAGGCTGCCTGTCCATTGACGCGGAGAGGGGCAGCGGAGCGGAGAAACGAAGAAATATTAACCAATAGGATTGCATGAAATCTCGGAGCGGAGATTTCATGCAATCCTATTGGTTAATATTTCTCCGTTTCTCCGCTCCGCTGCCCCTCTCCGCGTTAATGGACAGGCAGCCAACGCTGCAACAAAACAGCTGATATATCGCTAGTCGAAAAGTGCACTGTATTTTCGCCGCGCGTAATAAACCAAAACGCGAGGTAATTACTTATTGGCCGCTACAACGTGCCGGGCACATTCTGCATCGTCACTAATACGTCTCTTGTCAATCTGTCCCGCTAATTTGTGCTCCACGTCACCCGCACTTGCTGAGCGGGATGATTTCAAATCGGTTTCGAATCAGCCATTAGTGAACAAAACTGTAGTGTCTCTATTTTTAGGGTAGGTTAGGGTTTTTAGTAAACAGAAATATACCTATTTATAGAGTTATAAGTGAAATTTGGACTAAGACGGTAAAAACTGCTTAAAATTTGTTAAATTTAATGTTTCACCTAAATTGACTATGACAAAAATGACACGTTTTAAATTCTATCAATTGCTATTAGCAAGAATTGGTCACTTAATTCCATGCCGCGTGTCGTCATCATAGCAAGGTGTTTAATTAAAATGATTAGAATAGAGTAGATTGACATCCAACACAAACAATTCAAGCTCAATCATTCCATTTAAATGTGCCACTGCCCTTACCATAACAAACAGTTAAAAAATGTCACTAAGACGATGAAAGCGCCATCAAAAAAGGGAACAAACAGACAAGTGAGCACAAGTAGCGAAGTTTTGATGGTTATTGATTGACGACCGGATTGGTGTAATGGTTAAGAAGTTGACTTCTATACCGCAGGTCGCGGTTTCGATCCGCGCTCAGTACAAACACGCGTGTGCATGAGCATGGTAGGTCTGTACTGGTCTGGTTGTTTTCTTTGTCTATTAGGTATGTAATTACAAAAAAAAACTACTATGTTGATCCATTGTATAGTATCTCATAAAACAAGCTTCATTTGGGGCTAGATGGCGCTGCGTGCATTATGTCCAGTGATATTATCGCTAACGCTTTCCGAAATAAAGTCAACTCCATTATTTATGTAGAACATTTGATTGTTTGGTTAGGTTAAAACATTTCTATTGAACTTATGAATATAATGTCGCATAATCAGTCCAAATAATTTACTATAGCAACAGCATAAAATAACAAACGTGTCAAAATCGTCACTCAAAGACAATAAGCCTACCCGCGAAGCCAGCCACAAGGTGAGGAAGCGGAAGCGAATGTTTTGTGTAGGCAAGTTTTTTTAAGCTATTCTATTCATTTTACTGTTAATAAACAATCATTTTTAAAGAGATAAGGTTGAAGGTAGGAACACTTTTAGTGGTGAAGAAAACTGACTCATGTTACGATAAGTTTATTATCTTTAGTACATTAAAATTCAAACGTGATGGCTGATTTAATTTTCTCCATTTCGTATGAAGATCATGCAAGGAGTGACTTGATAAAAGTAAAGGTTAAAATAAATTATTTGGTACCCACGCTTTAGGCCCTTGATCAGCAGTAGATGCCGGGATGTGACGGTGATAACGTATCCAAGAATATATGTTAAAGCCTTTACCGCTTTTAGTACTTACTTGGCCTTGCATTTATCTAAATCTTAAGCATCCAGACTTTCCTACCGCAAGGTATCTACCTTGTGGTAGGCAAGCCTGGATGCTTGAATACTAAATTTCACCTTCGAAATTGTGTGTACCTAATTCGAGTACCAAGGCCTCGCTTCCTCTCGGCTTGTATCCATGCCCTTGTCTTAGAATTCATTGTTGGCGAAGCATAAGCCTTTACGCATGGCTTGCCTGACAGTCTGCCATTCAATTACTTCTTGTACTTTGATAAACATAAAAGCTTTTTGTAATATTTGCCACAATTTAAGATCGTAAAGGTAATATTATTAATTGAACTGCCTGAGTGGGTCGGTTGGTAGAGTTTCTGCTTCTAAGCCGCAGGTCATGGGTTTCGTGGCCCACTGAGTACTACCAATGATATTATAATAAAAAAGAGATAGATAGGTTATGTCAGTACCCACTGATGCGAAGTCGAAAATTGACCCCTGGCGTACGTCCCTACCTATATCCTATAATTTGACCGTTTGAACAAGATAGTGATTATTTACTAGAGCGTAAAACGAGACAAATACATGTTACGCAGTGTCATCTCAAACTGCCAACACTGTCAATGCACGATCGTTCTGATTTCGGGTGCCAATTTTTTACCAAAAGTAACCTATCTACCTCTTTTAATATTATGGGTGCTAAATTATTACGCGTTATCTACGGATTCAAGTTTGGAAGTCATCAACAGACCCCTCGGTTCACGGTTTTAAGCCGCATGAGAAAAAATGTCAATTTGTAAAATTTAACATAATTCTCTTGAGTTTCACAGCAAGTGCGTGTCCAGAACACGACTAACTCGTATTCCTATCGCCTCAATGAGTAAAGAGAAAAAAGAAGCAGTGGTTTTAAAAATAACAAATTGCTACAATAAATCGTTGCAAATCCTACCCCTTAGGTTAGAAACATCTTTCTCTTTTCTTAACGCTCAATCATAATATTAATAATTATTATAGAATTACTTTTGAATAAATTCCTAACCTACATTTATTTGGAGTTAGCATGATGAACATGAAAAACATAATGCAATATTTCAATAGTTCAAATCACAAGCTTTGAAATTTTTATTTTACTGTGTTTTTAATCCATGACTCCATTAAATGTAACAGTAAAAACGCGTGTCCATCGCAATCTGTCAGCTACAACCCTAAACACGTCATGGTTGCGAGTGTACTGGCTATCTTTCAGTATAAACTCTTAGAGGTAGGAAACATTGTTTATAATCATTTTATGGTCAGGCAGATAAACTGAACAATATTTTGTGTTAGGTTTATTTCTTGTAATTACCGTGTCAAAAATTATCAAATTCGTAAAATATAGGTATAAGCCAGTGATTCGTGGCTGATCTCCCCTGTGCGTCGCAGACCAGCGGGACCGTACCGGCGGTTATGGCAGCGGAGCCGCCCTTAGGGTGGCTCGTGGTTGCGGGCCTAGTAGGGTCTGCGTACGGTGGGAGCCAGCGCGCTGGAGTGCGGGGGTGCTCTGGCCTGCATTGCAAGGCATCCACCGAGACGGCGGAAGTGCCTGCGTATTCCAGAATTCGCTTTCGTGGCCTCCCCCCTTTGTTAGGGGGTCGGTTGTAGAGGGCCCCATTAGGGGCTAGCATTGGTGGCGGAGCAGTGGGGTATTCTTTTCGGTAGAATCCAGCTTCGCCGCCAAAGTGCCATGGTTGAGTTCTGTGGAGTTTAAGTCGGTAGGCATCCGACATTACCTCGTCGGCCCCTTGGGCAGCGAGGTATCCATGAGGATACCTCAAGAAAAGAAAGGTAATTTTTATTTAAGATAATTTATTTATCCAGTTATGTATAACAATTTCTAATACATACTTATGTATTTCGTTTCTTCTACTATAGAGTAGGCGCAAATTTAGCTGTCATTTTAGAAGATGAAAGATAAACAAAAACGGAAGAGAACTTTCCCTTGACATGAAGAATAAAATGTGAAGTTTAAAAAAAACAGACGAACCTAACAGATAACAAACAACGCTATCGTTTAGCTGTATCATTCATAATATCGCTTCACAATAACCTACATAGACAAAGATTACTGTCTCTAAGACTATAAACTGGCTCATCTATCACAATTTCGTGTGTAACTTAACATGTTGTCATTTGTTCAGTCTAAGCTTTCATAGGAAATGAATGGCTCGGCTAACTGTTATGGATGATCCGTTATAACGGGGCTTTAACTATTTTTGTTTCATTTAATGACTAACTGTTCCTGTAATTGAATTACCCAGTGTCTATGAATGTACAAATACTATTTAGTTATTCAAAAGTTCAAGAATTATCACAGATACTTTCTTTGTGAGAAAATTAGTTTTCAATTTTTTTCACATTCATTCAAGGATGTAGACTTTCATTACAATAGCTTAAATTCTGAGGATTCTGTATACAAAACTCCAGTGCCGTAAATATTAACAGGATGAAAATGTTTTATCAAAATCATTTCTGCACTTTTTACGCGTATATTATGGAATGCATTCACGGTAAACGATTTTTCAATGTAATAATATTACGAATATTCGTTTTAATAAAATACTTCAATGTAATAACAAATATTCGTTTAAATAACCGATAATAGGAATAATTGATTGTATAATGCTCGTTACGTTTTGGCAAGCGTGTATACGTGAGTCGAATACGATATCATTGGTTAACAAACTGCGTAGAGCGTTAAGAAATAATTTGATTTCCGACAATGTATGAAGATTCCAAATTTTTGCTCGTAGGTACCTTGTTATTAAATATATAAGAAACTATGCGAACACCACTAAACAGCTAAATGATAATGCCCAGTCAATCTCTTGTTCCTTCTAATAAGCCATACTACAAGATGGCATAATAATAAAGGTTGTCATTTTTTTTCATAACCAACAGGTTCAATCCCGGCTAAGGATGAATTTCTAAAAGAAATCTGATTATACAGTATGAGTTTTTGTCAAAATTGTCTTGAGACTCCCTAGGACCATTTTTCTTAATTCCTAATAGTTTAGGATTTGACTTACTACGCCTACTTGAAAAACTCACCCTGTATACCTATGTAAGTATAGAAAAATCAGTTTTTCATGGAATATCTCCATTAATATGGGCTCCTCGGTGCGTCCGACTGGCATTTCACCGATTTTTTTTTTGTGGCTAATGGTTTATTGGAAATAACTAACGTAAATATGAAATGAATATATTAAATTAAATAAATTCAATAAAACACTTCAACCTTCAATTCCTCTTGACAGAATCTTCGTTAAAATTACCATAAATGAAGACGAGGTCTTGTCTTATTAAAGATAATTATGCAAAAAAGTCCGAAGGGAAATACTTTGCATTAATTAATCTTGATAAATGACATTTCAGTCATTTGAGAGACAAGCCTCTATAATTTTGGCTTGTGTTACAATGTTAATTTATTAAATTTTACGGTGATTAGTGTCAGTTCATAAACGTCTAAGCCGTGTTAACTCCCACGTGATGCTTTAAACGTTATAAATATCTTCCAACAGCCACGGACGTAAAAGATAGACGGACGTCACTTCGTCTAATCATGAGTGAAGCATATTATCAGCTGCCAGTTTAGGTGTGTGCGTGACTAGCGCATGTCACTGGCGCTGTCTCACGGAGTAAAATGGCGTAGTTCGTAGCACCTAGTATTTGTGCGAGTGTAAAGAGGTCGTGTACAACAAACAAAATTGTAGCACCTTGCCTGCGTCACATTTTTTTTGTGTGATGTTCCGTCCGTCTTTATTTTACGTCTGTGCGAACAGCCTCAATACCTGCATAAGGCTTGTTTGAGTAATATGACCGGCTAAATGAGAATTTAATAAAAACGCGTCTCAAAAAAAACAATGTTGAAAATAATGCCTTAAATGCTCGCAATGGAAGTATTCAGGCATATTAAACAACTATTTTATAGAATCGAGTAGTAGAAAGCTTTGCATAGACTTATTATCTTCTTACACAATAATGACAAGCAACCTGACGGCCGATGGCAATAGTTAAGAAATAAGCACTTTTGTGAATTTTACTTTCTTTAATGTCCCTTTCGTAGGGCACTTTACCTGATTTTCTAACCTAACCCAGTAATTTACCCATTTAATTCAAGTCTTTGATTCCTCGCTTGCAGATACAATAAACCGCAAACGAGTGGGCAGGGCACGTTGCGATCGCGTCACCGCCACAGGTCTGACGGCGACTGCGCAAGCCGCAGAGCCCACAGCTAATTACTTGACAACTACCCGCTAATTTGCTTGATTTTTGCATTCGTATTTATCAATTTTTTTAAGTTTTAGTAGGTAGTCCAAGTTTTTTTGTTAGGTTCCTAGTTTGAATCCACGCCACTGTCTACTGTCATTGCTGCACAAAATTTCAAACATTCAGCATTTTATTGAGGTCTAATGTGCGCACACATTGACAAGATGGATGGCCGACCTGATAAACAGCGGGATTTTGGTTGATTTTGGCTTGGGAAATAAATGGGGGCTTTGGGAAATAATAAGTGAGTAATAGTTTTTTGTAGATAATTAACGTTGGCTTATTGGGCAATCTATATTTTCATAGTGAAGTTAAACTATACCTGTTGAAATCTGTGTCCAAGCATCACGTGGAAACTGTAGAATGGACTCCTATGGATCATAACACATAGTGAAATTAACTAAGTTGTAACAAGATATTTCAGGATGTTGCCTAAGATATAGCTTCTTATCAAGTAAACGCAATTTCTTTTTGACTAGAAAACAACCGAAATCCTTTGAGATTACAATTCGAATTCATCACTACATTGGGTTAGGTAACGCCAAAATCATTTTTAATATGGGCCGCATATCAAAATAATGCGTTCCACAGCAAAAAGTCTGAGAATACGCAAATATTAGTACAATTTTCGATTCCTCCCGCCATTAGTATGCGGAACACTCGCGTTTTACCACGTGACGGTATTATTTCAAATTCAAAGGGTGGAAAGCAGAGGCTGTATTAAAAAGGATGGCTCGTGTAATAGAAGCCAGGCACGGAAGGACAGTACCTCATAGCGATTGGCAGGCACATTGGTAATAGACTTAACATGACCCCACAAGCCAGCTTGGCTTCTCTTACTCTTATCGCAAAGTTTATTTTTGCATTAACTTCTACTACCACATGAGACTACTGGAGACTCTAGTAACTGGTTGCCATTTAAACAATGATGGCAGCCGCGCCGTAGATGTTATTTGAATCACTATCAGTCCGTCTTCTTAATTTTTCGCTTGTTTAACGGAACAACTATGTTTGAAGTGCCAGCTGAAAAGTTTCTTAAGTAAATGGCGTAAGTAGCACTGCAATTTCTTAATGTGAAGGCAGAATGCTTGCGACCCTATCAATAAATAAATATCCTTGGACATTTTCACACACAGCGCCATCTAGCCCCAAGATCAGTTATTTAGCCCGTTTTTATGGGATACTAGACAACGGATAAACATACTTAAAAGTACTTTTTTATTTTGTAAATACATACTTAATATACACAGATAACACCCAGACCACTACAAACAGACATGTTCATGCACACAAATGTTTGTACTGTGCGGGGATCGAACTTTTGGTGTAGTAGCCGACTTCTCAACAATTACACCAAATCGGTCGTCAAACTTCCTAACTTCTTTAAAAGTGAAATTAAAATAGGCATTGATACAGATCGCAGGGATACGGTGCATGCAGGCCGCCTACAACCGTTTGCTTGGACAATCAATGGGGCTCACGGTCGTAAAAGAAAGACGGACGGAACATCACGCTAAAGAAATGTGAAGCATGCAAGGTGCTACAGTGTCGTTTGTTGTAAACGACCTGCTACACTGACACAAACACACTAGACTAGGTGCTACAAACTACGCCATTTCACTCCATGTGACAGCGCCAATGACACGTGCTAGTCACGCACACACCTCAACTGGCAGCTGATAATAATGCTTCACTCATGATTAGACGAGGTGACGTCCGTCTTTCTTTTACGTCCGTGTGGGGGCCTATGTTTAGCAATCGACGTCATGGTGGCTGTTGGTAATGAGTAGGCATTGAAATGATGTTTTTCATTAAAAACTGTGCGTAACACTAAAGGAGTTCTGTGTGGACCTTGGTCGAGTGCAGACGTTGCACACGTGCGCCCATCGACCCGAGCTTGCCCTTTTTTTGTTGATAGTTTTTGTTTCCAAATTTGAGCTAAGGCCGGCCTTTTGGCTCGAAAGCGGAAAGTGTAGTGTGAATTTGTCTTAACTTAAATAAATAATCAATATTACCGCCGCGTGCAATAATCTCAAAATATTAAAAAGTGGCTGTCAAATGCAATAATCATAATCTATAAATTACCCAGTGCAGTGTTGTTCTAACCAAAATATGAATACATAAAACCAAATAAATTCCCTTAATCGGATACCAAAATATCTTTATAAGTTATCAATCCGTTGAATTAAAGCTGCTTAATTATGTGTAATTTAATTCAAAATAATAGTTATAAATATTTAAAAAAAACTTATATCATTGGAAAACAACGCTTACTTATTTTTTTTACTTTATTAAATCAACACTTGCATCGTTTGGAAAAAGTTGTATACGATATCAAGAATAGCGAGGTTTGCGTGGTGGACTTCGAGTGTGGCTGACAGCAACGTTCGCCGACCGTTCATTCTCCTCTACACCATTTTGTCATGAGAATATCATACCTACTCCAACCGACCGACTGGCGTGAGCTGAGCTGAAACCCGGTGAGCCCGTTCTGATTTGCAATATCTATACTAATTACGAGAACATCACCAACAAGGAAGGCCGACCGATCTGTAGACATCTTTGCAACTGCCGTTCCAGATGATAAGAGTATATTGCCATTTAATTTCATACAACTTGTTTACTACACCTCACCTAATCGAGATCTGAGGGTATGTCATTGAACACCTATTTATGCAAGTCTCTACTTGTGATCAGAGCTCAAAAACTAACCAAAGTATTTTTTGCCAACACTACCTACACACCTGATTGCCGTGTGGAAACGATCAGACACAGATGTTGAGACCATTGTTGACGACTCTGATGTCTGGTAAAACTCGAATGAGCTTATGAGGCCACTGCATATTTAAATATGTTGCTTTCACTTTCATAAATATAAATCTTGAAATACTTTAAAACTTACGCTCTCAGATCAGACTCTTCCTAGAATCCAATATTTCTCCTTCTTATATTGTAATAAATATACTTACTACGTCACTAAGTACATAGCGCTACACTACTTACATACACCCACACTCACACCTAGACAAACACCGGCATTCTTGTATAACCAGCACATATACCACTTATATAGGGCCATCGGAGCCATACAACGGGCAACAGCAAAAACTCGGTAAAAACATCTGAGAATACAAAGTGCTACAAAGTGCTAACATCTGGTAACAAAGCATCAGAAGAGAAACTACCAATCAAAAAAAACTCCGAAACCGTCAACAAAAAAGCGTCGCCAGGATCCAGTGTAAAAACTTTGAAACAATACTCTTTTAGGATTTGCGTGCAATTTCTAAATTTCATTTAGTTTTTTATCCGTCTGAATTTTGGGTAAGATACCAACATCTGGTAAATAAGTACGCACGAAGGGAAAAAACACATCGTAAAATATGCAATTTATTACTTTACTGCTGTAACCATTAGTCGTCTACACAATGGGGTCTTAACAAAAACGCAACCCGAAACACCGAAATCCTTATTTTGACCAATAATGAGGTCCTACCTCAACATCTGGCAAACATACACAGTCGAAATTCAAAGAACACTCGAGGGTTTCAGAGTTAGTGCAAAAAACGTAAATCTTACACCCGCTATCTCACCACCAAATCCCATAACACTTACAAAACACTCAAAACCACGAAAACTAACTAGTTTTAAGTCCTTCCTTACAGAATCGAGATTAAAGTCAGTGTAGTTGGAGAAAAGTAATTGCCTTTTAGAGCCATTGCAAACAATGAGTTAATGAGGTGTTCTACCTAACACTTGACCATCACGTTATCAGGCAAAATCTAGTCAAATACGTGAATGACAATCAGGAGGAGGACAATTACGAGGAACGCCATAGCAAGTCATTTCACTGATGCCAGGCTCATGATTCAACTACATAGCGGACCAATTTAAGGAAGAAACTACTTTAAGGAACAAAATTCTACCACACAACAATAAACCACACAACTCTTTTATACATAGAATGAAGTTAGGAGCACAGCGAAGCCCAAGAAAAGAACAGCTATCGACCGAATATTCTTTGCCAACAACTTACAACTAAGTATATCAAGAGGAAAAATCTAATACAGCAAACCTGATCATCCTAGGGGATAAACGCTCTTTTAGAATAGACCAGATACTAACTGATATACTCTCACAAAACACTCACGTCGATGGAGATTTACTGGCAGACAAAATTAAAAGTTAATTTTCAAAAATGGATGGAAGCTTCATGAAAACCTGGACATCCGGAAAAAATAACATCACAAAATCACCTTACAAAACCCAAATAAGTATTCAACGACACTGTAGGTGTAGCACATAACGACATAATATGATCAGAAACAGTTGTTTCAAACATTAAAGACCACTTACCATAATAGAATCTTACAAGGAAGCTAATTGGAAAAATCTCATCAATAAGAATTTGTTCAGACTTTGCTGAATGCGATGGAAGGAGCAGAGGCGCTTCCTCATATTACGACTGGATCAAACCATTTAAACCCTAGGAACCCAAAAACCGAAGCGACCTTCCTGAGAACCCGGTCAACAGACGATTATATTTAGAGAAGAAACCAAAACATACGTGGTAGCCATAGACATAGAAAAATTGTCACCCCTAGGTGTCAGATCTATCTGAACTTCACTAAAGACATCCTCACAACAAGCGCTAAACATACATTAAGAATAATTGAAGCCTGCATCAATGAAAGGACGCCATTAAATGGTACGGTCAGCAAATTAAATTCATCGTCAAGCGGGGGAAAAAAAAAGCCAAAACGAAGAATTGAAGCTCAATGAACAAGAATTGCAGACGTACTCTTAACAATTGACACAAACATGCACACATTGGACGGAAAAAGGATCTTTTGAAAATAGCAGGCCTAAATTCTACATATTCAATGAAACAAAAACAAAAATGGTCATTCGGGACCCACTCTCAGCATTCATTGAGCATAGCGGGAACCAACCTGAAAACATCTCATGGAATAAATGAAACAAAAATAGTAATTTGGGAGCCTTATAACACTTAGATTCAGCATTTAATAAGCACAGCAGGAACCAACCTGAAAACATCTAAAGAATAATGGAACAAAAACAAAAATAGTCATTTGGGAGCCCTTCAACACTCAGATTCAGCACTTAATAAGCACAGCGAGAACCAACCTGAAAACATCTCATGGAATGGATGAAACAAAAGTAGTAATTGGGAGCCCTTTAACACTCAGATTCAGCATTTAATAAGCACAGCAGGAACTAACCTGAAAATATCTCAAGAAATAATGGAACAAAAACAAAAATAGTCATTTGGGATTGGGAGCCCTTCAACACTCAAGATTCAGCATTTAAGAAGCACAGCGGAAACCAACCTGAAAACATCTGAGGAAATAATGCAACAAAAACAAAAATAGTCATTTGGGAGCCCTTCAACACTTCGATTCAGCATTTAATAAGCACAGCGAGAACCAACCTGAAAACGTCTCAAGAAATAATGGAGCAAAAACAAAAATAGTCATTTGGGAGCCCTACAACACTTAGATTCAGCATTTAATAAGCACAGCGGGAACCAATCTGAAAACAGCTCAAGAAACGAATGTAGCAAAAACCAAAAATGATCAATCAGGAGCTCTCCTACACTCAGATTCAGCAGTTATTGGGCACAATGGGAACCAACCTGAAAACATCTCAAGAAATTAATAAGACAAAAACTAAAATAGTAATTTTGGAGCCCTTCAACACTCAGATTCAGCATTTGAAAAGCACAGCAGGAACCAACCTGTAAACATCTCAAAAAATAATTGAACAAAAACAAAAATAGTCATTTGGGACCCCTTCAACATTCAGATTCAGCATTTAAGCACAGCGGCAACCGACCTGAAAATATCTCAAGAAACTCGCTAACTCAATAATTACTTAACAGCCGTACACAACAGAAAAAAATGGTTAGGACTACCTAGATACAAGAAAGGACGAAAACAACAACAAACCCTTAAAAAATATCGCAGGATAGCAGTAAACTGAAAAAAAGCCAAGAAAAAAACAAAATCAGCGAATCAGATAGCGAAGCCAACGGCAGTGATCATGAAGAGACTGGACAAACACTACATACAGAAGATCAACAAGGCATGGAAGAAACCTAACAACATCTAAGGCTAGACTGCCCACCACCTCATCAACGCTCTCCTAAAACAATAAACCTACCCAGTCCAACTCTCCTATACTGGTTCTAAGGATGAATTATCCGGCTGGTTGTGGTCGACCGGTTGCGGCTAGTCGGCCTTCCTCTCCCATCCCAGAGCGTGTCACTCCCCAAAAATACGCGTCCCCTGGTTTGCCGGTTTGACCGGATCGGGCTTGTCCTGGCTGGGTGTGGTGCACAATCATCATCATCATCATCATCAAAAACTGTGCGTAACACTAAAACATTGCGCATTTTTACGTCCTTGAAATCTAAGCTACCATACCTACGTTTAAGAAAATGCTACTTAACGTTTAATTGTTGTTAACAAGATGATCCGACAGAGGTTTAATTGTTCATAGTTTCCTAAAATTTACCAATTTTCGGAGTGCATAATAAAGTTGTCTATTGTTCAAAATAATATAGGCAAGAAAAACTTTATTAGCCCTAAAAAGAGTTCGTAACAGATTTGGGAGGCGTTTTCAATTCGAGATTCAGGCCGAATCCAAACGATTCTTGTGAACATTTAAATAACGGATTTGGCTCAAACGAAAGCGAATTTTCTTCACGCAATAAATATTATTTTCGAGACGAAAATCTGAAAAGTTTGACCTACAAACGCGCAGTAGCATAATAATGATGAACAGTCCTATTCAATAAAAAGTTGTTGAGATAGTATTAAATCATGATCTCGCTTTTGCTTTTGGATTAGGTAAGCAGAAAGAAATATCGTTTTGCCCTTTGAATAAAGAAGGTGGAATTTGTTACTGAACAAAATTCCGAGTTTAGTTAAAAAAGTGGTTTGTCAAGGACTTTTTTCAATTATTAATATTAGTCAAATTGAACATCAAAATAAAAATCACAATAGTTTTGTATTTTAATTCATTTAAAAATCAATAATTTATGTTTTTCAACATTATGTAAGTTGCTTTCATCGACGTAGGCCATTTGATTTGAACGATGTGATTTGTTTAAGTTTGGTAATACTCGTAAGTTCGACATTTTGCAATATTCAGCTAACAAAGATTTTTATTTAACCTCAAGGATATTAACTCACAAACAGGGTAGACGGATATATTAAGGAAAAATAGAGGAGATTACCGAAAATTACAGCAACATTCACATCACGTCTTCGGTCGGACTCCCATCGATGGTGTGAGTAAAGTTATTAGTACCTACATCTATCATTTGTGATGATATATTTGCAGTATTTGTCACTTAAAAACGACCGATCGGTCTATAATAAAGGATTCTGGAAACTGAGTTATTCTATTTAGTCTAAGAGACAGAGACAAATAGAGTGTGTGTGATCGCATGGTATAGTCGTGAGTGTATGTTATGTTCAGTTTTATTATATTTTATCGATTGTTTTGTTAATATCAGGAACTGCATATTTGTCTCGTCAATTTTAAAACCTTTTTTATGTATTCGCCATAATATACTACACTCAGGAGGTAGTATATTATGGCGAATGTGAAGCTCAACTCTTACCTACCACCATTATTATTGTGCTCTTTTAGATGACATTACCCTTCCTTATGAACCGCGGCCAAAATCCTGGCAGACCTGGTCTCTTAAGCCGTCCACCAGTAAAATAAAAGTTGCCAGGGAAGGCTTTAATCGTTTTTTATATTATTATAGAACTGTTTAGTGATGATCGGCTACCTGGCGCCATCCCCAACGTCCCACTTTCAAAAGTCCCGTGTTCTTTTAGATCCAAGCTGCAAAAGACCTTCACCAGGTTTTATAGGGTGTTGGTTTCATATAACCGAGTTGTCCTAAAACTAAAAATGCACGATGCATGAAAACTTGTAAATACTCAAGAAGAAAAAAGGGGGTTTATCAGTGAAATCATATTCAGGCTGTTTAAAAGCTGATCTACGCGGTTTACTACCGTCAAAAGAATAAAAAAGAAAAGATCAACACAGATAATCATACAAAAACCTTACAAACTGTAGTAACCAGCCTTATAACACTCAACATTACGACGTGCAATCCCGCCGGATATCATGAAGTGCTGCCAATGCGCATGACCTACTTTCGTATTTTCGAATTGCGGCACCCCATCTTCGGCAATCGTTCGATCAAACTTCGAGATAGAAGATCGTAAAGCGACCATTTTCCGGGAAAAACTCGTAAAGTGATTCTAAGGAAACTATTTTAGTGTGAACAAGCCATTTAATTTGATGAATTACGTATTTTTTCCTTATATATCAGTGGATAAAATAAATATCATTCTACATCTTTATAAATAGCCCTTCTAGCTATGTGCCCTGCCCACTGCCACTTCAACCTGCTGACACGCTAGGCTACTTCGGCGACCTTGGTTCTCTTACAGATATCCTCATTACTGATTCGATCTCGTAGGGAAACACCGGGCATAGCCCATGTTAGGTCATCATTCACAATATTAAAACGTATTGCTGCGGGTGGTTGGGCCGTATACCAATCACCCGCAACGGTACAGGGTACATTATAAGGTTACGTTTGACATCCAGCTAGGAAAGGTGGCGCACTTCAAAGTTTAAACATTAGGCATACAAAATTACTCAAAGGTCATCCAAAATAGCGCATCATTTTCAAGCTTCCTTCGCTATTGCGGTATCATACTTGTTGCTAGTATGCACTTTCCGTGGTCGCCGGTCATTTCCCGAGACAGTTCACAGCGGCGACACGGCTCGCCGCCTCTCCGATTGTCATGCAATTGGACCTTTGTAAAGCAACAAACGTGCATAAATGTGTTAACTTCTATGTATTTTACGGGGTAAGAATCTCATAAACTGGTGATCTGGTTTCTGTAAACAACTAAACAGCGGGAAAACGGTACAAAAGTAGGATTTTTTCCTACAGATTTTTGAAATATTTACAGCCAAAAGTTAACCTATAACTGGTGCAACAAATTCATATTCAAATTCATATTCTTTATTGAACACCATAAGTTTAAAAAAGATGGTAAACACATTTCCTTTAAATTCTTGTAAAGAGTAGTAGGTTTTAAGAGTAAGAGAGGGTAAGAGTAGTAGTGGTAAATTTAGCAATTTTTCCATTTTTGTTTAATGTTATTCGACTTTGTTATGTGTTACTGATTAATTTTTTAATTTAACAAATTTTTTTTTTAGATTTCATCACAATAAGTACATCTTACGACACAAAATTAGCTTCTATGAAACGCTGTTAAGTATGTGTGCAATGATTACTTTAAAATTAAAAAAAGTCAATCTCTTGAAAGACGTCAATTGTCATCGGTTATGTGAAAATTAGATAAATAGATATTAACAGTTATAATATGATATTACCGCCTCTATTTACTAATTGCACTATCTTCTATGATAGTTCTCGAAACTTGCTTCCAAGTACTTCTTACGTGGTATTACTACGGTGCTTACGGCCAAGATACGAGTAGAGTAATTCGCAGTTCGTACTACCTAATACCTAGTACACGTCTAGTACCTAATACCTAGTACACGTACTCGGAATGGTCGGTGGCGGAGCAGGATTACAATTCCCTATTGCACACACGATACACGTTCCTAGCACGCGTATTTGATGAAAGTATGCCCACAAAACCAGCGTATTCACAAGCAAAAACAAGAAGTCACTGGCTTATATAATGATATCGATTCACTAGTCTCTAGATATTGATTAAAAGAGTTCAATTTTGTGAAATCAAATGCTGTAATATACACTACCAAGTTTAGTTCAACATATTTTTTTTACATAAAGTTTTTCTTTCAAGCTAGATGAGGCAGGAAGGTCTGTATTAAAAGGACACTTCCAGTAAAGTGAAACAATAATACGTAAGCTTGATTTTAATTCATAAATAACTTAAAGTTTAAAAAATGCAATTTCATTGAACACAAACTTTTTTTTAACTGTGGTCTATGTCCTATTCAGATGTATAATCTATAATAATGTAAAGTTTCATCAAAATCCATTCAGTATGTACTTTTTACGTGAAAGAGCAACACGGCACATCCATCCATCCATACAAACTTTCGCATTTATAATATTAGTAGGATTCTCCTCATGTCCTAGCTGTTATTTGCGTTTGATATAAACTCGCATACCATAAGGTAAGGCATGGAAGTAAAACGTTGTACGCAATTTCATTTAAAACGTCGTTTAGTTTTGTTCCAAACACGAATAGGTCATTCTTTCATATTATTAATTCCGCTGTCTTCCTGGCCTAGACCATGAAAACTAACAAACGAGAGGCGCAGCTGTAAGGCACTAAAATTAAACAACCTGAACTAGAACCACAAGGTACGTATTGTCTAACTTAAGTGCCATTATAACATTTAACACTGGCATGTTAAATGTAAGTGCAATACATTTTCAAAAGATCTTCAAAACCATCTTCTGGTTTGAAACATAAGAAATTGCATTTTTTTGTAAATCCCAAACTGCTGTGCACAAATCAGAATCTCTATTGATAAATTACAATGTACACACAGTCAACAGCACATCAGGCTACCCATTTCCGTTTCTCTCTCGCTCTTGCCAAATGAAATATCTTTGCAATAGAGCAAGGAGGTCTGACGGGAAATGGGTAGAGTGATTTGCCGTTAACTGTACTGTAAACTTTGTCACGATTAACCGTATCACAATAGTTCATTTGTTACTGTGGTGAAATGGTTGTATGTACTGTGTATAAGGATTCATCATTAAGCGACTCAAAAGAAGGAACAACTTCGAAAGAAACTGTCCGGTGATAACATATCGTATTAAGGTTTTAAAAATTAAGCAAAGTCCAAAAACTAACTTATACCTACACACAGGCAGATGTCACCTTTCCATCTATTCTTTACAGCGATGGTTTAAAAAGCATTAAAGATAATAAAGCCCTTGTTGCATATAGGTTATTTTCTTGTCAGCAAAACAACTTCCAAGTACCTATAGCAAAATTTGCACGCTGAGTGTTCATAAAAAATAAGCAAACTTACGATCATGTCGCGTTTTGGACTTGAAAGCCCTGAAGTGTCATAATTACGAAGCAAAAAATAACATAGTTATTTACTGGCGGCGCTATTAACCCAGAGATACAACATCGGGGCTTCAAGAAAAAAGCGTGTTCATTCCTCAAAGGCAAGCAACGTAGCGGCGACACCGTTGGTGTTGCGGTTGTCCATGGGCTGAGGTGACCACTTCCCATCAGGTGACCCTCAAGCTCGTTTGCTCCCTCTTACATAAGAAAGGATAGTTCGATATTGTCGATGGTTTACATTGGTAACGTTAATGTTTTGTTAGCCTTTGCCTATAATATTTTAGTCTCTACTTTTTTAGTCTCGAACTTTTAGTCTCTACTTGCTATGAATACCTGTTAAATTTGTTTTTTATCTTTTCGACTACAATCTTACCGACTTGACATCCTTTTTTTCTCGATTTACCATGACGTTCACCGATTTCACACTCACCTGAAACAGAAAAAAATGAGGTTATAACCTTAAAAAAATACGTGACAGCACACAATCTATACACACATTTTTCTATAATATGCTTCCCGCTGTGACCTAATACAAACTTCCCACCCCACGTTACGCTGTAATACATTTCATGTAAAATATGTTTTTAATAAGAATGATAGCACGTACGATGGGTAACAGGTTGTTTAGTAGATCTTTGTTCGTTAGACTTTTAATACTTGCTAAGAGAAAGCTAGAAAATGCAAGTTAGTTTAGCACATCAAAACTCAAATCTAATTTTGCAAGCTTCATACTGTCAGCATTAAGCAAATATTCTAAGGAAATGGGTAAGTCAGAGGCACACTAATTGTGGCCGTCATGGTGAACGGAACATTCAGAAGTCCACATACGCCGAGCGTGTTAAGGGGCGAGCCTACCTCCGTTTTCGTGGTTGCCTGGGTTTTTGTTCGTGTCTTCCATCACCAGAGAGTTTACAGACAAATACCTATATAATCCTGCCTTACCTCAAGACATTCGCCAAAAAATACTACTACTCGATTGTAAGTGTACCGGTCAGACTCGAACTCTGAGCCACCCGGGTTCCAAGCCAAAGTGTTCAACCACTGGGCCACGACGCTCTCCAGAAATCCTCCCATAAAAACATGTTAAGTGTCAGGCTGTAGTTAAGAATCACTATAATTATGAGAAATCAATCTGACGCCTTCGAAAACACAAGTGTGTAATATTTAACAAGATACCTACAATACGTTGTTAAATGTCTAAACAGATGTTGTAAATGCGAGAACTCTTCCTTTATTCAGCCACCTGTTGCCATGGCAACCTGTTGGTTGTTTCAAATCTCATTTATTATTTTGCAGGTAAACTCTCCTTGGAGTGATTTTCTTAAAAGCATCTCGTGATTTTAGATTCGTGGGAGAGAACAGGCAGGTTAAGCATTGTTACAATGGTGAGATCTCTGTAACTGGAATACTTAATGCACGTGATTGTTGCACATGTATTATTTAACATAACATACGCTCAGGGTAACTTATATCCCAAATGGAGACACACTGACTGTTGCCTTCATGGTGAACGGATTTTTATAAGCTCACACTTTGCTATGCAAATTTAAACCCAACGCCGTAAGGGCCTACCACCGTTATTCGGGTTGCTTAGGTTTTTCATCGGTGTTTTCCATAACGGGAAAGTTAGCCGCAAATTATATAATTAACAAAAAACCTATTATATTCCGGACAGAACTGAACTCGTTACCAATCAGAACTAGGTTCCGATTCAGGATGTTTAACCACTCGGCCACGACGCTCTCCTGTCTTCACACATATAAAAATTGTGTCATTTAACTTTGTCGATGCCTGCCTGCGTTTTGAAAGCTTCTAGTTACGAAAACCAACAGCAATATAAGGCCCATTTTTCAGCAGAGCTGAGCTAACTATCCAGGCACATTTGAATGTTATGTAGTTGTTTTTATGCTTTAAAGCGTTTGACTACAATCTCACCTGGTAAAAAGTAATGTTGTGGACTAAGCTCGTGCGGACCTTCTAAGAACCAAAAATTAGAACGTGTAGTTTAAGCAAACTGTACACATCCTAATTTCTATCCTAGTAGTGTGGCTGCAAATAACTACAATGTGATAATATTCCTTCTAAGCGACAAAATAAAAATGTTCAGAAATTCAACGCCTGACAGTACTTTCCCTCAGCATAATGATGAATCCCTAACCGTCAAAATCTTCTCGCCCATTAAGCCGAGACCCTCCTCCCCGATATAAAACCCCGAAAATTTATTAACACTGTTCTCGTAACAACTCTGAAAATTTTGCTTTTCGCCTATCATGAGAGCCGACCCGCATCACGATAATGCGATTAAGTATGTGCCGTCACAGTTCTGAGCCTAAACCGGGACTGGTGAAGAGACGTCGTTAAATTCGTTAAATCAATTAGACTGGCCTAATTTGTGAGGTAAGTATGGTGGTAAGCGTCGGCGGAAGGACACCTTCGTTTGATGTTTTTCATGTTTGGGAATTTATTTTCACCAGATTTCTTCATTAAACTACCTATGTATTTTGTGCCGTAGAAAAGACAAGACAGCTTAAAGATGCCTTTAAAAAATGGTAAAAAAGGTTGACAACGACTGGCTCGCTCACACATTTTTTTTTGGGCAAGCCTATTTTTGCTGTATGGTTGCTCTGTGTCTTGGTGTTTTGAGATCGTTGCACATTGGTGACAGGGAATTGGAAACTGCAGTGGCTAGATATGTTGGAGTTGATTATTTGGCACCACCTAATAAATAAATCAAGAAATATCACTGGACATTATTCCACGCAACCGCGATTTAACCCCAAGCTAAGTAGAGCTTGTGTTGTAGGATAAAAAGACAACATACATGCGTAATTTTTTCAACCATTCCGATCCTACAGCTGGGCAAGGGTCTGTGGACTAGGGCCCACGAATACAGCCAAGGTCCCTCTCGCCGTCTGTCATAAGAGGCAACTAAAGGGGGGCCCGGAGTCGTTAGGAGTGCACACTGTGTGTGTGCCTCCATTGCACTAGCGACCTCGAAGAGACCGGCAGTGTGGGGTGGCCTCGCACTGCCATAAACACCGGTGGGTGTAAGAGACGGCACAACGCGCCAGGGTTTCACCGGTAGAGTGCCAGAATTCTCGGGAAACTCTGGTCACGCGCAGAAGAAGGCCGCCCATGTGTTTTAGTGGGTATTCCCACCCCCTTCTGGGTGGGGGAGTCCCACACTCCCTCGCTGTCCTCCCCCGAGCAGTGGGAAGTACGTAAATGTTAAAAAAAATGCTGGACAAAGGTTTCATTTACATAGGAAAAGCCAATACAAACATTTGTTGTATTGGCCTGGTGACATATTTATGTCTATGCACAAAATTAGTTTGTAGTGTGCGTGGATCAGCCAACGGTTGCGTTTCAAGTTGAAGTGAGGCCAGTGCCCAGTAGTGAGACGAATAAATGCTTTAGTTTAATTTTTCTTTATCTATTTACCATGTTTTTGACTCTTCGTGAGTTTCTCATTCAACTAAACAGTATTTCGAGTTATTTCGATAGTGTATCCCCATCTAATAATCAGCTTATTTAATAAACCATCAACCTTAGTAACAGTACAAGTAAACAAATCAGTTTTAATAAAATATACAGTGGATCGGAACCAGACAGCAGACCCTATTGACCCTCTTCATTTATAATTGACAAGCTCCTAATTTGGAATGTTTAAGTGAACAAAATGCTCCACTATCTTTGACTGGTGATCCGTTGGCTGATTAATGATGGAATTCACACAACCTCACTTTGATTTTTGCAATATTAATCTTGTCGTTTACAAGGTCTAATTTTTGGGTGTCACAGTTGGGAATAAATAGAAATAGCTACATTTCAAGTTGCTTCATGCTGGCTACAGTTTTTTTTTACTTAAGGTTTTGCAGTATCTTTTAGTCAAAATCGACGCCTGGAGACTCTTTTGAGTTATTTTTGGATATGGCCAACCACACTACGCCGAGTAGAAAAAAACACCCCGTGTATTGGCAAAATTACGTAAATTAAGCCCAGACATTTTTGTAGTAGTTAAGTGACTGGAATTCGCATTGATAATTTGAGAATAATGCAATGTTTCATTTCAAGAGCTTAAAACATTACTTACTAGTCACCATAGTTTGGGCGGAAGCTTAAAACAGCTTAAAATAGCCAGGATTTAAGATATTTGAGACGTCACGTGCAGAAATTCTAGTCGGCGTTAAAAGATAAAGACTCTTTGGAGCGTTCAAAAGGCATCCGGACAAAGACAGCTGGGTGGCGACACTAGCGCCACTGTTGCAATCTACTCATGCATCCGCTCGTAAGGACCATTTTAACACTAGCTCTGAGTGCTAAATAAAACAATGATGTAATTCATAATCAGCTTGTGGCAGTCCACTGCTGGATATAGGTTTCTCCCACCGTGCTTGAACTTCCGCAAATAGTCGAATCCTTCCTAACAGCTGTCTTTATTATCAGAGGTCCACCTGGCTGCTGGCAAATCAATGACAATGGCATATCAAATTATGCACGCAGGACATATAAGCCTTTGCCCAACAGAAACTTAACTTAGATTAAAGGAGACTGGGTCCATTTATATTGCCAGTTTTGAAGTTAATAGTATTCTTTTGTTAGGATTTCCGCAAAACTGCCGGGTAAGATTGCAGTGAAATTTCGCACATGAGGGTAGTTAAGATGTCGCCCAGTCTCCCTTAGATTATGTTTTACAGGTTTTTCACCAAAAGCTGCAATGCAGTTTTAAACCATTTTAGTTAGCAATATAGGTAACAAAGTCACGGTCAAGTCTTTTAAACTTAACACGTTGAACGCCACGCCGGTCACAAACAATAGGAATTCAATTGTTAAAGTGACCGGCGGCGGTGAAAGACTTAAAGAAGCGTGTCACGTACAAAAATTCTAGGCGAGGTCGGAGATAAAGATTCTTCGGAACACTCAAAAGGAATCCGGACAAAAGCCGGCCCCTTGAATAGCTACACTAGCGCCGTCCGGCGCAATCAACCCGCTCATCCGCTTGGAAAGAATCGTTTAAAACATTTGACGCGATTCAATGCGATTTTAAAGTGTAATAAAAGGTTTACAATCGCTTTACCACGAGGTCTGTGCTGTGAGATTATGAGCGTAAATTAAAAAAATGTAGGTTTTTGCGTGTTCTCTTCAGCGAGATGGAAACAATCAGTGTGCCCCCGACTCTTATATTTGAGAAATAATCATGAATGTAGGTTTATGTATGGTTTGGTCTAACCCCTGAACTACAGAATCGGTTTTTCGAAAACATCAATTTTACACTTTCAGTAATCCCTGTTTGATTTTTTTTGGGAGTGAAAACGAGCGTAATATTCGTAACAAAAAAATGGTTATTTGCTAAAAAGTGGCACATCCTCTAAGACCTCTTTATATTTAACGGACGGAGTTGCTTTCTGCAAATACATCGCATCATTCGTGCCGAAACGCCATTAGGATTTGTACGAGTACAATTGTAGAGCACAATTACTGTGTACGTATAGTTATCTACACGAACAACGATTACGTCGGAAGGACTATATAGAATTAACAGACTTATATAACTCGTATCATGTAGGTACGATTCTTAGTTGAATAAAAAATCAGCAATAAAGATGCAACGAAAATATAATCATTTTGGTGAAAATGAGACGGCCACTGTTGGGCACAGGCCTCACCTCTACTATGACAACACCTCATAGTTGGAGTATTCCAACACGTGGGTTTATTGTGTATTGTTGGAGGGGTGCAAGGTAAGTGAGCAACCTTAATGTCAGATGTTATCAAGCCGCCCTAAATCATCTGACTAGGCTTAACGACTGACATCTAGCGACGTCATCCGGAACCCACTGCTTAACGTGCATTCCGAAGCACGGAGATGCCCGAAAGACACATCATAAAATTTCGGTCGGGGTGGTTACCTCCCATCCCTTCCCATTTCCGAACCGGCGTGTGTTGCTTTACAACAGCGATTGTCGCCGATCACTGTCACAACTGCGCCACGGACACCTCTTTTGGTTTACCTTAATGTTACTTTTCCAGATTCGGTTATTTCAGGCGACACTATGAGAAGACATAATAATGTAGGATGATTTTTCCCGGCTAGGATAAAAAGTAAAAATAATAATTGTAATGCATTTTTAGTTTTCGTCAAATTCGGCCTCAAGACTGCTTCGCGCGTTTTTCATATTCCTTACAGTTCATAATAGGATTTAGTTTACCACAGTCGCTTGAAATAAATCCTTTATTATTTTCATCTTGATGCTTATGACAAAGCTTAATCATTATTGGCTTTTTTCTTGTGTTGACTAGCTGTTAGTCCAATAGTGACTTTCACAGCTTAATACAGAAATGAGTTAAGCGGAAAGCTCTCAAACCCGAGGGGGCCGAGCCTCGGCATAAGGCGTGACTGGGAGATGACAATCGGACGTAATTTATTGGAAATCTTCTACGTAAATTTAACGTATATTTCAAAAACAATAATAGCTACAATTCGTAACTAACTTGCCCAGTTCGCCACGCCAGAAGACAGACTAGTTTTGTTTCCCTTCCCCACGCCTCTCACTGGCACGGCTCGTGGCCATAGCTTCATTGTTACATTTGATTTGTTGTTACACAGGATAGGATACGTCGATCTCTCCACGGAAGCGTGACTACGTGGATAAAAGGATGGAATAACAAACAGACAGCAGTTTTTTCTTTTTAACGCACGGAAATTATGGTCTGGCTTTGCGCTTCGCTTTTACCGAATATATGATTTTAGAATGGTTTTCTGACGCTTCGGTTCAATGTTTTCAACAGGTTATGTTTCAAGGTTTCTTTCGAAAGTGGTTGACTGTTTAGATTGGAAAATTTATTGTAGGTTACGGCGGCACTCATAGACGGATAAATAATGATTATAAAGGACGCCGAGCCCAGTGATAAGTGATTGTGAATAAATTGACTATGTGCGAACAATAAGTGAATTAAACGTAAGTTAGGTTTAAGGATCTATTGTTTAGAATAAGAATGAGATGTACATAGGTTAGAATGAGATAGGAATAAGTGTTAGAGTAAGATGTAATGTTAGAGCGAGTAGGGTATAGTGACACGTGTAAGATTATTGTTTTGATAGATTAAGGAAATTTGTACGCCGCTAAAACCCTACTAGTTGGAAAAATGTAAATATTTAAGAATGAACGTTTTGTTAGCAATTGTATGCTGGATTGGCTACGTACTTCTCGGCACGGACTACTCCTGCATCCCAGCGAAGCGTCGACTCCCGCAGGAACTGTTACTCCTTCCCGGCCTCCCACCAGCGGGTCTCACCGGGGAGGGTAGTAGCGATTGCGGTCGAGTCCGCCTAGCTAATAGTCGCCGAAGTACGCATCCCACATCGCGTCCACGCTCTTAACAATGCCTCGCCACAACCACGTTCGAAAGCCGGCCCGGCCGAAAATATTCGTCCGGAGGGCATTCTTGAACCCGGATGATGCCCGCAGGCTCATGGCCCCACCTACTTCCGATACCACCACCACCACCACCTCTAACTCTAACTTCTCCTGGGACAGCTCGGCCATTCTGAGCCAGCTCCCAGCGTCCGCCGCGCGCCCCGAGGCTGCGCCCTCCGCGTCCGCGCCCGCCGCGCCCCCCTCGCCCGCCGTGTCCGCCGCCCTGGCGTTGACCGCGTTTGCGTCCGCCACCGCCGCCAAGGCTCGAGCCCTGACCGCCCAGGCCTCCACGTCCGCCGCGTCCGCCGCGCCCGTTGCGTCGGCGTCGACCGCCCCCACCGCCGCGCCGCGTCCTTCCGCAGCTGGAGCCTCCGTTGAGCTCGCTGCGTCGAAGCGCCCGCCGGCCGTCCCGTCCGCCCAACCCGAACCGCAACCCGGACACCCAAGAGACCCCCGCCTGAGAGGCAAGGCTGGCCCCACCGGTGCACAGGCCGCGGTACCCGCGCCAGTGCGCCAGCCGGTGAGCAGGCTGCCAGTGCCTACCGGAAAGCCGAAGAAACCGACATCCTCCGTCTCACTCGCACCCGCCGCATCATCCGAGCCTCTGATGCCAGAGCGAGCGCGAGTGATATCTCCATCCCGCTTTTCGCCACCGACGAATCTGCCTCTGCCCTTCGCCGCAGTAGTTGCGAAGCGCCCGCAGAGCGCATCACCGACCGGTGGTCGGCAGCAGGCATCGATGCCGAGGCTCGACCTGTCCCCTATGGACACGGCGCCTCCGCTGACGCCGCCGCCTCGACCGCCGACGCCGCCGCCTCGAACACCGAAACCGCCGTCTCGACCACCGACTCCGCCATCCCCGACGCCTACAACCGCTGCGCCGCCGCCTCCCAAACCGGAGAAGAAGCAACCGCCGCTCATCGTGGAGGTCTTGCCCAACTGGGCGCGTCACTTCCGTGAGCTGCGGGTGCTTCTCGGAGAGCCACCGAACGCCAGACCGTATGGGAAGGGCATACGGTTTCTACCCAGATCGGATGATGAGTTCCGCATAATACAGCGGTATCTGACAGAACTGGAGCGGACTGAAAAGATCGCCTGGTTCTGTTACTCTCCCCGTGCAGAGCGGTCAGTTAAGGTAGCCATCCGAGGGCTACCTGTTAACACCCTGCCCGAGGAAATCGCGGAAGCCCTGGAGTCCCACGGATTCACAGCTGAATACGTTCGCCAGATCAGGGCGAGGAGCGGCAGGCCCGGCTGCATCTTCTACGCCCAGATCGGAAGAACGTCAGAGGCCCCAATAGTGACACTCTACGAAATCTCCGAGCTCCTGGGAATGCCGGGAGTGAGAATTGAAAATTGGCGAGGCAGGAAAGGCCCAGCGCAGTGCCACAGGTGCCAAACCTTCCGCCACTCATCCCACAACTGCCACAGGGTGCAAGCCTGTGTGCGTTGTGGTGAGGAGCACGCCGCCCGTGATTGCCCGCGCCCAATTGAAGACCCGCCGACCTGCGCCAACTGCCATGGCTCGCACACGGCGAATAATGTGCAATGTCCGGTTTTCCGCAAGGAATTCCGGCACAAAGCTGCCGGGACCATGGCACGGACCGTTGCAGCGCCTCCACCACCACCGCGAAACCACCATCCTGACGAGGCGAACGCCCCTAATTCACTTATGGCAGCAGCCAATGAGGGACTCGGACCCTCAAAGGCTAGCCGACGCCGTAAGCGTAGACGGATGGCTAAAGCAGCGGCAGCCAAACCAGCCGCCCCGATCGCCAAACCTACCACCACGGCCACCAAGACCACCGCGACAGCCAGGACCACCGCGACAGTCACGACCACTGTGTCCTCCGACACCACCACCGACTCCGCCCCGCAGATCACTCCTGTGGACACGCCATCTGCCGGCGCACCGGTACCAGCCGCAACCGAGGCCCCCGAAGGGGCTAAGGCGAGGTTGGATGGTGCAGGCCATCAGACAGAGCGCCAGGAGGTGATCGCGGAGTGCATCAAAGTACTCCAAGGGGTACTGGAGGCCATCCAATCGGGACAGAATCCTGTCCCGGTTATTCTCCGGGGTCTAGCCGACCTTTACGGGTCTGGCTAGGCCTCCCACCAACGCCAGGCGACCATCAGCCTGGCCCGTCTCTGCTCGGCCGCCAGCTAGAAGGCATCGCCTCGCTGGCGGTCAATCAACCACCTCTCAGCTGCACGGCTGGTAGGCTCACAGCCTCGCCGTGCCGCACGACCGCACCGCTGGCTTGAGATTCGAAGGGCCGATCTCGCCAGCGGCACCCCACCGCCCCATCCGTCTTTCCGGATGGCGACTGCAACCACCCGTTAGTGACCGTAGTCACGGGCGGTTTCCCCGACTTAACCGTCGAGATGACAACCCGAGAATTGTATGCTCAAGACTAAGAATGCTCAAGATTAAGAATGCTCAAGGTTGATCAAGATACATGGAAATAAGGAACAAGAATAAACACGGAAACAAATCGAAGAAGAGTTTTATTTATACAGTCCACTTCAGCTGTGGTCCTTCAGGATCCGGATCAAGAATAAGAAGAATCCATCGGGTCAAGATTTATTTGAAGAACTGCACGTCTGTAATTCAGCAAGCATCAAAATTAAGAAGAATTGAAGATTTCGTTGTGGTTTACATTGAAACCAGATTACGTACAACGAATTATCGACGGAATTACTTCTACGAACGAAGATTTGAAGATTGAAGATGGTTGTTACAAGAAGCCAAGGCGAAGCGGCCGAAACCGAAGAACAGAGACGTATCCAGGAACATAGGGAGGAAATAAGGAGAGCTATTGCAATCGAACGAGCAAGAAGACTTTCATTGGAGGCTCCAGCTTCACCTGTGAGAGAGCACACCGTGACGGAACGACTACCTACCCCGGGGGTTACGATCGACACCATGGCGGTCAGGGGTACTTCGTCCAATATGCCGGCAGTTGAAGAAGGAAGACGAGCACCCTCACCTACGCGTTCAGTACGATCTCACCGTTCAATGGCAAGTGTGAATACAAGGCTACGGTTAGCTGAGCTGGAAGCTGCTGAGAGGCTAGCAGCCATCAAGAAGCGAGAAATGGAACTTGAAGCCGATCTTATTAGGAAGAGATACGAAGCTGAAGTATCTGCGCTTCAAGATGAACAGGAAAGTCTGCACGAACATCCCATCGCCGGGAAAGATTACAAGCGAGTGGATGATTGGATACGAACCAACCCCGTCACCGCTCGGAAAGAAGATACTGCAGACAGAGAAGAGCATAGAAGACACCGCTTCGACGTGGGAAGAGGCAGATCACCTACGCCGACGAGAAAAAGAGGCGGAATCGAGCAGTTAGCAGAAACATTGGAGAAGATGGCGCGACCACGTCTCCGACAAACTGAATTACCATCATTTTCCGGAGCGATCAACGAGTGGTTGCCGTTCAAAGCAGCTATGCAAGATTCCACGAAACTTTATCACGTTTCCGCTGCTGAGAACCTTCAACGATTAAGAAGCTGCCTCAAAGGGGAGGCGAGAGACGTCGTATCTGCACTGCTACACACCGCAACTGAACCTGGAATCATTATGAAGACACTTGAACAATGCTTCGGAAGACCAGAGATCATCATCGACAAAGCATTCGACGAACTAAGAAGATTACCGAAACCAGGAACATCTGCAACAGAGATCAACAGCTTCGCGATCAAGTTACAGAACGTCATATGCATACTCAAGGCCATCGATCGACGAGGATACCTCTATAACCCTCTACTGGCTCGAGAAGTACTTGACAAGCTTAGCCCACATCTACGATCACGTTGGTGCGACTACGCAAGTGAGAACGAAGGAACTGCAGATCCTGAGATCGTCATGCTTTCACGCTTTCTTATGCGAGAAGCGGATCGAGCGCTGAAATACACATACGCTCCTCAGATGAACACGACCGCGACGAGCGCAATAAGAAAAGAAGTCAGACCGCCTACTACAGCTGCGCCACAAAGAAAGAGAATGAACGCAGTATACACAACCGAAAGCAAAGAAGAACGTGAAGAATGCCTAAGTTGTGGACAAGCCCACACATTGCCTCGGTGCCCTTCCTTCAAAGCACTGACAATGGAAGAACGATGGGACTTGGTGAAAGAAAAAGGACTCTGCTTCAAGTGCATCAGCAAGAGACACAGGCGTATATTCTGCAACGCAAAATCATGCGGAATAAAAGAGTGTCGTCGACCACATCACGCAATGCCTCATCAAGATAGAAAAGAAAAAGAAGTTGAACCGAACACAATGAAGCAAACTTCAAGCAACACCGCAACCGTCATGTCCGTGGCAACTAAGTCTTCGGCGGGGCAGCGAACAGTCTTATTGAAGATATGTCCAGTCGTCGTCACCGGTCCACGGGGGGAGGTGAACACCTACGCATTACTAGATGAAGGAGCAACTGTCACTCTCATAGATGGAGATCTGGCGAAAAACATCGGCGCAGAAGGCCCTGCAACACCATTGAACCTGCATGGTGTGAACATGTTCCAGAGAGAGAACGACAGCAAACTAGTAACTGTGCAAGTGCGTGGAAAGAAAGATAGTGCGCAACACAAACTGCGTGCCCGCACTGTGAAGAATCTGGAACTTCATAAGCAAACGATACCAGACACGCTCATGAAGTACAAACATCTTCGAAGTCTGAAAGAAGATGAGATCTGCTACGAGCAAGCTCGACCTGGCATCCTAGTTGGAACAGATCACTGGGAATGCATCGTATCCCGCAAGCTACGAGTGGGTGCGCCGAATCAACCGGCTGCATCAAGAACGCAACTCGGATGGGTGGTGCACGGAACAATGCCACGCAGCATCACATGCAACAAAGAAAGTGTGCTACATGTCTATGAACCCGAACGAAACATAGACACGAACGAGCAACGAGACCAAGAACTTCACAACTTGGTGGAGACGCACTTCAAGATAGAATCATTGGGCGTCAAGCAGAAAGAAAGAATAAGCGACGCAGATCGACGAGCCATCGACATCGTCGAGAAGACAATAAAGAAGATCGACAGTGGCTACGAGGTGGGACTACCATGGCGAGAAGACAGAACGATCATGCCACCGAGTTACGACACAGCTCTTCGTCGACTTCGAAACATAGAACAGAAGATGGACAGATCACCCGACTTTGCCAAGCAATACACCGCACAGATAGAAAACCTGCTGGAGAAAGGATACGCAGTACCGTGTGACGGCTCAGAACGAGCATGTGCCGTCTGCTGGTATCTCCCACACTTTGCCGTGCAGAACCCAAACAAGCCCGGTAAACAGAGATTGGTATACGACGCGGCGGCCAAGAGTCATGGTGTGAGTCTGAACGACCATCTGCTAGAGGGACCGGACTTACTGCTGTCATTACAAGGAATAGTGTTCAGATTCCGAGAGAAGGCAATTGCAATCACAGCAGACATCCAAGAAATGTTCCTGAGAATCAAGATAAGACCTGAAGATCAGCCAGCACAACAGTTCTTGTGGCGAGGTAGCGACCGAGAGCATCCACCTCAACACTTCAAGATGACAAGCATGATCTTCGGGGCAGCGAGTTCACCATTCATGGCACACTTCGTTCGCAACCACAACGCGAATGAACACGCTCAGCAGCATCCTCGAGCACTGGAAGCCATCACCAGAAGTCACTACATGGACGACCTGGTAACCAGTTTCGACAATGAGACAGAAGCTCACGCTGCAATAGAAGAAACGAGAATGGTACACGCAACCGCAGGCTTCACATTGCGCGGATGGAGCGCAAATAGCAAGAACGTGCTACGGGACATACCACCAGCGTTGTTTGCTACCACACCAGCGCAACTGGGGGGAGAACGTCCAGAGAACAAGATACTCGGCCTGTTCTGGAACGCCGACAGAGATGAGCTGGGCTTCAACACAACAATGAGCAGAGTCCCAGCCGAAGTAAGAACACAAGCTCGCGCACCGACCAAGAGAGAAGCACTTAGCGCCGTGATGTCAATCTACGATCCTCTGGGGCTGCTAAGTCACTACACGATACGAGCCAAGATCATCCTGCAGAACCTGTGGCGTCTCAAAACTTCATGGGATGAACCGATACCTGCAGAAGAAGAAGAACTATTCGCATCGTGGCTGTCACACTTAGCAGAGATTGCACAACTACGCCTCACGAGATGCTACGCGCTGAGTAGCTGCAAGCACGTCGAACTACATGTGCTGTGCGACGCGAGTGAGCAAGCCTACGCAACTGTGGCTTACTGGAGGACAGAGAAAGAAAATGGAGAGATCGGAGTTGTGTTGGTGGCTGCCAAAGCTAAAGTGGCACCAAAGCGCACACAAACCATACCTCGTCTGGAGCTACAAGCCGCCGTCATCGGAGCAAGACTCGCCGACACCATCAAGAAGGAGCATCGCGTCGAAGTCGCTAGAACAATCTACTGGACTGACTCGTCAACTGTCGTCCATTGGATTCGCAATGACACGCGACGATACACTCCCTTCGTGTCACATCGGCTCAGCGAGATAGCAGAACTCACGCAACGAGATGAATGGAGATGGCTACCTACAGACCAGAACGTAGCCGACGACGCAACAAGGTTCGCGCGCACACCGATCACCGAGGAAGACAGATGGTTTCAAGGACCGGAATTTCTAAAGAAACCGGAAGAGCTGTGGCCGCAGGATATAAGTCCCGACATAGCAGAAGCAGAAGTTCTGCACACGTCAGAAAAGGAACGACGTGATAGTTGCCTGCCGGACCACACGCGCTTCTCCAAGTATGAAACACTGCAAGAGAGGGAGCCAGCAGAAGAAGTCCTGAGAACTCTGCTGACAGAAGCGGAATACTCCATCAACGCGAGACCGCTGACCCACGTGAGCGTGAGCCCGCATGATCCAGAGGCGCTCACACCCAACCACTTACTGATGGGGTCATCAACTGGACTCCCATCCACGGGACCCTGCGAAACAGCGGACCGCAGGACTTGGCGTGTCAGCCAAGCACTCGCCGACCACTTCTGGCGTCGGTGGGTGCGAGAATACTTACCAACACTGGTACCCAGAGGCGAATCCCAGAACACGAAGATTCCACTGCAAGTTGGCGATGTCGTCGTGGTAGTTGACCATACACTACCAAGGAACGTCTGGCCGATGGGAATCGTCGAGCGCACCTACGAGGGACCTGACGGCGGCATACGAGTTGGAGACGTCAGAACGAGAACCGGAGTCTTCAAGCGTCCCGTCAGCAAACTCGTCGTCCTTCAGAAGGAAGGAGAAGGCTACGCGAGCTGCGCCGGGGGGAGAGATGTAAAGGACGCCGAGCCCAGTGATAAGTGATTGTGAATAAATTGACTATGTGCGAACAATAAGTGAATTAAACGTAAGTTAGGTTTAAGGATCTATTGTTTAGAATAAGAATGAGATGTACATAGGTTAGAATGAGATAGGAATAAGTGTTAGAGTAAGATGTAATGTTAGAGCGAGTAGGGTATAGTGACACGTGTAAGATTATTGTTTTGATAGATTAAGGAAATTTGTACGCCGCTAAAACCCTACTAGTTGGGAAAATGTAAATATTTAAGAATGAACGTTTTGTTAGCAATTGTATGCTCAAGACTAAGAATGCTCAAGATTAAGAATGCTCAAGGTTGATCAAGATACATGGAAATAAGGAACAAGAATAAACACGGAAACAAATCGAAGAAGAGTTTTATTTATACAGTCCACTTCAATGATGATTAGTAAATTTCCGCAGTGGTGTTAGTTAATTAGGTATTTTAAATAAATATTTTTAGTATAACGAATTGAGTCGCGTGTTTTGTCATCGAGCAATCCCCCCAGACCTTACATAACATAAACGGCCGATATACGTCCCACTGCTGGGCACAGGCCTCACCTCAACTATGAGCTGGAACGAGCCATACTCCAACACGCGGGCTCAGTGGAGATTTTTGGAGGAGTGTAAGGTTAGTGAGCAACTTTAACGTCAGATGTTATCAAGCAGCCCTCAGGCTTCTGACCAGGTCTAACGACTGACATCTAGTGACGTCAACCGGGACCAACTGCTTAACGTGCCTTCCGAAGCACGGAGATGCCCGAAATACACCGACCCGGCGTGTGTTGCTTTACAACAGCGATCGTCGCCGATCATTGTCACAACTGGGCCATGGCATATTAAAAAATTGAACTTAAAACCCCTCCTAGCAATAAAATACACGATAACGAAGATGCAAACCAATAACTAACACAGAGCTGATGAAAAAAGGAGGCCTTTGCTCACCTCTCACATAAAAACACGCAAATGGGACTTATTAGGAAACTCAGACACCGGCAAAACGTTCAGCGCCTGATGAAGGTAAAAGCGAAACTTGCATGAGTGATAAGGGACTTTCAGGAACACTCATCAAATTGTCTTGTAATATAACCTTAGATTAATAATGCACAAAGTTCCACCTTTGTCAAAGAAAGGTCGGAATCCTGCAATTTGCAAACAATTGTATTTAATGTTGGATTCGCATTTTAAAACAGCACAGTAATTAGAATTTAAATAAATAAGCGATAAGGAAGACTGCTTTTTGTAAGGCAGTAAATTTTCTTGCAAAGACGTATTCACACGCTCCACGACGTTCTTTATTCAAGCTGTGTTGTAAAGTTTTAATCTTTTTTTTTCAATATGGTGTTGAATAAAATCATTTTGGAAAAATCTAAGCTGGTCACTAAAAGCATTTTGATATTCATCTAACTTGCCTACTTTTTTGAAACAAGCGTCATTTTATATCGAGTTCTATACAAAGTGTTATTGTAATCAAAATTTACGCTTACTCACTCAAAAAGCGTAAAAACGTAAAAAAATACTTCCATTTCGTTAGTATGCAACCTTCTTTACGCAAACGATCCCGAAATCAAGAGCGACCCATTAATTTATTACTCGAACAAATGAACTGAATTCTAAAAAAGTTGCCTATTTGTTTGTGCGAAAACGTTTGAAAGGTTCTGTGAAAAGTCCGCGGACTTGCCGGATTTTTTATTGAATTTCCCGACGCTCTGCGGCAAAAACAGTCGCTGTGACAGATGTTCCGACATGCCAATTATGGCCGTTGCCGCGAATGAGGTACTACTATAGGTTTATAGCTGCTTTTAACTGTTGTTTATTCGATGATATTAAAGTCTTTTCAGCTCCAAACTTTTTTAATTGTAAATTGTACAAATAAAAACAAAAAAAACATACAAACATAAACGGCCTATGTAAGTCGAACTGCTGGGCACAGGCCTCACCTTAACTATGTATAAGGTGTATTGAGCCATACTCCAACCCGCGGGCTCAGTGCGGATTGTTGGAGGGGTGTAAGGTTAGTGAGCAACCTTAATGCTGACATTAACATCTGAATGTTATCAAGCCGCTTTAAGGCTTAACGACTGACATCTAGCGACGTCAACCAACTGCTTAACGTGCCTTCCGAAGCCCGGGGATGCCCAAAATACACATCACTATATTTCGGTCGGGGTGGTCACCCATCCCATTTCCGACCTGGCGATTGTTGCTTTACAACAGCGATCGTCGCCGATCACTATCAAAAAACATTTTGTCAAAAATATTTCTGAGTTTTGTATGCACCCGTCTAACGGGACGGGGTTTATAGATTTGTTTGGTGTGAAATATTGTTTTTATTGCCATGTGTGTGGTTTGGATGCAGGCCGCCCGCAATCGACCGCTTTGGAGATCTCTGGGGTAGGCCTAAGTTCAGGTGGCTGCTAATGATGATGATGATTGTTTCCATCCAACTATGACTTTCACTGTCATAATCCTTTAAATAGCATTTGACAGAGCGACATCAGTCTCTCGGGACAGTTAGTGCTTACTTAGTTAGTGAAAATTACCCTTTTGCAATAAAACAACTTTTTTAACGCTTAATCTGTCGCACTTTATTTTCTTAAGTTTAGGAGAAAGCCCAAGGCAGCTTTTAAAACACTTTTAAATTGCTCCTAAGTTTTAAGTTTTTAGTTCTAAGTTTGTCTCCAGAGCCGAGAGTTTTCAGGCATGCTTAAAGATATTCGAACAAAATTCAAATTAGCTAATGGAGGAAACCTTTATCTTCCTTTATTTTTGTATGCATTAGTGATAATTAAATAGTGTTGTAATAAGGGATTGGTAGCCGTTGCTCAGTATCGACAAATAATCGGTAACGATCACTTGTTTTAAAAAAACGCAAGCCGGGTCAGATAATGGAATGGGTAACCGCCCTAGCCGAAAAATCAGTGATGGTTTTTTAAGAATTATCATGTTTCGAATGTACGTTAAGAAGTTGCTTCAGGTCGAGATTGCTAAATTTCAGTTGTTAAGCCTAGTTGGGGGCCTAAAAGCGATTCTATAATATCTGACAGATTTATATAGCTTAACACTCCTCCAACAATCTGAACTCATGGCACGGTACACATCCTTCAACACGGGATACATCCATACGTATCCCACATCGTTGAGTAAGTTAGCTTATACCCAGTGGGTTGTATAAGACAGTGATTGGTGTTTTTTGGTTGAGTTTTAATAAGTGACAAAAATTACAAATAATATGGTTGCTAATTTGTCACACAATATTATATTATTTAAGAGAGTAGATCGCCTTGAAGACTCAGTAACCATAAGATAAAGCGAAATAATAATAAGATGCAATACAAAAGTTTCAAAAACTAAAAATTCTTAATTGCCAATACTTATTGTCTATAATATTGCAATGACAAAATAAAAATGATCTTGTAAACTGCGTAGGTCTGTGATTGCACAATTTAATTTGTTTCCACTGCACCGCAATCTAAATCCTCCCATTTCATATTACCACTTTGTTCTGCATAGGCCCCTTCCAGTCTGTATCCTACTCAGTCTCATACATACATTTATTACACTTAACATATTGCATTCTCAACTTTAAATTAAAGATGATAAGAATTCCTCTCACCCAGGAAGCATCTGTTAACAGCAAAACATCCTAATTATATTACTAATAATTAAGGCCTAAACAAAGCAGCTACCGACAATAGGAATGGCAAATACGCCCTAAAAACTTAACCCTCATCATACGCGACCCTGTCAACTACATAATACGTGCGGCAGACGCATGATCGAATTAATTACCGGAATAAAGCCGAGTGTTCAGGGTTAGACTTAGTCGCGCGATTGATTTTGCGTGTGGAAGCTCTTAAATTAATTGAACTAACAGATAAGTTAAGATAAGGTGATATTCTAAATTGCACAAAAAAACGATCAGAAGACATCTCTTACGGACAACCTTCCGGTAAAAGAACAGGAAGAGCAACAACCATAGTCAATTTTTTCATCGTAAAAAAAACAGATTTGCACCTTAAAAGTTATAAGGTATTCTACACGGTAAAATAATTTAGATATTCTTGAATCAAATATTTTAATAGGACACAAAAGAAAAGAGGTCTCGTGAGCTCGCTAACTCATCTTCTCACGAGATTAGCAACATGACCACCAAACAAAACCACAGTATAAACAGTAGGTTATCTAAGGCCGCCCGCCGAGTTATGAGCCTAGCGTGCACACGGACACGCGGCACAGCCACACACCACCTTATCCCACCCTATTTCATGCTAGCTTGTGCGTGAAATCGCGACACGACGCGCGACACGCACGCACGCATTCAAACCGAGAGCGGCACGTTTGTATGTAGATATTTTACTGTTTATACTGTGACAAAATCGTCCACAGGCCGGCATCAACATAATTTCATAAACTTAATCAAATCTAATCTCCTTGTGCGTGATAACGCTATCATTACGGCTCGTCTAATTTATGACCATTAAGCCATTAATCAGTACCCAATCATATTAAACCAACAAATTATATTGCTTCGGGGGTTTAAGAGAATCATAATAATAACTATTATGCTCTATTAAATAATCGTTATTGGTTATTAGTTACAATTTTGATTTATGAGTCAATTTGAAAGTGGTATTTATGAGCAGTTATTTATGTTTTCACTGTAATTTTTAAGTCACCTTCACTAATTAAGCAATCAAGTTAATTATGCAACTGGAACATCATCATCATATCAGCTAAACGACGCCTACTGCTGGGCATAGGCCTCCCCCAAGATCTCCACAACGATCGCTCCTATGCTGTCCACAAGCGGCTTCCCGCGACCTTGACTAGATCGTCGGTCCACCTTGTGGAGGGCCTGCCCATGGAACGTCATCCGGTAAGCGATCGCCATTCGAGGACCTTTCCGCCCCAACGGCCATCGATTCTCCGCGCTACACATGCTAACATGGTTATGGCCAAAACACTTTTTTTTTCATTACAAATGCTATAAAAGTGGTGGAAAGCATTGATAATTATTAAACCCAAGCAAGAAATATCATCACTTAAGTTCGCTTGACAATGAGCTTCTGTGTAAACTCTTACCCATGACGGCATCAGACAATTGTCCTATGAGCGCGCCATTTAGGATAAAGTAGTGAACCTATTATAATCCATTGTGACAATACGAACTGCTTACTGTCAATCACCTACCTGCAGATACCTTGATGCTACAGTTACATTAATTTCACGTCAAATCTAATAATTGACCGGACCCTCGTCAACCGTATTGTGACGTATTTCCGCTTTGAATGCGGGATAGTGCGAATAACACTTCCAGATTTGGACGGATATCTCCCTTCAGTAAATAGAAAGTTTATTTACTCGCAAACTTGTGAAGGGTATTTGTATAACGCTGTGATAATGAGTAATAAAATCATGTGTTAAGCAGTTCAGTGGAACAGCTAGATAAAATCCTGTTTCTGCAAGCACTGGAGGCGGAGCGTATGTGCGTGTGGACTGAGTGATCCTTTTTGGAAGTTGATCCAAATATTACGAGATTCAAGAATGTTTTAGGAAATAATTGTCAAAAATTCAATATAGCAAATAAAAATTTGTCAAAAGTAGGTGGAAAAAGTTGCGGTCAATTAACTAGAACACTCAATCTGCCGATCTGACAAAAATACTTTATCTCGTGTCTCACAAAGTACTTATCTTTTTGTATATATTTTATTGTGAAAAATTTGTGATTAATTTGTTAAATGTATTGACAAATATTAGATGGTTTTTATCGGTTTGTCTTGATTTTATAAAGGTATCTGTAGATCACTCAATCCTCCAAGTGTGCCGATGGAGTGTTCCTAAAATCTTTAACTGCGGCTACATAAATTCTTGACCTTTTTACTCTATTACACGTATACAATCCCTAATCAATTTGTTAAATAAAAATGTTGTAGTAAAATAGAGTAGTTCGAGAGTAAATTGAAATATTACTTTCTTTGATATGTCCCGTCTGAGTGTTCCATATATAAGCGTTTATTTAACTAACCAGAACTTGTATGCAAACCGAGACTACATTAGAAATTGTCAAAATGCTTTTCCTAAAATTCAACATGTCTTCTGATTCTGTAAACGTTTAGTTAACACCAATAATCAACTTTATCATATTCATATGCGAGGAGATTGATTAGGGTGACCATGGATTTATAAAAATAACACACTTTTTAATTGAATCATGCATTTTATTAAAAAACACTTCACCTAGTTACATTGACTTATAAATAAGATACCATGTTCTAAATCTAAATCTAGTTAAACTCCAATAGCAGTCTGAGGGTTAATTGTAGACGGTTCTTGTGCTAAAAAGTAACTTTTAGGGCGTCATTTCCAATAAGATTCCAGTATTATTTTTGTGTGGCCGGCACTTTCATTTTTGGATACGAAATGAATGTTCTGCTTTGTATTTGAACGAAATGAATGTTCTGCTTTATATTTTTTAATAAATATTATTTGTACGGGATTCCAATGAATATAGTTTACGACTCTCCGTGTTAGGAGCCGTCTACCACAGTAATAGGCTTTTGGGGTTGATGATGATGTGGTTGATGAAGTAAGTACTTAGCTGGTATGGGTGAAGATGAAGAATGAAGATGCAGATAGTCCAGTTCAAACAATATAATTCACGATCACACATACAGTTCACACATACACCATACAGTTTGTAAATAAGCAAAGAAGGAGAAGCGATAGTCTTAAGCGAAAGCGGAAACAAGCGTAGGCACAACAATGTAAATATTACGATATTACGCGCGGCGGACAAGTAGGTAGCGAGAAGCAAGATCGGTGCGAAAGCGACGTGCGTCTAGTGCGGGATAATGATTCTGACTGGTCGCGGCTCGCGGCCGGGCCGGCAGGGCGATCGCGCGCGGTTGTCCTGCGCATGCGCAGTGGGGTGTTGCGAAAGCTAGGTATATCTGCGCGCGGCATCGGTCATTACGTGTGTCCATTATAATCACTGTGCGCCCAGCTGATACACAATAATAACGGAACGGTAAATGTAATGTTATTGTTAATTAAATATGAATGTTTATATTATGTATGTTTATGTATTTGTATGATTATAATTGTTTATTGTAATCTAAGTTGATTTTATGTCTAAATGTATAATTTGTAAATATAAATAAGGTGTATTGTATAGTGTATATAAATATTATGTACATATGTGTGACATGTAGGTTAAAGTGGGAAATCCCCACAGGCTCAGACCAATATCATAACTTTAAATATTTTCGTAAAATTAGAAATATCATGAAAATAAACTAAGACTCAACTGCAACACAAAATACAAAGTCCATTTAGGACGATAAAATCGTTTGGCACCTTTAAAAATACTAACAAATTCTTTTTTTGTTTCTTATTTTCAAATGTTCCGAAATACATTATGTACATTATGGTTTGCAATAAAGAATTGAATTGAATTGAATTGAATACCTCCGTAATAGGTGTTTTTACCTTATTACACCAAATCGGGCGTCAGATATTTAGGTAATATTCCATTGAATTATTTTCTTAATATTCGAAAAAATAGACTACCATAAATATATCGCTGTTCTTCTGTTCTTCATTATTAGTTATCAAAATGACAATATAGACAAACACAAAAATGAGCGTAACGCAACTGTAGGTAAACTCAATAACTGGTTCTTCAACACACATTACAATGTCTTAACTTCAAACTCATAATACTGTTGCGTCGTATACAAAAATCAAGCTTTGAATGAATAGTTAGCGCGGAATGTGGGTAAATGAAAAAAATGACACAAAAATAAAATGATATCCACCCTACATGCACAACGTAGTACTTTTCAGCTTATAAATATGATAAAGTTGATTATTGGTGGTAACTAAACGTTTACAGAATCAGAAGACATGTTGAATTTTAGGAAAAGCATTTTGACAATTTCTAATGTAGTCTCGGTTTGCATACAAGATCTGGTTAGTTAAATAAACGCTTAAATATGGAACACTCAGACGGGACATATCAAAGAAAGTAATATTTCAATTTACTCTCGAACTACTCTATTTTACTATAATTTTTTTATTTAACAAATTGATTAGGGATTGTATACGTGTAATAGAGAAAAAGGTCAAGAATTTATGTAACCGTAGTTAAAGATTTTAGGAACACTCCATCGGCACACTTGGAGGATTGAGTGATCTACAGATACCTTTATAAAATCAAGACAAACCGATAAAAACCCTCGAATATTTGTCGATACATTTAACAAATTAATCACAAATTTTTCACAATAAAATATATACAAAAAGATAAGTACCTTGTGAGACACGAGATAAAGTATTTTTGTCAGATCGGCAGATTGAGTGTTCTAGTTAATTGACCCTAACTTTTTCCACCTACTTTTGACAAATTTTTATTTGTTATATTGAATTTTTGACAATTATTTCCTAAAATATTCTTGAATCTCGTAATGTTTGGATCAACTTTCAAAAAGGATCACTCAGTCCACACGCACATGCGGAGCGTTGTTGCGAAACCTTGTTAGGAAGCTCAGAACCAGACGAAGCTCACTTAATACCAACAAACCCAAACAAACTTCAACTCGGTTTTACAAACGTTTCCCAATTATTAGTGCACAGTGTTCCCCGGTCTCAATCCTCTCTTTGATTTGTAGCGGCAGTATCAACATCCACTGCACCTCCAATCAATATTATTATGACAACTGTGCAGAGAATCCAGGGCTGCCCAGATAGAAACGAAGGCTTTAATTATCATACACACATTAGTTAAGGGCAGATGATAGTACTCCTCGCTCTTCTGCACAATCTGCCGGATAGCATGGATGTGCTGACAACGGCAACCGGTGAAAGAAAAGTCCGATTCGAAAAGCGAGACAGGCTGATGAAAGCACCTGTTGTCATGCTTATTCTGCTTTAATTGAGTCAAATGGAAAGGTGGGAATGGGGTGAATGTGCGAAGAGACGTCACAGGAAACGAGCGCGGGTTCAATTAGCCATCAGCGGAGCTGGAAATGGGACTAACAACGTGAAAACGCGTTATAGTCTGATTTTGAAGACCTCGATGGCAAAGCATCATACTGATTACGATCAAATAAAGCCTGGGTTATGTCAGCGCTCATGATTTTGCGTGTCAATTTCATTATCAATTTTAATTATCCATAATCTATAGGTTCTATAATTGATACTACTATTCAAAACTCCACCTGTCTTGTTAAAAATTATCGTTTGCACCCAGAAATTGTACTGATAATGAGAGAGTTAATTAGTGATAAGATAACTTATGGACTAGTCCTCATTTAAGAACAAGTAACCGATCTTTGTAAAATTCTGGGAAAAAAAACAGAGTTTGTTGTAAAATGGTCTCTTGTTGATACCTTTCAGTTCGTAATAAAGAAATATTAAACTAAACATATTATTAAAAATAACATTGACAAAATAATTTTATTCACTTTATTTTCTCTGAAAGTAAGTTTTTGTCTTCAGTCTGTGGTCAAATGAAAAACCAGCATAATAGTAATAATTTCAAAATGTAAAAATACATTTTCCAGGTAATCTCTTTTCATTTTGAGTGAGATGAATACAGACAGAGCTGATTACGCGAATGCATGAATTATGCAAGTTTCTTAAAAAGCTTTTGGCGAACAAAGTGAGATAGAAAAATGACCGAAGATCTGCAGCTCTCCTAGGTGATTCACCTAAAGGAGCTTACATACTAAATGGTCCACTTTAATTAAAGTCTGAGCTGATGCTAATGTTTGGGCATACTGCCAGAAGAACTTACGTAACTTTGCTGTTTGTATTTATTTTAAGAATTGCGCTTTAACTACTACACTTAGAATAGCTAATGTTAACATAAAAACTTACTTAAGCGTGTCGTTATCATGACAAATGCTTTTAAAAACCAACACTTCTTTGCTACACTGTTCTTCTCTATAGCGCGTTTGAATTTTTTCGTTTTATCAATGAAGTAAGCAGTAGAGCAGCAGTAAGCAGCTTCATTATAATACATGCTAAGGTTGTCAAATCCATCAAAATCTTGTAACTTTAATACTGAATTCAATATTGATACGTTATTTTGATAATTTCATTAAAACAACTAAAAATAACAAATTCGAGAGACTGCCAGTTTCATTTATTTCGACAAAATAATCCAAAACAATTAGATCATAGACTCTTCCACTTAATTCAGTAGCAAATCTGTGAGCGATTTCCATTTTCACTGTTCAACTCAGTTAAAAATGGCATTAATTATAATAACTGAGTTCGTGGGGTTTTTTGCTGAAAGAATAGACTGTAATTTGTGGCGCGGCTGAAGCAAAACATTTAACTAAACGGTTAAGGAATTACGCTTCTTATTTCCAACTTCTGTTCTAACAATCTTCGTTTTGACGTGCTCATATTTTATTTTGTCATGCGATTTTGCCCATTGTGATCTTAATTTAATGATGTAATTTAGTAGCGTTTGTTTTGCGTAATATTCAAGACTAGCGGCCGCAAACGACTTCGTCTGCGTGGATTTTCACCCCTGTCTAGGCCCTTCGCGGTTGAATGACTGACATTCCTTTTATAATGCTGACTTACACAATTGCAAGTTTCTAGGTATTAACAGTATTTTTGGTTGTGCGTTGATATTTAAAAGTTAGTCAGTTTTGCCTTTTACATGTACAGGAGAAGATAAGATAAGGTACGTAAAGAAAGTAGTTCGCAGAAAGTCCATTACATTTTAGTCCGTTCGCGGTAAGAATGCAGTAGTTTTTTATTTTAATTCTGTTACACGGACAAAAACTCTAATACAAAACCGTTGCATTTGAAAGAATGTGTTCAACAACTGGGCACTGTAAACTTGGCTTTCTAATTGGGAACGATTTGACTGGTTAGGGGGCGTGCTAGGTCGAAGGACAAGAATGAAATCACTGCATTCTTAACGCGGACGGACTATAGTGTAATGGTCTTTCTACGAACCCGCTGCCTTCCACTAGTGATAGTAGATGGCCGTAATCGGAACCGCGGTGACCACAGTGGCTTAAGGTTGCAGGTCCAGTGGCGCCTGGGAGCGCTTTATGGCGTGTGGGATCTGCGGTGCTCATTCGTTTGTGGGGGGGGGGGAAGGATGTGAAGGACACCGTCACGTGACATGTAGATGATGAAACAACATGTAATTATTCAAAAGATTACACAATTACTTCATCTTAGGTTGTAGGTGTATGTAAAACGACAAAACCTAATCTCAGGTTTATTTGAATCAAAGCTATAAAAAACATAATGTTTTCTAATATTTACGCGAACACTATACATCGAAATAAAACAACTTTACGGATTCTACTCGCGGTGTTATATACGATTTGATAAACCGCAGGTCCTTGCTAGGGAGAATCGTTACTTACCAAGGATGCTGCGAGAGGCTATTGAAATTAAAAAACATCCGAATTTCAATCGTGAGGATGGTTGGAATTTACCACCAGCTTGGGAGCCTGTTATACGCTTGATCAATCCCAGAGGGCAGCACAATACTGTGAGGTCTCAGGATACGGTTAGTTCGTACTGCGTGGATAGGAACATTTCCAATAATGTTAGTGGAAATGACGGTAGTTAAGTGAGGGTTGCTAAAAATTTTGTACTGTTTTGTGACATAGAACATCTTTGTCATCCCGTGATCACGACTGCTGTAAAGGAGTCGAAACGTCGGGTTAGAAAATGAAAGAAAATATAACACCGCGAGTAGAATCCGTAAAGTTGTTTTATTTCGATGTATAGTGTTCGCGTAAATATTAGAAAACATTATGTAGACCAGTACGGACTGGAAACTGCCGAAAGCATTCGCCGGCTGGAAGACCTTAAGACCAGAAAAACAACATCTTTAAATTTCTTGAAGAGGTTTCGTGATCATCATCTCCTTCCACCATGCGTGAGAATATCACCAAAAAAGGACATTTGGGGAAGTGCCAGGATCTTCCAGCAGGCAAGTCAAAAATTGCTTAGTAGCCTCATAAGACAACACCGTTTCGATCTTTCTTTGTTGCGTAAAGATATTGAGAATTTGTCTAATTATTTGAGAGCACAACTGCCGAGTTTAGATTTTGCATCTTGCATGGAACGATTAAACAGTAGAGAAACATCTAAATATAATAACTGCAAGCAAAGTCAGATTCAGAAATTTGAAAAGTTAATGAATAAAAACAAAGGTCGATACGAGAAACGGAACGCGGCCGTGACATCTGGCCAATCAGATTTTATCTGTGGAACGGATCGACCGGAGTCTCGAGCGGTTGTCAATTTATCAAAACAAATATTGGACCGGCCTACCGTTTCAGTTTTGGAAAAAGGTCTTAATTTCTCTGTAGCGCCGCGTAAAATACCTTATGAAGAGATAATCTGTAGTGTTGAGGATGCCTTGTATAAGAATACCATGAAGAAGGAGGATTTGGAGGCAATACGCCAGGATGTGTCATCCGTTCTGCGTCGGAGCAAAGTGCCCAAACTGATTCTCCTCTTGATGAATATCGCGCTTTAAAGAACTTGCGTACTAGGCCAGAGCTGACTATCCTTCGTGCGGACAAGGGAAATGCTACGGTGGTGTTAGATACGTCGGATTACAATGACAAAATTTCACTTTTATTGTCGGATGAAAACACCTACAAACTTGTTAAAACCGACCCAACTAGTAAGATTTTGAAGCAGACCACCGAGCTTCTTAAGAAACACAGTGAAAAGTTAAATCTAGACGTGTCGTATCTTATACCATCGTGTGCCAAGCCTCCAAAGCTGTATGGGTTACCGAAGATACACAAACCACTTGCTCCCCTTCGGCCAATAGTAAGCCAAATCGACTCACCTACTTATCGTTTGGCTAAGCACTTGGCGAAGGTACTCTCACCTTTGCGAGGACAGACTACATCTCATGTGAAGGATTCCTACCAGTTCATTGGTGAGTTACAACAACTACAACTTTCTGATGATGAGACAATGGTTAGCTTTGATATTCAATCCTTGTTTACATGTTTACCAGTAGAGGATTGCATAGAAATTACTAGGAAAAGGTTAGTGGACTGTGATATGCCCGTTGAATATGCAGAGTTACTTAACCTGTGTCTTAGGGCAGGTTATTTGTACTGGAATGATAAATTCTACGTACAGCTTGATGGTGTAGCGATGGGATCTCCCGTGTCCCCTGTGGTAGCTGACATCTTCATGGAGGATTTCGAGGAAAAAGCTTTAGCTTCAGCACCTGTCGTTCCACGGTTTTACAAGCGGTATGTGGATGATACTTTCACAATTTTACCATCCAACAAAGTATCAGCATTTTTAGACCATCTTAACTCTATACACCCTAGGATAACATTTACTATGGAATTGGAGGCTGACAGTAAACTGCCTTTCTTAGATGTGTTAGTTATTAGGAATCCTGATCATAGTTTGGGCCATACTGTGTATCGGAAGTCTACCCATACTGATAGGTACTTAAACGGTGATTCTCACCACCATCCTTCGCAGTTAGCTACTGTTGGTAAAACTTTGTTACAGAGAGCGGAACGGATCTGTGATGATGACCACCTGCATGCTGAAGTCCAGCATGTCAAGCGTGTGCTGGGTGAAAACAAGCTCAAAGCACCGCGACGTCGCAGAAACCGAGTGAAACCAGCCACAGTTGAGCGTCAGCCTGCTGTATTGCCATATTTGAAGGGTGTCACTGACAAGATTGGGAACATCTTGAAGCGTGCTTCTATTAAAACTTATTTTAAGCCACCGAAGAAGATTAATCAATTTTTAAGACCTGTTAAGTGTAATATTCCTCTTCAAACAGCGGGTGTATACAAGCTTGATTGTGACTGTGGGCTCTCGTATATAGGTCAAACCAAAAGAAGCATAGGGACGCGTATCAAAGAACACATAGGTGATATTAAGAATAGGAGATCTACAAAATCAGCAGTTTGTGAACATGCCCTTGATAAGCCCAACCATTTCATACGATTTGATAAACCGCAGGTCCTTGCTAGGGAGAATCGTTACTTACCAAGGATGCTGCGAGAGGCTATTGAAATTAAAAAACATCCGAATTTCAATCGTGAGGATGGTTGGAATTTACCACCAGCTTGGGAGCCTGTTATACGCTTGATCAATCCCAGAGGGCAGCACAATACTGTGAGGTCTCAGGATACGGTTAGTTCGTACTGCGTGGATAGGAACATTTCCAATAATGTTAGTGGAAATGACGGTAGTTAAGTGAGGGTTGCTAAAAATTTTGTACTGTTTTGTGACATAGAACATCTTTGTCATCCCGTGATCACGACTGCTGTAAAGGAGTCGAAACGTCGGGTTAGAAAATGAAAGAAAATATAACACCGCGAGTAGAATCCGTAAAGTTGTTTTATTTCGATCTATAAAAAACAACATTATTTGCGTGTAATACTTGTATTATGTTTCTATGTAGAGGTGTAGGAGATTACATTTTGTTGAGTAAGTTGTATGTTTAGGACTAAAAAGTGCAACGCCCGGTAGAGTAATATTATGTGGTTAGTTTAATTTAATGTTGTTGTTTAAGGCCTTCGCATTGTATGTTTCTCTGTAAACTGATAAAAAAGTGGTGGACTTGCACTTTAATTTGCCGGCCAAATTGCTCGGTATAAACATTTCCTCGCAAAATGAGAAACTGCTCTCGGTACTTTATTTAGGGAAGGCTTTTTGGGGATTTCCATAAAAGGGGCCTCGTTCCAATAGGGGTCCGAGGCGAGAGGTTGCTAATTGCAACATATTTCATCCCGTCGGTTGACACTACAATTTCGTAAGGTTAATTAGAATCTACGACAAAAGCCCATGTTTCGTTTACGATCACCGAAAAGCTTTCAATGAAATTGGGGCATCGTTTAGTGTAAAGGAGATGTGCCACGTTACTATGGATGCGTTTGATATACACCAATCATATCCATTGATTCAGACTACCCCTGGAAACGGGTTCTACTAAACTGTTTTTTTTAATAAATGTTGAGTTTTGTGAATGCTTGCTAAGTTTTGTAGCACATCTACCTTTCAGGAGCGCATTTTCGTAGCACATCTTACTGGCACCGCTACGAAGCTAAGCATTAATGCAAATGTCCAAATAGTTTCGTAGCCTAGCTTTCACATCCTCGAAGAAACAATTATAAGATATTTAAAGTGTTACTCAGGAGTTTGAAGTATTCCTTAAAAATAATCTCTATACTCTCGTAGCTTGCCATAAGGTGCTATTTGTATAATTTTATTTTGAAATACTTTTAGAAATTGAACCTCCTACATGTGTTAAAAATATGTATCTAAACACTGCCCTATAAGTTCAACAATTTAATCATTTAAGGCATGTTAATTATTTTATAATGTTTTGGACTAATTTTCTATCGAGGGATGTTCGTCAGGTTGTGATTGAAAGCGAGTATGCATCCGTTTGATCCACAATTGAATTACTATAGTCCGTACGCGTTAAGAATGCAGTGATTTTTGAATTTTATTCTGTTGCACAAAAATAGAATCAGATTTACAACCTTTGCGTTTGAAAATATGCGTTCAACTGGTCACTGTGACTTTCTAATTAGGAACGATTTATTGGTTAGGGGGTGTGCTAGATCGAAGGAAAAGTATAAAATGACTGCGCAGGTCATAATTTTATAAAAAACGATTTAGTAACAATGACAACAACTATTTTAATGACTGCAATCAAATTAAAATGTTGATCAGTTTAAGTAAAGTTAATTCAAATGCTTCAGAACTCTAAAGACAAGGCTGTCGTACGTAGATTTGCAATAAATTTTAAAACTAGTTAAGTTCTAGACCCAGACGTAATTGTTAGGTTTTACAGGCATTGTTTCAAAACTAAAGTAATTTATAAGACCATAATGAGAAATTACATATTGTCAAGTTCTGATTAAAATAGTTTTTGGAGTAAAATATTGTAGAAAACGTGACTCTTTAGAAATAATTGTTATGTTCAGATTCTTGGTTTTCAATAGTTTTAAAAAAGTTTGATTTGACTTGACGTGTTTTAATTGAAATTAATGTTTGTGGCATTATAATCATAACCACAAATTTACATCCTTTCAGATCGTCATTTACATACATTTATTATTCAATGATTTTTTAGCTTATTAAATACTAAATGTGATATTATTAATTTGCTTCATACAACCACTTCTGTTGGAAGATAGTTTTGGTGAGAAGTAAATGATACTTTTTTTTTCTTACCAAAACGTTAGCGGTTCGTGCCAGGCTTCGTGTTTCTGTTCTTGCTAAAACTGTATGAGATTATCAAAAGAATGGTGAATAAAACACCGATTATTACTGCTACGATTCAAATGAATTGAATCAAATGTATACTATGATAGATGAAGAATCAAAAACGTGCCATTCTCCATTTTGTAGTCGGGTGCTACTTATCGAATGCAAATTTAATTTTAGACTCGAGAGCGAACCTCAATCAAATGAAAATCGATGACGTTTTCCCAATGTCAGTTTGACAGTGCTCATGATATGGGTCCGGCTGTCATAATTCAATGATACCGACGTACGTGACTATCAATAACTGGACAATTTTGTTACTATCGTGTAGGTGTTATATATTTTTAAGTGTATTTTGAATACTTGTGATGTGCTACTAAAACAGTAGCGACAGCAGATAGACGACGATCACTGATGTTTAGCTGCTTACGTTGTGTCTGGTTGTACGATTGGTGACCATCTCGACCGAAATTCAGTATGTATTTTTCAGTAATTTTGGTGCCTGAAATATGTTTTACTACCACCACCTTTTAGTTGAGGTGTGTATTGATGAGAAGCAGAGCGACTTTTAAAGTCTGTATTATGATTGCTCGTTTTAAAACATCAGTATAAATAATTTCATTTTTTTTAACCTGCAAAGACCTTTCCATCGTTCCCTATCCTCTGCAAAACTCCACCGTTCTCTCAAGTAGTATACCAGGTCATCGCAATATCAATTTTTAATGATTTCATTTATTTTTATTTAAATTGATATATTTTATTAGGAAAAATAGGTCTTGAAATTATTAATGTCACTCCGACCCACCTGTACCTGTTTGTCTATTTAAAGTCTGTGTTTCAAAATAGCAAACATTCCGAGAACGCTTGTATGGGATTCATGAGTGAAGTAATTACCTACTCAAGGTGTAGCTGTGGTAATTGAACAGTCATGTACCAGCTTACACTCGTGTTATGACGTCATTAGGGCGAGAGATAAAACGACGACATAATGACAGGAGATACGGAAAACAAATGGTGAGAGGTTAAGACGCTCTCATACGAGAAAAGGCAGAAAAAAAGAACACCGTAATGACAGGAGTTGCCAAAAACAAATGACAGGAAGAAATGGCGCTCTTACACAGAGGTCTGAGAGCCTTCACACATCGCGACTTTTTGCAACCATGATGAACTCATGTATGCAAAAAGTCGCGATGTTTCATATGAATTGGTAAAAATACCTACTTTTACCAATTCATATGAATTCATAAGCTCGTTTGTAAGTTTTTGTTTATATTCATACACACGTTTGTATCGAAGCTAATGATGAATACTGCCTGTCAATTCTCACTAACATCACTTCACATCTCGATGCAGCATGCTTACTTCAACTGCTTACGTCTATCCGCTTCATCTTGAATAAGTATTATTCCTTAATTGTATTTAAATGTTTTTGAAATCTTACATGGCTTAGTACTTTTTACATAAGCAATCAAAATTGCGCAGTTATCGATTTATTGAGGGGCAAATTCAAGATGAAGTAAAATGTGAACTAAAGTGTATGTTTGTTTGTTTGAATGACACCCATTTACTATGATTGTTTGTTTGTTTGAATGACACCCATTTACTATGATTGTATCTATTGCATAGCGTCAAAGTCTGCTTGAAGTCGCAGTGTGTAATAGACCTAAGTACGACGACCACCGCGTTTAAATATTACTATTATTTACACCTATCTGAAACTTGCTCCAAACATTCATAATTTGTTTTTTTCTCCCATCTAACTGCTACGACAATCCGTTAAGTGTAGTGGTCACGGACGCCTATAGAGCCACAAAAGCTTGCGGTTTGGATTCGTGGATCAGGTAAAAATATTGGTATTGAGACGGTGACACTTTAGAACGCATACCATTTATTGCCATAATTTCATTTGCCATACATCAATTGGCATAATCATCGAAAAGCATAATTTTTATTGGCATAAATTTTAAATTGCATAATCTTTTTAATGCATAATAGTAATAAGGCATAACATCAAAAGGCATAATCATCACTATGCATACTTTCGTTGACCATAACTTCAATAAGCATACTTTAAAACGCATAATGTCAGTACGCATAACTATCAAAAGACATAATGTCACTATGCATAACTATTATTATTCATGATTTTGTTTGACATAATATTAAAAAGCCTAATTCACATAAGAGCATTTTTTCCACTTCAGGGCAAATCCGACTCAGCCAACCCCGACACCACGTGGTACTTGTTTTGCCCTACCCCAAGAGTGTAATTTAAACCCGCGTAGGCATGGAGGGGCGAGGCGGCCCGCGGGCTGAGTAGCAGGTGGCTATGAGCGAAGCGCCGCGGCTGAGGCTGGCCGGCGAAGCCGGCCAAAAAGCCGAAGCTGGGGTGCTGAGCGAAAGCCATCTGTGACGATTAGCACGCGTGGGACCGCTGGAGCCCCGCAATGCCGGAGCCGTGACAGAATTCTTTTGCTGTCTACATTTCACTATGAGCAAAATAATTAATATATATCACTTTGAGCAAATGATATATTAAAATTTTGTTAATTAACTAAATGAAGGCGGTTTTCGGACAAGTGCTCTTTGGATTTTTTACATTTACATTACATGCTGCTTGCGTTTAACATGTAATATTTGTAAGCTGCATAATAAATGTATGCTTTTTGAAATTATGGTAAATGAGTGTTATGCCTTTTAAAAATATGGATTTTGACACTTATGCTTATCAAAAGTATGCCTTTTGAGGATTATGTCTTTCGAATATTATGGCAAACAAAAATTATGCCTTTTGATACTTATGGTTAGTGAAATTATGCCTTTTAATGAGTATGCCTTACGAATTTCGGTCATGTTATGGTATGCGTTATGAAGTTATGCTTTTAGGAATTATGGCAAGTGATGATTATGGCTATCAACATTATGCATTGTGATTTTATGACCAAAAATGTTATGCGTTTCATTAGGTAACCTATTGAGACATATTTGTGCTGGTTCTGGGTGTTTGTAGTGTCTTCGTTAGTTTAGGACCAAAGATATGTATGTGAAGAAACCTGTAACCATTTGATGAAGCTCAAAACATGCCTACATTCAATTATAAATTTGAACGTGATCCCCAGTACTAAGACATCTTGAATAAATTCCTTCATAATGTAACAGATACACCGAAATAGCAAACATATGCTCGTAGTAACTCTATATTGAATTAGTAATTGAACAACTACCCAGTTCAGATGAAGCCGTGTAATTGAACATTCATGTTAGCAGGTCTAATATGACGGCTTATCAGCTAAGACATGCCGCGAGTATGTCTAATTGTAGTGTTAAGGTATACGAAACATGGAGGTGGCTTTAAAGTCTCCAGTAAGATTTAATTGAATCAAGAAATAAATATTATATTTTTGGGTTTCGTACCTGAAAAGAAAGAATCCCTAATAAGATCAGTTTTTAGTTTGTCTGTGAATCTGTCAAAGTTTTTTTTATTTTTAACTATATTTTCTCACTGCTGGGCCTTTGCCCCTACCCCATCCATTGAGTCCGCCATTTGTAATTTGATTTTTTAAAATGTGAAATAAATAATAAATAAATAAATATCCTTCATTTTGCTATGAAATTATACTTCAACATCAACCATAACCTTGAACCTACTAAAAATTCACAAGATGGTGTCATTACTTCAATAAACTGACGGTATACCTGATTCTTTCACCCTGTAAAACATTTTAAAAATTGGAGTGAAAAGTAAACTAGGAAGCAAGAGATCGTTCTGTGTCGTCTCTTCGAATGAAAAAGGCTCTTATTAAATATTGTAATGCAACTACAAGAAATTGCACCGACAATTTTTGATATTGCACTCTCCCCAGAGATGGGAGGGCTTTTACTTTAAGAGGAGCGAAAATTGCGTCTCGCAGCTTTAAAGCTAGTGATGACGTTCTCTTGTAACAATACCGTCACGATAAACGTAACTGAAATAACAATAAGCTTAGATAACAAACTCCCTTTTTACTTCCCATTGCTGGGCATAGGCCCCACCTGGTGGTGCGAGCCATACTACAACACGTGGGCTCAGTGCGAATTGTTGGAGGGATGTGAGGTTATGTGAAAACCTTTATGCCAGATGTTATCAAGTGCCTTAAGGCCTCCAACTAGGCTCAACGACTGACATCTAGCGACGTCAACCGGGACCAACTGCTTACCGTGCCTTCCGCAGTACGGAGATACCAAAAAAAAACCTTACTGAATTTAGGTCGGAATGGTCACCCGTCCCATTTCCTACCCGGCGTGCGATGCGACTGTCATCTAGGACCAACTGCAGTGCTATGTAAATGTATCTTTTGGTGGGTGTGTCTAACGTTTAACCAACTCAAATAAAGTAAAATAAAAAAATTAGCCAGTCGTCTAATTTGATTTTTTTCACTGACATGATGTACCTATTCGTAATAGCTAATTATGTTATTATGTAAATAATCCAATTTGTAGGATAATTTTCCAGCCCGGAGCTGTTATAATTACCATTTTTCTAACAATGTTTTATAGCGTTGCTTGATCAAGGTAACAAGCATTCCTAAGTAGTTCGCAGCTGGCGCTATGACTAATGATACACAAAATAAGAAACGAGAATTCGTTATTAAGCTTTTGACAAATGACTTAAGAGATTACTGAGCTTTGTGCGCGAATACAAGCTAGTATCCGTGGAGCCAAAGCGGTAATACTTTTTTTTTATAGTAGTCTTCAAGATGACCTCACTTCACATGATGGGAAGCAGCTGTGAGGTCTAGATATGGGGTTGACAAGCACAGTAATAGAAAACTAGTTTGCTGGTCAATCTCATTTTGAAGGCCTGCATAAATGCCTTTCACGCACCCAAAAACCCACATTGTAGGAAGAAGGAAACACATGCGCTGGAAGGGCGTTCCACGTCTGGATAGCACGACACAGGAACGAATCACCGAACCTTTAGGTGCAGACCGACAGTCACTGGATCGTATATGGAAGTTAACGTAGACCAGTGCGTGTGGTGCGGGAGTTGAAGGGTGAGGATGGGATCAGTTGGAACAACTCGTCAGAGCATTCGCCGTTGTCAAGGCGGTAGAGGACACTCAACTTGGCAAATGTGTCTATGCAGTTAGAAAGCCTCCAGAGCCATAGTTGCCTCTGGGATACCAATGATACGGATAGCGCGTCGCTGCAACCTGTCGAGAGCTTCTAGCAAGTACTTGGTGGAGCCGTCCCAGAGATGAGAACAAAATTCCACACACGAGCGAACTTGTGTCTTAGTCTCATAAACAAAAGACAGAGCTTTTAAAATAAGTTCGAGTTTGTATCAATTCCCTGTGAAAATTACTTACAATCCGTGATGATCTTCATCAGCAGCCAGATGATGTCAACTGTTGAACATAATCCCCCCCCCCCCATAGTTTTTCAGAGCGGCTGGTTGTAGGCGGCCTGCATCCACCGAAATCGTCCAACTTACGGATGGATGTACCACGCTGCGTTTGGCCTCAAATGGTCTCCACTTGAGAACTTTCCGTCTTGGGGCGGCCTGACTTTAACACTATAACAGTCACCACATGTTATGGTTAGGTCTTTTGTGCCCCTCATTAAGACGTATAAGTGCTGTGATTTGTTTAATATACAGATGGGAGAATGGGATGGGCTGTTAACTTCAGGTTATTTCTAAAGAAAGTAGTTCATTCTAAACGTTGTTTTTTTACTATTGAAAGAAAGAATAAAATTTATTTGGTTTTGCATCACACAGTAAATACAAAATAAAAACACAGGACAGAAAATAAAATAAAACAATATAAACAACAAGACGCAATAAAACAAAGTAAAACCTAACATCTATTTGTGTGAAGCATAAACCAAAATGGTTACCACTCAGCTTGTGTCATGACAAAGAGCCATGACGCTGGTTTTCAGTAGTAACCATTAGGGTAAAAGGTGCCACCGGCCTACGCAGAACATTAAAATAACAATTTTATTTGAAAAATAGGTAAAAATAACAAAATACATTGTGCTTTTTGTGTAAATGCGAGAGATAGGGTGGGATGTGTGAGAAAGAGATAAATTCGTATGTGAGTGAGTGTATATGTACGGTGTTCATTTTTATCAGGTGGTAGTATGACTGCTTAAGAAATAGACTTTTGCTCATTGATTTAAAAAATCCTAAGATGATGTTTAAAAGAGGCGTTAGACTTGATTTATTGAAAGTATGTAACGAGTATTATATAGTGTATGTAGTAACGAGATTCGATTAATGTATTGAGAGATCTCGAAAAAGACCAAAAAGTAATTCACTTGAAATACATCCTGTTAATTACACAAGTGAAATTTCATCCTGCAACTAAAATGTATTAATGAAATTGAATATTGCATTTCATACCCAAAATCCAAACATCAATTTAATTTCCTACCTACAGAGCCAAAAACCTTGTTAGTCAATCCCAATCCGAACCCGGAGGTTTGATAACAAACATAAACAATAACTCTTGAAACAATGGACATCCCTGAACGTTCCAGTTTATAAATGAACAATATCCATTAAGGCATTTAGTCCAGTTGGGTGACACATCCGCTGTAAATAATACATTATTAAAAAGCATTAAAATGAACCTTGTAAATGAGTTACACATTTTCATTTCATTATTGAAATGTAACCCAGTGATCCATATGAATTGCATGCACATAGTGAGTTCGACAATTTTTTTGTATGCCATGGGGACTCTAGTCGGATATGGAAATGAAATCCTAGACGGTGTTGACTGGTGCGATGAAGAAGAAATAGGAAAGAATGTCAGCTCGCAAATTGTTGAACGGTTTTGAACGTTTTCGTTATTTAATAATTACTTACTTAGCACTAAATATACAATCCTGAGGGAGATTGAGAGTTTCTATGGACAGCTGTATTCCACTCAAACACCGGTTGAAAGCAAGGCTAAAGATCCTAGAGCCAAGCTTACCCAACACTATACCGAAGATATCCCGGACGTCAGCCTGTACAAGATTGGGATGGCTCTCGAGCAGCTTAAAAACAACAAGGCGGCGGGTGATGACGGAATCACAACAGAGCTTCTGAGAGCGGGCGGTCGGCCGATACTCAAGGTCCTCCAGACGCTCTTTAGTTCTGTCATCCTCGAGGGCAGAACGCCAAAGGCATGGGGCAGGAGCGATGTGATGCTGTTTTTCAAGAAGGGTGACAAAACTCTCTTGAAGAACTACAGACCCATATCGCTTCTGAGCCATATCTATAAGTTGTTTTCGAGAGTCATTACGAATCGTCTCGCTCGCAGGTTCGACGACATCCAACCTCCTGAACAAGCCGGGTTCCGAAAAGGCTATAGTACCATAGACCACATTCATACGCTGCGGCAAGTTATACAGAAGACCGAAGAGTATAACTTGCCACTTTGCCTGGCGTTCGTGGACTATGAGAAGGCCTTTGATTCGATTGAGACCTGGGCAGTGTTGCAGTCTCTCCAAAGGTGCCAAATAGACTACAGGTACATCGAGGTGCTAAGGTACCTATACCAGAATGCCACCATGTCGGTCCGATTACAGAACCAGAACTCTAATCCGATCCAACTACAGCGAGGCGTGAGACAAGGAGACGTTATTTCTCCGAAATTGTTCACAGCTGCGTTGGAGGATATTTTCAAGCTTCTGGACTGGAAAGGACGCGGCATCAACATCAATGGCGAGTACCTAACACACCTACGATTCGCCGATGATGTAGTTCTTATGGCTGAGACCTTGGAAGACCTGAACATAATGCTCGAAGATCTCGGTAGTGCTTCCCAAAGAGTGGGTCTTAGGATGAACATGGACAAGACGAAAATCATGTTCAATGCCCATGTTGCACCTGCTCCAGTTAACGTTGGGAACATTACACTCGAAGTTGTTGACCACTATGTTTACCTGGGACAGGCAGTCCAGTTAGGTAAGTCCAACTTCGAGAAAGAGATCTCTCGTCGAATCCAGCTCGGATGGGCAGCGTTCGGGAAGCTCCGGCATATATACGAGTCCGAAATTCCTCAGTGTCTCAAGACGAAAGTCTTTGACCAGTGTGTGTTGCCAGTAATGACATATGGGAGTGAGACGTGGTCATTTACTATGGGTCTCATAAGAAGGCTCAAAGTCACCCAGCGAGCAATGGAGAGAGCGATGGTTGGTGTTTCCCTGCTTGATCGAATCAGAAATGATGAGATCCGCAGGAGAACTAAGACAACCGACATCGCTCGAAGGATTGCATCGTTGAAGTGGCAGTAGGCGGGACACATAGCGCGGAGAACCGATGGCCGTTGGGGCGGAAAGGTTCTCGAATGGCGACCGCGTACCGGACGACGTTCCGTGGGCAGGCCCTCCACAAGGTGGAACGACGATCTGGTCAAGGTCGCGGGAAGCCGCTGGATGCGGACAGCGCAGGACCGATCGTTGTGGAGATCTTTGGGGGAGGCCTATGCCCAGCAGTGGGCGTCGTTCGGCTGATATGATAATGATGATGAAATATACAATCTATTTCAATTAGTTAACGCTAACAGGTTAACATTTACAGTGACAGGTGATTGAAACGGTTTATCTCAATTCAAAACACGCTTCACCTGAGTTCTAACTTCTTGTGGAACAGTGATATAGCAATTCTGTAATTTAGCTTATGACAAGGAGTACCTTGGGGTACTGAAAAACGGGTTTTTTTTTTCAGTAGGTACTTAGGTACTGGGACCGAAAATAAACCTCACCTTTTCACCTCCACCATTGCATTAGCCTTATCATCGCTTACCAATAGGCAAACCCATATTATATTTAATAATATAAAATTAAATAAATAAATACCTACCTGCCTTTGTCACTAACTTCGTTCAAATCTATCTAACTTTTGTCAACTTGTTTATTGAAAAAACTAATCTGTGTTATCACAAAAATATTGACACAAGACTAATCCGATCGGAATGTCAATGGCTTTGCTCTTTGTCTCGCTAAGTCCTGTCTATTTTGATGGTTTTATTTCGGTGACAAGTTCAAATCCAGTGAACCGTCACTCATATTCGAACTTATCTAATAAATAAAATGTTTGCGTCAAAGTGTTTGTTGCCCTCTGAAACAGCTTAACCGCTTTTGATAAAATTTTGAGTGTATTTTTGTTAGGTCTGAGAATATGTCTTAATCTATATTTTTACACTAAAAGCCACGCGGACGAAGTCGCGGGCGTTCACTAGTAATTCACGAGGATCTCTTCCTCATAGAACTTTGTCTTGAGGCACTGAGGCAAACTGGAGGAGAGGGCGTTACGCTATGTCTCGAACGCTGGCCAGCTGATTTTGTTTCGTCGATTTACCTTTTTCTCGAAGTTACTACAAGTAAAATAATTGCATCGAAATAATCAAATCGTAATAATCGAATTTGCACACATTATTCAATACACGTTCCAATGTGTGTATCCGAGCGGAGTAATAAAATCACATAAAATTTGGGCCAAAACTAGAACTTACGAAGAAATAAATTTTGCCCCCTCACAAATAATGTAAGAGTTTCGTAGGAAAGTGACAATTCTGGCCAAAAGCGTGTGCGTACGGAATACTAAGCAGGCTTGGGAGTTCAAACCTTAACTACGTTATAATATAACACTGTAAACACGATGGAGTCACCATAAAAATACAGCAAGGATATTTTTTCTGCTTTGATAAACTAACTACTGGAAAGCGATTCAAAATCCAATTATCGTACTATTAGGTAACTTTCATTAAATATTAATATGGGAGGTGTCTGTTGTCTGTATTGTTCTCTGAATAAATACTAAATGCCATTGCCTTCAACATAATATTCAAAATTCATTCAATTCAGCGCTTTCGCTGAATAAGCGATTTACTAAAATTTAACAGTCTCTGGTGTAAAGTACTTATTTTCGGTTTACTTAAGCATTTTGATAGTTAGTGTTTGTATTATATAAATTTATTCATTTATTTTATTATTCTCAACAACAACCATTTAAGAAGCAATTTGCACAGCTTAAATAATAGACCTCGTTACAATTTTATCACTACTTTACTGATTTCCAACGAAAAACAAATACTAGGAACTTTATATTAAAGAGAATATTTAAACGCAAATTTTTCTTTACCAGTCTTTTCAACCAATTCTCAGATTTACCATTAGATACATAAAACGGCCTCAAATATCATAAATACCCCAAAGAAATAAATCCTTTACCAATCCCTTCAAAGTGTTACCGAAAATTTTACATTTAACGAGGGTTTGCCATAAATCGTTATCTTTCATAAAAATATTTTGTGTAGGCACAAATATTACGGCACTGTGTTTGAAAATATTTGAATAAGTAGGTATTATCAAACCCACGTTAGCCGGCTGCCAGGGGCTTTCTGCGTAAAACCTAGATATTTTAGTTACATTTTTTTCAGTCATCTAAAGTGCGTTGTTGAGGTGTCAGGTACGTCAAAAAAAAAAGGTTCCGTTCTTCCCTATCTAGGTACGGAACCCTAACAACGAGACCCTATAAGAATATTTTTTAGTCCATCCGTCCGTCCGTCAAATCACTAGTTATTAAGCTGGAATTAATATCAAACACTCTAGTTCCCAAAACCGTAAGGCAGATAAAAAAAAACACCTAAAACCTCTAAGCCAATGTTATTCAAAGATACAGTTTTTTATGACGCATGGTCTGCCGCTTGCAACGGAATAAAAAACCTTGAATTCGATTCGTTGACGATGATACAATTTGGCAAGACGCTATGCCATACACAGTCAATTACAATAGTGTCTATACACTTGTGAACCATGTCACAATAACTTCGCTATCAAAGAGCTTTAAACGAAGAAGCTGTCAGAGACTTTGACAAAGTCCGATCGTAATCAAGCATTCTTACTACTGTACCACACATTCAATAAAGGAGAAAATCCAACACCATTCTTTTAAAATTTACTCGTACATTACATAAACCTTCAAGTTTGTGACAGACCCTCAACGAGTCCGACAATACTCAACTAGGTATTTTTCAAAGTAATGCGCCGAAACAAGGACAACAGGTGAACTGGAGTATCACTATCACTGTACAATTAATTAAATTACAATCAGATTTGCAGCAATTCCATTAATAGTCCGAACCGCTGCAATGCCACCTATACTCACTAACTCAATTACGCAAAGACGAAGTACTGGCTGATTTGGACGTGATTGCCAGTTGAGGTTATTATGGGATTAGTTTCAGTGGATGGGAATTGAGGCCTTGGGGAATTTGGTGATAAGGTGGACCAACTGATAAGTTTACTGTCTTTGATTAAACATAGTTATTATTATCAACCAGCAGCCCGCCCCGGCTCCATACTGGCGTTATTTTATTTTTCTTGGTCCAGGTGTGAGCAGATTTCCTTTAAACTTCACACCCTCATTTAAACCACCTTAGGGGTTGAACTTCTGGAAATCCGCTGTAAATTACTCATTAACATCGCGAAAGGAACCCCCGTACCAAATTTAAATATAGGTACAGACAGGGGAAAGTACCTATATTTTAAGAAACCAATGACTGAAAACAACGGTTTTACTTTGAATAATAAATTTTGAAATGATAGGTTATGACGGTTTGTTGTTCGAGAATTGTAGCACAGATTTTTCACAGTAAATGCAGACATAATTAAACGAATATTCGTATTCTATTAATATTAGGTATTAATTATGATTTAAGTCTAAAATGTATTCGAAGTTTGTAAGTATCTAAAAATTAGCTGCCATACACTGCTTGTCCATACAAGTGAATAGAATTTGGTGTCACAAGAAGGAGATTTCCCAACTATGGCCTTCGTCTAGCATTGTCTCATATGAAAACATAGTAACAAAATGTCTGTATTTTTGGAGCCCTCCATTCAGTCGAATTCGACTTATGAACAGGGCATTTGAAAAATAGTAAGGCTGCCCAGGACCGATAAATCAGTGACTGTATTTGGTAGGAATAGAAAAAAAGTAATGCTGGCAATTAAACAGTGCCACGCACATGTTTTGCAAAATAAGAAATACGGCCAACTCAACTCGGTATTACGAAAAGTCTTTAAATGATCATTAAATACACGTGGGTTCATACAAGACTGAATTACTCCGAGGCTTTTAAAATTCATTCAATGCGTTCCTTCAATAAACGCCATAATAACTCACTTTTTAAATCTTGTTACTCACATACAGAACTTGCATACACCTTGAAAGATGAGTAGACTTCAGCGCAAAGTGGATTAATCTTACAAACAGAAAAACTAGATCAAGGAAATAAGTAAGAGGATATTCTAAGAGCAACGCCGTACGTAGTAAAATATTATTGGTAAAATGAGAAAGTAAATCAATCTGAAACCCGAGGGAGTTTTCCTTGTCCCACATTGTGGATAGCTTTTGTTGGAAAACCATGTGAAAATAAACACCACAAAATTTGATGATATACAAGCAAATACGTAATAGTCTAAAGTGGTCAGGTCTTTTCAACCTATCAAACATGTGACAGTCTGAAGTTCGCGAATGAAATTGCGCAAAACCTTCTCGGGGAAGATTCTGGTACTTAAGTGCTTGGTGCTTTCTTTCAAGACTAACATTGAAATCGTAAAAAAATCAGAAACTGATGCCTGCTGGACATTGTTTTATTTCATTAGTTGGAGCTTATTTTGAAAATTTGGCAACGCCTTTCAAATCACTCTGTATAGGCCATCAAAAACATTTCCCGCCCCTAACACGGCACTAACCATCCGGCATCAAATTCAAATTTGATTGGTCCTTTGAACGCCCGCGAATTTACGAGTGCCCCTGCGCTGGTACTAAACTTGTTATAGACGTTAACGACAAACCGCTAAATATTGGTATAATAAAACGCATTTCTGCTTCAAAAAACAACATTTTAAAGAATAATTTGGTGACGTTTTTATTGTAAATGTTATTTTTTATTTCCAACTGTAAAACATCCATAACTTCGCCGATGAATTTTATCAATGATTATAAAAAAGGTAATCGAACACCGTTGTTTAGAAAAACGCTGTGTCCACTTCCTTAATTATTATTTTTTATGAAAAAGAAGACCTACCTGTTACGTAAACTATGTTAACAAATTTTTATTGCTTTTCTTTGAGAAGAGATAACACGGCTTTCTTTTTACCAAATATTTTTTTACAAAACTACATCTCAAAAGGTTATAAAAAATTCAATACAACGGTTGCCCGAAGGGCATGTCAATGTTCCTACACAAATCTGAAAAGGCTACTAAAAAGATCAGACTTTTGATAAAAAGTTTATTATCTGTGTTGATAGTAATTACAAAAACGTTGCCCGATACATATTCATTGATCTGATATGTGGCACAGGTTCTGAGCGTACTAACGTTCTCTGGGTTAGCCATCACCGTTAAGTTAGCCGTCAATACAATTCAAGTTACTCCCGAATTAACAAACGTCAATCAAGGTTCAGCACCCTTTCAAAATCATACCGTCCCGTAAACTGTCTATAGAACTGAAAGTGACAGCTATCCTTATGAGAACTGGATAGAATTGATTTGATTTGTGAATTTTGCGGTAAGTCTGGCTAGTGCTTAACCCTCGGGCCATAAGTTTATACAATACAATATCTCAAAATACGTAAAAATAACATAAAAACTTCAGTAAAATACGTGTTTGTGCTTATAAAGTATCTACATTAAGCCAAAGCACTTACGAGTTTAATAAATTATGTTAATAAAGATTTATTTCAGGGTAAACGTTACCGTGTGAAAGTATGCACTATAAACATAAAGCTGACCCAGAGAAAGGCGTATATACTCGTAGATAGAAGCACTTCCTAGCAGATCGTAAACAAGCTTGGGAAGAAAAATGTTAAATCGGCAAAGGAGATAGGATCTCGTAACAGTACGTGCACCGCCGTGCGTCTAGTCCAGGAGACTGGAAATATTTATTTTACGACGTAAATGGTTTGACAGAGTAATTGACAAATGAGACTGTCAGAAGATAAAAAGTTGTCTTATATATATGTACGCATTTGCGTATTAGTTTATTAGTAAATCAAAAGTAGCAGGACTCAGAATGTTATTATTATTTTCAATGGCTTTGAATTCCATCTACAGGTAGATACTTTGTTACAATCATAACTGATTTAAAATTAGATTAATTATTAATTGTGGTAAGTAGTAAATTCAAAATGTTTAATAGAAGGCTTCTGGCCAGCAATCCAAGGGCATATTGTGAATAATATATAAGTTACTAAGGATTCATGAAAAAGTCTTAAACTTTAAAGGCGAAGGCCACTTAAGGCATATAAATTGGCCAACGCTTGTACAAACCTAAAATGAAACTGAATCTAACTGCCCAAATTTATGATCTGAAATGCCGCAGCACTGTCTGCAGCGCAATCCAATGTGACCATTGCCACAATGCAGTCCGCAGAATGGACCGACGTGATTGCATGCACACAGCTATCTACGCCGCGTTGAGTTCAAAGTCACACATAACCAAGGTACGCGCCGGTGAACTAACGCTCTCGCCTAAAATGAATTCATATCCGATTGCGGGAACATAACTCACCATGGTTGACGGGATTCCACAAACGTTCAGCGAATCCTGTGGAATTGTCTAACGACGTAGGATAGACTCTGTTGGTGCTGCTGACATTTTGGAAATAAAACTTTTGGTAAACCTGGTTCAATATCTTTAAGAAAATGTAAACATCAATTATTCATAATGACACGAGTTTGGGACAGATATTCAAAAAATCAATTACGAATTAGGAGATTTTTTTTAATTCGTTGGTAGCTATCAAGTTTTCTGTGACTTGTCTCCGAGCTTACGCATAACCAGCTGTAAGTGAACGCAAACAAGACTCGTGGAGTAAAAAACGACCGGTAATTTAATATTTTAGCTAAAAGGGTTACCAAATTGTTATCTTATGGATGAGTTCATATTACTTTACTTTATACAAAGATAGGTAAGCCAGAAATAAATTGGTCTAAGGCTCTGGCGGGACTCGAACCAGCGTCTTCCGCGGTCCGGGCGGCTTCACTAACCACTGTGCTACCGAGACCAATAACAGACCACATTACTCTAGAATGTTTTAGTTTGTTGAAATATTGTGAAACTAAACATTAAAATTCAGAGAAAGTAACTTTAGTCCTATGACCGCTTTTAAGTGGAACTGCTAACTTTCCTCCCTCGAGGATACGAGGGACATACCAATAGAAAGAACTAAAACGGCTTACGAACACCAGCTGCGACTCTTTGACAGTTACGTCTTGTAAGATTTATGGGTATCCATGGGTTCAATAAATAAATTAAGATACCCAATAAAATTATCTAAGGGTCGAATTAAAAGCCTATATAAAACATCGGCACAGCGGTGACAGCTTCTCTTTTATATCAACATCACCAAGGTAAAATGTAAGAAGAAGTTATTATTGTTTTTATATTAGCTTTCAGATTGTTTACTCAGCTTAAATTATTTTGTTTCGTACCATTTTGAACGTAATCATCATGCAAAACTTTTGCTCAGATATTTGTGAATTTATATAAATAACTTGGTAGCCAGAATTGAAATGACAAAAATTTTGGATTCAAGCTTTCAAGAATCTGAAAGAATACAGAGATGTAAATGTAAATGAGTTCTCACTAACTTTTACTCATTCGCATTGCGTCTTCAATGACGCATAAATTACACTATTCTGTCTCCAGGCCTAAGTATAGCTCGTTGTGGACAGTCACATAGAGTGAAAAATGTCACGCGCCGCCAGCATACCCAATCGGTAAACATGGCTCTTTGCGGTTGACGAAATTTCACAGCAAGCTCACCGCTGCCTATAAAACAGTTCGGGGATTACACAGCGCGAATTTTCACAGGATTTACTTTTAGAGCAACACCTAGTTCACATTTTGCTGATCGGATATTTGGTTTGCTGTAAGTATGCATCGAATTTGAATAACTTTGTGATGTAAGTTAGAATAGTAGGTTATCTACCTATCCTAATTCTTTATTTGCACAAAACAGGACACTTCCTTCACTGTGTCTTGTCCTCCCAAGTGTCAAAAACACTTGGAATTCTGTAATATTTGAATTACATTGTAAAATCCTCAATTGGCCGTTATTGGTGCTTTAAGTTATTACATCCAATACGAAACAGTCTTTTAAAAAAGTTGAAATAGGAATACCAGAAAAAAACATTTAGTTTTAGGTGGGAATTGAAGTTCTGCATACCAGGCGGCTCCTATGATGCTCTTACTACTAAACTACCGAGACCCTAACAAACTGGCCGAAACTTTCTGGCAGGTTAAGCTACAATAACAGAAACAAACTTCAAAATACTTTATTATTTTTGTAACAAACTGTGCATAGCATTCTTTAATCTTTCAGCTTCATTTAAAAGCGTCGTCAGTTTTTTCAAACTTGCCGTTTTTTACAAAACACAGTCCATTTAATTTAAAATACTTCCACATGTCTCTTTCCTACCATTCCTACTATTTGACTATTCAGTACGAGGTCTCTAAGCATTAAATTACAGCCTTATATCTCTTGACTCGTTATTACTCGACTTTCCTGTATCGCTTCACCTCAGCGTGTGAAATAAAATCCTCAGTTAAAATACAAATTTATCGGCCATAAAAATTTATTTCATATCACAAACGATATATTCTTTACATAACATAGCTCACATTAAATTCTTGACATTCACGAAACGGCTATGAGCGCGATCCGTTTTACGGCTTCGAAATCCATTCTAAAATCATGGCGTTTAAGCGATAAACGTGATGTCCTCAAATATTTCATTTTGTGCCCATTCTAGATATTTATTCGGGCTTCGTTTCGCTCAACACGCATCTCTGTAACGCTCGTGTATTTTTATAATTTTGAAGAATATATTCAGCAAGGTTGGAAAAATGCTGAAAAATATTCTGTAAACAAAATTTATATACTTTTCATGAGCGGTTTTAAAATGCGCTGATGGTTTCTTTTTGTGCTGCTGTCACAGTCTAATAGATTTTGGTAGTTTATTGTCAATTGGTAATAACATAATCCTTACTGATTGCAATTCTATTTTTACAATAGATAATAAAGGAGAGCGAAAAATAAACGTAGAATTCATGAAGCACTTTGCTGACTAGTACAACGCCCAACTTAATAATAGTTCCTTCCATACAACATTATTATTAAAACAGGCGCTTCGCTTCAAAAGATTTCACGCCTATTCAAGATATGTTATCTGTCTGTTCCTCCAACGACACATGTCGTGATGTCTGTTTGTGCCTCAAAGGGAACTGAGCACCGACGAATTACCCCGCCGAGTATGCGAGCATACTGAGCCCTGGGCACGAAATATCTATTTATTCTGTGCTCTGAGCGTACGAAAATAATGATGTCAGATCGCAACGAAAGTAACGTGGCAACAGATAAGAGGCATATTAAACTAGGGGTAAGTTTTTTAATATTATGGAAAAAGTTCTCGTTAGGGAAAACGCTGGAGTATGCCCCTAGTGTTATGCTTATTTCCAGCAAAATTGTTTGTTTACACAGTTTGTCTGCAAGACCATGTGAGTCTTTTTTTAAAGCAGTTACTAATACCAAGTCACTCCTTAAAATTTGGCACACACTCGTAAAATCACCCTGTACTTCTGTAGACATACAAATAACCATACCTCCAGTGGAAGTTTATTACTATCGTAATTATATCACTTTAGGGCCAATTACTATGATTAAATCATTATGCACCATCTATTAATGCAGATTGCTTGATGAAGCTTAGTGATTATAATGAAGCGGCACTATAAGTTCATTTAACAATAATGTCTCAAGCGATCTGTGACGTATTGTGTTACAAGCTACGAGTAAGTAACGTTGACCTGTAGTGACTATGAATTATGTAGGTATTATTAACTCATGCAGATGCCCTTAATAGATAGATATGGTAAAAATATGAACTGAATTGATGTTATTTTGTTAAATAACAAAAAAAGTACGGAATAGAGTATATTAATTTTTGTTTATTCACCATATTAAACTTTTGATTAACATGATTAGTGCATAGTTGCATGCTAAAAACCACTTTAGTTACGTTTTGACCCACCACCATTTGAGGACTAGATAATTATTTACACTCATATTCAGAAAAATCAAATAGCCCTAACAGCTGTTGGTGCTGCACCACATAAAATACTGATAAGTTCTGTATCTTTAATTCTTATCGCTGCCACATGTACAAGCAAATGACAGGACATTTTCAATTACTGAATCGAATTCGGCATCTGGGCTTTAAGTCCGCCAATTGTACTTTTTTTTGTAATTTGTGCAATAAAAATAAATAAATAAGGGCCCTCGCTCAAGGTGACTTTTCGTAAACACGCGACAGCTGCGCTACTGCATCGCGACTGCATTGATGCAAACACGCGACTGTGTGAGACGACATCGGAAGGAGAAGAAAACTAAACTGAGTTTCTTGCCGGTTCTTCTCAGTACAGAAACAACTTTCCGACACCGGTGGTTGAGTCACATTATATTTGTATACTGTGTATTTATTTATTATTTCTATTATAGTATTTAAGTCTATTATTAAGTGTATTTTTGTTTGTTTGATTAAGTTTTTGACGATTTGAAAGCACTTGTAACAGGTCTATTTAAATAAAGATATTTCTGATTCTGATTCTGATTCCAAAGCACGCTTGCAACGCGACTGAATTGCAACAGCTGCACCACAAAAAGCCATCGTGGGCGAGTGCCCAAAGGCACTACTACTACTACTTTTAACAAAATATTCATCTTTTCGGAACAACCTTTGGACCTAGCCCTGAAATATTTTACGGTTTTTATTGAACCATTTTGGTGACGTGAAAAATACGTATGTCCTGTGTCCATGACAATTCAGGGGTTAAGCTTACTAGTTCTAAAAGTCTCTGAGAGGTACAATGTGTTAAATATGCTGGTTGAATATTCCTGTTTGAAATCATTCCATTTAACACGATATTATTGTATCAACAACGAAGTTAAAGCCTGTATTCCAGCCACCACGGGCCTTAAAGGATTTGTTTTATCAACCGTTGCGTAACTAAGCACAATACCGGAGCTAATCTAATCGTCATACGATTTTCGCCGCCCGCCCTGTCTGTACGGGTGTGTTCACATTGGAAACTGGGCAGAATTTTGACTAACCCATGGGAAACATACTGAGGTAGAGTTACAAGCGAACGTATACACGTGTTTTTCGTGAGCCTGACTCAATCAACAGCTGACGATGGCTTGGGGTATCGGTTAAGAAGTTGGCTACTAGATTAAGGGTTGCGGATTCGATCCCTGCACAGTACAAATATTCGTGTGCATGAAGTGTGGAAGTTTGGTATATTAGGCAACTTTCTAACCCTTACATCAAAACGGTGTTCGACTTTGACATCGGGACAACTTTATACAATGTTAACTGTGTTATAATTATTATTCACGTAATGAATCTAGTAATTCTTGACCAATACAATTATATTAATTTACCCCATTTTGAGGTTGACTGATGATACCAAATTCAAACAAAGTTCAATACGACATAAATAGAGGTAGGTTTAATTTCCCGGAACAAAGTAAGCCATTAAACCATTATCCATTTCCTGACCATTAGACCCATTTGTTTGATATTTTTCCATATAAGCCCCTGTAATATTCTATACAAATCTTGATGTATTTTGGTATTAGTATCTTGATATTGACATGCTCCGTTACACGCGCTATCCATCAATTAGTATGAATTATTACTCTGTCTCGATGCTACTCTTGTTTGTTGTATCATACAGATATTATGTTATTGGTTCATCAAAGGCCTTGACATGTTTTGCTGTTTATCATAATCAGTATACGTTGAACATAATATACGAGTCTATATGCTTGTATACAAAATAATATATCTGGTACTTCTTACATTAAGATCACCTGACTTCAAACTTAGCAGAGCCTGTTTTCTGGATGTAAGAGAACTAAGCGTAAGTTATGTGAGCCTTACGCTGTCGGACTTAATTAAATTATAATAAGCGATGTCATAATGACAGAAAACGCACTTTCTAACCAGCAGATTTCAGGTCGGGGTGATTACCGCGACCGAAATTTTAATGATGTATTTTGCTGACGTCTCCTTGCTTTGGAAGGTACGTTAACCCTAGGTCTTGGCTATGGTTGCTAAATGTCAATTGTAGAACCTTTTTGAAGGCCTAATACTCACTCTACGCGCCTCCAACAATCCACACTGTACCCGCGTAAAATGTATCAGCAGTTTGACATATAAAGATGTTGTTTTAAAAAAATAATTGTAACCATTAGGTTTATGCTATGTTCAATCCTTAATAAGTATCCATAATCCAAAACACTTGGTTAGTGCTACAGTTACTTGCACTAAAGGTACATATTTTTGGGTTTCAGTGTGCTTGCTGCTGGCCATAAAAATGCAGTGTTCATTTTTTTCCTTACAGGGACACCGACAAATCCGTCTCGCCGACAATGGATTCACAGAACAAGACGTGCATGTTTTTCATCAAAAAAACTGAAAAATTTAACTTGCCGTTCTTCCCTTTTATGTTGTACCATCTCCCGCGCCCGCCCTTACAATGTGAGAAGGCTAAGCGTATCGGCCTCGCAAAGGGTCCCAAGATGTCGCCATAACGCAATAATTGTACGTAAGACATGCGTTATCAGATTTGCTAAGGTCGCCTTCCTCAAGGATAGAGGGAATTCAATAGCCTTGCCTTATAACGAATTAGCGCGCTCATTGCCCGTCGATCAGGGATGACGGATGGATAGTGTGGAATAGTGTTGTCACTTTATACTTTAATATCAATAGCTTATCGATAGAATCGAAAATTTGATATCAAATCAAAATTGTTCAATTACACCAATGTCGCTATCAATATTATTTGCATCGAAGAATATAAAGACTATTGATACTTTCATAGATACCATCTATAGTGCAAAGCTATCGATAGCATTTTTACTATCATCTGAGTAGTAATGAGACACGCTCAGCACAGTGATTTTATTGTTGGCTGAGAAGCAGAGGTTCACGGAGGCAATATTTTGCAATAAGTAACACCCTCCCTGCTGTTTGGATAAAAACAGAATATAGGTATTTGTGTTAAATAAAAATATGTTTGATGTTTTCTCATGCGTATTCATTTAAGAAAGTAGATATTCTCTGTTTGAAACTTTTACGAAAGAAATCGGTGCATTCAATGGTTCCAAGTATAGTACCTATACACAATTTGTATCTAGATTTGACTGATTTAACCTACCCTATATTTTAATCTCAAACGCTACCCTTGAGATTTTTGCCAAAGGGTTAGATGAATAGCTAGACGTCTCCAACAAATTGAAATTTGATTATCAACCGTTTCAGAAAATAACGCAAAGCCTTTGGAGGCGTTTATTTGATCAAATTAAATCCAAACTAGTTGAATATTTTGAAATCCTATTTTATTTATAAGCGGCTTAGATTTTTCAAATATTTTTATCTTGTGATTCTTTAGTAGGTATGTACAGGCTGCTGTTCGAAACCTGTATCTTATTTACTTTGCAAGCAAAATCATCAACTTTTATCCATGGTCCAAAACTTATTGTACGTTCTTACATACAGTCAATGATGTTCATAAGAGGTAGATGGTTATGTCAATACTGATGTGAAGTCGAACTGGCGTACGTACCTATAAATCCTATAATTTGACCGTGTGAACAAGATAGTATGATTATTCACTGAGACAGAATACATGTTGCACAGTGTCGTCTCAAGCTGTCAATGCTTTGCTCAGGTGTTCTTGTCACAAGTAACCACTGTCTACGTCTTTATTATTATAATATCATTGCACACAGTACTATACCGCCTTGTCTTTTCTACTTTCATACCTACCTGAACCTATAATGTTAAGCGTTCATAATATGTATCTGTAAGTGTTTTGTGTATCATAGTATAGACTTATCTCATCTTATCTTATACGAGTACAAAGCGCATATCAAATGTAACTATGTCAAATCTGACATGATGTAATACGACCCTTTTCTAAATAAAACTGTCTACAGAGTAAGGGGGCATCGTCTTTTAGGTGCAAGTTTTTTCAAACTTGTCAGTAGTTGTATAACATGGCTTGAAGTTGAATAAACAAATTAGTACATTTTAAGTAAACAACTAACGATACTTAAAAAAAAAAACGAAAATACGTTACTGTAAGTTTCGCTAAGTCTTAGGAATCGGAAAGCTAAAACACCAGCTTAACTACAAAAGAGGAAAAGTGGCTTCAAACTCACCACCAATTTAATACTTACCATTCAAAACAAAGTTACGTACTTAGTCGAAGTCTCCCGGAGTGGACTTACCTGAAAAGCGATAAAAATCAATTAGCACAGTGAGGGATTCGCCGGAAAGAAAAACTTCAGCAACAAAAACTTTTTAATGATTAGAACTTACTGTGATGTTTATTTTAATTACTTTGGTCTTCGCATCGAACAGAAATACCTACTAAGGCTGCCTGTGCAACTGAGGTACGTACAATGTCGTTTATTTTGAAGGATTCTGACTTAAACGAGTGGTTAAATGATTAACACTCGTATACCAAATAAACAAAGTGAGGTTTGTTAATATATTCATATCCGAAGAACTGCTAGACTGATTTCGAGGTTTTTATTTTTTTGGATTTTGCTCCGTCTCGAACAGCAGGATTATCATTTTTAATAATAGCAACGAAAAAAAATTATGTCCTCCCAAAATTATTCTGGTTTTATTTTCTTGAAGAGGAAAATCAAGAATGTGAGATTGTTTGAGGAGTCACATTAAATTGACTATGACTAGATACAAAACAAAAAGTGTGGGCTGCATCAAATACTTACACTGAAAATACGGGGTTGCCATATTTCTAATAACTCCGAATTTGTTCTGACAACAGGCAAATTGTGCATAACGTAGTGCTTTAAATTTTAATGCAATGTAGCCTATAATTAACGTAAACAAACATATCAACTAGGCATTGACTATGGCAGCTGAAAACCACTGTATTCAATTGTGCAACACAATAATTTTTCAAGTACGGTCAAGGGTATGACAGACTACTCATTTACCGTATATACTCTGAGTAAACAAATATCCTTGAATATGAAACTACACAGCGCCTGCAGACCCAGACTGAGTAAAACTTGAACACAGTCATTCATGTCAATCTTCACGAAACCATTGCAAAATAGGTCTTAATTATGTCAGCAGTATATACGCTGTCCCTATGTAAAGGTTGATTTGAACGCCTCTGTACTATGTAAACCTAAGTTGAATAATTCCGTTTTCCTTACTTAAGTTTTCATGAAAGCTCAATAGAAGCTTATTATTAAAGATATCTGACTCTTACCGACCAAATCCCCACGGTACAACAACCTTAGCACTTCGGGGCGAAACGTGGTTACCGTATTTTACTACTGCAACGCCCTGCTGCTAGAATTTTCTCCTCTTGGGCCCTTTCTGCAAGCCCCGGAGAAGAGCTGCCAGAAAACGTAACTTTCACACGAAATGTACAGTCGCGGAATGAAAGGGTTGACCACCCAAAGATCTGTTTTTGCTTGCTCAATGATGACATTGACAAGAGCAAACCAATAAATAGTATTGGTTCAACTGTCAATTGTGTACGTCTAATCGAATTTTAATTTTGTTACCAAAAACAATAAAGCATAACTTTTGAAATACCCTAGCCTGTTACATAGTTTAAAAAGGTGACATGTACTTGCAACGCGTAAACGAATTTGTTTAAAAACTGGTCAACCTTTTCATTAGGCGACTTTACAAAATTGATAGTAACAATGATTACTAAGTTTTTTTTAAAATTATGGTTCATATCTCTATAATAAGCATTAAAAAAATGTGGAGTAGGTACTATATTATCCAGAAAAATAACCTTAACACTGCATTGGGAAAATAAAAGGTTTATCTTGGTGATTTGGCTTGAAGTATCTACTTAATGATGCTAAATAAAACTCGACTCTGTCATCAATGTTTTTTTTCGAACTTCAGAAAATATCTCTTATCATACTCTATCCTTTCTTATATGGTCTAGTTTCTAACATAAGGTAGGTATCTTATGGAAGATGAAAGGAAAACCATCATAGAAATCTATTCCTAGCTGTTAAAATAATTACTACGGGAACAATGGCACCAAAATGGAACCTCGATGATAGTTAACGAGATACCGAACTAAGTAAGTAACAATTTGATACTCTATTATAAGAGGATTAAAAGACATTGTTCAACTTCCTTCCTAGACTCAGAGAGGTTTCCATTCTCGACCTTATCGTCACAGGTCATCATGCGTGATCGTAATTAAAAGATATGGCCGAAAATCGAAATTAATACCATATTTTGGAATGCTCATTGTTTGGCCTAAAAGTATTTCCTACTGCATTCAAGTATGCTGTCACAAATCATCGACAAATTGTCACTAACTAGACCATTAAGGTTCGCACCAAAATCATTTTGTACGTTTGCATATGTTACGGAGGGGGAGAGGAAATGAATGGACTGTATTAAAATAGGTGAATAAAAGTATAATATATAAAAACAAGAGAAAACAAAGTAATAAGTAACGAAATACCAACCAAGTCGTAGCAACAATAAAATAGAAGTGACAACTCTAATGTCAGGCAAAGAAAATAGACAAATGACCATCAATACATTTATAAAACTACAAAGGAGTCTTTACTCCGTAACAGCATATATTACAATCGTTTCAGTTGGCCAATAAAAAATCCAGCATACAATGTAAAAAGAAAAAAATACAGATATTTCAAGAAATGATTAAAAGATTTAAAACAAGTTTCAATTACTTAAGTCAACTGAAACAAATTCCACTTGCTTAAACATCGGATTCGAGCTACCCTAAGGTCTTATAGAACATTAGTGGTTCAATCTTCATTTAAAGACTTAGACCTCAGGAAATAGAGTTCAATAAATCGAACCGAGGTCAAGGCAAGAGCGACCACTGTGACCATAATATTTCATGTTTTATAAAATCTTGGAATTTACAACAATAACAATAGTTAAATGACAATAGTTGTATGTTTAAGTATGTTTTTGCCGTATCAGCTGTCGTAATACTTTGATTGCAGGTGATAATAGCTCTTAAAGACACCGGTACCGACTTTTGCTGCATAAGTTGATTCAACGATAACTTAGCCTCCGGTGATTATCCAGCGGACATTATTATTCTACACGGCGCCCAAAAGTAAGCAAATGTTTGTTTTGTAAATACATTAATTTTATACAAAGGACACACCCTACTAATACAATCAGACAAATTCATGTTCATAAATGTTTGTTTTGCATTAACTCTTAGTGGATCGAACTCACGACTTCTGGTAAAGTAGCTTTAACTCATTGAATACTGTTTAACCAAATATGAATTAAATAACTTTTTGAAAGATATGCACCGTTGCACAGGATGCTTAAAAGCAATAAAGAACTGGATTAAGAAGTCATACTTAAATTATTGACATCCTAATTAAGAACAATGATCTACGAGTTAAAGAGAGATCTAGCCATTAAAATAGGAATATTATGACAGTTTAAATGCTGCTCTAACAGATGAATGGAAGCTTCGTTCCTTGTTGAAACAAATTTCCCTAGGGGAAACCTCTTGACCTCTTGACGTGGCGGTAGTTTAGTGTAGCGCACTAAATGGACACCTAAATCTTTCGTTGGCCACGCGACAGTTCGAATAAAACATTTATTGTATTCTATGCAGAGTTTTTATTCTTTTGTTTCAGCCTTAACAGCCGATTTAACGAGCCATCACTTTCGTTCACTCATCCGTGAATCCCATTAAACATCCATCACACCCCATCAGAGACCATTAGGTGTGTCCGACGTGATGGCTTAAATTTACGTTCGTTGTGAAAAGGTATTAATGTACCTAGTCATTTTCTTTTACTTCGGAACAAAATACGTAGATATTATGGTATAAATAAAAAGAAAATGCCTATTCTATACTCGTATACGAAAGTTTGTTTTAATTTTTTGTCACAGCCCTCTAGACACACGTTACTTTGGTTATTTTTATAAATGGTCAATATCTAAGAATCAAAACTAAACGTTTAGTTCAGTGTCTAAAAATCAAAATTGTAAATAATCTGCTACCTTACTCCTATTGAGTATTTAATTATGAGTCAAGGGCTTCGAATTTAAAGTAGGGATAATAAATGTTTACTGAAAACACTCATTTAAGAAAAAATGATTTCTGGGTTTCATAGAAAACACTGATTAAAACCCAACCAACCAGAATGACGGCGGTAAGTTTGCCTCTTATCACGTTGGGTTCAAATTCGTTCGGCGAAATGTGAGCTACTGAATGTTTTGTACACCATGATGGAAACAATTAGCGTGCCTCTGACTAGCCGTCTGTATTACTCTTCGTCTTTTTTTCGATAGGTTGAATTAAAATTGAAAATAAATAATAATAATAACATAATATATTCATTATTATTATTTTTCATCGTATTTATCTGCACATCACAAATAATAATTTGTGTTCTTATTACTAGTTTTTTCTTTATTTGTTGTATGGAAATTAAGTTGTCTGTATTTATTAGTTAAAATAGTTTTGTTATGTAACTTGTTGGTGAGTTGGATAGTCTGTCAGCCTGCATGTGTTTTTATAAATAAAGAAATAAATTATTGAATTAATTCATAATAATTTAGAAACACTCAATGTCCTAAATAATGCCAACGTTTGGTTGCCCTGTCTCTTGCAGACCGTGGGCGTCTATAAGGTACCATTTGTTAGTTAACACTACTAAGCAATGAATGCGTTGTTTTGATTAAAACCTACTAATAGATTTTGCATTAGGTTACTTTTTCTTCAACTTTTTCTTCTAACCGTGGTCGATATCACATTTATTTCTTCGTAGGACAATTCAAACAGACTCTCATATTTAGCTGAAAAAGTATAGGTATTTATGTTAATTTACAACTCAAGCAAATCATTGTAAATTGATTTTAATATTAGTTAAAAAACAATTTGGTAGAAATACATTTTGCTGAAATATTTGTAGGGTCCTTAATAGGACAATACCATAGAGCTCCGATATTTTTTACTCAGGTTACTAGCATTTACGATTGTAGACACACTTATATTATTTATTTTATTTACCAATCGTATTTTTTAAAAGGACACGTAAAACCTTCTTCACTGAATATGAGAATATGACTCGTTAAATCAAAATCAGTTTATTCCTTTTAAAATTTTAACGACACAAATAGTAAAAAGTAATCATTATTTCGACGTTATTGCGTTTAAGTTTAACTAGAGTTATGAAAAAATATATCGATTCAGAACTAACCTTTTGACAATATCACTAATCTCTAGTTTGAATGTAGCCACTGAGAACAGAAACAGGAAAATAGTATAATATTTACACTATTATAAGGAATAGTACCTTTTACCTTTTAGAATCATGTTTCTGATTTTACTTTCACCTCTATCACTTTTTATTAAGATTGGTACTCTTAAAATTTTTAGTTTGACGATACTCTTACCGCTTCACGGTTTAAACACTTCAACAAGAATGAGAATGGTCCATCGACCAGTTCAACCCAATAATGTCCAGCTGTAATGTCCAGTGATATCACGTAATAACCATCATACTGAAACTATTAATGAACAATGCTAAATGTAGCAATTAGTTTACAAGCTCCCAGCCGTTCTAACCTTAAAATTACGCCTATACACTGAAACAGACACTAAAAAGTCTTAATATGTCCCACGACGAGTATATACCATCATAATGAAACAACGCGGCATCATTTTGCAGAATTAGGGTAACTTCCCAAAAGTCGTATCAGATAAGAGCCTAATAATGCTAAAACTGGGCGTTCAAATTTACAGATTTAACGCATTTTTTGCCTGGCTTTGCCGTTTATGGTTTTTGCTTTTATATTCTTCATACATCTTTAATTTGTTTGTTTTCATACAAGGGACGACAACAACAACGGTAACAAACAAAAATGCCTCATAATCGATGAGAATGTAAAAAGAGTGAAAAAATATCATATTGTGAAATAGTTTCGGTACATGATTGTTATTCGAGAAGTAGTTTCAAAACTGTCATTGAATTTATAGTAAAAACATTTACCAATATTTTTAGAACGAGTCACACTATTACTATTAATAATTACTAATTAAAGTTTAGTCATTAAGCAACCATGGTTTAAAAGTGTGAATTGCCTTACACACCCGATGTCAACTTATTATTTAACTTAAACTTTGTTTCTTAATGCATTTCTCATTTAAGTGAATTCCCGTATTCTTATGACAATGAATGACTTTATACCGAAAGTCCAAGATACAAAATAGAGACCTGAGTTTTTTTTTGTACATCCATTTTACCAATCAGAATTTTCAGATTACAAAATTGAACCACGTTATTATCAAAAAAGTGTATTTCTATAGGATGGCAAATAGTATTGTAGCAGTAGATAGTAAATTAACAAAAGTTGGCTGTATGAAATAAATTGATATTAAGGAATAAAACTTCTGTTGATTCCGATGAAATCAAAATTTGAAATAAAATTAATCGTGATGAAAAAATCCTTCTGTATTTACCAAAAACATTTTATTAAGCCTACAAAATAGCTTACAATCAATCAATTTAACCAGTGCTACAGACAATCTTAAACGTCGACTAGGCTAGAACGGATCTAAGGTATTCAGGCGCATCTAAGAGGCCTATTGAAATTGATTGGATTGGAAACTGTCACTTGACAGTTGGGAGGTAACATCATAGCGAAGGTAGGAACGTGTCGTTTTGTTACAAGGGTAGTGTAGATATTTTATTGAGTTTAGGTTAGTCAGGTTTAACTAGTTAGTCTGTGACATAAAACTTCCCATAAACAGCAATCTTCAAAGAAAAAAAGATTCATGTATCTTCACTCTAAATACATTTTATGTTTTAACTAAGCATATAATAATATGCTTAGTTATGAAATAATAAGCTTAGTTAGAACGAAGAATGTGACAAGAAATGACTCAGTTTTTGTGGATGAAAGTAAAAATCTCTAAGCCCTTTAATACAATTACCACGGTTAAAAATGTTCACTCACACCAAATACTTCAACTGGAAACATTGATTGTACATTGAAATTCACACATCATCAAAGCCATTTATAACAGTAGAGTTGTCAACCCTCTGACGCGAGCGGAATAAAAGTAATCGAACAACAATAAAAGCTGAATATTTTTTTTAAATACAAAGAGGGACATGTGACGAGACCGGGACTCATTGATCTCAGATAAACACGCCCAGCGTCCGTTGTGGGCAGAGGAAGGGTTAAATGTGGGTCGGGTAAACGAGCTACCTTATTATCTGGTGACGCTGTAAAAATATCTCAAGTACTTCAGTCGAGCTTATTTTTAGCACGCTATCGAAGTTTCATGTTTTTTTTTGCGGTTTTGCTTAAATAGTTAGATTAAACCAGGAATAAACCGGATGCTGCGAAAATGATTTATTTATTTATTGTTCAAAACAGTTACAGAGTTTACAAAAAATAATTACAAAGCTGTGGCTCACAAACCAATCATGGTTTATCTGTCCACAACGAATCACTCAATAGGTATTTTTTAAGTTTATTTTTATTACATTTGTTATTTTCAAATGAACTTTGTATGCTCGCAGGCAGTTCATTTAAAAAACTAGGGATAACATAATTTAGCTGTCGAGTGCCGTATACATTCGTAGTTTGAGGTAGTACATATTTCTTAGTTCTAACAGTCCGCAGATTTTTCGGTCGATTATACAACTTTAAATATTTCTCATCATAGTGATACTTGTGGCTATTATAAAATATGTTGACTTAGTTATTAAGTTGAATTTGGTTATGTGCATTCGCCTGTGCCCTGGTAGTGGAGCGATATTCCACGTCAAAAAAAACGTTACTGAAAGTAACATACTTCTATGGTTATCCACTATAACTACATAAATACCTTATGCAATTAGGTATAACATTAGTAAGTTTATTTATGATTCAAAAACAAAAACTAGGGTTTCTTTAAGTTTTTTTAGGTACTGTACTTTATCTTATCGTGAAAAGAGTTAAGTGACTAGGGTTAATTTTCATAACTTATCAAATCACAACCTTTATTCATGAAAATTCAGAAAAGTTTACAAACGGCCGACTTGTGTAAAAATATTTCAAGTTCATAACATTTTCGTATTTTTATTTCCACGCAACTTAAATAACATTGTAAGAAAAAGTATAAACCAGGACTCGGAGTCACCCCTCGAAATAAATTCGGCTAATAAGAAATTCTTGGAGGTTCCTGTCGGCGAAGTTCGCTTAGTTTCTTATTTGTATCTCCTGCATAGTTTTCAGTTCATCGCATTAAACAAATAGGACGGTTTATTTGAAAACTTTTAACTCACTTAGATATTGGCTGAATAAAGTAACATTTTGTGGATAAAATGTAAACGACTTGGTTCTGAGAGTCCAAAATATTGTCAAGGGTTTTTCAAATGATAACTAAGTGTTGAAAATTAAATCGTTTAACAAATCGTCTTATTAGCTGAACAGATCGTTTTCAAAGAGTTTATCTGCTGAATTATAGCTAAGTACTTTTGAATTCATAGCCAATATAAAACAAAATCTAGCCAATTCTGCAGACTAAATCTTCATTTAAAAGTGTTCTCACTTCAAATAAATTCACCGATAACAAGTTGTATACGTATCCAAATCGTTAAACTTTCAACGAATGAATATACCTAGTGGATGAACATTTGAATTTCGACCGTAGTGTTTAAACTCTTTATACCAAAATGAATCCATAGGCGCGTATCAATTTGTTCCAACAGTACAACTGCCTACATTATGTTATCCCATATTAAGTCGATTTTCTAACATAAATGGGACAAGAAACTTTGTGGGTACCTATGTAAATATTATGAGAGCATTCCCGATATTTTCTTGTGCCGTTTAAAGAGTTCTCAACTTGAATAAAAAATATAATGTTATGGTTATCACGTCCCAGGCACATGTGCTGCGGTTTTTCGATTTTCTTGATAATGCAGAATAACAGGCAAGACTAGATGTTTTCTTATATAAATGGCATATAATATTTATTATCTTTGTAAAGATAGAAGTAAAGGTAGAAAATGTATTCAAGTTTATGGTGGCCATTGTGATAATAATTCATTTTGAGTAGTTTAGGAACTCATGTATAATTATTTATAATTATAACTGACATGTGCATGCTGTTTATCTTCAGTTAACTATTAAGCTTCATGGTAAATTTTCGCCTAAAGACTATTATTCATCGTATAACAAAGATAGGAAACCTAGAAAAAATATATGGTCAGTCGGTTTTTTTTTTGGGTTTCCTATCTTTAGTAAGATGATAATGCATTATCCCTGATGCATTAACAAAAATTTCACTCTTTTTGTATTAATTATCTTCCCTATTTCTAACGGTATAATTTCTTAATTATTATTGTATGTTACTCAGTTTAATGTAAATTTTTCACAAGGGATTCTCATCCCTTGCAATTGATGTGTTATTTAAGAACTACAATTAGTAGTTAAAGCTGAAGTGCTATCCAGCAATCCCCCAAATCTCTCTCTAGGAGAGAACGACCAAGTGTCCTGCTTACGAGTGCATTCGACTCGCATGATTCGACTAAATGCTATTCAGCACAGACGGATCTAGGTCGTCCCAACATCGAGAGCTAGTCTAGTGTCCGACGAAACTGGTTTTTACCGAAATTTGGTTTCGAATTGAAAATTACGGTCGATATTGATACCAATACGTTTGTATAACTTTTATTCCGGTCTTTTAGAACTAGATACAAATAAAGTCATGTCAGGGTACTTATACATATCTAGTCATTACTTCAAGTATTGCGTGGCTCTATTGCATATTGCAAAACAAATAGGCAAATAGTAATTATGTTATAATAGAACCAGTTAATTAATAACAAAAACACAATTTATCGTACACTAAAAAAACAAAGAAATTATTTAAAAGTAAGGAAAAAAAAGTAAGGCGCTTCTACTCCACTTGACGCTGCCTACCCAATAACTTCGTAAGCTCACCCGTAAGTTTCCGAACGTAGTCTCGGCAGATTCTGTACCGAAACCGAGATTCCTAATCTAGCACCGGATTCGGCCAGACTGAAACCGAAAACAAAACACGGTGTGGTTGGTCAGACACTAGGGGTTCTAGCCATTGCCACCGTGACTTATCAGAGGCTGAAAGTACTCAAGCTTTGAGCTGTGCCGCGGCTTGGCAAGGAGCCAGCTGACTATTGTTGCTTCCTTCCCCGTTTTATTGCTCAGCTTAAGCGATTCACAGCAGTTGCTCGCGTTGATAGTTTTATTGAGGAGGTTGTTCAGAAGATTTGTCGTTACGACCGACTCTATTGAAGGGTTTATGGGAAAGCTATCACGAGCAAGCAGGTTTTAAGTGTCGATTTACAGCTGTTTTTTTGTTTTTAAACGATTTTCTGAGAAGTTTATCATTCTTAATACCTACTACTGAAAGTTTCAAAGAGTATACTAGGGAAAGTTTTGTTTAGCCATTTATAATATTCTACTTCAGTTCCTGGGCCTTCCATCTTAAATACCCCTGGACTTTAATAATAAATACCCTTGGACATTATTACACAAAGCGCCATCTAGCCGCAAATTAAAGCTCGTATTATGGGATTCTAGACAATGGACAAATGTACTTGATTACTTTGTTTTGTTTTGAAAAAACTCCATTATATTATACTTAGAAAATACCTAGACATGTTCATGCACACGAATTTTTGTACTGTGTGGGTATCCAACCTGCGACCACTGGTAATTAAAACAATAACTACAGAAAATACCACAGTCATAATTAAGATCTTTAGTAAGCATTCCACAGTATCATAAAAAAAACTCTTATTATAATTTATGTGTAATAAAAATTATTATTAAATTTTTTATTCTCCTCAAAACAATTTAATTCACAAGAATGTCTCTCACCTTTGTTCAATAGAACAAATTAATTAATTTCAATAGGTAACCCCAAATTCTAAAATGGATCGTCACAACGGACTGTCAGCTATCAAGGGACTAACAAAACAACCAGGTGATAGTAGAGGGTCTCTTTATGAAGCTTAGTTATTTGATAATCTAATTAATTACGAGTCCCACCTGTGTCAAGGGAAGGCTTTCAATTAACTAGATAAGTCTCCTTTAAGTTAAGGAAAATAGATATAGATAATGTATGGGCCATGATCTAGATTTGCATTAATAGTGAATTCATTATTAGATAATTATTAGGTATCAGTTTTGATATCATTTTTTTCGTGAGCTATAGCTGGACTGTTGGACCTCAGGGAAGAGTGCATGCCCCTGCCGATTAACCCTTAGTTAATCTGGTGCCTAAATATACTCTAATTTATCTGGTGGAGTCCCAGGGACTCCAAACAATTTTTTGGTTCAAATAAAACGACATAATTACAGATAGTAACAAAATTCGTTATTTATTTGAGTTTCAATTAATACTCTATCAGACTATCGAATCAGATTGTGGTATTTATAATCATTTCAGTTTTTAACAATAGAAACAAAATTATCTTCTTAATTTTACTAACAAAAAGTAGTGCCAACTTCTGGGTACCATAAAAAATATAAACTTTAGTTTTATTCAACTTTTCACTTATGAATAATAATAACAATATAATGAAATTATAGAAATAAAATAAAATGGTTAGTGTTTTATAAAAAATAAAAAACCTGCAGCAGTTGTGGCAACACAATGGTCAACGATTTTTTCTAGTACAGCCTAATATACTGGCTTTTTACAGTTATGACATAAATATACAGTATTGCTTTGACTCGAAGGTATGATCCGTCATGATTCAGATTCGAAGGTATGCACTTATCTTCGAACTTGGAGAGCAATTCCGCAGGCATATTGTTTTGAAGCACTTTGAACGGTTCAGATTCTTCGTCAGACTCCAAATCGTCGTCGTTTAGCCATTCCATGATAATGGATTCAGCATCTGGCTAAGCTAAATTCATTATTTTGCCATTTTGTAGCCTAAAAAGGAGAAATTGTATCATAGAACTACAAAAATACAAAGTTGTTGAATTAGTGAATAAGTTACACAAACGCTCTGGTGGAGTCCCGTGGACTCCATGAACGTAATAACTCACCAATAAATAAGCGCACACGCACGTTCTTCCGCTCCCGCACGCAGCGCGCTATTGTAGAAAGGTACTGAGACGCATGAACTTATAAGTGAAATGATAAAAAAATTACAATGCTTTGAAAATCGCGTGGAGTCCCTGGGACCTAACAGATAAATTAAGGGTTAAGAATGCTTCTAACCCCCGAATTCACAAACGTCAATCAACGCTAAGCACGCGCTCATGCTGCCCCTTAAAATGACAATAGAACTTAAAAAAGACAGCTATACTACTGAGGGATGCTCAACGTTGATTTGCGTTTGTGTATTCGGGGGTAAGAAAGGTGTACTGACGGAAGATGTAAGGGAAACGTAATTTTACTCACCTCGTGATTGTTGGGTAGGTAATCTCTTTTAATTTTATTAGTTAAGAAAAACTTTACGTAAGAAGTAATGGCCTAGGCACAGGCATATCGTTAAAGGGACACAATGAAAAGCTATTGATAAGTCTTTCTGTCGGTCAAATAGTACCCGGCCCGATAGTCGATAGTCCTTCGACGAGATTTAACGATTTGACTGACATCTAGCGACATCTGTCGGAAAAGATGAAAGTGTCTTCCAAAGCAAGGAGAAGCCCTCAAATTACATCACTTTTCAGTTAAGGTGGTCACTCATCGCTCTATCCGCCCTGTTGTGGGTATCTTGACATCGGCGAGCGTTGCCAACTTGTCGTCGCTACTAAAACACGGGCATCTTCTTCTTATTCATTCAATGGTAATCCTATACTGCTTTTCAAGAAACTCGCACGCCAAACTAATTCTGTACTAGTCATCTGTAATTTGTTTTGCATTTCAAAACAACTCCGTTATTGTGGAATAACCCCCCAAAATAATAAAGGACAGGGAAATGGCCAATGCCGTTTTATAGAGTGGCATCCTCAAGCCATTCGGTGCGATGAAGAAAACAAGTTTGTCCATAAAATTAATTCAATGGCCTTAAATTTCTCTGCGTTATTTTGGAGTTAGACTAAGCAAATAAATGATATATGTCATGCACATTTTTATAGTCCGTTGAAAATAAGGGTGATAAAAGAAAAGTAGGTACAGGAGCGTTCATATCAAGCTTCACATAGGGGCACCTTATTCTGCTTGCTGATTAAGGACCCGTTTTTTTAAAGTAGACGTGAACAAGTTTTAGTAGACAAGTTTTAAGACAAGAAGCTACAGTTAAACTCATTTAACTGTAGCTTCTCTTTTATACAAAAAATATCGATAAACTTATATTTTTTTTATGATTCGGAATAAACACAGTTTTGTACAGTTGATGAAAATGGCCAAAAGAACAACAAGACAAGACAAGAAGCGCTTTGCCTCACTTACACAAATTAGTAAAGAAAGGAAACGCAGCCAACTGTATATTTTTCTAAATAATATCAAAGCAACTAAATAAAAAAACAACTATGCATTCACTTTTTCAGTATGTGCTATTGTTTCATAACATAATTTTATACAAAGGAAAGTCAACGACAAAGGGTTTGGAACATAAAAGTGTTAGTCAAAGCTTGCTCCTCTAAAAGGAAAGTGTATATTAAAATTGCTTTGTGCAATTTATCGGCTCGTTTGAAAATGTCTCTTGTATCAAATATACACGAATTTGAATAAATTAGGAAGCAAAAAATGAATAATGTTGCGACAAATATACAAGACTTACACAATATTAAGGTTTAGTAACTGGCTACTTTTAGAAATCTATGGCCTTGGAGGCCTATATTAACAAGTGGACGATTTTGGCTATAAGCTAATAAGAAATAGATACTACTTTTTTTGCAAAAAGTCAGACTATCGGCGTTGTTAAACAATACACGGACACGGGTCGGAAATTAGACGAGTACTTTTCGGCCATATCCGTGCTTCGGTAGGCACGTTAAGCGGTTGGTGCTGGTTGACGCCACTATATGTCAGTCAGTAGGGCGGCAAAGTTATGCAGAAAACTCACTTTAAGGTGTCTTAAAGTGAGTTTTCTGCATAACTTTGCATCCCTCTAACAATCCGCAGTGACCCTGCGTGTTAGAGTATTGCTCGCGCCACCTCACAGTTGTGGTTGAGGTGAGGCCCGTGCCCAGCAGTGGTACGGTGGCCGGCACATCACGCTACCCATTTCCGGTCAGTTCTCCTTGCTCTATTGCGAACAAATGTCATTTGGCAAGAGCGGGAGAAAAAACGGAAATTGGGTAACCTGATGTGCTGTTGACTGTACGTTTAGATGCTGTTGTTTGTTTTTTTTTAAAACAGACTCACAGACTAAGTAATACAGACCAACAGCTAGTTTGTTTTTGTCCCACTGCTGAGTGAAGCTGGCAAAGGATAGGAAAGACATGTGGAGGAAGTTGGGAGAAAATATTGTAGATGAAAAAACAATAACAAATATTTTTCTCGGTAAGAAACCCTTTAACATCAAAAACACACTTTCTAACTATCTTATAGTCAATAAATATGGAGAGACGGAATCAACCTCTTCGCATCGACAAGCCATCGCCCCGGCGCTGACTTGCTCTTGTGTTTTTAACTGGGGGCGTTCGAGCCAATGCAAACTCGAAAGCATATTCGTACTATTCTTTTTCCCTTGTCACACCCCTGTGTACTTTTGACGTCTTTTTAACTCTTTTGTGAACACTGGTAGTAGATGAATTTTCAGAGATCAAGAATAAGATAACGATAAACACTAAGTAGGTGGTGCCAGATTTGAACTCTGCTTGCTATGGTATTCCGGTTGGCGCCAAAACTCACTTCACTTGTGGTGAGTTATCTTTAAAATTCAATTACTTTGTGACCGTGTTCTTTTGGGAGAAAAAAAATAAGACATTTTTTTTTAAATTATTTACATACAGAATGAAAGAAAATACTGATTCAGAGTGAAGCGTATTGATGATTGAAGTAAGCGTGAAGCACCGAGATGTAAAGTGGTCAGCCGCAATGCCATCCCTGGACTGAGAAAGTTCAAAACATTGTGTAAATTCAATTTTCTAGCTATGCACGATATACATAATGAATTGATACATAAGAAGCTTGTATTTCAAGTGAAATAGGCTTGCTTTTGACCCTTTTCTAAGCCTTTTTATAACTTGTATTTTATTTTTAGATAAATAATCTCCGAAACACGTTATTCCTGGTAGGATTTATTTAGAATAAATGTTTGGAAATATCACAAGCTCACAACACGTAGAATCACTGGCCTAAAAGGGTCCTCTAATCTGCCATAATCTCCACACTACCCTTGGAGCCATCGCATCCACGCATTGTAGTCGGACGAGGTTTGTGTTGCTCTTGCAAATTCTAGTAAAATATTTTCCCTTCAAATCTTCGAATTCAATAAAATGATACAATTCACGTGAGGTTAAATGTGGCATGTTTATGAAATGTGATGCCAGAAAAGTGATGGTAATATACCTTGAAGCAAACAATTTACTAGATAGAGATTTAAAATAAAACTGAAAATCACGAGTAAGTACCGCCTTCCAATTTGTCAAATACGTCATTAGATGTGCAAAAAACAATAATAAATGTAGTTATAATGACTAAACTTAAACTTCCACGTTTGAGTAGGATCAAATTATCTTTACGAAATAGTGAGAAGAACCGAAATATTGGTAACTAGTTAAAAATATGTATTAATTTTCATGACGTTGAGACAAGTAGTTGTTGCGATGAATTTCAGGCATTCCCCCCAATAAAAAAGCCTGCAATTTTCAAAATCCACCGCTGTGTAGATAAACTTATTTCGAAATCAGTGGTCTACATTTCCTTCAAGTGAACTTATGTTTTGACAAGTGTAGCCCAATTAATTGTCTTTTTTCTACTCTTTCCTTCAGACAGAAAGCAATAAACGTCTTCGATATTGATTCAATTCGTTTAATTCCAATGTAAGGACATGAAAGCTTTCTGGAGCGATAGACGGTACGTAACTATACTTCTCAGTTGAAATTTGTCATTTAAAGAGACGCGCACATGAATTCTTATACCGATTTTGCGATGAAAATATATGGTTTCAAACTCGCAATAGTATTATTTGATCAATAATTGAAGCTGTTTACAATTTCCACGTCAATTAAGTCAGTTATTTTTGTAACAGTACCTGATTTAAAATTCGTCGACTTCGCTATCAAACGGGAACCACTCAAGAACTTTTCTGCCCCAAGAATAGTATCTTTCTTCATTTTATGTAAACAACACTTCTAGTTTGTGTTGTCTACTTGGCTTTGTCTGGTGACTATTAACACAGTATTTCTTTTATTATTATTTTTTATTGCAAACCTCAATGTACAAATTATGATGATGGGAAAAAAGCCACTTGAAAATCCCATGGACTAATTGTTGTCAAGTCAAAAAATTATATTTATTTACATCACGGTATGAAGTATGCCATCTTCGTAGAAACATCCATCATCTTCAAAGAACAGTACGTAGGCGTCGTCACAGGCACACACTGACGGTTTCATCGATTCTAACGATAATTTACATAGCTGAGCAATAGCTTTATGTGAGAATAAAGAGTAATAAGAACTCTAAAGACTTTCGAAAGAATTCTTTGAGAATTTGCGAGTAGCGCAGTTTTCTTTTACGACTCCTCGTGTATTAAACACCCCTATGTTTTCACCGCAAAGGCCCTCCCTAAGGCCGGGGTATGGGTAATGGATCCAAGATCGATCCACTGTAATATCCATTTAAGTCTTGAGACATATCCAATCGATCCACTGTGTAAATTCAAATACATGCCCAGATGAATTTTGCCTCAAAGTTTATTTTCATCTTTGTTCAATGTATAAACGAACCACCACCCAGGAAGTAACCAGTTTTCGTTTGATTTTTCACATCATATTATCAAAAGATAAATAAATTTGAGTACCCATAACTTTAGGTAACATTAATTAAAATTCAAAAGTGTCAATTAAGGCATTTTTCGATGAAACTACGTTAATTAAAATATGTTATCTGGTTGAACGTGTCATTGGAAATAAAGCGATTTTTGTAGAAAAATATCTTCTCGTGCATTGGAAATTATCTGCTTTCTTTAAGAGACTATTTAAGAAAGATATTTCAAAGGCAATCCAGCCAGCATCAACGTTACAGCTAAAAAATAAAGAGCTATGTATCAGTTTAAATCAATATTTATTCAAAAGTAATTTGGATGAATTACTAGAACAATCAGATTCATAATTACTTAACAAGACAAAGATGAAAATATATTGACAACAAATTGAACTGTACAGACTGATTCTTAAGATTTAGATTCAACTGAATACCTGAGCTAAGAAATCCGTATGGAAATCGCTAAACAATTTGTTCTATTTATCTTCTTACCGCCGACGTTCAAATTCGGTACAATCTACAAATTGGAAACATTGGTGAGCATTCGTATTGGGGACGGCGAATTGAACGCTATGTACACGGAATTTAAAATGGCCACTGAGCTGAATTGCACGGTGACTGGGATCGCATGAGCCGTGCCAATTGTGGAATGTGAATGCGTTTTGGATGTCACGAGCCATGAAATGGATACGTCACAAATTTTCATATTCATGTCTACGTAAAAGCAGTAGGATCAAAGGTGTCATTATTAAAACACACTTCACAGATTAGTATTTTTTTTAATTGGATAACATTTTACGTTTGACGTAACCAAATAGCTAGTCATCTGACAGGTGTATTCGTATCCTGATCACTTTCCAGATGCTTCTAGGCGTCCCCACATGGGCCACTGCCACAAACGTCACTACAAGAAGCCAGATGAGGCTACAAAGGTTCATTAGGTATGGGTAGTCGCGCAAATCGCGAGAGTGGCGGCCACCGGCGTCGGCCGTGTGCGGCGTTTCCATATATGAAAACAATAGGAATTATGCCGGTTGCGGCATTTTGTGGCTATGGTGTCTGGTCGTGTGTGGAGACGCTAAGGGATTGTAGTTTCTTCTGGACACAGTTTACTGCCCAACTGTAACTCAGATCCTGTCAGACTAAAGTAACGAAGAGAATCTCACGTATTTGATACTCTGAGTCGTTTCCGCTGCATCTGTTATTGCATCGGGGAATCCCCGAATCTTACACGTTGTATTTGAATATAGAATGAAAAATTTCGAAACGTTTTTATTCTAAGCGTTACGTTTCAGAGAATATTGCAGTACCTGCGTGCCAAGTAACTAAAAGATATCTCGTGAGATATTTTTGTTTGAGCGTGGGTTTTTTATCACGTTTGCCCTGTAATATGCGCGTATCAAATACTGTATACGTATCGCGAGCATTGTTGAAATCAGTTAGCACATTATTGCTCGCTCTCAAAATCAAACACAAACTAACACAGATCCTATTAATGCGTTTATTAGCGGCTAAATTAAATTTCACCGGGAACATGGTCAGTGCGAGTTTTGTTTGGCGTTCGTTAATATTTGCTACAGCTCCAAAGATTGGTTTTAACTTTTTGAAATACGCAATTAAAGGGAATCTGTTTGGCCATTGAGGAAGGAAACGGAAAGGTTTCTGTTCTGGTATTGTTTGCGAAGGGATTTCCGCTGTTGTGGTGTACTGGGAAGAGGAATTAAAATAACTTACTTAATTAATTAAGGCATTTTTTATTTGCTGACTCATTCCCTCGCACAAGAGGAAACTAATTAAACAAGAGTGGTTTGAAAGGTTAAGTAAATTATACATGGGTGATGTCCCATTACTGGGCACAGACCTCGCCACAACTATAAGTTTTCTCTACTAACCGTCCTTTAACACTCGGCCACAGAGCGGAAAGTTGTAGTGTTAGAGATTCACCTATTGTCATATGTTACTAAGCCGCCCTCAAGCCTTCAACTAGGCTTTAGGACTATCATCAAGTGTCATCGGATACTCTAAAAATAACTTAAGTCAGTGTCGTAAGCGACACATCTCTGTTTCTATTAGAGGCGATACATTTTAAATAATGTTCACTTAACAATGTATCAGTTCTCGGGATCCATGTAATGTTTTACAAAGCAATTCGATCCGCACACACGCTCGGTTGCTACTAAGTATGTTGCTACCACATGACAGATCTTAATTTATCTTAATTTATTTACGTTAAGAAAAAAAAACTTCAAAACTATTCCAAAACAACTACATTATACTCATCAATATTATTGTTATTTTCGTTGTTAGTTATTTGAGTCGGTGTCAGCCAAGCTTGGCCATGTTCTAACAATGGCAGTTCAGCATTCTCATATTATAATCTACTCTGAGGTGTTTTCTACTGACAATGACTAAAATAATCAGTTAATGTTCCATCGCGGGTGCAGTATCTTCCTCTTTTTGTTTGAAACAAAGTATTGCTGGTGGGTGCCGTTCATGTTAACACAAGCGACGTTTACTGACGAAACCATGGTCAAGACCTTCCACCTTTAAGAAAAAACTATTACTATTACCCTAGCACCATTGCCAGAGGTGAACTGAAAGCAATTATGGAGATTGTCGTGCAAATACTGCAATTTCACTGGCTATCGAGCTGTCGAATTGCAAGTGATCAGCAATAGCAATATAATGCAGCATTGCATCTCAGGGGAAGTTAGTATGTTGGCTTTTGTTCAAATTGATTGCATTTCACTGTGACAGAAATTGGCCGACTTAATTGTGCTTTCATCATCATCATCAGCCTGTTGCAGTCCACTGCTGGAAATAGGCCTCTCCCATTACACGCCACTGAACTCGATCTTTGGCTGCTCGCATCCAGCTCCTGCCAGACATCCTGCGCAAATCATCACTCCGCCTTGCCTGAGGACGTCCTACACTACGCTTGCCGAGACGCGGTCTCCACTCAAGAACACGTTTACTCCAACGGTTGTCGGTTCTACGGCTAACATGGCCAGCCCACTGCCACTCCAGCTTGCTAATCTGGTGGGCTATGTCGATAACCTTGGTTGGTATGGTTGGTTGGCTAAATTGTGCTTTGCTTAAAAAAAATGTGGTTTCAAAAGTCAACAGTCAAGTGGCGGTCTTCAGTTTCCACCGTGTCTTGACATACAAACCACGAAACCATTTTCTAAATAACTAGCTCAGCTGTTTGTTGAAGTACCCCAAGTTTGGAACTATAGTTACATGGAGAATTTGAAGGAGGGTAGACCGATATGTCTGCCAATAACATCTTACCCGCAACAGAGCCGAATGGCGCTTGTAACAATGCTGAAATATCGGAAACTCAATACAAATAAGGTACATCGTAGCAATCCCGTATCTTACGATTTAGGTGTTAGTGACCATGAAAGTTTAAAGAAATATATAGCAAAGTATCTTTGTAATACAATACAATTGACAAATCTTCCTTTTCTGTCTAGCCGATAATGTCAATCGTATACAAGGTTAATCTTCATATCGACGTGAATACTTTGCATGCAATTTCTGGTTAGTTTTGACATTGTTAGTTATCATTTAAGAAGTTGCAAAATAACTAATCCATGGCTATTTTTTGTGTTCTATTTAAATAGATAATCTTTCCATGAAAAGGGTTTTCTAAGCCAACTCCCACTTTTATAAATCATTCAGTATTTACCAACTTTTGGGGTTACGCTGTATTTCAGAAAGCTCTCGCTAAGGATACCTGCTTAAAGACCGAACTTGCTGCGGATAATGTCTTTTGTTTTAGAGTTTAAGTTCCGTAAACACAAAATTAATATTGATCCTATTTTACTCATTGAAGACTCAAGAAAGTCTAGTCTCTAGGCGATTATTGACTATTTTTATTTTAACTATCGGGTTCAGTTCAATCATTAATTTTTCACAACTAGCTCCGTTGTGAAGAATTAATGATTTGTTTTTATTTAATACTAGCTACCCGCCCCGGCCTTGCACGGTTGCAATGGGATATTAAGTATGATAAACTTTCCTTTTCAAACACTCTATCTATTTAAAAAATCGCATCAGAATCCGTTGCGTTCTTTTGAAGGTTTAAGCATCCATAGGGATATAGGGACAGAGATAGCGACTTCGTTTTATACTATGTAGTGATTAATAGAGTTTTGGCCACTGGTCCAGTGGTGAAGCTTTCAATCTCTGAGCCCGTGCAGGCTTGAGTTCAAATCTAGCAGGAATACCTTCTATGTATTTATCGCATTAATTGCGACTCTCTAGTAATGGAAAACATCTATAAAAGACCAGCTGTCCCAACAGACTTCGTGCTGTTGTCAAACGTTTAGTGTCACGTGACAGGTAGGAACATTTACTTAGAGGAAACTAAAATTGAGATTTTACTATATTCCCAGCATTTTCTCATAATAAGTCACCTTTTAAACCTTCCCTAGACCATTACAAATATTTTAAAACCAAAATTAGCCAAATCGGTCCGGCCATTCCCAAGTTTTAGTGCGACTAACGAACAGCAATCCATTTTTATATATAGAGATCTAGCAACTCGGATAACGGCGCTGCGACATTAGGCTCTAAGCCTGTTCACACCTAGCGTTTGTTGGCCAATTTCAAGGTGAGGTGATCTCGCAACGATATATCTCTGTATATAAAAATGGATTGCTGTTCGTTTGTCTCGCTAAAACTCGGGAATGGCTGGACCAATTTGGCTAATTTTGGTTTTGAAATATTTGTAATGGTCAAGGAAAAGTTTAAAAGGTGAGTAATCATGAGAAAATGCTGGGAATATAATAAAAATCTCAATTTTAGTTTCCTCTTAGTAAATGTTACTACCTGTCACGTGACACTTAATGTTTGACAACAGAACGAAGTCTATTAGGACAGCTAGTTTCTACAATAAAATAAAGGCCGCGAGCACGCCGCGAGCTCACTCGCCTTTCGCTTTCAAGCCGTTGTGTTAAATTGTTAATTTTTATCCAAATACTTAGTTACTAAAATATGAGCCAATTGATATTAAACTAGAATGTTGAAACGTTGTTAAATCTACAATTTAAAAACTACCAAGTACGAGTAGATTTAGAACCATGAATAATTACATAACGATTTCTGCAAACTCCGATAGTTCTTCCGGGAGGTCTCATTTATTTTCAAGCGCATTTTCTAATAAAGTTACAACATAATCTAAGCCACCTGGCAGCTACATACGACAATGCAACATGGCCCGTATAAAAACGCTCTTTCTCGTTTAATTCTATTTTGTTTGCTCATTCGCCGGAAGGAAGAGGGGGGGGGGGGAGGCAATATAAAAACAATACCCCACATCCCAGCCATTTGCTTGATTAGAGAGTTTAGAAATTTGAAACGGGAATGCTGATCATGCTTTCGGGGACTAATTCAAAGAACATTTTGTATACATTAAGGCCCTGTTTCACCAAATTCAAGTCGCGATAAAGCATTTTTTTAGGTTTGCTGAATTTCACTTGCTCATTACTTCAGTTAGAAGTGGTCGCTGGTTGTAGGTTATTTGCAACTTTGGCTCTGTCTACACAATTTTATTCTGGACAATTTTATGTGTATAACAACCGTGATTCATGTAATAATACCAAAAACAGATTTGTATGTATGTGGATAAAGATTTAAAACGTTAACCTTTATCATAACACAAGTTGAACTTTATAAAATAGACCTTTAATATCTATTGAAGAACCTAACGCCGCTCATTTAAAAGAGGCAATGAAAAACATCAAAAAGGGTTTGGGCTCGTCCGGGATTTGAACCCGGGACCTCTCGCACCCTAAGCGAAAATCATACCCCTAGACCAACGAGCCAGATGAGAGCTACGCCGAAATTTCAAACCACTATACCAGCGCTGTGCGTAAGAATGTGGATAAATACCTTTCACTTTTTATCGACTGGTTTATCTAAATTTATAACGCTTGAGATTTGTAGCTCACGCATGAGACAGTATTAACTTATTTCCTGTAGTTATAAAATATCCGCCTTTTGACAGATAATTATTAGATTAGTCGATAACATCTTATGACTTGGATTAAACTGGTCGTGATAAAATAGGAACCGATACTTTAGTCCAACACAAAATAATTTGTTTTTTAATTTCAACATTTTGTATCTCAGTGAATTTTATTTGTCTACCAGGGGCCAAAAAAAAGGTGATGTTGTTTTGTAAACTCTGGCCCATGTCCTATTCACATGTATAGTACCTAGATAATATTATTGTGAAGTTTCATTCAAAACCATTCAGTAGTTTTTTACGTGGACGAGCAACACGGCAAACTCATCCACACATACAAACTTTCTCATTTTATTGGTAGGTTATTAGGATCTTTATCTCAAAATACATCAAATAACTAACCCGCTGGGCTATATTGGCGACCTTAGTTCTTCTATCATGAATTTCCTCATTCCTGATTCTATCTCGTACAAAAGTATTGAAATGCCGATCATTTGATTTTAGAAAATGACACCACCTCAAGCTGGAAAAACGTGATGCCTCTTTATTTATTTATTGAAGCGTTTACTACTTTATTTTACCCCTTTATCCGGTTAGAGTTTATGAGAAACATTAACAAAGCTTACCGTAGAAAAACAAAACAATCTTGAATAACCATAGCCACTTAACCTAATATAATTGAGTCAAAGAAAAATGCCGCTGGAGATACAAAGAAACCGGCAGAAACACGTTCGAGTGTGTGATGTATGGAACTAAACCACTCCACTGGAGTATTTTATGGAAGCCCACGACCCACATCAGGAGATTCAGAAAAACAACCTACTTTTATACAGACACACATTGTTTCTAGTCTTTATGCTAAGGGCGTAAGGGCCAGAGTTGCGCATTGACCGAGTAGAAATGGTTTAGCAGACATGTCGCAAGATGATTTGTGCCTGTCACGTCTAACCGTCTTAATCCACATGGGTTTATATTATAATAAGGTTTGAGATTGTAAATTTAGTTTAACAAGACTCAATGCTGACAGATTTCAGGTTAATATGCTCACTGTAAATTATAATGTAGCCTTCGTTACTAATTTCCTTTAATGTTAAGATCTGAATAGAATGAGAGAGTCTACACAAGGTTTTATCATGACAGACATTAATATCTCTGATGTTTTAATCCGATGTTGATCAGATAGAACATTTTCTATCTGATTATCTGAACATAATAATGAATTTAATTGTTTAAACTTAAGTATGTGTTGACAGTTCGGACCACTTTACGCCAAGGATTTGAAGTTTATTTTCAAACTGCGTTCGTTTTACGTGTCGCCCACATTAGTACAGCACAACTGCACATTTTTCTGATTATATTTACTAAAATTATGACATTGATAAAAATAAAGCTGTTGTAGTCCGTGTGCTCTCTTCTTCTGCTCAGAGCTATGATCTCAGAATCTGCTCTTTCTAGACAAAATCGTCATTGACTATCCTGTATGTTCTGATGGTCGTTGTGGTGGTAAAGTTCAAGAATAGCGTCAAATCTTGAAATTTTGTGATCCCTCTTAAAAGGAATTAGATTTTTGCCTTAGCTCATCGGAGGGGTTTGGGGAATCAAGTTTAAAACCAATGAAAAAATTTCAAGTGCATAAGCCCGTTAAAGGGTTAAGTCTTATTTTGACTTGTTGTTGATCTGGTGACTTCTTTATGAAATGGCATCAAATTTTACTGGTAGAAACTTACTGGCGAGTTTTTAGCCCTCCCTCCAGGGTTACAAAATGATGATGGCTTTTTTCCTCAACGAAGTGTTTCCTTGTTACATTTCAAACTGAGCTCTAGCTAACTTGGCGGTACTTATAATGCAGTTTCCAAGTTTTGAAGCGCCGTAGTTCTTAACGCTTTCGATATCAAACGCTTGCGCTCGCTCTATTGATACAAGAGAGAGTTTTAGCAGAACAAGGGAACCTATTGTCATTCTTAGAGACGGTGTAGGTTGCTTCAATATTCTCAAACATAGGTGCTAAAATAGGTCTCACGAAGGAACCTTAACAATTATAGCCTCACTAGACGCGACTTTGGTGTTCGGCACTCAGGGGAAATCTACGAGTAGCTTTAGAACAGTGGAGATTTTCAAATTGCATCTTCTAAGGAATTCTATTTGGTTTTTGTTAATTTTCTATTGTTTTAATTGTCTAAATATTAAACTATTCCTCCGTCATCTGTTTTGATGGATAAATACACTATTTATGACCTTATCCACCGCTCTCTTGCCACCGTTTCTATTCCGGCTAGCCTGGAACCACGTGGTCTCTTAGACGATGGCAAGAGACCTGATGGTGCCACTCTTGTGCCTTGGACGCTGGGACGCATCCTCATCTGGGATGCCACTTGTGTGGATACCCTGGCAGCGTCTCACGTCCATGGCACAGCATTGAGGGCTGGCGCTGCGGCCGATCAGGCCCAGGTCCTCAAGCGCCGCAAATACTCGTCTCTACTTCGTGACAATGAATTTGCGGCGTTTGCGGTGGAAACGCTGGGCCCGTGGAGCTCGGACGCGAAATTTCTTTATAAAACCAACCAACCAACCAGAGCTGGAGCGTACTTTGCACAGCGCCTAGCGCTGGCCATCCAGCGCGGTAACGCTGCCAGCGTCCTGTGGTCGATGCCGCAGGTGCCCAGTTTGGATAATGTTTTTTTATTGTAAATATTTATTTTTAAGTTTTTTTTTTTAATTATTTTTGGTTTTTTAAGTGTAAATATTTGTTTCTTTGTCTTCTTTATATAGTTTCTCCCATTAAACGATTAGTTGTAAAATAAACAAACTCTTCAGCTATTTTTATTATTTCTCGGATAATGCTTTTAATTCAAAGATTTTTGACATAACTTTTCATAACTTTCATTTCACTCAAATACTGTGGACTTTTGCCAGTTTTGTGTTTAAAAATAAATTCGATTTATTTTTAAAAATATGTATATATTTGAAATAATTTAAAGCTACATTGCGCTTGTTTAGTGCTTATTTTAGAGTCTGTTTGTGTAAAATAAAAAAATAAGTTTAACGAAAATAAATGGAATCGCTTCTAAGAGCCACGTTACTAAAATTCCAGTAAAATACATACGCTAATTTTGATTATGGCAATTTTTAAGCAGAGCTAACCACTTGTGACAGTGGAAGTCAAAATTAACTTTACTTGAAGTATTATGACGTGAACATTATCCAAAGACAAACAAAGAAATCATAACTCAACATTTTTATTTTAATCGTTGATTTTATCTAAACGACGAATCATGTGAAGATAAACCAAATTACTCTCAAACTCTAAATATAAATGTAGGTCGGGTCTAAAAATACTCTTAATCAGTATGCAATCACGGGTTAATAGATCAACACAAACAATACGGGTGCCATCGAACACGAACAGGGTGCACAAAGGAGTCTACTTACGGTTCTCCCGCGGGATCGAATGGGATCTAACGTACAGTTAAATAGGGCTGGGCTAGTTGTTATCGATAATCTGTTTTCATCGTTTCGATGTATTAAATACCATTGACACTTCTAATGGATACTTCGTTCTCAATTCGGTTCGTGTTTGATAAGGCTAGAAACATGAAATAAAACACTTCTTGTTATTTTGTTAGTGTCAGTTCGAGAGTATAGACTTTATTGATCCACAAAACTACACACTCACAAACTTAACAGTACACAGTGCTAAATGATAGTAATTATAGCAGACATCATTAGTGACTACTTGCGCTAAATTAACTGATTGGTTGAAACTATAAATAGGCATAAAAACGAACAGTGTGTACTTACTCTTCGACGCGGCTGCGTATTATTAGTCTCAGATATTGCTGTCATATTATCAATAGCATTGCAAACGCTGTTAAAATGTTACTTGTTTAAAAATAAAAAAAGGGTTTAATAAGATCCATTCAGATGTTAAATAGATTAAAAACAATTAACTATTTTGGCATCGATAGTAGTAGTGGGACATCTCTAAAACGTACTAGTCTTGTTTACGCAGTGAGTGCGTAGACTGACCCAGATCGGGACTTGGGGTGACGACCGATTTGGGTGAGGGTAGAGGCTCACTAGGCATTGCGATTAAATAATAAAGATGGTACATACTCGTATAAAACCAGTAAGGACCTTTCAAATCCTAGCTTAAATACAAACTCAAACTCGAGAAAAATGACATAATAAAAAGCTTTTTTTTGCAATCTCCCAATTATTAACTTTTGTTGAGTTGACCGGTGTTTTGATTTCATATGGTAGCGTATAGTTTATAATAATTTAATTTATTGCTAACAATTACAGTTTATAGTGTCAGGGGTTAGTTAACAAATATTGGTAAATTAAGATATTAGGAAACTGTCGTCAACTGACCGCTGCGCTACATGCCGGCTGATCCGTGCCTCGCAACGGAAAGATTAATTATATAGTTGGATAGATAAATAACATTCGTTTCTGCACATTAACACCAAAAACTTACAGCTAAGTAAGAGTTAAAGCAATGTACAATTTCGGCCTTATCGCTAACAGCTATCTATTCCAGGTAACTCCCATCCTATCTCTCCGCGAGTGTGCTTGAGATAATGTTGCGGCTGCTACGTTTAGTTTAGTGGTCAACGTAGCCTCAGGCTGACAACTGTGGCGGGCAGGTGTCATGTCAGGTGATCTTAGGCTACGTTCTAGACAACCGCAGATATGGTGGTGGGCGGGTAGTAGTGACAGGTAGTTAAATTAATTTGCCGATTAATAAGGAACGTCGATATTGGTATCTTCGCATGCGAAATCAAGTAGGGTTGAAATAAATTAAGCTTATTGTTTGATGAAATATAATATCTGAGTCACTTGCCTATGATGCAGAGTCAAAACCTAAACATTATTGCACTGATCAGTGTGTTTGGGACTGATTATAATAGGACTAGTAGCGGCCGCCCGCGACAGCGTCCTCGTGGTCAAGCATAAAGTCGTATAGCCTTCCTCAAGAAATATACTATTCAACACAAGAATGATTTTTCCACTCAAACGAGTAGTTACAGATATTAGCGCGTTCAAACAAACAAATGAACAAACTCTTCAATTATGAGTATAGATAATTACCGTAGAATTTTAGCTCTTTAAAAATCATCGTTGTCTTCCGTATGTCTACCATTGTGATTGTTGACTGTTTGTAGAAACTTTCTAATACGATGTTTGTAATGTGTACTTTACATCATGGTACATGGTATTAATCAAATAGGCGTACCACTGCTAATCAAATATGCTGTAGTAACTACCTGTAGCTACATGTTACATTTTCGCACTATTATGTGAAAGCATGTTGGTTTCATGTTTGCCTCTCATGTCAATATTTGCTGAACATCGTAGGTAATTGCCTACGTCTGCAACTTCCTCTTGGGTTTGATGTATTTGCATTAATGCAGTTCATGTATTTACTTATTGAAATGGGTTACGGTGATTTAGATTTACCTTATTTGTTTTGGATGATGGATAGATGAAGGCTGCGCGGGCCCCTCAATACCAGTGACGTCATTATGTCAAACTAAGTATAAAAAATACATACATACCATCACGCCTCTTTCCCAACGGGGTAGGCAGAGATCACTTCTTTCCACTTGCTACGATCCTGACACACACTTTGCGCCTCCTCTACTTACCTTCATGAGCCCTTTCATACATGCTCGTCGGTTAAAGGTACTCCTGACCTGACCCTTTCTGAGAACATCTTGAACTTGTCCAAGAAACGTTCGTCTAGGTCTTCCCCTTCCAACAGCTCCATTCACCCTCGCCTTATAAATCCGTTTCGTTAATCGCCTTTCATCCATTCTTTCCATATGACCAAACCACCTCAGCATTCCCATCTCAATTTTTGTAATAACGTCTTCTTTCACACCACATCGTTCTCTTATAGCACAGTTTTTTATTTTATCATTCAGTTTCACCCCAGTCATACTTCGTAATGCTCTCATTTCTCATTTATAAAAAAATTATACACAAAATTAAGGGTTCACCTTTTTTTACGGCGTCAAACAAACATGAACTGTTTTTAAACAGTGTAAACGTTAAAATAATGTTTTCCAAAACTCTATGAACTTCTCGATCGCATTTTATTTTGCCTGAAATAATAGCGATAAACTTCACATGCTCTGCACCTTTAATATTCATTCCAGCGAGTCTACATTCATGTCTATATTTACAGCTACGCTACCGATTAGCAATAAACGAGAGAATTCCTCGACTTTTTAATTTATTTATACAAGAACTCTGTCAACAAACTTTGAACCAATGCCAAAACAAAATTACGGTTGCTGTCGGCTTAAGCGGAAATAGCCTGATTTATGTATACGCCACTTTTCCCGTTGTCGAACTTTTTATTAGACGACGGAAATGATAGCACAGCTACAACCATTTTAGGAACGGATAAATAAAGCCTGATAGTCTAGACTATTATTATTTTTTGTCTTGTTGTGAACACAGAGTAAGATTCATAGTCACTTAATAAGTATCTTTTTTTAACTATGATAAACGAGGGTATGGGGCACTAGATGGAAAACAACCTTTAAACCATAAATATCACTATTGCGTTGCTGCCTTTAAAAAAGCCAAGAAAAGCCTTTTGAATAGGCATTCAAAAGGCTTTTCTTGAGGCTTCCAATTACGCAATTTACAGTAGAAACTGACGTTGAGAACCTATTTTGATAATAATATAGTAAGTATAACCAGTTTCATATCTCAAAGAATATTTAATTTTCCTGGTCATGTAATTGTTCGAATATTTTTGTATTGCGTTCTAATTGAAATATTATTCTGTAATACCTTACTGGTATTAGAAATTATTTACCTATAATAATGTAGTAGTTAATACCTAGACTGAAATAAAAGTAGCTTGTGATTGTAAACGTTATTTTTCTGCATTTAGTCATTTCCTCGCTGAGGTGGTATGAAAAGTAACGTGTTGCACTGAGTGCAAAGATTTTTCATCTTGTGCTCTTTTGATTCCCTCGCTAACGCATAGGATTCTAATTTTTTAACCACAAGCTGCGCTCGTGATTCAAATTAAGAATCCTTCGCTTGCTCGGTCGTCAAAATTGAGCACGCGGTTAAAGAGCAACTTTGAACTCTTGTTTATCAAATAACTATAAGCGCATTGTCATCAAAATTTAAACATTTTTTTAGCCATCAAATTTGTTCAAAGTGTCACTGTTTATGCAGCATATTACGCAAATACAGCATCAAGATTCAAAGTTTGCACTTAAGCTGTTTACTATTTATACTAGTTCTTTTTTTCAGTTTTCGTCATGATAATCTTGATTTAATAGATACAATTTTTAAAATACCTGTACTTAAGATCCAGTTATACCTCTGAACATAATAATTAGTGTTAATGGAAAGGCCAGTTTCCTGAATGTTGCAAGCAGTTTTCCGTGGCTCTTAATAGCTGATCCCTACGCGAGGTAGCGAACACTAGGAGCACTGCTAGTGATGCGATGCAACGATAAAAAACTCGATCGATATTTTAATTAATCTACACTGGGTTGCAAAATAATGTTACGCAACTCTCACTTAACTGATTTATATTTGCTCTCTATCTAGTCAAACTAGGCAATTGGAGAAATAAGGGTCATTGAAATGTATTTAAATGTACTTGTGTACTTTTTGATTCCTGAAGTTCCATTGATGCTGATTCTAAAATATCAATTTAGGTGTTGTACTTATAAAATAAGTAAACACGGTCTGTAATCAATTAAACACATAAAAATGATGCGTTTTTAGTATTCATTCGATGAAAATGGCTTTGCAATTAAAAAACATCTAACAAAAATGATACTATTATTATACCAGATTTTATATTATTTCGCACTATAATCCCACCTACTACTGAGCATGATATTAGATAAAATGTTTAAAGTGTATGCATATGTTTATAGTAGTAGTCGCCCGGTTTGCAAAAGATGCGGGTTCGATTCCCGCCTGACGCCAACAGACCAAATGTCTTTTTCTGGTTTTCCTATCTTTATAGTATATAGTTTCAACAATTCAACTTGCATATCTATCGATATTTTACCCCGCTTGCAGCTCACCTCTATAAGAATGTTGGTCTGTCTACGATAATACTAACGTTAATCACGGTAAGCCTGGGTTAATGAGTTTCCTTGTTAGAACCTACTCCCCGTAGATCTATACCGTTGGGACATGAAAAGTTTGGTCACTTTGAGGTCGAATTTAACTTGTTTTCTTTTATGAGATAGGGAGCAAACGAGCTAGAGGGTCACCTGATGTAGAGTAATCACCTCTGCCCATGGCAACTGTAACACCAGAAGTGTCACGAGATGCGTCGCTTGCGTTTCTAAAAGGAATACGCTCTTTTCTTGAACCCCCGATGTTATACCTTTCCGGAAACACTGCCGCTGGAAGACCGTTCCATATTTTAGGAGTACGCGGTGAAAAGTGACGCGTGAATTTACACTAATATTTTTTTTCTGATCGTATTTCCACTCCAGCACAATATTATTATTAAAATCATTATAGTTTTGAACTAAGGCGTTTATGGACAGTAGGCAAAACACTTGTATTACAACAAAAAACCTTACTAGAATAATTCCTCTAACCTAAAACGATTCAGGTGCCTACGCTTTCCGCGCTTATCGTTGTAATTTGGGTAACGGTTTTCGTTGTGTTTGTGTTTTCCTTCCCATGATAAATGAAGTTTTCTGGGCATTAATTCGAAGTTTACAAACAATTTCGTTCCACCACTATACGTAAGGGTAAAGTCCTTTGACAACTAGTACCAATTTAATTATGTACCCGTGTTATTAACGCTATTTAATGTAATTTATATCTGCCTGCGTATACAATATAGACGTTTTATGATCCTAATATCTAAACCAAGGGACTTTGAAATTGCCACTTTGATTATATTCATAAATTTAATTAAGTAGTTTAGGGATATATTACAATCTAAGATTAGCTTTTACTAACATTGTATTCTTAGACTAACTAACTATTATTAACCTGTATGATGATGACACCTTTTTGCGGGCATTTTACATCAATATAACTTAATAACAATATGACAAAGATAAGGAATATGCCTTTTTCGAAGTATTTTTTTTCACACAAGCAGGTTTTTTCATCTTTCCGTCAGTGATGGGCCAAGCGAACATTTTCACTAGTCGCTATTACCACCAGAGTAAATCATTATCCACATGAAAACCAACTATTGGTGCCTCTATTCGCCATTCGCCCTGACGAATGGAGTCCCCACTAGCGGATTATGCGAGTCGAAATTCGAAAAACTTCCTTTTTGGCTCAACATCGACTCATGATAGGCTCTGGTCCCATGTCATCGGTACCTGCGGCCGGCGACAGCAGGGCACCGTCAGCCGACGCCGTCCGCCGTGCCGGTACATTGTTGTCGTTGTTGTAATTTTTATTGTTGTTGATTTTTCTGCACTCTTCTTTTCAACAGTAACAAGAGCATAATTAATACGTCTTTTGCGGTCCATATCAGTACAAAACTGTAGGCCTAGCACGAACTGCAAACGTTTTGGTAATTTAATAAGAAAATGTTTTTTTTTAAAACATAGGAAAAAGAAAAAAGAGGTTCGTTTACTTTTTGATCACCATACTGTTAGCGGTTTGTGCTAGGCCTACAGATAATTAAACGATGGTGTGTGTGCCGGAGGTAGTGCTGGCCGCTGGCTCCGGTGCCACGGGGCCAGTGCCGTAGGATTCCGTTTAGCTGCTTCATGCAATTTTGAAAACCGTCCAATCAAACCGCATTGTATTCGGAGCGGCACATTCCAGAGTTTTGGCGCCAACCCGGCCCGTGAGACTACAGCCGTCATTTGATAAGATACGATAAGAAACACTTTATTGATATGTTCTCATGAATGCACAATTTAGGCAATCTCATTGATAGAAGCAATCTCTTCCAGGTAACCTACAGGCAGAGGAAATATGACAGAATGGGTTCGCAACCATTGTGCACAAAGATTTTGAAGAGATTAGGTTTTTTTTCTTTGTTTAATTAAAGTTCTTTATGTCAAAAGGTTGGCTTAAGCTGATTGAAGCCAAGAGAATATAAGTTTAAGATAGCGTCTGGTTTAAGAAGCTCATCATTTACCCAAGACTGAAGTATTTACTTACAAAATATTTCGGTGGAATATTGCTTGCTATTTCAGTAATATGAATCAGTAGTTGAATACCTACATATTTTGAGCGAAGGGCATCGTGTCTAGTAAGTTTGTTCCAAGGTCGGAACAACTCCGCGCAAGGAACACATTGCCATAATGTGGGAACAGTATAATAATGGAACATTTATGGCGTAAACTTCGAGAGCATGATCTTGTTTAATTGTTATGACAGTCTGGTGGATTGAAGTTATTTGCTGTTGGGGATTATGTTTTATTCAGTACCGTTAAATACGCCAACTTTGCCACCAGGGGGAACATTGCCCAAAACACAATTTCTAAGGCAATCTACTAATATCTAAAAAAGTTACAAAGTTATGGCAACATTGATGACATTGCTAGAAAGTAAACTATACCTGTCGCAACACAGAATAGCGCGTGTACTCCTGACTTCATTGGGCAATGTTCCCCCTGGTGGCAAAGTTGGCGTATTTAACGGTAGTTTAAGCTCTGGTATGGAAAGTATGTGGTTCTGAGTTTAAATCTGGCCAGAACACCTATTTCACTGGACATAATTCCACACACCGCCATCTAGCCCCAAACTAAGCAACTATGTTTGTGATATGGTTCGATTTTTCGGCTAACTCACCAGTTAAGGAAAACACCGACGAAGTTCACCGTGGTTTTAAGAAGAGATCTCGTCTCAGCGAGCGTAACTTGGGCCTACTTTCCTTTTAGATTGGGTGATGACTTGCAAGAGGCTGCTGGTAGGAGTTGTACCGAGTCTTTAGCCGAGGAAAGTGCGCAAATGGCGAGGCTACGTCTTTTACGTCCGTGTAGTATATGCTGATTATGATCATAACGATGAAAAAACATGAATGTTTTCCCCAATCTCATGCAATAAATTTCTATCAACAAACAAAATTGAAATTTAATGGTGTTCAGCGAATTAAAGTACCTAAGCGTTTTACACAAAAAAAAATGTGGGCCACAAACAAAAGTTTCAATTTAAACTTGAGCGAATTAAACCTATTTGACGCGACTTTGGGGCCGTAAATAATGTAGGATGAATAAAATTCGTTGCCAGATATTGTTGAAAAGTAATCAATGGAGTTTTGGAAAGATCGTTCCATGTAGACCACTACATGGAACGATCTTCACAAAGGCTTGCAACTTCTGATGAACAGGGTAGTGTAGTGAAGTGTTGGAGGCAAAAAGTAGCTTTATTAACTATTTTATTAATTATTCTAGCACCGAAAATACTTTTCAATTCAAACTAGTTAAACGATTTATATTTACAACTGTATTGTCTTGGTAAGAAAAAATATCAATCTTTATACCAAACACAGTGAAATCCATGCTAAAAATACTAGGAATAAGGACAAAATTGCGCTGCCATTTTTCAGACTACAGAAAGTGTTAGGGTCATTTATGGGGCAAAGTGTACATTATTATAACAAAGTTCCGGAAGCCATTTGTAAGCTACCATTACATAGATTTAAAAATCATATTAAAGCTAAGTTGCTGAAAAAGGGATATTACAGCACTAGAGATTATATCATGGATAGGAATGCTTGGGAATAAGCTCTCTGCTCCCGACAGAGTCTAATTAACTATTGTAATATCAACATTTAATACTTACGTTTAAGACACTAACCATTTTTGTTTTATACAGCTTCTCGTCGATGTACTTACTTAGAAGTGTTATTCTTTTCTTATTTTTTGAATGATGCTATCTTGTTCAAAGTTCATATTGTAACAACGACTAACAACGATTGTAAAAAAGAGAAACAGTTGAAAAGAGTAACTGCTGAGTTTCTTGCCGGTTCTTCTCAGTACAGAAACAACTTTCCGATCCGGTGGTAGCGCCACATTTATTTAAGTACAGTATATTTATTGTATACATTTAATATTATGGTATTCATGTCTATTATTAATTGTATTTTGTTTGTTAATTAGATTTGACGATTTGAAAGTACTTGTAACAGGTCTATTTAAATAAAGTTATTATTGTTTGTTTTGTTTGTTTGTTTAGTTTCTGAGCGCTTTTAACCAAACAAAATAATATTGAGTGTTAATAGGCAGTGGACGGCGCGGTCCCGTACAAAGGAGATTGCCAGGGTTTCGAGTTGGACCAAGTGCTGCCCAGGAATGAATGCAACGGTAGTGGTAAAAATACAAAGAAAAACCTGAAAAATACTGGCGAAATAAAAACAAACATTTTTAAGTCTCCTTACAAAAGGCTTGACAACCTATCAAAGAACAGAAGTCCAACATTGCCGGGCCAACGGAGCAGTTCAGTTCATACAGAAAGTACAGTCAGATGACATAAATACGTTTAAATGTAAAGTGTACGAAGAACTAAAGGAGGTTCAAATTCAAATTATTTCGATAGTTAATCAATTTTCATGAGCACCTTTACACGGACACTTCAAAAGTGCAAATAGTGAAATACTTAATTCATTCTGCATGCGAGACAGAGATGGCTGTTCAATTAGGGTTAGCAACTGTAAAAAATGCAGAATCGTAAAAAATTGATTGTAAAAAAATAGGCCAATGCTGTCGTATGTTAGTTAAATAGTCCAATGCTGTCTGTATGTTATTATAAAAATAAAATTAGTAATTCTCCCAATTTTGACTTGTTCATTAAGTCTGATTTTTGAAAGAAAAATCCAATAGATACGAAACATTGGTTTGTCTGGTTACGCTGGAGTCGTAGCGGTTCATTGTGAGCATTTTCATACTCTGGATTTCGAAGGCTAGGTCAATGCTTTGATCCTCGCAAACTTACTAGAAGCTGCTTAGGTCCCTGAAGATTATTTGATGCTGGCGCAAGCCAACCCCTGAACGCCTACCTACTGAGACTATTTTATATTTCTAAGATTTTCAACATAACCGTTAGTATGAGGCTACTTGCATTAGTGACAATTTGTACTAAATACAGATCAGGAAAAACTGTCTTTTCTGTTTCCTAATCCGTTGGGACGTACAGACCCCCTTCTTTAATTTCGTATATTAAATAGCCTACAGTTTCTTTTCACCTACAAAACATGCCTCAAATTGGCAGTCTCTTTTAGCCATTAATGGCTCAAGAATAATTGCCAGCCCTGTCAAAAGTGTGGATGTCAAGTGCGAAAGCAATATAACGATTTTTATTTGCCCTCTCTGCGATCTCTTGCTCTGTTTAATTTGCCATCAGTACTTGGCGCGAACGTTCCAGCGTTTCCACTTTCGACAGAGTAAATCAAAATCCAGACGCTATTCGACCAATATAAAAATTTCTAAAAAGTCTGATTTTATACAATTGTTAAAAATCATGGCATGTCCTTTTTTTGTAATAACAGTAACAGTAAAATGAATAGATAATTCAAACAAAAGTCAGTTTTAGTTGTTTAAATGATGGTTCAATGTTGCAGCTTACAATTTTTTATTTTTGAATAAAAACTCGCCAGTACTCATGGGTAGATGGATGAGTTATTTTCTAGGACTTTTAGGCCTCTTAATAAGGTGCAGTAAAACTACGGATTATTACAAACTAGCGGCCGCCCGCGACTTCGTCCGCGTGGAGTTAAGTTGAGAAACTAAAAGCAATATCTTTATAAATACGCGCTATTTTCGATTTTGTCTTAATTCGGAACGCACCCATAGTTACGCTAATGACAGCAGCCGTCGGTCTCTGTCAACAACTGTCATGCCATACCACGTGATGCCGCGTACATTTTCTTATTTTACTTGTTTTTTTCAGCAATTTACACAATATATTTATAAATTGTAGCCTATGTGTTATCCAGATGTATAAGCAACATTATTGTAAAGTTTCATTAAAATCCATTTCTTAGTTTTTACGTGAAAGAGCAACATAGCACATCCAGACATACAAACTTTCGCCTTTATAATATTAGTAGGATATATTTTGTTTTCTGTCATGTCACCAATAATTTGACTGCTGCGAATCAAAAGTCTGATTGTAGATGTTTCCGTTTTCATTTGTCCTGATGACAAATACTTCACAATATGAAACTGTGTTTTAACCAGTATCTGCATCAAGAGTACTCTGGATGTGATATTTCACTATCCCGTGCAGGTAAGAGCAGGCGGGGTGTCTCGTAAATTTCCGACTTTTATTTAAAATTGGATTAAAATGCGCCGTAGCTTACGATCTGCGGATGGGAGAATGAATGGTTTTATTAGTGTGAAAATGTGTGAACCTGCTAAAGTAAACTATCTACTAGTCGACGAATAATGCCACCTAGCGAGTGCTTGAGCTTTTCTCTACCTGTGGATTGTTTTAGGGGTAGCTTTTTAGCGATAAAGCCTTTCAAATTGTACAAGAAAATGTTAATCTGTATTTCGGAATTCCTGTTGTTTTGTTATGCAAATGAAAAACATATACAGGGTGTCCCGAAACGTGACGTCAAGCGGGCACGGGATGATAGGCTAGGTCATACCGGCTCTGGGAAAAATAAGGAAAAAAATCTATGTCACTTGGTTTAGTAATAATAATAATATTTTTGAAATTTTTGGAAATCGACACCCTTGACTAAGTTTTCATGTACTGTACTCAGAAATGACCAAATTTCGCAGCGTTTTATTTTTTTATTATATCCTAGAAAACTATGCTTTCGATTATAGTCACTTTTATGATGATCAATTTTGGACGTTTAGTAAAAAAAATAAAGTTCGACTAAGTCATGGTTAAGAATTTTTATGTCAGCTAACTTCATTCCTCATTTTCTTTAAAAAACATTACTATAGCATCCTTGGCAAGTTGTCTAGAAAATTAGCCCATTTCATCAAGATTTCAAAAAGGTAAAATACTTACCATTTCCTTGTCTTATGTTTCCATGAAAAATATTATGAACCATAATGGGTCGTTCAAAACTTGAACTAGGTGAAGTCTACAGTATGCCTTGCTTGGATGATAAAGAAAAAGTGATTGTAGGTTAGCGGCAGCGGCAAAAATGAATCGTTTGCTGTTGCTAAGCATTCCATGATTGGTCGGTTAACGTGATGGGTGACCACTCCAAAAAAAAATATCTTTTATAGCTTCTCCGTCCTTCGAAGGCACGTTAAGCGGTTGGTCCCGGAAGACGTTGAGTGTGCCCAGTGTTGAGCATAAGTGTCACCAGTTGAGGTCAGACTTATGCTCAACGTTCACGCTTACGCTCAACGAAACTATCCTGTATTGCAACAATGTCATACTCTAACACGTCTGCACAGTGAGCTAAGTGTGGATTGTGGCACAGTCACCGGCATCTCAGGCTACCTATTTCCGTTTTTTATCTCGCTCTTGCTGAATGACATTTCTTTGCAATAGAGCAAGGAAGACTAGTAGTGTATTTTTCCGACATCTCCGTACTTCGGAAGGCACGTTAAGCAATTCGTCCCGGTTGATATCGTTAGATGTTAGTCATAATGCTTAGTCGAAGGCCTTAGGGCGGCTTGATGACATCTGAGTTTTTTTTATATCACTGAATTTACACTCCTGCAACAATCCGCACTGAGCCCGCGTGTTAGAGTATGGCTAGCGCCCACCCTTAGTGGGACGGATAAAGGCCATTTATGTATGTATGTTTGTATGTATGTAAGGAAGACTGAACGAAAATGGTAAGGGTGATGTGGCATTTACCGTAAAAGTAAGATACCAGAGCTACTATTGAGCCATGTAGTTAGATGATATTAAGGCGCCCTAAGCCCTCTGAATAAGTTTCGCGGCTGACTTCTGCTAGCACCTTCAGCTGGGGACAACTGCTTAATGTCATGTGTACGGAGATACTATGAAAAAAAAATCGGACTGGTCCCCATCACATTAACCGACCAATCATGGAATGCTTAGCAACAGCAAACGATTCATTTGTGCCGCTGCCACTAACCTACGGTCATTTTTTTCTTTTATCATCCAAGTAAGGCATACTACTAGACTTCACCTAGTTGAAGTTTTGAACGACCCATTTTGGTTCATAATATTTTTCATGGAAACATAAGACAAGGAAATGGTAAATATTTTACCTTTTTGAAATCTTGATGAAATGGGCTAATTTTCTAGACAACATGCCAAGGATGCTATAGTAATGTTTTTTAAAGAAAATGAGGGATGAAGTTAGCTGACATAAAAAATCTTAACCATGACTCAGTCAAACTTTTTTTTTTTACTAAATGTCCAAAATTGATCATCATAAAAGTGACTATAATCGAAAGCATAGTTTTCTAGGATAAAATAAAAAAATAAAACGCTGCGAAATTTGGTCATTTCTGAGTACAGTACATGAAAACTTAGTCAAGGGTGTCGATTTCCAAAAATTTCAAAAATATTATTATTATTACTAAACCAAGTGACATAGATTTTTTTCCTTATTTTTCTTAGAGCCGGTATGACCTAGCCTATCATCCCGTGCCCGCTTGACGTCACGTTTCGGGACACCCTGTATAATATCTATCTTGAAATTAGATGGCAACAACGGGGAATGCCTAGAAATAAATTATAGAGGTATGGCAGATTACTATGGACTGTTAAGTATATAGGAAAAAAAAACAGATTCGGCTGTATGTATATGTATACTGCACTATAAAAATGAATAGCGATTTGGTAACTTAACTATGTTGAGTTCAGGATTGCGATAGAAGTGCAAGAGTATAAAGACAGCATTATTCTGAAAGTATGTGCGGGGAAGTGTGCGGGTAGCGGGGGGAGATGCTCCCGCTCTTTACCTCGGGCCTTGACAGCATGCGCTGTTAACAGGTGGTTTGTTTTGATAGTACGGCAAATTTTTCAAGAAAATTTCAATATTAATCTGGAAACACCCTTCACTGAACATTTTACCAATATAATTGGTTCCGGGCATACCCAATGAAAAAAAAAGCCAAAACCTTTAATGAGTATGGAATATTTTCATTTTGGTCATGATCGCACGGTCATGAGTGTATTTGTAAAATCTATGGGCCTGTTGAATGAGCTAGGGCTCACTTAAATACCTGTTTGCTTGATAAACAAATTACATTAATCACATTCTGATAACGATACACGGAAAAAAATTATTGCTATAACCAAGACTGATAAAATTCTCAAAAAAAATGTTTTAAACTAATTGTTTATTTTCTTAATATAAGTATATGTTCTCAATCCAAAAAAACGTTTATTGTTACGTGAACACTAATATAGTCTTGTAATAAATTCTTGCAATAAGTAAAAAGTTTTAGTTCAAGAATATTACTGTTTCATTCGAAGAAGATATCCGTTTTGCCTTAAGACTTAGAAAATAATCGATATCAAGATAATATTGTCTCATAGTAAGATGATATTATCATTCATTTAAGACAATTTTATTTTTGTTGACCGAAGAGAATATTATTTCTTAATCTAATAAATGTTTACTCTATACAAGAATAATTTTACTCCTTTTAACCCTATTTAATTATTATCGGCTGAACAAAATATATTGTCTTGACCTAAAAGACGTTTTCTCTATTCGAGAACATAGCACTCAAAAAAGGCTCTGTTTAACCAAGACAAACCTTTTCTCAAAAATACTGTTTTAATCCAACAGTTTATTTTCTTAACATACGTATAATGTTCTTAATCCAAAAAATCGTTTATTCTTACGTGAACACTAATATAGTCTTGTCATAAATTCTCGCTTTAAGTGAAAAGTTTTGGCTCAAGAATATTACTCTTTTAATCGAAGAAGATATCCGTTTTGCCTCAAGACTTTGAAAATGTTCAATGTCAAGATAATATTATCTTATAGTAGGAAGATATTATTATTCAATTAAGACAATTTTATTATTGTTGACTGAAGAGAATATTATTTCTTGATCTAATACCAAAATGTTTACTCTGTACAAGAATAATTTTACTTCTTTTAACCTAATTTAATTATTATTGGCTGAACAAAATATATAGTCTTGACGTAAACGACGTTTTCTCTCTTTGAGAACATAGCACTCTCGTTTCTAATAATTATCATCAACTTATCTCAAGAATTATAAGTTTACCTGTATTCTTAATTCAACAATCAGTCAATTTTCGTCCAAGAATAATAATAACTATATTCAAACTGAAAACTAAAAATATACTTGCGGTCAAAATACATTTTCCTATGCAAAGAAGCTATTTTACTTAATTAAGTAATGTCGCTTAAATTTCACTATCGTATAGGTATCGTGGATGCTCCATTGGTTGATAACGTACTAGTCCTTGAAAGGTTCGTTCTAAATCAGGAAAATAAAGAACACCGTGTGTTTAATAAGCTAGGTGAAATTAAAATTACAAAAATTGAACATCTACCGGTCCTCTCGCTAAATATTACAACGTTTCGACCCTTTAACATGAAATGGTGCGATGAACGAAATGATGCGTGCAATATTTCCCTTTTTGAAAGTAGGTGAGTTTGACATTTTGTTCTTGAAATTATTGTTTTGTTGTAGATTAAACAATTTCAAACTACAAAATCTAACGACATTTGGCAAGGAGCTCTAGGCAAGATTATTGCCGAACAAAGTGACAATTCACGCTAGTGATTAGCGTAGCGTGTAAACCTAACCTATGTTTACAAAGAATGGTACAATTGTAATGAAAATATAGTTCTCTTTTGATTTCATAGTGTTTCTATTGATTGATGAGGGATGACTCACAACTCAATTTTAGCTAAAAAATTATTTATTCTTAGCTAAAATTATCCTTGTTGTCTAGTCTATGTATTATCTTCAAAATTCAACACTAATCGACAAAAATACTAGTTAACTCCAAATAGTGTTTCAAGTCATCCCATTTAACCGGTAGTTTTGGCTGTGCTTAAATCGTTTCTCAGGACAATGACTTTCCTAGACTGGTGTTGCCAAGACTGCAACAGCACTTGCAGCACTATAGGATTTCGGGCTGATTTCCGTGAAAGATTTTGGACAATATTCCATAGCCCTTACACTCATTTCAACAAAACGTTATCAAATCTTAAAACTTAACATAAAACGTTTTTGATCCTTGCCACGTTGGGTGCAAATTCCCTCGGGGATGTGTGAAAAAATATGGGCTGCTGAATGTTCTGTTCCCCATGATGGCAACAATCAGTAAGTATGCCACTGACTACCCCACCTGGGATATAGTCGTGAGGGTATGAGTGATCCGATAACACTTTCAAAAAAAATTGAAAGCACACCTTACTTTGTATACCTACATCTAATTATGCGGACAACATGATGAAAAACATATTTTCTTGGTTCAAGAATTTCTGTCTTGAGGTAGGTTATAACGATGTGCCTACGAAATCTCACAATTCACGAAGTCACGAAGAAAATCAAGACATCTTTTTCTGGCCTTAAGTATTTCACCTTCTCTTCTTTATATGAGTTGCCAGAAAGATAAAATTAACCTTTTATTAGTAAATTATTAATATTATTATCACTATGCTTAGTGAACGAAAATGTATCTCGAATACCCTGCGGAAACTTGTTTATATGGTAAACTTAAGGTAAAACTTAGCAGATTGTCATTCTGGGATGTTTTATTATTTACCTACATATTTATTTAAGTAACTTATTTACAATAAAAATGGAAGGAATTTAATATGTAATACATATCAAAAAAATGAACACCCCGAATCAGAATCAAAATATTTATGTATGTACATATAGCTTCCAACGATCCTACTAATATTATAAAGGGGAAAGTTTGTATGTGTGGATGTGCCGTGTTGCTCTTTCACGTCAAAACTACTTCATGGATTTTAATGAAACGATGGAATAATGTTGCTTTTACATCTGAAAGGCACATAGGATAATAATATAATTTATTTAAAAAATACGACATAGCTATATTTTTTCACATTAGTTCTCGCAGACGAAGTCGCGGGTGGCCGCTAGTTCGTTCATAAATATATTAGCGTAATGAGAACGAAGTATAACACCATAAGTATATTTTAAAAACCTGTATTTTGTTACTATTGTTCATTTTTAATATACGGCCATTGTATATTTTTACCTTATAACTCAATATACCTATGGCAGTTTTGAGTTTGAGAAACGGCAACCCTAAAAGACCAGCGCGCGCGGCTTCCGCATATAGATCGATCACGTCCGTCAATGGCGTCAATTCAATAACTTGCGCGGTCAGTGATAGTGTAGAACCTCATTTAGATTATTTCAGTTTATTTAAAAACTAAGGTAACTGTCCCTATTCACTGTATTTTTATCAAGTGATTGTATGGTGGAAATGGAGAAGCTGCGTTTAGCTTGGAATATCGAAGAACAGACCATCGAAAGTTTCACAAGTAAGTTGCCTCGCATTTATTCTTTGATTCGTTTTAAAAGTTTCTATCTAACATAATTACAAGTAATAAGTCCTCCTACTTTTTATATTATGCAAGTTTTTTTAGTTTATGTACTTAATAGGTATAAAGTAAAATATTTTTGTATCAAGAAAAATATTCTTCATTGCACCTACTGGTTATTGTAATTTTGATTATACACACATCAAAAGTGTCTAGGGATATCTCAAGCATTTTCATACAAAGTATAGCTATTGGGGAGGCTGTAAAAATTAAAACATTGATACCAACGTAGAAATTTTTAGGACACAGAAACTGCTATATCTGCCCTTTCAGATTGTATAAAGAAATTCATTGTGGTAGCATTATTGTACAATCGTAAGGACGTTAAAAAAAAGACAGTTTTTTCTTTTAAAAGGTTTCAAAATTTTAGCAAAATCAAACGTTTTTTTGTAATATTCTTAACCTTTATTTTATGCCTGTTTCCTCGAGTTATTCTAAGATAATGCTGAGCATTATCTAATATCTTTGATATCAATAGCTATACTTTGTATGAAAATGCTTGAGATATCCCTAGACACTTTTGATGTGTGTATTTAAATTAAATTTAAAAATTATTTAAATGATTTGCACAACTACTGAAATATCTTTGACAAAAAATCAAAAACTGAATGCAACTCTTTTTCTGCAAGTAACATCTTAGGAAAATTAACAAATATTCCGTCAGCTTGTTAGATGTGACCACTAAATGCCTTCTTGCTTAACCAGTTAAATACCTTATTTCTTTTAATTGCAGGATACAACACGAATATCAAGACAATGGAATTGAAGAAAGTAATTTCAAAGACCTGACTAATGATTTGTAAAAGAGCTCTGTCTTATAATCAATGAATATCTAACAGCTGCGCTGAGGTTAGTAATTTTTGTTTTATTTGATCGAAAGTGTAACAAAACTGATGATCGGTTAGTCGAGGGTTTCTTGAATGAATTTCTGAAATATTGCATGCTTAGTAATGACTACAAAACTATTTTGAGGATTACCACATATAGCCTGTTATTCTTTTTATAGCACTGCACAACGATGATGTCATTTGGCTTAAGTACAATTCAGAGCCTTGGGAAGATGTTTTACGAAAATGTAAAGAGACATATGAACTGATGTTTCAGTACAAAATTTTATAGAAAAGTGGCCTGTATTGAACGATACGAGAAGCGATGTTTTGGTAAGTTATCAAAAAATAAAAGTTATATTATTACTACTATATATTTTTTTATAATTGTTTTTTGTACATACTTCTTCTAATTTCATTTTTTTTGTAATATCAGATTCATCTGGACTTCAGTGCTAAATATCCTGATCGAGAAAACAAATGAAACATATCGTAGAATACTTTCATTTAAAGGGTCAAAAACATCAAATAAACAAACAGTAATGATGAAGCAGCGTTGATCGAATACATAGACTGGATTAGCTGATGATGGTTGGTACTATATTTCTTTATCCATTTTATTAACCCTATGATTACTATTTGCTACACAAAGTAATCTGTCCTTCTTTCCGATTACAAAATAATTGACTATGGTTTATTTGCGTATTTCTTGCAAATGATGGATTATTTTATTAATTTTTTGCATTTTCTATTCAGATTATTAAGGTATACTAACTATAGGTTGACAAATAACATATTTTTTTTCAGAACACAAACTTCCTTCTTAGATAAAATTGATTTGCAAATTAGTTCCTAATAAAGGCCGCTTCAAGCAGCAATAATTTTCCACCACTGAGTGCACCCAAAGTTTCATACAAAAGAAATTCGACGAAATTTCGCCGGATACGTCAGGAAACAGAAAAACTGAGCAACCATACATCATTCATTGCACAACTGAAGAATATACTGGTGGAATATTATATTTAATTAAAGACAAAGTCAGGTATGTTTTTCAATCGGCCTATAAAGCTTTCGACACGCTGTTTGAATGTTATCACGCGCTTCGTGTTGTATCCAAAAGCAGGTTATCACCTGTATTTATTGTTAAAAACATGATGTCAGTACTAAATACGGTGTAATGTCACCATACATTTGAGATCATTTCTTTTGAATGTGGTAATGAATGTTATTAGTTGATTATTGAAGTGCTGTATTTGCCACATACATATTTCTTCATTATTGTTGTCACTTAGATAGCTGTAAGAATGTCAGATATCATATTTTTTATTTTTTTTATCAATGTTATTAGTTGATTATTAAGTACTATATTTGCTACTTATTTATTTTATTATTTTAAGTCTCTTAGATACTGACAAGAACGTCAGAATTCATATCTTTTGAATTTGGTCATGGTTGTTATTATTTGATTATTAAGTGCTATATTTGCCACATATTTCTGCATTCATGTTGTCTCTTAGAAACCGCCAAGAACGACAGATATCATATTTTTTAAAAATTGGAATATTAATGGTATAAGTTGATTAATAAGCGCAACATATTAGGAAATGTAAATGAGCATATACAGGTTCTTCCATATTGAGTGGTTCAACCGAAAACCCTAGATAATTTAATGGATTACCTACAACTGATTTGAACAGTTTTTGGAAATTCCTCAGGGTTGCCAAAAAAATATATATATATCGGTTGACCCACCACTCAACAGCCTGTATATTTTTTTCATAGTCTAACTAAATGTCAAATCAATGCCTACACGTCAAAATGTTAAATGTTTAATTAAATGTTTTTAAGTTTTAAGTTGATTTAAGTAACGTTGAAGAAACTTCCTCGTTAAGTAATCATGTGGTACTTCATTATTTACTAGTTTGTATAAAAAAATATAATTTATTTGATTGAATAAATACATTTTAAAAATATATATTTTTCATTTATATGCCGCTACCAGAAGTCTTGTTCCATTTTTATCTTTATGTCTACTCGTAATATAATATATTGAGATACCTACTACTTCTTCTGTGTCAAGACTTAGATGTTTCCTGCTAAAATAATATTATAATCTTAGATGAAATTATTACTATTCTTAGCTGAAATATATCTTTTATATGTTTAAAACCTCTTAAACATACAACTGATTCAACATAAATATAGTTAAGAATAGCAATAATTTCATCTAAGAACATTTTATTTTAGCAGGAAACAAATAAGTCTTGTCGCAAAACAAGTATCTTTTCGACTATCGAGAATAGCAGGGCCTTCATAGAAGACCATAATATTTTAGCAGGAGACATTATACGTCTTGACAGAAAGCAACAATCTCTTCGATTGAGAATAGCAGAGGCTTCATCTAAGATTACATTATTTTAGTAGGAAACATTATATGTCTTGATAGAAAACGAGAATCTCTTCGATTGAGAATAGCAGAGGCTTCATCTAAGATTAAATTATTTTAGCAGGAAACATTATATGTCTTGATAGAAAACGAGAATCTCTTCGATTGAGAATAGCACAGGCTTCATCTAAGATTAAATTATTTTAGCAGGAAACATTATACGTCTTGACAAGAAACAAGAATCTCTTCGCTTGAGGATAGCAGAGACTTCATCTAAGATTTAATTTATCTTAACAGGAAACCTACAAGTCTTGACGTAAAACAAGTACCTCTTCGATTGAGAATATTAAGAGCTTTATCTGAGATTATATTATTTTAGCTGGAAACATATGTCTTGACGCAAAACAAGTATCTCTTCAATTAAGAATATGAGGAGCTTCACCTAAGATAATATAGTTTTAGCAGGAAACATAAGTCTTGACCTAAAACGAGTATCTCTTCGAATGAGAATAGCAGAGGCTTCATCTAAGATTAAATTATCTTAAAAGGAAACATAAAAGTCTTATCTCAACACAAATATCTCTTCAACAAAAAATAATGAAGTTTTGACTTGACACAAATATATCTGCAGCTAAGAATAATACGGCCAAGAATATAATTCCTAAGAATATTTTTGTCTATTCATAATACTAATTTGATTATTGATTTAAGACTTTGGAAGTCTTATTTCAAAGATTAATATCTTAGACGAAGACAAAAAATCCGAGACAATATTTTACTTTGTTAAAGAATATATTGTTTCCGCCATATGGGAAACTACGATTGTCTTGACCAAGTCGATATTGTCTTCTTTTAAGATACTTTTTTTTTCTGTGTAGTCCTTCTTCTATAACCTCGTTCCACAATTGCACTAATAAGGCAAATGTCCTTGAACAGCGTACTCTGAATTTCCAACGGAAAACCTTGTAAAATTTTGCATTTATAACATCCCTTGAAAAACAGCCCCCGTATAACAAGGTAATTATATAGAAGTGATTGGTGTACAGAAGTGGCTCATACAGTAAAAACGCCTGCAGCAAAGTACAGGCGCGTAATCAAGTGTTGGAGGCAGATTTATGGCGAAAACTCGTTTCCTTTATGGCAACCCTGACCTCCAGGCAGAACCCGCTTTTTAGAATAATTAACAAGCAGAACATAATACACGGGTGTTTTGTTTTAACGATATACTCGTGGAAACTTTTTGGTGGATTACTTTGGGGTGAGAGTTATGTAGTTAGCTCAAACCTGCAAAAAAAACTTGCAAAAATCTTACAAAAATAAACTTACCTAAGTAAAAAAAACATTATTGCAACAGTCACTCAAAGCTTTTACAGTAAAATGAAAATTTGAAAGCAAAAAAAAGGTTTTCTTCAGTCAGCTTTTAGTCAAAAATTCCTGTAATCTTAATTAAGTCATTTGTCCTCCTTGGCGTCTCAAGTTGCGTTTTTTACTTACTACTACTGACTAGTACTACTCTTTACCAGAAGTGGAAATATTAAGATAAGATTCCAATATTAAAATGTAGAAAAATCTGAGCTAAGCACTTTAAAATAACGTTTAGCTTAAAACGGAACTGATTCGTTCGTTGTAAACGATCGGTATTTCCATAACGTCGCTTTACCTCGCTATCGTACGAGTATAAGCTATAACATTAATAAGCTTAAGTGCAAAATTCATGTAAGCTATTTCCAAGGGGCTATTAACCATGTCTGAGCTTGTGCCAAGTTTTAAGCTAGCCGAAAATACACCTTTCTAGCCACAGCCAGGTCACATTTTAGTTAAATAGCTCTAACTGCTGGAAAGTAATCAGTGTGACCACCATTATTTACTAATTCTACCACAATAACACTATGTCTGAACACTATCATGGATTTTATTTTTTTGTTTCAAATAGCAGCTACTATTATAGCATATACAGTAGCAAAGTATTATGAGCTTTTTTCCTTCATTATACAATACATTAAATATTTACTAATACCCCCTATATATTTCCCAACCTAATGGGTTAGTCGGAGGCACACTGATTGTTGTCGTCATAGTGAACGGAACATTTAGAAGCCCACATTTCACCGAGGGAAATTGAACCTAAAGTGGTAAGGCGCGAGCCTAACGGCGTTATTCGGGTGGCTTGGATTTTATGTCGGCGTTTACCATCACCGGAGAGTTAGCCACAAATTGTACAATAAACACAAGTGTTCCGGCCAGATTTGATCTCGGGACCATCGGGTTTCGAACCAGAGTGTTAAACCACTGGGCCACGACGATCTACATGTAAAAGCATGTTATCCGCTAGCAATTGCCCGACTAACCGCCTAATTCATGTGAAAGTCATGACGTCACTTGAAGGTCCATTAACATTTTACGAGACGACATGACTTTGACGGCGTACTCAACACTGATTGACGTTTGTGAATTCTTGAGAGAGAGAGAGAGTAAAACCATTACTCCACCTGAACTGACAGAAATCGAAAACAATTGACAAACTTTTAGGGTTGGTTGTGTTACTGTTACACATTTATTTATTTTTATGAGGTTTTTTTATTTTTATTCCATATATGATTCAAAAAGCTAACAAAAAAATTAGTTGGTTTCAGGATCAAGTGCCATTTTGGATTTGGAACCTCAATTAGTAATTTTTCAAAGGGTCAATTTGATGAAATGTTACACTTGTTTGCGAGAAAAAACTGTTTTTTTTTATTATCAATTAAACAAAACTATAGTACAATAGATCATATTTTTAAAAGTTTATCTCCTAAAAAATGTGACAGCAACTCGATGGCTACTAAAATTAAAACTACTATAAAAGTAGTTAAGTAGAAAACTAGTAAAAGTAATCGCAGCGAATGTAATAATATACGGTGGTGATTAAGGTAATTTAATGATCAGAGTGTTTGGTTAGTTAATGAAGATTGCGTAAGATTTACGTTCGGTACCACGTTGGATAACTAGTTTTGCAAGTATTTGGGTAATCTATATTTAAAACAATTACTTTAGGAACGTTTGTATCAAATACATGCATACGTTGTGTTACTTATTAAGATAATAAACGGATAGTGTGTAATATAGTCTGTGCGAGGAGTTAGACATTGCATGCTGTGGCTAAAGATATGTTAGTGGTCTGTACCTAGCCTGTCTATTCAGAAAACACTGGATGATTAATCATAAATATCGTTTATGCTCTTGTTAACACTCCGTTTTGTCACTTTCTCGCATAAAAAGAAGAAGACAAGTTATAACAAACAAAACAGTTCATTACTAAACCTCTCTGATAATGATGAATATTGAAATATTGTGGTGTTTGGTTACTGACTAAACACCAGAATATTTCAATATATCATATCTTCAAAACATTTATATCAATATATCAGACACTGGATAAACATGCTTAACAACTTTTTTTTATAAATACATTTATAGTTCTTATACATATGAAACACCTAGACCAAAACAAGCAGACATGTTGAAGCACAAAAATGTTTGTGCTGTGCGGGGATCGAACAAGCGACTTCTGGTGTACTTGCCGACTTCTTAACCATTACACAATGTCGGTTCGTTTGATACGATATTATCTTTGTCGTCTTTATTATTTTATTTTAATCATTGCAAACATATTTTCATTTTGTCTAAGAACCAAATTAGTCGAGTCTTGCTAAAGTAGGGAACATAAATTTTGTTCTGAATTACGAATACAAGTAGGGAGGGTAATAAATATTAACTAAGAAGGCACCCTAATGAGACCAAGGGCGGAGATTAAAAGTTTTTCAATCAGAAAGTTAATTTCATGTCTTTTTACACAATACTAAGCTTATTTTACAAATAAATTTATGATTTTTTGGACTCGTTTCGCAATTTTATAAGCTCACGGTTATAGTGGCAAAAATTTTGGATTTCGATCTTCGATTAAAACAAAAAATTATGTTTTTTTTTGGTTTTTTCAACCTTATCTAAGGTTTGTCTATTACCCCTCCTTGCTTGTCGTGGTAGAGAAGTCAAGGCCTATGCGTATAACTATGGTGGCCTAGCCATCATGGTGGCTGTGTTACAGGCCTTTTGCTGCCCACCCACTGGTGCTACACCGGGCTCAGTACCGGATGCGGCATCGGAGTCACAAATAGACCCTACGAATGGCGGGCCAGCGGACTGGAATGCTTGTGCACCGGCTTTCATTGCGGAAGGACTTGCGTATTCCAGGCACTTTTGTGGCCTCCTCCCTTAACCAGGCGGTCTGTTAGAGGGGGACTACCATCAGGGGCAATCACTGGTGGCGGAGTGTTGCCGAAACAAAATACCAAGGTCGAAGAGTACCGTGTGGTTTAAGTCGGTGAAGTCCGTCGTAACCTGGTCACTTCAGGTACACGAGGAGGATTTCTCCAAGATAGAAAAAAAATGTTTTACTATCTTACAACAGTATACTGTTATCAATTCCTGAATCCTAGAGTAGGCACAAGTTCTACTCAGATTTAGGGTCAGTTGATCTTGATAAGATGTTCTACTTTTTTATTTGTTTATTCAGGTCGATGTTCCAGTTAAAGTAGCTGAGAGTGAAATGGAAATCGACGCCGACAGAACTGCGAGCTAGTAAAATCATTAACTTGTTTTTCAGTCACACTGACATACATTCAGTGAAATAATGTAAAAGATAAACAAAACTTTCTAAGAATGGGTCTAGTTTTTTTATGGATAATCCTCCTTTTTACATGAACTTAGGAATGCAACAAGACTTGATTAAATTAATCTTGAAGTAAAGGTAAAATTTATATCCCTTTGTCTCTAGAGCACACCTCTTCTCCCATGCTTCCATATAGTATTGATAACACCTACCATTCAATCAATTAATTTATTTATTTCTATCAAAAAGGCCCATACAACGAGTTTCCTATGCGTGTGAATAGATTGCCGAACACTTTTGTGCTGTATTAGAAGCACGGAGAAACATCCTTCGAATTCACCAATGGGTGGTTGGTATGAACCACTCTCTTAGCCAAAGCCTTTTCTTTCTTTAAATATCAAGCGGTCAAATGTAGGCCTAAATCCATAATTAGCCTACGATGAGCGACTAAATTTTAATATTTGAGCCAATCACAACCTTGCATCTATTCTGGAGAGTTGATCAATACTTGAGTTTTGTTTTAGAATGCAGGTTTCAAAGTTACAAACTTTGTTTGATGGAATAGAAAGCCAGTAGTTTATTATTAGTAGGAATCGACTGATGAACTGGTAGCGGAGTAGCGATGATCACAACCGAACTAACGAGCCACCCAAAACTAACCGCACGTTGAATTTATATTGCAATTAATCCAATTATAATGTGTCCAGAAGCAAATAGTGTTAATTCGTACGTGTAAGTACTTTTAATCCTACTCATATTATTAATGAAAAAGTTTGAATATAGGTTATTAAAAGGGATTATCGTAGTTTGAAACTTTTTATTCAAACAATTTCCAGAAAGATGATTATTTTTCTATTTTTTTATGGTGGTCTTCAAGATGACCTCACTCCACCAGCTGATGGGAAGCAGCCGTGAGGTCCAGATAAGGGGTTGACAAGCATAGTAATGGACAACTACTTTGCTGGTCAATCTAAATATTTTCATGGCCATTTCTAAACATTCAACCCGTAAAGCTTATTTGTTTGGTTAGTTTTGTTTTGTTTTTCGTTTACAAGTTTAGTAAAAGTTACAAGTTTAGTTTACAAGTTCAGATAGTACGTAATGCCCATACCTCCCATCGGGTGAGATTGCGATCAGATGACTGCTTAACTGGTGAGAATGATGTTTCTTCTAAGACTTAGCGGTTCCTGGTTAGATCGTCGACAGTCCTGGAGGCACATTTCTGCGAAGAGTGAAATACCGAGATTGGATTTTGGTGTTCAGACGCTCCTGACCATAGTTTAGGTTTAGGTTTTACCTAGCACGCCCCCTAACCAATCAAATCATTCCTAATTAGAAGGTTTAAGTTAACAGTGCTGTGACCAGTTAAACGCCGAAGGCAACGGTTGTGGATCTAACTAACATCATGTTAGTTATAGAGAATAGCTATAGTCCGTTAGTTATAGAGAATTTATATCATCATGTAGTTAGAAAGAATAGCTACAGTCCGTTTGCGTTAAGAATGCAGTGATTTTAAAATGTAATACTGTTGCACACATAAAAACTCACTCAGTTGTCTATTCGCTTCACTTAGAATTATTATTCTCTCTGATTCGGATAGAAATATTTTTAAAATCTAATGATGTGAGTTAGTTCTGTTCATTCAAACGATATTAATCGCGAAGTTATTGAGTTTTGCAGAAGGCCAAAGTCAAAATGTAGTGAAGCGTGAAGTAAACTGTGCATTATGATGTGTGTTCGGCAAACCATCGCTTACAAACTTGCACACATGCTAACACCAAGTCATAACACATTAAACACACTTTTATGAAAATTAACTATACTGTATTTTATGAAGGAGTCACACCGTTTTAACCTACTTCAGGCACTAGTCTCCAATATTTATGTGTGAAGGGAGAATGTAATTTGATGTTTTTTTCATGTTAACTAATTTTTTTATTCCACACGGACGAATTCGCAAGCAGAAGCTAGCAAGTACAAAACTGTTGCCTTTGTCGTGTTAAAGTAAGCACTCACAAACAAGGTAAAAGTAATACCTACAGCATAATATTCAAAGAGGTATGAAAGCATAAATGCATCCGATCTTTTATCGGGAAATCTGCTTGATGTTTTCTTTCTATAACAAAACCTTTTATCGGCTTCACAGGAAAATAAGAAGCGAGCAAAAATATGAACCTTCAGGTCTTCTTTACAAGGTGGCGCCATTGAAACAAAAATTTAAATGCTTTTTACAGTTTCAAATATGGAGTAGAGCTTGTTTGGTTTTATAAATAAATGCTACGAAATATAATAATTATGATCACTTAAATATAGCCATGATTGTGAATGCAATAATGATATGTCCAATTACCTTGTTCCGGTAACACTTTGAGACAATTTTCGCCACCCCTGTTACCCTCAGGCTTAATACTTAATGTCAGAGGTCGAGTGCCTTTTACTCACCCTACAGTCAGGTGAAAGTGTCTAATTCTTCTTTTGAAACATACGTAATATCACGACCATAATGGGTTAGTCAGAGGCACACTGATTGTTGCACCCTCATGGTGAACGGAACATTCAGAAGCCCAAATTTTGCCGAGGGCATTCGAACCCAACGTGGTAAGGGTGAGCATACCACCGTTATCCGGGTCGCTCTGAGTTTTCCATCACCTGGGAGTTAGCTGCAAACGAACACAAAGTATGTGTGTTCCGGCCAGATTTGATCTTGGGGCCACCGGGTTCCAAGCTAGAGTGTTTAACCAATGGGCCACGACGCTCTCTTCTTGACTAATTTCTTCTTTTCACCTTACGTATAGTCAATTTAAAAAATACACGTGCTTTTTGGTTTGGTATACACCTAAATATGTCGTTTTCCTACAAAAAAAAGAAGCAAAGCTGGCAGCTAGTTAGATTTAGGAAACATATTACACAAAAAATGATGTTGAGATTTCAGCGTCATCCCCCAACGTATCGCATTAGGCTGTGGTACGTTATTCGATTTCACCCCCAGCTCACGTCCCGTATCACAATTACTGCCCTATGAGGGTTCCTTATGAGAGCCTTTTTAGTTTATGACGTATTTTATACTTTTTACGATTTATTACTGTTTGGCGCAAGCATTTTTTATATTCTGTCGGTTGAACTTGTTTTTCTACGAAACATAGGCTCACGGCTTTATCCTAAATGTTACCGTTATGGTGAACAGAATATGCAGAAGCCCACATTTCTCCGAGCGAATTAAACCCAACATGAAGGGCAAGCCTAGCCAAGCCGTGCTATTTTATAGGTAAAGTTCGAGTTTTCGGCATACGACCTGCATCGCAGGATATTTCCGAAACAGATTTATTATTTCAGTGCCAAAGCCGATCAAGGAGATGGTATTGTACGTTATGTCAAATATTGAGCGATGTAAGCAAAGCGGTTTGAGCGTCGTGGCCCAGTGGTTAAACACTCTGGCTCGGAACCCGATGGGCCTGAACTTAAATCTGGTCGGAGCATATCGCATATTGTACAATAAATACAAAGTAGGTGTACTTTGTGTTTATTGTACAATATGCGACTAATTCTCACACATCAAAACACCGATAAAAAAACCCAAGCAACCCGGATAATGGCGGTTGGCTAGCATCTAACACTTTGTTATCATTTCCTAGGCGAAATGAGGGCTTTTGAATGTTTGTTTCACCGCGACGGCAACAATCAGTGTGCCTCTGACTAGCTGTTTTGGGAAATAGTTCTAATGTGTTACGTAAGCTAAGGAAAAATTACTGAGCGGTAGGTTGCGGAACATCGAAGGCTGCTCGACGTCTCAGTTCAATGCGGGACCGGCTACCGTCAGATGTCCTTGGTGTATGCCTAGTGTGATCCTGTTTCATCGCGTCCCATATAGCGGACGAGGGTTACCTCTAGTGTTTATTATAGTCGGAATATCGGCAGGCGCATTAAATACCTGGCAGACCGACACTCCTTGTGGCACTCATTCTTCCACGTTATATTGTTTATAATTGGTTTAATGGTAAAAAACACGACGAACTAAACGCTAACGCTAACTAACGCTTGAGTTAAATGTTTTCGTGTGGTGACCTTGTTTTGGATGATAGCGTGGGCGCCCTCAGCCAGGTGGGATGGCGATTTTCGAAAGGCTGCTGGTAGAACACGGATGCGTCTATCTGAAGATATCGAAATGAAGAATTAATAAATAAATCGAGTATGTGCTCATTAGGGTAGACTTACGTCAGCCGTGCGCAAGTATAGACTCTTGATAATGATAAAAGAGGACAGTTTAGTGTGATAACCGTGGCGTCAAAGCCATTTTCGGCTAAATAGCTTTAGTAGTTCAGAAAAAAAGACAAATTAGATACATAATAAAAAGTTGAGGTAAAAATACAAAATTGAAACAGTCATTCTCAATAGATCTAGCAGAAACTAAAAGGTATTGGTGCTTTGTCAATATTTATCTGAATCTCCACTTTTGCCAAGTCAACAAAATGCTTTCTGCTGATGGTAATACCAACAAAATAAGGGTGAATAGTAAATGTGAAAGTTGTGAAGGGGAAAATCAGTTCGAATAAGTTCACTCGAGTTCACTCCGAAAAACCAACCCGTAAATATTTACGGGTAGTTTTATAAAAAAAACTGTAACGGTATTTGACTGGATCCTTACTGGAAGGCTCAGAACAAGGAGTTGTGGCACAGGTTGGGTAAGGCCTAAGTCCAGCTGTGGACTAGAAAAGGCGAATAATAATATTAATGGATGGATTGCGGTGTAAAATAATTTGAGAATTTCAAATGGATTAAATATTCCAGCATGCCTCACTGGGCAGATTATAATCCGTTCCGTCTTATGTATTACATTATTGTTTTTATGTTCCTAGCTTCTAATCCATTTTATGGTAGGATTGAAGATAAAGTGATAAAAAGTTATCTTTCTAATAAATCCAAGGGCCAGCGAAGAAATTGGTATAAGCCATAAAGCCATAAACGGATATTTCCAACTGTTATGATAATTTGCTTGATATTTCAACCGGCTCGTTGGTCTAGGGGTATGATTTTCGCTTAGGGTGCGAGAGGTCCCGGGTTCAAATCCCGGACGAGCCCAAACACTTTTTTACTCTAATTTCCCAGCCGCTCTCGCGTCCGCTGCTTAAGGGGCCGCTCACTGCCCACTAACGCGACCGATCGTTTTTGTTTAATTGAGGATTTTAAGCTATTAAAAAAAACCTAAAAATTAAAATCCTACAAAAATAGAGTTCAAAAGAATAAATTATCTCTGTGTAAATGAACAAATGGGAGATTTTTGCTAAAAGTAGCCAATTCGTGCAAAAAACGTTACGATGGTACGGTGACATACTTTAACCTTAAAAAAGAAAACTTTCCTACTTTTATGTTATGCTGAACGTGTTTCCCTAGCCCATTCAATGTACTGCATAAAGGTAAGGATTGCTCAGAATAAGATGTTATGCGTCATAATATTAGTTAAACTGACAGCACACCAATTTTCATGTTTATTTTTTTCTTATGTCAGAATGATAACAGTGTTGTTTTGGGAGATCCTAAATTGGATGGGCCTGCCAAACTTTCAGCTGCCAAATATGGGGCACGTGTATGTTCATTTTATGGCGTTCATTTTGCGTCGTTAAATGTAGATTGTGGATCCGATACAAAACCTCCAGGGTTCAATCCAGAAGTCCAGTAGAAATACTAGCTCAAATTTGTGCAAAGTCAATTTTCAATTATTTACGTTTGATTATTCGTCATTAACAAAGGATTAACAAAATTGGTGACATTGCTTGATATAAACAGCGAAAAAAATTATTTAAGTGGTCGTCCGGGTTTTGAATTCGAGACCTCTGCCATCAAGCATAAAATGTCGCTTAACCAACGAGTCTGTAGGTGCAGATTCCGGCATGTAAAACAGTATACAGTCGGCATCAATATTTCATGTGTCAATGTGTGCCATCCGAGTGGTAAAAAAGGTATTGACGGTTTGACAAATGCGATTTTTATGCTGCAATGACAGAGTCGTATTTCATATGAAGCACCAAACACTATAACCCCGTAGTGATAAGGTTGCTTTTCATTAAAGTTTCAGACCCATTTGACCACTCTGTTCGCACCCATCAGGAGAGTTCGCGCATCGTGCACTCAGTGTCCCTACTAACTGATTTACTGGGTTTTAGAAGGAGCAGCTTCAAAAATATTTGGGCTCGTCCGGGATTTGAACCCGGGACCTCTCGCACCCTAAGCGAAAATCATACCCCTAGACCAACGAGCCGGTTGAATGAATTAGTGAAAGGACTGAAATACTGCGGTAATCGTTCACCGCACCTTATCAATATATTACAGTCATTACATAATTGTGCTTCTTACGAAGAACATATTAGGTTATAAAAACAGATTGAAGTTAATTCGTGTAGCTACGCATGTATTTGGTAATTGCAACTGTTGTTAAGAGGGAACAAGATAGATAGATAGATATTCTTTATTGCACACGAAAACAACAGAAATCAACAACAAAGAAACACAGATTAACGATAATGTACAATTTGGGCGGCTTTATCGCTAAAAAGCGATCCCTTCCAAACAACCCACAAGATTTTTCCAAAACAATCAAGTTCGTAAGTAAGGGACTTGTGAGAAAGAATTCAAAACAAAATATTATACGAAGCCTTGTACGGGCGATGTGTCTCTGTGTACAGTCAGCGTCATAAAGATCGTAATGAGAAAACCGACCAAAATTATGAAATGGACACAAATCCAATTTTATATTCGGTGTTACGTGGCATCGCCATTCCAATGTTAAATAATAATGTTTAAATGTTCCTATGGCCAATTTTAAATTGGCGAACAAGTACTAGGTTGCGCGTATACAGAAATGCTTAGTCCTTACCTGGAGCAAAGCGTTTACATTTATACACGGCTTATAGTATATTGAGGAGTTGTTAGACACAATAAAAACGGCATAACTACATACCTATAATAGGGAATATGCACTGTTTTTTTATGATAGCTTAAATCGTTTTATGACTGTTGTATGATATTCATTACCAAAAATGCAAAATATAGTAGATATTTTTGAAAATCGTTAAAAATTTCAAAGTTTTCCAGGCGTTTAAACGCTCGCCATTATGGCGCGCTTGGCGCGTAACGTCAAAGTCTATGACAACACAAATGTAACCTTCAAATGGTTGGTTTTTTCTTCTTGTAGCGCTTTTGACAGTGACAAACACATAGACTTTGACGTCACAATCGACCCACTCGACTGATGCCATTGGTCAAATCGTCTGACCATTAACGCTATGTTTCAACCGCTTTGAATTTCCCCCATTTCTTATGCACTTTTCAATAGCTAGCTTTCACATCGAAAAAGTAATAAAATTTAGAAATATTGATAGAGACGTAATGAGGATTCAAAATAGTAAGCAACAAAATAATATGACCCTCATCTGTTTCAACTACATAATATTGCCTATTGTTTCATTCAACAAACCGTCATACTAACACAATATGTTCTAAGAATCAAAGTTAGGAAGTAGGTAGCAGGCGAATTATCCCAACGAGATTCAGAGTGAAGCAGTTCGGAACTCAAATGGTATATGCAACAAAGTGCAGTGCAGGCGTTTTGCAATGCAAATTATTTAGTGCCATTATAGGCGCGGAGCTAGGTCCGAAACGTGCACAGTATATTGACTTTCGTTCTGAAAGCCTTCGTTGGGTTTCGTTAAAAGCTCTTAACTGCAATACTATTTTAGGTGAGAATTTACTGCGTTAGATTGTCGAGATCGATTGCGTTTTGTAACTAGGTGTGACTTTGCCTGCGTGAAATTCAGTTTATCACAATAAATAATTATCTATCGACCTAAATCGTATAAATAAAAAAAAGTTTTCTGTCGTAGCAAGAGTTCATTCTTACTACTTACTGAAAGTTATTGAAATTGTTTTTGTGAATTTAGTGACACTGCGTTGCAAAGTATGCAAGGATAAATTTTAAAAAAAACTTGATATTTATATTATCAAATAAAGAAATGTTTTAATTGTTTTTTTTTTATTTGTTATCAAAAAAAGCATTGTTTAGTGTAAGTATCGTATATGAACCGAGGATGACTTTTAAGTGGTTTTTATAGTTTGGCCAGTATTGGTCTTGCGAACGCCAAATGTTATTTTGACTAAAACCGCCCTACGTGCGCAGGGTTAGTTTCTACCTACACTATACCCGCACGACAGCAGTCCGGAACAAAACGTTTAATGTGAAGCGCCTTTAGTCGTTGGTCTTACATAATTTCAACCCAGAATTCACGCATACAAACAAGACAACAACATTTTATTATGACGAAACAAAATCACCTTTCACTTTGATGATAAACATTATTTACGATCAGATATAAGTAGTTGACGAAGAACAACTTCATAATTTCAATGATTTTGTATAACCGGCTCGTTGGTCTAGGGGTATGATTTTCGCTTAGGGTGCGAGAGGTCCCGGGTTCAAATCCCGGACGAGCCCAAATACTTTTTTACGCCTTAACTCACTAAATCGTTTTGTCTATTTCATATAGATCCTTGAACCGTTATACTAATAATATGAGGGTGAAGAGTTCTGTTTGTTTCAACGCGCTAATATCAAGAACAACTAGTTTAAATTAGGCAATTATTTTGATAGAAAATAGTCCACGCAGTATTGCGCCACATACGTGACTTACGCAAGTGTCCTTTTCCCAAAAGCATTTATTGTAAAGGTGCTACCTCACCTGGAGCATTCGCGTGTAATGTAACATTATGGGTGTGACTTTGAGCACATTACAATACTAACTCCTGGACTGACGAGCATTTGCGTATATTGTAACATTTAATATAGATTCAAATTTCGAATATTCACTATTGATTTACCACATGTCGGTATTGATACAACTGATCAAGTGTTTCACTACAAAGTGCGCATTGTAATACTCGGTTCTCCCATTTACTTTACAAGGTGCGCGTTGCAATGTTCAGTTCTGCTCCGATGAAATGCTGAAATCTATACCGGTACATTACACGCTAATGCTCCTGGTGAGAGAGCACCTCAATGCGTAAACACGCACGCGAGACTTGGAGCGGGATCCTGGGCAAAGGCCTGCGCGGGGCCCTACAACCGCAATGAGAATGCGTCTGGGCATTAGGCCGCCAATTGATTTTTGCAATAAAGATCAAATTCGTATAATAATGATAATATGATGATGCTCATTATAGGACAAAAAAAATATTCTGTTTTTTCTTTGTGTCGTTGTATTTTATATTCTTGGTGACTTTCGTCAACCTTACGGCATGTAGCCTACATTAAATCTGCATGGCCACTCTGTCTGGGCAGCACGAAAGGCATGATATAAGGTGCCTCATAGTCTGGCTCCAAACTCGCACGCATTGTCACCGTCAGTGCATCCTGACTTTCCTTAAATCTGCCGCGTGACCTAGGTTCTGTGTCTGATAAGAGTCAGTGCTCAGTCATGACCCAGAGTGAGATTATTTGAAAGCTCGACAAACTGAGCAGCGGGAAGACTCCTAGCCCTAAAACGATACCGGCTCGCAAAACACGAAAAAAATGCATTCAAGCCCCGCACAAGACTAGGTCGTAGGCTAGCATATTCCTCGCTGTGTATTTTTTTGTGTACTACACACGATATTAAAACACGTTTGCCTAGGTATGATGCCTAAAAGTGTGGGTGTTGTGATAGTTTACCAGTCTCGCTTATTGCGGTACTTATGTATTGTATAATTTCGTGTATGTTTATTTTATTATGTAAGCATACGTATCATTCATCATACTATTTATTCGCTTTAATTGTGTTTTAATTTGAAGTTTGTATTTTTTTCCACTATGATAGGGATAGTTCATTTTTTTCCACTACGATGGTTACTATTTTGTGATCTTGCCTACCCTTCTCATTAACTTTCCTCTACCTGTATATTATTTAGAAAGCTGCCCAAATTATACATTCACTTGTTGATTTATATCTACCTATCTATACCTATCTAATATTGCTATTGTTAAAAGGATACTCGAATTGGACATGATTCAAACTCTAGGAATATACTGTCTGAACGAATTACAACACTATTACTCTAAGCTAACTCAAAGACTAAGTGACAGTTAATGTCATACACGAATAGTGCGAGTAGACATATCGATTTAAAATACCGATTCACACTATGGAATGTCTGTCCCCTAGCCTACTTAAGAGGACCATCTTAGTAGCCAATGGAAGATTCGATTTACGTATCGAGCCATTCAGTGCAGCAGGAAGATACTGAAAGTCTGATGGAAACTGAGTAACGAGGTCGAAGCCTTTGTTTTCTTGTACTTTGAGTTTATTTTATATGCGAGTGAAAGAGCTGATGTTTTGCAAGGAACTCATTTAAAGTTTCGTTTTGTTGAAACTCCTTGGTAGGTACTTTAGACGGTTACGTTTTCTTATCTTAGAATCGAGTTGTTGTTCGACATTGATAATATTTCTTGTATTAGTAAAATATTTTTTTATTATAATCTTAGGTAACTAGGTATTTATTAATTCATACCTTTAATGAATTGAGAGGGAACATTCAACACATCTCATCATCTCAGAATTTTAACTTTAAAGAATGTTGTTACATAGTTTGAATTGATTTCAATTTCTAGCTGAATAAGTTATTTTTTAAAAACCTATATTTTTACACTAATTACTGCAACCTATTAACTGTCAATTCATTTATTCACTTCACATTGTTCATTTACATCAAAGTTAATTTATACCTACCTAATACATTAGACATACATTTCCATGATGCTACATCATAATCGGCTAATTATTTTATTACGGAATAATCAATTCAGCTATCAGCTAGACTATTTCCCAACCTTAATCAATCGGCTCGTTGGTCTAGGGGTATGATTTTCGCTTTGGGTGCGAGAGGTCCCGGGTTCAAATCCCGGACGAGCCCTAATTTTCCTTTTTTTACGAAAATATTTAGGTTTTTATCTAAGTTTGTTTTAATGACATTCATTAATATATTATGGTAATAAAATCCTTTTAGTTGAATTTTGCTGTGAATTTATTGGTTTAGAAAACAGTCAGCTATAAATATTCTATTTAAATATAAGTACGAGTACATACATTAATTGAAAATAAACAATATTCACTAAATCAATTTGATGTCCTGGTAAAGCGAATTCAAATTTCTAGTTCCCTTAGTTAAGGTTCTTCAAAAGGAATATGTACAAAGTTTGGAATGATTTTGAGTGCATTGATGTAAGAAAGAAAGATAAAAGAAAGAAACTTTACTCGACTGTCATAGAAATTACAAATAAGGTGGCAGGAACTGTTCAAGAGCAGTTTACCATTTTGTAAACGTCAATGCAATAATAATCGATCAATCTGGTGAAAATTATAAAAATATCACTTTACTACGAATACATACCAATGGCGCTTCCAATTTAGGGGTTTCAAGTCGGAGCGCTGCAGTGCCGAAGCGGTGCGTTTGTCGTTTGTTTTCATACAAAGAGCACGGTGCGGGAACAGTGCGGCGTCGGTACCGCGAACGCTCGATAGCAGGACTGTTGCCGCATCCGTTGAAAAGAAACGACCGTCCGTGCGCCGCACGACTAAGGGCCGGCGCCCACTATCGGCATCGGCACGCTTCAGGATTTTAAGGTGGCAAATAGCAATATACTTTAACATTATGACAATAAAGTAGAAATTTCCGTGATGTGTTCTCGTAAAAACAAAATGCATTTGTTCTGTTTCTGTTTCGGCATTTTCTACTTTATTGCCATTATGTTGGAGTATATTACTATTTGCCACCTTAAAAGCCTGAAGCATGCCGATGCCGATAGTGGGCGCCGGCCCTAACGCACCGCTTCGGCAGTACAGTCCGACACGAAGCGCCTAAATTGAAAGCGCCCTAAGCAGAGCTTGTTGTCGGGACATCCATACGACATACAAAATAAATATTCTGAATAGAATATTATACTTCAAGCCGGCCAAGTACCTACGATTCGAAATCGCGCACGGAGGTTTCCGTAATATCTATAAAAGAAAATCACGTTGGTTGTTTAGGAGCCCCCCCTTTATATTCTCTAAATTTCTTTTTAAGTATTTATTTTGAAAGGTATTGTTTCAACTTTTAGGCGTCCACCTAATACCGTCACTTATATTAAGCAAAAACAATTATGAAAAAATACTTTCATTGAATGGGGAGCTACCTTCACATTTTTTATTTTTATTTTAGTGTTTGCTGATAGCGGCAAAGGAAATGATGAAAATTACGTTTATGAGCTACAGCCTGCTAAGAGACAGACAGATGAACAGGCAGACAGACAGACAGCGGAGGTTTAGTAAAAGGGTCCGTTTTACCTTTTAGTTACATAACCCTAAAAAAACCACATAGTAATTACCCAGTGCGAAGCCACAACTCACAATGCCACGGTAATTGTAATTGTATGACATTACCGTGACAATGCTTTAAACATGATCAATAGTCACTACCCCTTACGCCAGTTGGCCAGTCCAGTCAATAAAACAAATGACATCATCCAAACCCACTTTCAAATAAACATCTGAACCTTCACAATTAACCCACGACTGTTTGCAGGCCAAAGATAATCCCGATACTAAATCGATTAACCCAAAAACGCCGAGGGTAAATATTTCAAACATAATTACCAGGCATCGTAACGGGAAGTCACATCCGAGGTTTTTGAGATAAAACGAACAAAACACAATGAGAATAAATCAAATTAATGGAAAGCAAACGCTCTCTGAACGTGTTGAAATACAACCATGGCTTAACGACGTTTTTTTCATTCTTGCATTCTTCAATGACAGGTTCTTCATGACACAGAAAATATTTTTGCAAAAGTATTTTATTGTATATTTTTTAACCGCAAAATTAGTGTTATTTCTTATATGTTATATAAATGGGTTCACATTCGACCTCAGTCTCTTGGTAAGCAAAAACGCTTTCCAAAAAATGACTATTCACTTGGCTTGAAGATACTATGGTTGTATGTATCCGGAAACACATACGCAGGTAGAGCGTTCCACTACCTAGCGGTGCTCACCAGAAAGGTGAGCACGGGCACAAACGGATTCAAGTCAGATTGTTACTATTGCTTATAATACAAAAAATAGTTTTGGGCTCGTCCGGGATTTGAACCCGGGACCTCTCGCACCCTAAGCGAAAATCATACCCCTAGACCAACGAGCCGGTTACATTTACCTGCATACTCACGGTATGTTTTGTACATCGGTACGATTGTACTGTTTGATTATATTGTCATTGTCTCTGGTTTTTAAAGAGAAAGTACGGCCGCGGTTTGAGCTCACGCGATTCTTATTCATTTTTGTGACCCACTTTAATTAGCACTGGTTTAAAGTTTTCGCAAGTAACTTTTCTCAAATATTAGTGTGAAAGAAAGATAGAAAAAATGTTCATTGACTCCGGACATCGCAACACATAAGATAAAACAAACCAATCAAAATTGTAAGTGAAAATACTCGTAAAAAACAATAGAAAATGAACGATATTTCTACTAAACGGCAAATGTCACGATTTCGAAAATCAAATGGACTAGGTACACTCAGCTAATGCCTGGACCTGATAGCCTCAGATGCAAGTTTTTAATGGGCCAAACTGAAGGGCCACACGGACATTCACTTATTAAGTGGTATTAGGCCAACCATTGGTATTATTGGCTTAGTTTCACTCTCCGAGATTTTTTTCAATATCTATTTGAAATAGGTGATTCATTGTCAGATGGAATACCCTTCTTTTAGTTGTATGTGTGGATGTGCCGTGTTGCTCTTTCACGTTAAAACTACTGGATGGATTTTGATAAAACTTTACAATAATTTAGCTTATGCATCTGAATCGCCCATAGGCTACAACTTATAAAGAAATATCACTTTTTGTTTTCCAACTTAAGTCCTCGCGGACGACGTCGCGGGCGGCCGCTAGTTTTACTATAAAATAGGTACCTAGGTATTTCTCTTTAAAATCATTCATTCAAAGAGAGTGGTGCCGCGAGTATGCTCGGTGAAGGTTAGTAGGTCACCTCTCACCAAAAATGACTCACGATACGTATTTAAATAGTATTTTTTTGGCATGATTATCATCGGCTCGTTGGTCTAGGGGTATGATTTTCGCTTAGGGTGCGAGAGGTCCCGGGTTCAAATCCCGGACGAGCCCCAAATTCTTTTTTATCCATTTCAACGTTTTGTAAAAGAATTAACGAGAAAATATACCGTTTCATTTATCGTTTTCAAATCGAACATAAAACATGATTGCCTATAAACACAAAAAGAAACAGTAAACATAAACAGCAATAAGTGGTTTAAATGTGAAATGATAGAACTATCTAAATTATAGAAGTTGTGTAACAATTAGTATTATCTTATCAAGAAATAAATTCTCTAATCTACCTCTTTTTGTTTATTGACCATTAATCCTCTTTGGTGACTGAGTATCAAGAACGGTCTGCTAAATCCAAAGATCCTAGGATTTCTTCCTAGATCAGGAATACGTTTAGTTTTTCATTTAAAGTGCTCTATGAACCCATCACACTTGTTAATTTATACCTAGGTACTTATAAACTAAATAAAATAAAGCAGAAGAGTGTGTTTGTTTGTATGAACGCGCTAATCCTAGGAACTGCTGGTTCGAATTAAATAAATAGTTTGGGTTGAATAGTGTAGTTGTTGAATATTAATTGTTATCACTCATATCTATGAGTCATCCCCGTGGACGGATGTCCACGGGACAAAACGGACGTGACGGGGATGATCTAAAAGTAGCCCGTTCGCGTTAAGAATGCAGTGATTTTTAAATTTAATTCTGATGCACACAAAAAAAAGACCAACAACCTTTGCGTTCAAATGGTTCTTAACGCGAATGGACTTTAGTTATAATATATCGTGGGGAAATCTTCAGGAATACCCCTCTGCCAGTGCATCTCCTCTCCAGCCGAAAACACCACCTTGAATACTGTGTGTGTTACTTAAGTTTTGTCTGCAGCACTGAAATCACTTTTATGAATAACTGGGTCAGACGTCAGACTGTTAGGCCTGTGTAATTGTCTTTTTGGACCGTTTTAGCACTTGATAATTGAGATTATCCAGAAACATAAACAGAACAACAAATCATTACCAAAGTTAGCAAAGCTGGCTGGTCAACGGTCAATCATAAGTACCTACTGAAATACTTTTTTTGTAAAAACATACATAAAACCACCAGACACGAACAGACATAATGCAGTCGAATGTTCGTGCTGTGCGGAAATCGAACCGGCGTCATTTGGCTTGATAGCCAACTTCTGAAGTATTACACCAAATTGGTCTCCAAACTTGTTTATTTATTTATTTACTACCGACCCGACCCGGCTTCACACGGTTTCAATGGAAAGTTATTATACTTATAAGCCTTCCTCTTCAACCACTCTATGAAAAAAACCGTTTCAAAATTCGTTCAAAATACGTAATTTTAAAGATTTAAGCATACATTGAGACAGATAAAGCGATTTTTTTTATACTTTGTAGTGATTTAATCTTTATTGCACAAAACAACAAATAAAATACAATTCTTAGACTTATCGCCCAGACGCATTCTCTACCAGTCAAACGCAAGATTCAACAACAAAGTTTATCGTATAAATGAATAGTAAATGCAAAAATAGTGGGTGCCAAGCATCTTCCGAGTCATTTGATTCCTTCACTCCCTCCAACTTGACCCACGAAATATGAATGCCTTTCGTATTCCGAGGGTTTCATACGAAATCCATTTCGCCTTCGGACCGTAATGTTCGCAGCCCTTTATATCTGCGGGTTTTCCTACTTTCCTTCTATTATCTATTTTGGTATTCGCATTCTGGAAATGTAAATTACTTGGGAATTTCGTATTTTCTCTGTAATAAAAGTCATATTAGAAAGCTTCATTTTAATATCGTTGGGGAGCGTGGTGGCCAATGATATTATAATAAAAAAGTAGATAGGTTACTTGTGCGAGAAAAGTGGCATCCGAAATCAGAACTTGTTGTGTACCTGAGCAAAACATTGTCGGTGTTGACAGTTTGAACCGACACCGTGCAACATGTATCTGTCTCGTCTTCATAGTGATCATAGTAGTTAAGCCTAGTCGGAGGCCTTAGGGCGGCTTGAAAACATCTGACAATAAGGTTGCTCACTAACTAATATAAATCTATGTATATATAATAATTTTAACAATAAAATACATATTTAGTAGTACATACAAATACAATTTATTGCAATATAATATACCTATGTTCTATTGCAACTCAAGCGATTGTTGCACATGAACATTTTTTTTTCTAAGAATATTTTTGAAAGTGTTGGACATCCAAAAGCCTACATTTGAATACCGGCTGGGCTCTTAGTAAAATTGTTTTCCATTGCATAGTTATGGTGAGGCCTATATCCAGTAGTGGGACGAAGATAAAAAGGCTTATAATTATGTTGTTGCTGAGTCACATGTTTTGACTGACCAACATTCAGCTACATATGAGTATATTGAGCGTAATAACTTCAGCAAAGTAAGTTAAAATAAAGTGGTGATCAATTAAGTGGATTTTCAAGAATGTACAAAGCAAATACTGAAATACAAAACATTGCCGCTCTGACGTAAGCCCCTGGGAGTTATTGCGCTGCTGACCATCCCTTTTCGGGTGAGATTTAGTTTATTGCTGTGGTAGAATACAGAGCGCTATGGAACTATATACATCACTGTATAATAGTGCAACGAGTCGGTTTGAGGTGCGTGGTACGCAATACTTCGCACGCGTGGACTTCGGGTTCTGTTTTTAAAAATCCTTTATTAGTGCTCATTTACTTCATGAAAGGAACTTTTGTACCAAATTTTAAGTTTATAGGTACAGTGGTTTCGGCTGTGTGTTGATATACAGGGTGGCCGGAGAGTTGACGTTTGGTTTTTCAGCCAAATTGACCGAATGGTTTTTTTTCATAGATTTTGTTCGTGAAACATATTTTCTGACCTACTGTAGTTTGAAACCTTTTTGTGTCATGATGCCGCTGCTGTAGACAAAGCTCAATGAAAGAGCTTTACAGAGCTAATGGTTCATTAAGTAGACAAGTATTCGAAAAAAGGTTTCAGCGTTAAAATTCAGATAACTTTTATTCCTCTTAAAAGTATGTAAAGTTAGGAATTTACAAACTTTGGAGTTCAAAATATTTTATATGACGCAATGTTAGATCCACAATTGCTTATGTGGCTGCATAAATCATTTAGATATTTAAAAAAAGGGATCATATCAATCATATTGTCTCTGTTAGCAATACTTAAAAACACAAGAAACCACAATTTGGATACACCTTAACATAAGGCATCTTAGATTTTAACATCTACTTCCCGGAATAGAGACACATAGACAATTATTTATTGGCAAACGTATCCAATGTTGAACGGAGGTTTATGGTCAATGGCTACAGGTTGTCGACAAGCAGCCAATTTGGAAATCTACGGAGAGCCCCAAGCTGGAGAGAAAGTGATTTCAGTCAGTTGGTTTTACCACTAGGCAAATGATGTTATCTAGCCAAAAGAACCACTCAGAGGGCTCATTAAAAAGTTTTCTGTCATTATTACTCATCATTCTAGCTTGAAAATTTAATTATATCTCGTAAAACCCACTTGCTTAATGGCAACTTGAATAATTTGGACTTAGCAAACTTTTTGGTACTGTGGTAAGTTTTAAACGAATAATTGACAAATTAATTTTAAAAGCACAGTTTTGGTTAATACCAATAAAATCATGTTGATGTGGCTTTTGAATATTAATGTTTAAGGGTCAGCAGAGATCAGTAAAAAATATTAGTTAAGTGCTTTTTAAGTATGTTCGTCAAATATATTTTTTTATCTCTTTTGCCTAACATAAAGCATTTATAGAAATTGACAAATCAGGTTACTTGTTTTGTATAGTTATTTGTATTAGGGAGCTGAACCGGTATACCGACGAAATTAAACCTTACGATAAGATGTAACCAATTTCCTAATAAGATAGAGAGATAAATCTAATCTTAGAAATATAGAGTTACTAATATACAATTCAGTTTCAAAATAAAACAGAATGGTCAATAACGAGTGCGTTGGTCAATTATCTTTAGCCAAGATTTCTGTGATAGGTATACTTAAAACAACCGTCATAATGACGTTTTCTATTTCTCAGTGGCCTCTATCTCGTATCTCACATCTCGCGCTCGAGAGGCGCACACAGAGCCAATTATAAAAGTTCTCACTGCGAGCCAGTTGAGTGACAAAGTTGTTGGATGCTCGCTCTGGACCGCATTGTGACGGCACTTTTGCAAATAAACACCATTTACACTTCACAGCATTCTACTACGAGTTTAGAGTATTAACCCAGTACACCATTTAAGGAAATACTAATAAAAAAAAAAACAAAAATAGCTTTATTTAAATAGACCTGTTACAAGTACTTTCAAATCGTCAAATCTAATTAACAAACAAAACATACTTAATAATAGACATGAATACCATAATAATAAATGTAAACAATAAATATAGTGTACTTAAATAAATATCACCTAGAACATTGTCTTGTTCAATGTTGCCAAGATCAGTGATAACTTTCAGAACAAAGCTATCAGACCTCCTGTTGGGCCAAGCTGCAGTATCTACCTCTAGCTTTACCAGCCCTAATATCCTATATCTCAGTCAAAATGTATGATTTCGTGATTCTGTTCAGGTCACAAAGGCGTTCGTTACTTTTGTGGCATACAAATATCTAGTTCCTGAAGTAACGGAAGCCAATGCCACTAATTTTTAATGAGTTGCTTAATGCCTGCCTAGAGGCATAGAGGTATCTCTAGCTTGAAATTTAGCAAAAGTCTCATCAAACTTCCGCCCATAAATTTTGTGTGCCTCTAGATTTGAGATCAATACGCAATTGGGTTACCAAGACAGCATGTTATTACGTACCTCTAAGTAGGTCGTCGGCAATTTGTACAGTTTGTGAGCAAATAAGTCGTCTTTGCCAACCTGTAATTACAATGTGCCAGGTTTTGATGTCACAGTAATGAGGCTGTTCCATATGGCTTTATGCCACCCCAGCTTTCTACTTTATTTCATTGCAGCCATCCATTGCTTTTTAGCCGCCATTGCAAAAACTCTGACCATCAGTCAGGCCTACTTGTACTGTACTATTATCTGCTATCGCTAGATGTCATTCGTTAAACCTGGTTGGTGGCTTCAGAGCGGCTTGATAATATCCAACAATAAAGCTGCTCACTAACCTTACACCCCTACAAAAATTCCAACTAGTCCGGGTGTTGGAATATGGCTAGCACCACCTTATAGTTAAAGTGAGGCCCAGCAGCGTGACGTGAAAAAGCAGTTAATGTATTCGAAGCGCACCCGCAAGCGAAGGTACCACTACGCTTGTAACCAATTTTATAGAAATTCTTACAAAACTTATGTATCGTCTTGGCATTGTACCTCTAATGTAAAAGCCGTGGACAGACCGCAGACCGCACATTGCAACCGCCAACTGTAAGCGACACTATTCTATGAATCTTTATGAAAATGATTCCAAGCGTGGCCGCACTTCAGCGCCGCGCTTGGGAACAAAAGCGTGTCTTGGTTCGTCTTGGCATTGGACCTTAAAAGCACATACGCCTAGAACTTTTAAGTCCTCTAGAAGTGTCCATATCTTGCTGAATCGAAACAAAAGCATCCAAGTTTAAAACTGTGATTTTTTTAGATAATTTTAGGACGATACATTTCGAAACCATATTATCATACGCTCAAATCTACCCAATAGTCTCTATTTTCATGCAATGAAGGTTCAACAATTGCCTTTAATGGTATGCATTGGAGGTTTAAAAGAAATAATCTTTTTACCCGTCTATCTTTCCGATGGAAATCGGCCGTTAATGTAAGTAAGCTGTTCAAACGAGTGCTTTGTTGAATATGCCTTTGTTCGTTGTTGATTTAACATTTGCAAGTAAGTACATTAGTGTCGAATGAGAGGGTGCTTTGAAGGTTCCAATCGTTTGAGGTTATAGGTAAGCACAAGATTCGAGCCTTTGTCACGTATTTTATCGTACGATACTCATCGGCAACTACGTGGTAGGTAATTAAGTAGGTATCACATTTCTTGGATTGTTAAAGTCGGGTTTTGTCACAATAGTTATAACTAAAGAACAGATGGACACATTTTCATGGTTTTTGTTGGATTTGTGGAGACAATGGGCGGAGGCCATGAATATGAAAACAAATATAAAAAATTGGAATATGGTCGAATAAAATATACAGGGTGATCAATCCAAATGGGTCAGGGGGGGAAATTTAGTAGCTATGAGAGATAGCGAAAAGAATAGAAAAAAAACATATTTTATTATAAACGGGTCCTTGCCTTTAGTTTGCCAAATAATGTCACTTACCAGAATTTGATCCTCTTAAACAACACTACAACGCCCACGGCAATAAATGCCTTTTTCTTTCAAGACCTGTTGGTTTGATACTCGTTATGTATAAGAGGTTTAAAACAGTTGGAATGGAAAGTATTTTTAAATCTTAAATGAAAGCCATAGTTCTTAAAAACAGCTTTCGCTTTCGCTTTCGCATTCGGTGGTTTTACGTGTAAGAGCTCACGGCACATCCATCCACACATACACATTTTCGCATTAATAATATTAGTGATCATTGTTTCTGACCGTACATTTAAAATACATTACACACCGTTACACACCGTACATTTCAAATGTCAATGTCAATCAAGAGTGAGAGTTCGCTTTAAATCATCCAGAACAACTACTTAGCTAAAGTTGAAGTCTTCAAGCTTTCCACAGGTTGCCTAATATTCCAAACTCTCACCGGACCTGCTCGTGTATTTAGCGTGAAAATTAGTTGAGGCAATTTGAGATAAATTTTAAACACGCTTAAGCTCTCTAACTAATAATTACCGAAAATGTTGGAATATGTTTCAGTTGGTGCAAAGTTTAAACCGCCACTTTCACTAAGTTTAACGGTTAGTTTGAAATTAGGTCCTTTGAAAGTTTTAAAAGTAAAGTAGCCAAGTGGTGAAGTAAATAAATGTGTCATTCGTTTCTCAAAAATATAGAAATAATCTATCTTCTATACTTATAATAAATCTGTAGATAGACCAATTCTGTACATGAAATATATTTAAAAAATAACTATCAGGGGGTGATTAGGGATTGCTACTGATGCCAAAAATGCAATCAGTAAAATTTTTGTATGTCTGTCTGTCTGTCTGTCCGCTGTATATTCGTTATAGAAACAAAAATAACTCAACGGATTTTAACGTAATTTGGCACAATTATTCTTCATACTCTTGGGCAGGTTATAGTATACTTTTCATGACGCTACGATCAATAGGAGCTGAGCAGTGGAGGGTAATATTGGGAAAACGGGAAAAGTTACTCCAGATTTAAACACGTAGAAATTACTAGATAGATTTAAATGAAACTCAACAGTAATATAGCTTATTTATGCATCTGAATAAGGCATAGGCTACAATTTATAAAGATATAGTTTTTTTTTTAACTCAAGTCCACGCGGACGGAGTCGCGGGCGGCCGCTTGTAATTAATAAATAATGAGAGCGTCCTGGCCCCGTGTTTAATCACTCTGGCTCGGAACCCGATGGTCCTAAGATCAAATCTGGCCGGAACACACCTACTTTGTGTTTATTGTACAATATGGTGATGGAAAACACCGATATAGAACCCAAGCAACCCGGATAACGGCGGTAGGCTCGCCACTTACTATATGGTCGTGAGGGTATGTAGAAATAATATGAGTTCTAGGCGAACCGTACGACCGATTGGATTCCGTTGGCGGGATGGACAGGATGAGCTCGACATTCACCGAATGACTGGCCGAAAGTGGCTTTGGATCGCAAAGAGTGGAAAGTGGGTGGTTAGGCCTTTGCCCTGAAGTGGGATAGCATAGGCTCAAAATAAATAGCAAAGATCTGTCATAGCTGCAGTCCATGAGTTTTGGCTGATTAACCAAGCTTGTTTAATATAGATTGGCAATTTAAAGCTCATGCAATGTTTGAAAAGGTGACACACTCTTGTCAGGGGTTTAAACCCGGAACAATGGAAGACGAGCTTGCTCTTACCACTCGGCCTTCGAGGTGTTGAAGGCAAAGATTTTGAATAGTAATCGATCGTTTTTTTTATAACAGATCACATTCTCATTATAAACTGGTTAGCCATAGGCAACGCTGTTATGGTAAACGGAACACTCAGAAGCCTACTTTTTGCTTAGTGATTTGAATTCAATTTAATTGCTTGGGATTTACATCAACGGGAAGCCAGCCGTTTCTGCATTGTAACATGAAGTAGGTGGTTTAGGGTTGAACCCGGGACCACACGGAGTTCGAACGAAAGTGCTATTGGACCACGACGACCCCTCGTCCTGTCTCTCGTATTTATGCCTCATGAGCTATACATAGTGACTTTGGAAGTACTTGCCAAATTTCTAAAATAAGCTGTATGCAACAATATAGAACTAAGTCTTCATCGTATTAAACGTGTGTTTTTTTTTTAAAATGTATTAAAATATCCTAAAACTTTCGCGTGCAATAGTATCGTGAATTGCGCTGGCGTATTAATTTATCCATGAATGAAGTAAATAAACGAAATTTAAAAAAAAATACACATTATGAAAACCCAACATTTGTTATTATAAAAAAGTTATTTCTTCGTTCAGTTCCTGATAACAAGTCGCTCCTAAAAAATTGACAAGTACTTGCAAAATCACCCTGTTTAGTTAATCAGCTTCGTGTAGTATCTAAACAAGTGTTGAGCTCAACCGTCCAGTCCACTAGTCATATCTATCAATTACCCAGAAATCCGTTACTATAAAAGCATTTTGGTTCCAATCGACCTCGTCGAGTAGTCCATTAATACTCTATTAACATCAGGTAATTAAATTATTCTCTAGAGAAGGCAAGATAAAGTGTTCGAGAGTGCCACGTATATACACTCACGTAGTGAAGTATTTAAATTTAAGCATTCAATTTCCGGCTTTGCGCGCATGACTTATAGCTTCTATTGGCTCAGCAATAGGGATTATTTCTAACCATTGTTGCTGGAATTTAGAAACCGGTTAGGTCTTGAATGTTTGTAATTATTTATTTAATTTGCAGTGATAACTTGTGGAGAGCGTTGTGTCCCAGTAGTTGAATACTCTGGCTGGGTAGGTTTGTATCCGGAGATCGTTTCTGCCTTAAATACCTACTTTGTGTTCTACAATAAAGGAAAACACAATAAGCAAGCCCAAATCTGGCCGGAACCCACTACTTTGTGTTCATTGTACAATTTGCTGTTAACTCTCCGGTAATGGAAAACACCGTTAAGAAACCCGAATAACGGCGGTGGGCTCGCCCCTCACCACGTTCGGTTCTAAATTCCCTCGGTGAAGTGTGGGCTTCTTGATGTTCCGCTCACCATGACGGCAACAATCAGTGTGCCTCTGACTAACCCATTAGGGATATGGTCATAGTGAGCCTATGTTTTGTTCTTAGGTTATTTAAAAGCCCCACCTACCCGTAAATCGGAAGTATTCTTCTGAATGTTCCTACTAAGATCTTGACTAACGTAAAACTATCTTAGCTAGTCTTCTTCAAATGTTTTTACAGAATGTCTTCTTTCTGTGAAAATGAAACTAGCATCAAGTTAGCATAGCAAGAAGTTTTACTAATTCTACTTCTGTTTTTCATTAACCACTTAACTGCCAACTAAAATCAATTCTTTCCTTTAATCCAGTATCTATGTAGACACAGACACACTCGATCTCCCTCTGCGTCTAAAAAATACCCAATTAGCAGAGCAAACCGTTCCATCACATCCCATCAGTCACAAACAGCCGAAAATGCGCTCTAGCTGTGCAACAACACGTCACAAAATCCGATAGCCAATAATGAGATTTCAATTATGTAACATCATCTCGACTCGCCAATTAAAATTGGGTTTTAATTTCACGGTGGTAAGACAGAGCTTTGAGCAGACCACTTATGCGTGTTCTGCGCTTGAGTGTGTTATTCGTGTCAGAGGTCAACCGCGGGATTCCCGTGTGGTGAATTACACCATAATTACGTTATAATACCACCGTTAACGCCAATGGTAAATGGCAGGTCATGTTATCGAACTAAATATGCAGGCAATTTGCATATGCCGAGGTCTTTTTGAAGGGCTGTTAAAGTTTTTACGATATCTCAAATGTTTTTACGATATCTCGAATGAAACGCTGGTCTAAGTTGGACTCAGTTTGGAGTGTTTATTGGCCTTTGAAAGATAATATTTAGACTAGATAATAATATTTATTTTGAAAGTTTTTCCTTTCTGTTTTTGGTTCAAAGTGGACCACAAGCAATCTTGCGATAAAAACTTTCTACAAAACGATAACGTCATATTAAGTTCTTATTATTCAATATGTTTTCTTTATGCACTGAAATATAGTTCCAAAGGCGAAATTAATACTTAAAGCATTCTCTGCCAGTTAGCCATTGTAAATGTTGACATTGCAAAATTAAACTAAAAAGATAAAAAACACTAACTTTAAAATTCGTACAAATACTTTAGGGTTTGGGTAAGTACTAGAATAAAGATCTTCATTGGTTATTTAAGAAGCTTTGCCAAAATGAAGATAAATCTCGAACACGAATTCTGCTGAAACCAGAAGTTGAAAACGCCATCGAGAACAATTAAAGCAAACTTTAGCCTAACAGCAGACATTTCTGAAATACAGTTTAAATAGAAACTCAAGCAAAAAATTATGCTAATACAATTTATATTTAATGTTGCGGTGCTTAAAATTCACCTTTCATAGTCCATTTAGCTTTTAACTGCTTTAACACTGGCAGAAGCAAAAACTTAAGTCATAATAATTATAATTTACTGGAAAGTTGTCGGCATTGGTGTCTGGTCGGGTGAAAGGGAGGGATTCAGAACCTTTTATAAAAGAGCTATTATACCGAATATTGTAATATTGTATTTAATTTTGACACATTTTTGACAGAAACTTTTTTTTACTAACATCGTGCCACTTAAAAGATTAAAAAAAACTAATTGAAAAAAAACTGATGGACGACTACTGATTAAAAAAGTTAGCTACTATTATACCAAACGTCGTGGGCTCTATTCCCGCACAGAACAAACAGTTGTGTACATAATCATGTCTGTTTTCACTATGTATATTATGTATGTATTTACAAAAAAAAAACATTGCATGATGGAAACCCGTGGTCTTGTTCCAATAATAGTACTAGCTTTGCTTCATTTGGGTATACGCTGTGCGTATTAACGTATATGTAGGGGCATAGGTTATGGCATCAATTATTGTTTAGTGTTTCTTCACTACATACTTACCCCCTTATTCATAAAAACTTAAACAGCTCTTATAGAACACGATAACTTTTGTATCGCTTTGTCACTGTCATTCTTGTTGCTGCCGCCATTTGCGAGTAAGTGACAGAACACGTCAATAGCTTAAACAATGCGTTAGCGTTGCGTTCGTTTTTATGAATAAAGGGGTTAGTTGATACCATTTTTAACTAACAAAAGCACTTAAGTAACATTCGCTCAATATTATTCAAATCCAGGCTTGAACAGAATTTCATTCAATCAGAGCATGCACTTTCACTTAAGTCTGTGCTAGAAAGACTTATCTAGCCCAGCATGTCGTCAACATAATAAACGACTATCTGTCTCCTTGTCAAGAAAAAGACATTACTTTTAATTTTCTTACGAAGAAAACCATGTATAAAATATTGAAAATGGCCCCGACTATTAATTCAGTCCAGCTTAAAGGGATACTATTACTTGGCAAGTATCATAGCATTAAATGTAAAGCTATATTGAGGTTTTTAAATGCTTAGCTGAGGTAAATCCAAGGCACAAGCTAAAATAAGAAGTTAAGAAAGTGCAAGTTAGTTAATCTTGGTTTATAATTGCCGGTGCTCTAGTATTAACCATCATGATAAACGCGAAGTTTTCATGATTGTGAACATGGTTGTTAGGAGTATTTACATCCACAATTGCGAATTTTTCGCATTTATTCAGACATCCGCATCCACGGATAATTTTAGAAAATATTAAAAACAGAAGGAATGCATTTTTTGGTGACAAGACACAGTAACAACAACATGACCAAATGTCTTTTTCTGGTTTTCAGATCTTTAGTATAGAGATACTGCATGGAAAATGCTAAAACAATAATAAAACATAATAATAGCTTTTTCATCTTAATCGGAAGTTAAATATTTGAAATAATATTTCTTCCAAACGTTAGAGGTGGATGCCTTTAACATTGATAAAATCACCCTGGCTCATAGGGTAAATATACCAGAAAGATTCGGCCGGTCTGTTAATGGTCTCGGTAGCATAGTTGGGTAGTGCAGTCGCCCGGTTTGCGAAAGATGTGGGTTCGAGTCCTGCCTGATGCCAACATGACCAAATGTATTTTTCTGGTTTTCAGATCTTTAGTAAAAAGATACTGCATGGAAAATGCTAAAACAATAATAAAACATAAGACACAGTAAGATCAAAAAAATGCTTATTCAAATTAATTCTAGTTCCACTTTATTTGTGTTCCTTATATGAGGATATCAGGACATTTTGAAGATAATGAATCATCTTCATAATCCTCATCCGCAAAATCTCAAAAAACCGTATCCTTTGTTACGGATCGTGAATTGCCCTGAAGCCAACAATTAAATTTAAATTGCTCAAAGTTTAAATCATTCCGAAATCGTTAAGTTGTTTAAACAGTAAATCGCCTGTACGCCTTAAAGGCCCATTAGGAGTCCCGCATTTCCCCTCAAATTGTAGCTAAAGTGCTTCTCAAGTCTAACTTTTTTCATTTCAGACATACTCATCCACATCAATAAATTCGGAATTAAAATGAAATTTTAAAAAAAAAAATTGAACAACAGAAGGAATTTTACGGTGTCTTGACACCAAATAGGTGTCAAGACACCGTCAAATCAAAAAAATACTTATTCAAATTAATTCGAGTTTCACATATTTATATTCCTTATATTGGATTATCTTCAAAATGTCCTGACATCCGCATCCGCAAAAATTTTAAAAAAATCCCTATCCTTAATTACGGATCGTGAATTGCCCTGAAGCCAACAATTAGATCTAAATTGCTCAAAGTTTAAATCATTCCGAAATCGTTAAGTTGTTCAAACAGTAAATCGCCTGTACGCCTTAACCCATTCGCTGCCAATCAAAAATTACAATAGAAAATTAATTGTTAAAACGCACCGGTGCGTGCTGTGGCATTGAACCAGAGGCCCATTAGGAGTCCCGCATTTCCCCTCAAATTGTAGCTAAAGTGCTTCTCAAGTCTAATTTTTCTCATTTCAGACATACTCATTCCCATCAATCAATACTGAAGTAAAAAGGAATTTAAAAATTTATTGAACAACAGAAGGAATGCATACTTTGGTGACAAGACACAGTAAGATCAAAAAAATGCTTATTCAAATTAGTTCGAGTTTCAATTATTTATGTTCCTTATATTGAATTATCTTCAAAATGTCCTGACATCCGCATCCGCAAAATCTCAAAATATCCGTATCCTTTATTACGGATCGTGAATTGCCCTAAAGCCAACAATTAAATTTAAATTGCTCAAAGTTTAAATCATTCCGAAATCGTTAAGTTGTTTAAACAGTAAATCGCTTGTACGCCTTAAAGGCCCATTAGGAGTCCCGCATTCCCCCTCAAATTGTAGCTAAAGTGCTTCTCAAGTCTGTTTTTTTTCGTTTCTTTGAAGGAATTATTCAGAAGATGAGGTGAACATGGTTATAAGGAGTATTTCATCCGCATTTGCGGATTTTTTGCATTCATTCAGACATCCGCATCCACACCAATCAATACGGAGTTAAAACGAATTTAAAAAAAATATTGAACAACAGAAGGAATGTGTACTTTGGTGACAAGACACAGTAAGATCAAAAAAATGCAAATTAATTCGAGTTCCACTTTATTTATGTTCCTCATATTGAGTTATCTTCAAAATGTCCCTACATCCGCATCCGCAAAATCACAAAAAATCCGTACCCTTTATTACGGATCGTGAATTGCCCTGAAGCCAACAATTAGATTGAAATTGCTCAAAGTTTAAATCATTCCGAAATCGTTAAGTTGTTTAAACAGTAAATCGCCTGTACGCCTTAAAGGCCCATTAGGAGTCCTGCATTTCCCCTCAATTGTAGCTAAAGTGCTTCTCAAGTCTAACTTTTTTCGTTTCTTTGAAGGAATTATTTAGAAGATAAGGTATATGACTAGCTGTGTTGTAAGAACGCAAATATCGTGATATTTTTTTGTACTTTTTAGTGTTTACAAATATTTGATATCTTGTAAATGTAGGGAATTGCTCACGATACCGAATTGATATTTAATACTTAGGTAAAAGCCTCTCTCTTTTAGGCTAAATGGTGGGTCGCTATTCGTTTTCGAAATTTTCTTTTGACGAATAAATTAAAACCGAAGATATGCGTGCCTCACTGCGATTGTTATTTCTTATAAGAATCTAAAACTTTCATTAGCACCACTTTGTATAAAAGAAAAACTTCCAAAAGAAATTTGGTGAATTAGAAGCTTTTATTCAACAAACATGAAACTGAATTTCAAAGATGTTTAATTGTTATTCAAGAATGAAGTTGATAATAAATGATGTTCCTTGTATGTTATCTATGTGAATAGGAACTTTAGGTAATACAGGGCTAAAGAAAAGATCGTAAATATTGGCAAAACCCGACATTATATAGTTTAATCTAGATTACTATGAAATCCCTGAGACCGAGATCACAACTTTCAGGGTTGCCTGTTTATAACATACAGAACATAAAGTGCCTATTTTCTTCCCACTGCTGGGCACAGGCGTCACGTTATTATGAGGTGGCACGAGCCATACTCCTACATGTGGGTTCAGTGCGGATTGTTGGAGGGGTGTAAAGTTAGTGGCAACTCCGACAAGGCTTAACAACTTACATCTAGCGACATCAACCGAGACCAACTGCTTGACGTGACTTCGGGACCTCAGACATGCCCGAAAAAACATCGCAAAATTTCGGACCCGGTTTGTGTTGCTTCACAACAGCGATTAACTGTCACAATTTACTGCGCCTTGGGCACCTCTCTTGCCTGTTTAATAAGCATAAATTAAATATTTACCAGCTCACCAACAGAAGCCATAAAGACAAATAATTAATTACACCATCTAAGTACCCTATTGTAGAAATAACTAATTCATCAGACTCATTCCTAAACTTGTGACGAGATACTTTATTCAGAGGGTACTTCCCGAAATAGGCTAGCTAATATAATATACTCTTTGACAGCTCCAAGGGGTCGCAGTTTTATATTAATCAAACGTCACTCGCTTCAACGGTAAAAATCTTTTCACAACCTGGGTTTGACGACGCGGTGTCCGAATGTCCACTCGTGTCGTGAGTGGCCACGGCACATGGAAATGTATACAAAAACAGGTAAAAACATCTTAACCGTTTGCGGAATACCCTGGTTACGGGGAGAGTTTTCCATGTGGGCGTGGTAGGCCAAATCCTAAGCAAGGAATATCGAAAAATGCTGAATGGATTCTCGAGACCAATTTTTACTGAAACAAAACTGTACACTCCCGATTTCCCAAAACTTTCTCCTTAGCCGGGAATCGAACCTGTTGGTTTTGAATAAAAAAGATCAGTCTGTGTTATTGTGCCATCTCATTGTGATGCTTATAAGAATTAATTTCTTGGTAATAACATTGGAGGGCAAACCAAAGGAAAGGTGTCATTATAAATAAAACATTTTTTTCCATGCAATCACAAAACATCAAGATATTTTTTTCGACAAGATTAAACTTAATTAAAGTTCTCGCTTATTGAAAAGTTTGAAAGCTATTTGTTTCAATCAGGTTAAGGTAAAAATGTTAAATACATCCCTGTTTGCATCGAGTGTACAAATATCAGGTTATTTTACCCCATTCGTATGAAAAAATTGTTTCACTTCCAAATACAACCCTAGCAAAAAGAATCCGAAATATTCAGCGTCAATAGAAGTATATCTTTTCGGCAAATATAATTTTATTGCAAATATTTTACGGCAAGCTGAAATTCATGTCCCAGTAAAAGTTTTACGACGTTTCCTTGTATCTCAGTATACGTAACGTGAAAAAGATCATGCGTAAGAGTATTCTATATTTATAGTTTTTACTGCTTTTTGTAATTGAAACTATTTTCACATAGAGCAACAGTATTTTTTCAAATTCTATGTTAGAATAATTAATTATAGCTATGATTTAGTTTCTTTATTTTATTAATGACACCTGGTCAGGTATCCCCAGTCAGAGCCTGGCAATCTTAAGAATAACAGTTTCAGTAGTTAGGAGTTTTGGGAGAGGCTTCTGCCCAGCCGTGGGATGTGGTAGGTCAACAAATAAAGTTTAAAAAAATATAACAACCGGAGCCACTTCTTAAATATAATAAAACCACAGGCCCGAGTATTTATCGATCAAGAACACTCATGCAATATTTGTTTACACAACGTCAACCAGTCATTCAAAAAAAAGTAAAAAAACATAACAAATTAAAATAATAAATCACATATTTTTTGCGCCAAGATTGGATTTCATTTTATGTCATGAAATTGTGCGTAATGATGACAACTTAGATGTATTTTATAACCAGTTTAACCTGCAAAACCAAATAGCAACGATATTACTTAGCACGAACTACTTACTAGAATTAAATGTGCATTGGTCTCTTACACGTTAATCTAAGTTGAACATGTCGTAAATAACGCCACAAACGCGTCTGAAACAAGTAAATTCGGCTTCTGTCACGTTTTTCGTATTTACCGAAACAGTGTTAGCACTCCATGTCTATTCGGCCCCTGAAAGTTTCAGCAGTGACTCCACGGCAAAATTCAGCGGTATTTGGATTTTCCATTTGCATGTTTGCCCACAGTGATTGAAAGCAAAGTAAAACATTTAGACTGAAATCGTGACATTGAAATAGTCTATCAGATGATAAGAATACTTGTAGATGAAATGGCTATTGAATATGAAGATTGACATGCTTTATAGAACATTTTAAAAATAAGTATCTGGACGCTAGGACTGCTCCTGGATCCAGATTCAATCGACCGAATCGAGTTAGGAGACGACCCATACTTGCAATGGAACTTGCAAATGATTGAGTTAATGATTGGAGAATTGAGCAAATAGCCGATGATAGAACAGTTAGGAGTAATGATGCTAGGTCTTATTCTAATTCTAATCAAAACCTTACTTTATAATATAGGTCCAAGCTGATTTCAATTTCATTTGGACATTATCCGTGAAACCTTGAGTATGTAATCTAAAAGATTTGTTTTCTGTTACTTGGTTTAATCGTGAGGAAATTGCAATGTTGATTTTTCAAAAGAACTTTTCACAAGGTATCTTCTTTTCAACCAGCTGTTGCATCTGTCATAAATAATTTCACATTAAAATAATAATAAACTGACTTACCAAATAATAAACTCCAAACGGCATAACCACGACTGCCACCAGAAGATCAGCCACAGCCAAACTCACTATGAAGTAGTTCGTCACAGTTTGCAATGTCCTCTCTTTCACAACACTCATTATAACTAACACATTCCCAAAAAGAGTAAAAAACGGAAATATCATTAACAATAACGCCCAGAAATTATACTCTGGCATCAAATCTCCTTTGTTAAAGCACGAGGCATTGAATGTACCATTAACTGTACAATTCGTGTACTCAAACACATCATTTAAAGCATCTAGTGTACCATTGTGTTCGCTAAATATATCATGACTTGTATTCCCATAGAAATAGTCACTAAAATCCTCTACCAGCATCATATAATTTCCACTAGTGTCATTATTTGTAACATTTTTAACGCTTTTATTAAATGCTTGTCTTGTTTTAACTACTACAGTATGATTTGATTCTAGTTTAAGTTCATCGGGTGGTCTTTTTGACGGATAAAGATATGTTGTAGAACTATGGTACGTGGTTTTATAATAATATGGCACTTGTGTTGAATTCGCCATAGTTCTACCGTCAAATTTGGTACCGCTATGTGGCGTTTGCACCATTTTGGTATTTTTCTTGGTACGATTTCATAATGACCGTCAACATTTCTTTTGTAATTTGATCACTAACTCGTTTTCCAGTTTATCATCTTATTGCTTGAAATATCTGAAACAAACAAAAAATAATTTTAAAATCGTGAACCTGCTAAAAAGAGTTCCATTAAAATTATGTGGGTTAAATTAAGTTGCTGGTTTCGAATTGAAACCATCAAATTCACATAGTAAAAGTCATCTATTAGTTACAATTACAATAACGTATACTTTTCTTGTTTCATAAAATTTAAAACAACAAAACAAAATTATCGAAGATATCCGAAAATAATGAATGATCCATTAAATTTCGCCGTCCAATTATTGGATGATACTTTTACTACAAAATTGTGTCTCCATTTAAGAGTTTCGGAAAACAATTTTATCGCCACAAACATGTTTGAAGTGTCTAACGATGTTTGAACAGTATTAGCTCTAGATAGTTAATTTAGGATAAATCACCGAAGATTTGCAAATAATAATATGAACCTAACAGATCATCATCATCATCAGCAGCCACAGGACGTCCACTGAACATAGGCCTCCCTCATAGATTTCCAGAGCGGCCTGCTGTAGGCGGCCTGCATCCACTGAGACGCTGCGATTTTAATCAGGTCATCCGTCCACCTTGCGGGTGGGCGTCCCACCTAACAGATATCAACACTTTAATGTTTAACTGCTAGACAACTGGAGCTTTTACAAGGCGAGGCACAACTACCGATTTTGAAGCATAGAGATCCAATGGGCCCTGTACTCGTATCATAATATGTGGCACAATAGAGCCTTGTTAGAAAATGGGTGCAGAATAGTGTCTAGTATAAGTTATACAGTTTTATTTTTCACTTTAAAATTATGGTTTTGCTTTCGCAGTCAAGTTTTTTTATAGTAATTTTCGAACGATAAAAATATCCTAGATGAGCACACACGTTCTATGTCAAATACACAAAAGTACGCAATGCACGTTCTTGCATTATTAAAACTCAGTTGGCATTAACACCCAGTTTACCCAAATGAGTGTTCCATATGATATGAGGGACTGAAATGAGCTACACCAGCCTACATCACTGCATCAGGGCATTGGCAGAGAACAGATTATATCAGAACGTGGGTATTAACACCCGCGTTCGGACACCGTATAAGGCTGCGTTTTCACCAGAGATGCGTTGCGAGGACTGTGTTTTTAAGAACCAATAGGTGTCATTTAGCGAAGCTAGGCAAATGGATTGATTCTATTGGTTGTTAAAAACACATTCCTTGCAACGCATCTCTGGTAGAAAAGAATCCTAAATGTGTATTGGTCAAATAATATTTATTTATTCTTCATTTGAACACAGTAGCTAAGGCTTCTTCTTAATATAAGAGCTAATAAAGAGAGACAAACATCTATTTCAACTTGTTACTTAAAAACTGTATTGTTTTTCATGGTTTTTAAAGTGTTGTATTTGTCTCCGCCACAAATAGGAGAATAAATATAAAATAATTATATTTTCCCAAAATGGTCCTAAGGTTTGTAATGCCTGTCAAAGGGGACGGAATCATTAAACTTTTTAGCTGTCAACATTATTGTTTTTATTGAATTGTCATTCTTCAGAACGACACGCGACGTCAGCCGGAGCAGCCAGTTAAGATTGTATACAGGGTGTTTCTTCTAAGGTGTCAAGCCGACGCCAGCTGATAGTAGGGTACCATACCTATCGATTTAACCCCCATGTATGTTCTACGATTTTTTTGTAGTTTTCGAAATAATGAGGTTTTTGTTATTTTTAAAAACATTGTGAGCACTTGGCTTTAAATAATTATAACTTTTTTTTCGTTTGACTTTTATTGGATATTTTCTTTTTATTATAATGTCTATTAATTGCAGTTTTATGATTAAAATAATCTCTGTCCTAACTTAACTACAAGATACATTTTTTTTTATTGATAGTGAAAAAAAAGTGAATCATGCAGAACATAACCAAAATTCAATCGTAAATTTAAAAAAACAAAAGGTAATCCATAGCTTCTTACTAATTTCAAAAACTGCGCAGCATCATAAGCTTTCATAATAATACAAGAAAACATGTCCTTTGTGGGGCATTATTCGCTGTAATCGATGCTCAAGTCTTGAGAATCGGAAATAAGTGTAATTTTCATACTTAATTATTTTCTAGTATTTTGGGACAATTTTGTCATTTCTGAGATTTATTGTCTTCTAACGTTTAAACAAAGCTCATTTGTTAATAAAACAGTCATTTTTTAACTTCCAATCATCCGAAAGTCACAACTCCTGTTGTAATTAAAATGTTGAAATTGAGGAAATCGGAACATGTTTTGAATCGATTATCGAACTGTTTTGAGTTACTATGTTCAAAATACGCGTACATAAAAAATAATAAAGATGGTCCGGTTTCTTCAATTTTAATTTTTTTATTACACCAGGAGTTGTGACTTTCGAATGATTGATGATGTTAAATCGATAGGTATGGTACCCTACTATCAGCTGGCGTCGGCTTGACACCTTAGAAGAAACACCCTGTATAAAGTAAAAAAAATATAGACTCCAAACTTTCAGTGTACAAAATAAAAAAGATTATTCTGGGTCCACAGGTAGTTTAAAACGAGCCATAAACCAAGGACCGCGTATATTTATTTGCATAATGGTTGTTATGGCTCGCTTATTGACTTATTTACATTTCTTTTGTTGGTTAACGAGAGCAGCTATTTATTATACTTTATCGGGACAGGATCAAACCTTAATTTCCGAAATCAAAATCTAAATAGCTCCACCTCGTTTACGTGAAGTAAATTGGTCGCGGCAGTATATTAGGTTTTGTTTTTCCTGTTTTGATACAAAATATTTGATTAACTAGTACCAAGTAACCTAGCTTTATTCTTAAACAAATGTTACCACTATAGGTACGTATACTAGGAATGTTTATGTATAAGATACGATGGTTTTTTAGCTGTAAGTACTAATTTGCGTTGTTGTTAAGTTGTCTGAAACTTTTGCTATCCTAATTTTGCTATTTGTGTCTTCTTGGTACGGGAACCCGTCACTTGTCCAAAATTAACTAGTCCGAATTTCATTTGACTGAAAACTGTTGACCAACATTTCATTTGCCAGATGTATTGTTTGACATATTTTTAACTCGTCGAAGTATCTTTTGACATAAGTGTCGTTATACCGAACTACGTTATCCCGAATTTCAGAATAAACTTTTTAATATTACCAGAAGTCTGTTTTCAACTTTTTTCATTTACCAGGTGACTTGCTTGGCATATGATCACTTTGCCTAAATCACATTTTACCGAATATTACTAGGCCACACCTACTGTATGATAACGTTTAACGTCTCGTTAACGTCGATTTTCAGTAATTTCAACTTCGGGGTGAATCCGACTCAGTCAACCTCGACACCACGTGGTACTTGTTTTGCCCTACCCCAAGAGTGTTATTTAAAAGCGCGTAGGCATGGAGTGGCGAGGCGGCCCGCGGGCAGAAGAGCAGGTGGCTATGAGCGAGGCGCCACGGCTGAGGCTGGCCGGCGAAGCCGGCCAACAAGCCCAAGCTGCGGTGCTGAACGCGTGGAACCACCGGAGCCCCGTAATGCCGGAGCCGTGACAGAATTCTTGTTTTCCTTAAACTTGCATGTTGAATACCTACATGCTGTCCATTTCTTGTTTTATTTTGAATCCAAAAATTCCTTGTCTGCTTTTATGCTGCTTGCATTGAACCCGTAACTTTTTTATGATCGTTTGGTAAACTAAAAATATGGCAATCAAAACAGTGGTCTAACGATTGTTCTGGAAAACAATACTTCGGACAAGTGTCATTTCGGCCAATCATTACTTCAGTAAAACGTTTTGTGGCCTAATAAAACGTCTGGCAAACGAAAAAAATCTAGTTGATAATTGGTCAACTGATACAGTGGCAAAAGTCATTTCGGGAAAATGAAAAAAATGCCGATCGAAAAAAAACGAAACGTTTTCGGGAAAATGAAATTCGGGAAAAGAAAATTCGGTCGTATGATAGGTAACCTCTTGGTACATTTTGTGTATTGAAGTCACCAGGTGTAGTGCATCAGTCTAGTTGTTTTCAACCTTACTCTGATTTTAACAGAAGGTTTTTTTCCAGATATTTAAATCCTAAAAAAAACTCAAAATGTCTCACGGCTAACTAAAATATTCTCAACGATAATATTTGTCCTGGATCAGAATCGAACCTACGTGAAGCAGTTTTTTATGTAAAACCGCTGTCAAACGAGCCACTGAGCCAGTCAACATCACAATTTAGTTTGATTTATCTTTAACAAAACCCAAGTTTTTCTTCAAGAATGCTGCTCCTTTCTGGCAAACCTTGCGTTTTTTTCTTAACGACATTTTAATTATAGCTGTATCCTCAAGCGCACGCTATCAAAACATCATTACAGATGCCGACAGTCGCCAGAAGAGATAAGAGCTGTCTTTTAGTCGGGGACTGTCTGATTTACGGTATGTTTTATTTTGGTTAAGGGTTGGAAATAGGAATGGAGTGTGAAATGAAGGTTTTTATTTGAAGAAATAAAGAAAAACATTTATTAAAAAAAATACAATAAACCTTTCATTTTGTTAAACAACATAAAAAAATTTGCCCTGTCGTGAAGTTTTCTATCACAATCAATATTTTTACTGAATGATGTTTTATTTCTGCTTCTGTTTGAAAAAAAAAGCCCCATGACTACTTATAACTTTATAAGGTTTTCAATACACTGAGGTTTTAATAAATACTCCTGCTACTTTGATTACTAGCCAATAAAAATTAAAAGCAGAATTAACTGACGGAAGTAACGACTGTTTTGTTAAAAATCTTCCATTTTAACTTTTAGATTTTCCTTCCGAAAGTGAGAGTGAAAAGCGATTATGGCACTCTCGGAGATGAGCCATTACCCGATTCTTAGTCACTTGAGGCGTGGTTCCTCTCTTAGCGGAATTATATTAAGAGACCTAAAAAAGAACTAAATTCCATGTTTACTTTTTTACCGAACTAACACTCGGCACTAGCAGAGTTTTGCTTCACAGAAAATCTGCAGTTCTGCTACAAAAATTCACCAATAACCTTTTGATAACATTACCAAGAAATTTTTTTTTTTTGTTACTTGTGGAATAAGGAATGTCTAATCCAGTTCATTGTTGGATGTTCTCCGTTATTGTGTCCCAGCGAATCAACTATTTTGATGCCAATGAGTATTTAGGATCAGCCATGTTTACTTCGTTTAAGGTTCTCATTTTTCTTTAAATTTCAACTGGAAATAATGTACGCAATTATGTGATTTGTAACAAAAACTTGCCTAACATTAAGTTCACCTCTAAGTTGCAGTCCTCACTACGGAGCAAGATCAACGCAGGAAACTGCTGCGAGACTCACAACCCGCTCACATCTCGACCACCGCCTACTTCAGCAGGCTCCGTCAGTCAGACAGGCGACGATCTGACTTGATAGATGACCGATCGGCACATCATTAGCGCCGGGACTTAGGCCGAGCATTTATTAGCTGTTGAACTTATCTTCAACAAATTACCAATTTTGATGACCGATTAAGCTTTTAACATTATTGGGTCAAGAACTCAAGATTAAGATCGCGGGACACTTTCAGAATGGAGTAGATTTTCGACTTCGGTCTTCCTTTTATCTTAAATGATGAAGTTGCTTTTATCGAATCTTAAATTTACTGTTTTACATCTTTGATGATTATTTGAGATGGGACTACCAGATATTGCTGTAGAATTTAGGCAAAAAATTATGGTATCAGCGATCTTGTAATAATTGAAGTATCGAACAATGACATCGAATAGCCATTAGCATTAGCTAACGTCACCGCAATACTGTTGACACTATCGGCCTAAAGTACCGTTTTGTTCAACCTTTGTCATAAACACTTTAGAGAAAACGAAGGTGTGGAATGTTTTGACCAGTTTGTCTACGTTCTTCGTTCTTTCTAGACAAGCATCAAATAAGATTGTGGCCAAACGCCTGGCTTATAGATTTAAGTCACAACAAAATAGGAGTTACTGAGTTTCAAAATCATTATTAAAAAAAACTCCTAAAAGGTTGTCTTCGCAGCTCAGCTCGGAAATGGGTTCACCTTCTAAAAAGTTTGTACGGTTTCAGCACTGCCAGGTGTTGTAAAACTAAAACGAATAGAAATGAGAACAGGGCTGTGCAAATACGCCGCCGGTGATATTTTACTCAGTCTGTTTCAGTTTTATTCACAGTTCACATTGTTGTTTTTTGCATGTGGCGTTTCCACACGTTTGTGAGGGCAACTGTTGTTGTTTCAAATTTCCGTGAGACCTTTTTATTAATCTTTCACCTGAAAGTGTGTTAACGGCGATCTGGGATCTTATTACAAGCTTTTTATAGATCAGTTTAATTTAACATAAAAAAATGCAATACAAGTTGCTACAGTGATCAAAACGAAAGATGTTCTACTGTTAAAAAACCAAACATAGAATGGTAGTTCACCCGGTATGTTATTGGAAACATTCCAGTCTAATTCTCCTTTTTGTAATCCCCTGTTTTTTATTACTAATAATCACGAGGGGTGGATCACAAAAATCTTATTCGGAGATACTTGGTTTTTCGTTCCTAGATCAAATCAAGAATCAAGCAATCCACAGGACCAGTAAAGTCAGGGGTAGTATGTTGAAATGATGGAGGGCAGGGAATAAAGCACCATGGAATGATTGCCTTTAAATCAGAAGGAAAGAATGGATTCCATTTGATAGCAAATGCAGTGAGGGATGCTCCCCGCCCGGTGAATGAATTGCCTCATTATGGTCGTAGAATTTTCGCACACGATTCGTCAACAACTGAAAATGTATGAGAGAGGCATGAGGGACCATATTTAGCAGTGGAACTCTCGCTGATTATCATGCTAAGTCAATAATAAACGTGTTTTTTTATGATTTTATGGAACAGAGATAGTAGAGAGGAAAACACTGTTAAAACAAAATTATTTTTTGTAAAGCTGTATCCTCGTGCGTCCACATTATGGATGGTCACCTTTGTAGAGTAAATAAATTACTACACAGACGTTGTCAGAGACCAACTAAGGAAAAGATGGCGTGACAATTTGAACAACTGCCATCAAGAGTAAAAAAGCGGTATGAATAATAGCAACCTTTCAAGTGAAAGCAGGAGCGGTTTTCACAGCCACACATTAACCAACCATATTTAAAATAACGCTCAAAGATGGTTGTTTTTTGCTTGACGTGCATTTTGACGCAAGACAATACCCTGATCTTGGTGTTTTTGGTGCCACAATTTTTAACAATAGTTTCTGTATCATTTTTTGCTTATTGAATAAAGTATTTTCTTTTTTTTTTCAACGCTGAATCAACGCTTTACGCAATGCATCACGATGAACAACGGTCAAAATAAAGTATTATGCAACTAAACAGCTTTGTACGGAAGCTTGGTCTCGGAAAGACACATATTTCCCAAGAGAGTTGGGCTACTTTTTGAAACCAATTGATGTTTACAGGGATGTAATAAGTTTAAGTTTTGTGGCTTTCGCTTTTGTTGTTTATACCTGTTTTTGTATCATTTTTGTTTGTTTATATCTGTATGTGTACGATGTCCAAAATCAATAAACGTTTTTTTTTTTCTTTCTTTCTTTCTTGATCAAAAAACTACTTACAACAGTAATTAAAAAAAGCTTACCACAGTAATTAAATAAAGATAACTCTTGAATCAGCAGTCGATCATAGAATAAAAGAAAGGGGAGGTACAGTTTTCGCAATAATCTCAACAAAACCTACAATTTAACATTTATTAGTTACCATAGAGTAATAAAGTCGTTTTACCTCAGATGAAAACTACAGAAAATAAATTCTATAAAATATACCTTCGACCGAGGGGTAATTTTGCGACATTGTGTTGGAAAATGAATTGTTTCCCTCTTCACAAAAGATGAACATAATATCTACTTAACCTAATGTTTGCAATTTAAGGTCCTTTGTGAAAGACAGCTGTCCAGAGATACTGCAATTTACAGTTAAACAAATCGGTAATTTAACACTGAAGTACAAGGTATTCTTTAAACTACCTATCAAGGTAAATTTGTTTCTCCTGTGCTCTCCAAGTTGACCTTATTTAAAGCAGCCGTGAGCCCGTGAAGTCCAAATGTACAGTAAAACAGTCTGTAACTATTTAGATGCTTCTAATAGTTAAACTTGTTTTTAGAGTGTCCAATGATATTTAAAAGAGGTTTTTAAAAATTGTCTCTTGGAGTAGTACTTATGATTTGACCGCGTTTACAAGATAGCATGATACGTGTTGCGCAGTGTTGTCTCAAACGCATCAAAAAGCATTGACAATGCTTTGCTTAGGTGGGCAAAAGCCCTGATTTCGGGTCCCACTTTTATAGCACAAGTTACCTGTCTACGTATTTTTTATTATAATATTATCATTGGTGTCGGCATCTATTATCATGAAACTTAGATAGTTAAACCTATTTTCGAAAAAGATATTCCTGTTACTGACTTGTGCCATGCCATCATCTCTTTGAATTTCATAAATTAATTCGGAAGTCTTAAAGAACCTTAAGTACTTGTTTTATCTTCTTTTAAAGACGCGTTTTATTATGCTAGTTGAAACTCATGCTTTTATCCCGTTTTATTAGGCTATAACTTCTTCATTCACTCTTTCACTTCAAGACGAAAGTTAAAACTATTTTTGGGGAACAAAAGCTCTTGAGTCTATGAAGGATCCTTTAACGTGGAATTATTTAAAACATAGCTAGTTTGAGAGTCTACAAACATCAGATAGGTATAAGTATTTAAGTCAGTAAATACTCAAAATTGATTTTAAGTCAGCAATATAAGGTGCCCCTATGCAAAGGTTAATGTGACCGCCTCGGTACAAACGCAGACAGCAAATACTTACCATTCGAAGGAAACATTATTGAAAATATTGTTTCTGAATATTTGTTGAGTTTGCAAAGATAAAACATTGTTGTCGTTTTGATTACTGTAACTGACGTGATTGGTTGAAGATTAGCACTTGCCAATTTGATGATACAAATGAATCCTGACCTAATTCGCACTTCACTATTTCATTTCATTTTAACTCATAAATAGAAAGAACACCAGGCTTAAATTCGTCTTACTGCTGGGCACAGGTCACACCCCAACAACTGTACTGAGTCCGCGTGTAGTAGTATGGCACCTCAACATTACACGTAAGTACAATTGAGAAATCAAGCACAAACTTTATTAATTAATATGCTGTTCTGTTGTTGTGAATCGCAATATATAAAACTTCACAATTCACAATTTTTCGCCAATGACAAATTTCGTCCATACAGGGCTGTATTCTGACGCCACAAAACAGCCGTTCATGCATAAGCGACGGATGTCATTAATAAACCTCAGTTATAATGAGGGAGATGGTCAGGGGATTTGAATAATCTGTTTGGCTAATAGGCATTGTTAAGCAAAACTACAGTAATGCTACGGGTACTTAGTTACCCGCATTGGATTGGATTATACTTGAATGTATGTTTTTTTATTACTTACGGCTAAATATTATTATTTGCGATTTGCGGATAGATTTTGTGCTATTCGCGATTGTGCTATTCAAAACTGTGCTTTGATTACGTCCTAGATTCCCAAAGCGACCGATTGAAGGTGGCCTGCGTCCACCTAAATCCTGGGACTCATATCAAGTCTCATTAATTTATTCTATAATGCACAATAATTAATGGTACAAAAGGCGGACTTAATGCCAATATGGTTTGCTCCACCAGTCAATCATAAGCCTAAGCAGTAAAGTACAGTAGGCGGTGCGACAAAAATAAAATAACTTTTCGTGGTCTCCTTTATGGAAGTAAAAAGTTACGTATGTCTTGAACAATCTCCCTTTAATAAATTTTCGGCACCAACAGCTATCAGTTCTACGCTATTGCCGTGTTAGGCATTAAATACCAACTGACAATAAATGGCTTAAATCACAGCTCTGTGGTTGGTCATTCCTCATCACTTCATAACCAGCAAAATATTATATTACGTATTTAAACACTCATTTCCATTTTACCCAAACCTTATAGGTACAACTTTAAAATCAATATTTAAAACACATCTTTCAAAATCAAATATCTCCTTCAGATTTAAAGATACGTCTAAAATATTCAGCACATAATTTCAATTGGAAGTATATTTCCGAAGTCCAACAAAAGCTCCCACTAAATTCCTTCCCTTGAGAGGTGAACGCCGCATACGAACCCGCGTTATTAACAATTTGCGGTCAAGTGACAACGCAATATACGATCAGGAACTTTAATACGGCCCTGTATATTGGGCAAGTTCAATATTGGAGTCGGCAGACTTTAATCAATTTATTTGTCGGCTTAGCTATTGTTTGTGGATTATTGAAGTGGTTGTTGATTAGTAAAAGTAACGCTCTACAACTTATTTTTTATTACTATCTCGCAGTTACCAATTAGAGTTAGCGTATAACTATGAGAAAACTATGGCAATCGACCAAGTAAGCTAATCTATCTGATTCTCATTTGTTTAACCTAATGACGTTAAATCGCACTTCAGTTCGCATATTGTCCATTCACCTAAATTCGGCTCACATACCCCCGAATTCACAACCGATAATCAACGCTAAGCACGCGCTCACGCTTATGCTGTCCCTTTCAGTTTTATTGACATTGTACGGGACAGCATGAGCGTGATCGCGTGCTTAACGTTGATTGACGTTTGTGAATTCGGGGGATAATCACTCATTTGAACGAACGTTTGCTCAACATTATACTGTTATAATCATTTTTAACGCATAATTCATCCCTCTGAGCTAGGATTTTATTCGATTCCATTCGTCTTACTCTTGTTCCAGGCTCTGCCAATCTCTCTCATGATGTCTCAATCATGTGAAGGAAAAATAATGATAGTAATATTAAATATTATAACAAAACATAATTTTGATATACACAGTTGCGTAAAATACTCAATTATTTGTTGTGCATGTTTGACTGTCTTGTTCCTTTAGTCTGCGTCTACGAATAAACCATCACCAGCAACCCCTATCGTTTGTACGGAGAAAACAAAACTAGAAAACAACTTTACTAAACTCTAATACTATATATTTTTGTCAACCGTTTTGTTATACCAACACACAGATGAACAAAAAAAAACACTTGTCTTGAATCACACTTGACTAATCGTTACAATAACAAACACTTGTACAAAACACTGTATTAAAAGTTACAAATCTCTACAGCTTTAGTTAGAAGTTACATATTTCTTCCATCTAAAAAAGGCCCTGCCGTTTCCTTTTGTGAAAAGAAAATGCTCAAGAATTCCTATTATTAAGTCTTTATTGTATCCTGGGGGCAGGAATGTACTGTGTCGTCTTCAGGGGCCAATTCATGTCCCGACTAATTGATTTTGCAGATAATCTTCCAAGCGATTTACAAAAAATATTGTATAATTTTCATTGAGATGGAATTCTGCCCTGTAGCAATAATGAATTTTTGAATCAAATTGCCATTTTGTTTCATTCGGAAGGTTGTTATGAGCCACGCGATGTTTTACGGTAGATAGTTACATTTATATGTATTTTTGCTTATTGAATCGTTTGCTTCAATAACTTTCTGACAGTTGACTAATAGTCAGAACAACGGAGTCAAGACAGCAGGAGTTTTTAATATCAAGTATTATGACGTAACTTATTTTCTAACGTAACCGTAATTCGTTAAGTAATGACTTCTAAAAAAAATAACTAAGCACATAGTAAGGCGAAAATAGCATGAAACTCGTCTGGCGGTGTGAGGTCACTCGCACACCGCCGCCCTTCTTCGGGGTCACTTGGAATGGAGGTACACAACCAATGCCGTGTGCATCCCCAGCAGCAATGAAAGGCCCACTTTTGTCGGTTCTTACGACAGGTGGGGAGGAACCGTAGCAGTATCCGATGCCGTATCACAGGGCAAACTGCAAAGCAAAGCTAGTGTAACTTCTATTATGTAAATATAAATGTGTGAAAATATATTTTGAAGTATTTCGTAGAAATCTGTAGTTTCTGTAGATGCTGTCTTTGACAACCAGTTACGTAGGTGTTCGACAAAGTAACAGACATTGAAGTGAAAACAATACAACGGATTCTGTAAAATAAGTGTTATATTTTGTTGCTTTGCAGTTCGTGACAGAACTTATTCAGGTATAAAAGTAAAGTTACAAAATGGAAAATGAGCGAATGTAAGTATATCATTGTTCTATTGAATTAAAAGCCTAGATTTATTTTCTAGACATTATAAATAAATAAAGCGGAATTTCTCCCGAAAAAGGTAGTTAACTAGTGTGAACATGTTAAGTTATGTTATGGGAAATACTAAATACAGTATCACACAAACACTTGCTTGCATATTTCAATGAACAAAATAAAATATTGACAATTATTATCTTTATTCCTCGACGAATTATTAGAAACTCATGAAGTGAAATGAGATAGTGATATAATTTTGAATTGCAAAAAAAAATACGTGGTAACTGCAGTTTTTATAAATCAAATGTGACTAAATCCGCAGGACTTTTTATTTAAAAACAAGAATGTTATATAACTCAAGGATTGTTAGGAATTTCGTGCTTGAGTGCATATCGGTGTTTCCGACAGACTGCCCAAATTGGAGTAACTTCTAGGGATGGAAAAGTGACCAGGGGGCAGCCATGACGCGCGCCACCCGGTCACTAAGATACATTCACAATACATACAGCCGTGCGGCTGTAGCAGCGCAACAGTTACGCAGTTCTGAGGCGGCCAACTTCCATACTACAAAAAGCAGTTCGGCAGCCGCGCGACAGTAGAGATGCCTTCACATTACAACTTCAGGCAGCCGCGCTGCTTGCAACCTAATGAATTTGTTTTTTTTTAAAGTTCCTAAAATTCACGGTCTGACAAAAGAAGTCGTCTTATTAAAGCCGACAAAATAGTATAAATTATAATTTCAATATATTTCTGCAGTTTTCTACATGTACAAAAAATCCGCGCCGGAGATCCCCGGCGGGCATTCAAATGCTTTGTGGCAGACACGGTCTTAATTACTTCGCGGTCAAAAAGACAAGCCCGCCTCGCCGTCTGCAGAATGCCTATAAGTCACCTTTAACTTAATAATGCTTGAAACTAACTTTAATTCATGACTATCAGTTTTATGGTCCTGTGAAAAAAACTTTTCAAAACTCGAATGCCTAATATTTTTCTGTCCAGACTCTACCAGCTCACATCGTAACGCTTTGCTACGAGAATGTTTAGTCACTACATTTCCTAGTGCTCTCAACGATAAAATAGCACGTAGCATCGCTAGGTGTTTTTTTCTCTTCCTAAAAGCAGCAACCAGTCGCTGCGTTCACAGGTGTCGAGAATTCACGTGGAACGTCACACGTCGCCTGGAAATTAGAACTTTTGAAGTACGTGCTGGGAATTTTGAATTTGAAACTATGCCAATGCGGAAACGTACGTTTTGCTGAATTTTATTTTTTTGCTTTTAAATGGTTTTTAGATAGACATTTTGAAAATTGTAATTAATGAAGGCGTTTGAGTTTGTTTTACGAGTATATGCCCATATTTTGAACTTTAGCATAAAGACTTTTTCACAAAATCCTAAAATTATAGTGTGGTTAAAACGTGCAAGCTTTTATGAAATAAATATAGGTAGTAAACTTTGAATATTTACAACCCATAAAACTGCCCAGTACAAAATTACTGGATTCGCTGTTTCCCAGGTGGGTGAGATAACAAACAAGCACTCGAAGTTTCAAAAACCACTACAGCGTTTATGAAAATTTGTTTTAAAATGTAAAAGCTTGTTCCTGAACAGTTTACCAATACGCCTTTCAGGGGAAAGTTGGCAACTTTACGTATCTTAATAACATCGTATATTTTGCTATAAAACTATTCAATTATGGTTCTACCTGGTGAACTATTCGCGAACTAGGTAACAATAAAAGTTTTACGATTGGGCGGTTTTCCACTATTACTAGCATGGATTTTTATAGGTCCTAAACATAGCAACAGCAGTATCTAGACGAGTATTAATAGTTCAAAGTTAAAATATCTTTATTAAAGTTAACCGGTTATAAGTACTTTTAAAACTATGTCAATTTTATAGATGCATCTTCTCAACTCCAGACATCAACAGCAGAAACATAACGTCCACTGCTGAACATAGGCCTCCTCCATAGATTTCCAGAGCGGCCGGTTGTAGGCGGCCGTCATTCACCGAAACCCTGCATCTTTTTGAGGTCATCCGTCCACCTAGAGGGTGGGAGTCGGACGCTGCGCTTGGTCTCGAATGGTCTCCACTTGAGAACTTACCCAGCCCCACCGGCCATCAGTCCTTTATGAAATGTGCCCCGCCCCTTGCCACTCCAACCTGCTAACACGCTGACACAACTTACAACAACCTGAGCTACGTCAGCGACCTTAGATATCCTACGAATTTCCTCATTTTTGATTCAATTTCCTAGCGTAACAACGAGCATAGCCCTCTCCATAGCCCGTTGGGTGACCTTGAGCCTTCTTATGAGGCCCATAGTGACTATGTGTCAGATCCATAATGTCATCGCTGGTTACACACACTGTTCACAACTCCAGACGTCATTTGTGTAAAAAAATAATACCTCGTTTTGTATTTAGTTACTTACACTATACCAATCCCTATCTGACACCTAATACTTGATACAATTTTCCTTTAGTTTAGATTAGGCAGATTTATTAATTCGCTCACGTGTGCAAAATTAGAGCACATAGTTGAAGTAGACCGAGGTCAAAAGCCGCTGGATGGCAAATACTTTAATAGCACAAGAGCTAACTCGGGTGTGACCAGCAAGTCACTCGTAAAACCAGTTAAGAACAAACTCGCTCCGCCACAGGTTTGGACCAACTCCCAACTTCGTGTCCCAGTGTCTCGACACTGATTAACCAAGTTTCACTAGCGATATGTTTGCAACTCTTTAAGTGGACACTCAACTTATTGAACATTTACACTGAACTAGTTTCAGGGACTTGGCGTGGTGCAGTGATGCGATAGAATTAAATTTGTAAGCACTGCGTTAGAGCGGTGTGTGGAATGGAGGAGGCATTTTGAGAGCGTTTCAAGCGTTTCAACCTCAAAAATAGAAAGAACGCTTTAATTTGTAATTATGAATAATACTGGTTCTGATATTAACATTAACATACGCTCACGATTGATTGTTGCCGTTATAGAGAACGGAACATTCAGATCCCTACATTTCATGATGAACCCAACGCCGCGAGCTTACCGCCGTTAGTTACTCGTGTTTGTTATCAGCGTTTTCTTGCACCGGAGAGACAACTTTGACAAGTGTTTGTGAAAAGTCAGTAAAAACAATTAATGTTAAAAACACTGAATGTTTCTCTAACAGTGGTTAGGAAGTTGTTTCCATAGAGAAAAAGCGAGAAAAAAGAGTTAGCCGCAAGTTGTTCAATGGACACAAAGTAGATGTTACGACTAGAGTTGTTTGAAGCCATTCCCACGAATGCGGCTAGCGCGCGGTAGGCGTACATGATAAATCTTAGAGAGCAATAAAAATATAAGAATCCAATTGATTTAATTAAAGCAAGACACCAGACCATTATAATTGAATGTCATTGTGCCCACCACCACAAATCGCGTTTGTCAGTACAGGCGCTTAAAAGCCCGCATCAGTTATTAATTACAATAATGTTACTGAAAGATGTTTAATTCGAAAGACCCTTTAGCTATCAGTATTTGCTTGTGTGTTGGCCAGGTATTTTTTTTCCATCGTTTTTATGAAAAAACGTACGAGAGAGCTAATGTGTAAGATCGTTATGGTTGCAAAGCTATTTAAAAACGCCAACGTATAGAACGCGCCCTCCATTCAAAACCGACCCTTAAGCCGAGGAGACAAGGTTTAACACTTAAGCTGCCTCTTTGTCTTGATGGATTAGTCTACCTTTCCCGTGAATTTCCACAAATAACATCTCCATGCCTATGAAAAATGACGCCGACAACACCATAGCTTGGAAGCTAAGCATAAATGCCTCATGAATTATTTATCGTTTGCCTTGAGAATAGGGTTGATTTTAGATTGATTTATTGTAAAAAGTCAACATTGTAAATAATTCAATGTTTGCGAGAAGATTACGATGGTTTCAATAATATTGCGCACCTGTTGAGAAGAATTTTCTCGACGTTATGAAGCTGAAAACATTTTAGGATGGTTTCTCATTTATTTTCTCTTTATATTCTCACTGCGCGGTAGTTTGAGTAATAACGCGTTTCGAGATCATTACTTATACGGTATGTCATCCCAATGAATTATGTTTTGAGAGTTATTTTTGCAGGCGAAGAAAGTCACCTAGCACACATATTGAGTGTCCTAAACTAGTGAGGATAACTTATTGAAAAACAATGTTGATGAAAAAAATTGAAGGCAAAACTTTCAATAGTAGGACCTAATATAAATGATGTAATGAAAAATAGAAAAAATCTTAATTTTGTTGGGAAATATGAAGCCTAGTTGTGTTATGTAGTAAGAGTAGAGATCGTCCAAGCTGAAATGACGCATACATACATACCCATACAAGAGTGCTTGCTTGTATGCGGAGATGCAGTGGAGGTGCCCCTCAGTTCAGCTCAGATGATCTCTACTGTGGTATCTTGGTTTTGGAACGCACCTCTATCTCTTTCTCTTTCTGCATTTACTTACTAGTTACAGTTAAATAGTATTTGTAGAAAGTAAATTAGTCAGAAAACAGCATCTCTGATCGCCTTCAGCGTTTATTTTAGTTCATTATTTCCAATAAATCTGTCAATTTCGCCGTTAGAGTTTAAAAGTTAACACTGAAAAACTATCTTTGGCGGAACGCAAAAGTTTTGAAAGCGCTTTAACGTAAATCTTTATAGATCTACCCATAACTCACTATTTTGACTGCGGATGCTGCGCCAAAAGGGGTTTAATTTTTTTATCGAAACAAGCAAACCGTGAAACCCATATTGAAATTTTAATCTGGAACCAGGGCAATGGAGCGTCGTTAATCTTAGGATAAAGTTCATTGTCTGCGCTGAAAGTCGCCAGTTACTTATCGTGCAGATATAGCCGTATTTTATGGGTTCTAAGTGAGGGTAGTTCGTCTCCTATCTACTTTAATCGAAGATTCGGATGGTGAAAAAACGGCAGTTAAGCTTGTGACTAAGCGACTGTGACTGTCTTTTCGCTGTTATCAATATTCAGGATTTCAAGAAAAGAGACCTCACAAGATAAGGTGTTTTAGTGGTACTAGCTTTTGTGAAACTATTTTGGAAACATTGTACCTACAGATTTTTTTGTTAAGGTGATTAAAATGTGGCAATGTTGTGTCTCGCACCACCTTCCTAATTTAATTGCAATATAAGATATAATTGATAAGTCGTTTATGAAATTTCTAGAAGTAAACTCTATTGAAATACTTCATCACGAAGCTCCAAACATCAAATATAAAAACTGCACTGGGGAAATTACTTGAAAATTGAAATTGACACCGAAATAATATTAATTTATACAATGTACCCAAATCTATAACCACATTGAAGTTAATTTTATCTTAATTCAAAATACTCGAGGTCCATAAAGCATTGTCTCGATGTAAAAAAAAAACTGTAAGCAACTTCTTACATTTTACCGCAAGCTCCAGGCCGCTTGGCGAATAAAGTGTTGGTCTCAGACATTTTTTCTTCCTGTCGAATGTTTGGATCAGCGCCAGACTGTGACCACAGTTCGCGAACCTATCTCTTTAGGTTAAGTTTCAACTCCATTGTTTTCTCCATTTACTCGAAACATTATATTGAAAGTGAAATGTTATCTAACATTAAGTGCCTAAAGACCAAGGTATATTTTATTGCCTAATTGAAATTGAATTAAGACATCTGTTTAAACAAACGAAGTTTTGTCGATTTTTGCGTGTATGTGTGCTAATAAGTAAAGTATTTCTAACATGATTACCTATGTTGGATTTTTTACATTATTTATTATGGACATCAGAATGTGTAAAAAACTTTTTATTGCGTTACATTAATATTTAGGAAGTAGGTATTCTGTATCGGCAAAAGTACTCAATATAACTTCATCCAAATCACTTTGTGGCAGCCCACGTATGTTTTAAGCCGTAACGTAGTACTTACTTTCTGGTGGGTGTACGGCTTCTATATTTAGTATAAATTCTTCTTTACATTAATATGTACTATATTTTGATCTTAACGGGTTTCGTGAGTGTTCGAATGGCGATTGGGCAGTCCAGGTAGGACTTTTATTTATATTAGCTGCGGTAAGTCTGTTGCCAACATGTAAGTAGTTATCATGCATAAACCTGAATCAAACTTGAAAAAATAATGACAGCAGAATATTTTGACGTAGATTTTGGTAAAGATAACAACTAAGTTCGTATTGTTTTTTTTTGTTTTACCTAACATTCAATCGAATTAATAACTACCAAACATTGTTTTAGTGAAGCACCAAATTGGGTCTTTGTAACCAAGATAGCAAAGTAATGAATACGTCTTATACAATTTTACCATAGGATCTCGCACTGGTGACAGATATACTAAGTATTATGCAACAGAAGTAGTAATATCGAACAGAAGCCGTAGGTATTCGTTAACGCCGTTCGGCAGCCTGACTGGTGACCTGTTAATTATTTCTCTCTTTGAGCTTTTGACAGGATGAAAGTCCCGTTTTGGTAGCTGATGAACTGAAATATTGCTGCTCTTTGATACACGTTCCGATAATTACGCGGACCTAGTGACTTTTCGGAGATGTAATTGGGACAAGATGCGACGGGAAAGAGAGGTTTAGAATTGAATATAGATATTATTATACATTTACTAAGGCTCATCAGTTCTTCAAAAGGGTAGAGAGGTTCTTGAAGAGTAAGCAACGCAAGTTACACGTAGTTTAAATTGCAGCTAAACTAAAACATTTTCTGATCACTAGTTACACGAAAAACGAATTGTCAACGTGGGTTTAGTACCTACAGCAAAACATTGTTAACTTTTCATCAACATTTTTAGAAGTACTTAACAAGAATCAGAATTTCTTCATGTTACTTCTTTAACAACAACAGACTGGCGAATTGGGAGCAATGTTAGGTGCCCAAGGTCACTCAAACTAGGCTAGGTTAGGCTTCACTTGAATTCTAAGACAAGCATTTTATGTTTCATACATTTGTATTTGATTTTGGCTGATTGCCAACATCTTCCTTAGGATTTATGAATTAGCTCTCGTAAGAAAGTATTTTCTTAGTTTCTATACTACTACTTTCAACTTTCAGTGTCATTGTCCTTTACTTACTAATTTGACTTAAAAACTTGTAATTTTAACTGGACCGCTCATATTAAACCACAGTTAATATTAGTATTTAATCCTCGCCTGCCCGCGAGCGAAAACTAAATTAGTTGCTTTAAACTACAGTGAGTTAAAGCTAACGTTATTTGAGATTAAAAATTCAAATTGAATTGCCAAGCAGAATTACAATTGTGACTGCAATTTCTGCTAAATGAATGAACATTCTAGTGTCCGCTCAGATTCCTTGTGCAAAACTACACGAGCAGTATAATTGATTAAATTAGAGAGCATCACGCAACTTGACGGTAAGAAACCTTTACAAATGATCCCTTCTTCGGCCTTAGAACTTTCGTTATGAATAAACTCCAGGAACTACCCAAGATTCCAGAAGTTACGTAGATAAATACGATTCTGATAAACGCTATCTGATGCTGGGTTTAAAGCAACTATGTCTTGGAGTCCAACGAATTGCATATCCTGTCACCTTGGTCTGCTGGAAGAAATCTCTTTTTAGAGATAAGCTCACCTGTACTTTTACCCTCCTAAATATTGTCTATTGTAATTGTCTTTTTGTGTACAAGCTAATAAATAAATAAAATAATTGAATATGTTTAATTTCGCGTATTTACTAAGACGAGCCCGGTGTGGTTTAGGAGTTAAGCATCTACATCTAATTCAACATATATTCATACATTTAACCTCAACCCGGACGTTGTGGGTTCGAATCCCACGCAAACCAACAACATGTTTAAATTTGTGTTGTTGTTTTGCATTAGCTAATGTGATGGAAGAGAGTGTGCCTGTGTATTGCGCACTCACTTATGCTCTGTACTAATATCTCCATAGAACTTATCAATCTCACTGAGGTTAACGGCTGTGGGTGAAATATCTCCCTTATTGTTTTCAATTAGGTGTATGTATTTCCACTTTATTTTCCCAAAAAATGGCACCAATGACAAAATGAATACCAATGACAAAGTATTATTCAATCTGCATAGCAGAGGCCAGCTCGTTGGCACAAAGCTGTCACACTTTTGTAACGAGGGGAAAAGAGGTCTTTGCCGTGGGGTCCTCATGGCTAATCTTCTACTATATAAAAATAAGTCGGGTTTTCCTTCCTGACGCTATAACTCCAGAACGCACCAACCGATTTCCACGGTTTTGCATTCGCTAGAAAGGTCTCGGGCTCCGTGAGGTTTATAACAAAGAAAATTCAGGAAAATTTCAACAGAAAACAGGGAAAATCTTTTTTCACATACAGCTAAGTCCACGCGGACGAAGTCGCGGGCGGCTGCTGGTTTAATATAGATTGAGATTAGGAACACTGACAGGAAAACCTTTGAAATTATCAAAGAAATAGCAGTTGTAGATCATAATAATTTCGTACATTTTGCTTCTTAAAGTGATAACTTTGGGCACTTATTGAAGAATCTTCATGTTACTAAAGAAAGTAATCTGTGCCTAAGAGCGGCATCTTTCAAATGCCTGATCAACATATCTCTATCTTGAACAATAATAAATGTAATCCCGTTTTTGTAAAGTAAACAATAGCAATATATTAGTAACATGAGTATATTGTATCGATTTTAATCATCACAATAATGAGCTTTGTTACTGGATAAATCAAGCTCTAATTTGACTTAAATCGTGCTCCGTTCAATATATTATTAAGACGAAACAGAATCCTAGACACAACTAGTAAATTAATTTATCAAAGCTGGAATTTCTTAGAATAATAAATTTATTCGGCTTAATTGTCTTGCCTTTTTCTTTGACGCCTCAGTCAGTGAGTAGAGTAAGCTCATTGATCGAAATCTTATAGGTCTTTATATGCTTTCGTCGGTAAAATTATCTTTTATCTTAAATTAATATTCGCTGACACTGTTTCTTTATTTTGATGAAGGTATATAAATAATTAGGTATAGCATAATGTGAGATTTCAAGCAACTAACCTAGTGCAATTAATAGTGAAGTGTTATTTAAGGGATGGGATGGGATGTTGGGAGCTTAACCATCTCGAGCTCCAACTGTCAACCTTACCTGCAAGCGGTCATCCTGCTGACCAACGGACAAGGCTCTGGCGACCGGTGGACAGCGGTATAGCGCCACCCATCGGACACAGCTAAATCCTGACCGGGTCGCTGACGGGCAGCAGCGTCAGCGACTGAAGCAGCTGTGTTCCTGCGATCTCCAACCCGCCTGCCCAGCGTGGAGATTATGGGCATTTCCCCCCCAATGGCAGACGCAACAAACAAACGGCCCCCAGTTCCCGGTCGCTCTGCTATTCCTGGTTACGGTAGCGGCCACGGTAACGGCAGGGCAGGGGGTGCAAAGAATCCCCGGGCTACAATAGGCTACCTACAAAACCTGACCCTGGCTACGTACAATGGACGGACTCTGAGGCTGGACGAACATCTGGCTCAGTTGGAAGTGGAGCTGGAAAACATTAGGTGGCATATCCTAGGGTTATGTGAAGTCCGAAGAGAGGGCGAGGACACTGTAACCCTGAACTCCGGCCACCTTCTGTACTTCCGCGAGGGCGACCAACAGTCCCAGGGTGGCGTAGGATTTCTCGTCCATAAGTCCCTCTCCAACAATGTTGAAGAAATCTCCAGTGTGTCGACCAGGGTGGCGTACCTGATACTTCGGTTATCCAAGCGATATACCTTGAAAGTTATACAGGTTTACGCACCGACTTCGGCACATCAGGATGAAGAAGTGGAAGGTATGTACGAGGACATATCACGTGCCTTAAACACTTCAACCATGGCCCACTTCAACGTTGTTATGGGGGACTTTAACGGCAAAGTAGGCATCCAGAACTGCGGCGAGTCCAAACTGGGCCCTCATGGTTTTGGGGTGAGGAATCACAGGGGGCAAATGCTAGTCAACTTCCTTGAGCAAGAGGGGCTCTTCTTAATGAATTCGTTCTTTAAGAAAAAGCCCCAGAGGAAGTGGAGATGGCGAAGCCCCGACGCTGTGACAAAAAACGAGATTGACTTCATCATGACTGACAAAAAACACATATTCAGGGATGTTTCCGTGATCAATAGGTTTAACACCGGTTCTGATCACAGACTCGTACGAGGCTCCCTGAATATCAATCTCAAGCTTGAGAGGAGTCGTCTGATGAAGTCCACGCTCCGACCAAATCCCCTTCAAATCATGGCGGGCTCAGAGACGTTTCAAGACCTTCTTGGAACCAGATTCGTTGCTTTGGAACCTACCGATGACGTAGACGAGACCCTACAGAACGTGGTTGACGCGCTGAAAGATGAGGGCATGAAGTTCTGTCGAACACAGCGTACAGGCAGGAAGTCCAATCTCTCGGATGAGACTCTACGGCTTTTGGCGATACGGCGGGAAAACGTTGCAGCTTCACCGTCAGAGCGGTCGACTCTAAACAAGCGTATTGCGAGGATGGTACGATATGACCTTCGGAGCTCCAACACACGCCGTATAGAGCAGGCAATAGAGCAAAACCGAGGGCCCAAGGTATTCATTCAGCAGCTTGGGAGGAGCCACCTGACGAAGCTGACAACGCACAATGGCAGTACCGCACTGTCAAAGCCGGAGATTTTCGCTGAAATTGAGGACTTCTACGGCCGACTGTACGCTCAACATGCACCTCGTATTCAGCGCGACGGCCACGACTCTAGAGCCACCCTAACACGCCACTATACCGATGACTTGCCAGAAATCAGCCAAGACGAGATCGTGCTGGCTCTGAGGCAGCTCAAAAATGGAAAGGCCCCGGGTGAAGACGGAGTTACCTCAGAACTTCTGAAGGCGGGGGGTGTTCCTGTACTGAAGGAACTACAGCGCCTCTTTAACTCTGTCATTCACTCCGGGAGGACTCCAAAGGCGTGGAACAAGAGCATTGTAGTTCTATTTTTCAAAAAAGGAGACAAGACTCTTCTTAAGAACTACCGACCCATATCACTCTTGAGCCACGTCTATAAGCTGTTTTCCAGAGTCATCACGAACCGCCTCGCTAGGAGACTCGACGAATTCCAGCCTCCAGAGCAGGCCGGGTTTCGAGGAGGATTCGGCACCATAGACCACATCCACACAGTGAGGCAGATTATACAGAAGTCCGAGGAGTATAATCGTCCTCTGTGTCTAGCCTTTGTGGACTATGAAAAGGCCTTTGACTCCATCGAGACCTGGGCGGTCCTGGAATCCCTGCAGCGATGCCAAGTGGACTATCGATACATCGAAGTGCTGAGATGTCTCTATGAAGCTGCTACTATGAGTGTCCAAGTACAGGACCAGCAGTCTGAACCCATCCAGTTGCTTAGAGGAGTGAGACAGGGGGATGTCATATCCCCGAAACTGTTCACTAATGCACTGGAGGATATGTTCAAGACGCTGGACTGGAAAAGTATGGGCATAAACATAAACGGCCAGTACATCTCACACTTACGATTCGCAGATGACATAGTCCTGATGGCGGAGTCGCTCCAGGATCTGCAGCTGATGCTGAACAGCCTAGACTCCTCTTCGCGGCGAATCGGTCTCGGGATGAATTTGGATAAAACCAAAGTCATGATCAATGACCACATTGATCCGGGACCGGTCACTGTCTTCGGTCACCATCTCGAGGTTGTACAGGAATATACCTACCTTGGGCAGATATTGCAGTTAGGTAGGAACAACTTCGAGAGGGAAGCCAAGAGGAGGATTCAGCTGGGTTGGGCAGCGTTCGGAAAACTTCGTCGAGTCTTTTCGTCGCCTATACCACAATGCCTGAAAACTAAGGTTTTCAACCAGTGCGTCCTACCCGTCATGACATACGGAGCCAAAACGTGGACACTCACAGTGCGGTTGATTCACCAGTTCAAGGTCGCTCAGCGAGCTATGGAGAGAGCTATGCTCGGAGTTTCTCTGAAGGATAAAATCCGAAATGAGGTTATCCGACAGAGAACCAGGGTCATCGACATAGCTCTCAGAATAAGTAAGCTAAAGTGGCAGTGGGCTGGTCACATTTGCCGTAGGACGGATAACCGTTGGGGTAAGCGCGTTCTAGAGTGGAGACCACGTCTCGGCAAGCGTAGTGTGGGACGCCCTCCGGCTAGGTGGAGCGACGATTTGCGAAAGGCTGCTGGCAGGAGATGGATGCGTCTAGCCGAAGACAGGGCGCGATGGCGCGCATTAGGGGAGGCCTACGTCCAGCAGTGGACCAGCATAGGCTGATGATGAATGATGATGATGATGTTATTTAAGGCGCCAAGGATTACGATCCAGTCAGTTCACCAAGAATTACGAGACCGAAAACCAATAAATGAGGGAACCATATTTTGTGATTTGTTTTTTTTTTAACTAAGACAATGCCTTTGCCCTGCTAATAATTAAATAAATAAGACAATGTTTTATTGTAGTATTATAAAGTTTAAATTAGTACATATCTAGATAACAACCAAATATAAAATAGCTTTTGTGTGAAGAAAGCAATGTAAGATGTTTCATGTGACTGTATTGTTTTTAATAAGGACTAAAATATTGTTCAAGCGTAACTTCGAAGTTGAAGCGAAGCGAATTTATCTACGTCTTTTTATCACAACATCCCCACAATAAACGCACCATTGGACAGCCAACTTCGAACGTAAATTACAACTTACAAGTAGAAGCAACTTGTGGGAGAGATTTATTAAACAACTTTGACTACACCTGTTGGTCATGAGACTATACATTATTCGAGTATACATACGCCTTTTATATTTGCCAAAGTTCAAATTTAGCGGAGCAGCGACACACTGATAAACTGTGCAGTAATAATTTAGTAGTATTGGAAAATGTTGGGGCTGGGCCAGAAAATCGCTATGTACTTTACAGTCATGTGTTACAATAATAATATATCCTGTTTGACATCCTGCTGAAGCCATATTGTGCGGAAAATGAAATGAATATTCGTACGTTATGGAAAAACTGTTAAGTTATGTTTTATGCTGTTTTTTTTATTTCCTTAGTTATCCCTAAAAGGATAACAAACTAGCGACCTCCCTCGGCTTCGCACGGGTGCAATGGGATATAATTGTACATGGAAATCATTCTCTCTAATCACTCCATCTATACAAAAAAACCTCATTAAAATCCGTTTCGTAGTTAAGATTTAAGCATACATAGGAACAGAGAAAGCGACTTTGTTTAATACTATGTAGTGATATAACATCAAGAAAGTTCAAGCTTTGGGTGTAAATAAAGTATTTTCCCACGTTAATCAGGAAAGAAAAGCTGTAGAATTTGATTAGATGGGAAAAATAGTGCTTAATAATAATGGACGTCTATTACTTAACTGTGAATTGTTATCGGAATAAATAATCCAGTAACTAGTTATATTTATGAATCCACGTAACATAAACAAAAGCCAGCATTGTGTTTGTTTTTAGAGACACCTACTAGTTATAGGTAGGGACTATGAAGGCGTTATTCGAACTTTGTACTAAACATTTTGGCTAATTATCATAACTTAACATACCCTCACGACCATACCCTCAATATTTAGTCAGAAGCACTCCGATCGAAGCCGTCATGGTGAACGGAACATTCAGAAGCCCACATTTCGCCATGAGAATTTCAACCCAACGTGGGAGTGAGACTACCGCCGTTATCCAGGTTGCCTGGGTTTTATATCGGTGTTTTCCATCATCGGAGAGTTTCGGTCAGATTTGACTCAGGACCATCAGGTGCCGAGCCAGTGTTTAACCACTATAGTATAACAGTTAAAAATAATAGAGTAAATACAAATAATACCTAAGTATTTCAAAAGTTTTTACTGCACTACGTTTGAACTTATCCAATAGCACAGGTTTCTTTTATCAACATATTTTTAATAGAACTTCGTCCAAATTTCAAATCATCACATCCAAGTACAAATAGCCCTTTGTTTGAATTATTTTAATTAATTAAACATTAAGCCGTAACGTAATTAAACAGCAGACAATCGCGTAAAGCCTACGCTTTTTTCAACTCTTAATTTGTATTTCATTCTCACTGTCGATTATCCACGACCCTTGTCTAGGAGATTGGAACTCAATTCAATGATCCTCTTTGTAGAAGAAAAGGAAAAATCAATTGAGTTTGATTAATTCATTTCAATGCGTAATAAGGTCTTAAAAACTCATTCGCTAGCACAAATTGTCTTTCGTGACATTCTTAAATAATTCATAAGGTTGAGCAAAATTATGTCTTCTGTATAAATATTTAATATTCAACAGTGTTTACAGTGCATCTGTGCTTTGTTCAGTTTATACAACGATTTGGGCGTCTGCTTTACTAATGTCTTCGATTTTCATTCCATTAAGTCATTTACTTTGGACATTGAACCTCTTTAGCAGAGAAAATGGGAAATACAAGTTCGGAATAAGCAGTTCTTATTTTGACTCGACCTAAAAAAGGAGGAAGTTTGCAGTTAGTCATGTATGTGCTCTGATTATGGTACGGGGCTTATGGTTAACTTTTAAAATAGAATGTAAAAGTGAACCATCTTGGAAACTGCATGGGCTTTTTATGCGCATGTACCTTACTCAAAGAGGCTTAGACCAATCTGGACATTTCCTCTTTTACAAGGTTTGAGAGGGTATTCTTCTCATGTGACCTCATAGTCATAATGTTAGGATGTGATGATGGGATCACAGGAAAATCGTAAGAACTCTTCTGTAAGACTAAAATTATATAGAATAAATAAAAACATTACTATCCGGGAGCTTATATCAACAATTTAACTAGGTCGTTGACAAATACTTCGTTTGTCTTTAATATTGTGAATAAATATCCCGGAATACCCGTCTCAATCAAAGAAAAAGGTTAAATTCTGTCTTCCCCTCTTCCAATTTGGGAGGTGTAAATATATTTTACCAACAAAGATATTAGGCAAAAGGTACAACTTTTTCTGTATCATAAATTGAGATTTCCGTTGACATGAAAGCGTGAATTGATCTCGGTATGTACTTATTTGGCAAAGTCAAAGAAATGGATTGAGTTTGGATAAAATAATACTTGTTATCTATAAGGTAAAGATCATGTGTATATATCAACGTATCATTGTTATCATCGTTAGTGTACAATATAGGTACCTCGTGATATTATAAATCATCGATGTATTGAGAACTGATTTACTTGTCATTTATAATTATAACTAACTAGCAGCCGCCCGCGACTTCGTCCGCGTGGACTTAGCTGTATGAGATAAGAGATTTCCCCGCTTTTCTGTTGAAATTTTCCTAAATTTTCTTTGCTATAAACCTCACGGAGCCCAAGACCTTTCCAACGAATGCCAAATCGTGGAAATCGGTTCGTGCGTTCTGGAGTTATAGCGTCAGGAAGGAAAACCCGACTTATTTTTATATAGTAGATTACTATAGAATTAAAAATATGGACTAAATGACAAACTAAAATACTTCTGGGGTGGTGACGTTGTGTGATGGGTCGTTCCTTTCCCTTGAATATGGTTGAGTAGGATACCAGTAGAGAGAGGTGGGACGCTACTGCTACATTTTGTGAGGCGGTACTTGAAGCGAAGGAGGAGGCCGCGCGCGAGAGCGGGAGGCTCTACTCCCATGACTCGCCCGGCGCACACACCACCGTAGAAGGGTGGATGACCATCGTCCGTCATAATATGTCTTGCAGGCCGGGAGTAGCTTGGGGGAGCTCCCGGCCATCGCACTGCAGACCCAAGATGATGGCCGCCTAGTTCCGGGTGGCCTCTCTTAAGGCGCAAGCCCAAACCGGGCCAAGCCAGCCAGGTGCCGCAAATGTTATGGTTACGCTCCTTGTGGCCCTGGACAGAAACTGGTGCGAGTGGAACAGTCAGGTTTTAGTGGGTATTCCCTTGATTTCACCTTCAAGGGCGAGTCCCACACATGGCCCGTGGCGTGACCATTTTGACCATTTGAAATTACGGTGTGAAAACTTAATAATCTTATTATTTTTTTAGAGATTCATCTTCAGTTATGTGTACAAAGACATGATCAATTCGGCGTATCTTTAAGATAATTAGCGCAAGTGTCAAGCAAATAGAAAGTAGGAAAACTGGGTCGAAGCTAGCTTAAGTTGAGCACTAATTAAAGACGATGAACTTAACATTCACTTAGACTTCCTAAATTTAAACTTTTACTGCGAATCTCTACAGAGGGATAAATTGAAAATGTTTTAAACTTCTAATACAGTCTTCATCTAATAACTTCTTAATCAAATATTTAATAACTTATATGTTTGTTTCATTTAGTTCTACAATTTTCTAAGTATTTTTTTCAAAATCCATGGGTCGACTGTTGCACCAGAGGTCGCGGGTTCGATCCCAGCACAGTACAATCACAGTAAACGCGTATGCGTTTAAGCACAAAAATTATTGTACCTACTGTGCAAACATACGTTTGTATTTGTTTGGTTGTTTTCTATGAAAAGTTATTACGTATTTATAAAACAAAAGCTATTTAAGCATGTTTATACGTTTCCTAGTATCTCATGGCGCTGTGTGTGTGGACTGATGTGCAATGAAATGATATATGACGTTTTTTTTAAAAGAAATTGAGAATTAATTTATTTTTAATATTTTCAAATAGAGAATTTATTTTCACTCAAGCATGGTCACCCTAAAGTAAATGTAATTGTGTTGGTGATTGATTGGGACAGTAGCACGAAAGGGAAAACTTTTCAATTATTGAAAGCACTTGCTGGCATGATCAGAGCTTACATATTCTAGATCCTAGGTAGATACTCTAAAGGATGGGACTAAATTATTTACGCACCACAAAAGGCGAACAAAACTACGCAATCTATTTTATAACAGTATCACGTTTCCACGAAAAGACAAAGATACCCAAATCGAAGTTTATCGAAGGGGGACCCCCATTTTAGGTCATTACGAGGCATATCACGGGTGTGGGCGAGAAATTTGTTTTGTTCTTGCAAAGAATTAGCGTCTCCAAATGAGTTAAGCTAAAAGGGTTAACGTGTTGTATACAACTATCTGTATTTTATGACTAAACTAATCTTTAGTTTGTGTAAATAGCTAGGGAAATTTCGTAAAATACTTTGTTTGTAGTTGTGTTTTTTATTGTGCTGGCCAAGTTGTACCGTGGCCTTACTAAACTTCATGTGAGGAAACGTGAGATAAGAGGTTGGCGGATACTTCTACAGCTAAGCGGGTTAAAATAGCATCTTGACGACCTGCAAACCTCACCCTTCGTAAAGAACCGAAAAGGATCGTAGGAAGAAGGAACCACAAATGTGCTGGAAAAGGGTCTTTTGAATAAATTGGTTAAGAATACCTAGGTTGAAAAAAAAATGAAATTTAATCAAAGTTATACATACTTACTTTAAATCAAAGCAAAAACATTCTGAATGCGGTTTTATCTGACTAATTAAATGAGCCCCCAAGTAGATTTTCAGGGTACGAGTAATTATTACTATTATTTTTTTTGAGGCCACACAGCATTTTTTATTGCTTTCTCTTCCATAGTATCAGATAGTAGTTCCTTCACAAAATCATACAAAACGTGCTGTATCCGCAAAATAAATCCACAGAAAAAAACACACCTTGTTGCCTTAAACAAATCTGAAAAACAATAAAGTTACAACTGTCTATACAAATACATATATTTCAGTGTTGTCACGAACATAAAAACGAATTTAGCGTGGTCTGTTTCAGGTAACTTGGTTTTATAGTCAGACCATCGCAGACACGTAGAAAGGTACTCCCATAAAATACTAAAACGGCTTGAATTATTTACGTCACTGGTATGCGACGGAGTTGTGATAATTTAGGATTTACAGGTGGTACTGGCCATCCCAAATGATCACAACTCAATTCATTTAAAAATTTCGCTAGTGTTAGTGAAATCTTGAATAAGAAAAGCAGCCAAGTGATAGTGTGAAGAACCTTTTGCGCTCACCCTACAGTCTGGTGAAGCTGTCCAAGCCATCAGCGGCTAAACAGCAGTAGTCATTTAGTCTCTAAAAAACGGCCATGTGCGAGTCGCACTCGCCTATAAAGGGGTTCGTTGCAGCAAGTAACGTAAGTCTTTTTTCGGAGTGGTTACCCAGCACTTATCGGCACGTGGGGCGGCACCGGTGTTGAAGCTATTTTTGAGTTAATTGACTAAAAAGAAAACAGGTACGGGTGTAATGAAACATTTTTGAGGTTCAGAGAGGTATAGGGACACCCAAAATTAATCGTTCTTATGTTTTCAAGAGGCCTACTTAGTGCAAGTGCCATTAGTTTCGAAAAAAAATGGCTGTGACATACAGATAGACAGATATGAGGGCTCAGTAAAGGTTCCGTTTAAAAGAATTACATTCTTTGAAGGAATTTAATTCGTCATTTAAGAAATATTAGAGGAAAAGTGTAGAAACATCTGCCTACTAACAGAAGTAATACAGAAAGCTCTGAGAATTCCCTATCGGCTGAAAAAGGATTCGCTGGCAATAAAACGGAATGTGGAAATCGAAATACAAATCTAACTAATAGAGACAGCGTTTTCACCAATAGAGTGCCGCGGGATATACCAGACAATTAGAACCAATATTGCATGAAAGGCTAAACATTGCCTTATATAATTTCACCTATATGCCGCATTCAGTAAATGAATATTTTGATGAAATAACTCGTATTTCTACTCGCCTATTTTACCCCACAAATTGTCTGACTGTTAACACACAGTAATAAAAATAGTTCCCAACTATGATAATGAAATTCAAGACTCAGACTCAATGTAGCTTTACATTTTTTTTTTCGCTAACCTTAGAGCCTATGGCGGAGATTATTTTTAGTGATGTTGGAAATATCATGAACAAATACCACTCATAGTTTATGAGAAGTTACCAAAAAAAAACCTGAACATAATTCATAAGTTCCAAGTGTTTACAGTAAGATTTAATTTGGATATTAGTTCAATTGGCAAAACAATGAAATTACAAACGGACACAGTTAGCTCTACTGCGGCAGTGAAACACTACTTAAGTTCGATAAGATTCGCCGGAGTGCACTGTGCAGTCTTCCTCAAAACTAGCAACAATGGCTGCAAAACAATCATTAAAACGAGAGGAAATCTTCCGAAATACTCTTACATAAAACTAAAAGGTTACAACTTCAGTGTACATCTGTCGAAGCGTCTCGACCAAGACACTAGAGCAAAGTGCTAGTAGGTACAGTCAGCACCAAAATGGGCAACAGAGTGGTCAAGAAGGTTGGCTGTTTGACCAAAGCAACTGTTAAATTACAATAACAGAGTCATTTGTCGTTTGTAACGTCAATTGAATTTGAAACACTGTAGTGATTCAGTATGGAGCAAACGAGCTGGATTTTCATATAATGAAAAGCAATCATCAGTGCCCATGGAACACCACAACACCATAGGTATCACAACATGCTTTGCTTATCTTTCAATAAGGTCCCAATGTCATCCTTTTGACGAAATACTGCTGGTGGCACACCGTTCTTTATTTTCAGAAGGAAAGAAAGAAAAAAATATTCATCGTATCCAGACATTGCAACATAAAAGATAAAAACAAACAAAATAATTACACAAAAAAAGAATACTAACAGAAAAGTAAAGAAAAAACCTCCGGACAGCATGTCACGATGTTCAAAATTGAATAAACCACACTCAGCTAATGCCAGGACCTGAAAGGCTCAAACGCTTTGATTTCAGTGGGCCCAACTGAGTAAAGACACGGATATTAGCAGCGTGTTGCGCGGTATATATAGCGGTATGCATTAATTAAATTTAAATATAAAAGTAAATAACTGTGATATGTTCAAATGCAATTAATTATTATCTGAACTTCACACGCTCAAAAGTAACGCGTGAATCACACGGTTGAAGAGCGCCAACCATCTAAGTGATTTTGGACTTTCAGCTGATGACGAGTTGCTTTCTTCAATACTTCATACATATTTATCTACTCTATACGCACACATCTTTTTGATGTCAACTGTACAATGCTACAGTCAATAAATTAACGTTTGCTGGAAAATGTCGCAGAACGAGAGCGTGGCTGACAGGGCTGTCTAGTACGGCTCCAGTTGCCTCCAGTACATCTGTTATTGCTTTCTTTTATTAAAAGAATCGTTAGACAAGCATATTTCATTACAGAAACAACATGAAGAACTTTATTATTATTTTATGGACATTAATAAAGAGATGTTAATATAGTACATCATTCATTCACTCTTTATCGTATTATGGCTAGAGCTTTCAGTTATATCGATAGTTTTGATAGGTAAAATATGATTGTACTATTGAGTCGCAACTTGTTGCTCCCCATAATACTGAAAACGAATAAAACGAATGATCGATGTGTTTTTTCTGACAATAGCGTAAATTCCATTTTTATATGAGTAAACAGATAGGCTGCAAACTCACAGTTCAATACAATTAACACTTTTTATATGACTAGTGACGAATAAAGATCGAAAAGACCTTTCAAAGCAAAAATTCAGTCAGCAGTTTAGGTAAAAAAAAACATTCAGAACAGCGGTGACTGACATTCTCGCACATGCAAATTCATAATATTATGTTAACTGCATATGTTTTGAAAGAAAACTAACATGTATCTCAGATTCAGAGAGCACAGCGACATACTGAAGCAAAGTGCCGCTACTAGTACAATAGTACACTTAATAAATAAACTGTTGCTGGTAAATGTCGTGAAACGGGGACGAAGTGCCAGGGCTGTCTCGCCATTATTATTCTTAAGCATGACAGCGCCAAACACAGATATAATGAAAAATAAATCTCGAGTCGCTTAGTACATGAGACGTTACGAATTGTATATTTAGGTTATTCACGATCTTATATTGTGGATGTTTGGAAGTAATTTCTGAATAAAGACATCTTAGAGTAAAATAATTAGTACCATGACGACTGACGACCGTGAAAGATGAATTTTGCGATAGTTAGTTGGTTTCCAAGGATGAATAAATAGTTGTTGTTACGACATCTCTTCAATGCCTGTTATTATTTTACTGTATGAATATTATTGAATCCAAAACTGAGTAATTAAAAATAACAAGAAATAAACAAGAAAATGCCTTATCAGCATTTTGTCGCTAATAGTACAATAAATAGTACACTCAATAAATAAACTGTTGCTGGTAAATGTCGTGAAACGGGGACGAAGTGCCAGGGCTGTCTCGCGTTTATTATTCTTGAGCGTGACAGCGCCAAACACAGATATAATAAAAATAAATCTCGAGTCGCTTAATAGATGGGATGTTATGAAATAAAATTTAGGTTATTCACTTAACAGAACATAAAAAATACCACACGTTCAAACGGTGAAATTAAGGATATTTTTTGAATGATGATTAGTTATAATATACAATAATTTAAGGTTTTAAAGAAATATGCCAGAAAATATTCAGTATCTATGCTGCTTAAATGAATACACTGCCAAAAATCTTCATAAAATATCAAGGTCTATTTTAAAAGAATCTACAGCAATCTAAATGCTACGCCTTCAAAATTTATTCTGCAATATCTCGGCGTCTAAGAGAGACTATGGTAATTGCTCTGCACTCTGCAGAGGTATAATTAACTGAAGAGACAACCCTAAAGCCACCCTACGATAAAGGCGAAGCGCGAAGACCGTTTAAGTCTTCATTTATAGCAGCAAGACTCTTTAATTTGGGTGTTCTTTCCCAGCATTAAACTTTGAAGTCGAATGATTTAATGGTTTGAAGCCGCAACGCCAATTATTTCGAGTTTCTGAACGATCAATTAACAAAATAATTGACTTTTCTTATAACCGCAACAATTAAGGTTAAATTGTAATGTTTTATAAGTAGAGCTTTGCCGCGTGGCGTTGCCTGTTTGATTGAAAATCAAAAACTCGCAGGTTTATTCAGGCAATGTCTTAAGCACTGTGCTTGTGAGATCGGTGTTGTGCAATGTCCTTTAGGTACCTGACTGGTGTTATTTAACGGAGTTACTATGACATCTAATTATTAGTTATTTACAGCAAAGTTGTAAATTATCGTTAATAATTCATTAGTACTCGAATAACATAATAAGATCAAGCCAATGCCGCCTAGTATTTAAACAGAATAAAATAGATCCACCCCTACATTAAAAAAACTACCGAATCATACGATAACCCGCTTCTGGAGGGCGATTCACGACCGGTTTTAAATCCATTTTTATATGCAAGGCCTCTGTATTATTCTCTTAATAAATACTTAATGCCACTGGCTTTAAAATATACAAAATTCAAGCGCTTTTGATGAACTAGAAATTTACTAAAATTAAATGAAAGTTACCGAATCGTACGATAACGTGGTTGTAAATCGCTACCCTGAATCGATACGGCTAAAAAACTACCGTTTGCCGATACTTTGCAGACACATAATCCTGTCTTATCTCAAGACATTCGACAAAAAAAATACTACCACTCGATTTCTTGCAATCCTCTACGGGCATTACCTACTTAACCAAGGTTTCGCTATTCAAATCGAATGCAACCAAGGAGAAAATCCGATAAGAACAAATGGCTCGGCCTAGATCAATTGAGATTTCTCAAGCGAATCTGGCGGTTTGTCGAGCAGGTCGTTATTACTGCAAAATTTGTAATTTTCAGAATCTGACAGATATAAATGTGACCGGGGGATTTTGAAAACGAGCCTAATGCGACTCGTTTATCAAACAACTAAAAGGGTGGTCTTAGAATTTTGGATGTGTTTGGACGTTCATACGTCAACCTGGGATTTAGAGAATGTTTGAATGGCTTAATGTCCCGTGTTATGTTAAGTCGCGTTATGACTGTCAGTAATTACCCATTGACATAGTATCTATCGAATTAGTGAAGTTAAAGAATATATCGGATAAAGTCGGTTATATCATGATGATAATGTAACGTGATAATATGTTGTTATGAAGCGTCGTGGCCCAGTGGGTGGGCTTCTGAATGTTCCATTTACCGAGACGGCAACAATCAGTGAGCCTCTAGCTCCCTTTGCAATATAGACTTGAATGTTTGAAGATTTGTTGTGTAGAAAGAAGTATGGCTGAAGTAAAACTGAGTGATAGAATAAAAAACTGCAATAAGAGAGCGATGTGGTGTGAAATATGACGTTATTACAAAACGGATTTATAAGGCGAGGGTGAATGGAACTGTTGGAAGGGGAACGACGAACCCAGACGAACGTCTCTTGGACAAGTTCAAGATGTTCTCAGAAAGGCTCAGGTCAGGAGAACCTTTAACCGACGAGCATGTATGAAAGGACTCATGAAAGTAGAGGAGGCGCAAGGTGTGTGTCAGGATCGTAGCAAGTGGAAAGAAGTGGTCCCTGCCTACCCCGTTGGGAAAAAGGCGTGATGGTATGTATGTATACATAACATAAACGGGCTATAAACGTCCTACTGCTGGGCACAGGCCTCTCCTCAACTATGAGGTGGAACGAGCCATACTCCAACACGCGGGCTCAGTGCGGATTGTATGTATGCTTGTATAAATATCTTAGCATGTATCTGACACTAAGTAAGGTATTTAAAAATAAATGTGGATAAATGAAATATGGATAAAAAGCAATCTCACTTTTAAAACCCATTGGTTGCCTTCTTGGTTCAGTTCATTAGCACAAGACGGCGCTTAACTTCTTTTAACAACACATTTTTGGTTCTCAAATAGGTTTCATAGCTTACGCTAATCTTTAGCCTCACTCGTTAAACTTTCCTTAAAATCTTAAGCGATGCCTTCTATATTTAGAAGATCGAGTTAATATCTTGTGTTATTTACCAGGCTTAGCAAATACGTAGATCATTAATATTAAAAGAGTCATTAGTTTCATGCTTGGTTTTGTTTATGCTGGCAAAATGTATGTTAAATATTTAACGTAAGTAAGTTTTTATCCTTGCCTAGTGAAATATTAGGTTTGGTTTTCTCACCTCTTTGAAATAATGAAATTGAATAAGGGTATGAATTAGGTGTAATTGTAATTATTAGAGGGAGAAACGCTTATAATACCGCGAGATAGATTGTAAACTAATGATGTTTGTAATAAGAGGGTGACTATATAAGTTATACAATAACAGACCAAGTCATTATCAAGCTATTACGTTCATAAAAAAACACACACATACGAGGGTACTTAATAATATTAAATCAAACTAAAAGACCAATGTATTCAATTATTACACATACATGATACTGATTTTCATAAGGTGTTATAAAAAGGGTTTTATTATAAAAATAAAAGCATACATTGCTGTGACATCAATGTAGCATTTTCGTAACTCGTAGCATTCTTGGTGTCCGTAGCATTCTGGTAGCTCCCGTTAACACCCGTAAAGTACTACGTGCTAGAATTTCTTGCATTTTGTTGCATTGAACATTCCCAAAGTTACTTTTACTTGTTTCGTAATGAAAACTTGAATGGGTACCTTTTTTAAGTTATTACTGCTTAGATCATGCTTTACCTGTAACAAGTAAAACACAATATTAACTGATGTGAAATATTGAGTAAAAAATATAAACAATTCCAGATTTATTAGAAGGTAGAAAGAGTAAATCGGTTTCCTATTGTTTTACACACTTAAAAGTATTCACAGTAAGTAATCAATTTAGAGAGGCCTATGTTTAGCAGTGGACTGCAACAGGCTGATGATGATGATGATGATGAATCAATTTATTAAATTAAAGAAAGTGCAGGTGTCCTTGTGGTTAGAGGTGACGAGTGGAGTTAATTTAGTGATCCATAACAAAAATTTAGTAAGTCAAGTCTAACGGAAAAACGTTTGCTTCTAAAAATTTGAATAAACATTACTTAGAGAAAGGTTGGATCAACGACATTATTAACATCAGAAAAACATTTTGCGAACGAAGTATCATTTTCGTTATTTATTGGCGGCTCACCTTCGAGCTAAATGAACTAAAAATATGAAAAAGGGGATTTTAAAATTGATGGTTCAGCGGTTTTTGACTAAAGCTTAAGTTGCTCCATCATATAATGTAATGAAATTACAATACACGACCTGCCATTATTTTTTAAATTAAAATATTATCAATTGAGGAGACCATGTTAACAGAGTAAAACTGATACTTATTTGTATAAAAGTCAGCCAAAACAATTGAAGGTAGACAGTTAGCAACAGGTAAATCGGTTTGAATAAAAGTTTTTTTTATTATTATTAATCTATACCATAGCTGGACCTTGGCAACGTGATTTCTCTGTAGTCGGATTATTTCATGTTTGATAGTTAATAACTATGATAAATTAACTAACTGTGTAAAAATTCCTAAGTATACGAGTAGAGGCTTATCGTCTATATTGTGGAGAGAAAAGATGATAATGGGTAGAGATCCTGTATATAGCGCCGAATAGCATGAGATCAATTCCAATTTTTATTTGTGTTCGTTCGGTGTCTGGCTGTAAGTCTGTTATAGATATTTAGGTATTGATTTAAAAAGATTTATGTTATTTAATCTCTGATGCCCGTAGTAAAATTTCAGCTTGTTTAAGGGTAGGCGATCTTGCTAATCTTGAATGATGTCCCCTATACATGCTGATTGTCTAAATAGGTCTGATCAGTAGAATCAAGTAAAGACATATAAATCAGTTTAACTTGATTAAATATTAGGTTGATGATGAACATGTACTACCGGAACCGATTGCGATACAAGGTGCCGTTCTCGAAGTTGTTCAAAAATATGTATACCTCGGGCAGACATTGCAGTTAGGTAGAAACAACTTCGAGGACGAGGTGAACAGAAGAATTCAGTTGGGTTGGGCAGCGTTTGGGAAGCTACGTCGAGTCTTCACATCGTCGATCCCACAGTGCCTGAAGACAAAAGTCTTCAATCAGTGCGTCCTACCCGTCATGACATACGGAGCCGAAACGTGGACACTAACGGCACGGCTGGTCCACAAATTTAAAGTCACTCAGCGGGCTATGGAGAGGGCTATGCTCGGCGTTTCTCTGCGAGATCAAATCAGAAATGAGGTGATACGGCAGAGAACCAAGGTTATCGACATAGCCCACCGGATTAGCAAGCTGAAGTGGCAGTGGGCTGGCCATGTTAGCCGTAGAACCGACAACCGTTGGAGTAAACGTGTTCTTGAGTGGAGACCGCGTCTCGGCAAGCGTAGTGTAGGACGTCCTCAGGCAAGGTGGAGTGATGATCTGCGCAGGATGGCTGGCAGGAGCTGGATGCGAGCAGCCGAAGATCGAGTACAGTGGCGTGCAAAAGGAGAGGCCTATGTTCAGCAGTGGACTACAACAGGCTGATGATGAAATATTAGGTTTTCTAGTTTTAAATACGAAGTGTATTCAACAAGAATGATAGAAATATAGCTTTACAATCAAAGTGAAAAAAACATACAACGTTCGCCTTACGTACGTAGGTCCGTAAATTCTCATTGACGTTTTCATTCAAATACGTGCAACGTCACAGCGAAGGTACTGAAAGAGTAGCGCGTCGCCTGCACGCCTGAGCGACATTATGATTTGCGTTAAACAAAGCGCGTGAGTCCAATAGACTCAGCCGGGAGGAACGGTTCGTGCCTGCGTCTGTACTCACATTTGTAGACGGTGTTACGTAATGATGTTCAAGAATATTTTCTGTTCAGTTGCATTCACCTAAAATAATAAAACTTTAGTTTCTAAAAACCGATGGTCGAATTCCCAAATGGAGTCCAGGTTTTAGCAAACTTGAACGTCTTCTGGCCAAATGGAATGATGACTTGATAAGGAATTTCTGGTAGTGGCTGAATGGCGAAAACGGGTCTAATGGCGTATCCCGGGGTAGGCCAACTTTCAGCAGTGGACTGCAATGGTTGATGATGATGAGACAACAATGAATGATGACGTAGCGGCTAACTGACCTTTATTTTTTCAGCATAATTATTGAAACTAATATGAAGACAGTGAATCACCATCGCTAATAAACGATCCGATCTCATATTTCAAAGTTTGATAACTTTAAAAAGATACTAATTCATTCGTTTATGACTTTTTATACTTCGTCATAACAAAGTTATATTCGACTTGACTTCCGAAACAACAGAAATGCATCATTAATATTCTTGCGTCATTTTCACAAACGAAAGTTGAGGGTGAGATTATGAAGATTGATAAAGGCATATGAAACAAACAATTTACTTAACTCAATAACAGAAAGTTTTTTATTTCCTCCATTTCCGGTGGATGGCGGTGTACTTATGGACCTATGGATTGTAATTTCCGCTGTCTAACTAGTTCTTTCAAACAAAGATTAGGAAAATAATCTGCTTTTGTTCACAATATTTGTTGATTGTAGGACAAGTCTATATGCTCTACTGAATTATGTAATAGATTTTAGTTTTTACTCGTTTAGGGACTAAAAAGACCTTTTGAAATATACAAGTACTTAAATCGTTATTGTTGTATCTTTCTGTTAAATTACTTGAAACTTACTTTATTTTAGTCGCACCGCCTACTGTACTTTTCTGCTTAGCCTTATGGTTGACTGGTAGAGAATGCCTCATTGGCATTAGGTCCGCTTTTTGTACCATTCATTGTTGTGTAATAAAGAATAAATAAATAAGTACCCTGGCAAGAATTATGGGCAAATTGAGGCATAAAGAGAGCTAAATATCATCGGCAGCCATTATCATAATCATTAACTCGCTTTAAATCGCAGTGAGTAGTTTTTTTCAATTAATTAACGTATATTACTTTTCACAAGTTTTGACATAAGTACTAAAGGTTTAACTGCATGAAAAAAGCTTACTGTCTTCCTTGTCTCACTTTCTACTTTAAAACCAAGGGTAACAACTTTACGGATTCTTCTCGCGATTCTATATTGACTTATGTCAATCGGAAAAGGGCAAGACAAACTGACATGCTGATTCTGCTATAAAAATGATAAAACGACTTGTTGTCCTGTTCAAACAAATCAATGTGTTGGGTCACAAAATATATGGCACCCCAAGACATCCATAAAATAATGTGAACGGTGCGTCGTAAAAAGTAGGCATGCATTCGATTTCATATTGACGACATAATAAATGTGGAAAATATCCGACACATTGCTCTGACGTAAAACATAAAGTTTTTTGGCTTCTTGAGATCGTCTTCGGTTTCCGTTTTTCAGTTGTTTTTTTAAGACTTGTTGTTTTCACCTACGAATTTTTGTAATTGTCTGATGTAGAGCCTTTACATTACGGCGTATTGAAAACGAGCAGAGAACGAGCGTCAAATGAATCTCGCATTCTGTTAGCAACTTGTTGATACTGTCATATGCAAATTACTCATACAGGCTGGCATTTTAATACCTATCCAAATTTTAAGGAGCGTCTTGGTATAAAGAACTGAATTGATATCCGTGTTTTTTTTTGTTTTTTTATCAAGGGTGGTAAAAAAATATATCGTGAAGAAAAACGCCAGTGCACGTCACAATATAATTGCATCAGTTATACTACAATTGTGGGAATCATTTTTGTATAAAATAAGCCTTATCCTTGACTCATATTTAGGATATTTGAATATTTTTTCTTTAAAAAACACCACGCTTAACAAAATACAGTGAAAACGTAGTCTTGTATTGTTTCATAGAGCTTATTACAAAAAAAAATGGTGATCAAAATGCCACCCTGTATTTTGCTAGTTGTGTTTTCTATAGAACAGCCAGAAGCAGAACCATGGGCGTGACCAGTCAGAGTGGCCAAGTATACGACCATGTCACTTCCGATCAAACTTCATAAAGAGTAATAGATTCCTGCAGGCGTGTATGCAAACCTTGATAAACCTTACTAGCCTTGGTAATCGAGCTACCCTTTTGCCTCTGAGTAGGCTCAACTATAGACGTCTTGTAACGTCACCTGAGATCACCTACTCAACGTATTTTTATCAACGTATTTAAAAAAATACCTACGTAACTGAATTTTGCAGGGTGTCACTTATCCCATTACCCAAATTTGTGTGCGTAACTTAACCACCACTGCACACTCGTACCCACCTACTTCGTTTCATCTACATGTAAGATAAAATATAAATGCAACCAATACCATCACACTCTCAAAGAAACAGCAGATGTTTAGCCTCGACGAGCAGACGTTCAAAGGCTTGCACAAGCACCGAACCCGCACTAATGTGCTAATCGATGAGCCACATTTCCTGCGCTAAGTGTGCTGCCAGCCCAACTCCTAATACACTTTATTTTACACGGAATAAGGTTCACTGGAAGTCCTACACTCCTGTGAGAAGGAATAATGGCAAAGATGTAAAAGACTTCGAAGTCTGTAAGGCGATAAATCAGAAAAAAATAGTGTTTATCATCGTAAATGTAAGTTAATAATGGCTTAAATATAATGTTTTTGGCGCAGCTAAAAAATAAACCTACCACTGTAATGTACGATCTGTGTGGCCCTATTATTGACTGGCATTCTGGCATTAAGTCCGCCTTCTGTTCTTCTAAAGCGAATACAAGGAATTAATACTTACCTATTTGCTAACAAAAATGTGTGTGACATAATTCAAATTTCTCACAGCGTCAATATCTAAAGAAGAGTTAATATCATCGACTGTATTTTTTTTAAATGTATAGGACTTACTTCAAGATGTCTCGATTCCTGCTGACATAAATGCTTAAGCATCGCATATAAAAGGACGTGGCTTTGCTTAAAATGATATTGTATGAAGTATGGTACCTAAGTAAAAAAAATGCGGTGTGAATAAATTCAGTTCATAGTATGAATTAATTTACTATTTAGATATTTGAGTGCTACGACAAAGTGACCACGCCGTTACCCAAAAGTATGAAACATAGCTAATAACACGGAATAAGTGGCCTTTCCTGTAAATAAAGAGCAATTTATCACAAACGCACGAGGCAACCAATATGAATCACATCATTTCCGCGGCGCACTGGCGCTTGTTATTGCGCGAAGGCGCCTGAATGGACTCCGATGTGGTTCAGCCGCAATCGTGTTTTGGATTGGTTTTGTAGTTTGAATAAAGCCTTTTTCTTTTTATTGTGAAAAGAATATAAAACGGAATAAAAACTGATAATTTATTATTGATTACAAAAGTAAAATTTGCGGATACGGGGTAGCATTCTCAAACAGTAAACGGTGAATAAAACCTCTTTCTTTCTGTTGAATTAGAGTTATGAAACGAAGGGAATGATTTTATTAATAGGTTATTTGGATTTTAGCATTAGAGAAAATGTATTATCATCTTATTTAAGATAGGAAAACCAGAAAAAGACATTTGGTCTTGGCATCAGGCGGGAATCGAACCCGCGCGATTCTCGCGTGATGGAGACCAAATGTCTTTTTTTTGCTTTTCCTATCTTTATTATGATTTTTTTAATTTTTATAGTGTAATTGACATATTAAAAAGCATTCTATTATACCATTTAAAGGTTTCACAGCCTCACAAGTATTAAACATAGCTAATAACGCCGAGTGGCCTTTCCTGTAAATAAAGAGCAATTTATCACAAACGCACGAGGCAACCAATATGAATCACATCATTTCCGCGGCGCACTGGCGCTTGTTATTGCGCGAAGGCGCCTGAATGGACTCCGATGTGGTTCAGCCGCAATCGTGTTTTGGATTGGTTTTGTAGTTTGAATAAAGCCTTTTTCTTTCTATTGTTACAAGAATATAAAACGGAAAAAAACAGGTAATTTAATATTGATTTGAAAAGTAAAAAGAGAACAACCAGACCTCGAACAAAATATACCCAAAAATGAAAGTGCCGACCTGTGTAACAAAATAATTGATCTTACTTCAAGATGTAAGCCTGGATTTCTGCAGAAATAATTTTAAACCATCAAATCAAAAAGGACGTGGCTTTGCTTTAAATTCTATTCTGTAATATAAGTAAATAAAAAAATGCGGTGCAATTAAATTCAGTTACTAGTATGAATTAATTTACTATTTGGATATTTGAGTGCTACGACTTGTAAATACACCGTTGCTCACAAGTATGAAACATAGCTATTAACACCGAATAAGTGGCCTTTCCTGTAAATAAAGAGCGATTTATCACAAACGCACGAGGCAACCAATATGAATCACATCATTTCCGCGGCGCACTGGCGCTTGTTATTGCGCGAAGGCGCCTGAATGGACTCCGATGTGGTTCAGCCGCAATCGTGTTTTGGATTGGTTTTGTAGTTTGAATAAAGCCTCTTTCTTTTTATTGTAGCAAGAATATAAAACGGAAAAAAACTGATAATTTTTTATTGATTTCAAATTTAACATTTGCGGAAACTGTGACATTCTCTAACACTAAATGGTAAACGGTGAATGAAGCCTCTTTCTTTCTGTTGAATCACAGCTTATGAGATCTCTTCTCTAATATACACACACAAATAAATAGAATAGAATCACAAGCTGTGATTCTATTTAACGTATAGGTAGGTGGTCTAACTTCAAGATGTATGCCTTGATTTTTGAAGACATAATGTTAAACCATCAAATTATTAAAAAGGACGTGGCTTTGCTTTAAATGCTAATCTATGATGTAAGTAAAAAATGCGGTGTAAATAAATTCAATTACTAGTATGAATTAATTTACTGTTTGGATATTTGAGTGGCTATGACTTGTTAATACGCCGTTGCTCACAAGTATAAAGCATAGCTAATAACACCGAATAAGTGGCCTTTCCTGTAAATAAAGAGCGATTTATCACAAACGCACGAGGCAACCAATATGAATCACATCATTTCCGCGGCGCACTGGCGCTTGTTATTGCGCGAAGGCGCCTGAATGGACTCCGATGTGGTTCAGCCGCAATCGTGTTTTGGATTGGTTTTGTAGTTTGAATAAAGCCTTTTTCTTTTTATTGAAATAAGATTATGAAACGGAAAAAAACAGTTTAATTATTATTGATTTTAAAAGTAAAATTTGCGGATACTGGCATTCTCTAACAGTAAACGGTGAATAAAACCTCTTTCTTTCCGTTGAATTAGAGTTATGAAACGAAGGGAATGATTTTATCAATAGGTTATTTGGATAAAGACATTTGGTCTTGGCATCGGGCGGGAATCAAACCCACGCGATTCTCGCCTGATGCCAAGACCAAATGTCTTTTTCTGCTTTTCCTATCTTTATTATGATTTTTTTAAATTTAAAAGTGTAATTGACGGATTTAATAGCATTCTATTTTTTTTTTCTAATCTATATCATCCCACTGCTGGGCAAAGGTCTCTCCCACAAGTATGAAACATAGCTAATAACGCCGAATTATTGGCCTTTCCTGTAAATAAAGAGCAATTTATCACAAACGCACGAGGCAACCAATATGAATCACATCATTTCCGCGGCGCACTGGCGCTTGTTATTGCGCGAAGGCGCCTGAATGGACTCCGATGTGGTTCAGCCGCAATCGTGTTTTGGATTGGTTTTGGAGTTTGAATAAAGCCTCTTTCTTTTTATTGTAATAAGAATATGAAACGGAAAAAAACAGATAACTTATTATTGATTTCAAAAGTAAAATTTGCGGATACTGGCATTCTCTAACAGTAAACGGTGAATAAAACCTCTTTTTTTCTGTTGAATTAGAGTTATTGATGATGAATGATTCTTTAACCCATTTGGACCCAAATGAAACCCAGCAGTGAAAATTATATTTTTTTATCATTAATTGGTTGAAATAATCGTTATTATAAGAAAACCACGAAAAAAAATTTTTTTTTGAAATTCCTTCTTTGAAAAAAAAAGCCGTCCTTAAATGAGGACGCTGGGTCCATGGGGGGTAAAATTTTTCGAAGCATCCTCTTTCAATACATTATGTCTTTACGCGCTTTTTGCATTGTCAACGTGCTTTTTTAGTAAAGTGGAGCCAGTTATTGTGGAAAGTGACCATCAGAGAAACTTGGTACTACAGAATGTCCGAAGGAAAAAAATGATGACGAGCATTGTAACGACGAAATTGAAGCTGGTCTAGGCTATACATGGGTCAGATTGTGGTTGTGCCATGCATTTGCAACTGCTAGATCCAACATGTGGACGTAATCAGTACCCACCACCATTTTATTCCCATGAATAGCAGGGTGGTATAGTGAAATAGACTGGTCCGCTTGATCAATACCGCCCATCCGCTTGTTTCGATTTTGGTGAAGATCTGGGATACCGAAGTCTACTTTTTTCTTCCGCAGCGCTCCAGCAGTTTCTTATCCTAGAGGCAAGACGTGGTTGAACCCATGATGCCGACGCGATTGCCCAATCAACTTACGAATAGAATTTGATTGACTTTTTTCAAAACAGTAGTCAAAATCAGTACAGTTTTTCGTCTTTATTTACTTCACCACAACTAATGGTAAATTTTTGCTTCTGCTTTCACGGACAGTACCCGTTCCACAAAAGCTACTTCCGTAAGTCGTAGCAAATCAACTGGTGAAAAAATTATCAACGAAGACAACATGGTCTCTATGGCTGGTGCCAAGTTTGTTGAGCCATTGCTTCACTATTCTTGTGCCTAGTGGCTCTGTACGATTGGCACCTGGAGATTTCCAGAAGTATTCTATCTTGTTCTTCTTTATCTCGATTCCTGGTACGTCACGTGGAAGTGCATTGCCTTGTTTATTATCCTCGTCGTCAATTTTTCGTCCGTCAATACATTGGGCTCTGGAGGAAAAGTAACTCAATCTATCCATGCATCCATTATCTTCACGCATAACAGCATAATATAGGGCTTTTTCAACTCCACAGTACTCTTTGACACTGTTAAAAGTTTGTTTTGCCATTTTTGAAGGAAAAATGACTTGCAATAAAATACGAATAATTTACCTCTAATGTGCCCACCGACCTCGAATGGGGACACCGTTGTAAAAAACTTATACTATCATCAATACTCAATTATTCATTGCCATTTATTTTTATATTGAAAGTTGACATTATATTCCGGTTATTTATGAAAAATAACCAGCAGTCTTAGCTGTAAAAATGACAAATAAAAATTACTGAATCTTGGCTATCTCTGATTCTTGAAACACCTCCACAAAACGCACAGTAAAATCACTCTCAACTAATTTTATATAGTTTTTGGTTTAATAATAGGCTAACAGGTTCACACTTATTACGTATTCGCAATAAAAAATCACAAACATCGAAATGCTAATAAACTGAGGGTATTTGTTGAGGCGTCCTCGTTTGGGCACGGCTGGGCTATATGGGTTAATTTTAATAGTGTAATTGACGGATTTATTCCTAAGAGTAATTCTGTACCAGTTAACGTTTTCACCGCCTAAACATCCTAAGAAAATAGGTAACTTAATAGAATATTTTTCTTAAGGAGAAGTAACCTAATATGACAATCGAATCACTAATGTATTCTTATTCTTAAGTAGTTAACATAGTAAATTGTCAATCTAGTTTCCAAACCAATTTCACCTGGGTATCTTTGAAACAAAAGTGATTAAGCTAGTGGGCCTATGGGCTGGGCTTCAATTACGAAATATTTTTCCATTAAAACCTATTTCTTACTTTTTCTTTATCGTAACTTTCATTTACGTGTGGGTTTTTCGGCAGAGATCGCTTTTTAGCGATGAAGCCGCCCGCCGAGCCCAAAGTACATTTATTATGTTAAATTATTACTTGTTGTAAACTATTGATGTTGTTGTAGTGTGCAATATTTACTTAATTATATCCTGGGCAGAACGTTTTATATGAAAATACATTTTATTTTGACTGATATGACTGTAAACTACGAAGGACCATTTGCTATCTGACAATTCTAGTAAGTGTCAAGATTCTCTATCAGCGTTCCTCCACTCTGCCATAATTGATCCAATATGGTCCTTATGACAGTGCAGTAAGAGTCAGGCATGTGTTAACTTCGTTAATTTGAAGCCAGGACCTAAGGATGCAAATGTACGCAGGCCATAATGCCAGGCGAATGAACGGTTATGACGTCATTTGCAAGGCCTGTGTGCTATTTGGTGGAAGACGCTGGCAGTTAAAATGTTTGGCTGAATTAGAACATTGGCTCCAATTATTGTTGAGTTTATTTTGCTGTTTCGCCAGTGTTGTTTGTGAGTGAAGAAAACTCAAGAGCTTTGAACAGTGGCCGTTTTCCAGCCATATCCCGATAAAGAAGGAAGTTCGAAAATAAGTTACTGTTGTTATAATTTTTGAATGAAAAGCATACCTAAACTTTCGTTAAAAAATCTATAGCCTTATACGCTGTAATTATGCGCTGGGGACATGCCTCACCCCTACTATGGGCTGGCACTGCACACGCGGGCTCAATGCGGATTTTTGGAGGGGTCAGTGATAAACCTTGCTTTCAGATGGTATCAACCCAACCTACCCTAGGTTTGACCCTGACTTTCTTATTCGTGAAAAAATCCTCAAAAATAATGTCGGACTACTACCGACTAAAACCCCACTGCACTCAACCGGTACTTTGACGGTAGAGCAGTGCTAAGCATCTTTTGTGAATCCAGCTTCTAGGCCCTCACGGGGCCCCCTCCAACCGACGCCCCAACAAGGGGGGAGGCCATGAAGATTAATGTGACACTTGATATGAAAATAAAGAGTTGAAATTGAATTGAACTATATAGCACAACAGTTAACTCAAGAGTAAAAGTGTGTAATCAGTACCGCGTGGTGTACACTGTACTTTACTTTGCACTTAACTATGTCATGCGCCATGTCGACAGTCAGTTAGTTTATAGTGTTTCGAGTCCACCATAAAAATTATCAACAAACCTCCGACTAACTCCAGTATCTTCTATACTTATGATAAATCTGTACAGAGCCCAATTCTGTACATGAAATATATTGAAAAAATAACTATCAAGAGGTGAGTATAAGGGATCGCTACTGATGCTAAAAATGCAATCAGTAAAATTTTCGTCTATATGTCTGTCTGTATGTCTGTCTGTATGTTTGACTGTATGTCTGTCTGTATGTCTGTCTGCCTGTCTGTCTGTCTGTCTGCTGTATATTCGTTATAGAAACAAAAACTATTCAACGGATTTTAACAAAATTAGGCACAATTATTCTTCATACTCTTGGGCAGGTTGTAGTATACTTTTCATTACGCTACAATCAATAGGAGCACAGCTCACAGTGAAGCGTAATATTGGGAAAACGGGAAAAGTTACTCCATTTTTTACACGTAAAAACTACTACTACTAGATGGATTTAAATGAAACTCAACAGTAATATAGCTTATGCATCTGAATAAGACATAGGCTACAATTTATAAAGATATATCACATTTTTTTAACTCAAGTCCACGCGGACGAAGTCGCGGGCGGCCGCTAGTCTGCAACAACATGACGGTTAGAGCTCAATTTATGCGATCAGTTCTCTAAATGTGGGTTGGCCTGTACAAATAAAATGTGAGTAGGTATAATATTTTCCAATAACTTTGCAAGTTTCAAGGGTATTCATTTGAAACTATTTCCCCGCGGGTCACACCGACCCCAAATCGCGGAACCATTAAAGACATCGTTCACTCGTCTGTACACGAATCGCGTTTCTTCATTTGTTTTTTGTTGGGGATCCTCAGTTGAGTGACAAAAGCAATAATGTGAGTTTGATTAAATCTTTATTCATGCAACGCAAGTTAATCCTTGTTTTAAATATTCTTGGCACAATTTGATCTAGGCATTCAATAATGTGATGAGTATTCGTGTCTGCGTCTGGAGGTATTATATTATCGTGTCAAGAATGTGTTTATATCAGTCTCGTGATATAAGCATCAAATTACGAATACGCTACGCTAAGCTACTTTCTTATTTTAAAACCATCTTTTTTAATAAACCAAATGCATATGCCTAGTTTTACTGCCTGCATACTCGCACGATACAATTAATGGTTTAACAAAAAGAGAAGGATGCGTTACGTTAATATTTCGCGAATTCGAAAATTGGCACATGACATTAACGTATGGATGACGTGCACGCACACAAGTCGCTGTCAAAATCACTTTTAAACTGGTCCATTGGAATAACTTCCGAATTGAATGTTACTCTTGATTCTTCGTTAAAAACACATTGTTTTGCACAAATGAGTAGCTAAGTTGGCTTTACCTTACGGCGCATCTGTAGGGTTAAAAAAGTATGAATACCTAGATCGTGCCCAACACTATATAATAAGAATGAATTTTTTTGGCTTATACCAAACCTTGAGGCAATAATGGCCACCCTCTTAATAGATAGAGACAATAATTTCCTGTAGAAACACAATTTTACAAAAGCGTTCTCTACGGAACCTCAAGCATGAGTGGAGTTACCTCTTGACTGGTTTATATTTAATGAAAAATAAGAACGGCTCTGTTTCAAGTATCTTTCAGTGACTTAGCGAACATTGAGATAGAGGAAATATTAATTTTGAAATTGCCACACTTTCATATAAATGATCAAAGACAGCCCCTAATTTGAAAAGTTATGAGACATTTTTTTCCGGAAAATGTCGTCTTCAATTTAGGAATTGGACCAAAACAGCAATTTGAAGTGGCTTATGGTAATAAAAGGTGTGAAAACAAGGTAAAACTGGAACGGAATATTTGAATTACTTTTGGCAATATCGTAGACGAGCAAGCATGCGGACCGTCCCGTAAGTTAGCTGTTACCGTAGGCTTTGGATACGTCGGCGTTGCGTTTTGCAACCTTTCAACGGAGTGCCGCTTCGCTTTTAAAGTGATGGCTGAGTACCGTGGAATTCTAGTCGTTCGGAGTCCGACATTATTTCTACGTCCGAGGGTGCGAAGTATGTGCATCAGGATTTTACACATGATGGTAATAAAAAAATCCATCATGTGATACACTAGAGGCTTCATCCGTATGTTGCCGCCTATTTTTGTTTTACTTGTTGGTAATTTTGTTTCTTGTTTCGGTTGAAGTTTGTGACGTAGTCTTTTGATCTAAGGCTGGATTATCTGGTTCATACATTTTTTTTTTATGAAATTTTTAATCGTTTTGTAATCACCAATTTATTGGCAGTTAGGTAACAAGCAGAGTTATTTCTGCTAAATCTGAAGTCTTGGGTTTCATTTTAAGGTTAGATAAAAAATATTACCGATTTTTCGTAGCCCATTAGCGCTGGCATTGCGATTTAGACCAATGTTTGTAGCCATTACTTCTGAAAAAAGTATTTACGACCTTAAGATTTCTCAGACCTTAGAAGGTTTTTAAGAAAATAATATAATAATAACAATGATTAGGATAAAAACCCATAATAGATGAGACTGGACATTATTTTAAAGTCCCAAACTAAGCAGTTTATGTATTATGGGATACCAAAGAAATGATACATACTTAAATACATTTTTATGTAAATACATTGGCAATATAGGCACATAGTAGTAATGAGTTATTGCCATGTAATGGCCAGGGGGCTTAGTACCGGTGGTAGCGGCAACCACCGGGAAGCTAAGAGAACTCCGGCGTGGTAGTGTGGTGGATTAACCACACACTCGCTGCGGCCCTTAAAGGGCGACACGTGGGGTTGTGGACCCAGTGGGCCCTGTGAGCACTCTAAGGTGCAGCGCACAATCAGTTGTTGGGGGCCAGTGATCGGTGGCTGATTCCCCTTGTTCGTCGCGGAACGGCAAGGCCGTAAAGCCGGTTGCGGCAGCGGAGCCGCCCTTTGCGTGGTTGCAGGCCCATGAGGGTCTGCGTACCATGGGAGACAGCGGGCCGGAGTGTGAGGGTGCTCTAGCTTGTATTACACGGCGGCCACCGTGACGGCGAACGTGGCTGCGTACTCCAGGCGCTTTCGTAGCCTCCCCCTATCTCGGGGGGTCGGTTGGAGGTGGCCCCGTTAGGGGCTGGCACTGGCGGCGTAGTAGTGTGGCAAATCTTTTATGGATTCAGCTTTGCCACCAAAAGGCCACGGTTGAGTGCCGTGGGGTTTTAGTCGTTAGGAGTCCGACATAACCTTGTCGTCACCTGTGAGGCGAAATATCCATTAGGATTTCCTCACAAAAAAATTGCATAGTAAACACTCGATACACAATGTCCTCAAGCACACAAATGTTTTAACTATGCGGGTATTGCACAAGTATGCCATCAACGACAATGGGTCATAAATGAATGTAAATGGCTGATTTTCAAAAGCACAATTTAAAAACATATTTATACACGACACAGGGTAAACACAGAATCCCCCTCATGAGTTCTCGCCTTGGCGTGGCGAGGGGGCTTAGTACCGGTGGCAGGGTGAACCGCCGGGAAGCGTAGAGAACTCAGGCGTGGCAGTGTGGTGGACTTGCCACCCACCCGCTGCAGCCCGTAAGGGCGACACGTGGGATTGCGGGACCAGTGGGGCCTGCAAGCGCCCTGAGGCGCGTGGTGGAGGCCGCGGCGAAGAATCGGTTGGTGGGGGCCAGTGATCCGCGGCTGATCTCCCCTGTGCGTCGTGGCCCGGCGGGGCCGTACCGCCCGTTGCGGTATAAAAAAAAGGGGTAAACATAGAATGTTTGGTTTGTGTTTGTGCTAGGTTTGAATCAAATCCTCACTCACAGCCTAAGCTCAGCACTGTAGGCGAGATTAAATAAAAATATTCATATGAGATTAGTGTATGTAACATGAGACTGTAAAATGTGATACATGTCGAACTAATGGATTCCATTCGTAGTGCGATCCAAACAAATGGGTGGAAAAATGTAGCGTTGATGAATATTTATTTAGCTTCTGTTCATTCGCGCATTGCATTTTTTACTACCCTTGTGCTGTATTTCACTTACGAGCCAAATGATAGTTTTATACAGGTTGTTTAGTTGTCAATTTGTTTGAAACCAAATGTCAGTGCTGAGAACGTAATAGAAAATGCAGAAATCTTCTTCCGGAGAAGACAATTCAAATCCCTTGAAATTTGTTGATGAAGTCTATTGGATAAGTAAAGGGTAGCAAATTTAGGCCGAGGTTGCATTAAGAAAGAAAGAAAGAAAGAAAGAAAGAAAAGGAACAAGCTCAGCACTAGAACAAGACAGCACATAATAGTCGAAGATGCGCATTAGTTTTATCTTTAAAATTGTAACACGAAGGGCACGCATTCAACCACTCTCTGCAAAAGCAGCCCCAGTATGCCTTTTAGCCGCTCACATCCTAGAAGGGGGCCGGGAGGCCGGCTTTAAACTGACATAGGGCGCATCTAAATTCTAGCTGGATATAGCCTGTGGGGTTACCTATCATAAGACCGAATTTTCTTTTCCCGAATTTCATTTTCCCGAAAACGTTTCGCTTTTTTTCGTTCGGCATTTTTTCATTTTCCCGAAATCACGTTTGCCACTGTATCAGTTGACCAATTATCAACTGGATTTTTTTCGTTTGCCAGACGTTTTATTAGGCCACAGAACGTTTTACCGAAGTGATGATTGGCCGAAATGACACTTGTCCGAAGTATTGTTCTACAGAACAATCATTAGACCACTGTTTTAATTGCCATATTTTAAGTTTACCAAACGATCATAGTTACGGGTTAAGCAGACAAGGAATTTCTGGATTTAAAATAAAATAAGAAATTGACAGCATCTAAACAGCATGCAAGTATTCAATATGCAAGTTTAAGGAAAACACAAGAATTCTGTCACGGCTCCGGCATTACGGGGCTCCGGCGGTTCCTCGCGTGCTAATCGTCGCAGATGGCTTTCGCTCAGCACCGAAGCTTCGGCTTGTTGGCCGGCTTCGCCGGCCAGCCTCAGCCGCGGCGCCTCGCGCTTAGCCACCTGCTCCTCAGCCCGCGGGCCGCCTCGCCTCTCCATGCCTACGCGCTTTTAAATAACACTCTTGGGGTAGGGCAAAACTAGTACCACGTGGTGTCGGGGTTGACTGAGTCGGATTCGCCCTGAAGTTGAAATTACTGAAAATCGACGTTAACGAGACGTTGAACGTTATCGTACAGTAGTTGTGGTCTAATAATATTCGGTAAAATAAGATTTAGGCAAAGTGATCATATGCCAAATAAGTCATCTGGTAAATGAAAAAAGTTGAACAAAGACTTCGGGCAATAGTAAAAAGTTTATTGTGAAATTCGGTTTAACGTACTTCGGTAAAACGACACTTATGTCAAAAGAAACTTCGACGGGTTAAAAATATGTCAAACAATACATCTGGCAAATGAAATGTTGGTCAATAGTTTTCAGTCAAATGAAATTCGGACTAGTAAATTTCGGACAAGTGACGGGTTCCCAGCCTGTGGATAAGCGTGATAAACGCATAAAAGTTTTAGCGAAATTATGAAAATCAAACATTGGTTCTTCAGTAGAAGATAATACGATCAGTATTTAACTAATTCAACTTCCCAGACGTTCCTCTGTTTTCTCTAACGGTGAGACCGCGGAATTCGAACTCGTGGCATTTGCCTCAAGTAATATTGGTGCCGTGAACTTTCCCGATAATTATCGTGAAATATGTCGGCCTGAGGTAGGTTTTGGTATCAAACGAGAAACGACTTCGAACTTGGTTCAGCCCCGGTTATGAGTGAATCGAACTAACTAGTTTTTGATCACAGTAATCAGTAGCTGGTATTTATTTCACTGCACAGAAAAAAATACTAAGTGGGATAATCAGAAGCACACTGATCGTTGTCGTCATGGTGAAAAATCATTCTGAAGCCCATCATTCCACCGAAAAAAATTTGAGCCCAACATAGCTGCTTAGGTTCTCTTCTGTGTTCCTTCATCAGAGAGTTAGCCGCAAATTGTGCAACTAACACAAAAAGGTATTCGGCCCACCTTTGAACGCGGGACCGCACGGGTGGGGTATAAATCTCTTTACTAAACTGATTCTGCTTCCCACGTGCGTTTACAGAGTGTATTGCCACTGTAAAGTTTCACGTAACAACATTAGACCGCTTGCGAATCTTGACTAACTTTGTTAAGAAACATATCCTCATTTGCAAGAAGAATTTGCAACGCGGTTGATGGCTTCTAATTAGTAACTTTCACGTTGTTATGATAAATTATTTCCTAAATTACCTTCTGAAGCCGTGAGTAGGCCGTTAAGAGACTTTGGTTGATGTTGTATTTCTAACTAAGTAACTGTTTTCAGCTGGTGTGGGAATAGCAGTCGTGACTTTTCAGTGCAAAAATGGAATGAAATGGAATTAACTTTACAGTAAACATAAACAACGGTAAATTATTAGCAGACACATTGGCGATTTAATAACTGCTAAATCATACTTTTTTGGTAAATTCGTGTATTTATGATATTTTAAAAGGTACTGAACAATGCTATTAGTAACTAATATACACATTGTTAAACCAGTAGGTATGTACTGAAATACTGAACTAAATGTTTAAAAATAATGTCTTTCTATAGAAAGACATTACTTATTATTATTATTATGTTGGTACTTTTAAATTCACGGATCCATAGGGATCCGGTCCTTTGAAGCTTGCGTGGGGCCGAAGCCAACACGTAGAGGCTTTTTGGTACCCTATACTCTAATTTGCAATGTGTACATCTGCCGGGTTTTGTCTCTTGATAAATTATGAAAATCTACCCAAAGACAACACCCGGAAAATGCAAGGACTATTGTGAAAATAAGTAAAAAGGGCAATAAAAACCAGGCTATGGAGGGGAATATTTGGTGGACCGGTAACTGGGCTATTGCCTGAGACAACGGACGTCTGCCATGCAAAATGTCTCAATTTTTACTCTCCTGGCAGACGGTGACTAGCCGCTCACTAAATGGGCCACCTATACGTGCTGACGCGTAAGGTCAGCAAAGGCGGCAACATGGCCGTGAGCGGCTCAGGGTGTCGAGAGGTGTGCACCGCTTTCTGCTCGGTGGTTTCCCACCTCACCAACTCGCGACTTAGGCATCTTTCACTTCCACCCTGCGAGCATTCAGCTCTAACGCCCCACTCCGGACGGCCGGTTAAGGCAAGCCAGAGGTGAGAGTCCTGCGGCCCCCGCTGGGGTCCACTCCAGCCGGCCAGTGAAGGCAAGCGGAGATGGAGGGCCTGACCGACTCTCGGGGGAACTCGGGTCCGTGGTGTCGCTACACACCAACAGCTCGCCACAAGCTGCCCTGCGGTAACGTCGGGTTAACCCGTGGTGTCGTAACGCACCAACAGCTCTAATAAGAGCCGCCCCTGCGGGTTTATTATTATTATTATTATTATTTTTACTTTTGAAAAAAATTACAATGTCTTCATGTTTATTAAAACAGCAACAATTTCATAGCTGTTAACGATCTTTGTTGTTTAAATGTTGGTCTAAAAACAAAATGTTGTTTGGGAGAAAAGCCAAAAAGAAGGTTATTGATGAATTTCTTGAAATCGAGTGTATATTCAAGCTTTCACGAAGTGCTAGTCTAGCATCACGTTTAGATGTGATACAAAATGAACTACAGCCATGTCTGCGTAAGTTATACTTGAACCCTATCAGAACTTTACCAGAGAATTAGTTCGTAGTTAAGCTGATTGGGACAAAGTTACTGTAACTGTGAAGTAGGAATACTCTGTCAATCAGGCCTGCTTTTAATTGAATAAAGCCATTGAGTAAGTTCTATCAAGTCCGTTTTGTACATCGAAGAACCCGCAATCAACTCTCTTCCGAAGTACCTATTACATAATATTGAGTGCCAAGTATTTTTTAAGATTTGCAACTAGTAAAGGATGTTGAAGTCTTTGTTTAATTGTCAAGAAGGATTTAGATTTACCATAAAATCCCTTACATGAATCAAACAATTCTTCACCCTATCTTTAAAACGTTTTTTAGAGATCCAAGTGTTCCAATGTTCAAAATGCTGTAAATTTGTTAACCTCATTTTGGAAAACTTCGAAATAAAACGAATTACATTTTTGAATGATTTTAAAACACAACCACATGATTTCAAAACTTATTTGAATTTGTGACAGGTTTTAAGAAAAGCAGCTCATAGAAAACAGATAAGTATACACACAAACCTTTAAAGGGAAAAGCGATCTGTTTGTTCAATTGGAAAGTTTAAGCAAAAAATAAAGTATCATAGCTACCATGTAGCATAGAAACTAAGATATATTTTCACGGAAAAACAATTACTTGCCTCAAAATAATGTTAAAAACAAGGATAAATATGTGAGGATGGAAATTTGCATCATTTCCTTCAGATGAATTGTTTAAGTGGGTATACCCCTCCAATACGATTTGTAAATAATTTTTAACAGGTCTTAATGAAGAACGTTTTCTGATTTTAATTTCATATTAGCATTGATGAAATCGTGGTAAAATCAAACAACGCCAACGAGAGTATCTGATAATCTTACATTTGAACCATTAAACTTAAATGAAAACATAAATTCTAAGCCATAAAATTTAGCTCATAACTGCTAAACGCAATCTTTAATGTAATAAAATCGAGGAGATAATCGTAAACTACTTCATTACTTCGCCGCATGTGATACGTTTCACGTAATGATCGCTTTAGAGCCACCGTAACATGTGTACGTGTCATAAAACGTAAAACGGACCGCATTTATTAGGAATTCAAGTCAGGTCAGGCTAACAAAGCTGCAATTAGTGTTGGGTTGCCAGTTTCAAACTGCCGAGTCACCGGATTGGGCATGAAGAAATTTCTGGAGGCTGGCGTTGGCTACGAGTTTATATCTGAAAATTAGAAATATGCTGTGGCCAAAACTTAATCTAAGTTAGCTGCAGTAATAAACTCTGCAGGGTTCTAGAACCATTCCTATTGATTCAACCCTGCCAAAATAGAAAAAAACACATGAATTACTAAGGTTTCAGTGGTTACCTACTCATAATGCTTAAGGAGAAAGCTCTCCCTTCACCTGACGTGCTACGGAGAGGGTTAGGTTCGTCGTCATGGGATACAAATAACGGAAAAGAGAAACAGAAGTCCCGCCCAGCGTATTCAAGTGGGAGAGTTTTCAGGGCACATGGGGTTAAGGGCTAATGCCTATAGGTGACGAAATAAAAAGTTCTCGAAAAAAGTCGGACGACCTGATAAAATACCATCGGATTTCAGTGCCACAAACTGTCTGCAATCAGCAGTTCTGACTGGCGATTTTCGAGGGGACCTATGTTCGGTAGTGGACTTCATGATGCTGTTGTATATAAATAAATGAAACAGTAAATATCGTTGGACATTATTTTACACAGCGCCTTGATATAACCTAAAACTAAGCAAAGTTTGTACTAGAGGTTCGAGACAACGGACAAGCATACTGAAATACAAAGATAGTATAATGAAAAAGTTGTAGATAGGTTACGTATGCTAAAAAAGTGGCACCCAAACTCAGAATTATTAGTACACCTAAGCAAAGCATTGACTGTGTTCATAGTTAGAGACGGCACTGCGAATCATGTATCTGTCTCGATAACACTCTAGTAAATAATCATAATATCTTGTTCACACGGTACGTACGCCAGTGGACAATTTTTGACTTCGCATTGGTACCTACTGACATAACAAGGCTATCATTGCTGAAACATCTAATTTTGCCTTAAAATTGCATTATTTGTAGAAAGTACATTTTAATATTCTTCCCGATTGAATTTTGAAGGCCAATAGCCCCATAGAGAATCCTAGGGAAATATCGATTAGCAAAGACAAGTCTCAGAGGGCTTAACGAACTTGGAGCCGCGCCTTTGGAACCAATTTTACTGGATTGTATTGGGCAACTGTCAAAATGTGACGTTAAACCTTTTGACATGACACAATATATATTTGCAGAATAAAGTTCGATAGTCAAAGTACTAAAGATAACAAACGAGTCATGTTCTTTTTATTAGGTCAGATATAAGTGGGCCTCTACAATAATATTTAAAAAAGAGTAAAAAACGTACTGTTGCGAAGTCGAAAATTGACCCCTGGCGTACGTACCTATAATTTGACCGCATGTACAAGATAGTATGATTATTTACTGTCTCAAACTGTCAATGCTTTGGTCAGGTGTTCGAAGTTTTGTTTTCGGGTGCCACTTTTTAAGCACTGGAAATCTATGTTTACCTTTTTATTATATTATTATTGGCTCTCAGGTATTAACCGTCACTTCATAAATATCACGCTATTAAAATACAAGAATTCACTGCTTTATCATCTCCACTCGCTCGATCCTAACCCGCAATAACTCAAAACAGTTGCCTCCGAAGCGAACTCCATCCAGTAAACATATTCACATTAATAATTCACGACTGTATTCCGCGTCGGTAAATAATGGAGCGTCCCCGATTAAAATTAAAACTTAATTAATCACACTGTTATCCAAAGATTAAGCCGTGTAGCACACGGGGATCGCGTAATACAACGTCATTTTGTTTACGCTATCCATTTCGGGAGTAAATTAGTGAATAATGGAGAATGGTCTAGATTGGATTATTTTATTTATTGCTTATTAGCAGAAATTATGCTTAAAATTTATGCAAAAAAAGATGTACACAGTTAAAGGCACGAACACACGTTGGCAGTTGTTGCCGAGGTTAGTATAAACTTGATCATTTTCTCTAGCGTTTCGGTGTAATGTTATGTAACGGTCTTACGTGTATGACAATACAGGCAAAACCCCAGTTAGCATAAGCATTTTCAAATTAAATCATCAGAAAGCTATAACAAAACATCAAGAGTCGTGTTATAGAGCGGTTCGAGTAGAGGTCGAGGTAACGTGCATCGAAGTACGGTGGCTTCGTAGTGATGGTCTTTCGCAGTAACGTCAGTCGCAGTCTTGTAGCATCGTATCAGCGTCCATCGATGTTTTGTCCGTCGACATTCCGTATTAGACTCCACGCAAGATACATCACAATACTCGAGGAAATGCTCAACTTTACACTCACCTTAAACGGAAGATCCAGAAGCCTTTATATTGAAGAGCGAATTTAATATTAAAAATTGTTAAGACAACCACACCAGGTGAGACCTGGTGTGGTTGGGCAGTAAAGAGTATGTTTGGAATCTATTGTTGGATTTCTTTCTTAGTTTATTTTTTCACCTGAACCTTTTGATTTTGTTTCTTTTTAACAACTTAAAATGTAATAATTAGCAGTGGAAACTTTAAATGCCAATGTATTCGCTAATTTAAGTTAAACCCATGTGTTATTTAAGGCTGTTTGTTTCCCCAATAAAGAAAATAAAATAAAATAAATAATAAACATTTCACAGTATTATATTCTCATGTTTCAAAGCATGGAGATGAACGTTACATGTATGTCCTAAATCTGGCATAACCTAGTTTTTTATTTTTAAATTGAGATAAGATTAGGTATAATATACTTTATTTCACAAAACACAAAGAACATGAATAAATTACAAGAACTTTTAAAATGTAGATACAACAAAAAAATTAGTATCCTTATACTTAGCCATTACAGAAGCCGATCCCTTCCAGGAAGAGGTTTAAAAGTTTTTGGACTGACAGGCTTAGTGAACTTAAGTAGCAATTTCGAATGAAATTTAGTTGGTTCGATTCGCACGAACTATCTTAATTCTACAAGTTGTGTGAAAACTTGCACACTAAATAACTATATTTACGGCCACTGCCAATTGGCTAAGTAGGGAAGTTGTTCTTAACATGCCTAACGCATAGTTAACTATTTTAATTTTCATCAATGTACTGTTTAATTTTGTAACGGAAAGCATTGATATCGTAATAAAAACGAGGTAGATAGGTTGTGTCCTTACTAACGCGAAGAGAATTGTGCACGGGGTACGACGTAGTTAATTTAACCGTGTGAACAAGATAGTACGATTATTTACTATACCGTAAACGAGACAGATACATGTAGCGCAGAAAATAAACACAGTTGCAGTGCAAAATTCAATTACGTAAGCCTCTTTAGTAACAAAAAATTTGATCGGCAAATATTTGAGTTCCTCAGTTACCATATAAAATAAAAAGAAACCAAAACATTTGCGTTGCCAAATACTACGGCCAGGCTTGTTACGAGAAACTCAACTCGTTGCAAACAACGGCAGGAATTCAATCAAACCGATTTAGGATAAAACCCGTATCTACTATTTCCAGACTGGGCTTTGTTTTGCTAACATGCGTACGGTGTACCTAACCAAGCTCATGAAATTTTGTTTTTTTAGGCCCCAAAATAAGATTTTCACTTGTTTCAAGGAAACCTAAAACAACAACTATATAAAGCTGCGTACCTGGCTCAAAATGAGCACCAGATCGTTGTTCCGAGCAGTGGTCTCTAAAATTAGAATAACTTCAATAAAAGCTGACCTCCGATAGAAGATGGCATCGTAAGAAGAAGAAGATATAAAGCCGAAAAGTTCTTGAGTGAAGACCTTTTGAAGCGCGAGACGCTCACCTGCAAAGTGGACAGATGACCAGATGAAGATCGCAGGATTCCAGTCGACGCAGGCCGCCTTCAACCGGCTGCTCTGTTTTTTTTTTAATCAATGGGGGAGACCTATGTTCAGCAGTAGACGTCGTAAGAATGTCATGATGGTGATGGCGACGATCACAATAGGATTCCCTAACACCTAAAATATAAATAGCTAATTAAGAAAATATAAATGATATCATGAACCAATGCTTTGCTTAAGTAACATGACTTAAGGAGATACTAATTATTATTGTGCAATTCTAGTAAAATGAAAAAGAAGTCTCCGATCACAGGTAGTTTTCTGTTATTTTGCGAATCTCCAAAGGTAAATCCACATTGCCGCTACAACTTTCAGCTTGAGGCTCAAACCTGTAAAAGAAGACGTTTTGCAACCACATCAGTCATGTATCGGTACCGCTATGTAATGCATTGCGGAATTGCCAATGTAACTGCTTTAAGTAAAAAATATTCCTAAACTAAGTAATTGCTTACAAAATTAGGAAGTCCAGCTTCTTGAACATTTATCTTTACTCTCTAATGTTAATTTTCCATCACTGTAACCAGAATCAACTAAGACAATTCAAAAGCAACATTATTACAGTTAACTACCGTTCATTGTATTTTCCAGTGCTATGGGCTGGACAACGCAATTTGATATCCACGCGTTCCATGTTTCAGTTCGGTCCTCATTTTTTTAAAACCAGAATTGTACCGTCTGGGTGAAATATTATTTTCTAATGGGATATTTTTCCCGGTTGTAGGTGAAAAGCAGCTTTTGGTTTACTAGAATAGCCATTATTACCCGAATATTACCCAAACTTTTTCATTATAACTTTTTAGTAAAGACTATTATAGCGACGAGTGTCGTGGCCCAGTGGTTAAACACTCTGGCTTGGAATCCCATAGTACCGAGATCAAATCCCGCCGGAACACACCTACTTTGTGTTCATTGTAAAATTTGGGGCTAACTCTCCGGTGATGGAAAACACCGATATAAAACCCAAGCAACCAGGATAACGGCGGTAGGCTCGCCCCTTGCCACGTTGGGTTCAAATTCCCTCGGTGAAATGTGGGCTTCTGAATGTTCCGTTCACCATGACGGCAACAATCAGTGCGCCTCTGACTAACCCCTTAGGGATATGGTCGTGAGGGTTGTAGCGTTGTTTTCTCTGTGGTCGGCGCCCATAGCAATATTAGGTTTCAGAACGTAGCACTTCTGGCTGTCAGTGTCAGATTGTCAGATTTGACAGATGTGATGTCAGAGGTGTGGGGTGAATGGCCGGATCATATTTTATTTTTCATACTCTCGTACACCGGCATCCGAGCAGGGTCAGCACCAAGAGCCTCCAGGGCGTAGTGGAGCATCTGGTTTCTGTCCAGCAGGCCAGTGTTATCCTACAAATGGTAAGCCACCATAACCTTTTGGCCTCCGCTTCACGGAGACATCGCTGACCCCTGCGCATTCACAGTTTTGGTGTTCTTTTCAGTAGTTTGTTGCCGCCACGTGCCTGGAGTCGAGATTCGGACCCCAAGATCCAAGCGGCCCAATCATCCTCCGACAGGTGAGTCCAACAAGCCACTTACTAAGTGCTCCGCGTGTAGGTTAGGTTGCGCCCCATCATATTGTATAATCTCTTGTGCAGATTCCCCGCGTGGTCCCCCATCTCACGTTGTAGGCAGTGGACTAATCTCTCAATTTTTCTCCTATTTAGGAGGTGTATCGTTACGGCCAAGGACTGGCATGAACCCGTCCACCCTTCAGCACTCCATGAGGGAGGACTGAGGGAGACCACAGGCCGTCCCGGGACCACCACCACGTGGCCGAGTATCACCCCTCTAGCCGCTCCGTAGCACCCCACCACCCGCACAGCACCCAAAGCACATGTTAGGGCATTACTTATCAGAGTTACCAACCAAGCCAGCCTAAGACCCTGATTTTTATAATTAGGAAGTAGGACTTCCAATGTATCTTTTATTAACTTTAAAGTATTATAGTCTTTATTATGTGGCCATGTGAGCTGAGCTCTCCGCAGGCGGTTTAAGAACCGGCACTGAGGCTCAGGGCTCATGGCGAGTTAGGCTTCTATTTTATAAGATTATAAGTTTTCTGTAACCTATCTATAATATAGATCTATTGAGGTATCTAGGACATCCCTGTTTTATTAAATAAATAACTTGTTCCAGTGCTGCTAGTTTACATTTTTATAACCTTCAGCCCCGCCCTTCAGGCCTAGGTTAACTTAGTACCTTATGTGCAAAAATAATCACTTTACAATGGCGCCCGAATATAGTGATTTTAGGCTGTGCTAGTACTAAATTCTGGTCGTTTTTAGCTCAGATTAGGTTGGTTGGTAACCATACATTTTTTTTTCTTGTCTTATAATATTTTACCCATACATTTTTTTTTCCCAAACTGTGCTGTGCTTATCCACCATCTTGTGCTTATCCACCATCTTGTGCTACGCGAGTGTGCCGCCGTGTTCAGAGGTATCGCCCACCGCATTTTTCCACCCTCAACATTTTTTTCACCCTTCACATATTAGGGTAACATGTGTTTTTTAGGTTACAACTTTATACTTACTTGATTTTTGTACCCACTGTAGTTTATACCTACCATAAATAGAATAATTTTCTAAATTTAAGACATAGTTGTAACTTATTCAAAACTAATTATTTTCTTTTCTTGAAAATAGAAACATATATTTTTTCAGTGCAAATAGGTATTTCCTAATATTTTTGTAATTGGTTGGTAACATGTGCGAATTTTACTTTTCCTAATCATAACAGTGCCATTAATAACCAAATTTTTTACAGCAGTGCTTTTAGTGTTGTGTGCTACCTGTGTGCTTAAATATAACTTAGACTTACAATAGTAACTTTAAATATTTCAATTTATTTTTTTTATTTTTGATTTTTGAACAATGGAGGAAAGGCCAATTAAATTTCACTTGCTCAACAAGGGTGAGCTTATTTATGAAGTGGCAATTAGAGATGCAGTCCCTGAGACCACTGTTGAGAAATTGCGTGGCCAAATTAGGGAGTTAGCAAAACTCATCCCTACGGATGAGATTGTGGACTATGAGGGAGATTTGGGCTCAGAGTTGGGCACAATTGAAACCAAGTTAGCCGAATTGACAGGTCATTTGGCAAGTAAGCGTTCAACATTAAAATCTTTGAACAGAATCTGTAATTTAGGAAACCACCTATTCCATAGGCTAGGTCGAGTACAGCCAGTGGAGGAGCAGCATATTATTTTAAAGGATAGGCTGGAGCAGGTGTTGGAAGACGTCACCATACGGATGGATAATCTGATGTCCACCTTCAGGTCCAGTCAGGAACAAAAGCAGTCGATTATTCCAAATTTGGCAGCGACTGGTCTTGTTGGTGAGGCGTCAGTCCAAAGTAGTGGTGATGTCCCAGCTCCTGCGCCATCAGCTCCTGCACCGACTGTTGTGGTTGTCCCTTGCGAAAGGAGCTCAGGTGTACACTCTCTTAATTTGAAGTATAACGGTAAAGGTTGTGTCATAGAATTTTTGCATAGATTAGAGGAGCTGTCAGTTTCCCGTGGCATTACTGATGCCAAATTATTTACATCTGCAGTAGAATTGTTCACTGATGAGGCTTTGTGTTGGTTTCGTGCAGCTAGGGTTAGTGTTAGCAGCTGGTCAGACCTGAAGTCCTTGCTGCTTGAAGAATATTTACCTTACGACTTTGATGACCGCCTAATGCAAGAAATTCGGTCACGAACCCAAGGCCCAGAGGAGTCCATAGTGAACTATTTAGCCACTATGCACAATTACTTCGCTAGATTGTTAGTTCCTATTTCAGATGAGCAGAAGCTTAAGATAGTGATGCATAACATCAGGCCATTCTACTTCACACAGTTAGCATTACACGGAGCGTCAACCTGGACACAGCTGAAAGCTCAGTGTCGCCTTTTGGAGAACACTAGGATGCGGGCTGACAATTTTGTGGAACCTCCGCAGCGCAAAGACGGTCTTCTCGCTACAGACCTGGCTTACAAACCGCCGGCGAAGACTACGGTACCCTGCTCAGCGGTTAGTAACACGTCAGATAGGACTTTTTGCGTGCGTTGTATGACAAACGGTCATTCTTTGTCATCATGTACGGCCCCTCCAACAATAATTTGCTTCCGTTGTGGAAATAAAGGCGTCACTGCGGTAAATTGACAAAATTGTGCGGTCCGTAATACTCATAATAGTCATAATAATTTTAGACATCAAAATAGTAAACAACAAAATGGCGGTCCAAAAAACTAGTCGGTCCGAATCGGGGTCACACTAAAGTGACTTTTCAAACGAAAGTTTTTCTAAATACCTTTTTAAAAAGTAAAGACTTTAATTCTTTTTACAAAAACAATTTTTTAAATTCCTTTTCTAAATGTTTACCTTTTAATAATAACTCACCTTCGTTTGATAAGGACAATGTGACTTCGGCACCAACTGTGAAGCAGCGACCAGTGGTTTACGTGATTGGCAGCAACGATTCGAGGCCTTTCATGAATGTAAACATCCTGGGTAGTGCGCACAGTGGGCTGCTTGATTCCGGTTCGGAAATTTCTATTATTTCGAATAAAATTTTGAGCACATACCTACCAACTAAATTTTTGATTCACAAATCATACGATTTGGAATCCATATCTACTGCAAACGGTTCTTGCTCTCCCGTCACAGGCTACGTGTACCTGCCGGTCACGGTGAAAGGCGAGACCCGAGATGTCAGGTTTTATATTATCCCTGGCGTTACCACCAAACTTCTTTTAGGGATAAATTTCTGGAAGGCATTCAAATTGGCCCCTGAAATTTTATCTTACTGTAAACCTACCGTGCCAAATTCAAGGCACTGTACTGCAGTCTCTGAAGTCCGTCACCTGCATGACTTCGACTCCTTACCTGAGTACCAGAAGCAGCAGGCGGAGTCTATACTTCAAGACTTTAAAGAAATTTCATCAGAAACCAAAGGCTTAGGCCGTACGGATCTGATTACTCACCACATAGATACTGGCGATGCTGCGCCTATAAAGCAGCGTTACTACATGATGTCTCCGGCGAGGCTTACAGAGCTCAACAAACAGCTGGATGACATGCTGCGGGAGGATGTCGTGGAGCCAAGCTGCAGTCCATGGAACAGTCCCGTCACTTTGGCTCCCAAAGCTGACGGTTCTCTCCGGTTCTGCTTAGACAGCCGCAAGCTGAATGCTGTCTCCAAGCACGACTCGTACCCCCTCCCTTACATAACACACATATTGGACCAACTGAAGGAGGCACGATATCTGAGTTCCATCGACCTCAAATCGGCATTCCACCAGATTCCGCTTGATGCAGCATCAAAAGAGAAGACAGCATTCACTGTTCCAGGCCGGGGTCTGTTCCAGTACAAGGTCATGTGCTTTGGACTGACGTCAGCACCAGCTACGCAGCAGAGATTGATGGATAAGCTGTTCGGACCTGAGTTTGGTGGGAAGGTGTTTGCGTACCTTGATGACGTCATAGTAGTTCATTCTAATTTCCAAGGCCACCTGGAACTCCTGCGTGCTGTCCTTGAGCGATTCAGGAAAGCAAACTTAACTATTAACCTTTCCAAATGTAAATTTTTCAGGAAACAGCTTAGGTATCTAGGTTACATCGTCGATAAGGAGGGCTTGCGAACGGATCCTGACAAAATTAAGGCGATTGCTGACTTTCCGACCCCGTCGTGCCGGAAGGACGTCAAGCGATTTTTAGGTACAGCCTCTTACTACCGTAGGTTTATAAAGAACTTCAGTAACATAGCCGGTCCGTTGAATGCGTTAACATCCACACGCAAGAATGCCCCTTCTTTTAACTGGTCCCAGGAAGCACAGAAAGCTTTTATGGAGCTCAAGACTGCCCTATCGACGGCCCCAGTCTTAGCTTGCCCTGACTTTTCTCTCCCCTTCACAGTTCACTGTGATGCGTCTGATTTCGGAGTAGGCGGTGCCCTGACCCAGGTTCAAGATCAAGAAGAACACCCGATAGCGTATTGGAGCCGCTCATTGCTGCCACCGGAAAGGAACTATTCAGCCACGGAGCGAGAAGCACTTGCAGTGGTCTACGTGGTAGAACATTTCCGCCCATACTTGGAAGGTGGTAAACAGTTCAAGATAGTGACAGATCACGCGAGCCTGAAGTGGTTTCTGAACTTGAAGAATCCCACTGGCCGCCTGGAAAGATGGGGTTGCCGCTTGTCACCCTACAACTTCGAAATCATACACCGTCGTGGCTCTGAGAACATAGTCCCCGATGCCCTCTCTCGTTCGGTTCTGGTGGCTGTAGTAGAACCTCAGACCAAAGACGACTGGTATTTAAGCGTTTTTAAACGTTGTAGAGAACGCCCTGAGGCGTCTCCTAATTTTCAGATACTTAATAATAAATTATTTAGGTATACAAAAACTACAAACAATCTAAGGAAGGACTTTGTATGGAAGGAGGTCATACCAAGTGAGGAGCGACAGTCGATCCTGGAGGAAAACCATTCAGCACCAACTGCCGCTCATCTAGGTATTTCCAAAACATATAACAGGCTGAAACTGCTCTATTTTTGGCCTGGTATGTATAAGGATACTACTAAATTTATTTCTAGTTGTGACGTGTGTAATGCGTACAAGTATCCCAACCAAACCACACCTGGTTTGATGGGTGATCCCAGGGTATGCTCGCGACCTTTCCAGTGCATCAGCATAGACCTTGTTGGTCCACTGCCAATGTCGCGACAGCAAAATACCTTTGTCCTGGTTGTGGTGTGTTATTTTTCGAAATATTGTCTAATATTCCCGCTACGCAGAGCAACCGGCAAAGTGATTTGCCAACGCCTAGAGGATCACGTATTTCTTGTTCATGGTATACCGCAAACCGTCATGGCTGACAACGGATCGCAATTTACAGGTCATGAAATCCAATCCTTGTTTGCTAAATATAATATCCCACAGGTGCACCTAGGCCCCGTATATTGCCCCCAGGTGAACCCAGTGGAGAGGCAAAATAGAACGGTGGTCACAGCTATTTCCAGTTTCGTGGGCTCGGACCATCGTACCTGGGATGTCAACATTCATAGGATTCAGTTTGCCATCAACACTTCCGTTAGCATGGCTACGAAGTTCACTCCGTTCCTGTTGGTGCATGGTCGCGAAGCGGTACCAGACGGTAAACTGTACTCAGAACCTGAAGACATCGATGATATTGTATTTGGTTCCCGTCTTGATTACCAGGATAAGCTGGGAGAGCTACGGCACATCTTCGAAGAGGCACGAAAAGAAATGCTGAAGGCTCACGAAAGAAACGCAACATACTACAACAAACACCGCCGTGATCTGGAATTTAACATCGGTGACATTGTATGGAAGCGTTCGTACAAGCAGAGTGACGCAAGCAAATACTTTTCTGCGAAATTAGCGCCCAAGTACGAAAAATGTCGTGTTATCCGCAAGCTATCCCGGTTGGTCTACGAGCTAGAAGATGAAAACGGTAAACCAATTGGAAAATGGCATATTAAGGATTGTAAAGTTGTTGAAGACAAAGACTGAGGAGTCAGAAGCGCAACTCGGACCGCGGGTGACAAGCATTATATAGGTCAAGGTCAAATGTTGCATTCCATAATTTTATTTTCTTTTCTATGTCAGTTGTTATTTTTGTTACAATATTTAGAACTTGGACAAATGGTCTCAAGCCATTCGCCAAGATAACAGTTTTTCACATGATGTTTTTTTTTATTGAAGTTTTTTTTTAGATGCAGCGATGACACTGCTAGTTTTGTAGCTTATCCAGCTCGCTTATCTTAGCATAGCTGAGTTCGTAAGGTTTTTTTTTGTCTCTTTTTGTTTCTCTTTCCTTTTAAGATGGAGTCGCAACGGGATCTATTTTTTTATTTTCTTTCTTTTCAGAATGCATTTTCTAATACTTTTTTTATGGGTTTTGATGGCTTATGGTCGACGTGGGCGTCGATCGAATTCCCTGCGTGAATTCTTACCGTGGTGAGGGGAGTGTTGTAGCGTTGTTTTCTCTGTGGTCGGCGCCCATAGCAATATTAGGTTTCAGAACGTAGCACTTCTGGCTGTCAGTGTCAGATTGTCAGATTTGACAGATGTGATGTCAGAGGTGTGGGGTGAATGGCCGGATCATATTTTATTTTTCATACTCTCGTACACCGGCATCCGAGCAGGGTCAGCACCAAGAGCCTCCAGGGCGTAGTGGAGCATCTGGTTTCTGTCCAGCAGGCCAGTGTTATCCTACAAATGGTAAGCCACCATAACCTTTTGGCCTCCGCTTCACGGAGACATCGCTGACCCCTGCGCATTCACAGTTTTGGTGTTCTTTTCAGTAGTTTGTTGCCGCCACGTGCCTGGAGTCGAGATTCGGACCCCAAGATCCAAGCGGCCCAATCATCCTCCGACAGGTGAGTCCAACAAGCCACTTACTAAGTGCTCCGCGTGTAGGTTAGGTTGCGCCCCATCATATTGTATAATCTCTTGTGCAGATTCCCCGCGTGGTCCCCCATCTCACGTTGTAGGCAGTGGACTAATCTCTCAATTTTTCTCCTATTTAGGAGGTGTATCGTTACGGCCAAGGACTGGCATGAACCCGTCCACCCTTCAGCACTCCATGAGGGAGGACTGAGGGAGACCACAAGCCGTCCCGGGACCACCACCACGTGGCCGAGTATCACCCCTCTAGCCGCTCCGTAGCACCCCACCACCCGCACAGCACCCAAAGCACATGTTAGGGCATTACTTATCAGAGTTACCAACCAAGCCAGCCTAAGACCCCCAT